>JAGIQG010000004.1:102912950-104264821 GCA_024679065.1 Sphyrna mokarran | reverse complement strand
AATCAGCAACAGACATCTGGCCAGTCTCCTGCGTGAATACCGACGCAAAGTATTCATTCAGGATCTCCCCCATTCCCTCAGGCTCTAAGCATAGAGCCCCTCCTCTGTCCCTAAGAGGTCCAATCTTGCCTCTAACCATCCTTTTGCTCCTTACATAGGTGTAAAATGCCTTTGGATTTTCCTTTATCCTACCTGCCAGAGCCACCTCGTGGCCCCTTTTTGCCTTTCTAACACCCCTTTTAAGATCCCGTCTACACTCTCTATAAGCTTCAGCGCTGTCTCAGTCCCCAGTTGCCTAGATCTAATGTAAGCCTCTCGTTTCTTCCTGATCAAGTCCTCAATATCCCTGGTAAGCCACGGTTCTCTAATCCTACCTTTCCCATCCTTCCTCCTTGCCAGCACGTATCTTTCCTGCAGAGAATTTAGTTTTCCCTTGAAAGACTCCCACATGTACCTTGTTGACCTTCCCTCGAAAAGCTTATCCCAGTTGGTATCTTTAAGATCTTGCCTAATCTGGCTGTATCTAGCCCTCCCCCAGTTAAATACCTTCCCTTTTGGGCAGGTCTCGTCCCTTTCCATTAATATCCTAAAGCAGACAGAGTTGTGATCACTATTTGACACATGCTCTCCTACCTCGACGTCAACCACCTGCCCTGGCTCATTCCTCAGAACCAAATCCAGTATAGCCCCCTCTCTAGTCGGGCCACCCACATACTGGTCCAAGGACCCTTCCAAAACACAATTTACAAATTCCTCCCCGTCCACTCCTACCGCTCTGGGCACTCTCCAATCTACTCCAGGAAAATTGAAATCTCCCACTACTACTACCCTATTTTTCCTACACTTATCTAAAATATCCCTGCATATCCCTTCTTCCACGGCTCGCGGGCTGTTGGGCGGTCTGTAGTAAACACCCAACAGAGTAACCACTCCCTTCCTATTCCTCAACTCCACCCATAGAGACTCAATTCCAAAATCATCCATAGACTCGAAAGCTAACAAAGTACAAACTACGGTGATAGAAATTCCACGACTAATAACCATAACAGCACAACAACAACACCTACGACAAAACCATAATTAAGGTCCAGGGAAACATACGGTTTTCCCGGGATAAAGAACGGAAACAAAAAATCCATAAAAGCTCCATAAAGGGCATAAACACAACGCGAAGGCTTACTGCGCCGTGTTAACTCATAAGGTAAAGGATAATACTATACGTATACACGAGTACATACGGATTAAAAAACATACGCTACATATACATGAACCATCATACCAAGAAGATACCCCTATAACACATAACTAACACATCCTCATATAATAAAATACCATAACGAATGATAAAAACTCACTCCCTCCTTCTGCACTGCTATGATGTTGTCCTTAACTAATAAAGCCACTCCCCCGCCTCTCCTCACACCAACTCTGTCATGCCTAAAACACTTATATCCTGGTATATTCAATTGCCAGTCTTGCCCCTCCTTCAACCACGTCTCGGTCACCGCCACCACTTCTAAACTCCTCGTGAACATTATTGCCTTCAGTTCATCTGTTTTGCCAGTTACACTCCTCGCATTAAAACACATGCACTGAAGACCCTCAGCTCTCGGATATTCCTTTCTACCTTCTGGTGTTACCCTATCATCCCTCTCTCTCCCACTCCCAGTTCCCTTTCTCTCCCCACCCTCCCTCTCTATTAGTTTAAACACTTCTGAAACACTCCAGCTAACCTCCCAGCTAAAATATGTGTTCCCCTCCCAGTCAACTGCTCCCTATCCCTCTTGAATAGATGACCCTCCCTCCTGAAGACTTCCCAATGATCAATGAATATGAAGCCTTCTGCCCTGCACCAATCCCTCATCCATGCATTTAGTTGTAGTGTCTCATTAGTTTTTACCCTATCGGTCCCGGGCACAGGCAGCAGCCCAGAGAACGCCACCCTGGAGGCCCTACCTTTCAGCTGAGCACCCAATTCCCTAAACTGCCTATGTATGTCCCCCCTGCCTTTTCTGCCTACATCTTTCTGTCCTACGTGAAATATTACATTTGCCTTAGACCCTTCTCCCTTCAAAATTCCCTCTACCCTCTGTGAAACATCCTGGACCCCTGCTCCAGGGAGGCAGACTACCATCCTGGAGTCTCTCTTTTGCCCACAGAAACACCTATCGATCCCTTTAACCATCCCATCCCCCATCAATATCTCTCTTCCTGCTTTCCTGCTGTTCTCTGCGGCATTCTGTTCCCCTTCACCTGCCCTCTCTACCACAGCTTTTGCCCCTCCCTTGGTTTTCTGGGAATCTTCCTTTGAGATGGCCTTTGTGCCTTGATTTTTATTCTTTTTCCTCTTATCTGTAACCAGTCCGTCCCTACTACTAGATCCTGGGGTCCCCTCAGGACTACCTTCCCTATTCATTATAACCTCGTTTTCCCTCACTAGACACATGTCCTTCAAGCGCAGCTCCAGCTGCCTCACCCTAGCTCTTGTTAAGGCTGAAGGTACGAAGTCATGCAGGATATTGAAAATCAAGGGATTGCTTTATAGGAAATCTGTTTAGTTCAGCGAGTGTGAAAGAAAGTTTTAATTATCAGGCCACAGGTTTCTCATAATGGCAATCAGTAGCAGATTGTCACTCTACAGTAACTTATCTATGCTAAAGTTCTAACATGCTTATCGTATTTGGCCTTCCTAATTCATATAGGCAAGATTGAGTTAGCGAAGCGCATTACCAGCTCCAGCAACAAAATGTAAAAGGAATGTACAAAGACTTACACAGCCTCTTTTTTTGGCAAACATCTCCACTTACGATTTATTATAAGACAGTCACTCTCACCTCATGTCTGGATTTCAGTCTCGTCCATGTTTGAACCAAGAATGCAATGAAGTCAGGAACTGAGTGGTTCTGCTAAACCCAAACTGAACCTCAGTAAGCAGGTTATTCCTGAATAAGAGCCACTTGATAGCACTGTTGATGACTCCTTTCATAATTTTACTGATTATAGAGAGTAGAGTAATAGGGCAGTGATTGGCTGGGTAGATTTGACCTATTCCTTGTGTGCAGGACATACCAGGGTAACCAACAGTTTTTCACACTGCCTGATCAATACCAGTTTGGTTAGGTGTGCAGAAAGTTCTGGAGCACAAGTCTTCAGTCCTATTGTCAGAATATTGTCAGGATCCATAGCTTTTGCCTTCAGCCTTGTGGGGTGAATCAAAATGACTGAAGACTGATAACTGCGATGCTGGGACCACTTAGAGGAAACCAAGTCAGATCATCCATTTGGCACTTGTCGATGAAGACTGTTGCAAATAATTCAACCTTACCTTTTGCATTAATGTGCTGGGCTCCTCCATCACTGATGATGAGAATGTTTGTGGAAACACCCCCTTCAGTGAGTTGTTTAATTGACCACTAACATTCACATCCAGATGTGGTATAAGTGCAGAGCTTAGATCTGATCTGATGATTCTGAAATTGCCTAACTCTATCTATTACTTGTTGTTTATGCTATTTGGAGCACAAGTAGTCCCATGCTGTGGCTTCACCATATTGACGCTTCATTTTTCAAGTATGCCTGGTAATGTCCCAATTTTTATACGAGCCCCCAGATTTTAGTCAGAAGGACTTTTCAGGGTCAACAAGGCTAGGTTTGTCATTGTTGCTTCTGGTGTCTAGGTTGATGCCAGCAGGTTGATCAATTTTTATTCCTTTTCAGTTGCTTTATAGTTAAATACAACTGAGTGGCTTGCCAGGTTATTTCAGGGGCTATTTAAGAGTCGACCACATTGCTACGGCTTTGGAGTTACATGTAAGCCAGACCAGGTAAAGGCGGCAGATTTTCCCCCCTAAAGGACATTAGTGAATCAGTTGGATTTTCACAGCAATCCACAATGGTTTCATGGTCATCATTAGACTTTCAATGCAAGCTATTTATAGAATTCAAATTTCACCATCTGCATTAGATGTCAATCTCAGAGTCAATCTCAGATTAGAGTTAGAGTCAATCTCAGATCCCCAGAGCACTACCTGGGTCTCTGGATTACTAGTTCAGTGGAAATGCCACCTTGCTACAGCCTCCCTGCAATATGGAGCGTGTGAGTTTGAGTATGGGAGGATGATGAATACTGGGGGACTTTGAACATGGTGGGGGGGGGTTGCGATTTGACAGCGATGAGGGAGGTGCTGTTGTACATTGAGGTGTTGTTAGAAATTGAAGGGTGTCAGACACTGGGGAAGCTGTCAGATATGATGTAGGTAGGACAAGGGAAGGGGATATTAAACAGTAATTTATGGAGTTAGGGTGGAAGCTTAGGTCCATAACAGGCAGAGTGGTTATCTCTGGACTCTTGCCTGTGCCAAGGGATAGTTTAGAGAAGAACAGAGAAAGGGAAAGTTTGAACTCATGGCTGCGTGGATGGTGCAGGAGGGAGGGGTTCAGGTTCCTTAACAATTGGGACTCATTCTGGGATAGGTGGGACCTCTTCAAGAGAGATGGTCTACACCTGAACCAGAGGGGGACTAATATCTTGGGGGGAAAATTTGCTAAGGCTATGATGGGGGCTTTAAACTGATTCGGGGGGGGGGGGTGGGATCCTAAGTAGTTGGGGTGCTGAGAGGGATGAGAGTAAGGGGGTTATAGAAGAGAGTTGTAAAACACAGCGGCGTACGGGTGGGGTGGGGCATGGTTTGAAATGCGTATACTTTAATGCAAGGAGTATTCGCAATAAGGGGGAGGAACTTGCAGCTTGGACCAGTACCTGGAACTTCGATGTTGTGGCCATTTCAGAGACTTGGGTAGAGCAGGGACAGGAATGGATGTTGCAGGTTCCGGGGTACAAATGCTTTAGTCGGAGTAGAGAAGGGGGTAGAAGGGGGGGAGGAGTGGCATTATTGGTCAAAGACTGTATCACGGTGATAGAAAAGAAGTTTGATGAGGACTTGTCTGTTGAGGTAGTATGGGCTGAGATTAGAAACAGGAGAGGAGAGGTCACCCTGTTGGGAGTCTTTTACAGACCTCCTAATAGTTCTAGAGAGGTTGAGGAAAGGATTGCGAAGTCAATTCTGATTAGGAGTGAAAGTAGTAGGGTAATTGTGATGGGGGACTTTAACTTTGCTAATATTGATTGGAATAGCTATAGCTCTAGCTCGTTAGAGGGGTCAGTTTTCGTACAGAGTGTGCAGGAAGGTTTTTTGACTCAGTATGTAGATAGGCCAACTAGAGGTGAGGCTACATTGGATTTGGTGCTGGGCAATGAGCCAGACCAGGTGTTAGGCTTGGAAGTTAGTGAACATTTTGGTGATAGTGACCACAATTCGGTTACGTTCACCTTAGTGATGGACAGGGATAGGCATGAAGCTGGGGGCAGTAGTTATAGCTGGGGGAAGGGTAATTATGAGGCCATCAGGAGAGAATTAGGGTGCATAGATTGGACTAGGAAACTACAGGGACTGGGAACATCTGGAATGTGGTGCTTATTCAAGGAGCAGCTGCTGCGAGTCCTTGATAAGTATGTCCCTGTCAGGCAGGGAGGAAATGGACGAGTAAGAGAGCCTTGGTGTACGAAAAAAGTTGATTTGCTGGTTAAGAAGAAAAAGGAGGCTTATGTCAGGATGAGGCTTGAAGGCTCAGTTAGTGCAATGGATAGCTATAGATTAGCCAGGAAGGAGGTAAAAAGTGAATTGAGGAGAGCTAAGAGGGGACACGAGAAGATGTTGGCTGATAGGATTAAGGAGAATCCTAAAGCTTTCTTTCGATATGTTAAGAATAGAAGATTGGTTAGGGCAAGATTAGGGCCAGTCATAGACAGCAGTGGGAAGTTGTGCGTGGAGCCTGAAGAGATTGGTGAGGCACTGAATAAATATTTCTCTTCGGTATTCACGCAGAGTGCTGGAAATGTAGCTGTGGAGAGCACTGAGGTACAGGGTTGCAAATTGGGGAGTATTGTAGTAGATAGGGAGGATGTGTTAGAAATTCTCGAGGGTTTGAAGTTGGATAAGTCCCCTGGGCCGGACGGGATTTACCCTAGGATTCTCTGGGAGGCAAGAGAGGAGATTGCAGAGCCTCTGGCTCTGATCTTCAGGTCGTCGTTGGTTACGGGTGTGGTTCCGGAGGACTGGAGGATAGCGAATGTGGTCCCATTGTTTAAGAAGGGGAAGAGAGACCTTCCAGGGAATTATAGGCCAGTGAGTCTTACTTCTGTTGTGGGCAAAGTATTGGAGAGAATTATTAGGGATAGGATTTATAGTTATTTAGAGAGAAATGAATTGATTGGGGATAGTCAGCATGGTTTCGTGAAGGGTAGGTCATGCCTTACTAACCTCATTGAGTTTTTTGAGAAAGTGACCAGAGAGGTGGATGGGGGTAAGGCGGTTGATGTAGTATATATGGACTTTAGTAAGGCGTTTGATAAGGTGGCCCATGGAAGACTTCTACAGAAAATGCAGATGTGTGGAATAGAGGGTGATTTAGCTAATTGGATTAGGAATTGGCTGGCAGATAGAAGACAGAGGGTGGTGGTTGATGGGAGATATTCATCGTGGAGTTCGGTGACGAGTGGTGTGCCTCAGGGGTCTGTTTTGGGGCCCCTGCTGTTTGTAATTTTTATAAATGATCTGGATGAGGGTATTGAGGGATGGATCAGTAAATTTGCAGATGACACTAAAGTCGGTGGAGTGGTAGATAGTGAAGAGGGGTGTTATAGTTTACAGAGTGACTTGGACAAGTTGCAGAGCTGGGCCGAGAGGTGGCAAATGGAGTTTAATGTGGAAAAGTGTGAGGTAATGCACTTTGGCAGGAACAATAAATGTGTAGAGTATAGGGCTAATGGTAGGGCTCTTAATAGTGTTGAGGAACAGAAGGATCTTGGTGTATGTGTCAATAGATCCCTGAAAGTAGGCAGTCAAGTGGATAAAGTTGTTAAGAAGGCATATGGAGTCTTAGCTTTTATTGGTAGGGGGATTGAATTTCGGAGCCGCAACATCATGTTGCAACTGTACAAAACTCTAGTGCGGCCGCACTTGGAGTATTGTGTGCAGTTCTGGTCCCCACATTATAAGAAAGATGTGGAGGCATTGGAGAGGGTACAGAGGAGGTTTACCAGGATGTTGCCTGGTATGGAGGGCAGGTCCTATGAAGAGAGGTTGAAGGATTTGAGGTTGTTTTCGTTAGAAAGGAGGCGGCTAAGAGGGGATCTTATTGAAGCATATAAGATGATTAGAGGTTTAGATAGGGTGGACAGTGATAGCCTTTTTCCTAGGATGGAGAAAGCTAGCACGAGGGGACACAGCTTTAAATTAAGGGGTATGAGTTATAGGACGGATATCAGAGGTAGGTTCTTTACTCAAAGAGTGATTAGGGAGTGGAATGCCCTGCCTGCAGCTGTTGTAGATGCGCCAAGTTTGGTGGCGTTTAAGAGGTTAATTGATAAGTATATGGAAGAGAAGGGAATGGTTTAGTTTGGAGGGGCATTGCTTTTTATTTTGGTCGGCACAACATCGAAGGCCGAAGGGCCTGTTCTGTGCTGTAATGTTCTATGTTCTATGTTCTATGTTCTATATTATGGCGTTGAAGGTTGGCAGTAACTTTGTGGTGGTCGGGTCAGGGAGAATGGGGTAGAGTCTAATCAGAGGATTGGGATTTGGGTTGGCTTAGGAGAAGTGTTAGAAGCTGAGTTTGATTGTGTCTGGGAGTGAGGTTAGGATGTTGGTGGGTGGATTGGGTCATAGGGTGCTGGGGCGTATGCTATAGATGTTGAAGGCTAGGTGATGTCGAGAGGTGAAGTCAAGGTGTAGGGATCCCTTGTGGGTGGGGTCTCTGGAGTAGGGAACACAGTGGGGAAAAGGCGCTTAGTTTGATCTGTGATCAATGAGGAGGAAGGGGGTTCCACTGCCAAGCTGCCTGTGATCAGTGAAGGGGAAGAGGGAAGGAGCTCTCAATTGGTCTTGGTGTGGAGGGGTGAGGGAGAAAGGAGTCAGTAATGTTGGGGTATGGGACAATGTCTGTGGAGGCAGGGGGAGATATTATCTGGCCTAGGAACGATGTGGCAGGGAAATTGATTTTTTTTTTCTGTGCATGTGCAGTTGGAGGTGCCAATCAGAGCTACAGAGTTTTGGGTGCATTAAACCCCATCCACAGGTTTCTGCAATGCAATTCAGAATCGCTGATTTTTTTTCAGGCAGAATGCACCCCGGGGTGCCTGAGAACAGGTAAAAGTGGGACCTGAAATACTCCCAGATTCAATACTTCCAGCACTTAGAATCAAAATGGTAAAGTTGGGCCTATTGGCTCTGAACTTTAATATGAACATCAGTAACTAGGAATACAAGAACATTGTTTCTATGGCAATGGCCTTTTTAAAACTGTGAATGTATTTAATTAAATTCAATGTAATATATTGACCTACAAATATTCATAATTTATAATAAGTTGTTTAAAACATTACCTTTTAGTATGCTACAAATGCAACTGAGATAGCAAAATATTATTTCTGGTATTTCCTTAAAAATAATGTTCTTTAGCTTTCCAATAATATTCAGAAGTTTATAATTAAGTCACGTATATAATAAGACTAATGGCCTAATGGTATTATTACTAGACTATTAATCCAGAAAACAGCTAATGTTCTAGGGACCTGGGTTTGAATCCTCTACGGCAGATGATGGAATTTGAATTCAATGAAAGAAATCTGAATTAAGAGTCTACTGATGACCATGAAACGACTGTCGGAAAAGCCCATTGGGTTCACCAATGTCCTTAGGGAAGGAAATCTGCCATCTTTACCTGATCTAACCAACATATGACTCCAGAGCCACAACAATGTGATTGAGTCTCAACTGCCTTCCATGCGCAAATAGGAATAGGCAATAAATGCTGGCCAGCCAACGATAGACATGCCCCATGAATGAAAAAAAACTTGCTGATACTTCTCCAGATTAAATAGCTGGAATGCTGGGTAGCAAATTCTCCAACTTCACTGTAATGGGAACGTGGCGTGAATGGCCGGTAAGATCAAACCTAATGAGTTTGTTGAGTTAGAGTTTTATCCATGGTATTTTCTGATTGCGATTTGTAACCTGCTCATGCTCATGCCTGTTTGGATGAAGGTCGGTTGTATTCAACTTAAATGCTGATTGTAGCATTAGACTCTGCTGCTGCTCATTGTGTAATACTTCCCGAACGCTTCCTCTTACCCTCTCTGATCCATAACTAACATCGAACCTCAAGTCAATATTTTCAGGACAGTCAATATTCTCACTCTTTTCCCTGACCTCCCTTCCGTAGCTCCCCACTTTATAATTCCTGAATCTGAGACAGTTCACTTCTTCCTCATTCCCAAGATGCATAACTGACTGCTCTGATAAACCTATCATTTGGTCCTGTTCTGATCCACTGAATTTTTTTTTAACCAACATTGACTCTAATTTTCTTCCCCTGTCCAGTCTCTCTCCACCTACGTCCATGATTCTTTTGATGCCTTCCATCTCCTTTAAAAATTTCCAAATCCCTGGATCTGATTATCTCTTACTTATCATGGATGTCCAATCTTTCTGCACCTTCATCCCCATCTGAGGGCTTTCTACTTCTTCCTTGAATGGTTCTCATTCATCACCAACCTCCTCCGCCTGGCTGAACTTGTTCTCACATTGAACAATTTCTCTTTTAACTCATCTAACCTCCTCCAAATAAAACATATGGTTCAAGTTTCCTATGACTCCGCGCTGTGCTTGTCTTTTTCTTGGGTGTCTGAAATGTTCCTTGTTCCAATCATACTCTATTTCAATTCTTTTTCTGGTATTATGATAACTGTCATGTATTGTTCTCACTCTGAAGTGGGAAACTTCATCAATTTTGCTTCCAGTTTCCACTATTTGCTCAGTTTTGCATTGTCCATCTCCAATGCTTTCCTTCACTTAACTTTTTTGTCTCTGTACTGAACTAATTTGACCGACACTACTGATATCCTACACCTTCTAAGGATCCATCCCATTTTCCCAGTACCTCTGACTTCATCATATCTGTTTTGATGATGTAACCATTCACACCAATATTCTAAGATATGCTGAACTGAGGATTCTTCTCCACTTTGATTAGCACTTTCAATAGCCAACTGAAGATCCTGCCCACTTCTCCCACTTCTGCTCCCACCCCTTCCCATTTGTCACAGAATTAAAACAAGATTCACTCTGTCCTGACTTTCTGCTTCATCAACTTCTGAATCCAATGGCTCATTTTCCCTAATTCCTATCACCTCTGCAGTGATGACACCAGGAAACATATCTAACCTACTCCTCCTGATTCAGTATCCTAAAGGAACCTTTCCTCCCTTGATACTCTGATCATCTCCTCAATGCTAAACAGCTAGGAACTGCTTAGCTATGTGTGTATGTGACAAGTATTCCAGGGGGTCACGTTCTGCATCTGCACTACACATTGAAGTGACATGTATATGGGCAGTTCAATCCAATTTCTCTTTTGATCCAGACAGCACGGATAACTTAAACAGAAAGGACAGGATTTTCCAGTCGCACTCACCCCGAGAACGGAAATTCCTGCATGAGATCAACAGACCTTTTCATAGTCTCCCGAATTTTCTGTTCCTCTGCTACAATTCCAGTGGCAAGGCAAGATGGAAAAATTCCACCCAAAGAGTTTCTGATCTTTACAGACTGAAAGTGTGATCATTAAGAGTGTCTTGGAGCCAAGAAAACAACAAGAACCCAAAGCACCAGGATTCAGAATTAACCACCATTGCTAATCCTTGTGTAAAAAGAAAAATACATGGCTGCTATAAATCTGAAATAAAAATAGAAACTGCGGGAAACACTCATCAGAACCAGCCTCCTTTGAACAGGAAGTAACAGTGTTAATATTTTTAGGTCATTGAATGACCATCAACATGAAATGTTGGGGTAGAATGTTGTCTTAGGCGATAGTGACCCACAGGTTATGCTCCCTACATAGCATTCAGTTCCATTTAACCAAATTGAGTAACAGATGGGGTGTACAAGAGATGGCCAAAATCAAACAACCCACTACCATTCATTACTACCATAGACAAATTTTCACAAATTTAATGTTGTTTCTCATATCTCAGGAACCTGCCTGAAGTGCTTTTTCTGTTTTTAATTTCGAATTATTTGTCAAGCTAAGTTAAGGCATTGATTGAAGGTGTCAATTGTGATGTGTGACAAGAGTTACTGTTCTGTCAGCTGCTGTCAGATATTTGTGGGATTAAGTCCCACTCTTGGGCTTGAGAACAGAAACATGGGCTTGAGCCTCCCCAGTGTAGCACTGAGATAATGCTGCATCCAGGATGCAAGGCTAAACCTAGGCCTTTCCTGCTCTCTCAAGTGAAAATAAAAGTCAAAGAAAAGCAGGGGAATTATCCCAAGTATCCAGGTTTTCCTCTGAAATCAGCATTGCAAAAGTAAAATTATCTGATTATTATTCTAATGCTGTTGTTTGCTTGGTGCAAATTGACTGCCATGTTTCCTATATTACAACAATGGCTTCACTTTAAGAATACTACTGAGCTGATAAAAAGTTGCTCATAGAAGGAAACCATTTGGTCCATCGAGCTTGCAGCAACAATTCCACCCAGTTCCCATTGTCCTAACCCCACATATTTACAGTCCTAATCCTCCTGACATTAATGGGCAATTTATCATGGCCAATCAACCCAATCCGCACATCTTTAGATTGTGAGAGGAAACCAGAGCCTCTGAACAAATCTCACACAGGCAGTCACCCGAGGCCGGAATTGAACCCAGATTCCTGATGCTGCGAGGCAGCAGTGTTAACCATTGTGCCACCTTGCCAGTCAATGAATAATGCAAATAAATGCAAGTTCTTCTTTTTACAAAGAACAAGTTTTGTCTAATGTTTTCTTAAAATGAAATACTGTAATTTCAACATCTGTAACAGCAGCTTTGCTGACTACACTTTTGTCCTCATGCTTGTTGGCTCCAAATCAAGAATTCAACTTCTAAGCTAACGTAACAGTCTCTAAGGAATGGAACATATGTCCAGACAGTGTACAGGACTCTATTAATGCTATAAATGTGTTAATTATGTAATCTCACCCAATTATAACTGTCGGCTAATAAGGTATAACACAACCCGCTTGTCACAATTGATTAGTTGACAAATTGAAATTGATTATCCTGCAGGCAACTAATTAGCATTTGGAACTGAGAGATTTACTGGCATTGCTTAATTTGTATTGTTATGTTATTATACATTAAAGAGCTTGGTACAAAATCAAACTTAGCACACATCATAAATCTTCTGATAATAAGAAGCATTGTTTCCTTCTACATGCAATTAAATAAATTTAGACATTTTTCCATAAAATTTTCAATTATTAGTTCACATGTTCAGTTCTGTTCATCTCCAGTGCCCACTCTCAGACTCTATATCTACAAGAACTCACAGAACACAATGATCACACAAGTTAGCCCAATCTAACATGTCTTGTTGCTCTCCCATACAACACCTCATCAGAACTTGATTTATTTTTGCATAAAGGGTTCTTCCTATCAGCAATTTGTACCTTTTGCCTCCTCTCTTGCAGGCAAGGTTGAATTCAAATTGTCCTCTGAAATTATCTTTTCATTTCTTCCTAGATAGTTGGCCATTCCATATTTTTTACCCAAAAGGCTCTTGAGCCTTCAGTACGGCAAGCAGGAAGCTTATGATCCTTAACAGCAGGAAGCCTACCACCCGAAATATTGGAAAAGGCAAAAAGATTTATATGCGGTGCCCACAACTGAAGTGGGTATTAACTTTTTTTGTATTGCAAGTAGGAGGCTTCATATCTATTGGAAGACCTCATAATAATATTGGTTTGCCTGAGACAGCTGGGACTGTACTTTAGAAAATCAGCAATGTAATTTTTAAAAAACTTATTTATCTGAATGAAGAGTTTTCTAAACTGATATTACAAAGAAATCATGATAGTCACCATTCCAGTTATGATAGGAGGGGAGAGTTGACTAGTGGTGATTTAACCACACATCAGGTGAAGGGCGGGGTTAAGAAAGGTGGTCCTTTCTGAATAACCTCAGCCAATACAGGAATTGAACAGCATTGTTGGTGTCTCTCTGTATCACGAACCAGTCTTTCTGCAAACTGAGCTAACTAAATTCCCCCAACCATTACTGTTTCACTTCTCTAGTTATTGATCACTACTCTCCTTCCTCACTTATTTGACAGTTGCTAAGAGCATTTCAACAGCCCCGACCACACATCACCACCAGACCTGCCTCAAATTCATCCACTTTGTAGAAATGAGACCGAAAGGCCAACATGAGAGGGCCTCAGGCCTCATTATTCATTTGACTTGATGTGACCAAACTCACTCAGATTCCCAGGTCCCAGCATTAGGAAATTACTATTCTTACAATTCGTTTGTCCTTCCACTAACTTTATGGGTGTTTCTTCTTACTTACTCTGACCAGAACTGAAATAGTAATCTGGAAAAAAGCCTTCCCAAATACAACACTTTGAGCACAATAATCTCAAATTTCCCCCTGCTGGTTTTATTCATTCATGGAATAAGTATGTCTCCCCACCTTACTTCCTCCCACATAATACTTTGGATTTGTTTGTAATCCATATTATATAATCCTTCCCACTACCAACTGTTATTTCGGCCCTTTAGGTAAGTTTTTGCCCGATTTATTATTCTTAGCTGTTTCTTCTCACTGTAGTTCTGCAAGTTTGATCCATTTTTCATAACATTTCTAAATCCATGTCATTCATGTGGTTTAGCAATAATGCAGACAAAGCATTAATCTGTTCAGCACTGCAGTGAGTAATTGTTGCTATGATGTAGAAGTGCCAGCGTTGGGCTGGGGTAAACACAGTAAGAAGTGTGACAACACTAGGTTTAAGTCAACTGATTTATTTGATAATAAACTCACAATCTTTTGATGTTCTCCTCTTAGTCAGGTGAAGGTCACTTCTGGCTTCAAAAGGCTCAACTGAGACACCTGAAGGTCACCTGATGAAGTGGAGAACTTCGAAAGCGTGTGAGTTTACTATCAAATAAATCAATTGGACTTAAACCTGGTGTTGTCAACTTCTTAATTAATTGTTGCTACCCAGACATTACTATATACTTGTGCAACACTCCAGCACTTGATCAGAAGTTGCCAAGGTGAAGACTCCTTCTTAGGAGACAATGAGTGGAATTTGTTCCAGAAATTAGCAAAAGATAATATGTCACCAGCAGCAAGGGTGGCTTTCTCTACCATGTAGTGCAGCACTATTAAAAGATCTATAGGGACAGATCCTGCTATGTAATACTGATTTGCCAGCTCTGCGAGAAACTTAGAACTTTGAAGAGGGGCACTATTTTTAAAGGCTAACATAGGGCAAATGAACCCCCTTCCCTGCCACAACCTACCCCTCCTCCCCATCAATATTCTCCACCAGCATTGCCCATGAAAGTGCCTGACTACTGCCCCTGTACTTCCACTAACATTATCCCCAGTACTGCAGCTTGCACTGCCTGCACATGGTGTGGACACTGCCATATGGCACTGCCCCTGCATTGCTGCTGCAATACAGTCTGGTACTGTCCCCTCTCATTGCCAAGGTAATGCAGAGAGAGTGTTAGGGCTTGGGCATGAACCCTTCCCTCTCCCATTAAAAAACACTGCATTTACCTGAATGCCCTCGGAGATCTGCTTATCAGATGCATGCAACAGGAGACAAGTTGAGTTTTACATCATTTTGCCCTCACATTGACATGGATGGTTTTTCTGATGGTGCAGGGAATGATTTGCTTGGGGTGGATGAGAAAAATATCAGCCATGATCAGTAGGTCTAGTGACCTAATTCTGCTCTATAAGGCCATTACAGTCTTATGGCCTCATAATGATACGGAGATTAATTCAAATAGTGGTCCCAACATTGAACAGTGCAGAATGTGCCCTACACTGACAAAGTGAGGGAACAATTGTGCCATGCATTTACATTAGTGTGAAATGCAATTTGAGAGTTCTTGTGGAATCTACCATTCCCATCACCATACCTGTGAAGCATAATTGTGAGCAGAAAATCCTGACCAATGTTTTAGTTGGGTCTTTTGAAGCCAGCTGTACCCAATGCACAGAGTGTGCAAGTATTTAATGAGTTTCCTGAATTTGTCTGTAGGGCAATATAACAGGAGACTGTGACTCTCTAGACAATTTGTCAAAGACTCTGCCCACAGCCTGCTGGGTCAAGTGGCCACAATTTGCCGCAAGATGAAATTCACCACTGCGTCGCACTTTCTTGTTGCAAATTTCTTGATGGAGCGCTTCAGTTTTCCGTATCTCTCAGAATGCATTTCATAATTGCATAAAGCAGGTCACCAATGAGTTCTATGCAAGAATTAATCACTGCATTATTTCCCAATGAATGCAATATGAATCCGAAATCTCAGGGCTATTGTCCAGTGCCTGGTTTCCCTCATTTACAACAGTTTATAGACTGCAGGCTTGGAGCAATTAGGACACGAGCATGAAAAGATTCTACTGCTGCCACCTGATCACTGCCACTGAACTGACAGATCTGTGCCAAGTTTTCAAACAGCTGTCGCAATTCTTTTAATCCACACCAGTCAGCCATTCTCCTTCTAATCACTCAACACAGAGGATGACTGCAAGGGATCAAGATCCAACCACTCCCCATGTGACTTATGATATTTCTCTATAACCTCTATCCACCCACAGTGATGAGAGTACATGGGTAAATGGGATGACCTGGAGCATCTTCAAACGCATGATTGTGTTCCTACAGCAATAGCCTTGATACCTGTCTAAGTGAGAATGTAAAACTGACTGCCATATGGAGTGCCTAAGGCAAATAGAATAGTTACATATAAGGGGAAGTTAGACAACTGTATGAGGGAGTAAGGAATAGAAGGATTTGTTGCTAGGGTGAGGTAAGTAAGGTGGGAGTAAAGAATAGACACTGGTATAGACTTTTTGGGCTAAAATGCCTGTGTTGTAAACATACAATTCTTTGTCTAAAGATTTGAATGTTCACTTTAGTGCAGTTCACATCTACTTTGTGGTAGTCTATTACATGATGTGGAGATGCTGGTGTTGGACAGGGGTAAACACAGTAGGAGTCTCACAACACCAGGTTAAAGTCCAACAGATTTATTTGGTAGCACAAGCCACTAGCTTTCAGAGCGCTGTCCCTTCATCAGGTGAGTGGAAGTTCTGCTCACAAAGAGGGCATATAAACTCAATGTACAAAATAATGGTTGGAATGCGAGTCTTTACAGGTAATCGAGTCTTAAAGGTACAGACAATGTGAGTGGAGAAATGGGTAAGCACAGGTTAAAGAGATGTGCATTGTCTCCAGCCAAGACAGTTAGTGAGATTTTGTTTTTTTGCTAACCTAGGCAAGTCATGGGGGTCACAGATAGTGTGACATGAATCCAAGATCCCAGTTGAGGCTGTCCTTGTGAGTGCAGAATTTGACGATCAGTCTCTGCCCAGTAACTCTGCATTGTTGTGTGTCATGAAGGCTGTCTAAATACATTTACAATTTAGCCAACATTTTGTACCTGATAAGTGCAGGAAAGGATGTCCAGAGGCATGGTACATTGGGGACACCATGCAGACGCTATGACGACAGACGAATGGAGACCACTCAACAATCACCAGGCAGGAATGTTCTCTTCCTTTTAGGGAACATTTCAGCAATCACGGGCATTCAGCCTCTGATCTTTGGACAAACGTTCTTCAAGGCGGCTTCACAACACACGACAGCACAGAGTCGCTGAGCAGTGACTGACAGCCAAGTTCCGCACATATGAGAACAGCCTTAACCGGGACCTTGGGTTCATGTCACACTATCTATAATCTCCACAACTTGCCTGGGTTTGCAAAATCTCACTAACTGTCCTGTCTGAAGTCAATATACATCTCTTTAACTGTGCTTAGCTTTGTCTCCACTCACATTTTCTGTACCTTTAAGACTTGATTATCTGTAAAGACTCACATTCCAACCACTATTTTGTAAATTGAGTTTGTGTCTTTATATGCCTTCTTTGTGAACAGAACTCATCACTCATCTGATGAAGGGGCAGTGCTCCAAAAGCTGGTGGCTTGTGCTACTAAATAAATCTTTTGGACTTTAACCTGGTGTTGTGAGACTTCTTACTGTAATCTGTTACATGCAAGCTGCACAAGCATACAATCCAAAGAGAATTCCATGTGATGGGGGAACAGGAAGAGGATGTTCCCTCACCCAATGCGATTAAGTGAAGGAGGTGCAGTAGAGGGAAGACCAGTGCAACATCTTGCACTGAGAGATACCAAGGATAGATTTAATCATGCAGTGTTTTGGCCGCTCTGCCTACTACCTTCAAATATTCCATAATGGCTAGAATAATAAAAGCATTATCATATCTTATACTTGTATCTTTTGTCAATTTATTATTATTATTCTGGCTGTTACTGTGAAGCATTCTCTGAGTTAATAATGGAAAACTGTTCTTGGACAAGTGGGGATCATTGAGATATTCACGACTAATATTCTTTATGAATGCAGAACTGTGTAAAGACTCAAGTCAGAGGTAAGTTCAGCTTGGTTTCTGCTAAGTAATCTGGTCCAGTTGGATTCTTGGTATTGGGGTTTAAAGTGACTGATGGGATGGCCAAGTCAGGGAACAGAGATATTACCATTCTGAAAGGCAACTTGCCAATAGATTATCACTTCCAGTAATTTCTGGCAGGCTAGAAGATGAGTGATATAAAGCTCAATTCCATTTTGTCCATCAGCCTATCCAATGAAGAGTAGATTTTGGAGTCTGTAGTCTAAATGTTCCAATAAAAATCACAAAAGCTGGTAGTACTGACTGCTGATGTGAAGGCCTGTCCATTGTGTAGAAGAGCTGACAGTATTCTCCGTGAAAGACTCCAACAGGGCACCATATTCCACATAAAGTGGAACTGGACACCTCCAAATTTTCAGATCAGGTATTCCAACTCTTTGACCAGTTCACCAATACAAAATTATAATAATGCACACTACAGACTTCATCAGGAACACAGAGGGCATCTATTAATAAGAAAAAAAATGTACAAAGGCTGACAGTCCCCCAGCTGCCTTCTACATGGATCTTGCCCAAGGTAGGACTGCGCCCCTGGAGTAATTACCCTCTCACAGTCCTAATTAGTCCCTCAAACCAGGTGACCTTCTGCTGTGATGCCCTTAAAGGGCAATCACCACAAAAGTACAAATGAATGGTTTGTTGACAGGTATATCCAGACTTCAAATAACCTTTGGGAGTTAGTCCTTCCCCTGTTGGGTTGGCTTGCCTGTTGCCAATGTTGCAGCTAAATATAAAATCATCTGAGCATCGCATATGATGTCAAAGGGATGATGCACCAGATAACATTTCTCATTATATGTAAACAGACAATTAATACTTCTGTCCAATTATAAGACTTCAGTTTAATGTACTGCACTGTGTTCTAGATAGTTGATCCCAGCAATTATAATGCCATAAATTGCCCTTCAGAAGTTGGGAGTTTGCATTATGCACCAGAAGATTTTATTATATGCAATGATAAGTGAAACATCCCATTCTAAGGAATCTTTCTAAATGTGTGCATATCAAATTTGAAATTCAGTGCCTTTCTTAGTTTGATCATGTAAGAAGGCAATCATTAATCTAAATACACAGGTTTATTTTATATTTACTCATCAGATTAAGGTATCACATTATCTGCAGTCGATCCTCAAGGACAAGTTGTTGACCAGTACTATTGTGCCAATAATTCGTTTGAACATCCGTATGACAATTGCCTTCTGTTTCCTTCACTTTAATTATTTCCCTGTTTATTCTTTCCAACAAATAAATGCTGTTAAATATAAATTCTGTTGTAATTTTGCTGGAAAATGAATTTTGATAACTTTCACTAACCTGCCGTTGCCAACTTGAAATTACGCTCCCACTTTTATGGACTAATGGAGAAAGAAATATGATCTGATTCTAACATTTTTGCTCCTCTGTCCCCTGTAGGCTCCAATTCATTATCATTTAAAATTAATCTTCGCACTGTATTCCCAATAACATAGTCCAATTTGTACTAAGATTTATAGAGATATTTTGTTAATAATGTTTTAATTAGGACTGGCAGAAACTCATGTTTTAAATATCTCCAGTGATTCATAAGTTGCTGGTTCTCCAAAGCTGAATGATTCATGGAAGGATTCTCTTTATTCAACGTTGGTTTGGGTCAGAGTAGAATCTAGATTGTAAAAATGTTGTCCTGTTGGCTTTACCCGTGAATGACAATGACTTTATTTGAATGACTGGAAAACGTTAAGGTTATTTGCTTACTGCAAAGGTAGGTTATCACAGAAGTCAGTATCACAGGTAACTGTTTGCAAGGTTCAAATTTCAAAGATGCTTAGTTGTCCTTTGAAAGACCAGATGAAAAGAAATAATATAAAAAATATTTTCCAATCTTGCAGAAACATGTTATTTTGTATTGGACACCATGAGACTGTGTTGTCTTGGAGACTGTGTTCTGCATCCTCTGCTTTCCTTCTCCCTCATGTACTCTATGAATGGTATGTTTTGTCTGTATCATGTGCCAGAAATAATACCTTTCAGTGTACACTAATAAGTGTGATAATAAGAAATCAAATCAAAATGGCATGGTTTTAACATGTGATGCTGCTAAAAAGCTACATGTAAAGAGCACCTGGTTATTGACCATTCCATACATTATAAATGGAAAAAATGCACAAGTTCAGCCTCCTAAATTACATGAACATTCTTCCTGGTGAGGAGCAAAATTATTTTGTTCACTCAGAGCAAATAGAATAAAACATATTTTTACTGCAGCCAGTAGAAGAAAATTAATGTACTTTCGCCAAGTATGAAAAATCTATAGGCAGGTGATCCTACATCTTTCCTCAGATACTCCTATCTTTAAGGTTTGGCCTGACCTCATCAGAGTGGAAAAAATAGTCAATGTTCACAAGACTTCTTGTTATTAGTTTATTGCAACAACAAAATACATCAGTACCCTGCTTCCTGCAGGTGAAATCTGTACTTTCAAATGTTATTTACCATCGGCAGCCTAGAACATGTTCATATCCTGTTCCCTTTTGAAGTTCAATCAGTAAAATATTCATACTGTCCTGCAACTTCTAAGCTGCATTCACACTGTTAATCTTTTATACTACTGAAAAGTTGCTATTTCTGTTGCTGCTGTCCCTTCAGTTTAACTGTCCAATTTCAGCTCCTCCATTTCCCTGAGTAAACTTATCTTCTGAGAAGCTCCATACTGTGCAGTGCTACTGCGCTATCTGTTACTCTCTTTACTGCTGTCTATCATCGCAAAACACTGATTACTTAACACTGTCAGAAGATTGCACCGATGCCAATGGATTACCTTACTGCAAACTCCTTCCTAAATCAGTCCCTTTGTACACATTGTAACAATCTTATATCCATGTTCACGAATAGTCCATTCGTATTTGAAGGTGTTTGATGGGGAAGATCTATATCAGTTAGGTTTCATTCCAATCAAAAAGCTGTCTGGCATTAGTGTTTCCATGGAATGGCGGGAGCATATTCCAGCATAATGGGAAGAATTTTCCTGTTCTCCCACCACAGGACTTGTAGCCAGCGGGGGCGGACCATGCAAAGGCCTGTTGATATCTGATGGATTTTCTGTTTTAGGCGAGTGTAGCCTGAAAATCCTGCCTATTAGTCCCACATCTGTGGGTATTATTTAAAGTGTTTTGGTTAGGTCACAGGAGTTCAATGGTGAAGACAAATCAGTTAATTTAACTTGATTTGATTGTTTATTGTTACATATATCATTTTGCAATGAAAAGTGTTGTTCCCTGTGTGCTATTCAATTAAGGGAAGGAGAGAATGCAGAATGTAATATTACAGTCATAGTTAAGGTGTAGAGAAAGATCTGCTTAATTAAAGGTAGGTCCATTCAAAGAAGCAGTTTTTGAATCATTTAGTATATGACCTCAAGTTTTGTACCTTTTTTCTGAAAGAAGAAGGTGGAAGAGAGTAAGCCCAATGTGTGTGGTATCCTTGATTATGCTGGCTACTTTTCTGAGGTAGCGGGAAGTGCAGACAGAAACAATGAATGGGAAGCTGGTTTGCCAAATGGACTGGACTATATTCACAACCCTTTGTATTTTCTTGTGGTCTTGAACAGAGCAGAAGCCGCATCAAACTCTGTTGCATCTGTGAAGGGTGCTTTCTATGGTACATCTGTAAAAGCTGCTGAGTGTCATAGCAACATGTCAAATTTCCTTTGCCTCCTGAGGAAGTAGAAGCATTGATGGGCTTTCTCAATTATAATATCAGCAGGGAGGGGCCAGGACAGGTTGTTGGTGATCTGGACACCTAGAAACTTGAAGCTGTCAACCATTTCCACTTTGTCCCTGTTGATGAAGATAAGAACATGTTCTCCACTCACTTCTTGAAGTCAATGCTCTCTCATTCATTTTGCTGACATTGAGGGTGAGATTATTGTTCTTGCAGCCATTCACCAGATTAACCAGATTGATGCATAACAGCTTTGTGATTTGATGGCCTCATTAGCTGTCTCTTGATTAGCCTCTTGAAAATGCCACTCATTGGGCCCTAATTTACTATTTTGATTCTAAGTGCTGATTGGACTTGAAACTGGGAATATTTCAGATCCAACTTTTAGACTTGTTCTGAGGCTGTCCCATACACACTGTGTCTGCAAAACTTTCATTCTGAATCGCGCTGCACAAACCTGCGGGCAGGACTTGACACAGCCAAAACCCTCAGCTCCGATCAGTGCCTCCAAATGGGCATGCACAGGAAAAAAAATGATAGAATGCTGCTCCTCTGCCACATCCCTTCTGGGCCGGAGAATGCCCTGTGGCCCCCACAGACATTGCACCATCCCCCCAATATTATTGATCCCCTTACCCCCCCATCCCCTCTGCTACTCAGACTGATTGCGGGCCTCTCCCCCCTTCACTCTACTGATCTCAGGCAGAGGCAGCTGACTGTCCCCTCCCTTCCCTTACTGAGCTCAGACTGAGCGGCAGCAGATGCCTCACTTCTCCTCACTGATCTCAGACAAAGTGGCAGCAGACCCCTCCTTCCCCCTCACTGATCTCAGACAGAGTTGTAGCAGATGCCCCCTTCCCCCTCTTTCAGCTCAGACAGGCAGTGGAATCCCCTACCCCACCCTCTCACTGCTCTCAGGCAGAGCTGTATGGATACCCCCTTCTCCCTCACTGATCTCAGACAGAGTGGCAGTGGATCCCTCCCCTCCACCAATCTCAAGCAGAGAGTCTTTGGACACTAGGCACCTACCTCCTCACTAACTGCAGTGCCCAAACTGGACTTTGGATGAGCATGTCTATTTCATACCAATTCTGGATGGAGGAACGCTTTAGTACAGGGGAAAATGCTGGTAAATTTGGGCGTGCAGCCTATTGCGTCAATTTAAATGCATACAAATGCATTTAAATGTCCGTCACATCTATTTTGAGCACAATTCCCATTGCATCCATTTCCAGGCGTTGGTCAAGGGGGAACAGGCATGGAAGCGGATGAGGATCATGCTTCTGCCTCATGCCCAACTTTACCAAGTTTTCATGCCCAAAAATGGATGCAATTTGATGGTACAATCGGGCTCATTGCATCTTTATAAGTTTTTAATATTCCAACAAATGTAGAAGGCAAAGTTTGAAAACTGTCAACTACAAATCACCTGTTTTGAGATTTTAAATGTTGGCTTCTTTTAAGTTAAATGCATTTTTGCTGAAGGACTGGCTACAGAACCCATCTGCCAAGTGATTGATAGCTTATTCCTGTGTACTTTTCACTTTTGATCTACTTCTCCAATTTCTTGCTGAGTCAAGACCTCACACATTAACTTTCACTATCAGCTTTTAAAGTTGAATGTGCTCTTGCTGAAGAATCAGTTACATACACAACTTCCTCGTGTTTTCATGTAAAGATCCTGGAAAGTAGATTTACAGCAGCAGGACATCTTTGCGACATAAAATGAAATATCATCATATTTTCCAAATCACTTCTGTACCAACTAGATGGTGAAGACAAAGGGTAATTATTCTACAAAATAATGCTGGGGCTAATAGCCTTGAGCAGTAATATATCTGATTTTAAATAGGAAAAATGCAAATATTAAAGTACAACTGGGAGTCTGGAAAAATGGACACTCAAATTATGGATTATAAAAAAAATTTCAAAGTAACAAGCCCTGTTTACTTTGTATGTTTTGCACTTAAAATCTGAAGCACAATTGTTCACAAGAGATGATCTGATGCTCAACTATAAAGGGTTGATTGGAATGAAGATATTACAATCATCATCTTCTTCTCACCAAACACTCTATTACTTGGTGAAAACTTCTAAAACCTCAAACCTCTACTCTTCAGTCTCTCAAAAAAGGCATAACCAACACCATCAAAATCAGAAGCATCTACCATACTTTATCATTACAACTTGTGAATAGTTATGAACTCAGCAACTTGGGTAGTTGACTTCAGTTTTAATGACACTGTGTATGCTCAAATAGAAGATGTTGCCCTCAGATCCCTTTAGGCTTAGCTCTTGCCAACACCTTTGTCGTTTTCCATGAGAAATGCATCTGAATGGACTTTAATTTCCTACCCTTGTACATTTCTAATATGTGGATTTGCCAGTGTTGAACAGGGATGGGCACAGTAAGAAGTCTCACAATACCAGGCATATCGACACAGGATTTTAAACTGATATTGTGAGACTTCTTGCTGTGCCCATTCTGTCCAACATGGTATCTTCACATCATGGCTGCTATCAATGCTAGAAACCATGGGAAAAATATGGGATGGAAAATCCCATGGTGTGAGCCATATTTTGGGACTCCTCCAGTTTTCCCATTCTGCAGCTGATCCCACCCCCCAAAAATAGGAGGACAAAATTCCCCCCCCCATCCACTCCCCCCTCCCCTCATTTGTTTCTGCTCAAATAATCATCTAATGGCTCAATTGAACTTGCCTCCACCACACCACCAAAACTGATCCCTGGGAACTCCACTACAAATATTCCTGAAGCCCTGAAAATATCCATTTACTAATTGTCTTTGGATCCTATTATTTAGTCAACTTTGTATCCATGTTACTACTGTTCTTCTTATTCCACAAGCTATCACTTTTCTCATAAATCTGTTGTATGGCATTCTACTGAATGCCTTCTGAAAGTCCATATACACCACTGCAACAGCATTATCCTCATTTACCCTTTCTGTGACAATTTCCTCATGGGAAACTTCCCATGGCATGGAAAGTATCTGTCTCCTCACATAAGATGAATGCAAGATACTCATTTAATATCTCAGCCATAGTCCCAAGTCTCCAAGTTTAAATTCTCTTTGAGGTTCTTATTCAGTGCTCCTCTTTTTGCCATCTTCTCAACTTAGAGTGGAACATTCTGGCCCTGTCTACCTCTAAGAATCATCTAGTCCTGCCAAAAGTCAATGAACGTTTGCCTGGGGCCGTGAAATTGGCCACATTGGGCCCAACCTTGACGGAAACAGAAAATCCCTGCCTCCAAAGAGGAGGAAATTGAATTTGGACAGACTGTAAAGTGGATTTTTCACCAGTCCTCCAACAAAGTTATAATAACTGACTCCAATGTCTGAGAAAACTCCCACCGTGCCCATGTTTCCCAGTGCTTTTATCTACTGAAGTGCTTATGTGTCATGAGTGCATGTTTATGCTTTGTGAAATCTCAGATCTGGCCTTGTGTTTACTTTGTAATTACAGTAATCATTTTATGTTCATTAAGTGGATATTTACTGTGAGAAAGTTATTCTGTGTGGCAAAGGTGATCATTCACTGTTTAATAGGTAGAAATTATTGATGTTGTAATTATAGATGTGTCATTGTGATTGCAGAGAATTGTAAAGTGATTGTTAAATTTAGTCCAAAACATTTTATCAAATCCTTATGTACTAATACCAATAAAGTCTTACATCACAAAAAATGAATTCAAATAACATACACTGCCAAAAAATACAACAAGTACAATGTTTTTTCCATTGAAAAATGGCACTTGTGCTCTTGAGCATTAAGAAAGAGTTCATGATTGCTTGAAACCTACTAGACAGTATTGCGGTGACTGAACAAAGATCATACTGTTTCTTTTGCTCAAGTTGTCAGTTTATTAATCTTAGTAATTCCTTTGAGAGCAGCAGAATCTGGAGATGGGTTGGAAATCAGTAAATTTCACTGGACCTTGAGCTGAAAAATATATCTGAGGTTTGGATTGCCTTGAAATAATTACTATTTCAGAATAATATAAATTCAATGCAGCATCGAGAGTTTGAAATTATACCTTTTGACTCTGATGCACAATAAAACTTTAGAAGAAATAATAACACAATTGTTTAATAGCCAGTGGAACTGGCTCCAGCAGTAGTAATTGGACAAGGTAGAGAACTGATTAACAAGCTATATTAAACTTGCAATATCCTCGTTCATAATATGCACCACAAAAAATCTTGTACTCTGTACTCAATATCCTGCTAATATTTTTCATCCTGTGTGGAATGGGTAATGGTTTTACTAGCAATTTAAAATTCATGTTAAGGAGGACAAATTTTGATTTTTCCTAGTGTTTTCTAAATGTTTCTGCCCATCTCTGTTTTTCCCTTTAAAGTGGATGTTGAATTTATGCAAGATCATCACCATGTCTGAGAAGAAGGCTCTTAAAGGTACATTTTTATCAACTTCCATCCTGCACCTATCACGGAGAATGCATAAGAAAAAAATCAAAGATCTGATAAGCTACAGCAGCAGGGATGAATTAGCTGTTGTGCCAACAATTTTCTGTACTTCCAGATTCATCAATCTGTCAGTCTGCTGCAACTGGGCAAAGTTATCTCTGCATTCTACTGATTGCAAAATAAGGAATAAAAGAGCTGTATTAGCTGCTAAAATTAGGCTTGCAACAAAATAACCCAAAACTCAGGTCAATCTGAATAAACATTAAAAAGAAACATTTTCAAATAACTTGTAGCTGTATGTGGGATATGTGGGACATCAGAATGCCACCACTTGTCACAAATATGTTTGGGGAGCACCAATGGGGGTTATTGACTGAGGGGTAAGATACTGCTCCCCTGTACCCTGTGAAGGCTGAACACGAGCTCTGCCTCTTGCAAAATAATGTGAAAAATCCAGGGAATATAGCAAAGACTCAATTCTTCACTGATGTTTATTTCAGCTTTCTACTGTTATTGCTGAGTGGTATCACCGACATAATTCCGATGTAAATTTACAACAATGTTTGAAACCTGGAAATGTCAATGGTGCATTATGTCTTTCAACAATTGAAAAGACAAAATTAGATTTCCTGTCACCCAACTAACATGAGAGTAACAACTCCAATTAGAACATGGCAGGTTCTCCTGCTGAGAGTTGAATGAAGTGTAATTCCTATGTGGGCACAAAAAATTAGAATTTATAAGATAAAACCCAAACCATTTTATTAAAAAAAAACAGCTTTACCTAATTAATTCAGATGAAATAAGACAAAAACCTTAGTTCCCTTCACAATGCTATTAATATCTTCAGGTGTCAAGGGCTTTCTCTCAGATTCTGTTCTGTGCATCCACTAATCTGTGGGGATGAATGCTTTAGTTAATCTCTCAATTTGCTCAAGGCTTGTGAATTTTGTGCTTGTGTCTTCTGCTCCTGGTTCAACCTAATTAGTTTGCTTTTTATGGCCTCATCTGTGCCTTTTCATTATTTTCGCTATCTGTACCACATCTTTCCTTCCGTTGTTCTTCTCAGGAAAATAAGTTTAATAGCCTGACCCTTATTAGAAAACTTACTTCCTGATTTAAGGGATCATCTTGGTCATTGCTGTGCGAATATTCTTTTGATGCATTCACTTCATGTTTGTTGCACATCAACCAGTACGCAGACACCATTCCACAATAGGCCTCACCAGGCTACAGCTGGCATGAACAGGATTACATGCCAAAACAATACTGACATTATGTAAATGCAAGTTCTGTAGTGCTCATTCAGAAAGAAAGTAGCTCTTCGGAGAATTGCATTGATGGAGTAGGAAAGAAGCAAGGACGAATGATGAAACAATGTCAGTGTAACTTGTTTTGACTTGTAATCCTATGCTGCCAGATGTAACCCAGTACATAGCTTGCTTTATTGAGAATTTTGCCACAATTCTTTATCCTACAATTACTCATTTAGACATACTGGCAATAAAAACAGATAATTTTTGATCCAAATGGAAAAAGAATTGTGAAGGATCAAATTGTGCACATGCCCAAATTCTTGGCATGCTGTCTTGAATATGCAGGGTTCTCACCTGGCCCTATTAAATTTGAAAAGTATTAGCCGCAAAATGTATCTTCCTTCTTCACTCTCTCTCACAATTTTATTCTTCCTCAAGAGTATTCAACAGTATTTCTCTGATTCAGCCGCATTTAATATTCTTGTTATTTTTATGCATAAACACGCCTTCATTTTGTTTCAAACATAGAACAGAGACTAATTTATCTGGTCAGTTTATTAATGATTCAATTAAATTTATTGCAAACTATGCCTTGCACCAGTTTCTTAAGGAAATCGTATTAATCGTCAATTAATTGTCAAGTACTATTCTGTGCAGTAAATCAAAAACTCTGGAAAGAAACTAACATCAGCTCTCCACTGGTTTTCCCGTACTGATAATGGAAATCCCAAATCAATTAGTGGGGAAGAGTCAGACCAATGCAAGTAATAGAAATCACATGTTAATTGCTTAGGAAGGAAAGCAATTCTTTTGAACGAGCAAGGACACGTAAGGATGTTATGTGTTTTATCAATTTTCATCCAAAATTGTCATTTGGTATCATTCCCAGAAACCTTATTCCCGAAAATGATCCATGTTGGGATCATCTATGCTTGGCTTAAAGTCCAATCCTCTTTGAACCAATTGCAAAGAAGCTGTTGCCATTCCAATGTTACTTATGGGTCATTCTCAAGCAGATAATGCAGATTTGTGAGTGTATGTTGGGCAGCCATGGTAGAAAAATCCCCTTTTTCATCTGTCCATGTATTTGTGGAGATCCTTTGAAAACAGGAGTAATACCAGGTGTGGAAACAATGTCTCAGCAACTGTTGCTTTTGCAAATGTGGTCTCCCCTGAACTCAACTCTATCTCAATGACAGAACATCATCAAAACCTGTTAAAGAAATTCCCAAACAGAATAGTATTTCATTGACAACAGCATCAAAAACAATGAGGAGCAATGACAGCCGAGCAGTTAGTCATCTGTGCTAATGTCACCTCCTTTGGCTCAGTGTTAAGTTTTTTATGATTATGCTCTTATGAATAAACTTGGGATGTTTAATTACAAGAAAGACATTGCAAATTCAAGTTTAACACCATACAATGAAGCTTGTACATGCCTGTGCAGAGCCTCATTTTTATTTAGGTATATGCATCACAAATTGAGGACATGATATCATCCTGCCTGGATTTAAATTTTGCCATCTGTGTTACCAGTTAAAAAATGGTAAAGTTGCTGTAGTCCCAGATGGTCACAATCTGCTCTCCCTTTTTGAGGGGGAGAGCTGACTGGTGCTGATTTAACCGGAGGATTACCACAGCTGAGGCAAGGTTGAGCAGGTTGAAACCTTAGCCATTACAGGAATTGAACCCAGTCTTTTGACATTGCATCACAAACCAGTTGTCCATCCCACATGTACGATCCAACCAGTGAAGCTAAGCTCTAATTTATTTGAGAAAACAGTGGCACCATAGTTTGCATTGCTGCCCCACATCACCAGAGACCCAGGTTCAATTCTGGCCTTGGGTGACAGTGTGGAGTTTGCACGCTGTCTCTGTGTCTGTGACCCCCTGTGTTCTCCCAGGGGCTTTGGCTTCCTCCCAAAGTCCAAAGATGTGTATGCAGATTACGTGGATTGGCTATGCTTAATTGCCCCTGAATGTCAAGGGGCACTACAGGGTAAATACGTGGAGTTTTGAGGATAGGGCCTGGATGGATTATTGTCGATGCAGGTTCGATTTGCTGAATGGCTTCCTTCTGTCCTATACAGAATCTAAAATCTATGTCAAAACCACAGTATCAGAGTGTGCTGACAAGACAAGGCTATGGATGCTGTTTGATGCATCATCTCTTGAAGCTAGCACTGTACACATTCATGAAATCCTTTACTTATGTCAATTACTGGCCAGACTGAGGATTCCTTTTCCAGATCCCAAAGGAATTGCCAAGTGTTGAGGATGTACACTTTTAATGATACACAACAGAATTAATTCCCTGACAGTGAGTATCTCATAACCTATGACAGAAGAAGTGAGATTAAGTGTAGCCGTCACAAAGACAATTCTATTTAGCTGAAGGCAGTTTCATATTGAACCAAAGCTTGCATAGTAGATGTTGTAGAGCACAGTTTATGATTTGACTTCATTGCCATAAATTTCATATTACTTTATTTAATCACTTTTCCATTATGTTTGAAAGCTAATAAATTGCTTTAGCAAAATAGATAATGACTAATTCATTTTGAAGTTTACTTCCACATTATGCAGTTTTTCCTCCAATTTATTTTAGTTACATGCAATCTCTGGGTACTCACTTACCATGTGTTTATTTAGTATTGCTATCCACAAGAATTTTTGATATTGAGCATTTCACACATTAATTATCCACAATAAACAGCATAATTTATCCATAGCCAATAGACTACAATTGAGAATGTAGCTTTGTTTTAGTGTCTAAGAATTAGAGATTTCACTCAGCTGTTTGTCTTTTCTTGTCCTGATAAACGTGAGGTGATGCATTTCTGGAGAAAGAATGTAGGAGGGAGGTATATGATAAAGGGTAGACCTATTAAGAGTATAGAAACGCAGAAGGACCTGGGGGTGCAGGTGAACAAGTCTCTGAAGGTGGCACAGCAAGTGGAGAAGGTTGTGAAGAAAGCATATAGTATGCTAGCCTTTATAGGAAAGGGTATAGAGTACAAGAGCTGGCCTTTAATGTTGCAGTTGTATAAAACGTTGGTTAGACCTCATTTGGAATACTGCGTCCAGTTCTAGTCGCCTTACTACCTTGAAGGACTGGAGACTCTAGAGAGAGCGCAGAGGAGGTTTACCAGGATGCTGCCTGGTATGGAAGGTCTGAGTTACGAGGAGAGGTTAGGCAAATTGGGACTGTTTTCCTTAGAAAGGCATAGACTTAGAGGAGATCTAATAGAAGTGTACAAGATTCTGAGTGGTATAGATAGAGTAAACAGGGTTAAGCTTTTTCCTAGGATGAACTCTAATAGCAAAAGGGGTCACGGTCTTAGGGTGAGGGGAGTAAGGTATAATTTGGATGCTAGAGGGAGTTTTTTCACACAGAGGGTGGTGGGGGTATGGAATGCGCTGCCAAGTAAAGTGGTGGAGACAGGTACTCTGGAGTTATTTAAGAAATACTTAGATGGGCAAATGAACAGAATGGGAATGGAGGGGTATAGAAAACTGAATTAAAATAGGGATCATGAGCTTTGAGAGTCCCTGGGAAGTGTGTAAAAATAGATGATGATATTGATGTACTTGTTTTTATCCTACAGGTGCTTTGGTCCACCTTGTTGTCTAACAAAGGGCATACACGTGATGGGCCGTGGGAGGGCTGCTCTTGGATTTTTTTTTCGAGAGTATCCTAATGCTTCACGTCATTAGTGTACGCTTAACCTGGACCATTTGATGGGCAACACGACAGCTCAGCGACTATCACTGTGCTGTGCAGATACATGGGTTTGGGTCTGTGTCTGTGGAAGTTTGCACATTCTCCTTGTGCTTGCGTGGGTTTTCTCCGGGTGCTCCGGTTTCCTCCCACATCCCAAAGATGTGCTCTTAGGAAAATTGGCAAAACAAATTCTCCCTAAATTGTCTCAAATTTGGTTTTTAATCTATAGATCTATAAACATAGACAGAGATCACGGGTAGAGGTGGGAACATTGGGGTGGCGGCGCGGGCTCGTTGGGCCAAAGGGCCTGTTTCCCGTGCTGTCTTGTTGTTTGTTCTTTTTTTAATTGAATAAATAAACCTGGAATTTCTGTTGGGGATTAGTTTTTTGATCTTCAGTCATCATACCAGCAGCAATCCTGGAAACCAGCTGTTGGTTCTGTGTAAACTGAATGGTCACTTAATAATGCGATGACATAGCTACAGAGGATATAACATGGTAGGACCACTGAAGTCATCTTCAGGATCTCAGGCAGAGCACAAATGCAATATGTAGCTGTTAAGCTTAGCAATAAAGTTTCCAGGAAGTCCTTAGTGTTGGTGGTTTGAGGAACCCACAAGTTTCTACAGTTTGTATCAAGGGCCCAGCTGCTTTTCTTCAGAATATTGCCCAAGGACCCTCTATATCCACCTGAGAGGGCAAGTGAGCCCTTGGTTTGACATCTCATCCAATAAAGGACATCTCTGGCAGTAGCAAATCCCTCAGTACACTACTGGCGTGTCAGCTTAAGTTTTTGTACTCAAACATCTAGAGTGGGGCTCTAGATGAAAACTGAGGCAAAATTCACATTCTTTATCACTCTTCCCCTTAAGGCTGTTGATGCATCTCAGAAGCTCAAGAAAGTCTTGATGCATGCACAGCCACAGCAGTTAAACTCCTGATTGTCAGATTTAACCTCTCCGGACTATTGCAATGAGTTCTAATGATCAGATAGCCAGAGCAATCAAGCACTGGGCTGATCCCAGTACCAAAGGAAAGGTGCTGAGTCTTGGTGGGTGTTGGTGCTGGAGTCCGGGTGGGGACTTGATTTAACACAAATTCTTCTACTGGGAAAAACATACAAACATCTGAGAACATGTACCAACCAACTCAAGAACAGCTTCTTTCCTGCTGGCATCATTCTTTTGAATGGATCTATCTCGTATTAAGTTAATCTTTACAGTGGTTAGCACTGCTGCCTCATAGTGCCGGGGATGCAGGTTGGATTCCCAGCTTGGATCACTGCCTGTGTGGAGTTTGCATGTTCTCCTTGTGTCTGTGTGGGTTTCCTCCAGGTACTCTGGTTTTCTTTCACGTTCATTGATCCGAATAGGCGCTGGAGTGTGGCAACTAATTTCACAGTAACTTCATTGCAGCGTTAATATAGGCATTACTCATGACTTATAAATAAACTTTACTTCTCTGCACCCTAACTACGACTGTAACACTACATTCTGCATTTTCTCCTTTCCTTCTCTATCTACGGTATGCTTTGTCTGTATAGCACACAAGAAACAATACTTTTCACTGTATACTAATATAGTGACAATATCAAATCAAATCAAAAATGTGCCTTGGTTTTTAACACAGATTTACATTGAGCTTTAAGAGTTTCATAGCCTGTTCATGAATAAAGATTCAAATAAATCAGCTGCACAGTCAGGGGCATTCTCATATTGATGATGTGTTAAATCAAGGCCCTACCCGGACTCCAGCACCAGGACCCACCAAGACTCAGCATCCACATGGACATGTTCAACTCCACCTTCTCTATTGGAGGGAACAAATGAACTGGGTTTTCCAAGGTCGTATAGAACTTGGCTTAATTCAACATGCATAAGAGAGAGCAGTACTTGGAACTATAATTCCAGCTTGTTCCCAAGTTACTCTACCCATCATAGGTACCTATACATTCTTATGAGTTTTCGTGTTATAAAGTACTACATTCCAATTAGATCATCAAATTGTTACTTTAAGTTTGTTAAAGTTCTGTTTTAATCACATTATTCTGATCTATTGTCCTGTGTGTTTTAACTTTAATCGTTTTCTGAACATATCTTGTCTACCTTTTTTTGCAATAGTAAAGCATTGTAGTATCAAGCTGATTTCAATGGTATGTTAATTGTTCTCATTTCCCTGACACTTGATTAATTTTCCAGAGGCACAGTGGCTCCTCTAGACATTGTGGAGTCTCAATAAGTGGTATCAAATCTTATTGTTGCAATAACCTCAGAAAGATTTCACCTGGGGTGTAACTGTTTAGTGCTGCCTGGGATGTAGTTATTTGTAATTTGTCATGCATCTGCCTACAGGGAGTGTGGAAAGTACAGTCAGGTTGTCTGTTTAAGCCTTTCCATTCTTTCCTCCCCTGCTGCAGCCCATGCTCCCGGGGTTGCCTGACTACAAACTCCAAACAATGAGAATCCCCTCCAGACAATCTTTACTCCCCTTCCTGACAATGTTCCTTCTCCTCCCATCCCCACTCCTGACACCTTACACCACCTCAGTCCCAATGATGTCCAGCACCCCACCACCTGCCACTCCCAACAATGTTCAACCCCCCCACATCTGACAATGTTTCTCCCCTCCTCACCCCTGACAATGTGTAAGCCCCCACTCCCAATCACGTTCAACTCATCATTCCCCATAATGCTCACCTCTCTCACCCCAAAAATGTACAACCTCCCACTCCTGGTAATGTTCAGCCCCTAACTCCCAACAATGTCAACCCACCCACTCCTAATGATTCACCCACCCATTCCGGATGATGTTCACCCACAAATTCCCCATTCCCAATGATGTCCACCCATTCATTCCCGATAACGTTCACCCCACTTCTCACTTCTGACAATGTTTACACTTCCCAACTCCTCAGCAGTATTGAGACCCACTACCCCGCCCACTGCCCCAACCCCCACTCCTGACAATGTTCACTCCCCCAAATCTGACAATGTTTAGCACTGGTCAACAATAATCATGTCCCTCCCAACAATGGTCAGCCACTTCTTCTGATGGTATTCAGCCACCCTGTCCTGAAAATGTCCACACCCCTCCAAACAGTATCCAACAACTTCCAACAATATTTATCCATCCATGAGTGATTTTCACACTCCAGTCTAGACAATGCTTATCTCTCTGCCTGCACTCCTTCTATTGACTCAAGTTCTGGAATTGCTGACCCCAATCCAGTGCGGTGGATGACAGGGAAGTGTATAAGCTCTGCAAGCAAATGGACTGAAAGCACATCTTAATGGCCTTGTCCTCAGCCATGACAAAAAAGGTGATAAGGCTTTTATGTAGTTAAACTTCATCATTCAGCCTCTTGACTCTGCTTGTTGCTAGATTCAAACTGGAGCCAGGAATGGCGCTTCTGCTCCACTGCTGACTAGAAGATCTGCCTTGACGTGTTGTTAGAGCGAGGCCCCTTTTATCAGTGTGCTACCTTGAAGGAAAACAGGAAAGTCCTGTAATCTGAAGTATTGGGGTGAATTTTCTCATTCTGCCCATCACAGAAATCAGGGCAGGCACGGGGCTGATCACAGAAAGGTCCATCGATATGAATGCAAAATACTGTGGATGTTGGAATCTGAAACAAAAAAAAATCCTCAAAAATCTCAGCAGGTCTGACAGCATCTGTGAAGCAAAAGCGGAGCCAATGTTTCAAGTCGAGATGCCTCTTCGTCAGAGCTGAGAGGAAAGAGAGTCAGTAGAGATTTACTCTACGAGGATAGGAAGAGGTGGTGAAATTGGACACGGGAAATGTGAATGAGCATACAGAAGGCTGAGAAAGTGCCAAAAATGTTCAGTAACTGATCAGAATGCATTAATAACAAAACAAAAGTACAGCTAGGTAAAGGACTGCCTGAGGATTATGGCAGTTGGTCTGAAAAAAGGGGTCCATTGATCTCAAGCAGGATTTTCAGATATCAGGGCAAGTACAGCCAGAAAATCCTGCCCATTGTGTTTTTGTATCAGGAAGTCTGCCTGCTGTCCTGACCAATGCTTATCCCTAAACCAGTATCGCTAAATTGATCTGGCTTTTATCACTTAGCTGTTTTGAGATCTTGCATTGCATAAATTGACTGCTTGCAAAAGCGACTATACACTTCAAAAATACCTCATTTATTGAAAAATGCTTTGGGGCATCTTAAACTGTTATCTAAAGACAATGCTTTATTTCTGATTGTGACAGTTTACAGATAAGAAGGTCCAGTTTTAATTTGTGTTTGATAATTTCATCTCAACCAAATCAGTAACTGGGGCAGTGCAATTCAGCTTAGCGTCTATGAGATCCAGCTCCTGATCTCTATCTGATGAATTTACAATTGGATATTTGGCTTGATTGTGACACTCTCCATATTTATTTAGCCTGACAATGCACTACCAGGATTCACATATAAAGGATGCTATGTTTACATGTTGGGAATTTCACAGCAACTTCATTAAAGTGTAAGCTTTACTTGTGACTGATAATTAAACTTTACTTCAGTCTCATGCTCTTAATCTCCTGACATCCAGTGCGGAGAAGGAGTGCAGGGTAGAAGGATGACCGCCTTGTGAACCTGCACCTGGGTCTGGTCAAACTTGCTGTCAATAGATCCAGGCAGTTTGCAACCCAGGGGGTGTCCAACCCGACTGTCTGCCTGCTACTGCAGCTATATTCGTGGTTGGGTATCTTAGAAGAGGGATTATGCAGTGCCATTGGCACCACATTGCCCAGTGGGCTCCATAGAGGCTGGGGAGTTTTACTGAACTCATTAATCATATTTTGATATGATGTTCAGTTTTCCTTGCAATTTGGTTTTTTTTAATTGATGCAGTGTCTCATTAAGGGGCTGCTCTCTTTATTTCTTTCCTTCAGTTTGTTTAATTGTTTCAACTTAAAAATAGTATAAAGGATGGCCATTTGGGTGACCTATTCAAAACTTTCAGCCTCGACAACAACAAGAGCCAGCAACTTTGGGAGAGGAAAGGGTGAAAAGGGAAGAACATTGGTGAGAAGTAGCTTAAGAGCTCTGAGGGACTGATGGAACTGAAATCATTCTGAAATGAATTTCATGGATTGAAACGCTAACAAGAATAATCTAATTTAAACCTGCTCAAAGTAGTCTGTCTGAGTGATTGAAAAAAATTTCCAACATTGTTGGTAATTGCAGAGGAAAATACTCTTGTCCATACAGTTATTGTTAAAATAATTTGGATGCTATTATTCGGAAAATTGATGTTCCATTATCGGTATCGCTACAATCTATGTGGGGATGAAAGGCTTGAGAGGCTGTCCAACTGCACAAGCAGCAAATTCAGCAGTAATTTCGACAAACTAGATTGAGAAGCAGATTGTGGAGTGCTCTTCTTAATATTTGAAGGCATGTGCGGTACGCCATGTCATGGCAATGTAAAAGCCATCTAATATTAATACAGTTATTTTAACATTTCTAAAGAGACCCATTGTAATATTAGGAGATCACTTCCAGTTTCCAACTTCCAATAATGAAAGGCTTGAAAATGAACCATTTAAGTTGTGATGGCGAGTCAATAAATTTGCATTGTTGAAATAAAGATTCACATTATGATAATGCATTTTCTTTCTTTACAAAATATTGATCTGTGTCGCGATTCACAATTTTGTCCCTGCAATTGAGAGTTAGTCCCATGGAGTAGAACTTGTAGCAATATGCCTGAAATCAGCAGAATCAGTGTAATAAGGCGACAACATTTTAAATGTCATTTCTATTGAACAGAAATTCATTTTCCATGATCACTCATTGAGGAAGGATTATACTGGAAACACACCCTGCTCACAAAATTGGCAGTACCCACAGCTTGAAATCATCAGCTTGGTGCCCATATTCATTAAAGCATACGAGGCACATTTCAGAAATATTTCAAAAAGTGAGCAATACTTCATTAACTCAGAAGCTGACCAAAAAATTACATTAAAGTTTATTTACTCATCACAAGTAAAGCTTACATTAACATTGCAATGAAGTTACGGTGAAATTCCTCTAGTCACCACATTCCGGCATCTGTTCGGTCAATGCACTTAACCAGCACGTCGTTTAGATTGTGGGAGAAAACCAGAACACCAAGAAGAAACCCACGCAGACACAGGGAAAATGTGCAAATTCCATACGGACAGTGATCCGAGCCAAGAATCAAATACATTGCTGCCCCAATGTATATCAAATGGAATTCATTTAGTTTTGTATAGTCTTATTAAAAGTGATTTAAAATTAATTTGCTTACTTGTGGATTGGACTCTGATTGAAAATGCATTTTTTTAGTGAGAAGGCCATTTGTAACTGCATTAATAAATCACGACTGCTGTTATAAGCTCCCCCAAATATTGTTGATCCGGCAAGACCTTTCGATTTGTCACCGTCAGTTGGGATACCTGGGTGAGGGGGTGGGGGTGGTAACTAGCTCCACGATTTATTCACTCCACCCGCTACTGATAACAACAAAGTTTAACCTATTCCGAGACAGCATAGTATTGTGTCAAGAGGAGCCAATTTAACCAGGTTTTCAAGAGTTAAAATAGAGTAAGTTTCTGAACTACTAAAAAGGAGAAAAAATAACACACATGCATCTACATTCATATGGATTAGAATTAAGAATTGAGTCTAATAATAAATATAAGTAAAAAATTATATGGAACAGTCCTTGAATTGCAAGAAGTAGATAATGAAGTATTGTGGTCATTATAAATTGGTTCCAGGAAATCTGACTTCTGCAGATAAATTATTAATTCTTTTACTCAGGTGTTCTGTGGCTCGGTACAGATACTTCTGTTCTTTTATTCGGGTACAATTTTCTTTTTCTTTTGTTGGCTGGTTGACTTCCACAGTCAGAAAGAGGCTTTTTAGATTTTTCTGGAGAAGAATGTTCCCAAGGCCACAGCTTCTGGTATTGTATCTCACACGTTCTGTATGGTTAACTTTCAGCTTTCTTCCTCACAGCATACACACACAGCCCGACCAGCAAAGTGGGCAAGCAAACTAACCCTGGCCAGCTCGCTTGGCTGACTTTTAAACCCCATCTTTGTGTATTTGAATTGGAATTCGCTCATCACTCTAGAGAAACAATTGCACCCAGGGAGTGGGAGTCTCCAAAAAAAAAATTCTAAGTGTGGAATTTGCGTAAAATCTGGGTAAGTCATGCTGTTTTTTCAGTCGGAGTTTAAAAAACAAACTTCTACGTTCTATGCACTGCTGAATGCACAGTAATGAATCACGTTAAAAATAATTGGGCGGGACCTGTTCCCACTGTAGAGTCTGGCAGTATAGTGCTGAGTGGGCCACTGCGCATGCTCTAATCTGTCAGTGTTGTGATCAGCATGTGACCGGTGGCTCCTGTCTGCTGGCCTGTCGATTGCTGGCCAGCTTGATTGCCGACCAGTCCCATGAACCTCCACAATACCAGCCTCTCACCCCTTCCCTCCCCTACCAATGGCCTGATTGCTTATCTCCTGGATATGTCCAGGCTAGCCTTGACTTCCCCACCTCCCTCGCCCCACCTCAGCAGCCCCGATCTCCTGCCCCCTCTACCCCTACCAGCAATTCCAAGGCCCATTTCCCATATTGCCAATTGCCAATCATCCCTACAGACTTAATCCCTAGCATGTTGGCCTCTGCCCTCCCTCATACCCCATCCCGAAGGCCAGCCTCGATCGCTGGCCTCTCTCCCCCATTGATTCTAACTGCAGAGAGACATTGGATCCCCCAATCCCACTGATCGCCTCCAGAGGCTTTATACCCAATAGACCCCCCAAAGTGCCAATCTCCTGGAGGCAATGCCAAGGTCCCCCCTTGGCAGTGGCACTTTTCCCTTGGGCAGTATCGGGGCCCAGGGTTGCACTGTTAATGTAGCAATGCCCAGAGGTCAACTCCCCAGCACCCGACTGTCTGGTTTACCCCCGCCACCCTCTCACTCGCCTTCACTTTAGCAGTGTTGGACTGCCAGCTCCCTGCAAGAATAGCTACCGTCACTCCCGCTGGAGTGAAACATTCCTAACAGGAGGAGATTCTAACAGGTCTGCAGCCTTCAGTCCTGGGCCTGCTAACACCATTTAAATAGTATGCAAATTAGGCGCTGCGTACATGAGAATACAATCAGAATAGAATCTTTACAGTGCAGAAACAGACCATTCGGCTATAGGGTCTGCATCAACCACAATCCCACCCAGGACTTACCCCCATATGCCTACATATTTTATCCGCTAATTCCTCTAACTTATACATCCCAGGACATTAAGGGACAATTTTAGCATCAATCTAGCTTGCACATCTTCGGATTGTGAGAGGAAACCGTAGTACCTGGAGAAAACCCACACAGACACAAGGAGAATGTGCAAACTCCACTCAGACGGGATTGAACCCAGGTCCCTGGAGCTGTGAAGCAGCAGTGCTAACCACCGTGCTACCGTGCTGCCCAGTAACATTATGCAGCTCGGTGCCAGAAATACGGTGCAGGGACATGCGCTCAACAGGCATCTGCGAAACGGCTCCTGCTAGATTCTCCTGACCTACTGCGCTAAAAACACAATGCAGAGGAATGGGAGAGTCAATGTCCTTTAGGTGAAATACTCTTTCTGTTTCTTTGTCTTTACCAGAGATGTAATCAGTCTTTGGATGCTTTTAGAAGTAGCTTGTCTGGAAACAACACAAACAGTTCCTTTGTGGCTCAGAGAAGCACTCTGCAGCCATTCCTGTCAATGGCTCATTCTCAACAATCTTTGAGGTTTTAAAATGTGCAGTTTAGGTCTTTATGAAGTCTGACATTTTCATATATATTCCATGCTTTTTTTCTCCACCATCAAAATACTGGTTATCACTCATAAATACATCGAGCAATATTTTAATGTAAATAAAAATTTTGTCTATAATACTGCCCAAGTGCCCTGCTCCTGGAAACTTTATGCAAATGCATATCATAGCTTCAGAAAACCAGCGCAACTTCAAGCACAATTTGTTTCCCAATTGCCAATTGCATCCAAAAAGCAAACACTATAATTTTTTTGTACAGGTGTTGTCATTTTTCTGAATAAAACAAATTACTGCGGATGCTGGAATCTGAAACAAACGAAGAAAATGCTGGAAAATCTCAGCAGGCCTGGTACCATCTGTAAGGAGAGAAAAGACCTGACGTTTCAAGTCCTCTTTACTTTCCTTACAAATGCTGCCTGACCTGTTGAGATTTTCCAGCATTTTCTTTTTTTGGTTTGTTATTTTTATGTCTCGACTGTGAAGATTTGATATTAGCATAACTTTGGCAATTTTAGTTTAGTTACAGTTGTGTGAATCAATGCTAAAAATTTTACCATAAAGGAAAGAATAAATTGTTTTTGTCATGGGAAACCTAAGGATGTCCCAAAGCACTTTACAGTCACTGAAGTATTTTTAATGCTATTACTGCTGCATTGTACATCACGCAGTTCCCAACTGGGACTTGTAAGATAGGTTCTTTAATAATCTTCATATAGATTGGATAAATCAAATTGGCAGATTGACTATCCCACTATCAATACCCTGGGAATTACCATTAACCACAAACTGAACTAGACTAGTCATATAAATATGTTGCTTTGAGAACAGGCCAGAATTAGGGAATTCTGCCTCCCTAAAGCCTGTTCACTACTTACAAGGAACAGGTCAGGAGTATAATGGAATACTTTCCGTTTGCCTGGAAAAGTACAGCTCCAACAACACTCAAGAAGCTCAACGTTATCCAGCACAAAACATCCTGTACATGCACATTAAATACTCACCGTCAATGCAAAGTGAAACCAGTGTGTACCATCTACAAGATGCACTGCAGCATCTCACCAAGGTTCCTTTGACAGCACCTTCCAAACCCTGGAACCTCTATCACATACAAGGACAAGACCAGTAGATTCATAGTTTCTCTTCCAAACTACATAGCATCCTGATTTTGAGCTATACTGCAGTGTTTCAAAAGCAACTTGCCAGCACCTGCGCAAGGGCATTTAGATATGAGCAACACATTCTGTTTCAGCTAGTGACACCAAGGTCCTATGTAAGAATGTGTTTGATGAATTTATTGCACTTTGTTGAAAATGCAAGGAGCAAGGTAGATAGAGAAAATCAGTAGATGTTACATAATTCTTGAAGACATTCTATAATAAGGTACCACATTGAAGGTTATATTAGCATGGATTGAAGATTTGGGATAAATGAGTAATTTTTAGCTTGGCAAAGTTAGCAAATGAGGTGACACAGAAATCTGTGCTGGAGCTTGAACTATTTTCCAATAGTAATATTTTTGATAACCAATAAGTTTTGACAATGGGAAGTCCTGCTTAATCAACTGTTGGTTAACATCAGTGAAAATTGAGTTCTGCTATCCATCCAGTTAGAAAGTTCCTGGATTTATTTTATTTATTTATTCATCAAAAGTGGGCTTACATTTACACTGCAATGAAGTTATTGCGAAAATCCCCAACTCTTCACACTCCAGCACCTGTTTGGATACACTGAGGATGAATTTAGCATGGCTAATTCACCTAACCTGCACACCTTTGGACTGTGAGGGGAAATCAGAGCACCCAGAGGAAACCTACGCAGGCACAGGGAGAATGTGCAAACTCCACACAGACAGTGACTCAAGCTGGGAATTGAACCCCCGCCGACGGCACTGTGAAGCTGCAGTGTTAACTGCTGTGCCAGCATGCAACCCATGGGTGATTTCATGGTGATGCACAGATTGATGTCTTGCAAGAGATGTGGGACCATAAGAATCAAGTGTATGATGCCAGAGGAACATGATGGTGCAGAATGGCCGAGATCGAAGTGAGGCCAGACTGCTGACAACAACTACTGATGATTTTTGACAATTATTAGCAGTTGTGTGAAGATACAACTTTGATGGTAAACAAGAGATAGTGCCAATTTCTGAGGGATAAGACACAACTCTTTTCAACAGTGTGCCAATTGTTCATTTCTGGACAACATAAATTTCACTGTTCATTAATGAGTTGTATAAAGGAAACAACTGTATTGAAAGCACATTTGCTGAAGGCATAAAGATAAGACGTGAAGAGGATAGAAAGAGTCTGCAAAAGGATATTTTAAGTAGAGGAGAAAAAAAATTGGTAACTGGACTGCTATATGACATAATTTCTTGAACCAGGGACATTGATGTGTTGTGGACAATCATTTTTGAACAATGAAACTTTTGGAGTTGCACGTTCACTCTACAAGAGAGTGCTCAGTGTGGAAGGAGCAGTCTTGAAGAATACTGGGCCAATTGCATCTGTTAATGATGCTCAGATCAAGATAGTGTTAAATAATAGATCTTGCAGTCTGTGAGACCTTGTGGTATTTCTTGTCCTGGAGGAAAGTGTTGGTGATAATTAGTTCATTGTGGCCATAAAACCTAAGAAGTTATTGTCCATTGTCATTGATCTTGCCTACCTCATGGCATGTTGGCCATGAATCTCTGTCTGACCCAACAAATGCTTTGGAATCACCTAAAATGAATATTTGAAAGGTCATGTCAAGAGTCATAGAATTGATCATTGTCAAAACATTATAAGGACAGATGATGAAGACGTGGCCTTTGTAAGGCAATAGAAGCAGAGATAGACATTCAGAACTTGTTACTGATAGCTCAATGTGTCAATTTGTTGCTGAGAGCAAAACCTATATCAAGTTAAAGATAGTCTTCTGTGCTCTTGCCATGTCAATGGTAGGTATACTTAGCTTCACGCAGAGATTCTTTGTTGGCTAATCTGGTCTCCTATAGAGCAACAATACCCACTTCATGTTTGTGAGCACACAGTCAATCAGCACCATGGTGTGTACATTCGCTTTCTTCTATGGGAAGTGTGTGCAAGATGGAACTGGTTATAAATCAATAGAAAACCCTCTGTGAATGCTAATTTTAAATGTTTCAGCGCTGATTTATTTTCTTTATGCATTTTTTTTAAGTCTGAAGCAAATGGAAACCTTTTAGTACAGATTGATGTATTTGGCTTCCAAGATAAAATGGTATGTCTGGACTTGAGAATGTCTAACCATCACCTGAATACAATTTTGGTTTGGATTGTTGATTATCGTGATTTGAACTTCCCTGGGATGCTGAACTCAAATCTGCAGATTTAGCACTCTAGCACTGCTAAAGCACAGCTTTAATAGAGGAGCATATGTTGACTCCTTCCAATCATTTCCAGTGGAGGTATGGAATACAATGGATGGCACATCACATTGCAGGATGGTTCAGGGATGATGCAAGAGGGCACCCAGATTCTCAGATTTTGCACTGGATACCCTGGTGAAGGGAGTCCAGATGAGAAGGGGTGTCATGGACCCACATGCTAGTGTCATGCTTTCCTTTAATGTTGTGTCCAGATTAAAGGGAGGGAGGGTGGGGAGGGAGGGATCGGTATTAGTAAGATGATGGCGACCAGATATTGTCTTTCTCCTGGTGATTCCTATAAGGAAACCAATAGAATAAAATAATCCAGAACTCTATGTATTCAGGAGATGTTCTCAGAGAATTTGTGGAATACATGTTGCTGGAGTGTTAATGAATTCTTGACAAAGCATCCCAGAAAGTCTACTGATGTTTTTCAGAGATCCTTTTCCCAGATCCAGAGACAATGAAAGTGAAATTGTGAACATTCCTTTAATTGGTACGTGATCATAGAATTATAGAATTCTAATATACAGAAAGAAACCACTTGGACCATCGTGTCAGTGCTGACTACAATCCCACCCAGGCCCTACTTCTATAACCCCACACATTTACCATGCTAATCCCCATGATATTAGGATTAATTTAGCATGGTCAATCAACCTAACTCACACATCTTTGGACTGTGGGAGAAAACTGGAGCACTCAAAATAAATCCAAGCAGACACAACGGGAACATGCAGACTTTGCATAGACAATTAGCCGAGGCTGGAATTAAAAACTGGATCCTTGACGCTGTGAGGCAGCAGTGCTAACCATTGTGCCACCATGCCATCCCATTCCCGCTATTTCTCACACAATATCCGCATCAGTAGTGTTTTAACTTTCAAGCAACTGTTTGCTCTTGGGATGGGACATTAGTTGAAGTGCTAGCCACTAATGATTTATGAAGCCTCCTCAATGAGAAGCAGCAATCAGTTTAAGTGGCAACCAGCTTTTTAATTAGCCACTCAGTAGCCAATCCCAGTGCTGGTTTCACCTTCTCAACAAGATGGCATCTCGCACAAAAATGCAAACAAATTGGAATGTTGGCTTAACATCTTATTTTGGCTATCATTTTGCCTCTTTAAATCCAAAGTATTTATCAAAATTCACTTTCTGCCTCCATCACTTAAACTTGATTAATATTATGCCACTCTATACTTTGTGTTTGTGTTCTGTTGTTGTGGTTTTATCTTGGGATTTAGTAGCTTTTTACTCCAGAAGAGATCTTGCAGGACGCAATGGTCTTTTGTTGAAAACATGTTTATTCAGATGTCATTAACAAAGTTTAAACAAGGGCAAGACTTAATTAAAGTTATTCTTTAAGATGCTTCTCAGTCATCTCTCTCTGTAAGTGGCTTCACTGTGACATTATTCTTGAAATACATTGATCTCTATCATTAGCATTAATTCTTTACACACTTGTGTTCTAGGGTAGTCTTCAAAATATATGTTGGGAAATGGCTTCCTAATGCTTCTGTTCTGCAGAGCACATTGGGATGGATTTTGATGATCCTGGACCCAAGCCCTCAGGTTCATTTGCAATTAGCTGGAATATCATGCTTGAATTTAATATTATTGATATTTGGGCCTGAATTCTCCCATCCCGCCCACCACCAGAATTATAGTGGGCCAGTTGGGAGATTGGGGATGAACCCTGCAAAAGTCCATTGATATCGGACAGGATTTCCTGATTTTGAGGTGAGTGCAGCCAGAGAATCCTACCCATTCAGTACAATAAAGATTGAATAAATTGGCATCTTTGTCTTTGAATATCGGGGAAGTGGTAAATTTAGGCATTTATTGCTGAAGCTAAATCTGCGATGTTCTGTCTTTGTTACCATTTTTGTGAATAAATCTGGCCTATATGTGACTCCAGATCCACAGCAATAGAGTCACAGGGCTGAATTTTACGAGAAAAGTTCTAAATGTTGAGCTCGCGTGAAAATGGGAGATTTGCAGATCTGTTTTTTTTTGGGGCATGTTTTTGCTTCCAATCTTGAGCACAAACTTTCTGTTTCTTTCTAACTTTCATTTTGAGTTGCAGAAGAAATTTGGATGATAGGAGGTTTATCTCACTCTCTTTTTGTCAGATTTCCTCTCAAGCAAATGATCTACATGACAAATGACATTGTCTTTCTTCTATCTTCACTAGACATGTGAGTGCAACTAGTCTCTTCACAACATCTCTAATTACATACTTCTACTCATCCCTCTGTGGTTTTTCACCAGAACCTTGTCAGAATTGATCTCACTTGTGCCTGATGTATTATGAATCATCTTCACTTTGTCTTTCTTTTTTCTTACTTTGCTTTGATATCAGACTTAAGTAAATTAAAACTTGCACTGGAAAAATGTTTAGGCATTAACTCGTAAGTTGAGGCACCTGTGGTCAGTCTTTAAGTGAACAGAAAATTGAACGCCCTGCGTTGAAATTAAGAAGAATTAAGCAACTCCAGAGTCACAAACATTAAGCGGGGTGGGGGGGGTGTTCAAATTTGATACAGTTCAGGAATGTTAAGTGAGTATGTCAAGTTAATGAAAATGGAAGCGATGCTCAAACAAATAAAATGAGATGCCAGATAGGTTAATCTAAAGCATGTAGGGCAGAAGGAAAAAGTTGTTATTTTCACAATTTCTCATTAAATTGTAATATTTTTATTCAATGCATACTGACTGGTGTCAAGGGAAAACATTCTTTTAGGTGTAATATATTCAGGGTATATTGGTCATATATGTTTTGGTTCCAATTGCACTAAAACAAGTGTACAACCCAACTTGCTAAATATTCAGGGATTGCTGATTTTCATTTAGCTATACTCTATTCTGGGAACTTACATACATGTACAATTTTACATTTTAATGTTTAAGTTTACATAAGTCTTTTACTGTAAAATTTGAGTATTTAGTTATATTGCCATCTGTGTTGGGGAGGTTCAAGTAAAGTTGTTCAGTAACGGCAGCCTGCTGTGAGTCTGCATGTTAACATTTTCCTCAGTGTAATACACAATCCCCCTCTTCTCTTAATTTTGACTATTCTGATGTCAGGGCTTTATTATGACTTGTGTTTCCCAGAAGTCTAAAATAATTACACTTGGAGGCCGGAATATTCCAGCCATTGACACACCATCGCCACTGCCAGAGAGGATGGAGAATTTGGTGTTCAGTCAAATCTCCATTCACTGCAATGGGACAGGAGAATCCAACTGGCATGAATGGCCAGAGAATCCTGCCCATAGTCACAAAAACTGGAGCTTTCTTTGGTGTTATTTCTTCAGATCGCCATTTAGAACATAGAACATTACAGCTCAGTACAGGCCCTTTGGCCTTCGATGTTGCGCCGACCTGTAGAACCATCTAATGACCCTCTAACCTACGCTATTCCAATGTTATCCATATGCCTATCCACTGACCATTTGAACGCCCTTAAAGTTGGTGAGTCCACAACAACTGCAAGCAGGGCATTCCACGCACTTACTACCCTCTGAATAAAGAACCTACCTCTGACATCTGTCCTATAACTACCAAAACGTCCCCTCGTGTTAGCCATCACCATCCGAGAAGAAAGGCTCTCACTGTCCACCTTATCTAACCCTCTGATCATCTTGTAGCCCTCAATTAGGTCACCTCTTAACCTTCTTCTCTCCAATGAAGTTAACCTCAAGTCCCTCAGCCTTTCCTCGGAAGACTTTCTCACCATACCAGACAACATCCTGGTAAACCTCCTCTGCATCCTTTCCAATTTTTTCACATCCTTCTTATAATGTGGCGATGAGAACTATATGCAATACTACAGTGCGGCTGCACCAGAGTTTTGTACAGTTGCAACATGACTCTATAATGATGATGCTCTATAATGATACATCAATGTTTTGTAGTGCATTAGGACCTGATATCGTATTGTTCGTACTTTTGATTGGGGGTGGCACAGTGGTTAGCACTGCTGCCTCACAATGTCAGGGACCTGGGTTCGATTCCTGTCTTGGGTCACCATCTATGTGGAGTTTGCACATTCTCCTTGTGTCTGTGTGGGTTTTCTCCAGGTTCTCTGGTTTCCTCTCACTGTCCAAAGATGTGCAGGCTAGATAAAATTGTCTCTTAGCATTAAGGAGATTAACTAGAGTAAATGCATGGAGTTATGGGGATAGGGCTTGAGTGGGATTGCATCAGTGCAGTCTCAATGAGCCAAATGGCTTCTTTTTGCACTGTAGGATTCTATGATTTTGGTTTGATTTGGTTTATTATTGTCACATGTATTAATCTAATACATGTGACAATAATAAACCAAATCAAACCAAAATCATTATTAGAATCATTAAAATCAAAATCATGTATTAATCTAATACATGTGACAATAATAAACCAAATCAAACCAAAATCATAGAACCCTATACAATGAAAAGTATTGTTTCATGTGCGCTTTACAGACAAAGCAGAGTGTATATTGAGAAGGAAAGGAGAGAATGCGGAGTTACAGTCATAGCTAGGGTGCAGAGAAAGATCAACTTAATATAAGATATGTCCAACAACATGGTTCCTAACTTTTTTTGAATAATATAACAATATAACAGACTTACTTTGCTTTTTATTTCAGTTTTGACAAAATATCTGTTGCTGAAATGCTAACCTATACTTTCATGCACATCTTGCACCATTACAACCTGTTTTCGCTTTTTTAAATCTTAAGCATTGAAGAGAATTTTCTTTTACTTCGCACACCACACAATTTTCCAGTTGGAAGGAAAATACTGATAGCTGATTATATTCAAAGCCTTGGAAGAGAATGTGATTAAGCACCAAGAATAAAATATACTAATGAATAACTACTACATAAATAAGTACATGAATGCACCCCAAGACTTGTTCAATGGATTAAACAACTTCACCAGTAACAAGAATAAAATAAGAACCTCATTTCATCTGTTGGATAATTTTATCTATTTTATGAGCTTCTGAAAATGTAAAGCCATGACAAAGATGAAAAGTTGAAGTGAGCTGATTGTTCAGGATACAGTCTAGCAAAGCTTTCAAACTGGATGCTGACACGAAGAGAAGAGTGTTTTTCAATTTTTTTCTATATTGGTTGGAGTGATACTTTTTAAGCCTATTTTTGCTGAAAGAAAAATATCAGTGAAAAGATACTGGCAGCAGTTAATAGGTTTTAGAGTAACCCCATCTTAAATGTGATCAGTATTACCGATGATGCAGATAAGTTCTAAATAATTTTCAACAATTGCAACACCTGCTGAAAGGCGGCAATCTGTTCACCACATAAAAACTGCATTGACAGTCATAGAATCTCTACAGTGCAGAAGGAGGCCATTTGGCTCATCAAGACTGCACTGACAACAATTCTACCCTAGCCCTATCCCCATAGCAACATGTATTTATCTTGCTGATCTCCCTGATATTTCAGGGACAACTTAGCATGGCCAATTAACCTAGCTTGCACATCTTTGGAGAGCGGAGGGATACATGCAGAATGTGGAACTCCACACACACAATGACTCAAGGCTGGAATTGAACCTAGGTCCTTAGTACTATGAGGCAGCAGTGCTAACCACTGTGCCACTGTGCTGTCCTTGAGGACTTTTACTCAAAGAACCAAAACTTGTTTCATCACTTCACCATCAAATAACTTAAAGAACGCTCTCTTCGGATTATTAAGGCTGTCTTACTGAAGAAATTCCAGAGTGTACGGAACTTTGTGGGTACAAGAAGTAAAATGGTAGAATGATTTGAGTTGTCATCCCACATGGAATTGAATCTCATGCCAGGGTGTCTCTGTGACCAATACTGCTGCTCCACAGTTCTGGGGACCCGAGTTCAATTTGGGCGTTGGGCAACTGTCTGTGTGGAGTTTGCGTGACTCACCCTATGCGCATGAGGGTTTCCTTTGAGTACTCTGATTTCCTTCCACCATCCAAAGACGTGCAGGTTAAGTGGAATGGCCATGCTAAATTTCCCCTTCGTGTTCCAAGATGTGAAGATTAGATGGATTAATAAATGTGTGGGGCTACAGGGACAGGGTGGTGGAGAAAGCCAGGGTAAGATACTCTGTCAAAGAGTTGGTGCAGTCTCAATGGGCTGAATGGCCTTTCTGGCACTGTGGGGATTTAATGATTTGTAGAAAAAAATAGCTGCTCATTATAACGTGATGAATACAACTTAAAATCATAATTAGAGGCAATTGAAGCTTAGATATGTTTTAGGGGAAGCTGTATAAGCGCATGAGTGAGAATGGATGTTGATGGGCTTAGATGAATAAGCCTTGGAAAAGAGTTGAGTGGCGCATTGTATTTGCATGCGACTGAAGTTTTGAAAAGCCTGTTTCTATCTGATAAATATTTTTCAATACTTATACATTTACACATACATTTAAAGCTGTCATTATCATTGAGACAACAAGACTTTACCTCAAGATGTCTAAATTAAGATAACAGAACTGATTTATTTTTATTCTACTGATCAAATGGGCTTACTTTACTAATCCTTACTTGAATCGGAAGTGAGCATCACAGCTGTCTTCATTACACTAGTTTTACTTGAAACAAATTGTAGTACATTACTCGGTCTTATCTCACCCATTGATTTAGGCTGATTAAAGGGTACATTCAATAGCTTGTGCACTGAAAAATCAACAGGCTCTGCTGTGAGATCAATATTCTTTGTCAGTACACTGAGTGGGCAGGTTGGCTCCTGACCGCCTTAGATTTCATAATGTGACTTCACTTCAGCCAGAGGACATCAGCAATGTTTGTAGGCACAGGAATATGAATGAGTATTCAACTTATTTTTATTAAATGCTTTAGAGAATAACATTTCCATCTTTGATTTAAGAAAGATGGAAACAACAAATGCCAATAGTGGTTAAATAAAAAAAAAATTACTGTTTAAAAACAAAACAGAGACCACAATTGGGATCTGATCTAACTGAGAGTCAAGACATCATGTTCACATAAAAGTCATTAATTGCACCCAAGCCACAACTATTATGGGTGGTATTGCACACAAATTATTTCTTTGGCAGATAGATTAAATAAGGACAAAGCTATTAATTTCTGCAAAGTTCTGTGGAGTTTTATGTTAACTCAACACTTTCTTAAAGCAATCCTACAGCAATTCCACTGTGAAAGTTTTGTCAAGCTCTGATATAAAGGCAAAATATTCTGAAAATCTGAAATTAAAACCAAAAATGCTGAAAAAAAAACACAGCAGGTCTGGTAGCATTTGTAGAGTTAATGTTCTGAGTCCAATAGGGCAGTTCCAAAAAAGTCATATTGTACTCAAAATACTAGGGGCAACTTTAACACAAAAAAAACTGAAATGCCCAACAGTTGGAAACATGGGAGACTTTCCTGCCCATTGTTTGGGCGAACGTAGTTGGTTGAATTTCACTGACTTCACAGAATGAAGTGGAGTTCATTGTGGTCATACTGGGTACAGGACCTAATTCAGCCTGAAGGGCCAGCATCAGTGCACTTGTGCTGATTGATGCATATGCACTGGTCCCATCTTCATCAATCAGCCTCCACCTCACCGCGTCCAATCTGGCCTTACACCCCTCTCAGGTCTTGTCCTCTTTGCACCATTCAGTGCCCAATGGGCAGTGGCAAGGTGTCCAGTGGGCATTGCCAGTGTGCCAGGCTGGCACTGCCAAAGGGATATACACCCATCATGACTCTATGACTCTATGACCTGATGCCAAGCCCAGATGATACCTTCTCACGCTCGCTAATGATATTCAAATGCTGATTTCAATGTTATAATCAGCTTTATGCTGTTTACTTGCACGAGGTTGATCACGTCATAAAAAGTGGCCCAGGAGAGTCATGATCAACCAACGCCGTGGGCCAGGAAAATTGTGTCCATTGACGCTGTTTCCTTTGCCACTGATGTTGCGAGACCTGATGAATTTCTCCAGCATTTTCTATTTTTAGTTTGCTTCCTCTGATATCTGCAAACTCCTAAAAATAATACATCCCAGGCAATACCACTGAAAAACAATGAAGGCTATATATTAATCACAAGTAAGGCTTACTGCAATGAAGTTGCTGTGAAATTCTGGTCAACACAGTCTGGCACTTGTTTGGGTCAATGCACTTTACCAGCACATCTTTTAGAATGTGGAAGCAAATCAGAGCAGACAAAGGAAACCCACAAAGATACGGGGAGAACATTCAAACTCCACACAGAAGTGAATCAAGCCAGCAATTGAATCTGGGTATTTAGGGCTGTAAAGCAGCAGTGCTACCCCACATAATACTTAGCAAAATAAATAATTTACATCACCTATATATATATTATATATGTATATGTATATATATGCTTCTCATTCCATCTATAGATTTTGCATTATGAACCTTAATTGAGATGCAATTACTTGAAACTCAGTTGGATAATCATACATGAATGAGTATAATTTTCAAATTGGAACTAAATGATTTTGAATGTTTCAGAGTTGTTGGATGTACATGCATAATAGTGGTACCATCATTCTGAAGAACACAGAAAACACCAAATGAAATTAATTTGACAGTGAGTAACTGATAACTTCTTGTTTCTGTAGTTGCAGCATTTTGTGTTATAATAAACCTGAGCAGCATTGGCATTAAATAAAAGCAAAATACTCCACAAGCTGGAAATCTGAAATAAAAACAAGTAGTGCTGAATAAACTCAGCAGGCCCGATTTGACCATTTTGATTCAAAGTGTTGGGCAGACTTGAATTTGGGAGTGTTTCAGATCGGACTTTTAGACCCGTTCTCAGAAGCTCCCATAAGCACTCAGCCTGTAAAGTGTGTGTGTGTGTGTGTGTGTGTGTGTGTGTGTGTGTGTGTGTGTGTGTGTGTGTGTGTGTGTGTGTGTGTGTGTGTTGAGTGGGGGGGGGTGGCTTAACACACTCAAAATTCTGCAACTCCAATCGGAGCCTCCAACTGCACATGCGCAGAAAAATAAATGATAGAATTAACACCCCCCGTCATATTACTCCGCCAGATAATGCCGTTCCCCCTCACCAGCACAGACATTGACTCACCTCTACAACATTACTGACTCCCTTATTTCCCCATGGCCCAGGGCCTTCTGGACTCCAGCTGGTCCTGCAACTTGTGCCCATCATGGTCCAGACAGCTCGGCCAAGTCCTCAGAGGATATGGGTGAAGGGACCTCCAAGAAAGGGCTAGATCCCATGCCAGGGTCTTCCAGTCACTGTGACTGTGGCTCCACATTCTGGCTCTCCCCTGAGTGACACCGGGACATCTCAGGGACAGCAGGGTGAAGAGGGTGTCATAGAAGCATCCCAGATACCTGGGAGCAGGCCAGGGACCTCAAGATCCAGAACCTCCAGGAGACGCCCGTCACATGCATCACAGGCCTCAGGGCATGGTAGGGAGCTGGCTCCCTCCACCTTCTACGTACATTCTTGGGAATCACTGAAACATAATGGTAGGCCACATAAGATTAGGAAGTTGTACTTGCAGTAAGATGGCATGGATGAAGAGCTGCACTAATTAGAAAGATATTTAAACACCTTAACATTTTCTGTTCACAAGTTTTAATGTTAGAACATATTAGTTAAACACCTTTATTGCAATTGAATGTTTTTTCACCACCCACCAATGACTAATTTGTCTCGAATAGGAATCCTCTTCCATTGATAATTGCTGGAGAGAAGTTTCATGTTGATGTCAGTTGGGAAGGCCACTCAATCTGACAAAGAGAAGCCATTGATTCTCCAGTCCTTCCTTCTCCCACCCTACCCGCCCCAGAGTCCTACACAGGGGTTTCAGATCCCTTACATATTACACAGATATGGGCCCAACTGCCAGTGTTCATGTGGAGCTCAGGTAGGAGTTAGACTAGTTTGCACCACAGCATCATCATAATGGTGCTTAGCGAGTCATCATCACTCTCTTGCCTGCCAAAAACTCGCGAACACAAACCCAGGTCCACCACTTTGGTATGACAATGTTGCAGGATATGGAAGGAATTTTGGATGGGAGATTTGATGGAGCCTGCAGACATAGGCCCTAGAGACTGAACCACCTGGTGATCTGGCTTTCCCTTGCTGCCTCTGCATGCCTCATTTGTGCTGCCAGCTGTCCAGTGCTGTCCACCTCACTGTAGAGCCAGGTTGTGCAAGGCACGGCTTACAACAACTATGCAGGAAGAGATCACTGGGCTGTATTGTAAGGCCCCATCAGATCAATCCAGGCACCGGAATTGCATTTTGAGGAGCTCAATTCACCTCTCCACTATCACACAAAAGGCTACATGGGTCTCATTTTAGCGGGTCTCTGTCTCAGACTCAGGCCTAATGTAAAAGGGACCATCGACTGCATACATGCTGCCCTTAAGGCCTCCCTACAAAAGACATGGAGATTCATCAACAGAAAGGGGTTCCACTCCCTAAATGTTCAACTTGTATATAACCATAACTTGAACATTATGCATAGGCGTCATTGGCCATGTTCGAAGCAGTAACCCATTATCACCCACGACCTATCCCTACAGCCTGGGCCCCTTCTCAAATGTCTCCAGAATGTCTGAACTCCTGACAATGAAGCTTTTGTGTGCACTACCTGAACATCTTGCATGGACATACATAACGTTCATGTTATGGTCAAACATGAGTGAAAATTTTCTGTTGATGAATCTCCTCAGTAGGGAGGTCTCCAGGGTGATGTGTATGCTGTCGATGGCCCTCTGTACATTAGGCATCCGCTCAATGGCTGTGAAGCCTACAGCCCAGGCTTCCTGATGAACCTGATCCATATTAAATTGGATATACTGCCAATCCCGGGCATACAGGGCTTTTGTGACCTAATTGGCATAGGTGTGCAGAGCTGACTGGAAAATGCCACAGAAAGCCCCGCCTGAGGTCTGGAAGGAGTCAGTTGGATAAAAGTTTAGAGCGGCAATAAATTTGACAGCCACAGAGAGTTGGTGCCCCATCCTGCCCTGAGGTGTCAGGTCCTACAACAGAGAACAGCTGTTGAACGGTCTACTTCCAGAGGCAGAGATGTCAGTGGCACACCATATCTGACGTCTGTTCAAATGACACTCATGCACAGAACTGCCAGCGTCTCCATTCTGTTCTTCTGCACATGGCTTCTTGGTGAATGGCAGCCACCTTCCTGCCTCTGGTGGTTGCATCCCTTTATCTCCCCTGTGCCCACAATTCTTCCTCCAACTCCTCCTTCTCAGCTCCAGCAGCAACAGCAAGATCAATCATTGCAAAAGCCATCTCATCACTCTGAAAGGGAAATGGGACGGGAGATGGAGGGGAACACATGTAGAGTTTAAGGAATGCTGCTTGTCCCTAGCACATCAACAGTCACAGCTCCCGCTCCCAATTTCCTCAGCCACATGCTCCCCACAATCACAGCTCCTTGCAAAGTTGAGAGGCTGCAGCAGTGCAATTTGCAAGGGCTTTGTGTACATCGTTCAACTGGAAATGAGCTGAGTACACTACTTGCCTTACACTCAACTTTACCAAGTTTTCGTGCCTGAAAATGGACACGACTTGATGGTAAAATCAGGCCCACTGATAGCATCTGTGAAGAAGGAAAAGTGCAACATTTTAAGTCCATCTACAGAACTGAAAAGGAGTAGAAATGTAATGAATTATAAACTGGGAGAGGGGATGAGGCAGAATGGAAAGTCAGCATTAGGTCAGAGGTCGCGAGGAGATTGACATTAATGTCACAAACAGGAGACAAAGGAGTTGTTCATAACGCCATTAGGGACTAAGACCATTAACGGTGGCAAAGGTAGGACCGCAGAATATATTAATAGGACAACAGAGGCCAGTGCTCAAGGGAGCAAAACTGAACAAGGGATAGATAGTGTCCATGTGGAGGAGTGATGGGTAGTGATGGATCAAGCCTGGGGAACCGAATTAGCAAAAACAAAAAGAGGGGGAGTCAAAATGAAGGGAAAGTTCACAACCTAAAATTGTTGAACTCAGTGTTGAATCTAGAATGCTGTAACATACACTACATATATAGAACATAGAACATTACAGCGCAGAACGGGCCCTTCGGCCTTCGATGTTGTGTCGACCAATTAGGAAAAAGCAATGACCCTCTAACCTAAACCATTCCCTTTTCATCCATAAACTTATCTACTAACCTCATAAACGCCACCAAACTTGGCGCATCTACAACTGCAGCAGGCAGAGCATTCCATACCCTTACCAAACTCTGGGTAAAGAATACGCTGTAATACCTTTCTGATTATTAATACATCTAACTCTTGACCTGTTAGCCTGATCAGTATATGTTTCCTTTCATTATTTATGATAAATCAAAACTTTCTCCCTGTCTACTTGCTGCATAGTCAAAAATCATTGCTGCTAGTCCTTGAAGAGCAGTACTCATGTTTTTTTTTAATTTCCAAAGGATAAATTGAAACACCAACAGTAATCCAAGTGCTCAAAATGAGAAAGAAAATGCGCTGATAAATCTTTAAATAGATTTGCAAGCTGGCGTCAGTTTCAATTTCTGACTAAGTTTGATCTAAAACAGAACCAAATCATATATTACCACATGTACTATAACTTCATCAAACTGTAAGTGGGAATTTTATTTTGTAATTTCATCAGTAGCTACTCTTAAACAATTTCAGCACTTAAATAAAAACAGCAAATGATGGATAAACTCAATAGGTCTGGCAATATATGTGGAGAAGTTAAGTTTAAGTGTATTTATTAGTGTTATAAGTAGGCTTATATTAACACTGCAGTAAAATTACTGTGAAAATCCCTGAGTTACCATACTCCAACTCCTGTTCGGGTACACTGAGGAAGAATTCTTCATGGCTCGAGTTTATCCAGAAATTGCTGGGTAAATTCAGCAAGAACTCAGTAAGAATTTAGCAACACCAATTTTAAATCTAACTGATTTATTTGATAGTAAATTTGCGAGCTTTCTACACTCTGTGTCTTTGTCAGGCAAATGCAGTGTTCAATGTAAATTCAGCAAGCCTGACAGTATCTGTGGAGAAGTTAAGTTTAAGCTAAGTTTTTTTATTAGTGTCACAAGTAGGCTTACGTTATCACTACAATGAAATTACTGTGAAAATCGCTGAGTTGGCACATTCTAACACCTGCTCGGGTACACAGATAATTTATCATGGCTAATGCATTTAACCAGCTCATCTTTCAGACGGTGGAGGGACACAGGAGCAGCTGGAGAAAGCCCCGCAACCCCGGGTAGGCATACAGGCTCTGCACAGACAATGATCTAAGCTGGGAATCAAGCCTGGTCTCTGGATGCTGTGGGGCAGCAGTGCAAACCGCTGTGCTACCGTACGGAAATAAACAAACTTAACGAAGAAAAGCTTTAAATTCTCCACAACATTACTCTGAATATCATTTGTAAGTTACTGAACTAACTGAGACTCTCAAAAGGATTATTTTAAATAAAACATGTTTTAGAAAAAAAGGACTTGATGCAATTTGAAAACAGCAGTCAACAAATGGATCTGCTGGTGAAATACCCCCTTGGAGTTTATGAATATTGAATTGAGGCTAGTTCATAATCAACCAGGATTGAATTATAAAAAGATTCCTCAGAGAAAAGTTGGCTGCATCAAATGATTCTGGCTTGAAAATCCCAAGCTGAGAAGCAACAATAGAGCTGGCAAATATTTAATTGTATAAATTATACCTGCTTTTTTTTCAGCTGAGCACTTATGTAAATAATTCTCAACATTTCTTTCTGATGGTTGTGAATAATTAACTGATCCTTTTTAAATGAAAAATTCAACAGGAACCAGGTCGAATTTCAATAATGTATCACAGATGAGGGCCGGAATTCTCCGACCTCCCTTGCAGCTGGTATTCTCTGGTCCCACTGCAATGAATGAACTTTTGGTTAAGCGCTTAGGTTAAAACTTTGGTTAAGTTTAGTTATGCTTTGTTTTCGGTGGCAGTGGTAGCAGAACGTACAAATTGAAGAATTCTAGCCTGGGATTTTTGCCTTTCGATACCAGCATTGACTTTATTACTTTTACAAAAGTGGAAATATGCTTCACTGCACCTCTTAATCCTCAATATTTAATAATCCATATGGCTTTTGAGAGTAATGATTTTGAGTTTGGTATGGTGACATGGTGGGAGTTTGAGGTTTGTAGATGGTGGTCTCACTGCCATGCTGGAGGTCCTGGATACATTGTGTGGGAAGTGTTTCCACTGGGTTAAGGTCAAATTTTCTGAATCTGAGTCAGAGAGAAATGACAGGGAAACTGAAATGCTGCACGTGAAGTTTAAGTTTATTAGTGTCACAAGCAGGCTTACATTAACGCGAAGTTACTGCGAAAATCCCCTAGTTGCCACACTCCGGTGTCTGTTAGGTTATGCTGAGGGAGAATTTAGCATGGTCAATGCACCTAACCAGTGAGTCTTATGGACTCAGAGGAAAGTGGAGCATCTGGAGGAAATGCATGTAAACACCAGGACAGCGAACAGATTCCACACAATGACCCAACACCGGGAATCAAACCCTGGACCCTGGCGCTGAGATGCAACAATGCTAACCAATGTGCCACCCTGCCGCCCATAGTTAGAAAATAAATCTTGATGAAATTTAAAGCAACCACCATCAAACATAAAGACAAAATATCCCAATGGAGTGAATGAATATTGAATTGAGGTAAGTTTATAATCATTCAAGATGTATTTATAAGATTAAAGTTTCAGTTGATGGTGCAACATGCAATTGATATTCAGAATAATGTTTCCTTTATGTAAAATTGTTACTCCATCTGTCTCTTGATTTGTCAGCCTGATGTGTAAAATCAAGATTAGTAATCCCCTGATTATTCCCTCTACCAGATGCCAGTCAGTGTAGCAATAGTAGGATCAGAGAGATAAAAGTGCACATTTAAATGATGGTGCAAGAGTGAGACTTTAGGAAATCTGCAGCATTTTGTAACAAGTGTTAGTTGAATTAGAGTAACATCCCTCCTCGGAGAATAACTGTTGCTGCCGGGGAAAATTTAAGACAACATGATTGTGGGAGTAAACAAAATGAAGAAGTGGAGAGGAGAAGAAGTGTAAAAAAGCTATAAAAATAAAAAAAAAACAAGAGGAAAGAAAGAATGGGTCAAAAGAAGGAACAAAGTAAATAGCAAAACTTTTGATTATATGTACAAAAGCAAATTTCTTTGTACACTGTCTAAAAAATTGAAATAAAAACAGTAAAATGGAGGAAATACACAGCAGGTCACGCAGCAGATTTGGGAAGAAGTTGATAAGCCTCACTGATCAAAGGATTCTCTTTGGATGGCTTGTTGGGGTTGCGGGATGACCCTTTTCTCTCATGCATCTTTGTTCAGAAGTTATTCTTTGCCTCAGATGTCCCCAGGATGACTTAAGGGAGAGCTATAGGTCTCTATGACCAACCAAGTGACACATGTTCTTGGATGACTCATTGTCCCAAGCCATTGAGTAGCTCAAAAACATAGCACTGAATCCTGACTGTACTAAGGTGTGAAAGTGGCTGAGGCACTCCCACGAGAGTGATCCCAGTTCAAAAAGAATCTTTAGTCTTCAGATACCTGAGCCTCACAACTTGAGTTATCTCTTGAAAAGTCCCTCTGTGCCATTTCACTCTGCAACTGTCCACTGAGGATTTTTAAAGTTTATTTATTAGTGTCATAAGTGATCACATTAACATTGCAATGAAGTTACTGTGAAAATCTCCTGGTTGCCACACTCCAGCACCTGTTTGGTTACTCTGAGGGAGAATTTAGCATGTCCAATCCTCTTAATCAGGATGACTTTTAGACTTTGGGAGGAAACCAGAGTACCCAAAGGAAACGCACACAGACACAGGAAGAATGTGCAGACTCTGTACAGACAGTGACTCAAGCCCGGAATCAAACGTGGGTCACCTTGTCCTCACCCCACCACCCACCACACTTCATGGAGCTGAGGCAACCCAGGCAGTGGAGTGGCCTTTCTATTTGCTGATGTCTGCAAAATCCTTCTCAATTGAGAGCTCAGCAATGTTAATTGGGTGTTCATCTCTGCAAAGTAAGCAAGCGATCTGCTTCCCAAATTATTCATGGGAAACATCCCTGGCAGCAGAAGTGCTTCAGGAAACCATTCTGATCCACATTATATTTGTGGCCATCATGAAAACACCTTGGCTAAGAAAAATCAGCCCAAAATGTCATAGGTTAAGAAACGTCCATCAGAATTTGCAAATACGAACATTTGGCTCCCAATCCTGATCTAAACTAAGCCATGTATATATCAATACTATGACATGACAGCTCACACCCAAGATCTACATGCCTGCCACTCCCTGGACTAGGAATCCGACATTCTTTGTTACAAAATATTCAGAAGGAATGGCCTAGAAGATATGCTTACAAACTTTGATGCCAACATCCCATTAAAAGAATTATTCTCTCTCACCCTGACCATTCCTTATGAAAGCTCTCACCTCCTCCCACATAGACCCATAGGATGCAAACATGAGAAAAAATTGTTTAACCATTTTACTAGCAGATCCGTCTAGACTGTTCAAATTATGAAGAGATCCCATTCTTGTCTGCAGAAAACTGCTTACTGCTTCAAAATTATGCAGGAATGTAAAGATAGTTCCTTCCATCTGTTCCCTACACCAGATGCACCCATACTGATATGACTTCCTGAATTTCTGCACTAAGGTACTTTTACCCTCAGTGTGGTGCCACCTCCTCTCTTTTTCTTTTTGCTCAATTTCAGTCTAAAAGTTAAGTTCCCTGGAATATTTAATTCCCAAGGTTGGTCCCCTATAATAACTACAAGATGAAAATTATTTAACTTGTAGCACCCCATAAAGTAAAATGCCTACTTCCCATAACACACAGGTAGGATAGCAGAACATTTTAATAGAATATCATGACTGATTTGGTTGCAACATCAGACTCACATATCCTCCATCCCCAAATAACATTTCATTTCCATTTTATTCAAGAACATATCTAGTTCTACCTTAAAGATATTCAAAGCATTTGCTTCTTCTGTCTTTTGAGGAAGAGCATTCTGAAGAAGGACAATGTTCTGAGAGAAGAAAAAGTTTCCTAATCCCATTTTAAATGAGCAACGAGGTTTAAAAGAGCCTTAAAATCAAGTTTAAAGAGATGTATGAAGCAAGGTTCTTGCTCAAAAGGTGGAGGCTGCCTGGAACTCATTGTCTGGGGAGGTAGTGGAAGTGGATACGATAGTGACTTTTAAGGGGCGTCTGGGCAAATACATGAACAGATAAGAATAGAGGGTTATGATTCCTGGAAGGGTAGGAGGCATTCGGTCAGACTGGCAGTATGGTTGGTCAAGCTTGGAGGGCCGAAGGGCATGTTCCTGTGTTGTACTTTTCTTTGTTCTTGGTTCTTTTTCAAACCCTTATTTTTAAACAGTGACCCCTAGTTCCAGATTCTCTGACAAAAGGAAACATACTCTCCTCATCCATTGTGTCAATAAGTCTCTGGATCTCAAAAGTTTCAATCAAGTTGCCTCTTACTTAAACCTAATCTGTCCAAACTTTTTCCATGAGGTAGTTCCTGATTTTAGTCTAGTAAACCTTTCCTGAATTGCTTCTAACTTATTTACAGCTTTCCTTCAATAAGGATGCCAATACTTGACACAATACTCCAGATGTTGTTTTATCAGTATCCTGCACAAATGAGACATCCCTACTTTTGCAATCAATTCCCCTCAAAATAAACAATAAACTTTCAATTAGTTTCCCTAATTATTGCCTGTACCAGCCAGTTGTGATTCAGATATGTGGACATCCAGATCCCTTTAAATCTCAGATCTTGATAATCTCTCTTCACTTAGATAAGAAGCTTCTTTATTCTTCCTGCCACAATTAAACATTTCACATCTTCGCATATTATGCTACACTTTCTGGATCACTGCCCATTTAGCATAGTCAATCCACCTAACCCACACATTTTTGGAAGAAACCGGAACATCCGGAGAAAGCCTATGCATACAAGGAAACAAAGTGCAGACTCTACACAGACAGTGACCCAAATCAGGACTGAACCCTGGGTCCTGGTGCTGTGAGGTAGCAGTGCTAACTACTGTGCCACTGTGCAGCCTAAGTTACCATGCTGTTCATGTCAACCTCCACTTTAGTCCTGTTAGCATAGGGCGCCGACCTTGGCTTAAGCATTTTGCTTGGCCTCCTTCTTTAATCTTCAACTTAACTCTACTGTTCTTCAGACTTTCCAACCTTGTGTTTCTTCAGAATTTTTATGAGGCCTAACTCTCCATTAGATGTCTGGTTGACTTGGGCCCAGATCAGTCAAATCTTAACTGTTTTGGACACATCAAAGCTGAATAATTGTTCTTTATATATGTAGAGACAAACCTGTTGTTTGTCCATTAAATGCACAGCTACTTCAAACCAGCCCTTCCATGGAACCATTTCATTTGTATAGCTTCAACACTATTCTTGAAGCTTTCAAGGGAATATGCCAGAATTTTTTGTGATGTAAAATTTCTGGCACTCGCGAGTCTGCTACTCCAATGTTGACTTCCATCGTTGCTGGCTGTCCATCCAGCAATAGAGTGACTCAGTATCAATTCATAGCCTTAGTAATGGCTAGCATATTTGTCCTCAGACTGTGAGTCACTTCATTTCCTTTGACTCTTTTGTACATCATGAACGTTTCTTCTTTTATTCAGTTAACATACTGTTTTGGATTGTTCTGACTTCTTATTTTTATTTATAACTTGCTTTTTCTTCCAGCAGGCAGTGTCCTTTCTTTTCCCACCGCTTCTGCATATTATGCCTGTATACCAGTATTCTGCCTGGTTTCACACATCGACGACACGTATGAGTTTCAAAACTCTGAGGTTCGATTCAACCAACATTTTGTGCATTTGAGTACACAAACTCAGTTGCTGAGCTCTTTTTGCAGCCAGCTCCATCAAAGCAGCAATTTCCATGGTCTTTTTTCAGAGTAAGGCTACTATCAGTTAACAAACATTTCTATATTGCTTCACTTTGAAGACGAAAGGCAATCTGTCCCAGATTGTATCATTCAGCACATCAAACTCACAATATTCTGTGAGTCTTTTTAGCACAGCCATGAACTGCACAATTGGAACACTTCTTGATTTGTTTTGTGGAACCTGAAGCGCTCTGTAATCACTAAAGGATTTGGCAAAAAATTTACTTGCAAAATATCTGATTTGTTTCCATGTGTTGATGCCTGGCTTCTCTAATTGCACTCAATTTCTGAATGGATTCAGAGTTTTTTTTCTCCCTTCTACATTCAGGAACAAATGACAGTCTAATATATTTTATTTGCCTGTGCAAAATAGTCAAAATGCTCAATATAGGAACTCCGTCATTTCATAGTTTCAGATTTCCCATGATGCTGAAACTTACCTGCCATTGTCTTATTAACGGAGGTTCCCCGTATACACAATTTGCAGCATGTTTCCAATGCTATGCTGATTTTTTTTTATTTTAAACAAGGAGACAACCTGAATTTCAGCCTCTTTTTTAAAACACACCCAGCTCTCTAATTGTTCTGTGGAGGGTCGTAACTCACATTGTCCTCTTCCAGAGTACATGCACAGAATTTCTAAGTCCTCTTTTCCCGACATTTTCTGTAATTTTCTTCTTCGCTAGTACCTTACAGGTATCATTTAAAGCCTTGTTATCAGTTTTTATGTTGCATATTGGAGAATTGATGCTAAGAAACACAAAGGATTAATAATAACAGAGCTTTAGATCTTTATTTACAGGTTGGTGTTCGTTATGCGGCTGTTTCTTCGTAATGGCATTTCTCATGTTAACGACATGTGATATCACTTCCAATAAAGGAATACACATATGTATCTGTATATACAGTGCTTAGTGTAGCTACCAAGAATTAGTATTAGTAAATGACAGTTTATATAAATTGTAAAAGTTGAAGCCTCAGCATTGATCCCTGTGGAATAATGCTCATCACATCCTGCTATCCTGCTATCCTCTTTATGCCAACTCTCCATTTCTTGCTATTTCGCCAAACTTGCCAGAATGTTAACTAACACCCCTCTTCCCCATACACACATTTTCAACCATGTGTCTTTTTTCCCCCAACACCAACTTTGATAAAAGATCATGGCCTGAAGTACTGACTTTTATTCTCCCTCCACAGATACTGCCTGACCTGCAGTGTGTTTCCAGCATTATCTGTGTTTATTCCTAATATGTGCTACCAGAAATGGCACTGTCAGCACAATCCAAAATATCTTCCAAAAGTAATTTGATAAACATTTGTGAGAGTAACATTTTAAGAAACAGTGAAAGGGTGGGGACTGGCATTAAGTTGATTGTACTATCATAGAACTGGTCTAAGAACAATGAGTAGCTCCTCCTATGTGCTGCACAGTTCTGCGATTGACCTGATAAAGTTTTTGTTTGCTGATATGCTACTTTGAAACTGTAGTTGAGATTCTCCAGCCTCCCAGCCTTGTTTTTCCTGCTGGTGGGAGGTGGAGTGTTGTTTGCTGATGACTGACTCTACCACTGTCAAAGACAATTCTAATTGACGTCACCCCGTGCTGATATGAATGGCTGGAGAATTCCGATCTACATATTTAATGTGATTTTAATGTAAAAGTATTGAAGGAAGTGGAAAATTATCATGCCTATATCACTCAAGTTAGATGATTCATTGTAAAATATATCTCGCTAAACATGTACAGCAAAATTTTATAGGTTAGTTCATAACATCGATACATATGGAATAATTTGATAATATTGGACATCTCATCTGTCAATTAATATATGTATTAATATAAAGCAATCTAGGAGTTGATTCTTGAGGTATTTGGCTGCTAGCATTTCAATGGAGGAATTGTATCTGGAAGGTGAATAATTTATGAGCATGTACAAATTCTACAGTTTCTTCGAAATAATCCATTTAATTTAATGCAGAAAGTTTGGGACAGTAACAAATAGGTCATGAACAACCAATTAAGCACATTGATCGCTAATTTGGTCAGAAATTACACCCAATGGGCCACATGGAAAAGTCTTTTTGAACTGGGCACTTAAAAATAAGATCATTACTAACTGCAGCAGTGAAACATTACCAAATTTAATCTTCAGATGAATGAGAACAAATGGAGCCCAATAACTCATATAAATTGAGACACTAGTTAACTGAGACAAAAGTGAAGAAGCTTCTGTTCTGCCTGCAACTAGCCTTTTTTATGCTCTTCTGGGCTCCAGGAAAAATCAATCTTGTTTCAAATCTGTACAAATCTATCTTTTTTGCAATCCAAGCATAATCTCCCAATCCACATTCCTGCTCAGTGAAGTATAGAGACTTTAAGCCTCCAGCTGCTCCCTTTGTCCCAGAAATTGGCAAGCTAACCTATCTCTGAGTTTTCAGGTATATCTTAGAAAACCTTCCCCTCTCATACCTCATCTCTATGGCAAGGTGAATCACAGGGGCTTTGTATCCAGGTAGAAATGTTGATTAGCTATCTTTGTGACCCTAATTCTGTTCTATCTTGGAACTCAATGGATAGTTTAATGCATAACCGCATTATTCTACAGCTTCTTGGGACCTTGAGGACTCGTAGCCTAAGCATTGTAAATACAGATACTTCTCCCATTATCCCTAAATCAGAACACCTAACAAAATAATCTGAACTTTTCTTTAATCTTTAACAATCATTACATGCCACATGTAAATAAGCAGATTGGAGAACATGTCACATGACCCCATTCATTTTATCCTAAATATAAGGTACAATCTGAAAATGTAACAAACTTACAGACTTCATATCTGCAACACACTGGATATCACAGTGATCTGTCATCAATTAAGTATTGTTGAAACACAGTCACTCTTGTAATGTAGGAAACCAATCTGTTCAACAAATTTGTGCATAGTAGGATCACATAAAAAGCAACGTGATGACAACCAGATAACCTATTTTAATTACATTGATTGAAGGAGGAATATTGGCCAGGTCATGAGTAACTCCCTACTCTAATTTGGAAATTGTGCCATGCTCTTGTACATCTATCTGAGAGGACAGATGGGACCCTCAACTAAGCTTCATTATATACACGAAAGCCAAGACAGCCATTACAATACTGAGAACACCTGCTCCTCAGCAGAAACATTGTTTGATCATAGCTCAGGCTGTCTGATCTCTACTGTCAATTTGTTTGTTGACTCAAGTTAATGGTTTTTGAAACTTCAAAAAGCCTGGATGATTGATACTTCTTGTTTAAGCTTACGATCAGGACCTTTCACAAGTAGCATCGTGGTGCAATTATTAGTACTGCTAGGGACCGGTTTGATTCCCAGCTTGAGTCACTTCTGTGTGGAGTTTACTTGTTCCCCCTGTGTCTGTGTTGGTTTCTTCCGGGTGCTCCAGTTTCCTCCCACAGTCTGAAAGACACATTGGTTAGGTGCATTGGCCCGAACCAGTGCCGGAGTGTGACGACTAGAGGAAGTTCACACTAACTTCTTGCAGTATTAATGTTAGTCTTACTTGTGACCAATAAATAAACTTCTTTAAAAAAAAACTTTTAGCTTTGGGACAGTTGCTAATACATTACTTTTTAATGCGACTTCAGGTCATGATGGGTCATAGGAAGTGGATAAAGATACATAGGGGATGTAAGGAATCTGAAAAGATGGTTTGAAGGGAAGAATTTGACATAGGTGGTATGAAAAGGCATAAAGAGTGTGGGCGACATGATATGATATGGATAGGGTATAGGGTGTGTTTGCAGGGTGAAGGAAGTTTAAAGGATGAGGACTGGTAGGTTTTTTTGGCGAGCACCATATCTCCTGTTATTGATATGAGCCTTTTAAACTTTCCACCTCTGCATCCAGCAGTACCTGTAGTTGTTTCTGCATTTTTTCCTGGGTGAGCTGGCTAGACTCCAGCCCATGCCTAACTCTTATCATGAAGATATAGGCTTTGTGAGCATTTTCTCCTGAGATAGGAAAGCTGAGCCTGGAATTTCCTCAACTTCCCCTACTTGCTTTGAGGTTTGGAAATCCAATCTATTTGGTCTGCCCACACTGTGGTGATGTGAGCATTCTGACTAAACCTTTCTGTTGATTTTTAATCATGCTACTTCCATGAATATTTTTTCAAAAGGTGTCAAGCAGCTGGCAAACTATTTGACTGGTATGAATTTCCCTAAATTCATTAATCCTCATGTGCAGTGTGTAATTGTGACCAGAGGTAGCTGAATACCAGCAGGGAAAATCCTCCTTTGCTTTCAAAAGACTGAACATGTCCCAACATCTTCTGGCAGTGCGACATATGCAGCACAGCAGATTTCCTTCAAAGATCAATACTCTCACTGATGCGACTTTAATCTTGTGACTGGCACATAGTTGCCGCACTTAAAATGTCAGAAGCAGGAAAGAAAAGAAAAGCAATCATTTCCTGTTGATTGCACTGACTTTCCAAGCAATAGCCAATCTACAAAAGATTATAAACGACCATAGAACATCCCAATTTACAGCAGTTACACTCTCTAGACATAAAGGAAAAAGTTGGTTTCACACTGCTTGAGGAATAATGATTGGAATTTTCCAGCTGTTCATGCTAGTAGGATTTTCCCATCCTGCTGATGGCTCCTTTTCAACACCATTTCCCAGCAGTGAGAGGTGCATTCAACAGGAAACCCTGTTGACAACGATAGAAGATCCTGCCACTGTCAATAGTGTGTTGCATCCGCTGCCATGAACCACTCGGTTGATTGCATGAAAAATCCCACCAAATGATCTCTTACCTGGTAAACGACCTCTACCAGAATACACTCTTTACCTCCCTGTGGAAGATGCTACGTGAATCCTTCAAGCTGGTGAGCAAAGGTTGCTGAGTTAGTTACAGTCAAAGCAATGATGCAAAATACAACTGGGACCCATTGCAACAGGGGATGGGTCTGTAAAATGCAGCAAACAAAGTTACAGGAACAATATAGTTCTTAATAACTCTGTCAGCAGAATTTTGTACTTTATTGTCCAAACCCCTTGTAAAGAATGAAAGCAGAGGAGGTGCAGATAAACCAGAACTAAAAATTAAAATTTATTTATTAGTCACAAGTAAGGCTTACAATAACACTGCAATGGAGTTGGTGTGAAATTCCCCGAGTCACCACACTCCAGTGCAGGTTTGGGTCAATGCACCCACCTTGCACATTCTTCAGACTATGGGAGGAAACTGGAGCATTTGGAAGAAACCCACACTGACACGGAGAACGTGTAAACTCCACAGAGAATGACCCAAGCCAGGAATCAAACCCAAGGCCCTGGTACTGTGAGGCAGCAGTGCTGACCACTGTGCCACCATGCAGCCCATATCACTCACACAAAAGAGACAGATGGAAAATCACTATATTGGAAGAGATGTTTGTGATGATGTGCCTACATGTATTAACATGTAAAATGCTTGGCAGAGCACGGATTAAGTGGAATGTAGCACTGCCCCCATTGTGATGTATGTAGTCACATAATTGGAGAACAGTCTAGAAGAACTCTGGAAGCAACTCGCCTGCATAGTGGTAGCAACTCCATGTAAGGTCATATTTGGAACTGTAAATTTTAAAACCTACCAATCAAGATGTTTATGTTTAAAAACACAAACCTCAAAATTTCAGCAATATGCCAACATCATTACAACATAAAGAAGCCATAATACTTATATAGTAAAGCACTAACAACCACTTCTTCTCACTCCTAAAGTGGAACAACAAAATTCTGGCCAGAAATATAGAATCACATTCTTACTTTGCAATTAACCATTTATATGACATGTTATATGATGTGGAGATGCCAGCATTGGACTGGGGTAAGCATAGTAAAAAGCCTAACACCAGGTTAAAATCTGACAGGTTTATTTGGTAGCACAAGTCACAAGCTTTCGGAGCACTGACCTTTCATAGAGTGAGTGGGAATTGTGTTCACAACGAGGACAATATAGACACACTTAATTTACAAGATAATGATTACATTACGTTATTTTGTAAATTGAGTTTGTGCCTCTATATGCCCTGTTTGTGAACACAATTCTCTGATGAAGGGACAATGCTCCAAACGTTTGTGGCTTGTGCTACCAAATAAACCTGTTGGACTTTAACCTGGTGTTGTGAGATTTCTTACATGTCATATGACCCAAGCCCCTGGCCTTTCTGGATAGTATTCACGTGATTAGCCTCACAAGCAATCTGACATTTAAAGTTCAACTGGTGGCCATCAAGATGCAGCCCTCTGCTGCAAGAGTTTCCACTGTTGTCTATAAAAGTTACCCAGTCTCTGAGTACCTACTTCAACTTGTAATATCAGCATCAAATGGAAAACATACTCTACGGAGTTAATATTGACATTTTTATTCTCAGTTCAAACTTGAAGCTGGGAGAATTTCAGATCTAATATTTAGGACTATTTTTAGCCTCCACATACACACAGCCTGCAAAATTTTCAGTGTATCAGATTTGCGCTGCAGAAGTTGGTGGGTGGGACTTAATGTGCCTGAAAGCCTGCAGAGGGAGATAGTGCTCATGTGCAAGCCACTGATGCTGCATATGAACATGAGCAGCTATTGAGGTCTGACAGATAAGAGAGAGCTGTCCGCTACCCTCCCCCACCGAGTGTGTCAGAGGGCTCCCTCCTCCTGCCGATCACACAGAGTGGCAATGGGCCCCCTCCCCCTATTAGCCCTCCCCCCCATTAGTCTATCCACAATTGCCCCAACTGACTTCACACCCACTGGCCTTGTTTTCAATGGCTCACCTCCACAGTCCCCTCCTTCATTAGCCTCATGCCCTGCCACTGCACGGTGGGCATTGCCCAGTTGCCAGACTGGCATTGTCCAGGTGCCAGGGTAGTATGTCTGGTACTGTCCAATGGGCACTCCACCTTGCCCTCAGCCTTTATGGGGATCTCAGCTGGCAAGACCAAGTTGATTGCTCCCCGTTCATAGTATGAATCTTCCTCATTATCATGGACCTTTCCCGGGGAGATTATAAAGGAGAGAGAAGGGGGAAAATGGTGGGGAGCACGGACAATTGAACACCGGGTTCAGTGAACAGATACAAATATTCATTTTAATAGATATAAATACATTAAATTGCCTCACGTCTAATTCAGGCACTCATAAAATGGTGCTAGCAGCAAAAACCAGTGCCGATTGCACTCAGTGCTTTATGGTCTACTTTACCATCTCTTCGCACCCAGAAAACAGGTGCAAAGTAATGGCAAAAATGTCCCAAGAGCTCCAGCCTTCAGATAGCTCCGCTGGAGCTCCACAAAAGTGCATTCCCCCATGGAATTCAGACTTTGGACTCTGGAAATCATGTGAACTAATATCCATTTCTGTAATTCTTGTACTTTTATTATCCATTGTTATTATTTATTTTTCTATAACCCCTTCATTGCATGTGTATGTTGGTTGTGAGTGTGTTTGTGTGTGTATGTATTGGGAACTTGCAAACACTCCTCCCTGGCTTTTGAATGTGAAACAAACTAACCTTCTGTGTTGATCACAATGCGAGCTTGCTGCGGGGTTATTAGTAAATTGGAGCATATACACTGAGGTTTTGGGCAAACACGCCACCGCATACTTTAAAAATAATTCAAAGCACCATCTGCTTATGAACAGGTGGTGAGAGAAAAATAAGGACAGTTTGCCTGTCTCGCTCCTGTCTTGTAACAGTTCCATTCAATCTGAACAGAAACAGCCAAATTTTTTTAACAAATACTTGGAAAATATTTCAGTCCATGTAATACAACAGACAGAGAATGTATATGATGGGCATCAATACTTCTGTTTGGATATGTTAAAATATATATTTTTTCATAGTGTATCGACTGCATGTCAGTGTTAACAGAAAAAAACAAACAGTTGTAATATCTTTAACAAAGCTGTATATGGAATCAACTTCCACTGAAAATAAAAAGCCTAAAAATAATTGTCAACAGTTATTCGTGGCCAAACACTTAATTTGTTAAAATTAGTGAGTTGACCCTTGGAATAAAACAGTGGAATATCTATTACTGTTAAAGTGTTTGCCTGTTCTCATCATCAACAAATTTTGGTCAAGGATTGGACTGCCAGATGGCTGGCTTCAAGGACGTGCTAAAATAATACACTTGTCTATCTGTCCCCTTCAACTGAGGTGTCCTCCTGAACCTGTGTGTCAATGTTAGAAGAGAATTTCACCTAATGCTAAGGTTTCAAATTGAAAAGACCAAACTAAACCTGAAATCATTTCTTTAGACTAAACATGCCTCATACACAAAAAAATTATTTTTTAGCCTCAAATAGGCTTACATTAAAACTGCAATGAAGTTACTGTCAAACCCCTTAATCACCACAGTCCAGTGTCTGTCTGGGTACACTGAGGGGGAACTTACCATGGCCGACACACCCAATCAGCACATCTTGAGAGATATGAGATGAAGCTGGAGCACCAAGAGGAAATCCACATGGGGAGAACGTGCAGATTCTGCACAGTCACCCAAGCTGGGAATAAAACCCAGGCCCCTGGCGCTGTGAGGCAGCAGGGCTAATCACTGTGCCATCCTGCTATACAAGCATGTGCTGGTATGATTCATATCAGATATATTTTTAATGTTATCCTTTATCAACTGTTAGAATCACCACAAAGACTTCCTCTGATAGTCGCTGTGTGGGTGAGAAATGGATTATTTTGGGGGTTGGTCTGGTTGGAAGATGTTGGTTGGGGAGAGATTTGGGTTGGGTCAGACGGAAATGGGGTCAGGCAACTGATAGTGGAGAAAGGAGTTGAATTAAGTTAGTGTGGGTTAGGCAGAGCAGAGAGTAGTGTGGGGGGGGGGAGTGGGGTGGAGTAGGGCAGGTAAGTAATTTGTTTTTGGATCTTGAGATCTCCAACCCTTAATGAGTACCTTCTGTTAAGAGTCTTTACATCAGAAATAATCAACAGTAATCTTACCCTGCACCTATCAGACCATAGATGTGTCTTAAATGCTCAATAATCACAAAAGACATATTATGTTTCTGAACTTTAAACAGTGACAGCAAGATTAAGTCCAATTCTCAGGGATTAATTCAGAAAGTAAATCAGGAAATGTCAGGAACACTGAGCAGACAGGCAGCACTTGTGTAGGAAACAGATGTGTTAATACTTCAAAATGGGTCCTTCAAAGGTTATGAACAAAGAACAAAGAAAATTACAGCACAGCAACAGGCCCTTCAGCCCTCTGAGCCTGCACCGACTATGCTACCCGACTTAACTAAAACCCCTATTCTTTCAGGGACCATATCCCTCCATTCTCATTCTATTCATGTATTTGTCCAGATAACCTTTAAATCTCACTATAGTATCTGTTTCCACTCCCTCTCCCAGCAACAAATTACAGGCACGTACCAAACTCTGTGTAAAATATCTGCCTCATACACCTCCTTCAAATCTTGCCCCTCATGCCTTAAACCTATACCCCATAATAGTTGGCTCTTCCACCCCAGGAATAAGCTTCTGACTATCCACTGTGTCTATGCCTCTCATAATCTTGTAGACTTCTCTTATAACTGTTATCTGCACTGTTTGATTGAATAGCAATAGTATTCTACATAACCTTGGCAACATTTTACCTCTCACAGATAGCGGCTTAATTGACCCACAGTATTTTCTTGTGCCCATCTTTAGCAGCATGGTGGTACAGAGGTTAGCACTGTTGCCTCACAGCGCCAAAGACTTAGGTTCAATTCCCAGCTTGGGTCACTTTCACTTTTGAGTCTACATGTTCCCCTGGTATCTGTGTCCAGGTGCTCATGTTTCCTTCCACAGTGCAAAAGACATGCTGATTAGGTGCTAAATTCTCCCTCAGGTGGTGGAGTGTGGTGACTAAGGGATTTTCAGAGTAACTTCATTGCAGTGTTAATATAAGCTGCCTTGTGACACTAGCAAATAGTTTTTAAAAACTTTAAACTAGCTTACGAACATTAATGTAACCTTTTCTATATTAGTTCTCTGCAATCGCCCCAGGTGGTATCTAGAGCCTGACAGAATTTTATTTATTTTTATTTCAAAGAGAATTGTCAGATAAATTTCATCTAAAATGGGCACTTGGAGATATTAAGTTCCATAGTTAGAACTTACAATTGGTATTATTTTTGAATCAATGTTTAATATTTTCACATCAAATTCCTCTCTAGATGCCCAGGTTAAGCATTTAAAATGCTCTATTATTCCCTTGAATTGTTGTTAGTATTACTGACATTCAATGTCCTTTTGCTCCTTGTATCCTTTTTCACAGGGATCATTGTTCTTCTTGAATATAGGATAGGCTTTGGCATGGCCTTTGAATTTTTTCTTGATGGTTGTTTATAAGGGCCTATCTTTTTTAAATCTCTGATGGCAAAGTATTTAGTCACAGCATTTATAAGTCATGCTCAAACTGCTGTATCAGTGACCTGTGTAGTATGATTATCGCTAGAGTGGTCACTGTTTTCACTGCATGCTGATGGTAATGGGCTACATGACTGATAATTATTCGTCTATCCCTTGAGTGATTGCAAATATGGATCAAGTCCTTTTTCCATACAAGCTGCCTGTTGTAACATGAATAGTTGCAAAATAAGGTTGCTAAGATCTCTTTCCAAAAGATAACTTGAGTGGCATTCTCCTTGGTGGACCTATTAGCCTCTCATTCATCATCAATTTTATGAACTTTTTATAAGAGTGACCTGTGCTTCACCTTCTGCTGTCTGATCCTCATAACTAAATAATAGATGCAAGGTATGTATAGCTGGATTGCTGATTGATGAAAATGAGTGTGAATATAATTAATGTTGCGGTTTTCAAAGAAAGTGGTTAGAATATTATTAGCTAGGCACATTTATCTATCTGGGTATTGTGCTTTCATTTTATGAATTAGGCAACATATATTGGGCACAATGGTGTCTTATATAGAATACAGGATTATTTAGTGTGCAGGTGATCTTTGTTCAACACTGCCCCCCACTCACCCCACCCTCCTCCCCCAATCTCTTTATCCCTCAGGACTAAATTTCCAAGTCTCCCCTTTGTAGAGCTTAATTTCACTTTGCTGTGTGCTGTCTGTATACTGTCAAGGACATAGAAATATTGAAGAATAGGCCATTTGACCCTTTGAGCCTGCTCTGCCATTCATTAAGATCATGGTTGATTATCCAATTGAATAGCCTAATCCAGCTTTTTCCCCATAATCTTTGATCCCATTCGCCCAAGTGCTATATTCAGCTGCCTCCTGAATACATTCATTGTTTTGGCATTAACTACTTTCTGTGGTAATGAGTTCCACAGGCTCACTACTCTTTGGGTGAAGAAAGGTCTCCTCATCTTCATCCTAAATGGTCCACCCAGAATCATCAGACTGTGATCCATGGTTCTGGACTCCCCTACCATTGGGAATATGCTCCCTGCATCTCCCCTGTTAGAATGTTATAAATCTCTGAAGATCCCCCCTCAATCATCTGAACTCCAGCAAAAGCAATCCTAACCTAGTCATTCTGTTCTCATACATCTGTCCTGCCATCCCCGGAATCAACCTGGTAAACATTTGCTGCACTCACACGAGATCAAGAACATCCCTCCTCAGAAAAGGTTTCTCATAAAGAAAACTGCACACAATATTCAAGATGTAGCCTCACCAAGAATGGTTTAGTTTGGAGGGGCATTGCTTTTTATTTTGGTCGGCACAACATCGAAGGCCGAAGGGCCTGTTCTGTGCTGTATTGTTCTATGTTCTATGTTCTAAGAGCCTGTATACTTACAACAACATATCTCAGTTCTTGTATCGAGGCCACTCGTAATGAAGGCCAACAAGCCATTTTCCTTCTTTACCACCAGCTATACCTGCATACTTACCTTCAGTGAGTGGTGTACGAGGACACCCAGGTCCCACTGCATACTCCCCTCTCCCAAATAACACACATTCAGGTAGTAATCTGCCTTGTATTGTACAACTCATTATCAGTACTTCTCTTTACAGTTGATGGAAGCTTTATACTTTCAAACACAAGTTCAGTATGAATTTGTAAGGAAAGCTTCTTTGCCAACAGCCATACCACTTACTTTCAATTTTTGGAATGTTTTCTGATTTCCTCCAAGTTCCTTGAGCTGAAAGGCCAACATTGATTGATCTAGGCATTCCCTGCAACAAACATTGACTGGAATTTTACTGGGCTTGTAAGAGTTAGGAATTAAAATGCACTTGGGACAAGTTTGACCAGAAGTCTGACATAGTGACATTGCTTCTGCATTTTATTATTTCCAGAAACCATTATGAGGATCATAGAGGGATGGTGACTCTTACTCCCAAGTGATTAGCCAGAGAAAGGTGTGAGGGGAATTGGACTGCATTGAATGTGCAAGGCTACCAGACTGCCTACCTGCCATGAAGCTGATCCACTTAGACTTTGTAGCAGACCCTCGAGCATTGCCCGTTCCGAGAAGGAGCAGCTTAGCTGGAAATCCTGGCACCAGCTCAGGAGCACCAGTAACATCAAGAGCAACAAGACCAGTCTTGCAGAAAGGCATGTCATTTGCATCCTGGAAAATTAAGGAGCAATTCCTGGGAAAGAGTTTACTGTCCTATGGCAGTGTTAATGTGGACAGAGGATCTCCTGGGAAGCCATCATCGATTTCTTTATCATGCCTTAGGGCAGGCTGAGACCTATGGGGTATGGTGGACACCCAATGACAGTGTCTCTGAAGATTATTGTGGTTCTCAACTTGTACTCCTGTGGATCATTCTAGGGATCCACTGGATACAGGTGTGGCATCTTCCAGGCTACATTCCATCAGTGTATCAAGAAGGTGGCCAAAGCCATGTTCAAGAGGTCTGGTGACTATATACATGACCAAATAGTCAATCTTCCGGTCCATCAGATTCAAGAACATTGCTAGATACTCACAGTTGCAAGGAATCATCGACTGCATACATGTGGCTATCAAGCATCCCATCTGTGAGCCAGTTGCCTTCATCAACAAAAAATTGCCAATTAACTGCTCTTTGATGCATTCTCTATGGCAATGCCTCTACCAATTAGAGTCACTAGTCAACTATCAGAATCTTCTTCTCAGGCATTATAAATTGTTGTTCACTTTGAATTTTGGTAATCTTGTGAATTGGTTTTTCAGCAATGCTCATTCCATCCAACCAAATGTCTACAGAAAAAAACTCAGATTCCATTGACATCTGCAACCATCCAAAGGGAGTCCATCACTTTCATGTATGTGGTGGCTCCTGGGTAGAGTGATGACACCCCCATATTTCCGCAATACTAGGTGGCAGAACAGTTTAGATTCAGGGATGGATTCTTGGGGACAAAAGTTATCTATTGTTCATTAGACAAAAGAGAGGATGACCTGATTGTATCACCACTCGATTACTGAAACTCTGCTAATGTATTGTTGCCTCATAGTACCAGAGACCTGGGTTCAATTCTTGGCTTCGGTAATTGTCTGTGTGGAATTTGCACTCTCTCTCCGTGTCTACATGGATTTCGCCCACATGGTCAGGTTTCCTCCCACAGTCCGAAAGACGTGCTGGTTAGGAGCATTGGCCATGATAAATTCTCTCAGTGAACCTGAACAGTATGGTGTCTAGAGGATTTTTACAGTAACTTCATTGCAGTCCTAATGTAAGCCTACTTGTCACACTAATAAATATAAAAAGAGTTCTGGGGATCCGGATTTGAATCCCACCATGGCAGCTGGTGGAATTTGAATTTTAAAAAAATCAAATTAACAATTTACTGATGACTATGAAACAATTGTCGATTGTTGAAAAGTCTGGTTTACTAATGTCCACTAGGGAAGGAAATCTGCTATCCGTACTTGGTCTGGCCCACATGTTACTCTAGAGCCAAAGCAATGTAGTTGACTCTCGATTGCCCTCTGAACAATGTAGCCAGAGATGGTCAAAAAATGCTGGCCAGTCAGCAATGTCCGTGTTCCACAAATTAATAAAAAAGATAAAAGATGACTGCGATAATAGTAAACATCATGCTGAATGGTGAATACCTCCATCCTTTTTTGTTAATACTGATGAAATCAGTTTCATGAAAACTCAGGAGCAAAATAGCACAAGTCCAGCATCTTTATTCAATATTCTGAAATTTGTGATATATTCACAAGAATGAGGAAATGTCATCCAGCACTTTATCTTAACATTGTGCATTCCTCCCACAAGTTTCCTAAGTCTGAAAGCAGAGCAAGAAATGGTCCCAGAAATCCAAAGTGTTTATTAAGTTGCAGTTCAGAGATTAGAAAAAGATGCAGCAACACCCAGAAACTTAAAATTCTTATTTTATGTTGTGCGTGTTCTGAAAATGTGAAGTTTAACTTCAAACTTCACATGCTTTTAATTATGAGCAAAAGCGTTCTTAAGTTGGCACATATATTATTGAACCTTAAGTCATCTCACAGCAGTCAACTAATACAAACACAGGAAGTGTACTCAGCCAAAAATCAAGTATGCAATGTGTTCGGTGTAAACCTGCAATACTTAGATTTATTATTGATAATATAAAGTAGGAATGAGCAATTGTTTTGCTAAGACTATAACGTATAAGGATTAAGGCACAAAGGTTGTCAGTTTTGCAAAAAAAAGAGGCGCAAAATCAATGATCCAGCCATGCTCCAGAACTATTGTCCAACAAAAGAATATTATACAAAGCATGAGGCCCATGACTGTGTAATCAAGAAAAACTAAACCAGTAAGGATGTAGCTTAGTCTTGACAGATTTCCACCCTAATTGAGTGCATTTTCACAATTCAACAGTGCCAAATTCACTTTGTGGATTTTTATATTCGTTGTGATCATGGCTGACCATCTAACTCACTAACATGGTCCTGCTTTCCTCCATCTTATCTTCTGAATCCTTTAGCTACAAGAGCTATATCTAACTTCTGTTTTGAAAATAGTTAGGGGGTGATTCTCCCAATCTGCTGTGTATTCTAGCAGCACAGCAGGCCAGGAGACACTAGTGGAAGTCATTTAGTAGACATCCTTCTGGGCACCACTGCCCCACACTTAGGATTTCTGGCATCATCAGCTCTGTGCCAGTAATCAGCGTGGTGCTAATTTAAATTCTCAAATTATCATTTATATCCTATTAGCAGTCCTGTGACTGAAGTATCCAGGCCTACTAGCCTCTCTTCCACTACCAGGAGGTGGCATGGTGACAGTGGTCAGCACAGCTGCCTTACAGCGCCAGAGACCTGGATTCGATTCCTGGCTTAAGTAACTGTCTGAGTAGAGTTTGCACATTCTCCCCATGGGCGCGTGGGTTTCTTCCAGGTGCTCTGGTTTCCTCCCACAGTGCAAATATGTGCAGGTTAGGTGAATTGGCCATGCTAAATTATTCCTCAGTGTACCCAAATAGGTGCCAGAGTGTGGCGACTACGAGCTTTTCACAGTAACTTTATTACAGTTTGAATTTAAGCCTACTTGTGACTAATAAATAAACTTTAACTTTAGGAGTAGTTCATTAGAGCGGGACTTACAACAATTCTCCACCAATGGGCAGCTGATGGCCCAATCCGCTCAAGTGAAGTGAAAGAACTCTCAGGCAGTCAGGGAGCTGAGGCTGGGTATCTCTAGCCTGGCAGTGCCAGCCTGGCCCCCTGGCACTGCCAAGGTGCAAAATAGCAATATCCAAGAGGGTGGGGCCTACTGGTTAGATCGGTGGGGATGGGCCCACTGAAATTCTACAGTTGGAATCAGTGGCAGAGAGCCAGAAGAGTTGGGGTTATCAGGATGATTGGGTCTGGCAGGGAGGGAGATGGTGGTGCAAGGCACATCGGGTATTAGTGCTGACGTGGAGATGTTGGGGAGGCCAGCAATTGGGGCTGGTGAAGGGATCGGAGAGTCAGTGATGCGGGATCAGTCTGCTGGCCATCAATTGAGCTGGTACACGATCGGGAGACCGGCAGTGTGGGGTTACTGTGCAAGTGCTGATCTCCACTATGACAGATCGGCACAAGTGCAGTGGCCTGCTCACCACTGTGCTGCCAACCTTTTCAACAGGAATAGCCCCAATCCCAGATTTTCATTGTGAATTCCTGAGGCATTCTACAGTGCACAGAATGTGCAAGATTCATTTTGAAAATTTGGCAAAAAATAAAATAACGGGAGTTACTCCAGTTTTAAGGTCAATTCAGCACTTAGAATTTTTTTTTTTGGGAGAATCCCAGTCTCAATAAAGAACAAAGAACAACACAGCACGAGAAACAGGCCTTTCAGCCCAACGAGCCCACGCCACCATTTTAACATTCCCACTTCCACCCATGACCCTTGTCTATGTTTATAGAAATCTGCATTGGAACCAAATTGGGGAGACAATTTATTTCGCCAGTCAGCCTAAGAGCACATCTTTGGGGTGTGGGAGGAAAGGGGAGCACCCGGAGAAAACTCACGCAAACACGGGGAAAATGCGCAAACTCTTACAGATACCGGCCCAAATCTCTGCATCTGCACAGCAGTAATAGTCACTGAACTGTTGTGTTGCCCATCAACTAGTCCAGTTTAAGCATACACTTACGACGTGAAGCAGTAGGCTACTCTCGAAAAATCCAAGAGTAGCCCTTTCACAATCCATCGCATCTATGCCCCTTGTTGGACAACAAGGAGGACTAAAGTATCTGTAGGATAAAAGAGAAATGCATCAGTAACATTAAAGACAATGTTTTGTCTTTAAACTGCTTTCAGTAGTAGAGAATTGCAAAGACTCATCACTTTCTGGCTGGAGACATGTCTCCTCATCTCAATCCTACATGTTACCCCATCTCCTCAGACATTGACTCCTGGTTCTGGACTCTCCAGCCATCTTAGATCTTTTCTGCATCTACCCTGTCTACGCTTTTAGAATTTTATTGTTTTTTTTCTGAGATCCCCCTTCCTCATTCTTCTAAATTCTAGTGGATATAATCTTAACCAACTCAATCTCACCATTCCAATAATCAGTCTGGTAAATCTTTGCTACATTTCCTCTACAGCAAGAACTTCCCTCAGATAAGGAGACCAAAACTGCACACAATATTCCAAACGTGATCTCACCAAGGCTCCATATAACTGCTCCTGCACTCAATTCCCCTTACCAGAAAGGACAACATACAATTTGCTTTCTTCATCACTCAGTGCATCTGCATGTTTACTTTCAGGAACTGGCGTAGAAAGGCATCCATGTCTCATTGCACATTCCCTTCTCTTAACCATTCAGATAATAATCTATCTTCTTGTTTTTGCTGCCAAGTGAATACCTCACTTTTATCCAAATTATGTTGCACTCTCATGCATTTGCCAACTCAACTTGCTCAATTCGTCCAATCACACTGAAGAGACCATTTTATTCATACTGTTTCCTGTCTGCTAACTAGTTTTCTATTCATGTCAATATACTCAGCCCAATCCCATGCAGTTTTACAGACTAATCCCTTATATGTGATCCTGTTGAAAGTTTTCTCAAAGGTTTCTCAAAGTCCAAATAAACTATATCCCTCTCTTCTACTCCTCTAGTTATATCCTCAAAGAATTTCAGCAAATTTATCAAGCATGGTTTCCCTTTTGTAAATCCGTGCTGACTCTGAATGATCCTACCACTGTTTTCCAAGTGCTTTGGATTCAATCTTTTGTAATAGACTCCAGCATTTTCCTCACTACCAATATCAGGCTGACTTGTCTATAATGACGGAATAGTAGTCTTCAAATCTTCTGATCCAGCAGGCATCCTGTTGGATTGCTGGCATGCTATGTACATTGCCTTCTGTTTCCAAAACCATTCATCTAAGCACACCATTCAGGTCTTCTAGATTACTGATCATCATTTTGGTGAAATCTGGTGCTATTTCCTTGATGTAAAGTGCCATTGTCAGATGGGAATGGAAAAAGAAATCCCATAATATTTGTGGTCGGATGGTGTTTTTGAAAGCTGTAACTTGTCTAAGGCAATCAATTATTATGCAAACAAATAGAAACTGAGCCACTGAAATCTTCCTAACACAGTAATGCTGGGTGACAAAGATAGTTTGACATTACGAATGCATTCATTATGAAAGCATTAATGATGGAAATATGTCAGACATCATTAACCAACATTTTGAGTATATATATATATATATAAATATATACCACCCTTCATCATTTCAAGTGGAATATTATAGAAACGGCCATGGGGTCAGTAAAACATCTCCCCTATTTTTTGTTCTCAACTGCTGTTTCTAGTCAAAGCACAAGGTGAAAAATCCATCTGGTTGGAGTCCAACAAAGATAGCCAAGACTTATTTCCATTTTTAATATGGCTCTCAAAATCAGGTAGCCCATTTCTTGTCTGGGTTGGCTGTACTCTTGCACAAAAATTATTGCTGATAATTGAAAACATGGATTCTCAAAAAAAGGAAATGACTTTTCCCATAACATGTAATTATGTTCATAATTAGGAATACGAGTATCAGTAAAATGAGTACCCAACCGAACTGAAGTTTCAAGTCTTTCCCTCCTACTTTGTCAAGTGAACTTGTCATCTTTGTATGTGCGACAAAGTAAGTGCCCTGTTTTAATTTCCACCTCGGCTTCATGGTGTGAAAGCTCTTTCATCTATTAAATACTGCAATTTGAATGTCACCAAGTGCACCGCAAAATAATGAGCCCAGGAGGAGAGCTTTTGTTACTTCAAATGAAAGGCTTTGTGTGTTCTCTTGTTAAAATGTCATTTTCTCTATATCATTGTGTAATTAGGCTTCAGTGTGAAATACTGTATTTCTACAAACATGAGATCATTGAATCTCTTATTTCTCTTAATGCTTCAATTTCTAACATAGTACTTCATCAAGAGGTGATTTTATGCAGCCATCAGTCCCTCCTAATGGGAAGAAGCTCGTGATAATGTCAGATTTATACAAGCGTGGTGGTGCATATTTTTAGTCAAGGTGGAATTCATTTGACTTGGTGAAAAAATTAAGAAAATTAAACATTTTGAACCATGTTGAATTTATTCATAATCAGTGCAGTTGGAATCTTATTTGGGTTAAGGTACAATAACCTGATTTTAATTGGCATTTCATATATAAATGCATAATATTGTAATCTTTTGTGATGTTATAGCTTTAATTCTACACAGGAGCTGAGGAAGATCTGGAAAACTCTGATCTTTAAGTAATATAGTAAGGCTCCTTCTTTGGAATCCATGCACAACATTGAATAACAAAGCTATGTTTGAGTTTGATGGTGTCTCAACATCTTAGCAATGTGTTGGAGGATAAATTGTGAGACCTTACTCGCCCCATGAGCACTTATGTCCATGGTCATGACGATAGCAATCTACGCATATGTGACAGCAAGCTAAGATTACCCGACTTATAGAATAGAATCATACAGTGCAGAAAGAGGCCATTTAGCCCATCGAGTCTGCATACAATCCCATCCAGCTCCATATCCCTACATATTTACCCACTAATCCTTCTAACCTATGCATCCTGGGACTAAGGGGCTATTTTAGCATGGCTGTCAGAGCAATCTAACACTGGGAGGAATCTGCCTATGCTGCAATGAAAGATAATCAAAGCCATTACTTGCTACATCATGATTGAGTCCATGTGTGGCCTTGGATTTGGCCACCACATGCATGCTGGAATTGGAGCTCTGCACAAAGCCGTGTACAAACTAGTGCTGGACTTCTCCATGCTCGTTGACAATTTCTCTAGGCTTCCTGTAGGCCTGACAATGCAGCATACATTCCTAGGTGCATATAACTTCAGCTTTTATCACTGACCCAGCAAACTCCTCTTGGAGCAGAATGTGACATCACCCCATAGCAAGCTGACACCTATATTACCCTCTCCGTTAACCCCTAACAAGCTGACACATATACTACCCCCTCCATCATCCCCTAGCAAGCTGACATCTACTTTTACACCTCTATTTACATTATCTACTGCCTATTTTCCCCCAACACCTCACCACATTCAGATCCTATCTCCTGAGTACGTTCAGTGTCAGTATCTGAGCTGGTATCTGCAAGTGTGAGGGCAAGTGATGGTATTTCTTCATCGTCATTGTCCTCTTGCTTTTCTATCTATTACTTTTCCATCACTGTCTGGTCGCACATTGCAATATAAAAGAAGAAAGACACAAGGGAAAATGGTGATGATGGGGATTGTAAAAGATGGGGGTTGGGGGGGGGGTGGTGAATGAAGAATGCTTAGCCCATCTGCAAATTGAGTAACAGAAGACATTGTGGGAAGTGAGGGAGTGGGATGCGTGAAGAATTGGGTATGAGGATACTGAGATCTTTAATTGTATCAGCATGTGACCATGGTCTCAGTTATGGCAACTAAAATGGTGTAAAGCACCATGTCCACCACTGGAATAAGAACCATGCCTATCACCTAATGGCTGTGTGTGCAAGATGGGTTTTTTGCATTTGTATTTACTAAGGAAATCTAGTCTATGGAAATAAGGTAAACTAGTTGGGAGGTCATAGAACCTATACAGATTAAATGGGAGGAGGTGCTTGTTATCTTGAGGCAAATCAGAGTAAATAAATCCCCAGGATCAACCAGGGTAATCCCTTGAACCTTGAAGGAGACTAATGTTGAAACTGTAGGTATGTAAAATGTTGGTATCCACAGGTGAGATGCTGGATGATTGGAAGATAGTTCATGTTGTTCCGTTGTTTAATAAAGGCTGAAAAAGTAATCTGGGAAATTATAGGCAGTAAGCTTGACATCAGTAGTGGGTACATTATTGGAAAGAATACTAAGGGATAGGATCTACAATTACTGGGATAGACAGTGACTTATTAGGGAGAGTCAACTTGGCTTTGTGCATCGTAGGTCATGTTTAACCAATCTATTAGAGTTTTGAGAAGATTACCAGGAAAGTGGATGAAGGGAAGACAGTGGATGTTGTCTACATGGACTTTAGTAAGACATTTGACAAGGTCCCGCATGGGAAGTTAATTAGAAAGGTTCAGTCACTAGGTATACATTGAGAGGTAATAAATTGGATTAGACATTGGATCAATGGAAGAAGCCAGAGGGTGGTTGTGGAGGATTGCTTCTCTGAGTGGAGGCCTGTGACTAGTGGTGTGCCAGAGATCAGTGCTGGGTCCACTGTCGTTTGTTATCTATATCAATGATCTGGATGATAATGTGGTAAATTGGATCAGCAAATTTGCTGATGATACAAAGATTGGAATGTAGTGGACAGTGAGGAAGATTTTCAAAGCTTGCAGAGGGATTTGGACCAGCTAAAAAAATGGGCTGAGAAATGGCAGATAGAGTTTAATGCAGATAAGTGTTAGCTATTTTGGAAGGACAAGCCAAGGTAGAACACACATGGTAAATGGTAGGACACTGAAGAATGTAGTAGAAAAGAGGGATCTGGGAATACAGTCCGTAATTCCCTAAAAGTGGCATCACAGGGTCGTAAAGAGTACTTTTGGAACATTGGTCTTTATAAATCAAAGTATTGAGTGTAAGAGTTAGAATGTTATGGTGAGGTTGTATAAGACATTGGTGAGGCCAAATTTAGAGTATTGTGTGCAGTTTTAGTCACCTAATTACAGGAAGGATATTAATAAGGTTGAAAGAGTACAGAGAAAATTTACAAGGATGATGTCGGGACTTGAGAAACTGAGTTACAGAGAAAGACTGAATGGGTTAGGACTTTATTCTTTGGAATGTAGAAGAACGGGGAGATTTGATAGAGGTGTATAAAATTATGAATAGTATAGATACAGTGAATGCAAACAAGCTTTTTCCATTGAGGAAAGGGAAGAAAAAAAACTAGAAGACAAAGTTTAAGAGTGAAGGGGGAAAAGTTTAAAGAGAGTATTGGGGAGTGGTTCTACAGAGAATGGCGGGAGCATGGAATGAGCTGCCAGATGAAGTGGTAAATGTGGGCTCACTTTTAACATTTAAGAAAAACTTGGACAGGTATGTGGATAAAAGGGGTGTGGAGGGATATGGTCCAGGTGTAGGTCAGTGGGACTAGGCAGAAAAATGGTTCCGCATAGTCAAGAAGGGCCAAAAGGTCTGTTTCGGTGCTATAGTGTTCTATGGTTCTATAGTTCTATGTAAAGAATTGTGAAAGGCTTGCAGAAAGCTAAGTGCATGAGGATGAGGTAAAGGTGTAATTTATGAATGTTGGATTGTCGGCTTTAGTGGATATAGATTGTCAGGAGGTGAATGATAGGATATGGTGCATTGAGCAGAATGAAAGATTCATGGTGCAGATGATGGGATGTGGCATTTGAGGATCCATTCGCTGACCTTAAACACTTGTGTGAGGTTATTGAACTTTTTATGGCTCCGCTTTCAGGTCCCTGTCTTATTGACTGTGCTGGATGTTATTCTCAGGAAGGCCTCCTGGTGTCTTATGAATAGAGAACCTTTTTCTACCTGGCCATAGTTAAATCAAGGCTTTGAAAGTTATATTGGGAAACCTTAGATCCTGTTCTTGGATATATTTTCCAATCTTATATCATTCCCAAGGTAAAACCTATTCCATAATGACTTCCAGCCCCAGCCCCAGTCAACTCCCCTTTCAGGTGTACAGGCTAACTTTCACTTCTGATGCTCTCAATATTTTGTAATTTCTGATCAGGCATGTAGCCACTCAACAATGCACTTCGCACAAGCTGCAAGCTCCATTCATGAGCAGATAGTGCGAGATTTGCCCACTGCCTGCATTAGAGCAGCAGGAGCGGGGTAATTGTTCAGTCTCCACATTTGTCTTCAGGTTAGCAAGTTTCCAGATCCAAGATTCCAACTGTTTTGCAGTAGTTGACAAGTCCAGGAATGCCCATACTCGTTAGCACGGAGGCAAAATCAGAGAATTTTAATGAAATGCTATTTGAGTTTCTTACTCTGACAGTTAAAAAAGCTTCAATCAATATGAATGTTACAGCTGTTGGAAAACTATCTTGTGATCAAACTTACAATTAAAGTATTTGTTAGTCCAATATTCACAAAATTTCATAAGCATACAAAATCAATTTCCATTTCTTCCTATTGACGCAACTCTACCAGACCAAACCAGTGCACCAATAATTTTCCCCAAGTTAATGGATTCCCCAAAGTTTTCTGGTAATTTACACTTTTACTGACTCTTTATTTAGGCATTTTCTGTACATAATCCCAGCATTGATGCATGATAAACATACAAGGAAGAAAGGGATAGAGACTAAAGCTGACAGAGCGAGAAGAGGAAAGATGGAAAGACCTTGAGTTGAGTATAAACGTTGACATGAATTGGTTGGGTTGACTAGCCTGCTCCTCTGCCTTGTTCAATTTTTACATAATTGTGCATTATATTCTGGCTTTTCCCAACTTGGATCCCATTCAGCTTTCTTTTTGCAGCAATTCAGTAAATTCAGAAGGTTGAAGTGCAAAAAATATTTTATTTTTGTCAGCATAGAATTTTGAAATTAGAACTTCAGTACAGAGTTTTCATTTCTCACCTGTCTGCGTGGATTTCCTTTGGGTGCTCCACTATCCTCCCACAGTCCAAAGACATACAGCTTAGGTGGATTGGCCATGCTAAATTGCCTCCTAGTGTGCAAATATGTGAGGTTAGATGAGATGCTCTTTCAGAGAGTTGGTGCAGACTTGATGGGCCAAATGCACTGCAGGGGTTGTTTGGTTCTATTTAATAGAAGGAGGGAGTAAAATATTTTAATCACTGTCTTGGGGAAAAAGCAATATGACCATGAATGCAGGAAACACACAGTTTAATATAATTGGGATAAGTTAAACTTATACGTGCACTATGGGCACAAATTTTAACTTTATTTGTACAGCCAGGAGGTACCACAGTAGAGCGCAGGAAACTCAAAGGTTGGGTTGCCTTGATCCTTGAATGGACCTACTTTATACTTAGTTAATTCTTCTCTAAGCCCTAGCTATGACTGTAACACTACCCTCTGCACCCTTGACTTTGCTTCTCTATTTAGAGTATGCTTTATTTGTGCAATGCACAAGAAACAATTCTTTTCACTGTACACTAATATATGTGACAATAATAAATCAAATCAAACCAAGCATGTCTCACCAACTCACAGTGAGTGTCCAGCTCTGCAGCATTGCAGAAGATCTTTGTGACCTGGAGAACATTTCAGTGCCGAGTTAAATGTCCCTTGAACGGAGCCTAAATTTGTTTCATTATCTACTTGTCTGACAATTCAGGTGACAGTCTGTATCTAAGAAAGCTGCAAGGAAGTGGGACAATATTAGGGATCCACCCTAATGAAATGTCCCACTGCTTTCCCGTCTCACCCTGCCTCCACACAAATCCTGATGGGTTGGCAATATTCAGTGTTACATTGTCAGGTAAAGGGGTATTTGTGGGGCAGAATTCAGAGGCCTCATAAAGGAGGTATAAAGACCCAGGAAAAGGTGAAAACCTCAGGGTGGTTGAAGGACTCACAGGGAGATTGGGAGGGTCAGAGGGAGTTTCTGATCCTTTTTGATTTGATTTATTAGCATACAGTAAAAAGTATTGTTTCTTACGCGCTCTACAAAGCATACCATCTTTAGAGAAATAAATGAGAAGTGCAGAGTGCCGGGAGATGGTTTGACCAGATAAAACACTAGGTCTGGAAAATAATTATCTTCTATCTAGCTGTCCCTCACCACAGTTTCCCTGACAGTTTTCCAGAGGACCTGGTAACTTAAGCATCAGGGCATAATTTTCAAATGGTAAACAGGCATGCAGCCTGAGTATAAAATTTAAAGGACCAATCCCTCCTTACCTGCGTAGAAAGTTGCTCATGCATACCATTTTCCCATCTGATGTTATCTCTGCCACTGCCACAGAATCACAGAATTGTTACAGTGCAGAAAGAGGCCATTCAGCCCATTGTGTCTGCACTGGCTCTCCAAATGAGCATTATGACTTACTGTCATTTTTCTGCTTTTTCCTCAACCTTGCAAATTATTTCTATTCAAATAAACACTGCTGTGGGACAAATTCCTGAAAACTATCTATGAACGTTTGACCCTCTCTGCCCTTTGCACTACCACTGTCATAGTCTTTGTTTAGGTAATTAGATATGTGTGTGGGAGAAACGTGACTGGCAACAGCAGAACCATTGTCAGCATCTGCTGTCTGGAAAATTGGCAGCAATAGTTTTGATCTGAAGCTATTAAGTTTAATATTGAGTCCGGAAGACTGCATTGTGCCTAATCAAAAGCTAAAATGCTGTTACTTAAACTTCTACTGGGCTTCATTAAAACAGTGTCAGAGGTCAAATAGAGAATTAAAATGAAAAGTGACAAGAATCACAGTCATATTTGTGGACTGGACATAAATATTTAGCAAAGGGATCATTTTGGCTGTCTTTGGTCTCCCCAATGTAGAGAAGGCCACACTGTGAGCAGTGGTACAATGTATAGCATCTACAACTGGAAGTAATAAGTTGCTGTTTTACCTGGAAGGTGTGTTTGGCACCATAGACAGTAGATGAGAGGAGGCAAAAGGATAGATATTATGTCTGATTACCTTGTATTTAGGTACCAGGGGAAAGGAGGCAAGTATTGGGGGTGCCATGGAGGAGAGAACCAGAATGAAGTAGAGGAAGTTATCTCTTCGGAATGCTAGAAGGGGAAAGAAAGATGCATTTGGTAGTAGCATCACCCTGCAAGTGATGGAAATGATAGCATGTGATCTGTTCAGTGTGGTGGTTAAGGAAAAAGGAAGGATATTAAGTGCCTGGGTGTGAAAGGAAGCATCATCAGAACAGATGCAACAAAAAAATGGAGAAATTGGGAAAATGGAGTAAAATCCTTATAGGAAGCAGGGTAGGAGGAAGGCTCGTCAAGGAAGCTGCGAAATCAGTGGGCTTCTTGTGGATTTCGATAGACAGCTTAACTTTTCTGATCAAGGAGGCAAGGGTTGGGAAGGATTACATTAAGGCAAAAGGGGAATAGATTTGGGAGTAAGTTTGATTAAATTTTCCAGTTCCGGGAGGAACAGGAAGTGATACTAGTATGGTCATCATTGTGTGCTCTCTTGCCTCTTATTGCCATAACATTTCTCTAATGCTTCTAACATCTAACAGTTCTGTTGAAAAGTCATCAATCTGAAACATTGGTCTGGACTATTTGCAACCCTGACCTCAGGTCCATATGCCATTTCTAAGTCTGAACTGTCATCAGTGCACCTATAAGGGTATCCTTCCAGGAATTGGCTTTCTAATTGGCCACCTCTGCACTTTCTGTACTTGCCATTATTAGCTAGCCCAGCAGAAACTGTGGGACTACAATGATGCTAAGACAGCATCTACCACTGCACCCCTCCCCCCCGCAACCCGTGTTGCTTTCCCCACCCACACCCCATCTACCCTATCCCCACAGGAGAAAGGTTGAGGTCTCCTTAACATGGAGGTATCCTTGGGGATAACTGCATGTAACCTATGAAATAAGGAAGCGTGGAACTGGGGGCACATCAAGGTGTAAGGAAAATCCTTCATAGGACAAGAGACAGGTGACACTGAGCAGGATTTTCCCATCCCAGCAGGGGAATCGGAGTGGGTGGGACAGGACTATGCAAAGACCAGCTGACCTCAGGCAGAATTTTCTGGTGTTGGGGCAATAGTAGTCAGAAAATGCCACCCTGTGACTCTCACCTCACGGCCCAGTCATGGCAGAATGGTGCTATTAACTTAGATGACCCCTGGATCCCTTGCTCATCTGACCCCCTCCTCTGATCATACCTCAGGCGTGCCATTTCTTGCAGGTGATCTACGCACATAGCAGGGAGCTGGTCCAATGGTGAAAAATATCAGCCCTTCACAAAATAATCTCCAAGTGGGATCTTAATTGGACGAATTGGCCTCCCCCTTCACCATGGTGACCATGTTGCCAGCCCTTCCCTGGGAAAGACCCTGGGAGATGGGAATGCATTAGGGAAGCACCTGAGATGGTTTCCCCTTTTATTCCCAGCCCCTGTATCCCCAATCACCCACTTTGCCTCTCCATAGGGTTTCAAAAATCCATTTGTCAATGCACCTAACCAGCACAACTTTCAGACTGTGGGAGGAAACTGAAGCACCCAGAGAAAACCCACCCAGAGACAGGGAGAATGTGCAAGCTCCACACAAGAAATGCCCCAAACTGGGAATCGAACCCAGGTTCCTGACATTGTGAGACAGCAATGCTAACCACTGTGCTACCCATTTGCTGAGTATTTTCAGCATTTGGCACCTTTAATCCTTCTATGAGTGTTTACATTGTTGTTATTTATAATCAAAGGATGTGAAAACAGTTTCTGCATTAATAAACAGACTATCTTCTGTTACCAATTAAAATTTGCCCATTATAAGTTTTTGACATGATTCAAAAGGGTTTTTTGCAATAAAAGATCATTCAAATCATCTCAAATCCTATCAATGGGGGTTTGTTTTGATAACCAAAGGTAAATTCAATGGTTTAAAGTAGTAAGAAGTCTCTCAGCTCTCCTGATGAAGGGTTAGTGTTCCAAAAGCTTGTGATTTCAAATAAACCTGTTGTTAGTCTGGTGTTATGAGACTTCTCATGTGCCCACCACAATCCAATGTCAGCAACTCCACATAAGAGATCAGAAAATGAAGTAAGTCTAAAGTTGAAGCCAGACGTAAACAATGTTTTTGATACAGAGAGAGATTGCAGGAGTTCATGGAGATTTTAAGAACTCTGGTATTGGGAGTAATCAAACAATTCCATGCTTTGTCAGACTTCAAGTCAAAGTTAAGCATCTGAGAATAAAACAAGGTTAGTTTTATGGACAGACTCATCAGTAAAAGGATGACAGAAATCTGTGGTAGCAGATGAAGGTTTATCTCGCAGATATAGTGAAAATAAATAGAAGGTAAAAGAAAATCAGTCCATTACCACAAAGAAAAGATTGTATAAGCTCTTGGAATCATTACTTCTCAAGCTTGCTAACAATAAACTGAAGTAATTATGTTTCAGTGCATCAAATAGATGTTTAATCAAAATGGTTAACCTGTCATCTGCCAACAAATCCAATCTAAACTAACCTTGCTGGCTTGATGTCAATTTTGGAAAATTATAGATAATGTCAGTCAGAAATAAGTAGAGCCAAGCTGACATTCGTTGCTGTGACATTAGAAATATCTTTGTCTTCCATACCTTTAAAAAAATGGATGTGGAGGCATAGGGGAGAAGGTGTGCAAAAGCTTTGTCAGGGAGACAACAGAACTAAGGAGGTAATAATTATCAGGAAAGATTGAGGTGGTTGGGGCACTTTTCTCCAGAAGAAAGGAACTGAAAGGTGACATGATAGAGAGCTTTAAAATATGGCAGGGTAATCACAGAGAAGATGCTTCCAGTTGCAGAAAGCTCAAGTCAGCAGATAAGGTATTATGTCAGGTATAAGATAGTCACAAAGAATGGTAAGACTGGGGAATACAGTGCCAGAGGAATAGTTGAGAAAATAGCATAGATGGATTTAATAGGCATCTAGATAAACTTATGAAGAGGAAGAAGAATAGGATATACTGATAGGTTAGATAAAATTAGTAACCAAAGAGGATCGTGTACAATCTAAATGTCAGCATAAACCAGTTATATTGAAGAGGCAGTTTCTATGCTGTGGATTCAAGGTAACACAATGTAACTTGATGCATTAGTTCCATCAATTAATATTAACCACTGATGGAACTTGTGTACTAAAATTTGCAAAATAATTCTTTTTATACCATTACTCGAGTGTGAGGGTTATCCATCATATCTGTTGGCTGGACAACATGACTTTATGGAAGGATGAATTCAATTGCTTTAACATTCAAGTCACCCACATGGGATTGTATGGCGCACATGTTGTGTTTCAAGTACTTGGCAGCACAATGCGTACCTCAGGAGGGCAAGTGATGCCATCTTCAGCAGGGCTACAGATTCCAATTCCTTACTATTTGGCATTAAAATACACTTCAATTGAAATATCTTAATGGAAAAAAATTAGGAAATTTTAAAGCAACTTTGATGACAAGAAAACACTAACATAGTTTTTTAGTTTGCATGGATTCTAATTAGTGATTTGTAGTGTAAAGTTAAAATAATTTCCACCAGTTATATGAAATGGTTCAAATAGTTGAAGATCCAGAGCAGGTGGAGGCAGCTGCATCTGAGGGAACCAGCACTCGGAGGGGTGATGGAGCTCAGGATTCTGCTGATGATGCACCCCTGGACCCACTCATCTTCTGGAGCTGTACAACCAGAGTTGTGAATATCTGAAAGGGACAACAGCAGTCCCCCTCAGAGTGAAAATCCGATTGGAGGAGCCCCATTGACTTCTATCCTAGGAAATGCCGCTACTGCGGTGCAATGAGGCCGACACTGCAAAGCTCATGTCCACAGTGACGATCTTGGTGCAGGACAAGCATTCCATTGCAGAAGATGCCTCCATAGCTCAGCTCATGACCTCCATGTCTGAACACATGAGCTCCTTGGTGCCAGGCTTTGACTGCATGGTGCAGGCATTAGTGGGTATCACAAGTGTCAGTGCCAGAGAACAGTGGCACTTCTGGATCTCACTCCAGCTTCCCTTCCACATCAGGGAAACTCAGACATCTCCAGCCCATCAGAGGCCCAGCACGTAACCTGGGACCAGCTGAGTCCTTATCTCCAGGAACCCCTCACATGCCAGAGACCTCGGATGTTCCCTCCTCCACCCGATGTACATTGTCAGATGTATTGTGCTCACCATTGAGTGACTCAGAATCTTTACTACTAACTGGACCTACAGACATGTTAGTATCTGGGATGGTGAGCTGTCAGGTGGAAGCTGATGCCAAAATGGTGCCTGTGACCTCTAGGGGGAAGAAAATTTCCTACCTTGCCTCTGATGCATCCAGCAGCCTTCCCATGTCACCCTAGGGGGGCTAGTCATGCACACATTGTTCTGTACTGCCTCCTTGTCCATCCTTGGGGTTTTTTATGGAGTTGAACCTTGTTAGTGCAGATCAGCTGCAGGCAGTTTGGCAGAGCATTTCAGCAAGTTACATACAGTTTGCTTATTAGAATTGAGGAGAAGGCAAGTGAGAACTTGTGTGCTGATGGGGGAGGGGGTGTGGGGGAGGCGGTCACTGCCTCAATGATTGGGGATAGAGGAAAGAGAGGGAGGTGTCATCCAGCCATCAGAGTTAGGAGAAGATGGAGGCCTCGTGCAGGAGGGTCTCGGGTTGAGGGAGGGGGAAATCACCCTGCCTGAGATTGGAGGGTGGGAGGGTTGGTCACTCTACTTGAGATCAATGGGGAAGAGGAGAGAAGGGCCTACGATCGTTCTGGGTGACGGAGTGGGTACGGGGATTAATTTTTCAATAATGTTGTGGGATTGGGGCAATATCTGTGGAGGCCGGGGGGGTGGGGGGTGCATTATCCAGCCTGGGAGGGATGTGGCGAGGAGCAGCATTCTATCATTTGTTTTCTGTGCGTGTGCAGTTAAGGTACCAAGCAGATCTGCAGGGTTTCGAGAGCATTAAGCCCCGCCTTCAGGCTTGTGCAGCGCGATTCAGAGTCGCTGTTATTTTTGCAGGCAGTTTGTGTGGGGACATTTGAGAACAGGCCTAAAAGCCTGATCTGAAACACTCCCAGTTTCAAGTCTGCCCATCACTTAAAACCAAAATGGCAAAATAGGGCCCACTTTATCTGTCACATACTCGCAGTCACAATAGCACACCCACACACACAATCGATCTGTCTGACTTTTGTTTTAATTTCTTCACCCTCTCTGACTGATTCCCTGTCTCCAGTATTATTTTCCCTTCGGCTCACTTCTTCAGACCATTCAGTTTGGTATTGATTCTAAGCATATACAAAGAAAAACATATGTTTGTTGCATATTGTCTGCATTTTCATTGGATTTTTAAAAGAATCAACAAAGTACTATTCCAGTGTATATATTCCATTGATACATGTGAACTGGAGTTTATAATTGATATTAACTTCACTGCATGATTTGCCACCAAGGCAGATGCATATGAGGATGCCCACGCATAACCATGCTCTATAATGTTAATGTCTCAAGATGAAGTGACCCCATCATCATCTTACAAAGGTACAAGTCTATCATCACCACCAAAATTAGGCTGAGCGCAGGATTCTGTCTCTTGAGGAGAATATGTCATGCCTCTATAAATAAAGCACAGATGTTGAATGGCACAGTTACATCAGCTGAAATTCTAGATCCAGTGCCAGACATCTTATTCAAATATAAAACTTAATTACTTGAGTCAATGCCAAGTACAAGAAATGACTTCTTCAGAGGTTTCTTCTAGGCAGGAGAGTTCAGGTTTTGGATGCACAATCTGATGAATAGGAGAAATGACTTGCTGCAGCAAGTGACTCAGTATCATTCATCAGGCAGCATTTTCACTGCCATCAGGACTTCTAACATTAGATTGATGAACTTAGGTAAATTGCACTACATAGAATAAATATAGAAAGATGTGCACTTTTGTTGGATCATAGAATAGTACGGTGTAAAAGAAGGCCATTTGGTGCATTGTGTTTGTGGTAGGTCTTTCAAAGAGCAGTCCAGTTAGTCCCACTCCCCAGCTCTCTTCAACCATGATACCTATTCACAAGAAGAGACTGAAATCAGACCTACAACCTCAGATCAATATCCCTCTTGTGACTCAATTGTAAATCAACTGAAAATCATACTGAATGAGAGGTTGCACTATATTGATCATAATTGGCCATCATGTCAAACATGTGTGCATTAATGCATAATTGCGTATAAATTATTCAAATGTGTCAAAGTTTATATGTATTGTGACATGAGACTTGAAAGAAAAAAATATTTTACATAATGAATTTTAAACAGGTTATATATAAATGTTAAATGTAGAAATGGATGGAGAGTATGATTGTTAGCTTTCATTGTGAAGATCTCTATTAACCACACAGTGTGAAAGTGCTAAATGGACTGGTTATGTTCGCATGAAGCAGTGACATTAGCTGTGGCTGAGCTGACAATGTTAGAGTAAGGGATATTAAAGCAATGGTTTCCAAGTCCCCGCTGAATATAGCCACTGTAGGTTTTGAATTTACTTGTCTACAATTATTATCAAATCAATGTCAAATGTTTGAAATTAACTGACTTTGATGGAATCTGAATAAGCTATAGACAATGCCTGCTCACAGCGAGACAAAAGTGACATAAATTTGAAAAGAAAATGAAAAACAACTCTGAGAATGTTGGATAATTTCTTATCTGTAATTTCTCCCCACTGATAATGGCTGTGTGTTGCATTTGGACCTGATCAGGCCTCAGAGAGCTACAAACGACATGGTCAAAGACTTTCACATATACAAATGATTTATGAAATGTCAAACTAATCAGTTGCTATGGCTACCATATTTAATCCTTTCTGCACATTGATACAACTGGCTTGCTAGGCAGTGTTTCAAAGAAACCAACCTTTCCTTCTATCTGGATTTAATTCTAATAGCTCACCATTTTCATTCATTTTGTGTCTATGCATATTTCAAAGATTAATTTTCTATTTCAAATGTTTACTAAAGTTTTCAAAACTGATTTTCTTGTCAGTTTTCCAGAGCACTGAACCTGACATTTGTTTTTCAAGTATTCCTGTTAATATCGGAAGGCATGCATGTGCATTACAAGTGGTCTATATTAATATTCATTCAATTATTTCATGAAAATAACATTCTTTTAGTTGAAATTTAATAAGTTGCTGTCACGTAAAGATTCCACAGGCCTTACATTCAGGCTGCTGATGGTTGTTCATCAAGCAAATACTTGGGAGATTAGGATTATGCAGTTGACAAGGAAATTAATTTTGAAAACTTTTAATAAGGGTGGCACGGTGAATTCGTGGTTATCACTGCTGCCTCACAGCGCCAGGGACCTAGATTCAAATCCTGGCTTGGGTCACTGTCTGTATGGACTTTACACGTTCTGTGTGGGTTTCCTTTGGGTGCTCTGGTTTCCTCCCAAAGTCCAAACACATGCAGGTTAGGTGCATTAGCCATTCTAAATTGCCACTAGTGCTAGGAGGATTAGCAGACTAAATGTCTGGGGTTACGGGAATAAGGCCTGGATGGGATTGTTATTGGTACAGACTCAGTAGGCCAAATGGCCTCCATCTGTACTGCAGGGATTCTATTTTATTCTATTCTAATTAGTCAAATCTCTATGATACAAATGCACAATTTGGAGAGATTTTTACTTTCATGACTTCCATCAAAAACTCTTCATGGCGCTGTAAGGAATAGTTCCCATATTGCATTCCCCCTCCTTCATATCTACAGTAAACATTGGGGGGGGAGTACTTGTGGTCACTTTTAGAAATTCTGCTGAGCAACAGCCTTACAGGTTTAGCAGCTGAAAGCTGAAGTCTTAGAAGTATGAATAATTCCAGTAAGGATCAATTCCCTGTCAAATGAGGCCCTCACAATATTTAGTAGCATTATTTTTTTCAAGCTTTGCCAGCCACAGGTATTATTCTTCCTTTGCAACTCATCAGGACAAGTTTTTCTTGTTACGGCTGGGACTGCTCAACTCTAATTACGAAAACAATTGAGTCTCCAAAATTTCAGATGGGCCTAACTCTGGGTTTCTGTGCTACTCAGATGTTCGGCATCCTCTGACTTCTGGTGACAGAGCAGATCTCCGAGAATTCAGCATTCTGCATGGACACTCACTCCACGATACTCTGACGCACTCCTCCATCACACTCAACTCAGCATCCCCTTCGCAAACACCCCTTACCTTGCAATCTCAGGATGTGCAACATCTGTCCTCATACCTCCTCACTGTTCGACACCTTTCAGGTGAAGCAGAATTCCATCACACCTCCTTCAATGTGGTCTACTCTTTCCACTGCTCCCAATGCGATCTCCTCTCCGCCATGGAGACTAAATGCGGGCTGGATGACCGCTTTGCAGAACACCTTCACTCAGCCCACAAACATGACTTCAACCTACATGTTCCTTGCCATTTCAACTCAGCATCTTGCTTTCATGTCCACATGTTTGGTGTTGACCTGCTCTAAAGCTCAAATAAAAGCCAACACAAACAGGAGAAGCACTTCACTGCCAACTAGGCACATTACTGCCTTCAGGATTCAAAATTGAGATCAACAACTTTAGAACGTAAGCTTTCTCCTCCCCCTTATTGTAAAAATGCGAAAAAAAACTCCCTCAAACTCCCCTTCTGGGCCATCTGTCACTTGATCTTTTGTTTTGCCACATCTTTGTCGCAATCTCTCCCAGCTCGCCCTAAACACTGTTCCAAATGTTTCCCCTGCTCTTACGCAATACCTTATTAACCATCCCCAGGCCCCCTCCCCCTTTAGCTCTGAAGAAGAGCCACGCAGACTCTGAACATTAAACTCTGCTTCCTCTCCCTACGGATAATGCCAGACCTGTTGCATTTTTCCAGCTTTCTCTGTTTTTGTTTCAAATTCCAACAACTGTAGTATTTTACTTTTAATCCAAGAGCTCAGACCTGTTGTGTTTCTAATTACAGATGTGTACATCATTTTCTCTAGTTGTGTAATAGCTCTGATAAAATTCACTTCCTGTGGCATGTTAAACAGTTATTGGATTGAAAGGTAATTTTAACTGACTCAATGAATTCAATGTTGCAAAATCAAAATACTGCAAATACTGAAACCTGAAATATGAACAAAAAATGTCATCAGGAGGTTAGACAGCAAATGTGGAGAGAGAAATACTGTTTGTTGCTTTTGTTATTTTGTGGAGTTGGTAACAGTTGCAAAAGCAATAGATTAAAATATTTAAAGGCAAGACAATTATGGGTCAGATTGGCCATCCAGGTCATCTAAATTCATTCATTTGCAAAAATGTCTACTGAAAGCATTATGTGTATGCTTCTTATGTGGGTCTGAGTGTCATTTAAAGGGTTAATGTTAATTGAAGTCTACATTGTCAGTGATGCAAAAATCGCATAACCGTGGACCACGGCAAGAGATAGTTCTATGGAAGTCCTCATGCTAAGTCTGAATTTGGTGGGTATTCTGTCAAATAAAAGGATTCCTTATGTCCAGCAGTATCTGTAAATCCAGATGATGGACAACCGCATTTAACATCCACAATAATGATTACAGATTTAGAGATCCAATTTGTTTAATGATCTTAGTAGTGACACTGATTGTAAATTTGCTTTCTGCCGATTTGAAATTGTTCCTTGATTTCCAACTTTCTAGTTTGGTCTTGAGTGAGATTCTAGATTTACCTTCTCCTCACTGACTTAATTAACTCTCTGCGAGGCAACTTTCAGATATTAATATTTCCAGTGAATGTCCCAGGTTTCCCAGTCATGCTCATAACCCAGGCCTTTGACATTAAAGATCAACTTTGTTTTCCTTCTCTGCACCATCTCCAGGACTGAACTGTTGCCTTTATGTGTTGATGGACAGGAAATACTGAGTGTGGATCAACCCACACAGTTCAGCACCAAACATGTTTTGTTGATTGCAGCCCTACACTGACTAGACCTGTTAAATTTCTAGACCATTAATACCGAGCCCAATCCCTCACCCACCCACCATCCGCACTCCTCAACATAGTTTTCACCTCACCCTCAGTACCTGAAGCAGAAATGCGAAGGAGGGAATGGTTACATTTGTGTTTATAAAACCAAGAGTGAGGAAGAGAGAGTCTACAATGCTGACAAATTCAACACAATGAATGTTAGCTTCTCTGTCTGACTTTTGAGGAATGATGACCACTGGGAAATTTGGATGGATTACACTGAGTTCTGACTAACAGAAGACACATCCGATTTTTTTATTCACAGAGTCACTCAACTCTGGGATTTTCTGAATTGAAATTAGCTTTCTAAATATTCAATCAAGGAGACAAATATTTACAGGGAGTAATCAATAGCCAAGTGACAAGATTATAATCACATTGTTAACGATCTACTCAGGAATGGAACATTCTTTATTTTGTTCCTATCGTTGTGTGTTATGTGCATTTATGTATTTAAATAGTTTAATTTGTTCATGTGGAAACAATTTGAAATATTGCATAGCATTTGAAGTGAATATCTTGGAAATTCTTTATGATGTTAATAATAGTTCTATTGATCGTAAGGGATGTGACCCAAATCCAGCCTCACTCATAATCATACAAGGGCTCAGGGGAAGTTTGTGATGCTTTGCGTTACTGGAATTGCCCAGAGATTGGGTCTTCAGCTGAAGTCAGCCAAGTCATCAGTTCTACGTTAACAAGAGTCCCAACATCAATTTTAAGAATAGTGTAAAAGCCTTGAATTTGGACTGTGGCTGACAAGTAGTTGGGATCAAGACTATTTACTTTCCCTGAGAAGTTTGTCCTGTGTCTTCTTTTTCACTTTCTATTTCTTGTAAAGAATATGTCTCATAACTTTTTTCTCATGTTCAACTTTGATTAAAGTTACTGAATTTGCCAAAGTGCTGGAAATATTCAGTTTTTTTCATATTGGAAGCATGCCTCACTCCCTGATTGGCATCCCTGGCATCTATGTGTGTTTTTTATGCCATCGTAATTTCATACTCTTTTGCTTGATTTGGCAGGCTTTCTTGTGGATAGGTTTGCTGCTCCTGAACTTGCCCAATCTATAGAGTCATGCAAATCTCAAAGTCACCCCTAATTGTAGTCCAAATTGGTGCTTAAAGTTGAGGCTACATTGCGCACTCAACCACCTGTTCAATCACAAGGTTCTGCGAGGGATTGAAAATGCTGTTAAAGATTTTACGTAAGAACATTAAAACATAAAAAATAGGAGCAGAAGTAGGCCATACAGCCCCTCGAGGCTGCCCTGCCATTCAATAAGATCATGGCTGATCTGTAGTGGTTCAGTACCACTTTCCCGCTTTCTCCCCGTAACCCTTAATTCCCTTGTCAATTAAAAACCTATTCACTCTTGACTTGAACATATTCAGTGAGGAAGCTTCCACCACCTCGTCAGGCAGAGAATTCCAAAGATTCACCACCCTTTTTTTTGAAGAAACCTCTCCGCTACTCCGATCTGAACCGCAGCACCCCCCCCGCCCCCAATCTTGAGGCTGTGCCCTCTAGCCCTGCTATCTTTGTTAAGCAGGAAGAGTCTCTCAACCTCATCCATCCCCTTCATTATCTTATATTTTTCTATAAGATCCCCTCTCAGCCTTCTAAACTCTAAAGAGTACAAATTTAGCCTATTCAGTCTCTCCTCATAATCCAATGCCCTCATCTCTGGTATCAGCCTCGTGAACCTTCTCTGCACCCCCTCCAAGGCCAACACATCCTTCCTCGAATGCGGAGAACAAAACTGCGCACAGTACTCCAGCTGTGACCTCACCAGCACCCTATACAGCTGCAACAGAACCTCCCTACTTTTATATTCTATCCCCCTAGCTATAAAGGCCAACATTGCATTTGCCTTCTTAATCACCTGTTGCACCTACAGACTGTGTTTTTGCGATTCGTGCACAAGGACCCCCAGGTCCCTCTGCACCGTCGCATGCTGCAGCTTTTCTCCATTTAAATAGTAATCCTTCCTACCATTATTCTTCCCAAAGTGGATGACCTCACACTTGCTAACATTATACTCCATCTGCCAGGTCCTCGCCCACACACTCAACCTATCCAGATCCCTCTGCAGGCTTTCCACACTTTCCACGCAATTTGCTTTTCCACTCATCTCGTGTCATCAGCAAATTTCATCACCCTGCACTCTACCCCTTCCTCCAGATCATCTATGTAAATGGTAAATAGTTGAGGCCCCAGCACCGAACCTTGGGGCACTCCATTAGTCACCAGCTGCCAATCAGAATAGCACCCATTAATACCTATCCTCTGCTTCCTATTAGACAACCAATCCTCTATCCAGTCTAAAAAATGGATTCATTTTAAACATGGATTCAAAATCCACAGTGGACTCCTGCAGCCCTTGCCTTCAGAGAATGTCATTTACTATCAAAGCTACTGCATAAAGAGAAGACGAACTGAAAAACTTTGCTCCTTTTCCTGAAGCTATGATTGTCATGAAGAAAATAGTGCACAGGATTCTCCGACTGCACTTGCCTGAACATAAGAACATAAGAAATAGGAGCAGGAGTAGGCCATCTAACCCTTCAAGCCCCATCATTCAATAAGATCATGGCTCAGTTCCACTTTCCTGCTTTCTACCCATAACCCTTAATTCCCTTGTCTATCAGAAACCTATCTACCCATGACTTAAATATATTCAGCGAGATAGCCTCCACCACTTCATTGGGCAGAGAATTCCAGGGACTAACCATCTTCTCAGTGAAGACGTTCCTCCTCAACTCCGACCTAAACTGCCCCAGCTCTTATTTTGAGGCTGTGCTCTCTCGTTCTTTTTTCCTTTCTAAGTGAGAAGAATCTTTCTACCTCTGCCCTATCTAGCCCCTTCATTATCTTATATATCTCTATAAGATCCCCCCTCAGCCTTCTAAACTCCAACGAGTACAGACCCAGCCTATTCAATCTCTCCTCATAGCCTAACCCCCTCATATCCGATATCAGCCTAGTGAACTTTCTCTGCACTGCCTCCAAGGCCAATATATCCTGAAAACAAGAGATTCCCTCCTGACTTCAATGGACATTTACATGGTCCGCTCCCTGCCTGCTAGAATTCCAGTGGCTGATGAGATGAAAGAATTCCGGCCAGTGTTTCCACACCACCCAGTGCTGGCCCTCGAAATAATCAAATGGTAGAATCAGGATAAGTCCTGCTCACCATGTACAGTTGCCATTACCCCTTTCCTGTGTGCCTCTTCCTTCTGCCACATTTTTATAATCTGCTTTTAAACGTTTCTTCAATCTGTGCTTCTTTTAATAACACCAATGTGTTTAGTGTAATGCCTCTATCGCTGCCACCGTGTTTTAAGATGTGACTCTAGGGGCCCTATTTTACCATTTTGATTCTAAGTGCGGGGTGGACTTGAAACTGGGAGTGTTTCAGATCCAACTTTTAGACCCGCTCTCGGGTGCCCCCCCTATGCAGTCTGTCCGCAAAAATATCAGCGATTCTGAATCACACTGCACAAGCCAGTGGACAGGGCTTAACATGCCCAAAATCCTACAGCTCCAAATGGTGTCTCCAACTGCATATGTGCAGAAAATAAAAAGATAGAACGTGTCTACCCTGCCACATTGCTCCCAGGAGGGAGAATGCCTTCCCCAGCCCCGCAAACATTGCCCCACACCTATAACATTACTAACCCCCACCAGCCAGATCAATCACGAGCACCTCCCCCTTTCTCTCCCACTGATCTCAGGCAGAGTGGAAGCGGAGTCCCATTTCCTCCTATTGATCACAGGCAGAGTGGGAGTGGACTCCACTTTCCCCTACTGATCACAGGCAGAGTGACAGCAGGCCCCTCTCTCCCCCTCACTGATCTCAACCAGAGGGCAACCAGACCCACGTTCCACACATCCCGCATCCCCCCCAACCCTTGCCCTCACCTCTCCCAACCAATCTCAAACAGAGAACCGTCAGAACTTACCACCTCCCTGACTGGAGTGCAAACGTGATGGTAAATGGGGAATTGTCAGTAAGGTTGGGCATGTCAGTTTAAATGTATGCAAATACATTTAAATGAATGTTGCACCTGTTTCAGGCATAGTCCTGATCACAGCGGAAGCAGACACAGATCACACTACTCATCTCATGCTCAACTTTACCAAGCTTTTGCGCCCAAAAATGGGAGCAGCTTAATGGTAAAATCAGCCCTAGGTGTGTGACTTGGGTTCTTGTGCAGACTGTAGTCCAGTATTTGCTTAATACATGTTTATTAGTATTATATCTAAACAGGTTATAAAGTAGACATTTTGCTCCTAGGCATTACCGTCCCTCTCTCTTGAGTCTAACACATGACTGACTTTCCCTCAGCTAACTCTTTATGCTAAAGTAATTTGCACTTGCAACTCACCAAGCTTATTTACCACACTCCATGCACACTTACACTGATTTAAAATCTATTTCCCTTCTATTCTGACCTCAAATATTAATTTACAATTTTTTCCTACCTTAGTGCTAAATATCCCACCTTACATTCTGCGCAGCTTGCTATTTCTTCTAATGTTATCTTCTGTTTTTTTTTACTCCTGTTTATTAGTTTAGACCCTCCCCAACAGCAATACCAAAACCTCCTGCAGGAAAGTCTATCCCTGCTCACTCAGGTGCAACCTGTCCTGAGTGCACCACTCCTATCTTCCCCAAACCAGCTCCAATTCTGTAAGAATTTAAAGCCATATCTCCTGCATCATCTTTCCAGCCATTCCTTCCTCTAATGTATCTTTCTATTCCTATACTCACCTATGCATGGTGCGGGGGTGAACCTGGAAATTACTACTTTTCAAGTCTTGCCTGCTAGTTTTCTATCTAGCTCCCTAAACTCAGGCTGCAGGACCACATCCCTCTTCCTACCTATATCATTGTTACTGATGTGGATTGCAAATGATGACTGTTCCCTCTTCCCCCTCAGGGTGCTGCTCAGTGACTCAGTAACATCTTTGACCCAGAGTGGCAAAACACCATCTTGGATTTATGCCTACAGCCACAGAAACTATTCTCCTAACTATCAAATCATCTATCACTATTGCTCCTCCAGAACTTGTGTATCCCAAGTGCAATTGCACTACCCAGGGTGCCATGAACTTTGCTCTGGCTGTACAGCCCCAGTGAAATCTCACTTTCATCAATATGCAAAACCAACTACTTGTTGAAGAGTGGGTTACATTCAGGGCACACATTTTCCAGATGCTTTTTGACTGTTTGATGGTCACCCATTCTCTCTCCCCCAGTTACCAAGCATACAAACATGCTATCCATGTAGTTTCACCCTCACAGAGGCACTTCAGTGACACCAACTGCAACCCAACGTCCAAAACCCACAGCTCAATCTGCTGCAGCTGACCACTTTTCATGTAGAATTGGTTATCTAGAGCAGAAGAAGTGTCCTGCATGTTAAAATCCTTCTGCAAGAAACCACAAAATTTGTGAATGTAGCCCAATGCATCACACAAACCAACCTCCCATCTATTGACTCTGTGTACACTTCCTGTTGCCTCAGCAAAGCAAGCAGTACAATTGTGGAGCCCACACACCCAGACATTTTCTCTTCCACCTTTTTCCATTGAGAAAGAGACAGAAAAGTCTGAGACCACATACCAACTGACTCAAGAACAGCTCATTCCTTGCTGCCATCAGAATTGTAAATGGACCTACCTCGCATTAAATTGATCTTTCTCCACACCCTAGCTGTGACTATAACACTACATTCTACACTCTTATTTCCTTCCCTATGAATGGTATGCTTTGTCTATATAGTGTCCAAGAAACAATACTTTTCACTGTATACTAATACATGTGATAATAAGAAATCACATCAAATCAAATTCTAGGTTGGAACAAGACTGCCACTTCTCTATTCATTAATTGATAACCTTGTTACTAAGAATAAACTTGACTACCAGTGATAATTCCCTTCTAATTTTCTTTTTGCAAATAGTGGTGCACTAAGGCAGACTTTCATCTGTTTCCACAGATGTTAATTTTTGGAACAGGACGCTGGAGGGGCTCCACATTCCATCAAGCGTAGCTGACCAACATTCCCTCATGCTCTTACCACTAACCATTGGCATGTTGGAAGGATTTGCAGGTTGACATTCAACCTCCTTGATTGTGCTAAGAGTGCAATTTCCTTGGCCATCAAGCATGGGGTGGAATTTAGACCCGGAGCTTCTGGCTCAGAGACAGGGATGCTAGCTGCTGTGTGACAAGACCTCCCTACCAATAATAAACCTTTGCAATATTAATAAAACTTCACATTAAAATTACTACTATTAATACACCTTACCAATACTGATAAACCCTACCAGTGCTTGGTACATCTTATTAGTGCTAATAAACCTTACTTAAAAATTAAAGATAAAGCTTAACAGCTAGTCACTAGCTCCAAATAGTTAATATTTCTAATGTTTTCAAACTCCCAGTTGTTTAGGCTCATTCCCCATTCTGAAATACTCATTAGCCTGTTCATCACCTTATGATTTTCCGGTGATGTTAATGTTCCAACTCAGGGCACTCCTGTTCTTTGTTGCCTCTTACCCCAAATACAAATCATGTCGGCACTGGAACGTATTTATGGACTCCCTGGCTGTGTATGTCCTGCAGATCTGCCTCTCTCCCTGAAGATGTAAAGAACATTCCAAATTGTATTTTGGTAGATTTTTCATCAATATTACATATGCCATCAAGGCAAACAAAAGAATCAATTTCTATATTAATAGCACCAAGAGACATTTGAAGGAATTAATCTACTTTCAAGTCTGTAATTTATTACATTTTGAAAGCAATGATGTGAGAAAATCAGTTTCCAGTTTGAGTGAAGGTTTCACTTGTGAAGTTATGAAGACATTAAATGGATAATTTCCCTGTTGTAAGTAAAGCTGTTGCCTCTTTCCCCTCTGTTTAGGAAAGGGGAGTTGAGTAGAAAGCTAAATTCGGCTGATCTGAATTGTCCTCTACCTGTAAAACTAGATTGAAAAATCTATTGCAGTTTTTTTGAGGGCTGAAACTAATCTAAATTGGTGGCAGTAAGATCTTACTGAAAAATACACCTACCCTCGATAGCTATTGAATTGCAAAGATTGTTCGTCAGTGTAGTTTAGCTATTGCATTATAGATCTTTTGTTATATCTGGGAGAATTATTCCATTGCAAGGAAGGAATGAAATGTAACATTATTCTATAACAGAAAAGATGAAGCAAAAATAGAAAGGTATTAGGGGAGAAGGCTTTATAAACTAAAGATGAATAACCTTGGGTGGTCAGAAAGATAATGCCTATGAACATGCAGTTTGAGTGCGAAGGAGATCATAGCGACCAGTATAACAACCAGTGATTATTATACAGATAGGCATTGATATGATCAATCCTAGTTTTTGAAAACAAATATATAAATTGTCCTTTTAATAAGGAACTGATTGCAAATATTTTGGTATATATGGCACAATTCAACTACATATCAAGAAGTGTTCAGAGAGCAGAACACTGCTTTAGGATCTGGGTGGAATTGTATCAGCCGCACAAAGGCGGCTTTGGAGGCAGAAATGTCAGGAATTCCTCAAAGTCGTGTGCATTGTGTAAAGGGTTTTCTCCTGGATGGGTTCCCTGCCTCCAAGTGTATCAACCGGGAATATGGGGCAGAAGGGTGGTGGATGAGGGGGGTGTGCAGTTTTCTTCAAGTCCAACTACCCAACAATACGTATGTGCCTCTCTGCAAGGTGGTTGAAACACCAATCAGAAAGCATGTCATGGTTACCCAGGCTCTTGCATAGTTACAATAGTAAATAGACCACATGCAAATATCCTTGAAGCTCCTGCGGAGCCTGGGCCACTAGCAGCAACTTTACATTTGAGTGAGGCACAAAGCTTTAAGTTTGGCCCAAATATCCCATGATTTGGAGATGCTGGCCTTGGACTGGAATAAACACAGTAAGAAGAAAGCCTGGTGTTGTCAGACTTCTTACCAAATATCCCAATCAGATAGAAATACCCATTCGAGTTCTCTGATTCTTCTGGGCAATCTTCAGGTGGAGGATCTTTCCAAACTGACTCAAAGTAGAAAACTCTGAGGTATCATTGGAGGGAATCCATGCAAATACCTGTTTTGACATGCACTACTGTATTCTGGTTTAAATGTCATAAAGGTTCTTTTAAAAGCCACTCGAGAAGATAAGTGGATAAAGTCGTCAGGTGAGTAAAATAATTGGATAAAATGGTAGGGTGACAAGGTAATGTGAGTTGCTGAAATATCGGGTTATGTTTGATTGTGGGGACGGGTTGGAGTTCAGGGCCTATCGTCAGGTGAGATCGAGGAAGTTGCCAAGTTGGTTGGGGGAGTCAAAGAATGGAGTCACGACACAAAAGTGGAGACCAATAGGACATTGAGAGTAATTAGGGGATCAGTTGTGTTATCAAAGTAATAAAACTTGTTTTGGATTGGTCTAACGTTTCCTCTGGCTAATTATCTAGGTAATTAGGTTGGAATTCTCCGAAATCCATGACTCAGACTCGGTGTTCAAGACTTTTTCAAAGGGAACAGGGGAATTTCCCAATGGAAATACAAACTCTCTGGACAATTTCCTCAGACATGCTTCATTGGGGTTTTGGAGGGGCATCATGGCAAAATTTGGGAGGTGATATTCAGCAATTGGAAGATGTGGCTAAAAGTACAATGACTAAATTATGGCAGACATAGTTACATTTATTGTTAGATAATGCAATAAGAATTTGCAGGAATACAAAATGTACTAAACATTTATGACTTCACTCCATTTATTCCTTGTTATTGTGTTTGGCGATGGATCAGTGTTTATTTTTTGTAACTGCAACACTGTTTATAAAAAGGTAAAGCTAGCGTGGTGAGTTAAGATCTGATGCTTGAGAAGATTGTGCTGTAGTACTCTGATCCAATATGGTCAGGCACATATCTACTACTCTCAGCTGTTTAATGTTCTTCTATGTTTGAAGGACAGTCCATCGTCAAGGTCGTGTCCATTAATAGCTAGAATTATACAAAGAAAATGTCCCAGTGGTAGGGTATCTAATATTTGATCTCTAACTGTTATAGTTGGGATATGTGACTAGATTCTTGCCGATACACAGAGAGTTAAGATAGGGAGAGGACATTGTGAGAATAAGGTTGCGAAATAAGTGAAGAAAGGTAAACATAGAAACTTTGAATCATATTTGAAGATGAATCCCGAGTGAAATCAAACTATTCCAACTGGTGACTAGTCGCTTTAGTGCCATAATCATTGCCATTGATGAGGCATTGTTCAGAAAATATGAAGTCCCAGAAAGTTCCCTACTTTTGCTAATGGTTATATAATCCTCACCTTTTTCTTCATTATTTTTGTGACATCTCTTTCTACCTCACCCAATGGATAGGATCTATCAAGTAAGAAATAGTCTATCAGGAAATCAGCAGTGCATCATTCTGTTTCAAAGTCAATTCCAGAGGGAAAGATATTTTATTAGCCATAAATCCAAGTTAGTGACCCAAAGAGGGACTGACATGTGGATGCCTGTATGAGAGTTTAAAATTGATAGCGTCCAGTTATCGGTACAAGAATGATCAATTCAATGTGTCAAAGAAAAGATGATTTAAAAACTTGATGATTTGTAAGATGGCTTATAATCTAATTATTTCATTAGTTAATCTCCACAAGATAGTTGTTAGGCAATAAAACAATTCCACCGCTGAACCTGCCTATTATGTTGCTGTGGCATTGTGTTTGACATGCCCTGATACATTTTCTGTTCTTATATATTTTTATTTGATCGGCAATTTGCTGGAAGTGTGAGCTGATCATGTCACAGAAAGCAAGATCTGTCGCCTGCCATCAAAGTGAACAAGCAACTGAGAATCACTTGGCCAGTCAGATTAAAAACTTAGGAAATAAAGGGCGAAGTTCTCCCATTTTAAGATTACATGACATGTTGGCAGTCAGGATGAAAACTCACCAAATCCTCCAACGCCAAATTCATTAATTATGTTCCTGGGTGTTTACTGCTGTATTTAACACAGGATAGTCTATATTGTGTAGTCTGCCTCGGTGTTTGAGTGCCATATTGGAAAGATGTCCATCATCACTAATCCACCATTGGAGAAAGAAGGTGGACCTCCTGAAAATGAAGATGGAAACACTCTTGAGACAAGAAAATGGGTCCTTTCCAGGAACGCTTATCCTAGATTCCTTCAGTGCACAAGGAGGCCATTTGGCTCATTGAGCCTGCACCGACAACAACAATAACCTGCAGTTGCACCCTTGACGCATTGCTGTGGTGTTCCAGGCTCCAGGATTGCAGACAGCTTCATCTTGAACTCCAGAGGCAGCCGCAGGCATTGTTCAGATAAGTCCTGACATATTGCATGATACATTGTTCCAAGCATGTTTCATGTTGGTATGTTTTCCCACCAGTACAGTTGAGAACCTGGCCTCTGGCAGTGATGGGGTCAGGCCTTCTTGTGCATCCCATTGACAGGATGCATATGAGGTTCATGCCAGCCTCTGGCGGCTTTTCTGGTTTGCCATGTTGGGAAGATCCATTGTAAATTTGAGCTGGTGTCAAACCAATTACTGGATATCTCTGCCCCCCCTCCCCACCATGTCTGCCATTGAAACCACAGGTGGGGGAATTGGGAGAACTCGACCCAAACAGCGAAATGACTGAGGAAGAAGTTTAAATTAGAACATGAGCAAATTAGAAAGATAAATAAAGGTGAAAGAAATGTTGGATTCCAAAAGGGAGAGAAGTGAAAGGGAAAACATAAAGACACTTTCTTTAGCAGCAATTAAAAGCTGAAGGAGTCAGACTACACTTGCAATAATTAATTTTCTGTGTCAGAGATATTGTTTGGAAGTAATTAAATGAAATCATTTTCCACAGCCAGACGTTTCCTATCTTAACAACTTTAAATTCATCCTTTTTACACTATTTCAATAACCTCCCTATCATGGTCAAACTCATTGTGGCCAAGCGATTCTGCATTATTTGGAATTTCACCCTATCTAAATCAAATCGATACTGCTGCATGGTTCAGTAAATGGCACTGAAATACATTACAACAGCAGATCCTATTGTGAAATTAGATCTATCATGTTGGCTCGGATTTTGCGATGGTATTAATGGAAAAACGGTCAGTGTTCCCTGCATTACTTCACTGAAATTGACAGCACCTACAGGAGCCTGCATAAGTGCTGAATAACATGGCAAACTGAAAGTTGCTACCAGTTATTCAATGCTCCTCCAGAGTGCATTCCATGAAAATCCAACGATTTTAGCCTCACTGTAAAAACACTTAGAATAGTTGCATATTGTTGAATGAGTTGTAACTGGGTATTTAATAGTACAAAAGTTCATAATTACTGTTAGAAACTGTCACCTTGAAAAGCTAATTCAGTGGCTGGAACCAGACCAGAATTTGTCAAACTGTCACCTCTGGCAAGAAGACTGGTGTGGAGCTCTCCAGCTCCACTGACCTGTTTTCTCCCAGAATGTTAACATTAAAAAAAACAGTGGAACAGCAATGTCAGGAGTTTTTGAGAGTTATTCAAGAGGCACAACAGAAATTTATCCCAAGGAGAAGGAAACATGCCAAGGGAATGAGAGCATCCATGGCTGACAAGGAAAATCAAGGACAGCATAAAAGCAAAATAAAAAACATATAAAGGATTAGTGGGAAGCCACAGAATTAAAAACAAGCAAAGGAGAACTAAAAAAAAAATAAAGTGGGGGTTTGGGGGGAGAAGTAATGAGTGTATGCTAGCTAGCAATATAAAAGAAGATCAGAAGAGTTCTTTTCAATTTATAAAAGATAAGAAAGAGGCAAAAATAGCCATTGGGCCACTGGAAAATGAGGCTAGAGAAGTAATAAAAGGAAACAAAGCAATAGCAGAGGAACTGAATAGTTACTTTGCATCAGTCTTCATGGTGGAAGACACCAGTGGGATGCCAGAGCTCCAGGAGAGTCAAAGGGCACAGCTGAGTGCAGTGGTCATCACTAAAGAGAATGTTCTGGGGAAACTGAAAGGCCTATAGGTGGATAAATCATCTGGACTGGATAGACTACATCCCAGGGTTTTAAAAGTGATAGCTGAGGAAATTGTGGAGGCGTTGATGGTGATCTTTCAGGAATTACTGGAGGTAGGGAGGGTATCAGAGGACTGGAAAGTAGCTAATGTAACACTGCTGTTTAAGAAGGGAGCGAGGAAGCAAACAGGATATTATAAGCCAGTTAGCTTGACTTCAGTTACTGGCAAGATTTTAGAGTCCATTATTAAAAGTGAGATCACAAAGTACTTGGAAGTGCATGATAAAGTAGGATTGAGTCAGAACGGCTTTGTCAAGGGGAGGTCCTGTCTGACAAATCTGTTGAGTTCTTTGAGGAGGTAATAAGAAAGTTAGATAAAGGAGAACCAGTGGACAGGATTTAATCAGATTTCCAGAAAGTCTTTGACGAGGTGCCACATAGGAAACTCTTAAATACCTCCAGTGCCCATGGTGTTAAGGATAAAATCCTCACACAGATAGAGAATTGGTTGACTGGCAGAATAATGCGGAGATGCCGGTGTTGGACTGGGATAAGAACAGTAAGAAGACTCACAACACCACATTAAAGTCCAACAGGTTTATTTGGTAGCACAAGTTTTTTGGAGTTTTGCTCCTTTTTCAGGTGAAGGAACAAAACTCCAAAAGCTTGTGCTTTCAAATAAACCTGTTGGATTATAATCTGGTATTGTAAGACTTCTTACTGACTGGCAGAAGGCAGAGAATAGGGATAAAGGGATCTTTCTCAGGATGGCAGCCGGTGACTAAATCTATGCCTCAGGGCTCATTGCTGGGACCAGAACCTTTCACAATATACATTACGATTTGGAGGAAGGAACTGAAGGCACTGTTCCTAAGTTTGCAGATAATACAAAGATATGTAAAGAGACAGGTGGTATTGAGAAAGCAGGGTGGCTGCAGAAGGACTTGGACAGGTTAGGAAAGTAGGCAAAGAACTGGCAGATGGAATACGATATGGAAAATTTATGTACTTTGGAAGGAAGAATGGAAGCTTAAACTATTGTCTAAATGAGAAAATGCTTAGGAAATCAGAAACTCAAAAGGACTTGGAAGTCATTGTTCAAAATTCTCTTAAAGTTAACATGCAGGTTCAGGCAGCAGTTAGGAAGGCAAATGCAATATTAGCATTCATGTTGAGAGGGCTAGAATACAAGAGCAGGGATATACTTCTGAGACTATACAAGGCTCTGGTCAGACCTCATTTGGAATATTGTGGGCAGTTTTGGATCCATATCTAAGGAAGGTTGCTCTGGCATTGGAAAGAGGAGGTTCACAAAAATGTTCCTAGGAATGAAGAGCTTGTCATATGAGGAACAATTGAGGACTCTGGGTCTGTACTCGTTGGAGTTTAGAAGGATAAGGGGTGTATCTTATTAAACTTACAGGATACTGCAAAACCTGGATAAAGTGGACATGGAGAGGATGCTTCCACTAGTGAGAAAAACTAAAACCAGAGCGCACAACCTCAGATTAAAGGGAAGATCCTTTAAAACTTAGATAGGAGGAATTTCTTCAGCCAAAGAATGGTGAATCTGTGCCACAGAAGGCTTTGGAGCTCAGGTCATTAAGTGTCCTTATAATAGAGATAGATAGGTTCTTGATTATAAGGGGATCGGGGGTTATGGAGAAAAGGTAGGTGAATAGGGAATCAGAAAAAAAATCAGTCATGATTGAATGGTGGAGCAGACTCGATGGGCCAAGTGGCCTAATTCTGCTTCTATGTCTTATGGTTTTATGATTTTATGGGGCTTATGCTGTCATTCTGGCAGAGTGGAGATTTGGAGCCAGCGATCAGGGACGCTCCACTCTGAACAGAAAATTAAATTCTATGCCCCTGCCACCGCCTCGAGCTATCGTGGACTTTTTCCCCACACCACAACAATTATCACTGGCATTCCTAGCCCCACCCCCAAAGTTATTGCTGGCATTCCCACTTCCCACTTCCATGCTACAATTGTTAATTGTCAGTGGCACCCTCACCGCCCCCAACCCCCAACACAGCTCACCCTCCATCCTCCCGCAATCATTGCTGTCTTCCCTCTCCCCTCTCAGAACCTGCTCTTCCTCCACCCACTCCGCCACATATAAATGAATTCCCCACCAACACCTCAACCTTTCACCTACCCAATGGGGATCCCATCTAATCCTACCTCTGACACTCGCCTCAGTTTAGTTGGAACTATTAGATTGGCACTGTCAACCTGTGCCAGGGGGCAGGGTCAAGCGTTATTGTTAAGCTTTATCTGGCCATGTCTCTCTCCCTTTGGGGCCATAGTTACCATTTTACTCCCCCCCTCCTACCCCGGAAGATTCCCACAATAGATTTATATTTTTATAAACCTATTAAGAACCTCGTTAATGTGAAGTTATGTCAACAACATTTGAACATCCAGTGGGTGGGGGGGGGGGTAATTTAGTGAGAGAACTAATTAATTAAATGGAGATTTATTAAAAAGTATCAAAACTAGGTTCTCGCACATTGTGGGTGTGAACTGGACGAAGTCATTGGCACGGGGCCAATGAAAATGGGAAAACTTAGTCATGGTGGAGTGAACTGTGCTTTTCAAATCTCACAAGATTTTGACCCCTCTCCACTGATCTCTTGCACAGACAGTGTGGGGTCAATATTCCCCCTGATATTTCAACAATGTTAAATTTTGCCATTATGATAAAACAATTCCACATTAAAAAAGTAATTTTAAAAGTTAATATTTTTGCTTCCATTAGAATTCATTCATAATCATTTGTTTTTTTTTTCATCTGAACTATGAAACTAATTTCCTTTAACTTCCAGCTTTGCTGTCTGCGAGAATACTTTAATATGAGTAGTTCCTTACCCAGTTTGAAGCCACCACTGCTATTCATCAACTGACGATCTCGTTGATTTGAAATTTTAGTTGCCATCAGGGAAATCCACAACACTTGAGATCTGTACAACTGAGCTTACAATTCAGTCTAACTAAATCATCTGAACAGTGGCAGACTTAACAAAAAAAGCTAATTTACTTTAGATTTATGGAAAAGGGGCAGGATTTTCCAGCCATGCATGCCCCAAAACCAGAAAATTTCATCCAAGGTTAATGGACCCTTCCATTGTTTACCTTTCGCCTGCTCCGATTCCTGTGGTGGGCAGAATGGAAAAATTCATCCCCACAAATAGAATCACATCTTATTTTTAATAAACCTCACATCTTTTGTAATTAACAAAATGTTCAACCTTAATGACAATCCTGGTCAAATATAGAACATAGAACATAGAACATTACAGCACAGAACAGGTCCTTCGGCCTTCGATGTTGCACCGACCAATTAGGAAAAAGCATTGACCCTCTAACCTAAACCATTCTCTTTTGTCCATAAACTTATCTACTAACCTCTTAAACGCCACCAAACTTGGCGCATCTACAACTGCCGCAGGCAGGGCATTCCATACCCTTACCACCCTCTGGGTAAAGAACCTACCTCTGACATCCGTCCTATAACTACCACCCCTTAATTTAAAGCTATGTCCCCTCGTGCTAGCTTTCTCCATCCTAGGAAAAAGGCTATCACTGTCCACCCTATCTAAACCTCTAATCATCTTATATGTTTCAATAAGGTCTCCTCTTAGCCGCCTTCTTTCTAACGAAAACAACCTCAAATCCCTCAGCCTCTCTTCATAAGACCTGCCCTCCATACCAGGCAACATCCTGGTAACCTCCTCTGTACCCTCTCCAATGCCTCCACATCTTTCTTATAATGCGGGGACCAGAACTGCACACAATACTCCAAGTGCGGCCGCACTAGAGTTTTGTACAGTTGCAACATGACGTTGCGGCTCCGAAATTCAATCCCCCTACCAATAAAAGCTAAGACTCCATATGCCTTCTTAACAACCTTATCGACTTGATTGCCAACTTTCAGGGATCTATGCACATATACACCAAGATCCCTCTGTTCTTCAACACTATTAAGAGTCCTACCATTAGCCCTATAGTCTACACATTTGTTATTCCTGCCAAAGTGAATTACCTCACACTTTTCCGCATTAAACTCCATTTAAAGTTTTGGTTCATTTCTTTTGGCCTGATATTGAATTCATTATTTCTCTTCCTTACTTCTTACAGCTTCAATTCTGCTCACAAATAGCTACAAAATACATGTTGCTGAGTTACTGGGCATCTTTTGATAAGTGCTTCTTTTAGCACCCTATCCCATCTGACCTTCTGCCATGTACAGTTGAAGGAAAAAGATTTCTGTCAAGAGTATTGAGTCAAATTTACTCCCACCATCTGATACTAAATTAGGGGTTGCTAAACTGTGGACAGCTAATCATACTCATTCACTATGTCTGCAAGTTCAAACATTATTCATGATTGAGTAAGGATAAAAAGTAGTTGGTAAAATTGTATATTTTCAATAAAAGATTGCAAAGTGGGTTATCCTTGTTCTAGACTACATTGCTGTGATATACTTGAGGTGAACAAATCACCTTTTGACCACATGGAAAGCCGTAGTCTTTAGTGATGTCTAATATATCAACATGGGAAGATAATCTGACACGTCTTGGCAAATACTGACAGAGATATAATGAATCATAGCTTGTGTGGCTCAGGCCAACACAATCATCAGTTCTTGTCCCACTTTATTAGTTGACCTGAAATGTCAAGGACAAATCAGTTTTGTGTGAAACAAATGATGTCAGTGTCTCTTACACTTTGAGAAATGGTGTCATTCTATAGATGCAGTGGACATCTTTCTTCAACTTTAGTGTCCATATAATTCCTGAGCTTCATTGTCCCAAAGTCCATTTTGTTCATTAATGTAGTTTTGTTCTGCTCCTTGCAAATAACAGAGGATGTGAATTTTCTGAACCATTCCGAACAGTTATCATTTGATGCAGAATTTTATTTTTAGGCACAATAGAACCAGCAGCTATTATTTTTGGTGCTTTATAGCATTAAAAAAATGCTTAAGTGAAACCAGCCCTCTATCTTCCATATCTTTGAGTGGATTGAGAATGTGTTGCAGTAATAGGAGAAAAGCTGTGCAGTTTGGTTTTCTTAAACTTGCTTTGAATAAAGTATCTAAATAGCAGTTTGATGGCTTGTTATTTCATCTTATACTTGTTATAAGATTCGACGTGGGGCTTGAAGAAGGGAAATGGTGTCTGTTTCAAGCTGTCCTCAGGCTTTGATTGTTTATTATGCTGATTACAACCTGCTTTATATGATTTTTATCTTCTGACATTTTCTAATGTGATCCTCAAGGAATGTGGGGATCAGCGAAATTGACTTAAAAACCCATGATCATTTTGGTATCAGATCAGCAAACATACTAGCCAGGAAATTCAAGGCCAATGTATCATCAATGAGTGAATACTCCATAATGCTGAATGAATGGAGCTTCTTTGACCAGTGTCAATACCTGTTCATATTCTTAACATTTGGTGTTTATTAATTTCATTATTTTTTAATTTCACAAGCTTAGCCTATGACATTTACTGGGTACAGGAAAGCCCGTAGCTATTTTGAAATCAATTTACTTGATCTTACTTGAGCTCCTACTTGTAATACATAGACATAATCATTCATAGTTCTCAGTTTCAAGTTTTAATTAAAACCTTCCCTGTGTCTCATAACAGTCTCATTTTTAAATGAAAGGATGTACATTACTATAATGCGCAAATTCATCATAAATTCAATCGCTTGGAAAAGTACATTTTAATGCACCACCATAATAGATTACATCTGGTTTTCTCAAAGATCTGGATCAAATGATATGGTATAGATAATAATAGTTGGGTAAATACATTTTGACTATTCTAGCAGTTAATAAGTACTTCATATTTATTCATGTGCTTCTTTGAAAGAGCATGAGGGATAGTTTTGAGGGTTCTGATGTGACAAATGTTTGATGCACATGCTTAAATATCCATTTGAATACCTTTGCATCTGCTAGACTCAGAATAAGAGAATTTAACCAAACTCCTTTCAATAACCTGGGAATAATTGGTTTGTTACTAATGTATTTTTATAGCAAGGTGCAAAACTGGTTAATGCAAACTTATAAGCCAGAAATGTAATTATTTATCACTTTTGAAAATTCCCAATACATACATAACATAAAGGACAATACAAGATGCTACCCTGTACCTGTGAACACAAGTTGAAAGTATGGGATAAAACCCAGATATTACCAGGTTGATGACAGCAAGAGATCCATGGGTTTATACTATGTTTAGTTACTTTTGCAGATTTTTTTTCAATTAATAGTATGGACTTGAATAGCACGAGGGGTCATGGGCTTAGGGTGAGGGGAGTAATGTATAATTTGGATGCCAGAGGGAGTTTTTTCACACAGAGGGTGGTGGGGGGTATTGAATGCGCTGCCAAGTAAAGTGGTGGAGGCAGGTGCTTTGGAGTTATTTAAGAAATACTTAGGTGGGCACATGAACAGAATGGGAATGGAGGGGTATAGAAAACTGATTTAAAATAGGGATCATGAGCCTTGGGAGTCCCTGGGAAGTGTGTAAATAGATGATGATATTGATGTACTTATTTTTATCCTACAGGTGCTTTGGTCCACCTTGTTGTCTAGCAATGGGTCGTGAGAGGGTTGCTCTTGGATTTTTTTCGAGAGTATCTTAGTGCTTCACGTCGTTAGTGTACGCTTGACCTGGACCATTTGATGGGCAACACAACAGCTCAGTGACTATCGCTGTGCTGTGCAGATACATGGATTTGGGTCTGTGTCTGTGGGAGTTTGCGCACTCTCCCCGTGCTTGTGTGGGTTTTCTCCGGGTGCTCCGGTTTCCTCCCACATCCCAAAGATGTGCTCTTAGGCTAATTGGCAAAACAAATTCTCCCCAAATTGTCTCAAATTTGGTTTTTAATCCAAAGATTTATAAACATAGACAGGGATCACAGGTAGAGGTGGGAACATCGGGGTGGCGGCGCGGACTCGTTGGGCCGAAAAGCCTGTTTCTCATGCTATTTTGTTCTTTGTTATTTGTAATAGCAGATATTGAGGTACAACTGTAGCAAATCTTGTGTTCGAGACACAGAAGAAGAAAATTCTCTGTGACCTCTTTGTGAACTGTTTCTTTATTAATTTCCTACATTTTGATGTTCATAAGTGAAGGTAGCCATTTTAGCAACACATGAAAAGGCTTCCTGTCTAGTTGTACAGCTTTATAACAATTCTGGAGAACTCCTGCAAGTTTCAGACTCCTCTATTGATCGCTAAAAAGCTGACATATTTGTAAATGTATTGATTTTTAAGAAGAAAAACATTTTTAGAACAAGAAGAAATGTTTTTCTTTATCTTTTTCTTTGCAGCAGTAAATAATAAGTGAGATTCAAAGTGCATTATTTAGCCACTGCAGTAGATTCTCACCCAAGTCCAAGCTCAGTGACATTTACTCAAAAATAAATGTCTTTTGGTATGAGGAATCTTGACAGTAGCATTTGATGTCCCTATCAAATCAGATTATGACCTTTATATAAACATTTTATGAAGACAAAGAAGACCTGGAAATTTTAGAAACAGTCTGGGTAACTGATCAACATTTGTAAACTTACAGAGTCAAAAAAGACATAATTAATCATACAGCAACACCATCGTGGTCAAATATCATTAAAATCTATTAGCTTGTGTATTTCTTTCATATCAATTTGATCTGCATCAGCAGCTATAATATTTTATTGCACCTCAACAATATAACCTCCATGAATTAATTACCAATTAGCTCATTTCTGCCTAGCTATCTGAATGAAGTACAAGACTCAATTCAACCCTATACTCTGCTGTCTCTTTTGTCTTCCTTACCCCTGATATAACTTCTGTTTTAAAATTTGCTTATGGTTATAATATTCCTAAGAAAATGATGTAAGGGTGTTAGAGTCCCCTTGGAGTTTTATTAGGTTTGGAGCTGTACTCTGGATGTAATGGGGATGAATGACATTGAAGAGTAATATGTGAAAACAACAATTTATATTGAATGAACAATGGTAGTTGTTTACTAGCACAGAACCTGAGTATTGTTGAAAAAAGAAGTATTTCAAAGCTTTTTGTCTTTCGCTCATCAGGATACTTTGCAAGAATATTGCAAACAACAATTTATTTTGCATGAGAAGGTGTGATTGGCTTGCAAGTAATTTCTGATTGGCATCCAATCACTACTTTCTTTTCATACAGTGTAAATTATTGGTATTCTTGCAATATTTCTAATGAGTGCAAGATAGAAAGATTTGATATGTCTCTTTTTTCAGAAACATGAGAGTAACATAACAATTATACCTGATATTAAAGAAAGAAGAGAAAATAAAAATGACAACATTGTTGAAATGACAAAGTGCTTTGTACATTAGAAAAAAAAGAAGAAGATCAACTGCGCTCATAGACCATACATACTATTCTTCCATTATGACCTGCAACATTTCTGTCAGGTCACAGTGGGAGATGCATGTCTGTGGCCTTAAACAGGGATTTGTACATGCAAAATGGGAATGTATGCGCATCTCCAGAGCTAGCAAACAGTCACTGGGCAGACCACGCTGGAAACCAGTTGGAAGGCAGGTAAATCATTTAAATCTTTTTATGCATATTTTAAATATGTATTCTTGTTAATTATCAGGACGTTTCAGGTCCCAATTGAATGTCCCACACTGCCAGGAGTACATCATTCCGACGGGGTTCAGACTAGCTCCTCATGTTCGAGGAACTAGTGGGAGACTCTGCTGGAAGAGGGGCAGTTGGGGTCCCCTAGGGCGTTGGTGGCAGGGTGGTGGGGCCCTTTGGACATGGGCACCCTGGCAGTGCCAGCCTGTGCTCCCTGGCACTGCCCAAGGAGTAAAGTGTCCGTGCCCAGGGAACATCTTCTCACTGCCCACTGGGCATCAAGGAGTGCCAAGGGGGCAGGCCCTATTGTGTGAGGTCTTGGAGGCGATTGGTGGGGTTGGAGGGTTCCCACTGCCATTGTGCGTTGGGATTGGTCTGGGATGGAAAGAAGGCAGATAGTGGTGGAGGATGGGAGGGTTAAAGGAATAGACAGGTGGTTCTGTGGTGAAAGGCGGGACTCCAGGATGGTGGTTTGCCTCCTGGAGCAGGGGTGCAAGATGTTTCTGAGAGGGTAGAGGGAATTTTGAAGGGTGAGGGGACCCAGGCTGATCTAATTATACATATAGGAGAGAAAGACATAGGAAGGAAAAGCAGGGAGGATATACGAAGGCAGTTCAGGGAGTTTGGGGTTAAGCTGAAGAGCAGGGCCTCCAGGGTGGCAATCTCAGGGCTGCTACCAGGACCATTAACATTGGGTATAGGAAAAATGAGATCCTACAGCTAAATGTGTGGCTGAAGGATTATTGTAGGGCAGAGAGTTTTATGTTTGCAGATAATTGCAAATTATTTGTGAAAGAAGGGCATCTGTATAGAAGGGACAAAGAACACTTAAATGGGAAGGGCACGAATATCTTTGCTGGGAGGTTAGCTGGAGTGTTTCGGCAGGGTTTAATCTAATATGGAAGGGGGGAGGAGAGAAGCCCAATAGCTCGGTAGGTAGTGGGATTGGGAGCGAGATGGGTGATAGAGTAAGTTTGGACAAGAGGAAATTCACGAGGGAGAAGGAGATTCCGAGTGGGCTTGGAGGTCTGGAGTGCATCTGTTTTAATGTGAGGAGCATAACAGGAAAAACAAATGATCTTAGGGCCTTAATGTTTGCAAGGAACTTGGATGTGGTTGCAGTGACGGAGACGTGGTTAAAGGAAGGGGAGCACTGGCAGCTGAATATTCCTGAGTATAAGTGTTTCAGGCGTGGCAGAGGAAGGTCGAGAAAAGGTGGGGGAGTGGCGTTGTCAGTTCATCACAGTGGTGCAGAGGGAGGACAATACAGAGGAGTTAGGAATTGAGTCATTGTGGGTGGAGTTGAGGAATAGGAAGGGGGCAATTACTATGCTAGGAGTATATTTTAGGCCACCCACCAGCCTGCGGGCAGTAGAAGCCATTTGTAAAGACATTCTGGATAAGTGCAGAAAGAATAGGGTTGTTATGGTGGGAGATTTCAATCTCCCTCGGGTGGACTGGAAGGTACCTAGAGCTGGGGGTTCGGACGGGGAGGAATTTGTAAGATGTGTACTAGAGGGATCACTGGAACAGTATGTAGCTAGCCCAACTAGAGAGAGGGCTATATTGGATTTAGTTCTGAGTAATGAGCCAGGTCAGGTGGTTGAGATTGCAAGAGGGGAACATGTGGCTAACAATGACCACAATTCTGTCTACTTTAGCATACAAATGAAAAAAGATGCTTGTTGCCCTAAGGTGAGGGTGTTAAATTGGGGGAAGGCTAACTACAGTCGGATTAGACAGGAACTTATGGAAACTGATTGGGAAAGGTTGTTCGATAGTAAGTCCGTGTTCGGCATGTGGGATTCTTTCAAAGGAAAACTCAAAAGGTTGTAGGAAAGATATGTGCCAACTAAGACGAAGGATAGGGAAGGCAGGATTAGAGAACCATGGATTACTAGGGAAATTGAGGACTTGGTTAGGAAGAAAAGAGAGGTGTATGGTAAGTCTAAGCAACTGGGAATGGAGAGAGCATTGGAGGAATATAGAGAGAGTAGGAGGAATCTCAAACGGTGAGTTAGAAAGGCAAAAAGGGGGCATGAAATGGTTTTGGCAGACAGGATTAAGGAAAATCCAAAGGCTTTTTACTCCTATGTTAAGAATAAAAGGGTGGTTAGAGGAAAAACTGGTCCTCTTAAGGACAGAAAAGGGGATCTATGCTTAGAGTCCGAGGGAATGGGAGAGATCCTGAATGAATACTTTGCGTCAGTATTCACGAAGGAGAGGTGCTTGTTGACCAGTACTTTCTTGGAAGGAGCTGTAGATCAGTTGAGGGAAATATCCATTACGAGGGAGGAAGTGTTAGAGCTTCTAGGTAGCACTAAAACAGACAAATCTCCAGGGTGTGATGGCATTTGTCCCAGGCTACCTAGGGAGGCACGAGGTGAAATTGCTGGGCCTCTGACGCAAATCTTTGTCTCTTCTTTGGACACTGGTGAGGTCCCAGAGGATTGGAGGATAGCAAATGTTGTACCGTTGTTTAAAAAGGGTAGTAGGAATAACCCTGGAAATTATAGGCCGGTGAGTTTGACATCAGTGGTAGGGAAGCTGTTGAAGAGGATTCTTGGAGATAGGATGTATATGCACTTAGAGCGTTGTGATCTGATTAGGGATATGCAGCATAGCTTTGTTAAGGGGAGGTCGTGCCTTTCAAATCTGGTAGAATTTTTTGAGGAGGTGAAGAAAAAAATGGACGAAGGGTGAGCCATTGATGTCGTCTATATGGATTTTAGTAAGGCGTTTGACAAAGTCCCTCATGGGAGGTTAGTTGAAAAGGTCAAGACTAATAGAATACAAGGACAAGTATCTAGATGGATAAGTAACTGGCTTGGTAATAGGAGACAGAGAGTAGTAGTGGAAGGGTATTTTTCTACCTGGAGATCAGTCACTAGTGGTGTGCCACAGGGCTCGGTACTGGGACCTCTTCTATTTGTAATATATATAAATGACTTAGAAGAGGGAGTAAGTGGTGTGATCAGCAAGTTTAATAATGACACAAAGATGGCTGGACTTGTAGATAGTGAGGAGCAGTGTCGGGCGATACAGCAAGATATAGATAGACTGGTAGATTGGGCAGATATATGAGAGATGGAATTTAACCCTGATAAATGCGAGGTGATGCATTTTGGGAGAAAGAATGTGGGGGGAGTTATATGATAAAGGGTAGACCTATTAAGAGTATAGAAATGCAGAGAGATCTGGGGGTGCAAGTGCACAAGTCTCTGAAGGTGACTGAACAGATGGAGGAGGTTGTGAAGAAAGCATATGGTATGCTAGCCTTTATAGGAAGGGGTATAGAGTACAAGAGCTGGTGTTTAATGTTGCAGTTGTATAAAATGTTGGTTAGACCTCATTTGGAATACTGCATCCAGTTCTAGTTGCCTTACTACCGGAAGGACGTGGAAACACTGGAGAGAGTGCAGAGGAGGTTTACCAGGATGCTGCCTGGTATGGAAGGACTGGGTTACGAGGAAAGGTTAGGTAAATTGGGGCTGTTTTCTTTAAAAAGATGGAGACTGAGAGGAGATCTAATAAAGGTATACAAGATTATGAGTAAACAGTGGTAAGCTTTTTCCGAGGTTGGAATCAAATGTCACGAGGGGCCATGGGCTGAGGTTGAGGGGGGCAAGGTATAATTTGGATATAAGAGGGTGGTTTTTCACACAGAGGGCTGTGGGGGTATTGTACACACTGACAAGTAAGGTGATGGAGGCAGACATGCTGGAGTTATTTAAGAGATACTTAGATTGGCACATGAGCGGAGTAGGGATGGAGGGATATAGTAAACTGATTTAAATAGGGATCATGTGCCTTGGGTAGATCCTGGGAATTGCATAAGTTGTGCATGTTGTTGATGTATTTCTCTTTTATCCTATAGGTACTTCAGTCCACCTTGTTGTCCAACAAGGGGCGTACAGGCGATGGGTTGTGAGAGGGCTGCTCTTGGATTTTTTGAGAGTTGCCTATTGCTCCATATCGTTAGTGTACACTTAAACTGGACCAGTTGATGGGCAACATGACAGCTCAGTGACTATCACTGTTGCTGTGCAGATACAGGGATTTGGGCCGGTATCTGTGGGAGTTTGCACATTCTCCCTGTGCTTGCATGTGTTTTCTCCGGGTGCTCCGGTTTCCTCCCACACCCTAAATATGTGCTCTTAGACTGATTGGCGAAACAAATTGTCTCTAAATTGTCTCTCCAATTTGGTTCCAATGCAGATTTCTGTAAACATAGACAAGGGTCATGGGTGGAAGTGGGAACGTTAAGATGAAGGCACAGGCTCGTTGGGCTGAAGGGCCTGTTTCCCGTGTTGTGTTGTTCTTTGTTCTTAATTGAGGCCGGTGGAGGTTTTGGTCTGCCGGGGTGGGGGGTGGGGGGGGGGTGGTGGGGGTTGGGGGGGGTGGTGGGGGTTGGGGCGCACGGATGGGGTGGCCTGCCTCCCAACAGAGTGGGGTTGGGGGGATCACCACTGCTGGTGGGTGGGTCCTAGACATCGAGATGCTCCAGGACGGTGGGGGTTCAGCATTGGTCCAGAAATTGCATTCGCAGAAATCAGCACAATTGTCAGGTTTGTTTTCCACTTGGGAAGGTGCACTCTGGAGCCGGCCTCAGGACCACTTGAGTGAGAAGGCAGATGCATGGCAATGCAGCATAATGTGGATAAGTATGAGATTATTCACTTTGGACATCTACAGGAAAGCAGATTATTATCTGAGTGGATATAAATTGAGAGAGCAGAGTGTGCAATGGGACCAGGTGTCCTCGGGAAGCATACAAGATGCAACAGGCTGTAAAGAAGAAAAGTGGTATGTTGGTCATCACAGCAAAAGGATTCAAGTACAGGAGCAGTGATAACTTACAGCAGAAGTACAGGGTCTTGGTGAAGCCACAGCTGGGATATTGTGTGCAGTTTTGGTTGCTTATCTGAGGAAGAATGTTTTTGCTATTTGAGGGAGTGCAGTGAAGGTTTACCAGACTGATTCTTGAGAGGATTTGAGTCGATTAAGATTATATTCATTGGGGTTCAGAAGAATGAGGGTGTGATCTCATTGAAGTTTATAGAATTTGAACAAAACTAGACAGGTTAAATGCTGGAAGAATGTTCCTGATCATAAAATCCTTGATCATAGAATCCCTACAGTGCAGAAGAAGGTCATTTCGCCCATTGAATCTGCACTGACAACAATTTCACCCAAGCCGTATCCCCATAACCCTAGGTATTTACCCTCTTAATCTGCCTGATACCAAGGGGACAATTTTCACATAGCCAATTAAACTAATCCACACATCTTTAGACAGTCGGAGGAAACCAGAGAATCTGGAGGAAACTCACTTGGAAATGTGCAGATTCCACATAGACAGTGACCCAAGGCCGGAATTGAACCCTGGTCCCTGCTTTCTCACTCATGTAGTCCTGAGACCTGTTCCAGAGTGCACGTTTCCCAGTGGAAAGCAAACCTGACAATTGGGCATGCTGACCACTGTGCCACCGATGAAGGAATCCAGAACCTGGAGTCATTGTCTAAAAATACATGTTACACCTTTTAACGATTGACATGAAAAGAAGTTTCTTTACCCCGAGTGTGGTAAACTTATGAAATTTATTACCACAGAAAACATTTGAGGGCAAAACATTGGATGTTTTCAAGAAGGAGTTAGGTATAGATCTTGGTGTGAAGGGGATCAAAAGATAAAGGAAGAAGGCAGGATCAGGCTATTGAGTTGGATGATCAAAGTTGATCATAATGAATAGTGGAGCAGGTTCAAAGGGCCAAATCATCTACTTTTGCTCCCATGGTCTATGTTTCTATGAAGTAGAAGTGATGGCAATGGTGGGAGGGTATGGTGCAAGAAGGGTGTCTGATCCCAGTTATTGCAGGGGAGGTACTGTCCTTGATCTTTGAGGTGCTGTCCAACCAGGGACGCTTTGTATGCAAATGTTTGTTGGGCAATAATCATGGAGGACCAGAGGAAAGCATCACTATTTTGGTACTTTTCTGAGGGAGAAGATAGAACCTATCTAAAAGACACCTTCAAATCTCTGGATTGAATCCTCAACCTTCTGATGGGGGGAGCATGACAGTGTGATCTCTGAGACAATGTTGTTTATCACTCTCTGTTTTGATGGGCGTGTAGATATTTTCTGTGCATGATATTAAATCTGATCTATTGTCTTTACCATGGCTTATCTGTTATTCTTCTTTGATAAATTAGGTAGCATATAGTTTAGCCCCAATGATTAACATTTATTCTGTCGGTTTCAGAAAATGAGGAGACTATGGAGCACATTTGTCCTTCATTCCCTGATTGGTACTCTGATAGACTTTCAAGCAGTTGCCAGATTACTGCACACACAGAGAAGGTGAAAATTATCCCCTCAAGTGCAATTGTGGCATAGCTAGTAATTGAGATCTTGCGACCTTAGTTGGATGTGGGAATCTAAATGGCCACTTTGATTCACAGGGAGTGATGATTCACACATGAACTTATGTGGCCTTTAATACTCACCACAAGGAAATCTCTGTATAAATCCCAAAAATGCAACATTTTGTCTCACCCCACCAAAGAGTTAATAACAATATTGTTTCCTCTGTTTTAATGAACATATATCAAAATAGTGAGTGAGAACAATTTGCTGCAGGCAACTTGGTTAAATCAGATTTCATTAGATGGAGGGATTATAAAGCAGACGATCAGGGTGTACCTGTAATGATATGCCTTTAATATTTCTCAAACATGTAGACAGACATTCAAGCAATAGAAATGATGGAAAGATCATTTTCAAGCTTCCGAATGGGCAATATTTGTGCTCCATGAAAATGAAACACTGACACTTTCCCTGTGTAAACATCCATGCTTCATCAAATGATATAAAGTTAAAACTCCCAGAGTGACTGGGTCTTAGCTTTTGGAAAATGGCTGATGGACATTAGTGTTTTATCTTTAAACATCTGCAGGGAATGAAACCAAACATATAATATAGGAATCGCAATGAGCCACACTGACCGTAACAGCAAATGAATCGTTTTAATGAAACAGAAAGTTACATGGGGCAAGAAAGCTTCTCCAGGGATCCAATCCTGTATTTTTCTCTCGGCTTGTATACACGCTTGGATGCCAAATTGTCACTTTGTGCAGTTGCAAAATTTCCTAATTAGCTTATAAGTTTACTGCCACTCTGTTCTTTGCATCAACGGCGAGATCTCGGTGAGTTTTCAATGAAGCGTCAAGGCATAAACAAGTGCTTAAAATCTGTCAGAGGACTACACTGTTCTCATTCTGTTCCTCTGTACTACCTATGACTTATTTTCCATGAATTGTGCAGTTCTGCTGGGACAATTGAGATTTGAAAGTCATGTCGTAATTTGTGCATGCGTTCTGCCCTTGGTAACCGTGAAAGATTGAACAAACTTTCTCCCCCTTTCCTTGCAGGAATGTTGGTGTTATTGGCAATATTTGGATAGCTTTTATGATCTTTTGCATAAGCAGCATCACTAAAAGGAAACAAACAACCTGTAAACAGAGCAACATAAGCAAATCAAAGTGGCAAATTAGAATGAAAAACAAATTAAAAATTGCAAATTACTTTTGATCTGTTATTCCTGCTTGTCTTCATTTTCAAAAACAAACAGCATGCATGAATAATAAATGAGCTACCTTGAGTTTGTTTTCATTTCCCTATGATATAGCTGCATTTTTCTTACTTTTTTGAGTAACAGTAATGTATACCTCTTACCGACACTATGCGAAACACTGTGGGTTTTTAAATTCATCTCTTTCAACTTTCTGAATACATGCTGAGTGTTCGGAGTAACTGTGAGCAGATGCAAAGAATTCTTCACATGGGTGCCAGATTTGCTGAAGTTACCAGGGTTTCCACTCTGATTCCATATTGAAGCTTGAAAAATGCTATAACCTCAGAATGGAAGGGGTGGTGAGGGGTGGGCATTATAGTTAAGTTTTAAAGAAGTTTTTTTGGTGGGGGCTGTTGAGAGGGAGAGAGAGGAGTGGGGGAGAATTGTGGTTAGGGAAAGTGATTTAATGGGGAAATTGTGAGAGTTTGAGGGGAAAGTGGGGGAAAGAGCTATAAGAATGAGATAGGGTTAGAGAACAGACAGTGCTGATATTTCTATTGGGGGCAGCAATTGGACCTCAGAATTGATTTCATTAGCCATGCTCACCATGCCTCCCTAGAAAGCAATCATGGGCATGTATGTCAAGGGCTCTTGGAGCTTTAATAACTTCAGGAATCAGCTGCAAAGGAACAGTGCTTTATCGCACAAAATGAAGTGAAGCAAAATATAAGCCTGTGATGAACACAAACGGGTTCCAAATGGGACAATCCAATAATGAACCACTCAGGGACCTGCTTTATACAGAGTTTGGTCTATGAGCCTCAGCTGATGAGTTAATGATCAATCACCAGGGAGTTCATATTCAATACTTCTGCAGGGAGGTCAATCAGTGATTCCTCAGGCAATTCTGGGGGTTATCACAGGGGCTAAACCTAAAATTGTCTCATCTGGGTCTCTGTTCCATGGTTGCTATGCAAAGTTGTAGGTTCTGCTCAACAAAATACATGACTTACAGAAAGAAAGGAGTAACATTTTTATAACTTTTTTTTATGACCACTGGACATCTGAAACGTAGTAAAGTTTTGCAACACCAATTTTAAATCCAACCAATTTATTTGATAGTAAATCCGCGAGCTTTCGACACTATGTTGTGCCTTCGTCAGGCAAATGCCTGACGAAGGCACAACATAGTGTCGAAAGCTCGCAGATTTACTATCAAATAAATTGGTTGGATCTAAAATTGGTGTTGCAAAACTTTACTGAGTTTACCCCAGTCCAACACCGGCATCTCTACATCATGACATCTGAAACATAGCCAATGATGTATTCATTGAAGAGTCATCATTGTTACAAGATGGAAAAAGAAATCACAGAAATCAATTTACACACAGGAAACTCCCAAATCAGCAATGCGATAATGACCAGACAATTTGTCTTTGTGATGATGATGGAGGGATAAATATTCACCAAGATTCCTGTTTTTCTTTGAATTAAAATCAAGCGGGAAAATGGGACTTGCATTTTGTAGCTCATCTGGGAAACAGTACCTCTGACAGTGCTGTGCTCCCTCAGTGCCACATGTAAGAATCAGCCTTGATTTTTGTGATTGATCCCTGGAGTGGGACATAAACACAGTAATCCAGAGGTAAAAAAATGGTACCAATTGTGGTAAAATGTGGGGTCTAAGTTTAAAGATTTCTGATAACAGTGTTTGCATTATCTAAATGCTTAAGATGATTAGTTAAGGGAGTTGGGTACTTTTGAAACCCAGGGTGGAATTCTCCCATTTTTTTTCCAAAGGTGGGATTCTCCAGCCTTGTCAAACAGTCCACAGAAATCTCAATGCCCCACAGATTGGGGCATTGGACAAAAATTGGGATTTCTGACTGACATCAACTCATTTGGGATTCACCCAACTTGCACTGGCAGTCCCAATTAGGTTCCTGCCCAGAGCAGGTGACAATCCAATAATTATGCAACAATTACAATACGATTAATGAGATTGACAGTCCATCCAGCAAACTCCGCCATTCATCCGGCCTCACAGTGGGATCGGCACTGGCCGGTCTTTGTTGTTATTAATCACAGACAGGGACATGGGGTGCTGAACCCTGAGAGTCCAGGGGAGCAGCACCAACCCCTCAGAAAAGAGACACATCCTCCCCTACATCACTGAAATCACAAGCCACCCACCACCTTCCCTCCCCCACACCCGTTCCCCCACACCCGGCCCCGCCCACACACACACACACACACAACATGCAGGCATGAGGATGACCCAACCCAATCTCCCACTCGGCACCCCACTCTTCCAACTCACTCAGCCCCTATCCTCAATCCAGCCCTCCATTCAGGCCAAACACCTTGGCAAAGTCAATGGTGCATTACTTACCTGGCATTTTTGCATTGACACTCTGGCCTTGCTCCTTGGGCTCCACTTGCAGGTCAAGTGGTTAGGTCCAGTGACCATTTGTCCATCTGCTGTTGACAAGCCACAAAGAAAGGATTCCTCAAGTGTTCCATTTGTTGTGTGGACTTGAAACGAGGAGTTAACTCACCACCCTCCCCTGGGACTACCCCTGCTTGCATTGGCAGACCCAAAGATCAGCTGTGACGTGATGAGTTTAGGCAGACCTGTGATCAACATCTGTATTCCTGCCTGTCAGCTGTGCAAATGGTCAGCTCACTTCAATCTTACCTTCAACCCCAGCCCTACCCCTTGGTCACCTCATAGGCTTTTAAATCATTGCAGCATTTCAATTTGCAGCAGAAGTTTTCCTTTCTCCCTGTCAGAAGCTGCAGGTGTGAGTAATGCCTTTGAAGTCCTCTAACAAAAAAAGATGTCCATTTCACCTGGCTATGGGAAGGGGGGAATGCAGGGTCTGATGATGATTACATTCTGATGTGAAGGTGCCAGTGTTGGACTGAGGTAACACAGTAAGAAGTCTCACAACATCAGGTTAAAGTCCAACAGGTTTATTTGTAGCAACCTGATGATGTGAGACTTCTTACTGTGGTTACATTCTGCATAGCTGTGCACAACCAGCCCCAGTATATTCCCACAGCCTTGATTTGATGCTTTTGTGGTTTCCTAGCAAGCTGAAGCCTTTGAGATGCTTTCTATTCAACTAGAAAGCCTTGATCAATCAATTTCAAAGTCAAGTGCTATGGGAGAGGCCTCCATTGACAGCTATGTTTATTTACATTTCCCTCCATGCTTGAATACATTGAAAATGTTGCCACTGATCCTAACTGCAAAACCTACAAAGATCCTAACTCTGATTGACGTTGTGTGATTTCCTCAAAAGAATAAGTCATTTAATGTCCTCTTTTGAAAACCATTTATTCCTTTTGAAGAAACCATAGGCTACTCCAAGCTAGGGTGTCAGTGCCAAGGGACAGTGCACCTCTGGACTGCCTGAGGGGGTCGGGGACTAGGGGAATCTGAGGCAGGGGAGGGAGAACTGGTATTCTCTTCTCTCTCCTCCCCACTGCACATCCCACGCCCCATGCCTGAAAGTCTCCCCTCAAATCCCCTCCCCTCAATCAAATAGTCTTAGGACTCCACACATAATGGGAATGTGATGTGACATGAGATCCTTATGTGGAGGCTACATATAGTAAGGGAGCCACTTAATGAGATGATAGTTTATTGAAATGAGGTTGCCAACATTTCTAGGGAAATCTGGAATTGGCTATGTTACTGGCGGGAGTGGGTTTATAATGGGATCGCAAGATCTCAGCAGTGAGATTCGCGATTCTTAAATTTGACAGAACTTTGCATTCACATCACTATTTGCAATTGTGAAAAACACAGACACAAAATCAAAGCTGAAGAAACACTCTGTCATACCCCAGAATAACTAGGAACTGGTTATGTGTGTGTATATATATTTCTTAATTTCAGCTATATATATAAGGAATATATATGGATGGCACAGTGGTTAACAGAGCTGCCTCACAGCACCAGGAACCCAACTTTGATTCCCAGCTTAGGTCACTGTCCGTGTAGAGTTTACACATTCTCCCATATCTGCAAGAGTTTCTTTCAGGTGATCCAGTTTCCTCCCAAAGTTCAAAGATGTGTGAGTTAGATGGATTGACTATGCTAAAACATCCCATTGCAGTTTAGCAAGGGTAAATGCATGGGGTTATGGGGATAATGCCCAGGTGAGATTGTGGTCAGCGTAGACTCAATGGGCCAATGGCCTTCTTCTACATTATATAATTCTGTGAATATTTTTAAAACAGTTAACAAGAAACTGAATTTTCAAGCAATGCTGGAATGTGAATTTTTCTGACAGGTAGTGTTTGCTCATGACCCATGTATAAATGAGCTTGAATGGGCCCTGAGAAAATAAAACACGTTTTTTTCAAAGTGGTCCGAGTTTTGAACACAATTTGCACCCATTTTATTGTTTGTGCCCCAAATGAAAACTCTACAGCATCCAAGGTTTATGATTAAAAAGGACTGTGTTGTGTGCCAAATTCCTGTTGACATTGCAGATGTTAAGAATCAACACGAATGCTTCAGAAAAGGGAAGCGGGAAGAAAATTAGAAATAGAAACAATTCACCATTATGGATAATAGTGAATTATGGATAATATAACTTCATTAATATTCACAGTCTGCTTTTCATTAATTCACAGTTTTATATATCTCCGATTAAACTGGTTAAAATACGTTTCACTTGAGAAGGATATTAAATCTTAACTGCAAATAAGTTGTCAAAATTTTACTGATCTTTGTGTTTGATTTATATTAGTTGTTTCCAGGGTGTAAATATTATTTCCTTTCTTATCCTTGAATAACTATTATAAGCATCCAATATTATGAACTGTTGATGGAAAATAAACTGGAAGTATATGCAACAACACAGATAAGTGGCGATAGTAAACAGCTGCAAATGTACAAAAAGATAAAAAACATTAATATTTCGGCACTTCTGCCCCTTCCCATGTTAAGTAGTTATTAAGCTTGAAAAGTATCAAAGTCAACCTCTGACACTGCAAAGCTTTTTTTTCATTCAACCCAATTTTGTACAAGACATTAGTTAGATCTCAGCTGGAATATTGGCTGTGACTCTCCAATCCTGCTTTGCTAATTTTCATGTTAGCCAATTTGCCAGGTTCATGCCCTGCTATCATTTCCCAGTGCCGGATTTCCAGCGGTGTCAGATCCATGCCGGAAATAGGCAGGGAGGCACAAACCCATTTAAAAGGTCATTTGCATAGAATTTAAATGTGATTAGCAAGCCCGGGATTGAAGTCTCCTCTAGGCTCATAAGCATTTCATTCCCCGCCACCCCCCCCCCCCCTCCCCCCCCCCCCCCCCAAACACCCTCCACTGCCCCCACCCCTGCACCCTGCACCCACCACCACAACCGTGCCCTGGTAAGGTTTAGAGTAGCTCCCCACTAACAGGGACTAGCAGGACATCCTGTTAGAATGAAGAGAGGGCAATTGCCTCCCCCCGCTCCACCCCAGAGGCTCAGATGGTGGGGTGGTGATCACCTGGGCACTGATACTCCAGCAGTGCCAGCTTGTGTCCCTGGCACTGTCCAAGGGATCAAAGTGCCAATACCCGGGTGCATTTTGGTACTGCCCATCAAGCATGGAGTTGTGCCAATGGGCCGGGGCATATGGCGGTGAGGCTTAGGAGCAGAGCCTGTTGGGATGGGGCAACGAGGGCAATTGGTGGGGTAGGGTGTCGCATTGGCATTCTGCATAAAGAGTGGTGGGGGTAGGAGGGAGGACATTGATTGGGGTATGCTGAGGTGTCATCTGGGGAGGCAGTCAGCCTGCTGGACAGTCAGTATTGTGGGGGCGATAGTTGGGACTGTGTTGGGGGCTTCAGGACTATGGGAATGGGAAATCAGGTGGGATGGGGAGGGCAGGCTGGAGATTGGGATGGGCAGGGAAGTGGAGAGTCGGGGATGGCCCAGAAATGTTTGGGGGCCCAGCGATCAGGCCGTGGAGTAGTGGAGGGCCAATGATGCCCAGTAATCGAGCTTGACAAGCAAGCCATCAGATCTCATGCTGACAGATTGTCACATATGCAATAGTCCGTTCACGGCATGATTTCAGCCTCCTCAGCGGGAATAGGCCCTGCTTCATAGTTTTTAATGATATTCACACTGGTGGCCTCTGCAGTGCACAGAGCGTGGGAGATTCTTCTCTGAACTCTCATTGAAAAAACTAGCATGAATTACCCCAGTTTTCAACAGAATTCGACACTTTGAATTTTTTTAGGAGAATTCCAGCCATTGTGTCCAATTCTTGGTACCCTCACATAAAAAGGGAGTGAATGCATTGAAATGAGTGCAGGAAAGATTTATAATAATGGTTCCAGGGATGAACAATGACAGTCATGAAGATAGATGGGAGAGGAGAAGACAAAGAGAAAATTTGAAAGAAATGTTCAAAATCATGAGGGGGCTGGGCAGAGGACATTGGGAGAAATTGTTTCCACTTTGAAAAGGATCATGAACAATAGGACACAATGATTTTCCTGTCTTTAATGAGGGTTTTTGTTGGGATTGATGATTTCCATGGCAATAATTCAGAGTAACAACAGAAATGGGCTAAAAGACAGTCACCATTTTCTTCTAGATTCACTCAGTTGCCCACTTTGTTCATTAAATTTAACAGACACAGAGAATACTTGAAGTCGATAATCTATACTTAGCCTCATCAGTGGGGCAGCCACTTTGAACCAATTTTAAGCCTATAGTCATTAGATCTAGTGAGAACACACTTTTAATTTAATCTCAACGTTTAATGTCAGGAAATTCTGACTTTAGTTGAGGCATTATAAAATGGAGACATTATAAAATGTCCTTGACCTGTGGAATTGACTCTTAATACAGTCTTTATCATTTTGTTAACTTACAAGTTAATAGATTTTCATTAGAACTTTCAACTGTAGTCATTATAAAGAATTACAAATATATGGAGCTGAAGGCAATTTGCTGTTTATTATAAAAGCTTCCCAGAAATATTCACATTAAAGTCAATCCTATTGGAACAAAGATCAAAGAAAATTACAGCATAGGAACAGGCCCTTCGGCCCTCCAAGCCAGCACCAACCATGCTGCCCAACTGAACTAAAACCCCCTTCCCTTCCAGGGACCATATTCCTCTATTCTTATCTTATTCATGTATTGGGCAAGATGCCCCTTAAAAGTCACGATTGTGTTTGTTTTCTCTATCTTCCCTAGCAGCAAATTCCAGGCACCCATCACCCTTTGTACAAAAAATTTGCCTTCTACATCTCTTTGCCCCTTGCACCTTAAACCTATGTCCCTGGTAATTGACTCTTCCACCCTGGGAAAAAGCTTCTGTCTATCCACTCTGTCCGTACCCTTCATAATCTTGTAGACTTTTATCAGGTCACCCCACCCCCTCAAACCTCTGTCGTTTCAGTGAGAACAAACCAAGTTTCTCCAAGCTCTCCTCATGATTAATGCTCTCCATACCAGCAACATCTAAAATCTTTTCTTTATCCTCTCCAAAGTCTCCACATTCTTCTGATAGTGTGGCGACCAAAATTGAACACTATATCCCAAGTGCGGCCGAACCAAAGCTGCAACCTGACTTATCGATTTTTAAACTCAATCCGCAAGCGATGAAGGCAAGCATGCTACATGCCTTCTTAATGACCTTTTCCACCTGCGTTGCCACTTTGAGTGACTTGTGTATCTGTATACCCAGATCCCTCTGCCTATCAATACTCTTAAGGGTTCTGTCATTTACTGTATATTTCCCATCTGTATTAGACCTTTCAAAATGCATTACCTCACATTTGTCCTGATTAAATTCCAACTGCCATCTCTCTGCCCAAGTCTCCAACTAATCTATATCCTGCTGTATCCTCTGACAGTCCTCATCATTATCCGCAATTCCACCAAAGTTGTGTCATCAGCTGAACTTACTAATCAAACCAGTTACATTTTCCTCCAAGTCATTTATATTTATTACAAATACCAAAGTAATTGTACTATTGTAAAAGTCAACCTCATTACTTGTTGCCTTAAAGAAAAATCATAATTATTAATTTACCACATGAAAAACCAGAAGCTAATGTTTCATGAATCAAAATTGTGTTGGGATTATTAATAATTTACCATAATTATTATGGTTCATTGATTTAAAGGCATGTACAGAAACTTTTAGATTTTCACTCTGTTAATTCCAACAGCGACCTCCTTGGCAATCAATATATTTAATGTGTACCACATGATCTAGTTTCATGCCTTCAAGAAGGAGTAACAAATTTGCAGTACAATCTAAACTACTGAAAAAAAAGACAAGTGGCAGTATGGGTTAACAAGTACCATTAACAAGGTTGTTGTTAGAATCATTCATTAAAGAGGTTCTTGCTGGACACATAGAAAGACAAATACGGGTAATAGGGCAAAGTCAGCATGGTTTTGTGGAACGGAAATTATGGTTGACCAATTTATTAGAGTTCTTTGAAGGAGAAACATGAACCGTGGATAAAGAGGATATTGGATTGTACTTTCCTTGGATTTTTAGAAGACGTTTGATACAGCACTACTTCAAAAATTATTGCGAAAATATAAATGTAGGGATATCATATTAGCATGGTTGTAAGATTTCTGGTTGGCAGAAAGACAAAGTGTACATAAGCTGTGCTTTGTTTGATTAGCAGAATGTGACAAATGGACTCCAGCAGGGATCTGTGTTGGGACCTCAGCTTTTTACAATTTACATCAATTACAAGACAAGGATATTGAAAATATAGCAGCTAAATTTGCTGGACATACAAGAATAAGCAGGAAAGTATGCTATGAAGAAGTCATATGAAGTTTGCTGATAGATCTAGGTAGCTGAGTGAGTGGGCAAAAATTTGGAAGATGGCGCAGAATGTGGGAAAATGTGCAGATGTTCACTTTGGCAGGAAAAATAAAGAAAACAGAGAGTTACTTAAACAGAATAACTGCAAAAATCTGAGGTGCATAGTTCTCATGTATAAATCAAAACGCGTTAGTATGTAAGTATAGTCATCAAGACAGCTAATAGAATGCCATCTTTTAAAAGTTAAAATAAAGTTTATTTATTAGTCACAAGTAAGCATTCATATTCACACTGCATTGAAATTACTGTGAAAATCTCTGAGTCACCATATTCCAGTGCCTGTTTGGCATGGCCAATTCACTTCACCTGCATATCTTTTGGACTGTGGAGGGGAAACTGGAGCATCCGGAGGAAACTCGCACAGACACGGGGAGAACGCGAACACCACACAGACAATGTTCCAAGCCAGAAATCGAACCCAGGTCTCTGGCACTGTGAGGCAGCAGTGCTAACCACTGTGCCACTGTGTCACTGATTACCAGGAATTACCTTGGAGGCCACAGTTGGGTCATGTGGCGTACTGGAGAGGCAGCACTGCAGCGGTCCCGGGCTGGCTAATGATTGAGCTGGCCAACAAATGGGAGACTGACAGATCGAGGCCACTGTGCATGCGCAAAATTTCAGGACAGTCAGACTCTGGCATGAACAGCCCCGCCCCTCTGGGTTTTTAATGAAATTCACAATTATTACCTTGATATTGCACAGAGTGGGAGATTGCACTAAAACAAACAGTTGTGAGCTAGGCTAGCTTTCTTACTAATTCAGCACTTTTGAGAGAGTCCCCCACCCTCTGTTTCTTCTTGTGTGTGGGCCAAAAATAGGGGGTATTGTTGTAAAATTAGGGTTTGGTTTTGTTGGACAAAGATGAGGAAAAATGTTTTCTCCGTGGATTGTGCAAATTTGAACGTTTCTGCGTCAGAGGGCAGTGGGTATGGTGTCATTAAATAATTTAAGACAGAGGACTTATTAGGTAAGGGAATCAAAGGTTATCGAAGATTAACCAACAGATTAGAGAATGGGAAAAAATAGAATCCCGAGAAATAAAACCATTCAAGACACTCAGTAGTTTGGACAACACAGTTTGACCACTATTGAGGATAAACTGACTGACATGTAATTATTCAATTTATCCTTACTTCCTTTTTAAACAAAGGAATAATATTATTCATCTCCAATCCTCCAGCGTCATGCTCTTATTCAGTGAAGATTGGAAAATGGTGGTTAGGCTTTCAGCTATTACCTCCCTGGCTACTCTTAGCAGCCTGGGTTAGATTTCACCTGCCCAGTGATGATTTATGCACATCCAGGGATATTATTCCCATTAATACTTTGCCTCTCCCCCATGTTAATCACATCCAATACTTTGCCATCCTCCTTAACTACAATTCCGGCAGTACCCATCCCTATTTGAAGATATACACAAAATAGAGTGTGGGTAGATGAATTGAGATGGATGAGTGGGTAGTTGAATCAGGAAGTTTTGATTTTGATGTAGTTTAATTTATTATTGTCACATGTATTAACACGCAGTGAAAAGTATTGTTTCCTGTGCACTATACAGATAATGTATACCATTCATAGAGAAGAAAATGAGAAAGTGCAGAATGTAGTGTTACAGTCATGGCTAGGGTGTCAAGAAAGATCAACTCAGTGGAACGTAGGTCCATTCAAAAGTCTGACGGCAGCAGGGACAAAGCTGTTCTTGAGTCAATTGGTATGTAATCTCAGACAGAAGAAGGGTGAAAGAGAAAATGTCTGGGGTGCGTGGGGTCCTTAATTATGCTGGCTGCTTTGCCAAAGCAGCAGGAAGTGTGGACAGAGTCAGTGGATGGGAGATTGGTTTACATGATGGATTGGGCTACATTCATGACTTTTTGTAGTTCCTTGCAGTCTTGGGCAGAGCAGGAGCTGTACCAAGCTGTGATACAATCAGAAAGAATGCTTTCTATAGTGTGTCTGTAAAAGTTAGTGAGAATCATAACTGATATGATTAATTTTCTTAGCCTTCTGAGAATGTAGAGGCATTGGTGGACTTTCTTAACTATAGTGTCAGCATAGAGGGACCAGGATAGGCTAATGGTGATCTGGGCACCTAAAAACTTGAAGCTCTCGACTCTTTCTATTACACCCCCATTGATGTAGACAGGGACATGATCTCCTTTACGCTTTCTGAAGTCAATGATAATCTACTTCATTTTTTTGACATTAAGGAAGAGATTATTGTTGCCACTCCAGTTCACCAGATTTCTATTTCATTCCTGTGCTCTATATCATCATTATTTGAGATCCAATCCACTACAGTGGTGAGGTCGGCAAACTTGAAAATGGGAATTTGGCCAGTGTCATAGATGTATAAAGAGTATAGTAGGCGGCTGAGAACACAACCGGTGTTGAGGATGATTGTGGAGGAGATGTTGTTGGCTATCTTTACTGATTGTGGTTTGGGAGTTAGAAAGTTCAGGATCCAGCCTCAGTGGGAGGAGCCAAACCCCAGGCCACGGAGTTTTGAGATGAGTTTTGTGGAAATAATGGTGTCGAAAGCTGAGCTGCAGTCAATAAATAGAACTTATACCAGCCCTGGCTACTAAATGAACTCAGGAAGGGAGTAGCGGAAAATTTAACCATCATTTTCCAATCTTCATTGGATGTGAGCATGGTGCTGGAGGATTGAAGACGACTAATATTATTTCTTTGTTTAAAAATGGAGTAAGGATAGATTGAATAATTATAGGCTAGTCAGTCTAACCTCAGTAGTCAGGTTATGTTGGGAGTCTTGTCAGGTCAGGGAGTAGTCAGATTCTGTTGGAAGCAATTTGGAGCATGTCAGGGAATAGTTGGTGCTTGGGAGCATCCAGGTAGTCAAATTGGGCTATGAGGATAGTCATGTTGAGTCAAGGGGATAATTGGGTCCCGTTGGATGGGTAGAGGGATTTGGAGTGATAATCAAAAGTGGCAATGGTGATTGATACAAGGATCAGTGGTACAGTTATTCAGATGTTCGACTAGCTTTTAATATGTCTGACATTTCCAGAGTAACTATCCAGGTAAGTATCATAGCCTCTCCTAAGTCTCCAATTATAGCTTCAAATAGAAGACATTTGGGTAGGGTTCTGTGGAACAGGGAAGTTTAAACGTCCTGGCAATTTCCCTCTAAGTCTACATTAAGTAGAAGTGATGGCCTAGTGGTATTATCACTAGACTATTAATGCAGAAACTCAGCTAACATTCTGGGGACCAGCAGATGGTGGAATTTGAATTCAATTGAATAATTTAGAATTAAGAATCTACTGATGAACATGAAACCATGGTTGGAAAAACCCATCTGGTTCACTGATGTCCTTTAGGGAAGAAAATCTGCTGTCCACACCTGGTCTGGCCTACATGCAACTCCAGAGCCACAGTAATGTGTTGACTCTCAAATGCCCTCCAAGGGCAACTAGGGATGGCAAGTAAATGCTGGTCCAGCCAGTGATGCTCATATCCCATGAATGACTAACAAAAAACATATCAGAACTTCCACATGGTTGTAACATAGACGCACTCTCCAATGATATGGAGACCAGAAGATATGGCCATAAGGTGCAATGATAATTCTAAAGTTCAAAATTTATTTATTAGTGCTACAAGTAGGCTTACATTAATGCTGCAATGAAGTTGCTGTGAAAATCCCTTATTCTCAACACTCCTGCATCTGTTTGGGTACACTGAGGGATAATTTAGTGTGGCCAATCCACATAACCACATCTTGAGCACATTAGTGTAAGTGCACTCGATGAGTATAAATATAAGTTTGTCCTAATGTAAATTAATGATTTTGCACATGCTTGGTAGCAGGTTAACAATGGTAGGAATGATGAACAGTATTTGCAAGTTTTTACTCAACAAAGATTGTTTTATTCTCTCGGAAACATATTTGATGTATGTGAATGTATTTTCTTCACTGTGAATGATCAAAGCTTCATAGCAACCATACACCTCAGTCATGTCAGAGTTTTTGTCCAAACAGAATTTCTATAATTGGACTTGGATTTTTGTTCAATGTATTCGTTTCTAGTCTTTGTTTCCCACAAGGTGAATAATTTTTGGAGGAGGTCATGGTGTAGTGATGTCATTACACTATTAATCCAGAAACTCAGCTAATGTTCTGAGGGACTGGAGTCGAATCCCTCCATGGCAAATGATAGAATTTGAAGTCAATAAAGAATATCCTGAATTAAGAATCTACTGATGACCATGAAACCGTTGTTGATTCTCAGAAAATCCCATCTGGTTCTCTAATATCATTCATCTGCAGTCCTTCCTTGACTGGACTACATGTGAATTCAAAGCCACAGCAATGCAGTTGACACTCATCTGCCTCTGGGCAACAAGGGATGGGCAATGAATTCTGGCCAGCCAGCAATGCCTATGAACCACAAATGAATAAAAAATTGTATCATGTGTTTTCATGCCATTATTGAAGCTGTTATTTAAAAAGTTATGGGGGATTCTATCAATCCCTTCCAATGATTTTAATGGTGGGTGTCCGGCAGAATATGGTGGGATGCACAAAAATCATTTTCACGTTGGCATATGTTTACCATGGGTTCTTCCAATTGTGCCCACCACAGTGGGTCAGAAATCCCACCAAAGGCCTCATTTGCATTCTGTTAATGGAAGATGAAGGGCCAGCTTCCAATATCAGATTCTCTGTGGTGGGAAAACATGCTGGGATTTTCTGAAACAAAAACAGAAAATGCTGGAAAATCTCAGCAAGTCAGATGGCACCTGAAAAGAGAAATGTTTTGGGCCAATGTTTTGAGTCTGGATGATCCTTCATCAGAGCTTTAGCATTAAACACGTTCTGAACAAAGTGGCATGAAGATGTCAGGACTCATCTGAACAATGCCTGGGATAATCTCCAGACTCCAGGATGAAATTTACCCTGAACTCTGCAACACTACAGCAATGAGAGATGCATCTGCAGGTGGACCTTCTAGATTAGGTGCTCTGGAGGGGTCAAACTTCTGGTCTTGGAGCATTTCCAGAGATCCATCTTCATTTTCAGACAACCCCCTCTCTTTCTTCAGTCATGAGTCAATGATGTTGGGTATCTGTTTAATATGGCACCTGGATACAATGGTGGACTCTGTGCCATCCAAGCCTGCCCCTCACTGAATAGAGTGTAACAACCCGAGTGCATAGTTAATGAGGTCAGAGCTGGCAGATTTGATTTCTTTTCCGCCAGCCACCGTAGCAGGAAAATTGGCACTTCATCTCAAGATGGCTGACTTCCACCCATTGACTTTTCATGGTTGATTGTGGCTATGTCTCAAAATTAATCCTTTCGGGCATTTATTAATTTAGCTTGCAATGATAAATAGTTCAACTTCATGGAGATACGGCTCACACCGGCATACTGGCAGTGTGGGATTGGAAAAAGCTCACAACACTGGGAATCTTGAGAAAGGGACATCTTTGTTAAAGAAAAAGTGGACCCCCCCTCCCCCCATGCACATGGACAACCTCCCATCTCCCCACACTCCTGCCACATGCACTCAGAAAATGCCCTCTCCACAATGAAGCTCCCCCTCATTGGCACGGCTCCTCCTGTCAGATTCCAGGGGCAATGCCAGGCGCCAGCTTTCAAGGTACTGTACAGGAATGTCATTTCCTCCGGGGACTATACTTAGCTGTGACCCTGTGATGAGTTCCCTTCACCTGACACCTCTTGTGGACTTCGCTGACAGATGGGAGAGATCCCATTGCGGGGGGACAACACAGCAGGAAAGCTCTTTAAAGACATTATAATTTATTGGGCAGGGACTCTGTTTTGTCCCCAGAAGGTGGCGGGGAAAATTTGAAAACACAACCTCATTGGTGAGCTTCATGTTGTCTGACTTGTGAGATTTTGCACATGTTGTCCTCCATGAACACAAAATACAGCTAATATTTTAAAGAAAGGACATTTTTGTTGTGATTTATAACCTAATATTTGTGTGTTATAATGGTAATGCAGTGGCATGGTAACAATTGACAGAATGTGATTAGCTATGGCCAATTTGTTTCAAAAGGAACAAACACATGAATTGGCAAGGGATAAGAGATATGTGACATAAGATGTTATCTAGGCTGACAGCAGACAATTACTAATTGAGCTCTTCTCCTCTGCAACTCAATCTTGGATCAGCCTTTCTGCTAATCCCCTTTCTCCTACTGATCCCTTGCTGGATGCATTTAGTCCACTGAGGGAGCATCCGGTTGTTGGCATTGTCTGTTCTTTTGGCCTAGCTCCAGGTTTGAAATACTTATAGAAGAATCTTGAAGACTAAATGCTTTACTTATCTGAGACTTTAAGAAGAGCAGACAGAAGAACTTCAAATGAACACTTTCAGCATTTTACCCGTTCTGCAGTGTATTTTCAAGTTTGATTCATCATTGAGGGAGAGTAAATATTGTCTTACAATGTTAGATAATGAAATGTGTACATACAAGGAGACAGAGTTTATTTGCTAAAGAGAACATTTTCCCACCTCCAATGATTCAGGGTGCCATTTTTTATCCTGTAATTTATAATGTTTATTCATTTTAGATTTTATTTTTTAGCTTTTTTTTCCTGAAACCAAGGCAAATGACTGCATTTTAACTTTGGCACGGTATGAATTTATGGCATGGGGTCAATATCTGGCCAAGGGTGTGTGTTAATTATATTAAAATGTATTTAACTCAACGTTATGCCCATTGTGGGCATGAACCTGATTACATTGCCAGAGAAGGACAGCAAAACTGAAAGTTGCAATCTTGCCAGCGGGATACACAACTCGCAAATTTCACTGCATCTCAAGTCCATGCTGCAATGGTGCCTATGGGCTCAAGTTCCCATCTAATGTTCAGGGTAATGGGGGAAAGGCAGGAGAATAGCACTAAATTGAGTGAGCTATACTCAGATGACAGCCATGGGGATTGGTTCAAAAATGAAAGAGTACAATTCTTGCAGTGCATTGCAGGATACCAAACAAATTAGCTAAGATAATATTTAATGATCAAATTAGCTATGAAAGTGATGGTGATTATCAGGCAGTTCTGAGAAATTTCTAAAGCACATATTGTTGAATAATTTTTTCATCACCCCAAATTGCATTGACAATTTGATCAAATTTGGTTTATTTTTTAGATTGAATCAAGGATTCTCCCTAGATCAAACTATATAATCAGGTAAATAAAGACACATGGTTAATTTAATCAGACATGTAACTGGCATGAGTTCAGAGAATTGTCTAGTAACATTACCAACAGCATAGTCAGGTTCAGTTGTGGAGTCAATTTATGGAAGATGAAGAATAGGGCTAAGATATTGATCCAGATCTTCTAGTCTCCAGACAATTGGGAACTGGATATATGACCAAAGATGTAGAAGTCCCGATGCAATAATTCTGTGGGAATTTTCTGGGGAGCTCAAACTTACAATGGACAATTCCACTGTTGTCGGTACCATCCACACAAATCACTGACTCCGCATTGGAGCCAGAGATTTTGAACAGTTCTATCGTACATACACAGAGTATGGGAATGAGACAGAGAATCTGGTGAACTGATGCGGCAACAATAACCTCTCCCTCAATGGCAACAAATTGAAGAGGATTGTCATCGACTTCAGGAAGTGTAAAGGAGAACATGTTCTTGTTTACATCAACGGGGATGAAATAGAAAGGGTCAAGAGTTTCAAGTTTTTAGGTGTCCAGATCACCAACAACCTGTCCTGTCTCCCCATGTCGACATTATAGTTAAGAAAGTCCACCAACGCCTCTATTTTCTCAGAAGACTAAAAAAAATTGGTATGTCAGCAACGACCCTTACCAACTTTTATAGATGCACCATAGAAAGCATTTTTTCTGGTTGGTATGGCTCCTGCTCTGCCCAAAACTGCAAGAAACTTTAAGAAGTCATGAATGTAGCACAATTCATCATGCAAATCAGCCTCCCATCCATTGACTCTGTCTACACTTCCTGCTGCCTTGGCAAAGCAGCCGGCATAATTAAGGATCCCACACATTCTCTCTTCCACCTTCTTCTGTCAAGAAAAAGATACAAATGTCTGAGATCACATACCAATCGACTCAAGAACAGCTTCTTCCCTAATGTTGTCAGACTTTTGAATGGACTTACGTTGCATTAAGTTGATCTTTCTCTACACCCTAGCTACGACTGTAATACTATATTTTGCACTCTCTTGTTTCCGTCTCTATAAATGGTATGCTTTGTCTGAATAGCATACAAGAAATAATACTTTTCACTCTATGTTAATACACATGATAATAATAAATCAAATCAAATCAAAATCAGCTACACAGGAAACAAAAGAGAAAAATTGCTTGAGTAATTCCTGTTAACTATGTAACTGACTGTCCAATCATCCACACTGACCAACCCTCCAACTAGGCCTAGAACCTCCCTCTCCGTCCCTCCACCCAGCAATCCCGACCAATATGCATATTCAACACTCTGAAGTTGCTGCCAATGGCTTCATAGAAAACAGGCTGCCCATTCACAAATGCTCTGGGAGAGATATATGACACTGGTTGGGAAAGCTCTCCTCTGTAAATGATTGCTTATCCAGAGCTGCAAAAGCCTACATTATCTTATGCATCGACATGGACAACATAAACTTCTCTATCTCCTTCACATGGAAAGAGTAACATGCTTTTACTCTCTTGGACAGACACACATCTCACCCTTGGCAACTTCTTGCCAATCTAGCACCTTGGCAATGTCAACAGCCTCCTCCTGCATCATTTCAGTGTAATAAGATGTGCCAGATCAGCTCTGGGACAGCCCCTTTCTCACTCATTTTGTGCTCTTTAAAAACCTGCAAAATGAAGAGTGAGAGAGTACAGACTTTGGTGCCTCTATCATTTCCTATTGCTGTTTTAACACAGAAATGTAGAAACTAGAAACGGAAGGAGGCCATTCGGGCCTTTGAGCTTGATTTGCTATTCATTTTGATTCTGGCTGATCATCTAATTCAATATCCTGATCCCCTCTTCCCACCATATCCCTTGACCCCTTTAGCTCCAAGCACTACATTTAATTCTTGAAATCAGACAATGACTTAGCTTCATCTACATTCTGCGGTAGTATTGCATTCCATAGGTTCACCACTCGCTTGGTGAAGAGGTTTCTCCTCACCTCAGTTCTAAAAGGTTTACCACTTAATGTCCAGCTATGACTTCTCGTTCTGGTCTCCCCACAATTGGGAATATTCTTTCTGAATCTACCCTGTTTAACCCTTTCAGAATTTTATAAGTTTCTATGCGATTCTGATTCCCTTTTACTCTTCTAAATGCCAGTGAATATAATCTTAACCGACTTTATCTCATATAACAGACCTGCCATTCCAGGAATAAGACTGGTAAACCTTCAAATCAGCCTGATCAATCATTTACTCATCTGCCTCCCTGCCACCATAACTATCTGTGCTTTAAGCACCTACCACTCTACCCAGATGCCACCCTATGTATTTCCTACCCTACCTACTTACATTATTAACTCTATCCTCTTATCTATTTATCTTGCCGATCTTACACCCTTACACATTTATATGCCCACTGTAGATTTTCAAAGAAGCTTTGCGACATTTAAACTCTTTAATTATCAGAATACAACAGCTAGTGCCATAAAAGGGGATATGGTTTCAAAGTTTCAACTAACTAGAAATTCTGCAATTTGAAAGAAACCAGAACAAAATACTTAAAATTGCAAAATCACCCTTCCAAGGCGAAAGTGTAAAGAAAAAGATATTTATTATAATTCAGAGACCCATCAAAACTCTTAACTGTTAAAGGAAGAGTCACTAAAAATCAAAGTGCTGAATATTGAAACAATAGAACATAGAACATAGAACATTACAGCGCAGTACAGGCCCTTCGGCCCTCGATGTTGCGCCGGCCAGTGGACCCGCTAACCTAAGCTATTCCAATATCATCCATATGCCTATCCACCGAACATTTGAATGCCCCCAAAGTAGGCGAGTCCACAACTGCTGCAGGCAGGGCATTCCATGCTCTCACCACCCTCTGTGTAAAGAACCTGCCTCTGACATCCGTCCTATAACTACCACCTCTTAATTTAAAGTTATGTCCCCTCGTGTTGGTCATCACCATCCGAGGAAAAAGGCTCTCACTATCCACCCTATCCAATCCCTTGATCATCTTATACGCCTCAATTAGGTCACCGCGTAACCTTCTTCTCTCTAATGAAAATAACCTCAGGTCCCTCAGCCTTTCCTCATAAGGCCTTCCCACCATACCAGGCAACATCCTGGTAAACCTCCTCTGCACCCTTTCCAATGCTTCCACATCTTTCTTATAATGCGGCGACCAGAACTGTACGCAATACTCCAAGTGCGGCCGCACCAGAGTTTTGTACAGTTGTAACATAACCTCACGGCTCCTAAATTCAATCCCTCTACCAATAAAAGCTAACACACCGTACGCCTTCTTAACAACTTTATCAACCTGGGTGCCAACTTTCAAAGAGCTATGTACTTGTACCCCAAGATCCCTCTGCTCGACAACACTATTAAGGGTCCTTCCATTAACCCTATATTGCATATGTCTGTTATTCCTACCAAACAATGGCTGCTACAGGAAGACACACTGAGAACCCACTGAAAATAACAATCCATGAAGTATAACTGGCCAGACTGAAATCACTGCAGACAGATTACGAGAAATACTTGAGCAGAGGAACAGGCTGCAGTCTGATCTGTTTCTCTTATTTGTCTATATTTCCTTATGGAAAAAGTGTACTTTATGGTTTGGAAGACAACGTTGCTCGAAATTATCCAGTGAACTGAGATATCATAAAATTTGCAATATCTCTGTTTCTGACTGCATCCACAAAATCAGCTAATCTGCCTATGTGTGCACATATGCATGTGTATGTACGCTTGCATGCATATGCACATGTGTGTATGTATGTCCCAGCTTTAGCGGTTAATAAATGCCCTTTCCTTAACAGACCAAACGTTGCTTAGACTGGTCCTTTAGTACACACAGCCTGACTAGTGAAACATATTTTGATATAAAAAAGCATATCCTTTTGAAAAATAAATTTAAACCTTTGTTGTGATCAACCAAATTGAATAGCGGGGAGCCACTTCAACCTTTCTCACCTCGTAGCAACAGAGCATTTGGAGTGACAGAATCAGTCTTGGAGTCATATTTAAACCTGAGATGAGTTTCTGAACTTATACTGGACCATCATTGAGACTGCTTCTTTATATTTCCTTAATATCAGCTAACTACACCTCAGTAGGATGCTCAAGTCTTCACTTATGCCTTGGTTACCTCTAGATTTGACCATTCCAATGCATTCCTGGCCTACCCTCTTTCATTGCACCATTCAAAACTCTGCTGCCCACGTCTCTTCTTGCAGCATGTCCCATTCACACATCAGCCCTGGAACTTGCAGAACTGCCATGGCTTTCATTCAAGGAGCACTTCAATTTTATAGTACTAATTCTTGTATTTAAATCTCTGCATTACCTAGCCCCCTTCTTATCTCTGTAATTTCCTCCAGCTCCCCAACCTTCAGAGATATGTACACTTATCTTATTCAGATCACTTGAGCATCCTCGATTTTCAATCACTCTACCACTGGCGACAAAGCCTTTTTCTACCAATGCCTTTAGCTCTACCTCTTTCTTTCTTGAATATTAAAATGATCATTAAAACCTATTTTGGCCAAGCTTTAATCCATATGATCTTGATGCCTTAATGCTTACATTCCTTGGAGTGCAATTTTACTTTCTAATTTTCCTTTCGGGCATTGTGAAACATTTCAGGACATTATATGTTAAAGGTGTTAGATGACCGTTCTTGCTGCCAGTTATTAACATTCTGCATTTAAATCAACTCCATAGTGCCATTTAAATACCAGCAATATGTCACAACACAGAAGAAGCAGGCTTTCAGAAGGTATATTTGGTAAGGATATTTGACACAATGTGAATGTAAGGATAGACCAGGATTGAGAAATTCTACTCCAGGTTAATAGCCTGTTGGCACTGATAGTCACATTCACACTTCTATACTGGTCTTGGAGCAGAGGTACCAGTTGGAGTGTACCTTACTCATGGGTCAACACCTCAAGGGAGCAAGAATATTATTAGATTAAAAAGAGACCATATGTGCTTTCTGGATTACTTAGGTCAATTACATTTCAGATGAAGTGTTATAAAATGGCACAGAATGAAAGTCAAGTTTTATTTGACTTTGAACTCTAATTGCCAGAGAAACATAAAGTGAGCAAGGAGCATTTATCAAAGTTATTCATTCATATCAACTGTGCATCAAGTATAATAAATAAACTCCATCCTTCTGCAAGAGAAACCTGAAAGATTAAGATTATTTCTGTTTATTGGTTTATATTGGAAATTCAAAAATATTTCTGCAAAATAGGCCATTTTTTTGAATTATCCTGTGCACTATTTTGGCTGAAATTTTATCACCTCACCAACAAATTGAATCAGAGTGGGGTGAGGAGTGGACAATGGGAAGATCCGTTGATCTCAGGGAGGATTTTACAATTTTTGGACAGACAAGGTAATAAAATCCCTCTATAGTCTTCATTCCTTATTAATCCAACACAAAAGGAATGTGAGCATCAAACACACAAGGTAATAAAATCCCTCTATAATCTTCATTCCTTATTAATCCAACACAAAAGGAATGTGAGCATCAAACACACAAAGTTATGATAATTATGATGCCCCACCCTGCTCAATTAACTGTCTTTATTGGACATCAAATGGTTGTGCCCTTTGACGTAACTATGGCAACTCCTTGGGGAAATTTTATGGGGGTATGAGTTGGCGGGAGATGGTGTGGGAGGGTGGCGGGTGCAGTGTGATGATGATGAACCAACTGACTTAAAGATAAAAAGTTGACCTGCAATGAAAACATATTGCTAGTGGCCTTAATGAGCAGAAAGTGGGACCTCTCTCCCGCAGTCAGAGGAAATCCCAACTTGAGGAACAACCAGCCAATCTGATTGGCCAATAACTCTAGCAGCACAGAAGTCAGTTTGCAGTTTGTAGAACTGCTGGGACTGCAGATAAGGCCTGGGAAGAAGAGCAATGGATCCCGGACTTTAGCAAATCCCAGACGTTTAGGTTAGGAAGAGCTCGGGCATCCAAGAAACAGAAGAGCAAAGGAGGTAGGAGGTTGGGTTTTAAGGCCAGATGAGGAAGCACAATCTCCGATGAAGGGTCATCTTGATTTGAAATGTTGGCTCTATTCTCTCTCCACAAATGCTGTTGGACCTGCTGAGATTTTCCAGTGTTTTCTGTCTTTGTATTTATAAACTTTGAGCTGCATTATGAGCTATTGAAATACAAACATATAAACATTTTCAAATATGTTCTCTGATTATTCAGATCTGGATAATTGGAAAGAAAAATTTTCTAAAGCAAGGACCTAGATCTTCCAATCAGAATTGGAAATCTACTTTCCGATCTCGATCAGAGAAAAAAAGAATGCCCTCTTACCATCCTCTGATTTTTCTGACAGAGTATCTTTCACATTTAACTCAGTGCAGCAAACCTTGGAGAGAAATCATATATAATGCATGCAGAAAGCAGACCACTTCTTTTTATAACGTTAGCCGCCATATTCTGGTAACTAAAAAGTTTAAATGTCTCCAAGCTGCTTTGAAAATAGCTCTAAACAGGGGTCAAATGTTCAAGCAAAGTGGATAAGTGGGTAGGATGAGAAACATAATGCGTTTATTAAGTGGGAAGGTATCTCTTTAAGGGAAACATGGCAGAGTAAGGGTCACATGACCTATGTGACCAATTAGAACTCAAAGTGTGGAATTACCACACTGAGAAAAGCTTGCAGGCAGAGACGTTTTCGGAGCTAGCTATGGCTCAGACTGCTGTACAATTCTAATAATGATTATATTTATGTTCATTAATGAAGTCTGTTAAAGTGCATTTTTACATCTAGTGATAATGATAAATTATCTTTAAATTGCCTTTGGCTCAATACCTGTGCGTATCTAGTATTGAGCAAAGTTTTAAAAAGAAAGTATTCATCAGAATGTCTTTTTGGGTGAATAGACTCATGTGACTCTTCCACTGAGACCTATTGGTATCGTTTCCAAGCAAACAAGATGGGAGGGATGCAAAACACAGAGCAATTCTCCAAAGTCTTTGTGGAACTCAGACCTATAACCTTATTCACAGTCTTTGAATCTTAAGTGTGTCCGACTCCAAATCATTTAGTGAGATTATTAATTTAGTGAAGACTCAATTGCAAACTCAGCCATCACTCATACTCCAGAGATTCAAACTTAACTCAAGAGTGACTGCCCCAGGCAAATCGATTATGACTTACATTGCTAAACTGAAGCAATTAGCAGAGCATTGTGATTTTGAAGGCCCCTAAATAGCATGTTACATAATAGCTTAGGTTGCTGTGTTCCAATAATGTTGTTCAATGAAGATTGCTTGCAAAGGCTGGTGTAAATTTTAAACAAACAATGGAGGTAGTGCTGGCCATGGTGGGTCAGATAGATAGGTGGGAGTCAGGTCACGTCAGGGGCTAATCAGGTCAGGTTCGAGGGTATTGGGAGGTCAGGACAGCAGTTTAAGATGAAGAGGGTCAGAAGAGTAGGCAAGGGAAGAGGAAGTGGAGTATAGTTGGCAGGGGTAGGGGGTAATTGGCAGGAAGATCAGCTATATGTTTACATAGCAATTAGACTAGAATCTTTCTATTTAACATTGCCTGTGTAACTATCGAAATAAATTGGAATCATCTGACCAACTGAAGAGTTGTAAGCTTTTTCGGAAGACTCCATGAGCAGCAAATGGTCCAACAGAAGTCAAACTTCCTGGACAAATCCCATGGCTGCCTTTCACTGGGGCTTCTGAAACATCTCCTGTGCATCTACCAAGCAAATCCAGTCTCCAACCATCCAAAGACTGTAAGATTTGGACCATTGTTACAACAAAGTCATACCATGTAGACATTTTCTTTCCTGTAAGTTTGATACAGTGTTTTATTGAGTTCAGTGTTGTGAATTAATTAGGAATAACGATACTGAAAATGTAGCCTTTTATTGGGTAATATCACAAAAGATTTGGTGAACTGATTTACTTACATGTATATGAAACGTGGTCCATATTGGATTATAATAAATGTAAGCTGTGATTCTGCATCAATTGAATATCTGAGTGAAATCTACCATCACAACAGTGTAGGGTGAGATGAACTTCAGTAAATAGTCTCAGTTTTCATCAAAATTGCAATACCTTGGGCAGTAGAAAAATGTAATAAAACTAATGCAATAGTGGTGCATTTTGATGGAGAACTTAGCCTTATTTCTGCCTTCAATTCTAGTCATCCAGTTGCATTATGTAGGGTGTAATTTTTAAATATTTAATGATGTTATTAAGTGCTTACTTCAGAGTTAGTAAATAGTGACATTACAAGATTTAGTTGCACTAACTTCCATGTTTCAGTGCCCTGGGGTAGTAAATTTTGACTTTACAGCTCTGCTAATTAACATACTTCATTTCATTATGCATACATGAGAATAGTTGATTGAAGAACACAAGGTCTGTATCTGAGCTTCAATTTACTGCCTTCAGCAAAAGTGTCAAAGAAGGTTTCGGAGGAGGTTGACTTATCTCCACTCGAGTAAATTGTAAAAACTTGTAGTTGGTGAAGTAACGCACATCTGAGATGTGATGTATTAAAGTTAGGGGGGATGGTGGTGTAGTGGTAATCTAGAGAGACACTCTAGGGATATGGGTTCAAATCCCATGCCAGCTGGTGGAACTTAATTAATAAATCTGGAAATTATAAAGCAAGCCTCAGTCCTGACAATCATGAAATCTATGAGCTGCTCAAGAAGCCAACTGACCTGAATGTTACATTTATCATTACTGGCAGGCAAGCAAGTGGGAAGTCTGATTTCCCACTACCTCCCCACCTCCCTCACAAAGGTGATATTTCCCACATTGTGGCTCCTCATCACTCTACTCCCTCACTCCCTCTTTCTGCCCTAAAAGTCTGGGACTTATTTTAACCTAGATAGACTCATAGAATCCTACAGTGCAGAAAGAGACCATTTGGTCTATCAAGTCTGCACTGAACTTTCCACATAATTCCATGTATTTATCCTGATAAACCACCTGACAATAAGAGGCAATTTAGCATGGCTGATCCACCTAACCTGCACATCTTTGGACTGTGGGAAGAAACCAGAGCTCCCAGAGGAAACCCGTACAGACACAATGGTAACATGCAAACTCCACTCAGTCAGTGGCCCAAGCTAGGAATTGAACCTGGGTCCCTAGTACTGTGAGATAGCAGTGCTAACCACTGTGTCACTCTGCTGACTCAATACTGAACCATTGTGTTTCTCGCTCATGCCCATTACGAACCACTGCTACAACTGTTGTCCAATCAAATTGGCTGAAAGGTCCTGAGGGTAGAAGTTCCTCTCACTGCAGGGTGGAAATCCCACTCTCTGCTTGTTAAGGCCACTGGCAGTGTGTGAGTGGAATAGGCACTACTCTAAGGCAAAATATGGGTGGCAGAGAATTATATGACCTCAAATTACAGCGAGTAGAATGTGGGAGGTCAGCCATGAGTGTGTTGGAATATTCAAGTTCTGAAGTGATGGAAAACATTGAATCACCTGAGATGGGGTTGAAGTTGAGTACTATTAAGGGATTGAAATAGGCAGTTTTAGTATTGGCATGAACATGAGGTCAGTATTTCAGCACAGGACGAAATGTCAGACAACATTGCAAACCGTCTGGTTTTGTCTCAGGCAGTTATGACAGAGATGGATGCAGTTGGTAGCTAGAAAAATAGGTCAGAAGTGATGGTCAAAGGTTTCTCTCTTAATATTTAATTGGAGGAACTATCTGCTCATCCAGTACTCGGTGTCAGATAATTTAGTGGCAGTGGGAGAGTCGACAGGAGTAATGGTGAGGTGGAGCTGGGTATCAGCAGCACACATGTGAAAACTCACACTGCTTTCGGATGACGTTGCATGTAGTTGAGAAACAGGACAGGCCAAGGATAGTTCAGTGGGGGAACATCAGAAGTGGGAGCAGGAAGTAAAATCATTACAAGTGGATTCCCTGACTATGATTAGATAAGAATGAATCCAGGTGAGAACTGTCCCAGCCAACTAGAGAATAGTGGAGAGGAGTTAGTGAATAATGGTGTGGTCAACCATGTCAAAGGCTGCTTACAGCCAAGAAAGGAATACTGACCATACACATCTGATATGGACTGGTAAAATAACACACCTACTTTATAGGGACTGGCGAAGAAACACACATTTTGATACAGTATCTTTAACCAAAGTAAAACACTTTACACATTTTCAAAGAAAATTTAATCCCAAGCCACCTGAGATGACCAAAAGCTTAAGAAGTCTGATGACACCAGCTTTAAGTCCAACCAATTTATTTGATGGTAAACTCACAAGCTTACCCTCTTTGTCAGATGAATGAGGTGTTCTGGTCTCAAACAGCACATATAACAGCACAGACTGTTTACAGATTATTGATTAGAATGCGAATCTTTACACCTAACCTGCTATTTAAGTCTTAAAGTGGCTAACAATGTGAGTGGAAGGAGCACTGAACACAGGTTAGAGAGATGTGTATTGTCTCCAGACAGTACAGTAAGTGAGGTTTTGCTAACCCAGGCAAGTCATGGGGGTTACAGATCGTGTGACATGAACCCAAGATCCCTGTTAAGACCATCCTCATGTGTGCGGAACTTGGCTATCAGTCTCTGCTCAGCGACTCTGCGCTGTCATGTGTCGTGAAGGCTGCCTTGGAGAATGTTTACCCAAAGGTCAGAGGCCGAATGCCCGTGACCGCTGAGCTGTTCGCCAACAGGAAGAGAGCAGTGTTGCCTGGTGATTGTCGAGTGATGTTTATTCATCCACTGTCGTAGTGTCTGCATGGTCTCCCCAATGTCTTCGGGACATCCTTTCTTGCAACCTTTGGATAAGCATTCTTCAAGGTGGCCTTCACGACACACGACAGCACAGAGTCACTGAGCAGAGACTGATAGCCAAGTTCCGCATACATGAGGATGATCTCAACAGGGATCTTGGGTTCATGTCACACTATCTGTAATCCCCATGACTTGCCTGGGTTTGCAAAACCTCACTTACTGTACTGTCTGGAGAAAATACGCATCTCTTTAACCTGTGCTTAATGCTCCTTCCACTCACATTGTTAGCCACTTTAAGACTTGAATAGCAGGTTAGGTATAAAAATTTGCATTCTAATCAGTAATCTGTAAACTGTCTGTGCTGTTATATGTGCTGTATGAGACCAGAACACCTCATTCACCTGACGAAGAGGGTAACCTCAAAAGCTTGTGAGTTTACTATCAAATAAATTGGTTGGACTTAAACCTGGTGTTGTCAGACTCCTTACTGTGTTTACCCTAGTCCAATGCCGGCATCTCTACCTCAAAATCTTAAGCACAGGGATAGGTTTTAGGAGTGTTTTGAAGGAAGGATTGAGATGTTTGGGGAGGTAATTCCAAAATTGCTGCAGCTTAAGTTACAATCACAAATGGTGCAGTGAAATAATTTGGGGATCTTAAAGAGGGTAAGAAGTCTCACAACATTAGATTAAAGTCCAACCAACTTATTTGATAGTAAACTCACAAGCTTTCGGGATTTGCCCCTTCGTCAGGTGAATGGAGAGTTCTGGCCTCAGATAGAGCATATAACAGCACAGACAGATTACAGATTACTGATTAGAATGCGACTTTATGACTAACTTGCTATTCAAGTCTTAAAGATGCAGACAATGTGAGTGGAAAGAGTATAAGGCATAGGTTAAAGAGATGCGTATTGTCTCCAGACAGTACAGTAAGTGAGGTTTTGCAAACACAGGGAAGTCATGGGAGTTACAGATTGTGTGACATAGTGCAACATGAACTCAAGATCCCCACTATGTTGCACTATCTGTAACCCCCATGATTTGCCTGGATTTGCAAAACTTCACTTACTGTACTGTCTGGAGATAATACACATCTCTTTAACCTATGCCTAATGCTCTTTCCACTCACATTGTCTGTATCTTTAAGACTTGAATAGTAGGTTAGTTGTAAAGACTTGCATTCTAATCAGTAATCTGAAAACTGTGTGTGCTGTTATATACTCTGTCTGAGGCCAGAACTCTCCATTCACCTGTCAAAGGGGCAAACCCCAAAAGCTTTTGAGTTTACTATCAAATAAATTAGTCGGACTTTAATCTGGTGTTGTGAGACTTCTTATTGTGTTTACCCCCGTCCAACACCAACATCTCTACATCATAATTTTAAAGAGGTCAGTATTGGAGAGACTCCAAGATCTCAGAAAGTTTTAGATGAATTATTTCATCAGTAGACATTGTTGCCACATCCCAATCAACAAGCTATGTGCAGCATGGTATTTTCAACTAATGTATAATAAGTTAGCTGATTTACAAAATACATGTTTTGTGCAAAGGGGTTAATAAATCTTTATGCAGGATCATTATTCTATATGGAATGTAATAGCTGTGCACCTATATTTAAAACTTTATTGGATTTATTATCCACTAATTAAAGCCTGACTTGTATTGATGACCCTACTTCTAAGGAAATATATATCACTCAAAGGCATATTAATTAATCAGCCAGTTTGATGTTTCTTCATGCAATATCTGTGAACTATGCTTCAAACTGCAATTATGAGATGTAATACTTAGCCTAAAAGTACATGGGAGTTTGGACCCATAGTAGAAAAGGTAATTTGCCTCAAAGATTTCAGATAAGTTTTTACTTAAATCTGTGTCACTGATCAATCCTGGGTGCATTACAGTGGCCGAAGAGTCCTTGAACTACTATCTTCATACCACATCACCACAAAAGGTGTTGAACAAAGCACAGTCCATCACTCAAACCAATCTCCCATACGTTGACTCGTCATTTCCCCACACCATCCTGAACACATAAATTTTTTGGACAGTTGGCAGTGGTGGCGTAGTGGTATTGTCACTGGACTAGGAATCCAATGACATAAGGATTAGAAATCCCTGGACACAAAGTTTGAATCCCATTGTGACTGATGGTAAAATTTGAATTCAATAAAAATGTGGAGTTAAAAGTCTAATGATCATCATGAAATCATTGTTAATGATCATAAAAATTCATCTGGGAAGGCATTCTGCTGTCTTTATCTGATGGCCTACACATGACTCCACATCCACAATAATGCCATTGCAAACTGCTCAGTTCAAGCCCAATTAGGTATGGGAAATAAAGGCTGGCCTGTCAGTGATACCCACATCCTATTAAAGAATGAAAAACATCACTCTTTATCTGATTTGATTTGAATTATTACTGTTACAGATATTCGTATACACTGAAAAGTATTGCTTCTTACACACTATACAGACAGAGCATGCTGTTCATGGAGAAGGAAAGCAGACAGTGCAGAATGTAGTGTTACAGTCATAGCTAAGGTGTAAAGAAAGATTAACTTAATGTGAGGTAGGACCATTCAAAATCTGATGGCAGCAGGGAGAAGCTGTTCTTAAGTTGTTTGATGTATATGTCCAAAATTTTATAACTTTCCCCAGAGGAAAGAAGGTGGGAAAGAGTATGTCTGGGATGTGTGGGGTCCTTGATTATGCTGAATGCTCTTTTCAGGCAGTGGAAAGTGTAGACAGTGTCAATGGGTGGGAGGTTGGTTTGAGCAAGGGTCTGGTCTTTATAGCTTATTGCGGCCTTGGATAGAGCAAGCATCATACCAAGATCTACTTCAACCAGAAAGAATGCTTTCTATTGTGTATCTATAAAAGTTGGTGAGACTCACAGAATTCATATCAAATTTCTTTAGTTTCTGAGAATACAGAAGCATTAGTTGGCTTTCTTAACAATAGTGATGGCATGGACAAACTACAACAGGTTGTTGGTGATCTAGGCACCTAAAAACTTGAAGCTCTTGACAATTTCTACTTTTTCCCCATTGATGTAGACAGGGGCATGTCTTACACTACGCTTCCTGAAATCAATGACTATTTCCTTCATTTTATTGAGGGAGAGTATTGTCTTTGCACCAGTTCACCAGATTCTCTACCTCTGCTTGTAGATGGGATAGTAGATAATTGTGCTAATGCTATGTGGATTGCAAATGACAAAGATTTAGTTATAGATTTAAGGCTATTTCCTAAAGACGAACACAAATGCTTAAAGGTGATAGCCTTGGGAAGTGAAGCCCCTAGAATGTTGCATGTTAACTTACAATGGACTCTATTATTGTGAAAGAATTATTTGTTTTTGTATTATTTATTTTGGTATTTTTGGTTTGTTGGTTTATTACTTTTTTATGTTATGGCTGTTTTAGTTTGACACAATTGTGCAGTTCTTATCAGTTTAACTTGCAAGCAGTTATTGTCTGTGGCAAGCTGCAAATGTGTTTAAATTAATGAGAATAACTTGAAATTTAGCAAATCCATTTTACAGGAGTTGCCTGGCAAACTAGCCTTGTAAGTCTCGCTGATATGATCCAGTTGGAGCACCAAAACATCTTGAGATGTTCATACCTCCTTACACAGAATTGGGTGAACTATGTATGGTGGGTCCAGAAGATGTATTGAACAAGATTGTCCCAGCCTTTTTGAACACAAGGATGGAAGAAAGTGCTGCTAGGAAAATAGCAGGGAGATGTAATAGATTAGCTCCCTGCTTCTGGGGTCTTTTTCTGGGAACCAGGGTAAGTGTTCACTCGATGGAGGCCAACAGCCAATTACTCCAATTCAGGTTGTAGAAGTATTTTACTATGTTGGAGTGGTTTCCCTCTATGTGGAGAGGTTGTCAGCTCAACTGAAGCAGCTTTTTATAGTCAGCAGGCCGAAGTGCCCTAGGGCTGAAAGCTTCAATTCCCAATGGTAGGGCGACTGCAATACAATCTCATCAGTGAACAGGCCTGTGATTTCCACTCTGGTTTCAGGATCCCTCAATATGGTCTATCTGTGAAGGCCAGTAAGGGAAGTTTTGTGTTGTCACATGAGACGTCCCATCACAGTGTTTGGACACCATCTGATAATAAGAGTCATTCACAAGTGCCTGTCTAGAAACATTTTTATCCAACAATACATTTTGTTCTATAAACAGGAATGAATGATTCACCTTTGTATGTTGCCTTATTTCTGTTTGATCTTTGCCTGCCTTAGTGTTTTTAAGCAATGCCACGTAGATGTTGCAAAGCTGATGATAAAGCTGTTGATTTTCATTGGGCCAGGCTGTTGAAGGTCTTGGAAGGATCTCTCTGGTCTTTGACAATATGGCTTCTGACAGCAGCACTTGGAATGGGAGGCAGTCATTTGATATGGCAGACTGAGGCATCAGCAAAGTCACTACGAGGTGGTAGGAGCATGAATGCTATCATCCAGTGAGGGGACAGCATATTTGTGTTCCACAAGGACCGCCCTCACCAGTCTTCATAAACTATTATAGAACAGGTTTCTGGACTGCATCAAGATCCTGCAAGCCCCTTTGAACATGTTCTCCGTCTCAGCCTGAACAATAGCAAGCATGGATTTCTATGACCAGCACCTGAGCTTGCACTGTACAACTGCAACATTACCTGCCAGCATATTGGAAGCTAAATGAAGCTGAGACATTGAAAATCATGGGTGGGTCTTTCAATACTGTCATGGATTTGGCCATCACTTGCACAATTTCCAACAGGCCAGAATGAGCTTCTTGCTCTGAGCAATATCCTGTATGCCAGGGAGGTATTCACAGACATCTTTAACCTCTCCTTTTATCAATCTGAGGTCCCTGTCTTCTTCAAGAAGATGACCATCATCTCTGCTCTAAAGAAAAGCCAGGCAGTGTGCCGTAATGACTATTATGGATCGTGACAGACACCTCCAGACGCTGAAGGATGCCCTCGTGAGAACAGGATATGGCGCTCGACTCATCGATCGACAGGAAGCGTAGTGGAGGATATGCTCATGTCTACATTAATGGGATGAATGAAAATGGTTGAGAGCTTCAAGGTCTAAGGTGTCCAGATCAGTAACAGCCTGTCTTGGTCCCCTCATGCTGACACTATGGTTAAGAAAGCCACTAATGCCTGCACTTTTTCAGGAGGTGAAGGAAGTTTGGCATGCCCACTATGACTCTCATCAACTTTTAGTGATGCACCATCAAACGTATCTTTCTGGATGTATCTTATCTCAGCTTGGTATGGCTCCTGATCTGACTAAGAGTGCAAGAAAACTACAAAGGGTTGTGAACAAGGCCCAGTCAATCATGCAAGCCAGCCTCCCATCCATTCACTCTGTCTACGCTTCCTGTTGCCTTGGAAAAGCAACGAGCATAGTCAAGTTTGTGGGCTGTTAATTATGCTGACTGCTTTGCTGAGGCATCAGGAAGTATAAACTGAGTCAATGGATGAAGGTTGGTTCGTGTGATAGATTGGACTACATTGATGATTTTTTGTAGCCTCTTGCAGTCTTCGACAGAGGAGGGGCCATACCAACCTGTGATGCAATCAGAAAGAATGTTTTCTATGGTGTATCTGTAAAAGAAAGTCATTGCTGACATGCCAAATTTCTTTAGTCTTCTGAGACAGTAGAGGCATTGAAGTAAATTCATATTTAGGAGAATGATTTAATATTTGCAACCCAGATAAACTACACAGGTCTTTTCTATTTTTGTAGAAGACTTTCTTCTACCTGTATACATGATATTATTCAATATAATTTTGTGATAGAAGTTCGTGATTGGATTCAATTTTATCTGCAATCTGACATGCAATCTGTCAAATAACAACAAACTGGAATGATTGCACAATGCAGGTCTTCACTATCAGTGAGAATCTTTGGAGCCAACAGGTATCTCTGTATAACATAACTTTGAAGAAGCCAGAAGACCAAGACTGACTCACAATTGTATCTGTTTTCTTGATTGGTGAGTCTGATGACTCTGCCACATCTCTTCACAATATATTTTAGATATTTCTACAGAACACAACTCCATCGTAATATTTTAACAGCTCAGAAAGCTAATTAAAATTAACAAGATAGAGTGGAATAATAAGTAACTAGACAAAACAAGATTTAAGTCAATGGAAAGGCGTCTTGAAACTCATGTGTAATGTAAAACACATCAAAGATTCGCTATGAGCCCCCTATACATGGCAATCACAAAAAAAATCCCACTCAATAAACTGAACTCCACTCCTGATTTCATCGTTTACAGGCAAGGTATTTATGGGAGACAAAAGCTCTGTTTATTTCTCCATCCCAGAGATATTACAAGCAAGAATAGACCAGTCAACCTCTCGAGCCTGCTCTGCCTTTTGATATCATTGCCTAAATTATATCAGTGATTATAACAATAAATACCTAATTGGCTGCAAAGCAATTTGTAACGTTGTGAAAGGTGCTGAACAAGTGAAGGTTTTATCTTTCTTTCATTATATCTACATGCAGTAGGCAGAGTAGCAAATAGTGGTGAAATTGACGGTCAATGCTGATTCTCGAGGGATAATTAATCACAGAGCAATCAACATTAGGAAAGTCACTACAAAGAAATCATTACATTTACAAAACAATTCAATCCCGTACTAACACACCAACTCCCTACCAAACACTTCATCACTCTCCCCTCAGTATCCCATCCAATCAACTCTCCAAATTCCCCTTTCACTGACCCCTAACCCCCACACCAGCCTCACCCAACTAACCCTCTAACTTCTTCAAAAATGTCCCTTGAACTTCTCCTCCCCCCAACTTACAACATACAACGTAGAACATAGAACATTACAGCACAGAACAGGCCCTTCAGCCTTCGATGTTGCGCCGACCAATATAAAAAGCAATGCCCCTCCAAACTAAACCATTCCCTTCTCTTCCATATACTTATCAACTAACCTCTTAAACGCCACCAAACTTGGCGCATCTACAACTGCTGCAGGCAGGGCATTCCACTCCCTAACCACCCTTTGGGTAAAGAACCTCCTCTGATATCCGTCCTATAACTATCACCCCTTAATTTAAAGCTGTGTCCCCTCGTGCTAGCTTTCTCCATCCTAGGAAAAAGGCTATCACTGTCCACCCTATCTAAACCTCTAATCATCTTATATGTTTCAATAAGGTCCCCTCTTAGCCGCCTCCTTTCTAACGAAAACAACCTCAAATCCCTCAGCCTCTCTTCATAAGACCTGCCCTCCATACCAGGCAACATCCTGGTAAACCTCCTCTGTACCCTCTCCAATGCCTCCACATCTTTCTTATAATGCGGGGACCAGAACTGCACACAATACTCCAAGTGCGGCCGCACTAGAGTTTTGTACAGTTGCAACATGACGTTGCGGCTCCGAAATTCAATCCCCCTACCAATAAAAGCTAAGACTCCATATGCCTTCCTAACAACCTTATCGACTTGACTGCCTACTTTCAGGGATCTATGCACATACACACCAAGATCCCTCTGTTCATCAAGACTACTAAGAATCCTACCATTAGCCCTATACTCTACACATTTATTATTCCTGCCATAGTGCATTACCTCACACTTTTCCACATTAAACTCCATTTGCCACCTCTCGGCCCAGCTCTGCAACTTGTCCAAGTCCCTCTGCAAACTATAACACCCCTCTTCACTATCTACCATTCCACCGACTTTAGTGTCATCTGCAAATTTACTAATCCATCCTTCAATACCCTCATCCAGATCATTTATAAAAATTACAAACAGCAGGGGCCCCAAAACAGACCCCTGAGGTACACCACTTGTAACCGAACTCCACGATGAATATCTCCCATCAACCACCACCCTCTGTCTTCTATCTGCTAGCCAATTCCTAACCCAATTAGCTAAATCACCCTCTATCCCATACATCTGCATTTTCTGCAGAAGTCTACCATGGGCCACCTTATCAAACGCCTTACTAAAGTCCATATATACCACATCAACCGCCTTACTCCTATCTACCTCTTTAGTCACTAAATCCACCTCTTTAGTCACTAATTTCCTCGGAAATGAGGAAAAGGAGACTTTTCCTTGTCTCCTGCAAAACCCCTTCCTTTCTCCCCTCTGATCTTTCTCAGCAAGCTGACCATCGTCCAATGACTTCCGTCACCACCCCTCCGCAATCCCTCCACAACCTCTTCCCTCGTCCACCTCCCCCCCCCCCCCCCCCCCCCCCCCACACCCCACCACACACACACACACACACATACACATTGGCCATACACAACATATACACAAACACAAAATCCAATTGATTCTAGGGATTCCACTTACCGTTTTTCAAGTGACAACACTCTATTTTTTTCAGTTTAATTATTATTGCCACAAGTAGACCTACATTTACATGGCAATGAAGTTACAGTCTGCTGACAGTTGCTTTGCTCCTGTTGAGCGTTGCCCAGTTTCTATTTTCAAAGTGTAAACTCACAAAGCTGATGGAAGTTGGAAGTGACATTGACAGACCAGTTTTAAGAAGATTAAAAATCTCTAGTTCTGATTTTTCAAAACCATGCTGCAGCTTTAGCTGCTGAGTCTGAACGATGAGCATCTTTGTTTAAAGCACAGAGCCCAGACCACCAGTAACCTAGGTCCCAACCCCAACACATACACCTCCCCCACTCCCCACTCCAGCCATAGGCCCTGTGTTTTGGCATCACTATTTTTGGCAATTTTTGCAAGAAAATTCTGATTGGAAAATTTAATCTGGTATGTTGTACTTTTCATTAAAATAGTAGCAACCCCTTTCCCTGAGCCTGTCTTAGTATGCCATCCATCAGAGTCTCCCGTAGCAGAATGTATTTGAAACTGTATGCTGTGGACAGCTGGCAGGTGAGTAATTTTGGCATAGCTGCAAACACTTCTTTTGATTCAATCTCAGTCTGGAATGATTGCAGTGTTCTCAAGTCATGAGCCACGAGGGCTACATTTAAGTTGCAGCAGACAGTTGAAATGCACCTTAATTCCCATCTTGCAATAACAAGTTCTGAATCACAGGCAGTTTTCATGCTGAGAGCTTGTCTTTATCTGTTGCTTGGACTGACTTCATCACTCTGCTGTGCAGCAAAGGTCGAGCAAGCACTTCGTTGCTGCACTTCCTATCAAGCTGACATGTGATCAGAAAATCTAGATTTTCTTTCCCCTAAGGTATTATATGGTGAATTGTACCTTCTAGAACAATACCTGGAAGCACAAAATCAAACCATTGTTAACTTGTGCTCAGTTTTTGTCATAAACTCCTTTCAGATAATGGCAAGGGTCAGCCAATTTGCAGTTAACTGCTTCATTATCCAGGTCTCTGCCTTGGTTTTATAACTTGACAAATGTGTGGTACCGTGATTCCATGATAATATATATGACTGATAATAGGTTTTTGAAATGCGTAGAATCCTAAGAGTGTTTTTGCAACATGCTGAATCCCAAGAGTGCATTTTGACAGTATTTAAACCCATGTGGCTATTTTTGCAAGAAAATCCTGATTGGAAAATTTGATCTAGTGTGTTGTGCCTTTTGTTAAAACAGTAATAAAACTGTAGAGTATGTTTTACTGTAGTGTGCCTCTGCACTTTCTCCCTGTACGGTTTACTGGTGCTGTGTGGATGAGATGTCTCACTTCAAGGAGAAAATGCTCAGATTCCCAGAGAGATCTGCTGAATATTGCTTGTCTCAGGTGCTCAAAGTCTACTCTGTCACTTGTGTTAAGACTGATGCAAGTAAGGAACCAGCATGGGCTTGAAAACTCACTTGATTCACAATGTACTTCTTCCCATATGTTTATCCTGGATGCTGCTTCCAGAATGTTGCCTCACAGTCATTCCATTGATGCAAAAGGGTTGGATTTTAACAGCATGCTGCAGTGAGACAATAGTGTTCAGTAGCGTGTGGAAAACCAGGAGTCAGCGTAGCATGTCTGTCAGTGATTTTTTTTCACTGTATTATTATTCCTAAGTAATTTGTTTCAGTGGTCTTGCATTGACCCAAACAGGCATAGGAATGTGGCGACTAAGAGAATTTCACAATAACTTCATTGCAGTGCAAGCCTTAATCGTGTCAAATAAATAAACTTTAACATTGATTATATTGCAAATACCTCAATTTTAAACGCAGTAATTAAAGGCATCTTCCGAATACAATCTGAAGAAGTTTGGAATTATGACCCAAGAGAATTGAATGCAAGAATGAAAACGTTTCAAACAAAAGCTGGCCCTCTCTTCAGGGCTGTCTCCCTGAATATGCTGCGAGGGTCTGTGAGGACATGGAACAATATACTGTTCTGTACCAAAGATAGGAAGAAGCTGAGTCAGGAATGGGAGGAGGTTAAAGGTGGCAAAGGTCAGCAGCAGAAATGTGATGCCATGTTTCTAGACACAATATAGGACATGATTCAATGTTCTGAGCATGGCAGGAAAGATGTGAGAATACATTCAAAACTAATCATATGCTCTTTTACCAATACCCTTCACCTTTTCAAACCTACTCCAGCACATCTCTCTTTATACACGTATCTTACTCTTGCTCCTCATTGAAGTTCTTCTGGGATTTTGCTTAGAGTTTACTAAGTCTGAAGAAGTCTTCAGTGGCATTCATGGGTTAACTGAAGTCCTAACCTTAGGACTATTTACAAACATATAATAAAAGGTACAAGCTACGAGCTGTCTCCATACTTGCTGGAATCCACAGTTCTGTCCAACATCAGCCCTCCAAGAAACACCTCTCTGACTTCTTAGTGCAGGTCATATAGTCTTGCACACCACTGTGTGCGATATTACACTCAGTCCCATGTTAACCTGAAATATGCCAAATCTTCGTACTACTCTTCCCCAATGTACTTAACTAATGTACTCAGTGTTATACTTGTTTACTTCATCTACCCCTTCATTTACATGAATTCAAAGGCCTGAATGCCTGATAACGCTCTAATTCCTTTTGCATTACTTACAGAGGTGTGGTGTGTTCTGTTATTGCTGTTTCTTTCTGTTGATTTGGAGGTTAAGATGTGTCAGTCTGATGGTTACATTGAATGGTGGTTGCTACTCAACTTCATTTCTTATGGGGTAGATGAGCATTATGCTCATCTCCTCATCAAATCTTTCATGTTTTCCATCACTGTATATGTGTTTCAAAGTCCCCTGTGGCTGAGGAAGAATATTCCTGTGACGAGAATGAAGTTTAGTCCTACACTTGCCTCTGTGTCTCTGCATTTCGCTGTGGACAATGGGTTGATGCTCCCAGATTTCAACATCTTTATAGCTTTAGCATGCTAGCTGGCAGTTGCAGCAAATGTTTATAGTGATGATCTGCTGTACCATTGCCAGAGGTTGAGGCTCATCAGACCACTGGTCATTCTCTTTTATATCCTCCATTGGACGCAACATAGTTGCATCTTGGATGTTTTGCTGGTTTGACCATTGTAGGTTGTTCAACTCCTGTAACAAGATGATCAACTATTTTATCAGAAAAGAAGACAGTTCAGAGCTGAAGCCCAAATCAGGATACTGTTTTTGTTTGAGTATTTGGTTATAGTGTTGAATGATTAATAAGTTGTTGTGGTGTCTTCTGCTGTTTTGAGGAGATCCAGGGCCATCCAGGGCATCTCTTTTCGAGAGAGAAAGAGAGATTAGATTAGGATGAAATACATCAGTTCAAAGATGAAAGTTTGCTTTCCACTATACCTTAGTAATTCCAGAAACATGCCAGTTACTAGAAATCAAATATCTCCAAGTCCACGGATTGGTGTGTGTGTTTTCTAAAATTAGGATAGTCTCCTTTATCTAAACTAGGTTTTTTTAAATGACCATTGACTATAACGTTCATGTTCTAAAATGAGAAACCAAGATGTTTGACCTCACCCAAAGAGCATTAACAGTAAACTGAACATTGACAGTAAACTGCTCAGTTTACCGTTGATGCTCAATCCCGTTGCACTTGAATCATTGAGCTGAACTTGCAGGACATTGAGCTCGCCTGTGGGGGCAATTCAGTTCACAACATTAGCATAGTTTCATTAATAGCTGCCTGGCACAGTTGCTTGCAGGCTTCCCTTGCTCAACCATGAACTTGTTAAATCCTGATTTTTTGTTTTCTCTCAGCTGAGTTTAGAAATCGTAATTTATTTAACAAATTATTTTTCTCCTTTTCAGAGCAAGCTTAGATACTATGCTATGATAGGGTTTTGGCATAGGGCCTTTTCAAACTGCACTCCTGACTCTGAACTGTTTAAAGATTTCTCAGGACATAGTCCACAATGTGTGTGGCTATGAGGAAAGAATGGGTGAAAGGTCTTGGATAACATACTGTGTTACAGGGTTGGTGCATACTTGATGGGCTGAATGACCTCCTTCTTCACTTTTGGGATACTATGATTTCCTGGAGCGTGGATTTAATCCACTATTCTGACTCTGCACTTTGAAATTTGAAGCTGGACTTCCAAAGGGAATATAATGGTGTCTTCTCCTGCAGTATGGAATTATAAATCTCTGCCTTCAGCTTCCAAACCTTTCTTTCGAGTTTTTAAAATTTTTCTCAGTCTTCCAGCATTTTCATGAGTTTTTTTTTTAATCAGATATAGGGCATTGATTACAGTTCAAGTCTTCACTGACTCTTTGAACTATTTGCAAACATACAGTAAATGGTGCAAGCTAGGAGCTGTCTTCAAAATTGTTGGTACACATGAACTTCTTAACACCACAGTAGTGTGGGTCATCTGTTCTCTTGCATACTATGTGAACTATATTATACTCAACCACACATTAGCCTACATATATCACCCCCTTCGAAAACTGCAGAGAATTCTTCTGCCTTCACCTTCCATACCCATGAAAAATTATTCAGCCTAAGTTTCATTTTTTAAATTCCCTCCTAAATGTATATGCTTAGTCAATGGTTTCAGTTGAGACAGCATGATGTTGCTTCTTGTATTTTTGAATACCTTTAATAAAAAGGAAAAGTTCATTATAAATGCTTATGCATCGGTAAGATATTGTTGATTTGCAGACAAAATAAAATAAAATACTGCCAATACTAATCAGGGGTGTGATCCTTTTCTTCAATTTGCATGTCATAATTGCCTCCTGAAATAAAGTTCAATAATGACAAAAATATTCACCTTCATTATTATCCACTGAAACTGACAATAACTACTAGTCCAGAGATGTGCAGAATAATATGGACATCCAGAAATTGCTGCCAATGAATCTATCCCTCTCCAGGAAGTGCATTTTTAAGATAACTGCAGACTGCAATCAATGGAAGATCAATTGAATTGACAAGAATTTGCTCTCTTACACTGTTATCTTGCTGTATAAACCTTCAGAAAAGGTTACATCTTTGTAAATGAGGTGTGGATGAGTTTTCAATTGCGTTCTCACTTCTTCATCACTGCAATACAGTTACGCTAGCTTTGAGAAGCTAATCTTGTATACCAAAAATTTTCCATTGCACAAAGTTCCCCATATGAAATAAAAGGTTGTTTCTTTATTTTGGATTCAATCGTGATCGAATTATAATCATTAATTTTGCTGACAAAACGTTAAAGTTAAGAGTGATGGGTATTAATTAACTTGAATCCAGAAGAGAAAACATTGGAAAATCTCATCCGGTCTGGCAGCATCTGTAAGGAGAAAAAAGAGCTGATGTTTTGAGTCCAGATGACCCTTGTCAAATTGATTGTGTGAAAATAATTCAACATGATTGGCTGCTTACATGCTTGCTTCACAATAGCTACATGACTTGGCATCCTTCTGATTTGGTGCCTGATTTAAATTTCTTGTTGGACACGAACGATAATTGCCACACAGATCACTACACTCTTGTGGGCAGCTTTCTCTGAGTTTGTAGTGAGCATCATAGCTTTGCAGCTGATGGCAAAATCTACTCCAATATCTTTGAATCAGTACCAAGAATTTGAGTTGAATCTCTCCAATTGCCCACTTTTAATGCCTTTTGGTGTACATTTTCCTTTCCTGGAAAGAGAAAAGAAATGTGAATTGAAGGAGCAGCTTTTGGGTCTGTGCACGTTGGATGCAACATTGCTTTGAGGTCATATGTTTACTTACTGAATGAAATAATGCCTGATAATTATGAATTGTACATGTCAATAGCTAACATGGTTAGTCTTCAATCTTCCCCCAGTGTATTAAATGCCATCCTTCTTTAGGTTTGTTGTATTCATTTTCAAACATAATCTTTATTTTCCTTTATGTTGCAATTGCAGTGGGTTACTGAATCATTTTGGCTTCAGGCACTCAAGCAGCCATCCTCTACCTGATGTCTCTTGGCATTAGCAGCTTTCTGTATCTCTGACAACTTCATTACATATTGTCTATATTTGTTAATGGCCATACTCTAACTTCACCTTTGTGCTTTTTTTTAAAAGCCTGACACGATCTTCCAGATATTTGATTTAGCTCCCTCATACAGATTTCCTGGGAAGTGACCTCCCGTACCTGTTTTATTTTCTTTGCATGACCTCTATGCTCTCTGCATGGTCCAACACACTTCCATGTTCCCTCCTGCCATCATCTACACATTATTACAATTGAATCCAGTTTATTAGCTTGTGTGTTTTCTCTTAGTGCCATGGAGGGGGATGACTGTAGTGCTGCAAAAACTAATTAAAAAAAAAATCTTTTGTAGACTAAATACTCAATTTTACATCTTCAATGTACACCGAACAAAACAAGGTCCATTTGGTCTACTTAACAAAGCAAATTAGCCAAACAATTAACTCCCAAGTTAGGCAAAATCTTTGTGTTGTGAAAAATGGCATCCCTATAGTTAACTAAGATTCATGAGGAGGCTCGGGATAAAGAGGACAAGTGAGAGAAAGCAAGACAGAAAGAGAGACAGGTTATAATCAATCTGGCCACAGTTCTGCATTATTTTGTGTCAGTTACAGATAATCACAGAATGAGATCTGGAAGCAGGCTGATGGCTGGTCCTCCTAGCAGCAGGAAAGGGTAGAGATATATCACATTTAAAAAGAAATAAATGGAAACAACGTCACCCCTTTGGTGCAGTTTTTCATTGTCCTCATTGACAGGTCTGCAGCATGGCTAACACAAACATGAAAGCTGTCATACTCAACTGAATTTAGGAGGTGTCTCACCATAATAGCTCAAGTTAAATTGCTTCCATTTAGACTTCTGGAGGACTTGAGTTATTTCGGAGGCTGAAATTACATCAACTAAACAATTAAATGTTATTGTACGTCTATCAGGCTGTTAAACAATAATAAAATTTTAAAAATCTGATTTGTGCAATCATACTGCTCACTCACAGAGTTTCGATCAGTGGTGGGTGCAGTAGTTAGCTATTTTACATATCATTTAAGGCTTCACATGAGAAACATATCAGACTTTATACTTCCCATGTAGTCTTTCAAATCAATATCTATATGTCACATATCCCTCTTCTGGCAAGTTAGCAAACTTTTAACTTCTATTACCCATTGTAGGCATTTCACTTGAAGATCTTGCTCTTACACTGTTCATGTTAAGCAATGATAGAATTGAAACACTCACTTCCATAGTGTTCAGTTTAATTGTGGCTGTGTTTAAAAATTGCTAATTTTATCTTGTAATATATCCCTATGGTCCTTAATCTCCAATGGATACATGCGCATGAAGGTGGGGGCATTTGTTTCACACTGAGTTTATAAAGTCCGTGTCTACATTTCTGGCTTACCGAGTCCAGTTTAAAATGCTCATCTATTGGTCAACTTTTTTATCTCAGTGAAAGGTACACCAGACATCTCAAACCACATAGCCGTTCTTTAATCAAAAAGTTAATGTGGGCTTGATTTTAAAATGGCTGCAAAGTGAAGCCAGAGTGAAGATTCTATGATCTGTGAATATGAATCCCCAAGCAATTTTATCTCCTGTGTATTATTTCAGTTGGTGGAGGGGGCATTGTGTTGGGGCGGGGGGAGAGGAGATGGCGGGGGTGAGTACACAGACAACAGGAGTGGGGAAGATAGTCAGAAATTCTCTTTCGCTTCGTGATGGTTGGAAAAGAAATCGCTTGCTTGTGCTTGAATTTGAAATGAAGAGCTCTTTATTCCTAAGATTGGTGCCAGCTAGTTTCATAGGTTATCCCTCAGTAAAATGTTATCAGGGATTTTTTGGTTATTTTCAATGTTATGAAGCTTGATGTGGTTCACGGAAAACTATTTTTGATACAGCTGGCTATATTGTATAAAAGAAAGCAGTTGCTCAGTAGCAATTAAACTTGTCTCATGATCGTGTCCTCTTTAATCTACCTTCCAGAAAGTAGCAGAAATGCACATAAGACCTGAGCAAGATTGTAACCTGATTGTTACAGACTCCGCATCACATTATCATGTGATTAAATATTGGGCGGTAATATTGGGCAGGATCTGTATCTCCTGATTGAAGGGAATATAGAGCCACTTACAGGTGTGTCGAGTAATGCTGAATCAGAGACTAACTAGTGAAAACCTATAATTTATAATCAGCATCCAGATTGGCCAGTAAGTGTACCAATTCTTTTCAGGTTCCTGTATTGAAAATTCTCATGGAATGATCAGTAACTTACTGTATTCCTCGGGTCAGGAATTTGATATTAAATACATAGATCATACATGGAACTAGGTTTAATGGCTTGCATTTTAACCTAGAGACAAATTATGTTTGGGATGAATGGTCCGGGGTACATTATAAGATTGGAAATGCTGGAGGAATGTTTTTTTTCTGAAAAACCTGTAGTATTTAATTGCAGAGCTGCTTTAAATGATGTTTCCACTGACAGGCAGCCAGACTGAGGGGCTGGAGACTCCACAGGTCCTAAAGCCTATAAAATGCGAAGGTGTCCCAAGGGAGTGAGATAGATTACAGTGGGTAGAGTTTAATGGTGTTCCAGGAGCTTTGGTTTGTGGTGGGGAAGATGTGGCAATTGTTATTGGTAACTCCTGGAAATCTTCAGCTGGGAAGTGCGCAGAAACCATGGGTCTAGTGGGAAGCCCATGGAATGGCCTCTGCAGATGTCTCCTAGCCACAGCAGTGCAACTGAATCACTTCCTATATTATTGTTGAAATGCTTGACAACTACTTATGTAAGCACAATACAAGTTGAAATCTGTGGTCGGGACTTCCCGCTCCTTGACCAGGATCTTATCATTGTTCATGTTGGCAGGATTTTGCCACCCTGCTGCAGTGAGCAGAGATTTGGATGACTGCCAAATTCTCTAACCTTGCTGCAATGGCATTGTATCTTGAGCAGCAGGTAAAATCGCACCTCTTTTTTTTCGGCCGAGTTTGGTGGGAGTGGAAAATCTTGCGAAAGGCCCAAACCGTGTTTGACACTAATGTAAAAGCATGATACAATTGTCCCCACTCTCTGCTTGTGATGTAGTGGGATTCCCAGTATTTAACAGCAGGATCATCATTTCCATACATTAACCTCTAATTATCAGCCTCTACACATGAATCATCACCTCCCCAACCCATAAGAAAGTCCATTCATGTTGGTGTGAGGGCAAATCAGTGTGATTCACAACTGGTCTCCCATGGTATGCACCTGATGAGTAAATTTCCCAGAAGATCAGAGATTAGTACATTACTCAGGGGAGAGGGTCAAATCCTGGCACTGACAAGGTACTGCCAGGCATTACATGGGCACTGCCCCGGCACTGCTCAAGCATTGCCAACACCCCATTTTTCGCCATCCAGTCTGCCTATCAGTGCCTGGCAGCATCGGTAAGAGAAAAGAGCTGACGTTTTGAGTCCAGATACTCTTCGTGACAACATTGTTGATAAATCATTTGCTATTTGTGGAAACAAATCAGAACATTTAGATCACAGAGTCCCAGGAAATATAAGTATCAATGTTTTTCCTTTAATTATGAAAGTACCCTGCTAAATACCCTAACCCTGTGCCACTGATTGACACAGTGCTTAGCACTGCTGCCTCACAGCACCAGGAAACCAAGTTCAATTGTGGCCTTCGGTAATTGCCTGTGTGGAGTTGTATATTCTTTCCGTGTCAATGCATGTTTCCTCCTGGTGCCCCGGCTTCTTCCCACAGTCCAAAGATGTGCTGGTTATGTGCATTGGCCATGCTAAATTGTCCCTTAATGTCAGGTGGATTAGCAGGGTAAACATGTGGGGTTATAGGATAGAACCCACAATTAGGACTAGCTTAGGGGTTTTAAAAAATGGTCACATGGACAGGTTGGGCCAAAGGGCCTGTTTCCATGCTGTAAACCTCTATAACTCTATGACTGTCATGTACAGATGATAGCTTAAAAATCTATCAATAACTTTGTGATTCTAAAGAGTGAGAGCTGTAATTCAGATTTATTTTTTGATTTGATTTATTATTGTCACCTATATTAGTATACAGTGAAAAGTATTGTTTCTTGTGTGCTATACAGACACAGCATACCATTCATAGAGAAGGAAGGAGAAAATGCAGAATGTAGTGTTACTGTCATAGTTAGGGTGTAAAGAAAGATCAACTTAGTATGAGGTTGGCCCATTCAAAAGTCTAATGACAGAAGGGAAGAAACTGTTCTTGAGTCAATTGGTATGTGACCTCAGATTTTTGCATCTTTTTCCTGATGGAAGAAGGTGGAAGAGAGAATGTCCAGGGTGTGTGGGGTTCTTCATTATGTTTTTCCAAAGCAGCAGGCAGTGTAGACATAGTCAGTGAATGAGAGGCTGGTTTGTGTGATTGATTGGGTTACATTCACACCCTTTTGTAGTTTCTTGCAGTCTTGGGTAGAGCAGGAGCCATACCAAGCTGTGATACAACCAGAACAAGTGCTTTCCATGGTGCATTTCTTAACATTGGTGAAAGTCATAACTGATATGCCAAATTTCCTTTGTCACCTGAGAAAGTAGAGGCTTTGGTGGGTTTTCTTATTTATAGAGTCAGCATGGGAGGAGAAGATAGGTTGTTGGTGATCCAAATACCTAAAAACCTTGAAGCTCTTGATCATTTCTACTTTGTCTCCATTGATGCAGATAAGGGCATGTCCTCTTCTATGCTTCCTGAAGTCGATGACAATCTCTTTCATTTTTTTGACATTGAGGGAGAGATTGATGTCATTGCACCAGTTCACCCAGATTCTCCCTCTCATTCCTGTACTGCCTTGTTGTAGTTTGAGATCCGATCCACTATGGTTGTGTCATGAGCAAACTTAAAAATCAAGTTTAATTAAACATCACTATTACAAAAGAAATACTGTGAAAATGGAGAAATATTAACATTGGATTATGAATGAGGAGATAGCTAATAAAAATTCAATTTAATATTCTATTGTTATGCTTCTTACTTTCCAGGGTGATCAAATCAGAAAGGTTGCTGAAACCAGCACCTTTCTAATTGCTCAACAATTAGAATTAAATGGTAAGGTTTCCCTCCTGGTTTGGAAGGTGATACCTTGTAGAAAAATAAATCTATAAACATGGGATTTCTTGTTGTTATTTCTTGTTTCTATTATCTTGCTACACTGCAGCAAAAGAACAGCAGCAGAGGATTAGTGAGACAGTCCCATTGATCCAACATATAAAGGCGTGAAGTGCACTTCACAAGGAGCCTGAGATCACTGTACAATACAAGTTTGTTTCCATTTACTGAAAACAACAAATATAACTCAGCAGCAAAAACACAAACCAGCGGCTCACAAATTGTGTTTTGTTTAATGGTGCCTAAATCCACATTTGTGAAATCAGGATAGCCTGCTGAAAGGGCCATACATCAGTTCAACAAGGATAATGCAGCCACGTTTGTGACGAAGCTTGCTTAGATTTGTCATTAAAATATACCACTTCGTCACATACAAAGGAATCATTGATATCACAGAAGTGTATTATTTAGCGTGGGTGTCTGAATTGTAGAAAGTGATTATTATAGGTACTTTCTATTCCTCATCTATAACTAAGAAGCAATGTAAGATAGCTGAGAAAGCTTCTGTCCTTGAATTTCAATACTTTTCTTTCTGCGCCACTGCTACCACATATCTCCAGTCCTACTGCATTGGTCCTGCACACGCCGGACAAGGGCAGAAGATATATGGTTACACTACCTCCTACAAGATCCCCTCCACACTTCTCACCATTCTAATTTGGAAATATATCACCATTCCTTCGCAGCCGCAGTGTCAAAATCAAAACAGCATTGTAGGTTAACCCTCAGCACATGGACTGTAATGATTCAAGAAATTGGCTCACTACCATCTTCTCAAGGGTAACTAGGGATGGGCAATTAATGCTGGCCAGCCAGCGATGCCCATGTCCCACAAATGAATAAAAAAATTAAGTCTAGGGCAAGAGGGCCAAAAGATTACCTTCCTGTTTTGGTGCTAACCTAAGCTATAAAGTGCTCAATTAATGCCAACTGCCAATGGTATTCATCCAGTGGCAGATAAAGGGGAGCTCACCAAGTGTAGAGCCTGAAAAGTAAATTATGTCATGCTTGCCTTTTCTTGTTCAAAGGCACTCAGTACTTGATGGAGGGACTAAGTGGAGGAGGGGGAGGGGGTGCACAGAGAGCCCACCATTCTTTTTTATGACCCCACTTATTCCATGCCAGTGATTCCCCCCCCACCCTCACTCACTGTGGTCTGGGTCCCTCAGCAATCCCAGGCCTCCTCCTGGGTGCATTATTGGCAGAAAGCTCTGCTCCTAGTGGCACTCATAGGCAAGCAAAATCAAAGCAAATTCTTGCAGATGCTGGAATCTGAAACCAAAAGAGAAAATGCTGGAAAATCTCGGCAGGTCCCATGTTTATTGGAAAGTTTGGCAGATTCTAACCTATCTATATACGTGAATGGTTTCTCTGGTCCTCTGCTGCAAAGTGTTCTCTTTCCTCCTGGTTCAAAATTTATTTTCTGCGAAGACTATAGGTTGCCCCTGTGTTCACTGTTGAAATCAAGCTAACTTTGTCAATGATTTTATTCTTACAGGAATTGATAGGAACATATGGCATGTTGTTATAGTGAATGGAGGATACGGAATCGACTTCTATTGAAAACATTTGCTCATAGTGTACTGTTTATCATTGCAGCATTTTCTTCACCATCAAACTTTATCTTATGCTCTCTTTGAATACTTCATGCATCAATCACTTTACTGACTGCATAACAAAACCAAAGCTGAATTTATCACAGATCGATCTATCCAAAAATGTAGGATGATTATCTATTATTACACTACTATTACTTAGTAATGTATATTCTGAAGTAAAAATTTGTTTTTTCCAGAGTATCTAAAAAAAAATTAAAGGACAAAGCTATTGCCAAGGTCCTTTGAAAATACTATTTTTCCCCAGTTTTTATTTTTGATATTCCCATCAGCTGAATATATTACACTATTACTGACAGAGCTCGTACACCATCAACATGGCAGAATATAAATTGTCTTTACAGCCATCATTGACATACTGAGTGGGATTTGGTTAGCACTGCTACCTCACAGCGCTGGAGACCTGGGTTTGATTCCTGGCCTTGGGTCACTGTCTGGGTGGAGTTTGTACATTCTCCCTATGTCTGTGTAGGTTTCCTCTGGGTGCTCCAGTTTCCTCCCACAGTCCAAAGATGTGCTAGTTAGGTGGATTAGCCCTGTTAAATTGCTGCTTAGTGTCAGGGGGACTAGTTAGGGTTAATTGCCTGGGGTTATGGGGATTGGGCTTGGTGGGATGGTAGTCAGTGCAGACTCGATGGGCTGAGTGGCGTCCTTTTGCACTGTAAGATTCTTTGATTTTATGATTCTATGGCCTCGCTTGAGCAAGATTGGAAATTCCTGTCCAAGGTCACCAGAGATTTCTGTCATTAGACCTTTGCCTAGCCAATTTGGTGGTGAGATGACAGAGTTCTAGCCGTTGCTTACTTTTAGTTCCTGCATTCCATTATGCCAGTATGGAGAATTTCTATTCCGTTTTACTCTGATATTACTTGACTACTTCCCTGTCAATCTCATTTTATGTAAGCCTGTACTCCATTTTGCCATTTCAAAAAGCAGCATGCGATTTGTCATGAGGATCTGATGCCCAACTGTAAATCAGTTTAGTGCCAGCTTCCTGATCAGCATTGATGTTGAAGTCTATTCGTTTTCCCTTCTGCACCTTCTTGCTTCATAATCTAATCATTATTGAACATGATAGTACTCTTCTATATATTAAAAAAAACACATTGGCTGAAAACAAAGCCATCTTTAGATGCTTTTGATAAGCTTTCAGAACCAATGAAATACTAAACACTGTCCATGTACAGGTATAATTCTTAATGATAAGCTACTTAAGTTCAATTGATTGAAGTTGGAAAGGCTGATTATAGTAGTACCTCATATAAGAGTGTTTTTAGCAAAATGCATTGAAATAACTACTAGCATGCTATAACATATACACTGTACTATATCTTATTGAAACTGTTTTCCTCCTTAACAGGCACAAAAAAAAGTTAGCATTCAAAATTGTTGTGTCACTGAAGAAGTTGCAATTCATTTAAATTCTATTTAAAAGTAGGAATACAGCTTGTTCAGTCCTTGAGTCCATTCCTCTATTCACTGAGATTATGGCTATCATGTGACTGAACATCATATACACACATTTGTCCTATATCCCTTAACTGATGTGGTGAATAGAAACCTATCAACTTCAGCTTAATAATTAGCAATTGATCGAGCTTCAATTACTAAATGTTGAAGAGAGTTCCAAACTTCTACTGCTTTTTGCATGAAGAAAGAATATTTTCTGCCCTTAATCCTTTATACCTTGTCCCAATTTTTAATCTGTGAATATCCCAACTACAAGTCAAGAGGACTGAATTCTTCTTATTATTTTGGAAATAGTAACCAAGAAACCTCTTAACCTTCTCAATTCTAGTTTATGTAACCTCTCCTCATAATATAGCCCTCAACAAATGCTTCTTCTCTGCCACCGACAGACTTTTGAATGGACTTACCTTGCATAAACTTGATCTTTCTATACACCATAGCAATGAGTGTTACACTAGATCTGCACTCACTCATTTCCTTTACTATGAACAGTATGCTCTGTCTGCATATGCAAAAAAATAACACTTTTCACTGACAATAATAAATCAAATCAAATTAAACCACCTAAACACACTGTGCCGTATTCACTGATACATATGGTCCACAGAAAGCAACATTACCAAATCTGCTGGGGAATAGTTCAGTTACATGAGCTCACTCCAAAGAACCTATGGACGGAAGTATTTCATCATATTGTATTTCGATCCTCACCAAATTCTACACTTACAGCTCCAATTAGTGTTGCCTGATTACGTTGCACTCTTGGTATTGTGTCTTTATACATGGGGTAGCACGGTGGCACAGTGGTTAGCACTGCTGCTTCACAACACCAGGGACCCAGTTTCGATTCCCAGCTTGGGTCACTATCTGTGTGGAGTTTGCACGTTCTCCCTGGTGTCTGTGTAGGTTTCCTCCAGGTGCTCTGGTTTCCTCCCGCGTTCTGAAAGATGGGCTGGTTAGGTGCATTGACCTGAATAGTGGTGGACTGTAGCGACTAGGGGAATTTCATAATAACTTCATTGCAGTATTAGTTTTTAGTCACAAGCCTTACTTGAGACTAATAAATAAACTTAAAAAAACAATCAATGCTTGTAAATTTCAATAATAGTGACTGGGACTAATGAGATAAAATTACTAAATGTCATCAAAAGATGTCACAGGTATGATGGCTTTCTGTAGACATTTTATAATTCTATGATTTATTTTTATTAATTATCTGTTCTCAAGTTGTTAATCATAGATTAAATAAAAATCTATATTAAAACAAATGTACCCATCTTTCTTGGAGATTTGATCTACCCTAGTTGAGGATTGAATGGGAAATAGCTCATATAACTATTATCTTTCACATAAAAGAAAACAAAAACAGTGTTGCAATTTATGGACCACTGAGTTTCATAAAGACTGCAGTATAAAATGAAATAGTTACATTAATCCTTTAAAACCTTGCAATATCTTTTGAAGCTTTGGTTTGGGTAGCAAAGGAGATCAGTTACAAAGTACCTTCATGTTGATGCAAAATGATTTCAGTAGAACACCATCATGAAAAATGACATTTTAACTTGAGTATTAAATTCACTCTAACGCTGAAGTACATGAAAGCTTAGAACTTGAAAACTTCAGCCAATGTGAAACAAAACTCCAAAGTATTTTTCAGAAATATTTTAATGCCAGACTAAGATATTCCTACCTTTCTTCAACTGACAGAATAAATACTACCACCACTTATGTGTACTCTATATTGTATCTGTGCATGCTGATTCAACGACTGAGTTGCTTTTCCAATACAACTATGTCTGTTAACTGCATATTCTACTTGTCAGGACTTGCTGTAAGATCAATAAGTGCAACAGTGTGAAAATGTTTAAATAGCCACTGTTCTGTTGCTGGATCTATTTGTTAATGCTACATCAAGCTGATTGATAATTTGTGATAAGTATGGTATTTATAAGATGATGATGTTTTGGGACTGTGTCTTTTTGGATAAATGTGGGGGTTAAGTATCCTGTTCTGAAGTTTGTCTGATATAGATTTGATTGTTAAAGATTGAAACAGGCCCATATATTTTTTTACTGGGAAGAGGAGTCAAATATCTAACTTGGATACAATATCAGCAGACAGCAGCCTGTATGCTAACAGTAGATGGACTGTAAGTCTCCAAAGTTCAGAAATCATTGAAAATGTAAGGTTATATATAATTGTGCTTTAAAATATCAAGTTTTTTTTCAGAGATAAAAGAGAATTGAGGTCTCAGTGTTATCTATTTGGCATCCCTACCTGGATACGAGTCCATGTGATTCATGTTGCAACAGGACCCTATCAATGCACGTCGAGGACATTTGGCCCATTGAGTCTGTTCCAACTCTTCAAAGGAGCATCTCACTCAAACCAACCCCTGTACTTTCCCCATAACTGTACACAAATTTATCATTGCGAATCCACCTAACCTATACATCTTTGGACTGACAATGACTAATGATAATGATTGATAGAGCTTTTAGGTTTTTATTACAGTAAAGATATTTAAGCATGAAACCTTATCCTATTATTCTTTTAGCTATTACTTGGAAGAAAGTTTTTTTTATATAACATTATCAGTCTTAACAGTAAATTGCATCATTTTCATGAAATAAGTAAACAAAACTAGTAAGTGAGTCATTGAAATGACCTGGCAGTCTTAACTCGATGCACCGAAGCTCAGGGCACAAAATGAATAATTTTCGCTCATCATTGCTTAATAATCATCCCATCCACCTACCACGCATGAGCTAATCCAGGTCACAGATCAATATGATGTGATAAAAATCTTGTATCTGAGTAAAAACAAATATTAAGGTAACATAAATATTGCATTTCTATTAAAAATGTGCATACTTATTAACCTATATGACATTACACGTGAGTGACTGTAAGACTCATTGCAAGCAAAACCTATTTCAATGGGAAAGCATTTGGGAATCAATGATAATAATATCATCAGGTTTAAAATAGTTATGGAAAAGGACAAGCAGTAATCAAGCATAAAAATGCACAACTCAAGGGAGAATAAGTTTAGTGAGTTGAAAAATCTGGTCCAGGTGGATTAGAATCAAAAATTGGTGGGCAAAAATACAATTGAACAATGTGAGGCCTTCAAAGAAGAGATGATCCAAGTACAGAGTACATTTTCCAAAGGATGAAAAAAATAAGGCATTCATAGCTTGTGCTCCCTGGAAATCTAAAGCCAAATCTCCCTGGATCTCTAAAGAAGTGGGGTATAGTTTCCATTAAGAATTTGCCAACACAGCACAATATTTCATGGAATTTCAAGCCGAATTACAGCCATCACAAATCGAGTTTGCGCAAACTTTTGAGCTGTTTTAGAAAATATTGTGATGGAAACGGGCCCCGCCTGCAAAAATGACATTCATCCAAAATTGAATTAATCTGCATGGCAGATTTTGTCAATTGTGCCCATATGTGGTTCTTTGAGAAGACGTTTACTCAAAATTGAGCTTGAATATTGCTGAAAAAAGACATTTTGTCAAAGCTTTTCGCCTTGTACTCGTCAAGACAATCACAGGAATGTTAATGTTGAGGAAAACAACAACTTTATATTGTATGAGATGAAAGTACTGACTGGTTGGCAAGTGGTCTCTGCTTGGTAAAGGAGTGGCCATAGAGAATGCAAAGGTTACTGACAGTTAACTATCAAACATTGTTTGAAGATTTTTACTGTGCCGTTTGGTGTTAGGTATGTAGGCCATACATACTAAAGACTGGCCAAATTTGTATAAAAGAAGCATGTCCCTTCCACTGTTCACAATGGGCAAGGTGCAGTCCTTATCCAAACAACCCATGCTTGCAAAACTGAAAACATAGTGTCCAATATCAGATATGATTCTGCGATTGGACAACTTTGCTAAAAAAAACTCTGCTGTGTGAAAAATTATACTGTCAATGTAAGATTGTCAGTTGGCTTCAGTGTGATGCATTTGTGTGTGCATAGATTATAGACACAGGGCTCTACTCTTTGCAGAGAGAAATAATATGTCAGTATATTGTGCCCTTTTCAGCCACACAAAATAAGTAATAGCCCTTCACTGGTTCATTCTTCAGGGTAATGCCTTAACCAATCAAAGTCAAACTTCCTAGTTTAAGTGTTCAACACCGCTTGACAGTTAATGGTCTGTCACCTTTAACTGAAACATACTCCATGACAATGCCTCTAACAATCGAAGTCCACTTGCCAACCAATCAGAACTGCCTTCGCATGCAGTATAAAGTTCTTGTTTCCCTTGATATGGGTATTTCTGATGAGTACAAGACAAAACATTATAGCAAAATGGGCAATACTCAAGCTCTGTGTTACGAAACAAATATTTAAAATGTAATTGATGTCCTCAGCACAAGGACACAATAAATCTTTTAAAAACTTTTAAGTATTATAAAAATTGAATTTGCAAAGTTATTTGCTCGTGTATACTAATGGTCTGTTTGTTAACATCTCATACTTAAAATTTGAATTTGAATTTTTGCATAGATTAAGAGGCTCTTTATCTTCAGGAAACTGCTGGCAGAGGCCCATATTTGGGATTTCTGCCCACAAAATTGGTCTCCATGGCTCACCGAGGCAATTGTCCATATAAATCATCAGCTGCTCCCAATTGACTGATTTTTGTGTGTCTAAATCCTGAAACAAGCGGATTAGACCGGTTAGGAGCCTCACAAACCCTTATAACTTGTTTAGAATTTCAGGATACCCTTTTGTAAAGATTAGATTTCCCTGTGGCTAAGGGCACCTATGGAAGATGTTGATACCTTTTGGTAGAGGTAAGGTACTCTTCCGTCAAGGTAAGATAATTTTTAGGAGAACTCAATTGACCTTTAAGATTGCTAAAATTAAACATGAATGCATGTAAAAGTAATCATTTAAGATGGATTTGATGCAGAATTTCTTTCAAAGTGTGGCAATTCTATGGAACTCTTAACTTCCCACATCTTCCTGGTGTAAAATCTAAGCCTAAGATCAATAGGTATTTAATCAGTAGAGGAATTAAGCGTTACAGAAAGAAGGCAGAAAAATGGACTTTGTGAGGGTTAGATATGACTTTAATAAATGGCAGGGCCAGCTTCAGGGTGAATGGCTTACTCATTCTTATGGTCATTGGAACTGTCAAACTGTCAAATAACTGTGACAATGTTAAAGAACTTTCAAAGCTGTCAAAACTCGTTGCAAGAGGGAAAGCTGCTATTAAGGAATTTACTTTGGTGGGCTTTACATTTACGAAAATGTGTAAAACTTAAAAAAGTGTTGACTATTTCACCCTTTTGACATAAGAATTACATTCCATATCTGATTTTACAAATTAGTATTATCAGAGTGGGATCCTCAGATAAGCAGTTTGATTGACAGCTCCAAGTGGTTATGGAATGGAGATGTCTATTTTCATTACAGAAGGGATTAATTACTTAAGTGAAATGTTTATTTTTGTAAGAGATTAGTTGAAGGTATTTCAACATATTGAAAGTTTTTTTAATCAATAGTTTTAATCAATTGGCTTTTAAATAGTGATGTCATTAATAGACATATATTTCATGTAGTGTGGTGCACTTTGCACATTGTCTATATTGGATATTGGTTGAGTTAGCATGGAAGGGATAAGGGAAAGTGTGGTGGACAGGGACCATGGATTAGCATGACTTTGCATTAGGTTTTCATAGGGACTATAAAGGATCATCCAGATGAATGGGGCATAGGTTGGCATGGGGGATTGAAGTGTTGATCAGGTGAAAAGAAAGGCGTATGGCAGTAAAAGGATATAAGGAATTATGGGTGAGTAGAGGGCCGATCGGCTCTCCCCCAACCCCCACCTCCCCCACCCCATTGCCCCGGCCTGGTCAATTGCACCCTCCCCCATCAGCCCAGTCTGGTCAATTACCGATTACTGAGTGAGTGGCGAGACCTGGCAGATGGAGTCTCATGTTAGCAAATATGAGATTATCCACTTTGGTAGAAATAATAGTAGGAGGGATTATTATTTAAAAGGCGAAAAACTACAGCATGCTATGGTGCAGAGGAACTTGATATCCAACCAATACTTTCTTCCCAATTATTTGAACATTTGGAATGTAAGACATTCCAAACTTTAAGATTCTGTTAAAAATATTTCTTCAGCATTCTCATCAATTGATTCATTCTCAGCTTTGTTTGGGATGCTTATGAACAGTATTATTTCCAGGCTTCCAAAACCAACCACCCTTTAGCCCCTCTGTAGCTTGCTTTCTTGCACATTACTCCATTGTTGGGTTTTTCTTCTTGCAGAGACAGATGCTTCCTTGCTAGCTGCCTGTGACAAACTGCCTTTAATAGAGCTGTAGGAACTGCTTGGCTTTCAGTTAAACTGAGAACAAAGAGAAAATTTTGTTTTCCTTACAAGAGCCTCCAGTTGCAAAATAATGCCTGGAACTTTATTTATTTTCTGCACATAGCTCTCTCTAAGCACAGCAGAATCCTCATTCAAATCAAAACCAAAGCCCACATGTACAAACATCTTTGTCCAGCATAAAATCTAACAATAGGTTTCTTTCAGCCACACAAGTATTAAATTAAATACAGCTTAAAGTATGCCTTATTTCTAATGTTTACCCATACAAACATAAATTCCTAAAAAATACCTTTGGTTTCCAAACAAAATATGTTTAATTTTATGTAGATTCAACTTATGTTGAGACCATTGAAGAACGAGGTTGATGTCTTTTTGGGAATGGAGGCAGGTCTGTTAACCTGGCCTCTTGACATTGATCCCTTTCTGTTTCTGCCATGGGCCAGTTATAACCTGAACCCCTGAAGATCCCACCTGAGGAGTCTGCTGTGCTGGAAGTAGGTTTCAGGAATCAGAATTAAACTTGACTCTGATTCATAACTTCAAAATCCAAATCCAGTTCCATGAATTCAATGCAAAATATTAAATGCAATTTTGTGAATCATTCCCATTAAAAACCATACTAAAACCACCCATACTCATTCTTTTGAGGATTGATGAAGTTGAATATCAGAATCTATCCCATTGTTCTGACCTCAATCCAAATTAAGGCTATCAAGCTGAGGGAATAACATGTTTTTTTATTAATTCATTGAATATGCATATCAATGGCGAGGCCAGTTTTTATTGCCCATCCCTAATTACCCTTGAGAAAGTGGTGTTGATCTGCCTTCTTGAATCTCTGCAGTCCCCAAGGTATAAATGCATCCACAATGTTGCAATGGAGAGATTTTGTCCCAGTGACAGTGGTGGAATTTCCAAGTCGGAATCATGTGTTTCTTGGAGGGGAACATTCCAGGTGGTGGTGTTCCCATGTGTTTGTTGCCTTTGTTCTTCTACTTGATAGTGATCATGGTTTTGGAAAGTACTGTCTTAGGAGCTGTGCTGAGTTCCTGCCATGCATCTTATTCATTTTACACACTGCTGCTACTATGTGTAGATGGTGGAGGGGGTGAATGTTTATGGGAGAGATAGCAATCAAGAGGGCTGCTTTATCCTGGATAATGTCAAGCTTCTTGAGTAGTGTTGGATCTGCACCCAACCAAACAATTGGAAGGTATTCTAGCACATTCCTGATCTGTGTCTTATTGTTGAATGATAGGTTTTGGGAAGGCAGCAGGTGAATTATTCACCACATGATTCCTAGCCTCTAACCTGCCCTCGTAGCTACAGTATTATGTCACTGGCTTGGTTCAATTTCTGATTAATGTTAAACCCCAGGATGTTGATAGTAGGGGATTTAGCGATGATAATGCCATTGAATTTCAAGAGGAGGTGGTCAGATTCTCTCTTATTGGAAATGGTCATTGCTTGGCACTTTTGTAATGTAAATGTTACTTGACAGTTGTTAGCCCAAGCTAAATGTCAGGGTTTTGCTGCATTTGGAAACGGACTGCCTCAGTGTCTATGGAGTCACAAGTAGTGCTGAACATTGTACAGTCATCAATAAACATTAATCTTATGATGAAAATAATGTAATCTGGGCAACAGATACATGGGAACACCACCACCTGGAAAGTTCCTGTTCAAGCCACACGTCATTCTGACTTGGAAATTTATCACCATTCCACCAGAGTTGCTGGATCAAAATAATGAAGCAGCTGAAGATGTATGGACCTAGGACACTATCCTGACAGCTCCTGCACTGATATACTGGAACTGAGATGTTGGACCTTCAACAGCCATCTTCCTTTCTGCTAGGTATGACTCAAATTAGCAGAGAGCTTTCCCCCGATTCCCATTGATTCCAGGGCTACCTGATGCCACACTTGGTCAAATGTTGCCTTGATGTCAAGGGAAATCACTGTCACTTCACCTTTTGGCTCTGAGTAGCATGCTTTATCTAGATTAGGCAATTTAGAGATTTTTAAACTGAAGGTGACTACATCAAGGGATTTTATCAATACTGCAATAAGTATAATGACTTAAAGAAAATTGAGATTTGGTTTATCAAACTTTAGAATTTGATCACGCTTTCAGAATTTTATTTGAGACTTTTGTGGAAGTTAAAGTGTTTTAATGACTCTCACGTTTTTAAATGAAGTAGGCATCATTTCTTAGAAGCTTTTCTTCTTTTTGAAGGCATTTTGAAAGGCTTGTTCAAAAATTGAAATGGAGACTAGTAAAGTAGAGCACAGCAACTATGTGGTTGACTAATTTATTATGAACCAGTGAACTATAGCTTGCCTGGCTTTTTAGCATTCTAAATATTAACAAGAATTTAAATATTCCATCAGGGCATATGGCTTTATCACTAAGTACCTGCGGGGAAATATGATTAACTTCACTTCCTTTCTGAGCCGTCGGTTTCAGAAAGTGGTGATTTAAACAGATAAAAAATTGGAATCGGGCTGCGATTAACCTTTACAATTGGTGAATTAAAACAAGGTACCTACCAGGGCTAGGCAGAGCAAAAACTTTGTTCTTGTTTACATTCCAAAATAAAATTATACAAACAAAATTCATGGTTAAAGGATTTATTCAGCTATCTGTATCCTAACATGGTGAGATTAATTGATTTGTGCTAAAGCGTAGATATTGGAGGAGTGTTTGGTGTATCCATTAAAACAGTTCTGAGCCTGCAGTTTTCTATTAATTATGTAAGTTGGGAGTTGAAGAATATTTCAGCTTCAGAAGCTGGTGTCGAGCTAATGGTAATCTAACATTGCATTTGAAGTCTATTATACATTGTCTGTTACTGTTTAAATAATATATGAGTGACTCAATGCAAAATGCACACTGTTGTTCAATAAAAGGCAGAAAATATGTCTGCAGGGGTACTATAATTAAAATGAAATAAATAAAATAAGCTCCACACACATTGCGGCTAGCAGGTACAATGATTACTCAAGCAATGAATATAAATAATATATGTAGTCAGGTAAAGCTGTTTTCATTAACACTGTTCCACTTGTTTCAAATGTTGTAAATGCCCTCGGCTTCTACTAATTGAAATGGATAACAGAAACTAATTGACTTTATCTATACTCTCATTTTATTTTTATTTTGATTCAAACATTGACGCACTTTTTAAATAAAATTCAGAACAGCTTAATTTATCCAAGGTAGATTAATTATGAACTTTGCATTCCAAATAGGAATTTAGTTTTCATTCTCTGATGACTGCTTTACAACTCTTCTTTGATCTGTTAGGCAGCACTCCCTTCCACGCTGATTTCTCGAGTCAAAGGAAAACATTGAACCAATCGATGAGACAAGGACAATCAATATTAATTTTAATGGCAATTATATCATGTAATATGAATGCAAAATGAATACAGTGTATGCACAGGAATGATTTTTTTTACATTTGCCATCGCCCTTTTTTTTTGCCAATCATCTTACCTTGTCATCTGATTATCGACCTTACCACCAGTGTAAATTATTTCTTCTGATTACTTACCAAAGCCCTTCAAGATATATAATTATGGAGGGAAAAATAGTGAGAATGTGCCTTGTTCTTTAAGAATCAGCTCATTTATTGAGTTTAAATTCACTCTTTGTCTGTTCAATCAAATTTTACAATTTGTTCATTCAGTCATGCACGGGAAAAACTTTGTACATAAGTAAACCACCGGGCCTGAATGACATTTGAAGCAAAACATCAGAGGGGCGTATCAATTTGCTTCTCAGTGGAAAAAGTTCTATTTCAATACTTGACCTGCCCATTGATAAATTCTTATGTTGCTGATACAGTTGTTCCTGAGCAGAGTTATTGACCTTGCGTTTTCAGCACTGAAGAGACAGTGTGTGCCAATGAGTTCAAATAAAGCTGTGCAAATGGTATAATGAGCTCCATAGCTCTGAATTATGGTGGTAATTTACTCTGACCCTAACAATAAGGATCCCTGACATCCAGCAACAGTGCTGTCATCAAGCAGGCATTTCAGGAAAAAATTTTTCTTCACATCATCTTGAGTCTTCTAAACACATTGTATCTGTGTCCTGTGATTCTTAAGTGAATATTTTTATTGAATTTTGTTTCCATTTTACCGCAAGAAGTGACAAATCCCTAAAATCTAGTACAGTACAGAATGATCACTATTCAATATACATAAAAAAACAACAAATACTCATACAAATCGTTCAGATTATTTATCATTGTAATCATTGAGTTTGTATCTCCTTTTGTTCAGATGATGAAAGAGTAACAGAAAGAGTGGGGATCTCAGGATAACAGGATAACATGTCAGCATTGTGCACTTGATATTCCTCAGGATAACAAAAACACAATATGTGGGATCTCTTGTGAGATAAAATACAACCAGTTGAGACCTAATTCAGCATTCCAAGACCTCTGAGCAATGAAAGGATATTCCTGAAAAAAGGGGAACATTAGGGTACTTCCAAATCATGACTTGGCAGTGTACACTCTCATATACTACAGCCACTAAGCCAATGATTCTTACACCACACCAAGACTTACAGAACGACAGATCTCATTTTACTCCAATTAGATCAAAAACACCAATCAGGCTCCCCTCACTGGAAAATATAAACCTTTTCCCACCATAGAAATCCTATTGACAAGGAGAAGAATTGTAAAGACATCCATCAACAGGCTGGCTTATGGAAAAATACAATTCTCCTCCTCCTGACAAGATAAGGAAAGCTCTAGAAGTAGACATAACAAATCAGAGCCCGTATCAGCACTTCATCTATCCAGATGAAGAAAAGAACTTCATAGAGAAAGGGATCTCAAGCCCTACGACGAGTTGGAGGAGAATGACCCACTGCTTCATCCAATCTGATCTCAACCGAAGAAAGACTGTAGCAACACTGAGCCAAAACACTGAGATTTGCACTCAAGCTCCACATCCAGAAGGATATTACACCACCAGGGGAACAAAATCTCAAGAAAGAATGTAGTCCAGAGGCCTTCACGGGAGGATGACCTCCTGCATATCCCCCATTCAATGTACCCAGAAAGGCACAATTACTGCTGTCCTAATCTACTCACTGGAACTAAATTAGGATTCATGACAGATTAGAATAAGGGCATACAGGCCAAGGATGCTCATATCACTCTTATACATTGAACAACACATACCATTCCTATCTCTCGGCACTCTAGAGGCATGACTTACCCCTGGGCATCAACAAAATTCCACTCATTTCCCTCATCAAAGAAGCTGAACAACTGGATGTCATTGCCTGTGTAGCCAAGTAAATATAGAAGACCAAACCAAGAAAGAATAATCATCCAAGGATTAGCTGACAAAGTGACTAATATATATTTCCCCCAACTCCAATAACACCAGAGGCACCGATAACAGGAAAAATAAACAGTCTTTTCCAGGATACATGCCCGTACCTTCATAGGAAATAAGCAAGCTTTCCTTAATCCCAAAATAATAAAATAAAAGAAAAATGCAACACCAATTGTTCTAATGGGAGTTTTCCTCACCCACAGTGAAGATTTATCACCCTGACGAAACAAACAAACCCACAGTTTGCTTTTAACTGCACATTTAAGTTTGCTTGACTTGATTTGATTTATTTTTGTCACATGTATTAGTATGCAGTGAAAAATATTGTTTCTTGTGTGCTGTACAGAGAAAGCATACTGTTCGTAGAGAAAGGAAGGAGAAGATGTAGAATAGAGTGTTACAGTCATAGCTAGAGTGTAGGGAAAGATTAACTTAATATGAGGTAGGTCCATTCAAAAGTCTGATGGAAAAGAGTTAGAATAGAATTTTAAAAGTGGAATTAGAGGGTATGCCGGGCACAGTTTGCAATAAGTCAGCATATTGTGGTGCCATCTTGGATCACTTCACACAGAAATGAAGTTAGCTGCTCATTAAATGAACAGCAGTATCCTGGATCCATGTGTGTGATCTATAACCCTGCCCAGTTGTGTAGTGGTATTGTCAGTGAACTAATAATCAGAGACTAAGGTAATACTCTGGGGACCTGAGTTTAATCCCACCACGACATGTAGTTAAATTTCAGTTCAAATCTGGAATGATGACATGAAACTAAGGCCAATTATTGTGAAAACCATGTGCCATGATCCTCTCGTGTGATGTGGGAATTCAGGGACTCTTCTGGTGACCTGGCTCCTTCATGTGCAGGAAGTGTGTCCAGCTGCAGCTCCTGCTAGATCGCTTGATGGTCTGGACCTGTAGATGAATTCACTTTGGAGCATCCGTGATGCTGAGGATGTTGTGGGAAGTGCATACAGTGAGTTGAATCACTTTGCAGATAAAAACTACTGACAATGATAGGGAATGGGTGACCACCAGCAGAGGAAGAGTAGGAAGGCAGTGCAGGAGTCCCCTGCAATCATCTCCCTCCAAAACAAGTATATCACTTTGGACACTATTGGGGGAGATGGCTCATCATGAGAAGGTGCCAACAACTGGCACTGTGGCTGGCTCTGCTACATAGAGAGCAAGAAAAAGAGTGGCGGAGCGAAAGTAGTAGGGGATTAAATTGTAAGGGGAATAGACAGGAATTTCTGCAAATTCAGGCAAGACTTAGATTGATACATTGCCTCCCTAGTGTAAAGATCAAGGATGTCTTGGAGCAGCTGTAGGGATTTCTGGGAATTAAGGAAAACAGCCAGAGGTTGTGGAGCCTATAGACACCACAATGTAGGTTAAAACTGGATGAAGTCCTTCAAGGTGAATTTAGGGAGTCAGGGGTGCAACTATAAAGTAGGACCTCAAAGGAACTAATCTCAGGATTGCTACCAGTGCTATGTGCTATTCTGAGTAGGAATGTCAGGGTAGCTAAGATAAATATGTAGATTGAGGTATAGTGCAAGAGATAGGGAATGGGTGAGCACCAGATTCCAATGGGACATTGGAACCAGTTCTGGAGGTGGTGGGACCAAAACAAATCAGACAATCTGCACCTGGGCAGGACTGGAGCCAATGTCCTGGGGGAGTGTTTGCTCGTGCTGTTGGGGAGGGTTCAAACTACTGTGGCAGCAGGATGGGAATTGATGCAGGAAGTCTGCAGGAAGACATCATAGAACATAGAACATAGAACATTACAGCACAGAACAGGCCCTTCGGCCTTCGATGTTGCGCCGACCAATATAAAAAGCAATGCCCCTCCAAACTAAACCATTCCCTTCTCTTCCATATACTTATCAACTAACCTCTTAAACGCCACCAAACTTGGCGCATCTACAACTGCTGCAGGCAGGGCATTCCACTCCCGAACCACCCTTTGGGTAAAGAACCTACCTCTGATATCCGTCCTATAACTATCACCCCTTAATTTAAAGCTGTGTCCCCTCGTGCTAGCTTTCTCCATCCTAGGAAAAAGGCTATCACTGTCCACCCTATCTAAACCTCTAATCATCTTATATGTTTCGATCAGGTCCCCTCTTAGCCTCCTCCTTTCTAACGAAAACAACCTCAAATCCCTCAGCCTCTCCTCATAAGACCTGCCCTCCATACCAGGCAACATCCTGGTAAACCTCCTCTGTACCCTCTCCAATGCCTCCACATCTTTCTTATAATGTGGGGACCAGAACTGCACACAATACTCCAAGTGCGGCCGCACTAGAGTTTTGTACAGTTGCAACATGACGTTGCGGCTCCGAAATTCAATCCCTCTACCAATAAAAGCCAAGACTCCATATGCCTTCCTAACAACCTTCTCGATCTGACTGCCTACTTTCAGGGATCTATGCACATACACACCAAGATCCCTCTGTTCATCTAGACTACTAAGAATCCTACCATTTGCCCTATACTCTACACATTTATTATTTCTGCCATAGTGCATTACCTCACACTTTTCCACATTAAACTCCATTTGCCACCTCTCGGCCCAGCTCTGCAACTTGTCCAAGTCCCTCTGCAAACTATAACACCCCTCTTCACTATCTACCACTCCACCGACTTTAGTGTCATCTGCAAATTTACTAATCCATCCTTCAATACCCTCATCCAGATCATTTATAAAAATTACAAACAGCAGGGGCCCCAAAACAGACCCCTGAGGTACACCACTTGTCACCGAACTCCACGATGAATATCTCCCATCAACCACCACCCTCTGTCTTCTATCTGCTAGCCAATTCCTAACCCAATTAGCTAAATCACCCTCTATCCCATACATCTGCATTTTCTGCAGAAGTCTTCCATGGGCCACCTTATCAAACGCCTTACTAAAGTCCATATATACCACATCAACCGCCTTACCCCCATCCACCTCTTTAGTCACTTTTTCAAAAAACTCAATGAGGTTAGTAAGGCACGACCTACCCTTCACAAAACCATGCTGACTATCCCCAATCAATTCATTACTCTCTAAATAACTATAAATCCTATCCCTAATTATTCTCTCCAATACTTTGCCCACAACAGAAGTAAGACTCACTGGCCTATAATTCCCTGGAAGGTCTCTCTTCCCCTTCTTGAACAACGGGACCACATTCGCTATCCTCCAGTCCTCCGGAACCACACCCGTAACCAACGAGACCTCCAGTCCTCCGGAACCACACCCATAACCAACCCGTAACATCAAGAAGTAAAGTGGGGACAGAAACAAAACACAGTAAGGGGAAAAGTGGAAAACAGAGAAACCAAAGACAAAAGCCAAAAGGGCCACATTATATCATAATTCTAAGAAGGTAACAAAAGCCAAAAAAAAAGCCTGAAGGTTTTCTGTCTCAATGTGAGGGGCATTTGTAATTAAGTGGAGGAAATAACTGCACTATTATTTATGAATATGATGTAATTGGAATCACAGAGAACTTGCTCCAAGCTGACCAGGGGTGAGAACACAACATCTAGGAGCATTCAATATTCAGGAAAGATAGCCAGAAAGGAAAGGAAGGTGAGGTAGCTTTACTGGTTAAAAAGGAAATTAATGCAATAATAAGGAAAGACATTAGCCTGGACAATGTGGAATCTGTTTAGGCAGGGCTGCGGAACACCAAAGTACAAAAAACACTAGTGGGGGTTGTGTACAGACCACCAAACAGTAGTAGTGAGGTTGGGAATGGCATCAAACAGGAAATAAGGGATACGTGCAGTAAGGTTCCAGCAGTTATCATGGGTGACTTCAACCTGAATATTGATTGGGCTTACCAAAGTAGCAGTAATGTGATGAAGGAGGATTTCTTGGCATGTATAACGGGTGGTTTCCTCACTCAATATGTCAAGGAACCAACTCAAGAGTAGGATATTCTAGTTTGGGTATTGTATAGTGAGAGAGGATTAATTAGCAAACTTGTGGTGTGAGATCATTTGGGGAAGAGTAAACATAATATGATAGACTTCTTTTTGATAGACAGTGATACAGTTAATCTGAAACTAGGGTCCTGATTTTGAAGAAAGGTAACTTTGATGGTATGAGACTTGCATTGGTTAGGATAAGCTGGTAAAGGATCGTTAAGGGATTGTCAGTGCACAGACAATAATAGACATTTAAACAACACATGGACGAAGTTCAACAACTCTACATCCCTCAATGGCATAGGAGTAAAATGGTAAGATGGCTCATTTGTGTCTACCAAGGGAAATCAGAAATGGTATTATAGCCAAAGAGAAGGTATATAAATTAGCCCAAAAAATATCACAAATCTAAGGACTGGGAGAAATTTAAAATCCAGCAGAAGAGGACAAGTGGTCTAATTCAGAAGGAGAAAACAAAATATAAGGACAGGCTTGCAGAAAACATAAGAGCTGAATGCAAAAGCTTCCATAGATTTAGGAAGAGAAAAATACAGGCGAAGACAAATGTAGGTCCCTTACATTTAGAATCAGGTGAATTCATACTAGCAACAAATACTTTGGATCTGTGTTCACTAAGAAGGACACAAATAACCTTCCAGAAATACTACAGAACTGAGGGTCTAACATGAAGTTGGAACTGAAGGAAACCCTTATTTGTCGGGGAATTGTATTGGGGAATTTTCTGGGATGAAAATCCATTAAGACCCAGGGCTTGATACTCTGCATCCCAAAGCACCCAAGAAAGGCCCCAGAAATAGTGGACACATTGGTAATCATTTTCCAGCAACCTATAGACTCAGGAAGAGTTCCAGTGGATTGAAGGGCACTTAATGTACCCCATTTTTTAAAAAAAGTAGGGAGAGAGAAAATGGGAATTATAATGTGGTTAGCCTGACATAAATGGTGGGGGAAATGCTGGAGTCAATTATTAATAATGTAATAACTGAGCATTTGGAAAGTGCTGACAGGGTTGGTCCAAGTCAGCATGGATTCGTTAAAACGAAATTGTGCTTGACAAATCTGAATTTTTTTGAGGATGTGACAAGGATGAACCAAGGGATGTTGTGTATTTGGACTTTCAAAAGGCTTTTGACAAAGTCCCACAAGATATTAGTGAGAAAAGTTAAAATTTATAATATTGGGGATAATAGAGAAATGGATAGAGAACTGGTTAGCAGACAGAAAACAGAGAGCGGGAATAAATGGGTCCTTTTCAAAGTGGCAGGCAGTGACTACCAAAATATCACAGGGTATTCAGTGCTGGGACCTCAGCTATTCACTATATACATTGATGATTTGGATAAAGGAATTGAATGCAATATCTCCACATTTACAAACAACACTTCGCAGGGTGGTAGTGTGTGCTGTGAGGAGAATGCTAAGAGGCTGCAGGGAGACTTGGACAGGCTGGTTGAATGTATAAGTCCTTGGCAAATGCAGTATAATGTAAACAAATGTGAGGTTATCCACTTTGGTCGTAAAAACAGAAAAGAAGACTATTCTTTAAATAGTGGTAGAATAGGTAAAAGGAGAAGTGCAACATGACCTGGATCTCATGTTGGAACAGTCATTGAAGGTTGGCATGCAGATACAGCAGGCACTGAGGAGAGCTAACTGTTGGTTTTCATAGCAAAAAGAAGTTTTACTGTAGTTATATAGGACTTGGTGAGGTCACACCTTGAGTATTATGTGCAGTTTTCATTCTTGCAATGGAGAGTATCCAGTGAAGGTTTGCCGGACTGACTCCTAGAATGGCAAGACTGAAATATGAAAAGAGATTGGATTGACTTGGCTTGTACTCACTGGAATTTAGAAGAATAAGGAGGGATCTCACAGAAACATAAAGAATCCTGATGTGACTATTCACACTAGATGCTGGAAGAATGTTCCCGATGTTGGGGAGATCCAGAACTAGGGGGTCACAGTCTAAGATAAGGAGTAAGCCATTCAGGACTGAGATAAGAAAGAACTTCTTCACTCAGGGAGTTGTGAATCTGTGGAATTTTCTATTGTAGAAAGCTGTTGGGGCTAGTTCATCAGATATGTTCAAGAGGGAGCTGGATGTATCAAGGGGCATGTAGAGAAAGCAGGAGTGGGATATTGAAAATATATGATCAACCATGATCATATTGAATAGTGGTGAAGGGCTCCACCATTCTAGAGAATGGTCTACTCCTACAGCTATTTTCTATGTTCTATGTTTCTGTAGAACTAGACCATCCCTAAAGTACAGAAGGAAGCACTTTGATCCCATCAGGTTTGCACCAACTTTCTGAAAGTGCATCTTACCCAGGCCTAACCTGCTGCCCTATCCTTGTAGCTCCATGCATTTACTATGGCTAATCCATTTAACCTACACATCTTTGAAACTAAAGGGCAAGTTAGCATGGCCAATCTGCTTAACCTGTACACCTTTGGACTGTAGGTGAAAAGACCCGGTGAGAATGTGCAAACTCCATACAGACAGCCACCCAAGACTGGAATTGAACCCAGGTCCCTATCGTGAAGCATTCAGTTCAATAATGTGTTTCAGGGAAGAAAATCTGCCATCTTTTTTCTGATCTGGCCTACAAATGACACCAATTCCACAGCAATGTAGTTAATTCTTACATGGCCCTAGTAAACTACAGAGTTCAAGAGTAATTAAGGATGGGCAATAAATATTGCCTCAGTTAGTGATGCTGACATCCCATGAATGAATTTTTTAAAAAATCCTCCAAACTCAGAAATGGCAGAGGCTGACTTCAAAAGCAGAATGCCTTTGATCTGTGTCAAAATTTAGACAATTAGAGCAAATTGATATCTACAGTTCAAATTACAAAGCCTATGAAATAATTTGCCTTTATATCTTCTTGAGTTATCTTAAAAATTGCCATGTTCTTTAGTTTTGAAGGTGTTGCTCACTTTTTTTTAGTTTTCTATGTTGACATGTATGGAAGTTAGAACTTATTAGAGCTGAGACGATTGGAGAGAGTTTGACAGATGTCTTCATGATTATTGAGAGCTATGCATTGTGGGTTAATACTAAGTAAGAAAATGATCATGGAAGTAGTTGGAATGTAATGTAAACCCAACTAGTTCAATGTCTTTGGAGGAGAGAATATGCCCTTACTGTTTGTTCTGATCCATATATGATTCCACCTCCATGTTCTGTTAACTTTTAATGGTGTCACATCAACCAGGATAGATAATTCCTGCTGCTTTTACCATTGCTATCTGTATCCAAAAAATACATTTTGATAAAGATTCTGAGTTAATAACAGATTGCATCCATTGGTATTAGAAATTGGAAACAACAGAACACAAATTCCCGATGAACACAAAAAGAATTAAATGAGCGGCTTTTTTTTTCAGTTCGTATTTCCCAAACTCATATTTTTGTGTTAACAACAATCACTCAGTCGTTACTTTGCTCCTTGTCATTTTAATGTGCGTTCTCTTTGTTTCTGTTTCAAAATGCATTTGGAGGCTCAATGGATTTTTCTTTCTTAATATAACTTTCTTGAGATTTGCTACTTATGAATGGATTTTCTGCTGGGAAGATTTCTCAACATGTCAGAAAAAAGACATGTTGGCGTGGCAAAGAAATCTTCACAATACTCAAACATAAGATAAAATTATCGATCCACTTATCACCACTTCCAGTTGCTGAGTTCAATGCATGATTATTTTCTCTGTTTAACACCAGGCGCTTCTGGGGAAGCTTCCCATTTAATCTCATACATACGACAGTATTGTTCCTATTAACTGGACAACGGCGATAGGATACATGCACCCTCTGTTTCTCTTATGATTGGAAACTTCCTGAGACAGAAATATGCCTCATGCAATTATGTTCCCAATATTTCGACTGTACTTGCTGTCTGATCAACTGCCTAGGAGATCTCTACCTTCTTCATCTGTGTCAACTCCTGCTGTTATCGCCTGTGTTCATGATGTCCCTTGATCCTCTGTTGAGATGATTAGAGCTGAGCTGCAGTTGTTAAATCCAGTTTTGTGTATATATTACACAAAAACATAATCCTCTTTAATAATACTATTTGCATAGAATATTAGTGGACTGATTTCCAGCTAGATAGCTGCTCTTTTTAATTTCCTTCTCTTCTCTGCCTAGCAGCGCAATAGACAACTTATTTCTTCCCTTTACATTGTTATTGAAACAACTGACAACAAAGCACCTATTTCATAGGGAAAGGTTGTTAGTCTGACTCACAGCTGCTTACCAGAAGAGTCTGCCCTATTGATATGCCCCTTTAATATACCTGACAGTCTGTCATTCTTTTATAGCAAAGAAGTTGTGTCATTTGTTGTTAAAACTAAAGAACAGAACACAGGTTGTGCAAATATGCTCTGGCTCTTTCAGTACTAAAGATTGACTTCTGGTGCACTGGGTGCTGAGGCAGTAAATGTGAATTCAAGGAGAGTTCAGTGGAAATATGCAGAGCAGGCAGATTGTAATGTTAATTAACATGTGACACTGATTTGATACCATTTTGGAGCTCAAGGACATTCCAAACAACGTGGTTTATTAATCCCGCATAGCTGAATGTTCATTCAGCAGAGGAAAAGATTCACTACCTGTAAATATCAAGAGATCACCAACTAATTTGAAGTAAGTTGCTGACTGATTTCTTCTGGTCCTTGCTGTAGCTGTAGAAATGTTTAGTGGTTTCAAGAGTCCTTTAGAGTTATTGAAGTCTATGGAGATTGGTGTGGCATCTGCTGAAGATCATTATCCTGACTTCAAAGATTCCATTGAAAACAATTGCTCTCAGACATTATCTTTTCCTTTCAACATGACATAGAGAATGAGCAGAGGCAGCACAGAGCAAGACTACAGTGGACTATTTGGATAGATAGCACAGAAAGAGGCCATTCAGCCAACCAGTCTGAGACAGTGTTTATGCTCCACTCATGTCTCCTCCCCTTGTTTTTCATCTAAATCTACCATAGTGACAGAGAAGTCATACTTATGCTTATGTTCACTTTAGTCTATGCAAAGACTTTATATTAAGATATTTCTGCCTCTGCAACTAACTCCATGAAGCTTAAATATTGACTGCTAAATTGACTACATGTAGAATCGGAAGGCTTAAGATTAATTTAGGCCAGTGAGCTTGGCGTCAATGATAGTGGAATTGTTGGAGAAGATTCTTAGAAATAGTATCTGTACATACTTGGTCTCGTTAAAGAAGACAGCATGTTTCTGTATGTGGAAGGTCATCTCTCACTAATTCAACTGGGTTTTTTTGAGGAGAAGACAAAAATCATTGACGAAGGAAGGATGTTGTCTACATGGATTTTAGTAAGACATTTGACAAAATTCCTCATGGCAGACTGGTGCAAAAGATTAAACCTCATGGGATCAGCGGTGAACTAACTTGATGGATTCAGAAGTGATTTGACCATAGAAGACAGAGGGTAGCGGTGGAAGGATGTTTTTCTGAATGGAGATTTGTAACTAGTGGCAGAAAAATGGCAGATGGAAATTATTCTGAACAAATGCAAGATGATGCATTTTGGTAGATCCAATTCAGGTAAGAGCTACAAAATAAATGGCAAAACAATCTTGAGCATAGTCATACAGAGAGATCTGGGGGTACAGGTCCACAATTTCTTTAAATCGGCAGCACAAATGGAAAAGATAGTGAAGAAAGCATATGGTATGTTTGCCTTCGTTGGATGGGGTGTCAAGTATAAAAATTGGCAAATTATGTTACAGTTGTATAAAATGTTTGTAGGCTGCAATTGGAATACTGTGTGTAATTCTGGTCACCACGGTAGCAGAAGGACGTGGTGGCTTTGGCGAGAATGCAGAAAATGTTTATCAGGATGTTGCTGGTATGGAGGATATTAGTTATGAGGGGAGATTAAATAAACTGTTTTCCTTAGAAAGATGGAGGCTGAAGAGCCACCTGATAGAAGTTTATGAGGCATAGATAAAGTAAACAGTTGGAAGTTTTTTCCCAGGTCAGAAATGACAATTGCAAGGGGGCACAAGTTTAAGATAAGGGGGAGGAAAGGTTCAACAGAGATGTGCAGGGGAGGCTGGTGGAGTCTTGGAATGCACTGCCAAATGAAGTGGTTGAGGCAGTTACGCTAGCCACATTTAAGACTTATCTTAATAGGCATATAAACAAATAGGGAATAGAGGGATATAAGCAATGGATTAAGATAGAAAAACATGATTGGCGCAGGCTTGGAGGACAAAAGGGCTTGTTTCTGTGCTGTACAGTTCTTTGTTCTTTGTTCCAAGTCCACTTTTCCCTTCAGCTTTTGTCATGTTAATCCTCTTAAGTTTTGTTCAATAAAAGAAAACCATTTTAAAACTTGTATCAGTGCTGTCTTCTCATCTATTCAAAAGAATGAATGGCCCCAACAGTGACCCTCCAAACCCTTCTCTTACATTTGCTTATTTAGCTTCCCCCAATATTAGTCTATACCATTTTCTTTATGTGAGTTTCTTTAGTAGCGAGTTCTACATTCCTACCACTCTTTGGGTGAGGAAGTTTCTTGTGAAGTTACTTTTGGGTCTATTTGTGACTGCTTTATATTGATAGCCTCTGGTTTTGCTCTTCCTGCTCAAGGAAACATTCTTGAGCACACTCTAATAAAATGATTTATAATTTTAAAGAAATATTAGGTCATCCTTCAGCAATTCTTTCAAGAGAATAGAGTCTTGGCCTGTCAATCCTTTCCTGGTATTCATCCACACACATTTCTAGTATCATCCTTGAATTATCTCTCCAGTGCCTCTCTTTCCATTATTATGGTGACATGAGTGCACCCAGGACTGATGGCACGGTTGACTGCAAGTTTAGCATAACTTCGCTACATTTCGATTTTATCATTCTTCAAAAGAAACCAAGTATTTGGCATTTTTTATTTATACAACATTACTAACCTATGGTACAACCTCTAATGAATGGTACATTTGTATTCTGAGATTCCTGTGTTTCTCTATCCTACTTAGATTTTGACTTTCCAATAATCAGTTACCTCCCTATAATTCTTACCAAAATATACCATCACAAATTTAACTGTGTTGAATTTAATTTGCCAATTATTTACCAATGTTGCAAGCTTATTTATTTATTAAGTGTTCACCTCAGTATCAGCAAGTGCTGGCTATCCCCCAATTTGGTGCTGTCAATTATGTTGGGATTTTCCGGTAGTTCCCACCAGCAGGATCACCTGGTCCCGCTGATGGCAAGCTCCTGCCATGATGAGGCAGGGTATGAACAATGGGAAACGCCATTGACAACCATGGGACTGGAACATCCCTCCATAGGCTAATGATGGGTTGCATCTGCCACTGCAAATCACACCATGAGGGAGCAAAAATTTCACCATCCATTTTTGATTCCAACATCTGAATAGTTATTGTATGTTGTAAACTGCAGTGGTCCCAACACTGATCCTTGTGGATCACCACTTCCAACTGCCTGCCACTGTGAATATGTTCCCTTTATTCTGCTCTCTGATTTGTCTTGAAGCTATCTAGTAATTCATTCGGCAACTTCCCCATGGCTCCACATTTTCTGATTATTCATTAGTCCATTATGAAGTATGTCATGGATGTTTTCAAAAGGTCCTTCCTGAAAGTCATCTGTAAACAATGTATTTGTATGCAATTGTATATGTTTTACCCTCGAGTGAAAAGTTCAATCTAAAATAGTAGAGCAACAAAGCCTTTTGCTAAAAGGGGAAAATAACTGTTTATTTCATGTGATTGCTTTGGAAGTTATTTAATTGAAGATAAAGCTGCTAAAATATACACACACACAAAGATTAGTTATGGATGAAAAACAAAATACTAATATATGCGAATTAAGTTCAGTTTATATTGTTCGATGCAGGCCAGGTAGCTTTTGAGATTGAAGTGTTGCATTGTCAGAACTGAATGTCTTGAGGTTGTAGGATTATTCCAGCAACAAAATCGTCTCCAATGTCTATGTGCCAATGGCTGTTTTAACAAGTAAGTTTGGTAGGTGGAATTATGTTTCCAGAGAAGAAAGAAGGTTCCTTTCTTCTGTGGTTTTGTGGCTTCTGCACTTTCAATACTGTCTAGTTATTTACAACCAACCAATGCTTTTTCAACTCTCTCTCTCTGAGTTGAAGCTCTTATCTGCTTCTCAGAAGATATGTCCAGATGATTCATTTCCGCCCTTTCAATGCTTTGAGCAAGAGCTAAAAAAGCTGCTGTTATCATGTGACCTGTGCAAAATGCCTAATCAGTTCGCAAGTAAGGAGCTTCAAATAACATTCTCCCACCTTTTGTCCCTGCTACGGTAGAATTTATATTTATGCAGTGAGGTGTCAACAAAACTTTGTTCTCTCCTGGAAAAGACAACAGTGATCCGTAATTAAATTAAGGGTCATATTTTGTTGTCCAGGAAGGTATCCCAGTCTGAAATCCACAATTCTATCTTGTAGCTTAGTAGCCACTTTAATAGCCTTTAAACTCAATCCAAGATTTTTTTTAAAAAATTTAAAATAATTTTCCCTAAAAATGTGTAATATCATTACTGTACATTGTAACAGACATCCACAAAAATTCAAAAAGATTGGTCAAGCAAAATGTTCCCTTTTGAAATGTGTGCTACCTACATAGGAATATATTTCTCATTTCAGGATGTCCTTCTATGTCCTCGTTTAGTAAGGATTCCATTATTTTTCCAAACACTATAGATGAGCTGGGAACATTATACCCCTTTCTTAAATATAGGAATTACCTTAACGATCCAGCAGTTCTGTGGCATAACACATTTTTCAAATTAATAATTATCTCAGAGGTATAAAGCCTCTGTTGTGTCTTCCCTGCATTCTCTTAATATGTGGGTGTAACCATCTGGTCCAAAGGCTATGTTCTTTTTTGAGTTTATTTGATTTCTCCAATAAATTCCCTTTTGTAATTTTAAATGCATGTTCCTCATCACAAATCTGATCACTCAATGCCATGTAACTTGTTCTATCTCTACCAAAGCAAAACAACATTTTCTGTTATTTCTGCCATCTATCTGTCCTTACCTGTCGTATTATCCTTTCTATCCCTTTACAGTCCTATATCCATCATTGCCTTCCTATTTTTATTGACGTGACTGTAAACTATTTTACTATTTTGTATTCCATTTCTTGATAATTAAACTTAATGGTTCTTCTTTGCCTTCATAACATTTTTTGGGATTCTCTCATAATCTGTCTTATTTTCTCATTTCATGCTCTCCTCTTCTATCCATTGACTTAGTATATACTTCTTTCTTAACTCTCAATTAGGCCCTCTTGTCTTTTTTAATCCATGAAGTCTCGTCAGCGTATTGCTTTTTAGCAGAATATATTTTTCCTGCATCTTCCATAAAATCCCAATAGAACAGAAGACGTTAGCTTATCAAATCTATATTGACCTGCTGAAAAAGCACTCTACCTCAGCCCACTCCTTCACCCTTTTCCTGTAAATCCATGCCTGCATTGAAATATGACCAGGCCAACCAGCCTGCACATCATAGGATTGTGGGAGGAAACTGGAGAACCTGAAGGAAACCCACATGGACAGGGGGAGAACATGCAAACTCCACATAATCACCCAAGGCCAGAATCAAACCCAGATCCCTGGCATTGTGAGACAGCATTGCTAACCACTATACCACCATGCCTCCCTGGTTGAACACCATTTAATATTTTTCTGTTGTTATTCTATGTTGTTACTTGCCGTTATAAATGTCCATTTCATTTTCCCAAATTCTTAGCTTCTACAGATCAGTTTTTTTTTTCTAATCTATTAACTTGGTTTTTGTTATACTTATTTTCTTCTCTGTTAATATCTTAAATGTTTACATTATAGTTACTGTTTTCTAGCTGTTCCCCCACTCACTTCTTTCATCTGCTGTTGTTCTTTCCCATTACTAAACCGCATTGTGAATCCTCCTTTGTTATACATTTTACAAATTAGACTGGAAAAGCATCATGTACATGTTATAGGAGCTCAATTCCTTATCCCTGTATCCATTTAATATCAAAATATCTGAAAGTTTTTTTGTGAGTATTATTTATGGCAGGATCTTCCTAAAAAATGGCAAAGTTCAGGGTCCAACTGAGAATTGATGTATTTCTCTCTAAATTTTCACTTCAGATCTTCTGACGCTTTGTCAAAAAAAGTTGGGGGGGGGTGCATGGTGCGTTTTGCATTATCATACCTAAGGGATGGGGCCTAAAGATGACAGCAAGGACAGCTCCACAGAGATCCTGTTAAAGTCCCTCCCTACGGACAGTGGATACCCACATAAACAAGGGTAACACTTCCAACTCTCGGCCACAGACAGGCAACCTCCCACCAACACTTAATGAATTGGTCACCCACCCCCATCAATGCTGGCATTCTGTTGAGCACTTCACTCCCTCATTACTGGCATATCACCCTTTCCACACACCATGAGAATCCCACAATGAGCAGTATGTGGACTAATATTATATTTAATGACTTATGACATTTGTAGATACGTTCATGGGTCGCACAAAGGCATAGTGTTTTGCACTGCTGCCTGACAGCGCCTGACAGCAATTCTGGATTCAATTCTGGCCTTGGTTCAATGTCTGTGTGGAATTTGCACATACTCTTTGTGTTTGCATGGGTTTCCTCCGAGTGCTCCACTTTCCCTCCCACATTCCAAAGGTGTGCAGGTTTGCTTAATTGGCCATATTAAATTGTCCCAGTGTTGGGAGGATTAGCAGTGTAAATATGTAGGGCTATGGGAATAGGGCCTGAATGGGACTGTTGTTAGTGCAGACTTGATGGGGTGAATGGCCTCATTCTGCACTGGACGGATTCTATGATCTTGACCCTCAATGTAAGGTAGATGAAATATATGCAACATTGTATCTACATCCTTTGAACTAGACTGGCATTAAACTGCCATAGCTTTCGGGTCACACTGACTTTGCAAAATTTAGTTGAATAGTCTCTTGGTCCCCTGTACTCAGGTACCATCTCACCTTGTCTCCACCCTTGCACCAAGAACACCAATGCAACAGTGGAATGTCTTGGGACCCGTTTTCTGTCACATTTTACTATTAGTGGATATTACCCAGGTCAAAATCACTTTTAGACTAACTTCCAGCCACTGTGCACCTTCCTCTTTGAAGATGAAGACTTGTTTAAAGTAGGTCAAGCTTACTCAAAACTCATGCTGGCTTTCCCTGATTTTCCCTCAGAAGTTTAAGTGTTGTCTGTGTTGGAAGCAACGTAGGCAGTTTAATTCTACATTGCCATCCCTATTTTTGGGCCTTAACAAATTATTACAGAAACAAAATAGAAAAAAAAGAGTTCAGGAGTTGTGTACATGCTCAATAAAAATAATGATAGCTAATAGCAGAAATAACCTGGAGAAATTTGACAATGAAACCATGTCTTCCATGAAACTAAGGCCTCCATGAAGCCTTAAATAGTTTGTAATTTCACGAGATAAAAGTTCATGCTGATGCCTCAATCCATTTCAATATTATACAGTATTCAAATTAGCACCCAAAATTTCCTAAGGCTTTTCCATCAATGATCAAAAATACCTCTTCATTCAAGACCCTGGTTCACTCCTGTGCTTTATTGTTTCTTTTCTCTTGTTTGTTCAGGACCAGGTGTGAACCCAGCATTGTTCTCCACTCTTTACAGAATCAACCTTCATTTTTCCTTCTCCTTCTAAGATATGAGTTACATTTGATTGGTTTGTGAAGAAAGTATCCCATATGATCTTTGGAAACACTGGTGGATATTTCATTTGCAGATTGATGGACCCATTAATATCTTCTGATTGTTACTAGGTATATAAACGATCATGCAAGCACATTAATTTGAGAAAAAAGTTTTGCTTTTGCGTTGCCAGTAATTTTTGAAGCCTGGACAATAGAATGCAAAGGATGAAAAGGTTCTAACTTTAAAGGAGTGTCTCATGGTAAAATAACTGCCGCTGCAGCATTCCCCTATGTATGCCAGGTTAGCCTAATCTATAAGCATTATGGGAAATGCCAGCCATCACTTTGGTTCATATTTTATGGTCTTCCTAAAGAAGCTGGCAAATCTCACTTGCAGCTCTGCCTGAGTTGTTTACGTTCTCCAGATTTCTCAGGCTATTTTATTCTCCTGTTGCTGCACTGAGACACACAACAATCATTTATGCATTAAATTTCTGCTGATGGATTCAAGCATTTCACTGCAATCACTTCTGTGGTGATATTTTCTAAGTGTTCTATTGTTGTTAGGCTCGCTAATACTAAATTAGGTCTGATGAAAAATATTGTATTACAAGTACATGATAATATTTACTTATAACTTAAGTTGGCCATTCTCACAATCATTTTGTTGAAGCTTGTGGAGTTATCTTGGAGTTGGTGGATCCAAGAGTCTGAAGCATGAACAAATAGTCCGTTCTTTACTTTTGTTCTAAAATTATTGTTGTCAGAAAATACAGGGCATTGTTCCTGTTGATGGTCGTACAAGTAAGCATTAAAGCATATATAATGTGCACTTCAATTGAACTGTGCACAGTATGCAATTAAATGCCAACGATTCCACTGAGGTTCATTTAAACTGAAATGTGCACATCCCATTATGAAACAAACTTCAAATGGTACATTCACTATCTTGCAATGAAATGTTATTGTTGCTGCAATAAAATGTTGAAATTATCAGAAGTATGATCTAAGATATGATCTAAGAAGATCCATCAAAGATGTCAAAAGACAGTATCGGAACAAATGACAGTCCCAAGCTAGCCACATAGAACTCCACTGACCAAGGCAAGGTCTGCAAGACGTAACAGGCTACAAGATGAAGGCATGTAAAATTGTACCCCTCTCTGATGAGCTCAGTGCATTCTACCCCTGTTTTGAGCAAGAGGTCAGCAAGAGCATGCCTCCATTCTGGAAACCCTAGGTGAACCTGTATTGAGGTTACCATTGCAGATGTCAGAGTAGTCTTCTTGAAGGTCAACCTATGGAAAGCGACTGGCCTGAATGGGGTATACAGACAAGCACTTGCTTCCTGCACGGATTGGCTGACGGGGTATTTGCAAACATCTTCAACATCTCTTTACAACAATCTGACGTTCCTGTCTGCTTCGAGAAGACAATCATCATTCCGGTACCTAAGAAAATCCGAACAGCGTGCCTTAATGACTATCGGCCCATGGCTTCAACATCCATCATTATGAAGTGTTTCAAAAGGTGAGTTATGGCATGAATCACTTTGAAACTCCTGGACTGCCTGAATCCATTATAGTTGCCTACTGCCGCAACAGTTCCACAGCAGATGCCATCTCCCTGCCCCTGCACTCAACCCTAGAACATCTAGAAAACAAAAACACCTATGTCAGACTCCTATTTATTGATGACAGCTCAGCCTTCAGGACCATTATTCCGATGAAACTCATCTCCAAACTCATGGACTGGGCCTCGGCTCCTCCTTCTGTGACTATATCCTGAACTTTCTAACCCACAGACTACAATCACTAAGGATAGGCAATGACACCTTCTCTGTGATCATCCTCAGCAATGTGTCTTATAAGGATGTGTTCTCAGCCCCTACGCTACTCCATATACACCTACAGTTGTGTGGCCAACTTCCTCTTCAACTTGATTTTCATGTTTGCTGTTGATACCATTGCAATGGGTCGATCTCAAAAAAAAACAAGCCAGAGTACATGAACATGACAGAGAATTTGGTGGATTTGTGCGGCAACAATAATCTCGTCCTCGTGTCAGCAAAACAAGAGAGATTGCCATCGATTTCAGGAAGTGTGGTGGACAGCATGCCCCTGTCTACATCAACGGGAACAAGGTAGAAAATATCAAGAGCTTCAAGTTTTTATGTGTCCAGATCACCAAAAACTTCTCTTGGTCCTCCCGCGCCTCCACTTTCTCATAGAATCTCTCCAGTGGAGAAGAAAGCCATTTGGCCCATTGAATCTGCACTGACCACAGTCCCATCCAGGCCCTATTCCTGTAACCCCACATAGTTACCCATCTAATCCCCTAGCACTAAGAACAATTTAGCATGGCTAATTATCTCATCCCACACATTTTTTGAGTACCCACAGGAAACCCACACAGACACAGAAAGACTAAGGAAATTTGGCATGTCAGCTACGAATCTCACCAAATTTTACAAATGCACCATGGAAAGCTGTATCTGGCTGTATCGCGGCTTGGTACGGCACCTGCCCTGCCTAAGAGCACTGGAAACTACTAAAGGTCGTGAATGTAGCCCAATCCATCACGCAAACCAGCTTCTGTCCATTGACTCTGTCTACACTTTCCACTGCCTTGGCAAAGCAGCCAACATAATTAAAGACTCTATGTACCCTGGACATCTTCTCTTCCACCTTCTTCCATTGGGAAAAAGATACAAAAGTCTGAGGTCACTGAACAACCGCTTCCTCCCTGTTGCCGTCAGCCTTTTTGAATGGACCTACCTTGCATGAAGTTGAACTTTCTCTCCATCCTAACTATGATTGTAACACTACATTCTGCACTCTTCTGTTTCCTTCTCAATGAGTGGTGTGCTCTGTATAGCGTGCAAGATGCAATACTTTTCACTGTATACTAATACATGGGACAATAACAAATCAAATCAAACCAAAGGCAAAAAGAGTGGACGAGTGACATTCTGGACCTGCAGTGTAAATACTTGATATACTTACATTAGTCCATTTATGTCATAGAAAACAAAAAATCATATTTTAAAATGATGTATATGTTTCCATTAAAGCAAGATAAGAGTATAGGGGACAGTGCAATGGGCCCAGAAACATCAGTGGAGAATGTTTAACGGGCTCCCCACTATGCACCACTGCCTCTGTGCATCTCCGTCTCTAAGATTTTTGAAGTCATCAGCTCCTCGCCAGAAATCGGTGTGGAGCTGACTTCCATATTTAAATTTGAATTTAAATTCCATTACCCGGCCCAGGACTGAAGACTCTGGACGTATATCATTTGCTCCCCCCACCATGGGGGAGTGAGGAGAGGGCAATCGATGGGGCTGGGCACTCTTCACAAGGATTGGTAGCAGAGGGCGGGGAGAATGGACGGAGGGAAATGAGTAATCAGGGCTAGCCATCCGAGTGAATGGTCGGGACTGCTGGTGGGGGTGGGAGGGTGGTGGCAAATCATTGGGGCTTGCCCAGGGAGGTCCAGGAGCACAACGAATACAAGATGGGGGGAGATGGAAGGCCAGCAATGCAGGGTTGTGAGGCTAGCCAACGTTTAAGATTATCAGCAAATGAGAGGCCGGCAGTTATTGCGCATGTGCCGATTTCTCCTCTGACGTATCAGCGCATAGGCAGTGGCCCGTTCAAATCCAACCTCTCCAGCAGGAATAGGCCTGCCTACTGCTTTTCAGAATGAAGCTCCCACCACTCTGAGCACTGCAGAATGCCTGAGTGAAAAAAAAATTAGAGGGAGTTACTCCAGTTTTTATGCAAATTGTAGTGTAAAAGTGTTGATGAGGATGCAAAACAGCTGGTAACTCATCGATCATCTGTTAAACTCCTTAACTGTTATTCTGCTGAATTGACTTCAATACAATTGGACATTAGGAATAGCATGTGAAATAATTTATTCTGTTCTCCATCCGTTAATGTCCATTTTCTAATTGCTGATACATCTAACCAGATGCTGACCAGATGAATATAACTTTTAATTGCAAACTAATATGTTGGTACACATGAGCGTAGATGCTGTCATAGCATTGATAAATTTGCTTCAGAATGCTTGCAATTGGACCACAGATAAATTGGGATTAGGAATAGTCAGCGACTGATGGAAGGTAAGGTGTAGGACACATGGTGATTGGGGAATTGGGATTGTATCATACTGGGTGAACACTTTTCAGGCAACCCAGCCTGAAAGAGGCAGTCTTTGCTGCCTTATCTCCTCCCCTTTCTTCTCCTCCTCCTGGTGCGAAGCTCCTATTCCTTAGTTGGAATCTGGAATTGTCTTTGCCCCAAACTGCTGTTGACGTTAGAACAACAGAAAGATTCAAAATTGAGATCGAGAAGTTTTTTTTTGTCAGGAAAGGATATTGAGGATTACAGAATGAGTTTGGGAAGACAGAGTTAAAATGCAGTACAGCCATGAATGGGCTTCAGGGATTGAATAGATTACTGCCATTCTGATGTTCTGATCAGTTTTATGAGCAGACACTCATGTTATTTATCACTACAAATAGTTCAGTACACAAGGTGGACAATTTGTACTTTTGTGCATTACTGTAGGGATTTTCTTTGTCACAGCCTTAAAGAATCAGATTCAGTTAGGATATAAATAGGAACTCATGCTGAATTTAACTGTACCCTGAAGAAGGAAACACAGACCTGATGCTGTGTCTCCATATGTTGCTGTCAACAGAAATATCTAATAACTTCTGATTGAAATATTTTCTGGATCAGACATGCACCTTTTTCAAATGAACATGTTTTTAATAATTAGTTTAACTATTAGATATGTTTTAAAACCATGTGATCCAAAAATCCATCAAGACCCAAGGTGAGAATTAATAATTGCTAGGGTAACAGTTAACCTGATCACTATACTGTAGAAACATTGAAATGCTGCATTTATACGTCATTGTCTACATTCCATCTGGATAGTTATGCAGACAATGCATGTTTGCATTAATTTCCAATCAAGGGTGTGCATATTAAATTACGCATAAGGTCACTTGAACAGTTGAGATAATAAATTATTGATTTGAATTTGGAACTAATGTCATGTCTGCATGTTAAATAGTAAGGTCATTAGCCATATCAATGCGTGTTTTCATTATCAAGCATACTTTATTACCTCTTTAACTTTATGCCCAGGGTGTCCTTCATACACTAAGCAGGGCTTTCATTTCTTACAAGAAAAGCCAAAAGACGTATATCTTCCATTTCACAGCCTAAGTACCTGATTAAGAAGTGAGTTGGAAGTTAAGTCACTTCCATTGACAAATAACTGAAATATGTAAGAAAAAGTTAAGGATATGTAAAGATCAGGGCTCAAGAAAACTCATTCCTCTAGACTGTCAGCTCACCATTATAAGATGCAACTGCTCTTCAAATGTCCCTCATATTTAAATCTTTGTACAATCCCATCTGGAAGATTATTGTAATTTTTTACCTTTTTGTTAGCAATCCAGTTCTTCAAGTCATCTGCTTTAATTTCACATTGCAGCAGTTTTATTACACATCTTTATTTAGAAATGTTATATCCTATTACATACTTTAGATACACTTCAGTGATGTTTCCTTTGTATTTCCAGACTCTTAATATCAGCTTTTCTAACCTTTCTCCAATCTCAAGCTCTTTACATTGCAGATGTCATTTTTTTTCCCTGCAACCCTCCCATTGCTTATATGTGTTTTCTATGGCACAGTAACCAGTGTGAATTGGCATATTCCAGATTTATTTGAAAAGTTAGTTTTAAAGTTTTGAGAACAATCTATTAAAATGTATTGTCCTGATATTATATCCAAACATTCGCTTAGTTTATTTCATGATTTGCCATATTGACTTAATATTTTCAGTAATTTGGCAATCACTAATTCCAGTGATTTTCTCAAAGTCCCGATTCAGGGTCAATCACCAATTACTAGCAATACTGATTTTTGCAGCCAATACAGAATATTACACATTTACAATTTATTATCTGTCAAATTCCATTGAAAAAGGTAGAAATTGTTGTTGGTGCTATCAAAGAAAAAAAACACTGAAGACACTTGACTAATTTTCTTTGCCTGCTTTCAGTGAATAATTAAACAGTTCAGAGTAAATGATTTAGTACCACAGCAGAGGAGAATGTGGTGCAATCTTGATAAGCTTTGTGCAGCGACCTATTCTTGATTTGGCTCAACTACAAGAATATATTTCTTCCAGTTTTGGATGAAATTTATGAGATCAGCCAATTGCTCATTCATTTACTAAAGATTTTGGCAGGATAAAATGTCAGATTGACTACACTAAACATCCAAGGTGGGCTTTAATGAAACTATCAAGCAACATGTCTCTCTGCAAAATGGTTCACAAAACATTAACATTAGAAACTATTTATACTGAGCATGGCAAAGAACAGTCTTGAAGGACATCAGGAAACATATACTCATATCAGGTTTGTATGATTAAAAAGATGAAGCCTATGTGATTATTGACAAAACAAATGGAAACATTTACTTTTGACAATTCCATTGTTCAGTTAAATAAATTAGGGCTAGTCCGGCATGCTCTATCTGTTATCTGCTCTATTGTGAGGTTGTATGAAGATCTGGTCAGACCCCATTTGGAGTATTGTGAGCAGTTTTGGGCCCCATATCTAAGTAAGGATGTGATGGCCTTTGAAAGGGTCCAGAGGAAGTTCACAAGAATGATCCCTGGAATGATCAGCTCGTTGCATGAGGAACGGTTGAGAACTCTGAGTCTGTACTCATTGGAGTTTAGAAAGATAAGAGGAGATTTTATTGAAACTCACAGGATATTGCAAGGCCTGGATAGAGTGGATGTGGAGAGGGTGTTTCCGTTAGTAGGAAAAACAAGAACCAGAGAGCACAACCTCAGGTTAAAGGGATGATCCTTCAAAACAGAGACACAAAGGAATTTCTTTAGCCAGAGAGTGGCAAATCTGTGGAACTCTTTGCCACAGAAGGCTGTGGAGGCCACGTCATTGAGCATCTTTAAGTCAGGTTCTCAATTTTTAGGAGGATCATGGGTTATGGGGAAAAGGCAGGAGAATGGGAATGAGAAACATCTCAGTCATGATTGAATGGCGGAGCAGATTCAATGGGCCGAGCAGACTAATTCTGCTCCTATGTCTTATGTTCTTATGGTATCATAAGGGTGATCTCTTTTATACGTTCCAATTTTAAATGCCTCCTAACATTACCATTTAGTTTGATTTTATTCAGTCGGCATGCTCATGCTGTGATGCAAGATATAGGAAATAAGAAAGAGACATCAATATCATGCATACACAGCTTTAAATGGCACATTTGTAGTACGCTAAATATCACAAGATCCAGCAGTTAAAAATTCAGTAGACTTTGCAAGAAAAATATTTTTCTTCTTAGGCAGCCCTCGGAGTCAAGGATGACTTGCTTCCAAAATACAATTGAGTTCTCAGGAGAAAAGAATGAGACTGGATATGAAGCCTCTGGACACTATTTTACCATTTTGGTTCTAAGTGCTGGCTGGATTTGAAATTGTGAGTGTTTCAGATCTGACTTTTTTACCCGTTGTGAGATGCCTCCATATGTAGCCAGCCTGCAAAAATATCAGTGATTCTGATTCCAAGCCAGTGGGCAGGGCTTAATGTACTTGGAACCTGCAGCTCTGGTCAGTGCCTCCAAATGCACATGCACAAAAAAATGAGAGAACGCTGCTCCCTTGCCATATCCCTCCCAGGCTGGATAATGCCTGCTCCTGACCCCCATAGACACCTCCACAACATTATAGACCCTCTTATTCCCCCACACCCTCATCACTTGGAGCGATCGCAAGTCTATCCCCTGCTTCTCCCCCATCAATCCCCTACACAGTGGCAGCAGACCCTCCTCGCCCCCACTGATCACAGGCAGAGTGGCAGTGGACCCACCTACCCCCTCCCCAACACCCATCTCAAGCAGAGAGCTGTCCAACCCTCACTGATGGCATGCCCAAATTAGACTTTTATGGAACATGTCTGTTTCATGCCAATTCCGGATGGGCAAACACAATGGTATGGGGGGGAAGTGCCGATAAAGTTGGGCATACCGCCCTTTAAGTCAATTTAAATGCATGCAAATGCCCTTGAATGGCCAGCATGCCCTTTTCCAGCTCGGTTTTGGTAGCAGCCAGTTTCAGGCCTCCGTAAAGGGGGAACCTGTATGAAGGTGGGCGCGGATCGTGCTGTTCACCTCATGCTTGACTTTATCAAGTTCCCGTGCCCAAAAACAGATGCAACGCGATGGTAAAATTGGGCCCTCTTTTTCAGTTTGTCTGAGTATGAGAAATAGCTAATGGCAATACTTATTATGGTGCTTTTCAAAGGGCACTGTTAATGTATTTTAACAATCCTTTTTTTGTGTGTGTGTCTGTGTGTGTCTGTGTGATTGTGTGCGTATATGCGTGTGCGTGCAAATGGGCGGAGGACTTAATCTATCGAAATTCCTGAATAATGTCTACAGAAAGAACAGCCATCTATTGATTGATCCAACAATGTTTACAATGAACAATGGTATTTTGATGCTGTGTATTCCTTTATCTATGTTGAACATATTGAACATATGTTCTTGGAATGAGAAATGTTAGCAATTCACATAATTTTCTTGAAAAGGTGTTTGTCATTAATTTTGTAGAGTTGATGGCAAATATTGTACAAACAATCATCAATTTCAGCAGTCCAGTTTGAATTGAGTCTATTTGTAAGAACTGTTATTATTCTGATGTCAGTCCTGCTCCTATACCAACTAAAGTAATCTGACAATATAGAAGAATAAAACCTAAGAAGTATTTTTTCTAATTGATTAATAATAAATGTTCTCTTCCTCCTACCAGGAATGTTGGAAGCTTTGTGCTGAAAGAACATTTCTACATGGAGTAGGATTTGAATAATTAAAATGTATTGCACTAAGCAAAGAACACAATGGCTGCAGCATTGGACTTCCAAATGCCATTAGTTGCAGGCCTATTGGAGAACTTTCAGTGAAAGAAAATAGCATAGGTTCTGTCCAGGCTAACCATGTGGTTTTGAGTTAATAGCACAACCATTCTATACCTACACTCACAGTAGGTCATTAGTCAGCTTCAAATGTTGATCTGACACATGACCTGAGTTTGCCACCTTGTCCCCATCTTCAGGGGACTTCCTTGCTCTGTACTATCTTGGTAATGGTTCAGAAATCCTGTTAATAGAGGAAAGAGAACACTTACAGCAGGAAGTCTTAATTACCTATCTCAGTTAGTGACATAAAATGGAAAGTCTAGGATTGCGCACCCATTATTTGCAGTGACTAATATTCAGTTCCAGTTTCACCATCTACGCAGTGCAGGATAAGGATTCCTGAAGGTGCCTAAAGCACCTGGATGGTTGCAGTGACAATTTTGCCATTGCTTCTGTGATGTTTGTACCAATAGTACTGAGTACCATCTCCTCCAAGTGGGAGAGGAAACACAATCTTATCTACCCATCCTGTTTTGTTGCTGCATTCTCCTGTTATGTGTAATGTTCTGCAACAGAGAGGGAAGAGTGCCAGTGAGTGTACTCTAACATGTTTAGAACATGTTTCTGTCATCTCGGAATCACATCGACAATTTGTGGAATCTGTGAGATGTGGATGTGAATAGTTCTAGATGTATGAGACTGAAGCATAGAAATACTAGGCACAAGTCTTGATTGCTAATGATTGTTAATGTGACAATATAGGGGTGTCACGCATTGTATAGTTTGTGAAACTTGTGATGTAGTAACTGGGATTTGGAATTTGACACTTGTATGAGGATGTTAAACATTTTGCAGCATGTTTTCAGGACCAGACTCCTGGTATTGACCTCTGGGACTATGTGGTCCTTCTTCCTTCACAGTTTTAAACTGGAGATCTGCCTGCCGTCTCCGGATTGATCAAATTCTCTGCTTTCAATTTCCAGCACCAAGGCCTCCAGCATTGCATTAGAGAACCTGGGAATCCCTCATCTTTCTCCTATTTTCTTTCTCTCTCTGTGTGATCTGATGCATCTTTACTTCAGTTTGTTCCTGCCCCATATGTATTTCCCAGCTATGTAACTAATTTGATTTGTCACATGTACTAGTATACAATGAAAAGTAGTGTTTCCTGCGTGCTATCCAGACAAAGCATACCGTTCATAGAGAAAGAAGGGAGAATGCAGAATGTAGTGTTGCAGTCATAGCTAGGGTGTAGAGAAAGATCAACTTAGTGTGAGGTAGGTCCATTCAAAAGTCTGATGGCAGCAGAGAAAGATCAACTTAGTGTGAGGTAGGTCCATTCAAAAGTCTGATGGCAGCAGAGAAAGATCAACTTAGTGTGAGGTAGATCCATTCAAAAGTCTAATGGCAGCAGGGAAAAAACTGTCCTTGAATCAATATGTGTCTTCAGACTTGTATATCTTTTTGTCGATGGAAGAAGTTGGAAGAGAGTACATCTGGGGTGCATGGGGCCTTTACTTATGCTGGCTGCTTTTCCAAGGCAGCGGCAGGGTCAACGAATGGGAAGCTGGTTTGAGTGATGGACCAGGCTTTGTTCACAACCCTTTGTAGTTTATTGCAGTCTTGGACACAGTAGGAGCCAGCTGTGTTACAAACGGAAAGAATGCTGAATGTGCATCTGCAGCAGTTTACATCGCTAAGAAATGCAAGCTTACACAGGCTAGCTTTAAATCGTGGTAACCTCATACAAACATGGGCCTCTGGTAAGGGTACAACCATTCAACTGCTCATTTAGCACTACGCTACATGTCACTATTGTGGAGAGGAACATGCAGTGTGAAGTTTGCATTCTGTTTGCATTCCTTTCAATGAGTGTGGGTTAATCGTCCATTACTATACCTGCCCCTTGTTAATGGACCTTATCTAATTTTTTAATACGTACATATTTTTAAATGCTGATTTCAAAATTACCAACTTGATCTTCGTTAAGGTTCAGAAGCAAGGAAAGAAATCTCATTCCATATTTCTGGGTCAGGATAGTATTTCCTGTTAATTAATGTGACTTGTCCCACGGTTATTTCACTTATCAGTGTGAAACCAGACCTGAACTGAGCTTTAGGCTGTAAAAATCATTAACAACTGTGCAAGATAATGAAACCAGAGGGCTGGTTATGACATCTGCCTAGACTCAGATCATAGCTTAGTTTAAAATGCTTGCTGTTTATGTTTCACACTGACTAGATAAGAGTAAAAGTATTCGCCATGTAAAGTACAGAATGTAACATGAATTAGAACTGAACAGCAGGATGACTCGTCAGATGCCATTGTTCTTATAACCTTTCTCCTTGTAGCTTATTGCATTGGCTAAAACATTGTGGGCAACAGAGGCCTTGTGCTGCATCTGTGGTGTTTCCCATGCTGCCAGCTGCTTCCTTCACAGCTTACCTTGCATTGTTCCAGGAAAAGGACATGGGCATGTGCCACTTCCTACATATACTGGAACGGTTCGAGATTGGTGTGATCCTGCTGTCATGCAGCTCAACCAGTTAAAGTAACACCAGAATCCCAAATTTAGGGAGTGAACATCCAGGCTGCATCTGCATTATTTACTGCAGAAAAAGCATGAGAAACTGCAAAGCGGCCCTTCAGAGAGAGTTATTTAAATCAATAGGCAACCTGATTGCAGACAAGTTACACATTTGAGACTTTTTCTGTTGAAAGCACTCTGATGTAGTCTGCAATATTTCTGGAGATGTTTGGTGAATGCTGGATTTATCAGAGTATGTTGCCACAACCTCATGTGGTAGTGGGGTTAGGCTGGGGCAGAGAGGACAGAGGAGCCGGTGACCTGTCCGTGCACAAGTTTGCAACATGTATGAGCCCTGCAATGATAGTGGCCCTGACTGGATAGCAAGTGAGAGAGGAGGGGAGGGGGAAGGTGCGTGGCAGAGGCTGCGGGAAATGATAACATCATTCACTCAGCATGCTGCAGCTGGATTCCTCTGTGATCAAAAGCTATCTGGCAAGTCAGTCTATGAACCCAGCACTTTGAAGTCCATTTGCCATTTCCCTCTAAATGTTGCCTCATCAAGGTTCTCAATTGGAACAGTGTTCATCCTCCACCTTATCTTTCAGTAAGTTGACAAGTGCAATATCATTATTCCTCATGACTTCAGGTAATATATATCAAATGAATCACCTTGTGCTGATTGATCCCAACTCTGCACTAGCCCCCCTATGTATGTGCAGTACCAATGTCTGACTTGGTACTGAGAATATCAGATCAAATGTTGGAGCCTTTTCATTAATGCTGTGCTATTGATCACTTTCCTCCTCTTGGAGACCCTGTATCTAGGTATATGACAGTTTTTGGGAGTTTAAAATATTTACATTTGGGATGAGATTCAAGTGTGAAGAAAAAGGTCCATGTTCACTCCATCAGCAGCTTGCTCATCATGCAATTAGCAGGACAAGGGTAAGCTGGGAGTTGAGAAGAGGCAAAAGGCAGGAAGATGCATTCATCCACATTGTTCTCAGTGATGCCTGATATCATGGATCCTGTTAGAAATGGGCCCATGGTGTGGAGAAACATCTCCTTGTAGGACTCAGGAGATGCAGGTGTCTTTGTGTCACCTTGCGTCGCAAGAGAAACAGCAGAATATTAGTGATTGGTTTTGCGTGAAATAGTTTCACAACATCAGGTTAAATTCCAACAGGTTTATTTGGTAGCATGAAGTTTCAGAGTGCTGCTTATCAGTTGAGTGCAGGATTTGTTTCACAAACAGGGCATAGACACAAACTCAATTACAAGATAATGATTGGAATGTGAGTCTAATCAAGTCTTTACAGGTAAAGACAAAGTGAGTGGAGAGAGGGTTAAGCACAGGTTAAAGAGGTGTGAATTGTCTCCAGCCAGGACAGTTAGTGAGATTTTGCAAGTCTTGGCAAGTTGTGGGGAAGTCGTGAGTAAGTCCAAACAGATCGACATATTGGCACAGACATCAAGTTACTACAAAAATTCACATTCCAACCATTATCATGTAATTAAAGTTTGTGTCTATATATGTTCTCTTTGTGAACCAAATCCTGCACTCACCTGATGAAGGAGCAGTGCTCCGAAAGCTCATGCTACCAAATAAATCTGTTGGATTTTAACCTGGTGTTGTGAGACTACTTACTGTGCCTATCCCAGTCCAACACCAGCAATTCCACATCATGTCATAGCTGAAGAGCTGAAGGAATGTTGATGTGATGAGATTTGTGTGTGAGACTGGCAACAATCATAGCCACGTGATGGTGAGATGGAATTTCTGAATGTTGGATGTGAGTTTTGACTGCCACAGTGCACTGTTGGGTGAGCAATGGGATTGTGGTACATTGAATGATGGATAGGAGATGTTCTGTGAAGACATATTCATTGATATTAGTTTACAAAGTTGGCCTTTAGACCATCTGGATCTGAACAGGTCTGAGCAAACTGCGAATAATAATACCCACATCAAAAAAAAACAGCAAATCAATTAACATCTTACCAGCAGTTGAAATAATTAAATTGATCATTTTTTAAAAATATCAATTTAAAACAATAACTTTGTTTTTTGATATTTGTTATATAATTTGTATCATATGTTTCCTCAAGCCCTGGCAAGATTACCCAACATTAGATAAATAACTGTAGATTTATTTTATCGTCATTATATAATTTGATAGCTTCTAATGGTAATATACATTTGCAAAATTAAAACACAATGCAAGAAATGAAAGTTGGCTAGATTTTTAAAATTTAATTCCTATTCTGAATTCACTAATTATTATTTATTTGTAAATGAAACAGAAACACCTCTTGAGGTTAAAACTGCATCATGTTGGAAAGTTGTGGAGTTGGAGAGGGAAATGAAAAATACTTTACAATGGAAGTGTAAGTGAAGGACAGGTAGAAATCCCTCTTTTAAAAGCATTTCACCAATCATGAACACAACCTGTGCTTATTGCAGTGTACAAATGGGAATAATATTATTTAAGATTAAGTAAATTGTTTCATTAAATACCAATTATTTCGAATAGATTCCTGTGCAAGAAACAGACCACTTTAAATAAAAGTAAATATTTTATTTTCCTTTCTGTTACTCACACTTGAAAAATCATTTATTGCATGACTTGTCACTGATTGGTGTATGATCCAATATTTAGATAATGAATGATTGGAATGCTCAATGTTAAGTCAATGTCAACTTCTGAACTTACCTTGTCCACTATCTATACTGTCTAAAAGGACTTGGGCTATCTTGAGTAGTATCTGACTACATTTCTGGTATTCTCACCTATGTTATAAATTGCTTGCTTTCTTTTTTTATTTTATTCATATTAGTTAGTGTGCCAGACAACACCATCATTAATTTCTGGGGCTTGCAGAATACAAAATTGTAATTGCAAATGCTACATCTCCTATACTGTTTTATTAGTCTATTTATTTTTGATTGACTAACTTTCACCACATTAAACTAAAACATGTAACTGGCTGTTCAATTTATTGTAAGGTGCGCGGACCGCATGCTGTGTACATTCATTTCTGAAGCATTGCTGTGAGTTAGTAATGATCTTTTGAAATTAGAGAGGCTCAGCTTGCTTCTACAATCGATCTCATTCAAATTCATGCTGTGGGAATCTAGTCAAACTTAGTATTTGATTTACTGAGAAAGCACATTTCATTACAAATTCATTGGGGGGGAAAATATTCAGGGATAATACTGAGCACACTAATCTACTTGCTTATCTGTGCCGGGAGTAGGGAATCTCAGCTATGTGTGATTATTACTAACTTAAGCGTAGGAGGCATGATTGAAAGGATTAAAAGTATTTACAGTAAGCAATCCTTGAGACATAAGTTGTAAATAGTATAAAGTGGATGAAATGAAATTGCATTTATATTATCGCAATTCAATGAACACACATGCGATAGAATGAGAGCAAATCAAGACATGTTTAGATTATTTTAGTCGTAGAGTTGTAAAGGGCAGAAAAGGCCCATTGACCCATGGACTCTATACTGACAATAACTACCATCAAAGTTGTGCTAACTCCCTGGTTCAATTTGGCTCAGTTCATTTGATAACCCAGGAATTCTGTAACATCACTGATCAGAAAGGGTAATGGTAATTGCTAATGAAATTTGTCTGATTTTAATGGTTACTGCTCAGACCCTAAGCTCTGGGATTTCCTGCCGAAATCTCTCAGTCTTTCAATTTCCTTCTCTTTCTTTGAGTCATCTCTTAAAACTTATCCCGACCAAAATGTTTGGTCACCTGTCCTATCATCTCCCGCTGTTGTCTAGTGTCAAACGTTGTTCACTATTGCTTCTTTTGATGCTTTTTTTCTATGTTAAAGATGCTACATAGTTTCCTTGTTATAATTATATTCACACTAAACATTATTGTTGCATATACTACATCTGTGCAGTGACTTATGAGCAACTCCAATGAATACACTGGCAACATCACTATGCAGCAAAAAATAATCATCATTGCAGCATGAGAGATTATGCAATTTAAGGGTGCATTTCTGTAAACCTAAGCAGTGATTATAGTTTTGAAAAAGTCTCATTTATAAAAGATGTCTCTGTAGGTTTTTCCTGTTTTGTAGTGAAGAATAAAATTAAAGTTAGGGCAACCTTATTGCCTCTGCAAATCATGTTGTCATGAAGATGTGGCTGGTTACTGGATGACACACAAATTGCACATTGCTCGACAAATTAGTTTTTTCCTTGCGCACTGGTTCAAGGTTCAGTGAATGTGAATGATTCCACTGAGTGTGGCCATTGCTTTCCTGCATCTGCTGAAACCCCTGTGCTGTTGTCTAGCTCCCTTCATGCTCACTGAAGTTTTTAATTTGATTTAATTGAAGCCCAAAGTAAAAGAATCTCTCGTCAGAGGATTATTGCAGTAAATAAATAAACATTTTGGCCTTGAAATTACACAGTTGGATACTGGTATATGAGGCTTAACATCTTCAGCTGAAATATCTCCTCTTGCTAAAGTACCACAGAGATTAACATTTAAAATGAGCAAGTTAGTGCTGATGATGATTATTTCTCAGTGTCAACCAGTGGGTCTGAATTTCTGTTAGTGAGAAAGGGCACATTTCCCCTGAGTGTTGCGGAGGGAACTGAATATTGCAACTATACAGGGTCAAAGATCAATGGTCATGGACAGGTAGAGCAGTACTTGTCTGACAGTGGAGCAGAAACTCAAATCACAACAGCCCATATGTTATTCTCAGTTCTAGTTTCTAATTTATAATCATCCATGTTGGAGGGGAAAAAAAATCTCTCCAGTTCCAATTTTCTCCCCATATGGTTCAGCTAAAACTAATTCAGTCCATCATTTTCTAATGACAGAACATGGCTATGAACAAGGATATAGCTATGTTAACTGATAAATAATGACCTAGGCTGACAATGCACAGATGGATAATAATGTCATTACACTATTTATTTTGTAGCTATTCGAACTTCCTGGTTGTATTGCAACCTGGAGATCACTCAGTGTAATGTGTTCTTTTTCAAAGCGATGATTTCATTTTACATTGGATTTTGGGACATGTTTGTGCCAACTGCTCTTATTGCTGATGTTAGCTGTCAGGACAATAATGGTTAGTGTGATGGTGTGCATTCTGCAGCATTATCAATCCTAAAACACTGCTGCTTGTTTATCAAGGAATAATCTGGAGCTGGGTAACTTCAGGAAATCCTGCAGCCAATAGATTTTATCAAATAACAAGTGGTTTTGTATTCCCATCTATCATAGAATAATAGTTATATATATTCTGCCTGCAGAGAGCTTCAGCTAGGTGTTAACCCATTGTTTTACAAGAAGGGTAACAAGTCGGACATTCTGGGGAGAATTACCCAACAAGATGCTCCTCTGAAGTAGATCCAGAGGTGACTGACCCCTTAAGCTGCAATTCAGCTCATCCCATCCATCCACCACATTAAAATAAGTCTCTCAGCATAAGTAGGGGTTCCATAGATGACTGGTCAGGTTTAGGTGTTAATCGCACCTATTTCCTTCCCTTTAAATGTGAATTGTTCTAAATAAAGTCTTCTAGTGTATATTTACAGGTTCTGACATTGACAAAGGTTAGAGCATTGAACTATCATTAATGGGTCACATATTCTTTGGATTCCTAATTCACTTTGGAGAAATAATACTTACTAAATTAAATTGAAGTAAATGGTGTACAATTTTTTTACTCATTGTTTTGGTTAATGAAGAATAGTGATCAGGTCAACTCAACTTGATTGGCTACAATAATAATAATGCTGTATACCAACAATAATAATGCTAGTTGAATTGATTAGAATCATAGAACTTACAATGCAGAAATGCATATTGTTCTCACTTCCATCACATCCTTTACTGCTTTTGTTGTCCTGAACTTAACCAATTTTAGTTATAGGCTAACTGGCAGCTATTTAACAGACCACTGGCCTGACTGAGTATTTAATTAAAGAAATGGAATATTATACATTTTATTGTTCAGTGAAAATGATCTGAATGTTCATTTGCTACAAATCTATAGGCAAATACGTCAAAGCAAAAAATGGAGAGGGTGGTTAACAGCAATATTTCTTAGACCTCTGTTGAAAGAGAGTTGTAAGAAGCCTGACAACACCAGGTTTAAGTCCAATCGATTTATTTGATAGTAAACTCACAAGCTTTCAGGGTTTCTCCCTTCGTCGGGTAAATGGAGAGTTCTGGGCTCAGACAGAAACTATCCACATCATGAAAGATAGTTGCTCAGAAATTCATTTTTCTCATAGCTTCACTGGTTTACATCTTCTTATATTCAAGAACTCCTGCAGATTTTAGCAGTGGGACTCATTATATATAGTAGCATTCTGCACGAAAAGAAACATGAAATTTGAACATCCATCTTCTCTCAAGTTCTCAAATTCCTCAGAACTTTTGCTGTGTCCTTATGACATGCACAAAAGCAATTATTTTCAAAGTGACTGTCAAACATAGAATAGAACAGTCTGATACCTTGTAAAATCAAAAGCGTGATATGATATTTTAGCCCAATTGTGTTACATTATGACACATTTTGTGGGAGTGATTCCCTGTGGAATGAAGGTTATAAAATAAATATTTATACAGAAGAAAAAAAATCAAATAAAGTTTGTGAGACATTTATGTCTTGGATAAAAGTTTTGAATTCAGTATTTCCATAAATCTCTCTCATTATTCAAAGTTTTGATCAGTTTCGTTGTGCCTCCACACATTAAATATTTACGCATGTTCATTAAACATGATGTCTTCAAACAATATCACTGTGAAGATTTAATTAAGAATGCCATTTGCAAGAACTAAGACAATATAGATTAGTGTTGTTGGTGAGGTATTAGCTCACCAAGAGTTTAAGAGCAAATTCAGTCTTTGATATTTAAAAGTTGGTTAATTTCTCCTAAATGTGATGTAACTTATGTGTTCTCTAAATAAATGCATATTGTTAAAAATGCAGTAGAACTTTTACCTTTCCATAAAACATGGACAATCTGTTGGAGTAAATTTTCAACTTGTCAGCTGAGCATGAAATTGGCATTGCAAATACACCATCAATTATGGAAACTGCCTGGCATTCTATTTCATTGAAATCAATGAACATCGATTTGCTTCTATAATGTATGACTGATCCATGTCAGTTTTAGGCCCAGAAGGTGGGTTAAAAATTTACACTTTTAATATCTATAAGTGCAATACATGCAAATTGAAGGCTGGTGAGTGGCCTTCTTCAAAATGCTTCAATGTGCTTTAGCCAGTGAACTTGAACTTGAATTCATCTCCCAGTTAAAATGAACAGAGTTGAAATTACAATTGAAATCCTTGCTGGCCAAAACACATGGTGGTCTTCAGATTTTTGGCTCTGTCTCCTTTCTTATTTAAATTATTTTTAGGACTCATTGTGGCTCCTGAATTTTGCCACAAGGAAATATTTACAAAAAATGAACAATATGCTATCTTTTGCTGCTGGGTGAATCACGTTGTTGATTCCTCTGAGGCATGTAGATCAAGGAAGCCTCTGTTGCAATCCACAAATCCTCTCAAGCTTTCATTAACGTGAGCATGCCACCTAATTATGGAGAAGTTATCTTCAAAGACGTTTTCACAGCAGAGTTAGCAAAAGATGCTGAGCAATCTTGATCTGTATCCAGTGATCACTGGTTAAAAGTACACATTCTTAATGCCAATGAGGAATAAGATTAGTTAAATTTTGGTATTCCCCAGTGAAACACATTGTGCTAACACTTGGTGACAATGTGATTCAACACATTATGCTAACACTTGGTATACATCCTCTTAGGTGACACATCAGAGAGATGTTAAACATTAGGATTTATTTTGGCAAAGTTTGCGATTGAGATTATGAGACTAAAATGCGTAGAAATAAAATGTCATGCAGCAATACATTATTAAATTAATGACATATTTGAAAATCTCTCAAACAATCTTGGGAAGTGATCTTTGTCCAAATGGTTGTATGGTTTATTGCAGTGGTGCGAGGGCTCACAATGAGAGTATGTGACCTGGCTTATTTGTTCACTGCAATTATTAGCCTTGGTTTTGTGAGAATAGCAAGGGTGAGATTTCAAGGCAGTCATGTATGTCTTTTAATGTAGCAGCCTACACGAGAGTGCAGATGAACATGCTCATGGGAATGCTTGATGAATTGGCAGACATTCCAGAAAGCCTGTTGTCACTGCCAAGGAGTATGGGGAATGCAGCTTTCACCAGGGGCATAATGCTGGCATGGACACTGGAAAGCTGCATTGTTGTTGGAATAGCACCCAGTGGTTAGCATTGTTGCTTCACAGTGCCAGGGACTTGAATTCGATGCCTGGCTTGGGTCACTGTCTGTGTGGAGTTTGCACATTCTCCCCATGTCTATATGGGTTTCTCCGGGTGCTCCATTTCCTCCCACATTCTGAAAGATGTGCTGTTTGGATGCATTGACCTGAGCAGGTGCTGGACTGTGGCGACTAGTGGAATTTCACAGTAACTTCATTGCACTATTAATGTAAGCCTTACTTGTGACTAATAAATAAACTTTTCTTTAGTTGCCCTTGCAATTCTTGAAGCTCTTCTTATTGTGCAGTAATGTTTCAGTCAATGACACTGTGTATTACTAAGAATCTCCCTATTGTTGAAGCCAGGTGCTCCCTCAGTTTGCTTGCCCTTTTGAGTGAGAAGATGATGTAGTCCTCATCTGGATTAATGACTTCCATGACCTGTCCAATGCACTGATAAATGATATACAGGTTAACATTGGAAATGTTTCCTGCTTCGTGAAGAATGTGAACACATTAATTTTAAGTGACAGTGACCTTCACATTCTCTACCCAATGCTGTCTCTACCGCAATGAGAGGTTGAGTTGAAGGAGGTGGCACAATGCACTGATCATCTCCACATTGAACTGACTTGGTCATTGGAAAAGCTTTGATGAGTAGTCTCTTCTATGTACAGTCCTCCTCCCTGATCACCTGCATAATGTTTGCCCAGTCTGCAGCTTCAGTTCCATCTCATGTTAACATTGAAGAACAAGAGATACTGCAACCACAGTCCACATGTAACAGGCAAAATTCTTGTATCCTCCATATTTTTAACACCAGAGGTTAGATTTCTGTCCTTAGTTTGGCATTTGGTAAATCGGGCTACTTCTTGATGTTGTGGTACCAAATTCTCCAGGAGTTGCAGCTGGAGTTGAGCAACCATCTTATGACGTGACAATGGAGGCAGGTCGATGTCGAGGTTAGCTATTTAGAAGATCAAGATCTATTTACTTGGACATCAACTTAGTTTTATCCACGGTCGATAGGCTCTCTAGCCCTCACCCCTCATACCCGATCCAGTTTCTATGACCCATCCACATTCACATCCCCCTTTAATCTCCCTCATATCTCCCATTCCTCCTTTAGGCCTTCATGTCCCCTCATCCAGCATTCACTCAGTTTCAACCAATAAGCCATAGAACCACACTGGCAAGTTTTTGAAATGCCCATGACATAAAGGCAGCTATTCAAAAATCCCTGTAACATTGTCCTTTATATTATCAGAAAGCTGTCAATCAAACATCGGCAGTGAAATTCCAATCGAAGAAACCTTTAATCCTCATGACACCTCTTGATCTTGCCCAAATAAGGAAAAGGCATAGAAAACCACTTCAAAGCAAAAACAGCTTATTACACACTGATATAATAGTCAATCAAACAAAGCTAGGGATCCTCTTCAAGTTGTGCAAACAATCCCCCACAGGGTTAAATGCATTAGTCAGTTTTGGAGCTTGGCCAGATATCCATAATGAAGCCATATGATAAGTCAGATGACTGGACTGTTTCTGTTGATACAGTTCTTACAAATCGATTTGCCTGATGTACTCTCCATAGTTTTCAGGTATCTTTTCACGTCAGTGAAAATAGCAATGACAGGAAAAGTCGAATTTAGCGCAGTTATTTAAATACCGAAAATTATGCTAATTTAAGTGAGCATTGAGTCATGACTGATTATGTTTCCATCTTATGCCCACCGAGGGAATATGGTAGATGGCAAGAATTGAGAGAAAGCTTAAAAATGTGGCCCACACATTCCCCATTTTGTCCTCTCAATGCAATTCTGTTCTGTGTTAGCTGCATAAATTCAGCTCTAGCTTTCAAAAACATCACTAAAAATGTGTCACTGTTTTCCCATAAACTCAGCCTAAACAAATGTAACTGCAAATCACCTCACCTGCAACTCATTGCTTGATCCTTGAATTAATGCTAGGGCAGGGGCTTTCCTGTAGCACGCCATGCTGGAAAGTGCCAGGAAGCATAGCACATCCCACTCAAAAAAGCCTGTGACTTGCAAAGCACTGACTCCAGCAATGCTAGGGGTCTGAACCTTTCACCCAATGTCTCTGAAAGAATTCTTCAATCTGATGGGTTGAAGAGGCAGGTTGCTTCTTGCCTGATACACATGGGCCAGAGCAGAGGCTGCAGCTTTGGACAAGATCAAGGATTAGAGAAAATTGGTGCTGAAAAGCTCCCAGAAATTCCAGGAGCAGTCTTGGTGAAGTAACTGGCACACACAAGCACTTTCCAACTGAAAGCAAGATCCTGATCTTAGTTCTGTTGGCAATTTTGGTAACAACATCCTCCACATGTCTTCCTGTCTGACTAATTCACCAAATAGAATTCAGATTTGACAGTACCAAAACAACGTTTACAGCCGCAACGTCATGTTGCAACTGTACAAAACTCTAGTGCGGCCGCACTTGGAGTATTGTGTGCAGTTCTGGTCCCCACATTATAAGAAAGATGTGGAGGCATTGGAGAGGGTACAGAGGAGGTTTACCAGGATGTTGCCTGGTATGGAGGGCAGGTCTTATGAAGAGAGGCTGAGGGATTTGAGGTTGTTTTCGTTAGAAAGGAGGCGGCTAAGAGGGGACCTTATCGAAACATATAAGATGATTAGAGGTTTAGATAGGGTGGACAGTGATAGCCTTTTTCCTAGGATGGAGAAAGCTAGCACGAGGGGACACAGCTTTAAATTAAGGGGTGATAGTTATAGGACGGATATCAGAGGTAGGTTCTTTACCCAAAGGGTGGTTTGGGAGTGGAATGCCCTGCCTGCAGCAGTTGTAGATGCGCCAAGTTTGGTGGCGTTTAAGAGGTTAGTTGATAAGTATATGGAAGAGAAGGGAATGGTTTAGTTTGGAGGGGCATTGCTTTTTATATTGGTCGGCGCAACATCGAAGGCCGAAAGGCCTGTTCTGTGCTGTAATGTTCTATGTTCTATGTACCAGACACATCAGTTATATATGTAAAGATGCACAAAAGATAATTGATTTTTACTAATCAATCACAAGTAGGGGCTTTATAAAGCTCGTTGGTACTTTATTCATGCACAGTCCAGCACTTGTCTATGTGGCTGGGGAGTCATGCAATCTCTCATATTTTCTTGTTTTCTACTGGCAAGATAGTTATCTTTGTCCCAAAGTAGGAAAAATAGAAAAATCCCATCAGGCGGGTACAAATTACTGAAGAGAACAGAATGAACAATTTCATCAAATCCCTCGCCTTGTTTCCACTGCCAGCACAGAGGTCGGAGAGTGCCGGCAGCAATAGATTGCACTTTTATTTAGGCTTGATAAAAACTTAAGTACAGCATCAGTTTCCTAACTTGTGAAATACAACAGCAATGCAGCTTAAACAGCTCACAAAGCTATAATCCATGTCTGTCAATATGAATTTCATTCTTAACTGTGAAATTAAAATGATAAACATGCTGTGATCAAAATTGTTTTTTGCACTGATGAACACAGCCAGTGATAAATACATATATTAACATAGAATTACGTCAGTTGCCACTTTAATTTTTTTCAGCCACTGGGATCAGTATGCCAAAATCAGGACCATTTTGCTTGATCTAATTGGAATGGGTTGAAGATAATTACACATAGAAACATGTTTTAATTTGCCTTCAAGAATATAGCCTTCCAAATGATTCTAGATGATAACTCCAATGGTATTAAGAAAGTAAACATTTTGTGATGTGCACAAAATAAATAAAATCACTGTTTTGTACCAGTTCTTTTTGCGTATCATGTATTCATGAAATCACCTTTTAAGGGCTCAATGAGAATTTCCAAACTTTTGTCAATATTCAATATAACTTTCAAACTGTTTGACCAGTTGGAGATAGATTAGTAAAAGAAGTATTCTGTATTCCATCTTGGGAAGAAGACGGTGAATATTTACCAATCACAATACCTTTCAGGGAAACAAGTCAGTTTTATTAGACCTGAAACATTGCAATGTTCAGATCACAAAAATACACATTTGCATGCTTTGTCAGTTGCCATCTGCATTGTCTCTGGCATCAGCAGTCTGTTCAAGTTTTTCAGAGCTGACTGGAGCCCAGTAGTGAAAGAATCTATTTGTCTGTCGGTTTATTCTCCTATTGGGTGATTGGGGCCGCTGTTGCCGAGATAGCAATCAGCCTGTTGTCTCAACTTGCAGCAATGTTTTTTTTGTGTCCAGCTGCAAAATGTTTCACTTTGCTGGTCTGGTCTATCACATATCCTGGGAATAAATTGGGAATCTGCACATTGACCCTTCTGCCCCTTACACAGGCTCTGCTTGGGCTTTCTGAGAAATCACCATTTATTTTAAGCCAAGATTGTTTTGAGTTTCCATGAGTGAAAAGCAGTGATCAAATGTCACTTGCTGCAGCCCCATTATTAATAACCTATATTCTTTTGCACCTGATGAAATATAAATCATAATTCTGATAGATATAGAGTGGCAGCTGAAGGCGAGACAGCGTGTATATCTAAGAGTAGCAGCACAGTTTTGACTTCAATATGAAAATGGCTCTTGAAGAACCCAAGAGCATTCAGTGTTTGTTATAAAGCTTAAAATAGAGGGTATTGGGTATCGACAGTGGGGTGGTGCAGAGACAGTGGTGATGTGCTTGTGCTGAGCAGACAGGGGAAGAAATATTTTCAGCTTTGTATGTGGTAAATCATAAACCCATTCCTGTGACCTTTAGAAACCTTCTCACACATTGTTTTAATTAGATTAGAAATTGTCAAGACATGATGTGACCATTTGGATATGTTCATTGTTGATTTATAATATGAGCAGAAATCTGTGAGTGGTCATGGAATGCCTACCTTGATATAGCTGAGGTTCATCTCTGTCTGTTCCCCCACTTGTTTGGGGATTCCTCTGTATTTTAAAAGAAGTCTTTGGTCAGGACTATGCCGTCAAGGTGGCTCCAAAATTATTGTGGAAAAGGTCCTTCTGCAAGGCCAAGATTGTTGAATTTGCAATGTTGGATAGCACAGTCTGTAAACTGTTTTCATTCAATATATTGATAGGAGGACTCCAATGTAGAGGTTAATAAAAATGATTTGAGTTGTTATTATTGTCACATCGTATTCCATTGTATTGATGTATAGTAAGAAGTATTGTCACTTGCACTTAGTATATAGACAAACCATACCATTTATAGAGTACATAGGGGAGAGGGGAAGTAGATAGTATAGAATTTAGTGTTCTTATAGTTATAGCTAAAGTGTAGAGAAAGACCAACTTAATAAAAGGTTGGTCCATTCAAAAATCTGATGGCAGTAGGAAGAAGTTGTTCTTGAGTCGGTTGTACGTGATTTCAGACTTTTGTATCTTTTTCACGACAGGACAATGTAGAAGAAAGTATGTCCACGGTCCTTGGGGTCCTTGATTATGCTGGCAGCAAGAAGTGTAGATAGAGTCAATGAATGGGAGGCTGATTTGCGTGATAGACGGGGCTATGTTCACAACCCTTTGTATTTCTTGCGGTCTTGGTCAGAGCAGGAGCCGTAGCAAGCTGCGAAACAGCTGAAAGGATGTTGCCAAGGCTTGAAAATTACAGTTATGAGGAGAGATTGGATAGGCTAGAGTTGTTTTTCTGAGCACAGAGGGGCCTACAGCTAATTGACATGTACAAAATTATAAAGGGCTAGACAGAGTACACAAGGAAAATGTGTTTCCCCTTGCCACAGGATCAGTTTCCAGGGGGTATCAATTTAAGGTGATTGGTAGAAGGATTAGAAGAGACATGAGGAAGAACGTTTTTATTCAGAGGATTGTGAATGCCTGGAATTCATGCCTAACTTGAGGCTGCAATGCTCAACTCATTTAAAGGCACCAAGATCTGCATCTGAAGTGCTAGAACCTACAAGGCTATTGATCAGGTACTGGAAAATGGGAATTAAATAATTTTCTCTTTTCTCTTCTTTGGTGGCATAGACACAATGGTGGAATGTCCTCTTTCTATATCGTTTTATGTTTCTAGGTGGCCAGATGTCACCAGCTAACACAGAAGTGCAGAAAAAATTCTCAGTTAAGATTGTAAAACTGATTGGCAGTTCAACAAACCAAGCCTCATCACATGAAGCCACTCTATAATCTCAATTTGAAAAAATAAGGGAAGTTTAAAGCTAAGAAGCAAACAAGGAGCAATTAAAATAAACAATTAGTGCTACTTAATTCAGAGAATGTTATTTTGAAAATCAGTTTAGCTCATAACAATTAGAAGACTTTGTATTTTGCACTGAAAGTGCAATGAGTCGGTCTCATTGTGAAAATTTTATTCTGTTCATTCATGCGCTTTCATTTGTTCAGTTTACAATTTTTCTTCAATCCACTTTCCATACACCATGTACCACTATATCCAACTTCATGGGTATCCAGTACATCTGACAAATTAGCTTCTTTTTCTTCTTTGACAGTCCCCTGGAGTTAAGGATGATTTGCTTTCATACTGAAAATGTGATTCAGGTTACTGAGATCCAATGCATGATAGAGATGGGGCAAATGGTGGTTGAAAGAGGGGTGAGATTCCCGGGGCACCATGGGCTCCTTTTAATGTTGACACTTGGTTTCAGCCTGCTCCCAGTGATGAAACTTGGGAAGTTTAACTTTTTCCCAGATGCCTTTCCCCTTCTTCAGGCAGTCTTGATCCAGGGATTCCAATGTGTTGGTGGGATATTGTTTCGAGAGTCTTGTATCAGTTATGCGAACTATATGGCCTACTCAGTGGAGCTGATCAAATGGGGTCAATGTTTCCTTGGGGATTTTGGGTTGATCAAGGGCACTGATGTTTGTGTCCAATGGATTTGCAAGGTCTTATGGAAGCAGCACTGGTGCTACTTCTCCAGGGTTTGTAGGTACCTGCTGTATGTAGTACATTTTTATGGACCATACAGAAGGGTCATTATCACTGTTGTTCTGACCATGAGCTTGGTGACAGGACTGAGTTCCTGGTCTTTGAACATTCTCTTTCTCAGACACCAAAGGTTGTCCTGCCATACTGCAGGCAGCATTAAATCTTATCATCGATGACTATCCTTGATAGTAGGTTCCAAAGTATGGAAATTGATCCACATTAACCAAGGTCTCATTGTAGATTTTGATAATCAGGAGAGTACTGTTTGTGGCAAGGGCAGGTTGGTTGAAGATCTTTGTCCTTGGAATGCTGAGTGTAAGGCCCATACTCTCGTTCCTTAAGTGAAGGTATTGACAAAGCCTTGTGTGTGTAAACAAAGGCATTATCAATGACAATGATGGCCTGCAGGTGGCAGAGGTTGAATGGATTCCTTTTTAGCTCCACTTCAGCGGGGGAATTGCTGAAGGTGAGATGGAGCAATTTGTACCTTAAAACAGAGGGGCTGTCAATCATTAGAGGGAAGCTGGTCTAGATAGTTTCTTCAACTTTCAAAAGCAGAGCTCCTTCCAATAGCCAGTGCTGTCAACCCATACAAATGATAGCACAAAATGTGACAACATTACACTTTAATGCATCAAGGATAAGGAAAAAAAAGTACTGTGATACATGACAGTAACAGAATGGTGGTTAATATAAGGGTCAACTCACATCTGCAGAATAGATCTCTGAATCACTGCATATCTAAACACATCTAAGTTCCAATACTCCACCGAATAATATTTCAAGGTGTCAAAATATTTAATATCTAACTGTTAGAATGTTTCTAACTCCTCAGTGGGCAGGCTGACACCACCTTCCCCCCCACCCCCTTGCCATAGTCATGAACTGTCCAAGGAGATTTTTTTTAGGCTTTCCAACACCCACACTGATACATAGAATGTAGCAGGAAATATAGTTTTCCTCAGGTCGTCATGATGCAGAAAAGGTGCATCTGTGTTTTGCACACAGTGTCATCCTGGTCTATTCAGAGACTGTGAAAAATGGTTTGGGTGAGGTGGGGGAAAGATAACAGAGGAAAGGTGTTCTTCCATTGACGAAAATATGAAGTCCAGTGCTTCACAACCCGATTAACACTTCCGCTGGGAGATGAAAATCAGGCCCTTGTTCTCTCTTTTTTACAAAGGATTTGAATGTGTTTACAGAAGAACTGGTCTTTTACTATCCAGTTAAAAATCCTCAAGAAGTTTGAGGCTGCCTTGTGTTAAGCTTGAATTGAGCTTGAAATGCATTCTTGAAGATCAACAGAATAAGAAAGGGAAAGTTCAGCACGTCTGCTGGGGAAGGCTGCACTGGGGGGCAAAGTCTCCAGGATTTAAAAAAAACAGCTTTAAAAACAGCAAATGCAAAGTTCAAAATGCCATCAATGATGTTTGTGTGCCAGAATCACTGCCAGCCCCTTGAGAATGGATATAAAGTACAAGTCTGGGAGGCAGAAAGTGTAAATTATTTAGTGTGTGATTACAGTAAAGTTCCAATCTTTCTATAGTTTACTGATACTAAGTATTGTTGTCAGCAATGTTTCTTACCTTTACATATGAAACAATGAATTCCATACAATTTGCGCCTCCTCTCTGTATTGTTTCCAATTTTCAAAAATCACGCTTGGGCCAATAAAGAGAATGTAAACGGAGCTAGGAGCCAAGTCTTGACAGACAATTTGGTTGGATTTTACTAATGATCGAAGAAACACAGTGTGCGATGCTTAAAATTTGAGAGAGTGCCATTGTTCTATCCACCCACCCAAAGCATTTGCCAAGGTGCCTGAGCCATTTTTTTTCAAGCTGCAAATTAGTGGCTAAAACAGCTGTCATCAATAATCCAGCGTCAAGGAGTGTGTATGAGAGGGCAGAGTGGGTGAGGGATGTGGCTAAGGATGAGGATGGCCATGCCACAGACCAGTAATTCTTTTGTGCGACCAGGAGAACCTTCACAATAAGCCAAATCAAGCATGTATTCTTTGCAGAAAAATCTGCTGTGGTTCCTTTTGAGGCCATCAATGTCTGATGTTGATTGGTGTATGCGCAGTACACAATCCATCTTTTTTTTCTAACATTAAATTGGACAGCTACTTATGTTACAGCGCCACCAATTAGTGCATTTGAACAAGGCCCCTGTCTGATACAGGCAGATTTTGATTAGACTACGCAGTTGGGGTAAGAGTGACTGCCCTTGAAGTCAAGGCAGCACTTAACTGCACGTGACATCGAGGAGCCTAAAATAATTGGAGTCAATGGGAATCTGGGAAAAACCCTCCACTGGTTGGAATCATACTTTGCACAAAGGAAAATGGTTGTGGTTGTTGGAGGTCAATAAACTCAATCCCAGAATATCATTGCAGGAGTAGTCCGGGTACCAGACCACGTATCTTCAACAGCTTCATCAGTGATCTTCCTTAGGTCATGAGGTCAGAAGTGGGGATGTTCATTGACATTTGCAGAATGTTCTATAACATTTGTGGTCATCCGATACTGAAGCAGTCCATGTCCATATGAACTAGTTTTGGACTTGGACTGATGAGTGTGACACAAGTGTTAGACAATGGCCATCTCCAATAACAGAGGATCTGACCATGTTCCTTTGACATTCAGTGGCATTACCATCACTGAATATGCCATTATGAATAGGCTAAGCACTATCATTGACCAAAAGCTGAACTGGACTAGCCAGATAAATACTATTGCTGCCAGGGCAGGTCAGAAACTGGGAATTCTGCAATAAGTAACTCACTTCCTCAACCTCAAAGCCTGTCCACAGTCTACAATGTAACTGTCAGAATTATGATGGAATACTCTGCACTTAGTGGATGAATGAAGCTACAACACTCAAGAGGCTCAATACATTCCGGGACAAAGAAACCCAATTGGTTGGCACCCCATTCTTAAAATATTTGCTCCCTCTGCCACTGATGCAAAGAGGCAGCAGTATGCACTATCTACAGGATGCACTGCAGAAACTCACATAAGGTCCTTCGGCAAAAATTTCCAAACTCGCAGCTTCTACTGTCCAGATTTTTGTTTTACCTTTTGGGAAAGCAGCAGATACCCAAAAACACCACAAGCAGTAAGTTCCCCTCCAAATCACGTACCATGCTGTCCTGGAATTACATTTTTTTCTTCATTCATTCCTGGGACATTGGCATCACTGGCTGGCCAGCATTTGTTGCCCACCCCTAGTTGCCCTTGAAACTAAATGGCCATTAGTTTGAAACTAATAGCCATTTCAGAAGGCAGTTGAGAGTAACTGTATTGCTGTATTTCTGGAATCACAAATAGGCCACATCAGGTAAGGACATTAGAGAACCAGATGGGATTTTTTTTTTGACAGTCAACATCATGGTCTTCAGTAGATTCTTCATTCCAATTTTTTTTCAAATTGAATTCAAATTCCACCATCTGCTATGGCAGGATTTGAACCTGGTCCCAGAACATTAGCTGAATTTTTAGTTTATGGAATAGCAGTAATACCACAAGGCTGTTGCCTATATTGCCATTTCTTCACTGTCGCTGGATCAAAGTCCAGGAGTCCCTCCCTAATAACACTTCGAACGTACCTGAACCACATGGATTGCAACATTAAATAAGATGGTTCAACAGCACATTCTCAAGAACGAAATGGGAGTTTGGAGGGTAGGGAAAGGGAATTGGATTTATTTAACACTTTTTAAGGATGATGATCAAACAGTGTTTTAATAAATAGAAAATGACTTCCAATGGTGTCCCATTGGTTTCAGAGTTGCTTCAATTGCTGTTTGCCGTATATATTAATGAATCAGGTTTACATTCAGGAGGCATGATTGAGAAATGTGCAGATGACACAAAGATCAGACACTGATATCAGATTGATAGTGAAGAGGATTTTGAGAGAACAAACAAATCCCCTTTCCCTACCCTCACCCCCTTCTCCTAAAAAATAAGGTTTATTTATTAGTCACAAGTAGGATGGCACAGTAGCACAGTGGTTGGCATTTGTGTCTTACAGTGCTAAGGACCCCAGATCTGATTCCTGGCTTGGGCTACTGTCTGTGTGGATTCTGCACATTCTCTCCATCTCTGCATGGGTTTTCTCCAGAAGCTCCAGTTTCCTTTCACAATCCAAAGATGTGCATGTTAAGCAGCTTGGCTATGTTAAATTGCTCCATAATGTCAGGGAGACTAGCTAGGGTAAATATGTGGGGTTACAAGGATAGAGTCTGGGTGGGATTGTAGTCGGTGCAGATTCGTTGGGTTGAATGGCCTCCTTCTGCACTGTGTGATTCTATGATTCTATACATTAACACTGCAATGAAGTTACTATGAAAATCTCCTAGTTGCCACTGAGGCGAACACTGAGGGGGGAATTTAGCATATGTGCCTTCCTTTCCTTCCAGAGCCTGGACAAGAGACAGAAGGAAAGAACCATGATTTCAGTGTCACTGTCTCATTTCCAGCAGGTAGAATGGCTTCAAATTTCTAACATTTCACCCTGACAGCAAGAAATATCAATTCTAACTCAACTGATGGGGTAATTTTGTCTTTGGCTGATGGCATAAAATACGTGATCACAATTTTTAGAAGGGCTGTACAACAGATAGGTGAATTGAAATTGCCTATTCAATATAACTCAAAAGGCAAATCATCCCTATTATCTCAAGACTAACATAATATATCTATGATGTATTGCTTGCCTTAGGAATGTAGGAATTAAGAGTAGGAGTAGGCAAGTTCAGCCCTTTGAGCCTGCTCTGCCATTCAATCAGATCATGGCTGATCTCTCACTGGCCTCAAATCTACCTCCCCACCTATTCTCCTTATTCTCTTCCACTTTTTTTAAAATTAGAAATATGTCCATTTCCCTCCTCAAACCATTCAGTGATTCTGACTACACCACACGATGGGGAAGCAAGTTCCACAAATTCACCACCCTCTGCAAGAAGTAGATTCCCCCTCATCGCAGTTTTAAATCTATCACCTTGCAACCTATACCTGTGACATCTTATTCTACATTGACCCATTAGAGGAAACATTTCGTCTACATTTACTTTATCAATTCCTTTTAAAATTTTATGTATCTCAATAGGATCCCACCTTATTCTGCTAAACTCCAGTGAGTCCAAACTCAAACTATTTAACCTTTCCTCTTACATCAGCCCTTTCAACCCAGAATCAATTTGCTCTGTACTGCCTCCAATGCAACCACATGCTTTCTCGAATAAGGAGACCATAGTTAGACACAACATTCCAAATGTGTCCTTACCAAAGCCCTATACAATTGCAATATATATTCCATTCCAGAGTCATTTCTTTTCCAATACTGCAAACTGATATAGAATATACTAATCACTTCCCCTTGATTCTGAATGAACTTCCTTCATCAGGGCTAGGTTATGAATCAGTCTATCTTGGCACCACACATCTTCCGTTCTATGTTGAAATCATCCCCAGGGTTAATGTCCAGAGATGTGTCCCTGTCTGCAGCAGACTGAATATAGATCTGATCCTGGGTACCACAATACAATAAAAGGGTGGCATTCCACCTTTGCCCCCTACCCCCTTCTGCCCCCACAGCACATTTTGCAGTGGTGGCTTGCCAATGGCCAGTGATAGCAAGGTTTCTCATTGTTCCCATCCTCTGCTACGAGGCAACCCATGATAGGGTTCACTATTGGCTGGATCAGAAGATCCTGCTGGCAGGAAAGGATGAAAAACCCCACTGACTGAAACAGTGATTAAGTAAACTCAGAGTAATAAAAACAGAAAAAAAACTGGAAAAAACCAGCACAGCTAATCTCATGAAGAATCATGCAGACTCACAATGTTAAATAAGTTTTCTTTTCTCTCCAGAGATGCTGCTAGACCTGCTGAGTCTTTCTTTCAGCATTTTTCTGTTTTCAGTTCAGATTTCTAGTATCTGCAGTATTTTATTATCTGAATGCAGAGTCATTCTGGTTTTGAACTTAATCTGACAGTACAGTGAAATTCTCTGAAGGGAAGTGTTTTAGTTTGTCTTACGGTAGTGGCAGGTCAGGACTTGGCTCCAGATTTACAGTATGCAAGTTTAACTTGGTACCATTTCTCACCAATGTGAAGGTTAAAAATCAATGCACCTCACAAATGATTAACACATCTATAGAAACAAATCAGCCTTAGGTGCTGAGTGGTACACAATGCCTTTTATTAAAAACAGCTGGAAATCACTTTTAATATGTATGGCAGCTATTAAAAGCAAATGAAAGTTGTAATTACAGGAGAACAAGGTTAACTTGGGATGGCTCCATCTTCAGTGACTATAGCTTTCACTAGACACTGAACTCATAAAAGGTCGTCATATTTTGTTGGAACAATTATGAACCATGCAGGCATAGCAGCATGGAACCTTTTTAAATGAGTCAATTTTACACAAGTAAAGGTTTGCACATTACCATTTAATCTTTAGCTGAAGCAAATCAGGTGAAAAGTGATTCAAGAACCCCTTAATTGCTGATTCAGTCAAATGGTAACAACCTCATTATAGGGTAAAATATTCTGCAGACATTACAGACTGGAATACAGAATCAACACATGCCACATTTTTCATACTACACCATTGATCACATGGGAAAATTGTAACGAAATGTTCTTGTGTTAAACGCATAGATGAAAGTCATCTTTTAAGTTAGAAGTAAGATTGAGTCTGGACATCATTGGCTTGGCTTCAGCATTTTGGTTGAGCTTTCCCCAGTTTCAGAACAGTTTCAAGTAAGGGTATAGCATATCATTCCATTCTGAAATGTTTGCTTTAGCTTCCCATGTCTGCCAACCCAATAGAGTCATGTATAAAAAAAATAGATGAGGCCTCACTCTGCTACAGTATATATACACAACTCCAGCACCATTGCAACAAAATGTTTTTGCATAATATCAAACTATTTCTTGGTATAAGCGAAGTCAAAATAAAGTTTAAAAAGCAAGCATGAAAAGGAGGCAAGGATACAATCAAAGTATTTAACATCTCTTTTGTAGCCAAGGCTTAATATCATAATAATGGTGGGGCAGCAAGGTGGCACAGTGATTTGGCACTGCTGCTTCACAGTGCCAAGGCTCAACTCCAGCATTGGTGACTGTCTGTGTGGAGAGTGCACATTCTCCCCATGTCTGCTTTGGTTTCCTCCGGGTGCTCCGGTTTCCTATCACAGTCCAAAGATATGCAGATTAGATGGATTGGCCATGGCAAATGGACCGTTAGTGTCAGGGGGATTAGCAGGGTAGAAAGGTGATTATTAAGGGCATAGGGCCTGAATGGGATTGTTGCCATTGCAAGTTTGATGATATAAATGGCCTCTTTTTGCGCTGTAGAGATATTATTATTCTATGAATAAGGCCACTCATGAGACTTGAATAGCTTTCTTCCTGCAATCTCAGTTTCTTTCTCCATCGCAGCTTGGGGAACTAAAACATCTCTGGCTCCAAAATGTTCTGGAATGGTCAGCAATGAAAAGAACACATTGAAGGTGCTAATTTAAACAAAACATAAGTGGATTCCACAATAAAAAGTTAGATCAACTCATGGAAGTATTGCATTGATAGATTTGTTCATGTGCTACTGCTTGTCTTGTGTTTCATCAAGTGAGAACAGGTATTCTTCTGCTTTTAATGGATAACCTTAGTCCAAGTTATTGAATGCTGCATACTGTTCATAAGAAAGCAATTTGGATTTTTGCCTTAGATCGTAGAGGGTAAATATTGCTTATGGTGCTGTGTCTTTTTTTAAGACTAGTGGTAACAGCTGTACGGGCTCTACAATCTGTTCATCTGTCCTACACAGCTTGTAAAATACTTCAATTAAGAATGCGAGCGATATTGATCCTTGTGCCAAAAACACATTGATTGTGTCGGTGAGTGGTTATTTATGTCTTGTTTTTGAATTATATTGAAAACTGTTAAATCAGGGCAAGTGTTACAGACATTATATTTTGTTGTCGATCAATTTATTCATATAAGCAGGTTATTGCTAGCAGGATGTTTTCTCCTTGAAGGACCCAAATACGTATGAAGAATAATTCAAAGTTAATCCTTAGCCTGAAGACTTTGTCAGCTGCTGGTGAAGACATGCCTCAGTTTGAAACTGCACATGTATTTGGACTCTTTCTATCTGATTGGTAATCCAAGCTACACTGTGTTCGTCCCTCCCCACTTCATTTACAATGGTCAAAGAGGGGCTGTTTAAAATTTAAGTTTATTTGTAATTGTCACAAATAGGCTTACATTAATAAAACAATAAAGTTACTGTGAAAATCCCCTAGTCGCCACACTCCAGCAATTGTTCGGGTACGCTAAGGGAGAATTTAGCATGGCCAATGTGCCTAACTTTCAGACCATGGGAGGAAACTGGAGCACCCAGAGAAAACCCATACAGACCAGGGAGAATGTGCAGACTCTGCACAGACAGCGACCCAAGCTGGGAATTGAACCCCTATCCCTGGTGCTGTGAGGCAGCAGTGCTAACCATTCTGTCACCATGTCAAAGGGGAAGGGAAAGTATTGCCATTGAAATGGGCAAGGATGAGGTGGAAGATGACATGGTGATGGTGGAGAATGAGAAATTCACTGTACTCTTTATATTATCAACCAGTTTGTTGATTCATCTAAATGTAGGAAGCAGATTTTTTTCTCTTGTTGTGTAATGCTTAGTGCTTTACTCCTTATTGATTTTTGCTTATCTCCACTTTAAAAGTTAATGTCTTATATTACTGTTAAAGTTGGGAAAATTTTAATTGTATATTGTTGAGTTGTTGTATGCTTCTTATTTATTTATAGTAGCTTCATTACAAACTTCATTACAAATATTTCTGAACTCTGTTGATAAGTGCAAAATTATGGTGCGTTTCCAGTTATTTAAGAAATGAACTCTATTAAGTCCTTGACTGATCGTTTGTCATCTCCTATGTCACAACATATTGAGAGCACTGCAGCAATAGGAGTTGTTAAAGAATGCATGATGATATCCTGGAGCTAATACTCCTCTGCAAGTTTGCTCCCTAACCTGCGAAGAATAAACTCAATATGGCTCAACAAGTCGAAAACTGGCACTGATAGAGCACTTAGAATAGGAAGGGTCACGTGTGCAAGTCATGATGCATAGGCTTATGAATACACTGTACCTCTGACAAAATATAAATATTTTCCTTAGCTTCATTGTGCTATGGTGGGAAGAGCTAACTGAAAGCATATCAACACCAACAGTAACAATTTTTAATTATGTAATGGTTTTCAAATGTTATAAGGTCTTTTACAGGAAGAAGAACATTGAAGAGAAATAAGTTAGATAACATAAACCATTGACAAAAGAGATATACTTTGAGAATATATTTAAAATAAGCAACAAAATTAGTAAATTGAGAGAATTCCAGAGTTCAGATGCTTGAGGAACTTTGAAGACGGCACGGTGGCACAGCAGTTAACACTGCTGCCTCTTAGCACCAGGGACCCAGGTTCGATTCCCAGCTTGGGTCACTGTCTGCATGCAGTCTGCATTTTTTCTCCGTACCCGTGTGGATTTCCTTCGGATGCTCCAGTTTCCTCCCACAGCCCAAAGGTGTCTGGGTTAGGTGAATTGGCAATGTTAAATTGCCCCTTATTGACACAAGGACTAGCTAGGGTAAATACATAGGGTTATGGGGATGGAGTCTAGGTGGGATTGTGTTTGGTGCAGACTCGATGGGCTGAATGGCCACCTTCTGCACTGTTGGATTCTATGATTTTCTGATATGGTCTGTGAATAATTGCAGAATAAAGGAGAACCTGCACACTCAACTGGAATTAAGAGGACAGACAATGCACATCATGATGTATGATGAATGATGCTTGCAGATGTAGAATGGAACAATATTATGAAAGGAAAGGACAAGAAGTATTTTCATGTTAGTGTGTTGAAGGACAAGGAATCAGTGGATATCTGTGAGAAAAGGGCTGATGTATGTCGTGGATAACATAAGGACTTCAGGATTATAGATTAATTAAAGTATGTATAGAATGAAGAGTATGGAAAGAGTCATGGTGTGGTGATGCCAGAGTTGGACTGGAGTGGACACAGTAAGTAGTCTCACAATACCAGGTTAAAGTCCAACAGGTTTATTTGGTATCATGAACTTTTGGAGCAGTACTCCTTTTTCAAGTGAGTGGAGAGTTGGATTCACAAACAGGGCATATATAGACATAGAAGCAATTGCAAAATAGCGGTTGGAATGCGAGTCTCTACAGGTAATTAAGTTTTTACAGGTACAGACAATGGGAATGGAGAGAAGAATAATGACAGGTTGAAGAGATATGAATTGTCTCATAGGACAGTTAGTAAGATTTTGCAAGTCTAGACCAAATGGTAGGGGTTACACATAGTGTGTCATGAATACAAATTCCCAATTAAGGCCGTTGTCATGTATGTGGAACTTGGCTATCGATTTCTGTGTGGTGATTCTGCATTATTGCGTGTCTTGAAGGCTGTTTGAAGAATGTTTACCCAAATATTGGAGGGAGAAGCCAAGTTTTGAGATGATAAAGACATGAAGCAGATTGGAAGTAGGCAGACAAACAATTCTTTGAAAATACAAATGGATAACATGAGTAATAGATTGCATGGCGTTGTGAAGTTTGGCTCAAGTTTGAACAGAACTCTTAAAGCCTCTTAAAGGGCAACAATAGGAGACAGGGGTTGGTTTGATGAGTGAGCAGAAATAGAGAGACTGGCAATTGCTGCAGCATTTGATCCTCCAGTTGCACAAAATTAACCATGGTTTAAAGTATAGAAAATTAAAATCCTCCTGAGCAAGATTAATGTTTGATCTATTAATGTGGTTATGAAATTCCTTCGTTTGCCATTTGAGCAAAGGCAACAACCTGCAAACAATTTAACGATTTCATTAAAATAGAGGACAAATGGATTTCATAAAAACACATTTATCCTCATGTTACTGATGAAACACTGTATCAATTATCCCTCTCCTGTCTTTGAATTATTCGGTTCAGAATTTGGCTGCAGGTTTCTGTATAAGTGAAGTTCAACTGACAAATGCTGAGTTGTTTTTGGAAACAAATGTTTTATTATTTTCTTTGTTATGTTGCACGTTGAATGTATAGTATCTTCCTGAAACCAACCACCATCTCAGAACTTGTTTTGTTAAAAAGATAGACACAACTGCTCCACTAGAATATTTTGATTGCCTGATAATTAGTTCGGGATGAAGCAAAGATCTCATGCTGTGGATTCTGAACCTACCACTGTGCAACTGCTCTGCCTCAACAACTTTCTGCTTGCTGCTTGTGAGACCGAAGTATATGCTGTTTACAGTGATAGCGTAATATTCACTCTGTGACCAAAGATGAATACTTTGCAACACCACCTGTTTTGCACTTTCAAAAAAAGTTACTGACCGTTTAGTGACAAGAAGTGGATAATTGGAAACAGGCATCATGCTATTTGTCTGGGGTGAGCAATATGTTTGAATTCTCAGCTCACGCTCCTTCCAAATTAATAACCTACAGGTAGGAAAAATAAAGGAGTTGGATATCATTTAAGTGGAGGAAGACTGCAGAAAACTGGATTTAGGGTCCTTCTGCATAAATCACAAAAAAACTAGAATGCAAGTTCAGCAGATGGTTGGAAAGGCAAATGCAATGTTGGAGTGGAACTCTCCTTAAAATATTCTAAATGTCAAATTCATGAGAAAACTGGAGTGATTCATGCTGTTTTTCTCAGTGGGACTTCAGATAAGAATCCTGCACACTCTGTGGAATGCAGAGATCTCCAGCATGAATATCAGTAGGCTTCAGGGGATGGGACCTATCCCCACTTGGGAGGCTGAAAGCAGTAGGATTCTGCACATGTGTAATGGCCCTGTACTGATGGCCTGCAGTTTTTTGGACAGCTCAATCACTGGCCAGCCCATGACCTTTGCACGGCTAGCCCCCAACATCTCCATGGTCCAAATACACCACATCCTGTCCCAGACCTCCCCAATCTCCAGCCATACAATTTCCCACCAGCATTGCCGTGCCAATTCCATCTTTCCTAGTGGGCACACCATCCTTGCCACAGATAGATCTTATCCCCAGTAGACAGTGCCCTGATCGCTGGCCTTTCTACTGTCCCCATGCAAAGTGGCAGCAGGACCTCCCACTCCCACCAATCACCTCTGGGCACTGCTCCCTCGGTCCCATTGGGCACCTCCCATTTGGCACTGGCACTTTGTCCCTTTGGTAGTGTCGGGGGCAAAGGCTGGCATTGTCAGGGTGCCCATTAAGAAGTCTCACAACACTAGGTTAAATTCTAACATTTGGTATTTGGTAGCAAACACCACTAGGTTTCAGAGCGCTGCTCCTTCATCAGGTGAATGGGAGCTCTATGAACAGGAGGTATATAAAGTTTGCTCCAACTATATAAAGCATTAGTTAGTTCACAGTTGGAATACTGTGAACAATTTTGGTTTCCTTATTTAAGGACAGATATACTGGCATTGAAGACAGTTTAGAAAAGGTTTACTTGGCTGATCCTGGATACAGAGGGATTTTCTTATGAGGAAAAGCTAAGTAGGTTTGGTGTGAACTCATTACAGTTTAAAAGAATGAGATGTGACCTCATTGAGACATACAAGATTCTCAGAAGGCTTGACAGGGTAAGTGCTGAAAGCTTGTTTCCCCTTGCAAAAAAGTCTAAGACCAGAGGGTATAATCCCAAAGTAAGGGGTCACCAACTTGAGATGGAGGTGAAGAGGAATTTCTTCCATCAGAGGGTAGTCAATCTGTGGAATTCTTTACTGCAAAGAGTTGTAGAAGCTGGGTCAGTAAGCAAGTTCAAGACTGAAATAGATTTTTAATCAGTAAGGGAGTCAAGGGTTATGAAGATAAAGTGGGAAACTGGAATTGAGGATTATATTAGATGAGTCATAATCTCATTAAATGGTGACCAGGCTCAATGGGCCAAATGGCCTACTCCTACTCTAAATTTGTGTACTAATGACCTTTAAATGTTACCTATAAACATGGCCTTCAAGTTAAAAACCTGCCAACTATCACTGTACGAATTTCATGAATGTTGCTTCTCGACTAAAATTACCTGTTCCTCCAGGCATTGTATGAGTGCAAGGAGAGTTAATTTACAAGAGTGATGTCCTTGTTATTTATATTGGTATTGTTGTTCTTGGAGTCTACACTAATTTTAACTGAAGTAACTCAAGCAGACATTTCTGTCCTGAATTAAACAGCTATGGAGGATTAGTACATGGTGTTTAAAATGTCAATTAAATCAATTATCACTTAGCAGATCAGATTACATTGAGCCAAGGTCTGTGGTGTTATAAGGATGCTGCAGTGTTTATTATTTACTTGAATTGGTACTAAATGAGAAATAACTTTGCTCACAATTATGTGTTTGTTTTGATCAGCAATTTCATGGGATTTTCTGTACTGTGCTGTGCATTCAAAAATGATGATAATATTGGTACAGACACATTTCAAATTAAAAACCTCAATGAGGCATTTTTTTTCAATCCATTTACGGATTTGGGTGTCACCCAAATGTGACTGCTGCCTCATAGTGCCAGGGATCCAGGTTCAATTGCCAGCTTGGGTCACTGTCTGTGAGGAGTTTGCATGTTCTTCCCATGTTTGCGTGGGTCTCTTCTGGATGCTCTGGTTCTTTTCACAGTCCGAAAGATGTGCTGGTTAGATGCGTTGACCATGCTAAATTCTCCCTCTTTGTACACAAACAAGTGTTGGAGTGTGGTGACCATAGGATTTTCACAGTAACTTCATTGCTATGTTAATGTAAGCCTAATTGTGAATTAGTAAATAAAGTCAAATTTATTGCCCATGCCCTTGAGAAGATGGTGGTGAGCTGCCTTCTCTAATGGCTGCAGTCCCATTGACACTGCTTTGGTTTAAGTGCTATCGTAGAAAGTGCTCAGGCAGTCTGAACAATCTGGGCACTTTTTTTTCAAACCTAACTGACTTCAATTTAAATATTTAGAGAGCTCAGTTTTCAAGCTGAGACAGAACTCCCTTCTGGGTATAACAGTTAAAGTTGTAGCCAGGCAAGAGTGAAGCAACGTACTCTTGAAGCATTTTTATGCTGTTGTTTTCGCTTAATATCTGCTTTGAACTATACCCAAAGGGATGTTTAATATTACTGCCAGCACAAATACCTAGTCACAAATTCATGACATTTATTCTGCTACACATAAAAATTATCTGATGGAATTGCAATAGAGAAGAAGGTCATTCAGTCAATTGCATTTATGTGAAGAAACAACTCTGTCACTGAAATCTTGTTGACTTTTATGTCAACAGGATCTTGTGGTCCTGCTGATAGTGCACCCCCACCATGAGTTTCCCCACAGCAAAGGCTACCTTCAAAATAAAGTTTAATTATTAGTCAGAAGTGGGCTTACATTAACACTGCAATTAAGTTACTGTGAAAATCCTCTAGTTGCCACACTCCACCGCCTGTTCAGGTACACTGAGCAGGAACTTAGAATGGCCAATTCACTTAACTAGCTATCTTTCAGACTGTGGGAGGAATTTGGAGCATCCAAAGGAGACCCACGCAGACACAGGGAGAATATGCAGTTTCTGCACAGACAGCGGCTTAAGACAGGAACCGAACCTGGGTCCCTGGCATTATGGGGCAACAATGCTAACCGTTATGCCACCATGCCACCCCATTAACGGGAAGTCCCATTGACAATGGCAGGACCAGAGGACACTGCCGCCACAAAACACACCACGAAAAGGTGGGAAATCCTGCCCATATGTCCTTTTCTCTTCCCTTTTCCATTATCTTTAGAGCACTGTTTCTCAAATATTTATCTTACTTGTATTTGAAATTATATGTGATCACCATGATTCCTGGTCAAGCATTAATGTCAAAACAATGGTTTGCATTTGATAAAAATCCTAACTTTTCCTCTTATTTGTTGATCATCTTAAGCATATCCTCTCCAACAAGTTCAAATGTTTTGTTTCTCTCATCAAAAAACCATCAATTCAAAATAGCTATCACCAACTTTTTGTTTAGGTCAACTGTAAGTGCAAAATTATTGGAATTTTGTAGCAATTTACCTTTGAAATTCAAGCTTTACAAAATAGTTTATCTTAAATGACTAGAAATTAAGAAGACAAAAGGTCTCCTCGTACCTCAGTATAATTATAGATTTCCTTCAAATTACATGTCAAATATCTGAAAAGATTGCACATGTTTTTAGTTTCTCTTGTAGAGATATTATGCAAGATATGAATATACAGATTGATTGCATAATATCTTATGAATAGAATGTAAATGAGTAGAATTCAAATACAGGGAGCAATGTGTTAAATGGAAAATCAGATATAATATTCAAGGACCTTTTCCAATCTTTTGATTAATTAAGTAAGTAATTTTCTCCCCCAAGCTTATATAACATTACTATTAATTTTAGATATCTTGTACTATGAAATTAAATAATTATTTCCTATTCTTCTTTAATTGAATATGTGACAATTAATTTTGGATGAAAGATTGCAACTAAATTAATTTCTGAAAAAATGCAAAATTGAGAGAATCATTTAATTAGGGTCCTTAAACTTTGAGAAAATTACTTCAATTGTGCCATTCATTAACCGAATTTGGAGCATTTAGTAGAGTTCTTAAAAGTGACATTATCTGATAAATTTAAAAATAAGCGTCGCCTCCTTGAAAATGATTGGATTAGAAATGAACAATTTCTATTTAATTGATTCCTGAACTCTTGTCTCTTGAGGTAGTTATTACATTTATGTGCTTCTCAAGGAAAGAGGAAACTAACTAAACGTTGTCACAGAGGAACAATGAAATATCCAGACCTGGAAAAATAGATAGTGAGTGGGATTTTCCAGCCCCACTCCCCACCAAGGCTGGAAATTCCCACCAAAGTCAAGACTACTTTGGGTGGTCTGTGTCCCATCTGCTATGATTCCCATTGGATAGGATCCACCCCATGTTACAGTTGGCTAATGTGGATGCAGCAAAATTCCTTAGAGATGGACAACTATTCCATTACAACGCAGTTGCAAGGTTGTGTCTGAGCAGCTTTCCTGATGTCTCTTCATTTAAAAGAGCAAATCCTGAAGCCAAAAAGAAAAGAAATTTTCTTTATTAATGTTGCTTCTACATATATGGATTGATATTTTTAAATTGAGCTCTTAACTGCAAGAATATTTCATTGGTGATTTTTAATTTTCAAAAGTGTTTATTTTTATGTGCTATGCCTCACTCGATTGAATGTGCCATCACCAGTGTATCATCACGTTAAAAAGCAGCAAACGTCACACAATGATATTTATATCATGTCTTATATCCTCAGGAACTATTGGTGTTTCACAGTCAGTAGGTTATCTTATCACAATCACAGTATTTGTTGGAAACATGATACATAATTTGCACAGGAAGGTTCTACAAACATCAAATGAATGATTCATTTATCTGCTTTTAATTACAGGGAAAACATGGCTGTATTGCTGGGAGAACCTCTTCCATTTCATCGATTACTGCTATGTCTTATTCTAAAGAATGGGCCTCAAATTTTGCAAACATGTGCCAAGTAAGATTATGGCCTGAATGTTCAATAAGTTGAGGTAACTTGGGAAAGCTTCAAAAATGGCAGGTGGGATAAGATTGCCCAAATGTGCTGGGCCATTTGAAATTAGTGTTGAGTTGAGACAGAATCCGATTTGGCTGTTCCATGGGCCGAAACCCCAGATGGGAATCATTATTCTTTAGAGGAAGCATAAAGAATTCTGATGGATAGACTTAAGATTTGTTTAAATACAACGCTCTTAAGCAATTTAAGTGCACAACCCTGTAAAAATAAACAAAAACAAACTACAGCTTTCAGTTAAAGTTAGAAAAAAAGACTACTGCAGTGCACTGATTGACATGCCATTTGGTCTAGCTTAAGCAAGAACATTAGTCAACTGTCCCAGCCTTCATTGTTAAGATTTCCCAATGTCTCTTCTTATAGCTAAGCTCATCATGAATGCAAGGCTGCATTCTAAAACTTCCAAAATTACTCATCACAGCAAAAGATTGTGTTTTAAGATGTTTATCATTAATTATCATTTGTGTGGTTAATGAAAACAAGTTAATTTGTTTTTGTGACTGACTAACCACTTGGGAAAATGTATTTTCTTGAATGGCTATCATGAATGAGAGATCTGTTTTTAAGTATAATGTGTATTAGGGATGGTTCTCATAAGTTGTTCAATGTTTAATTATATTTCATCTTCACATGGTTCCTGAGGTTTGCCTCTGGTGAATACTGGGTGACTCGCTATGGAGGGGGTATGATAGAAAAGAAAAGTTATGGACACTATGGCCATAACTCCCCATCCTACTATGCTAATTGTTTAATCGCGAGGCTGGCAATGCAGGTCCGCTGCACATGTGCCGATCTCAGCACTGACAGATCAGTGCATGCTCAGTTGCCTGCTCAGCTTGATGCTGCCTGTCTCTTCAATGGGAATAGGCTCTGCCCACTGATTTTCAATGATTTTCATGCCAGTGACCTCTGCAGTGCACAAAGTGTAGGAGATTCTTCTCTGAACCCCAATGAAAAAACAGTGAATTACTGCAGTTTTAACACTTAGGCCAGAATTGTCCCAAAGAAATTCTGTGAGGGGGCACAGACATAGCATAGGAGGAAACAAAGGTGGGTTGGAATAGGAGTGACATGGGGGTTTTGAATGTGTGTGATTTGGGTTAAGGGCCAATGAACTAGCTGAGACAGGCCTCATAAGGTGACCCCTCAGAATCTGCCTACCTCTATGGCCAGCTTCAAATTGCTTCATGAGCTTGTAAGCCAAACTCTATTTCAACTCACCTTCCTGAAATGAAAATGTGATGGACAGTGGATGGGGAACCTTTTAGAGGAGACAAATCTGCTGATTCAGGGCATTTTCTGCCCCCTCCATACAAATCCATTCCAATGTATTCAGATTTTAAAATGTGTTTGAATTCATGATCTTTTGCCTCAGTCCAACAGTGCAATTACAGAACCTAACTGAAATATTGATATTTTAGCAGTAATTTTGCTTTGTTATAAGATAGTTACATATCAAATACCCTTACAGCTTTAGGGTGAGTTAACTGTAATCAGAAACTTCGGGTTATTTCAAATAATCCTGATCTAAGTGTTAAGTTTATTTATTAGTCACAAGTAGACTTACATTAACAATGCAATTAAGTTATTGTGAAAATCCCCTAAACGCCACATTCCGGCATTTGGTCGGATATGCTGAGGGAGAATTTAACATGACCAATGCACCTAACCAGCTCACCTTTCGGACTGTAGAAGGAAACCCACACAGACACAGAGAACTGGCGGGATCCCCATAGACAGTGACACAAGCTAGAAATTGAACCCGAGTCCCTTGCACTGTGAGGCAGCAGTGTTAATTATTGTGCTACCATGCTGCTTGTATATTCAAGGTATATTGTACTGTGTACATTGAATGTGAGTGGAAGAATAGTTAAAGTAATGATAGAAATGAGTTACGGTTTTGTGCCTATAATTCTGAATCTAATCTTAAAGCTAAGCTGTTTGAGAATCATAAACCAATTTTTCCTTTCTGGTGAGAGTCTGATTAGTTCAGTTGACTGGACAGTTGGTTTGTGATGTGGAACGATGATAAAAGCATGGGTTCAATTCCCGTATCAGGTGAAGTTATTCATGAAGACCCTCAAATGTAGGAAATAAATCTTCAAGAAGAGCCTAAGTTGGCATGTTTCAAAAATACACCATATATATTCATGGGATATATACATTCAAAAACCTAATTCTTCAAATGGACAAAGAAAATGGACAAATGGACAAAGAAAATGGACATAGACAAGTCTCCGGGACCAGATGGGATGTACCCCAGGTTATTGTGGGAGGTGAGGGATGTCATTGCAGAGCCCCTGGCGATGATCTTGGCGTCGTCGATGGAGACGGGAGGGGTTCTGGAGGATTGGAGGATTGCGGATGTGGTCCCTATTTTCAAGAAAGGGAACAGGGATAGTCCTGGAAATTACCGACTGGTGAGTCTGACCTCAGTGGTCGGTAAGCTGATGGAGAGGCTTCTGAGGGACAAGATTTATGAGCATTTGGAGAAGTTTAGGTTGATTAGAAATAGTCAACATGGTTTTGTAAAAGGTAGGTCGTGCCTTACGAGCTTAATTGAGTTCTTCGAAAATGTGACTGAACACATTGACGAAGGAAGAGCAGTGGACGTGGTGTACATGGACTTCAGCAAGGCATTTGACAAGGTCCCCCATGCAAGACTTCTTGAAGGTGAGAGGGCATGGGATCCAAGGGGCTTTGGCTTGTGGATCCAGAACTGGCTTGCCTGCAGAAGGCAGAGGGTGGTTGTGGATGGCTCTTTTTCTGCATGGAGGTCGGTTACCAGTGGAGTGCCCCAGGGATCTGTTCTAGGACCCTTGCTGTTTGTCATTTTCATAAATGACCTGGATGAGGAAGTGAAGGGATGGGTGAGTAAGTTCGCCAATGACACGAAGGTCGGTGGTGTTGTGGATGGTCTGGAGGGATGTCAGAAGTTGCAGCATGACATCGACAGGATGCAAGACTGGTGGAGAAGTGGCAGATGGACTTCAACGCGGATAAATGTGTTGTGGTCCATTTTGGCAGATCCAACGGGATGAATGAGTACACTATCAAAGGTAGGAGTCTTAGCAGTGTGGAAGAGCAGAGGGATCTTGTGGTCCGGGTCCATAAGACTCTCAAATCGGCCTCCCAGGTGGAGGATGTGGTTAAGAAAGCTTACGGTGTACTGGCCTTCATTCATCGAGGATTGAGTTCAGGAGTCAGGAGGTAATGCTGCAGCTTTATAGGACCCTTGTCAGACCACACTTGGAGTGCTGTGCGCAGTTCTGGTCGCCTCACTATAGGAAGGACGTGGAAGCTATTGAAAGGGTGCAGAGGAGATTTACAAGGATGTTGCCTGGATTTGGAGGCATGCCTTATGAAGACAGGTTGAGGGAGCTGGGACTGTTCTCCCTGGAGAGACGAAGGTTGAGAGGCGCCCTGATAGAGGTTTACAAGATGTTGAGAGGAATAGATAGGGTGGACTCTCAGAGACTATTTCCCAGGGCTGAAATGGTCGCGACTAGAGGGCACAGATTTAAGGTGCAGGGAAGCAAGTACAGAGGGGATGCTAGGGGAAAGTTTTTCACTCAGAGGATGGTGAGTGAATGGAATCTGCTGTCTCGGTGGTGGTCGAGGCGAACTTGCTGGGGTCTTTTAAAAGACTTCTGGATGAGTATATGGGATCCAATGGGATTGGGGGTTATAGATAGGTCTCTGGCTGGGTAGGTTTTGATGTGTTCGGCACAACTTGTGGGCCGAAGGGCCTGTTTGTGCTGTAGTGTTCTATGTTCTATGTTCTATGAAAACACAACCCTTTCAAACATACCATATTTCTCCTTTTGTTAAGGGAAACCAAACAAGTAGGCTGTTTCCCTGAGGTTTTAAACTATCTACCCTCATGAAAAATAGTGTTTAAAAATATGATTTCAGTATGAAAAGTTTACTTAGGCAATTTATATTAAAAATGTAGACATTGGAATTTATATCAGAATTGTATGAAAGATATGCAAATATAAAATAATTAAAAATATTCTAGATATATACATTTGCACACAGGCTTATTCTGTATATTTATAAAGCTTATTTTTTATTATTTTACCTTTATTAATTTATTCACCAGAGTATGAAATAATTTGCATTTTTGATTCTCCAGTTAATTCCTGACCTAAATACAATGGCATCATTGATATCCCATTTGATATTTTCTATGCAATGGTCGTTTCAATAGTTTTTAATACTTTGTATTGAAGAAGAGAAAGAAAGCAGTGCTCAGAGTGATTTTTCTAACAAGTATAACCTTGTGAATGTGCAGTTGCTTCAGGATTGTCACTGGTATACTTCACCTTGTACACAGAATGAACAGAGAGAATGTATGATACAAAGAGCTTTAGGCACCATTTCTACCAGGAGCAATTTTGCAACATTGGAGATAGGCCTTCTATTCTTTGATAATAAAAAAATGATTTATGATTATACTGTTGGAAGTCATGACTGAAACAATGACAGCATGGCTGCTGCACACAGACAGCCTCCTGTCTTCTCAGCTCTGACAGCACTGCAATTGAGTACAGGTAGTTTATTTTCTGGAAAATATCACGTTGGGAGTTTAAATTAACAGCATATGCACCAATTAGCTGCCCTTGTCAGTGATGCTGTTGTATGTACAGCTTTTTTTCTTAGTTACATCTACAGGAAGAATTTCTGCACAAACTTTATCAGTTCTGTTGATACGTAAATAAGAGTGCCCCCAGGAAAGTCAACTGAATTCAAGACAACAATCTCCCATTATTCGTCCTCAGGAATATTGAGGCTGGCCTTAGAAAAAGATGGCTTGTGCAAACCAATGGTGCAGAGGTAACAGATTTAACAGCAGCTCAAAAGGGTAATTACTCAGTAAGCATAATGATAGTTCATAGAAATAAAAAACATCAATGTTCTACCCTCCAGGCGCCATAACTAAATCATCTCAACTCATATAAATAAATTCTCTTTTCTTTATTTCTAGTGTGTTAGCCATTCTTCGAGTACAAAGCCCTGAAAACAACAAGAATTCTTTAAACATCATCATGTATCTTCCCATGTGAAAAAAATGGATCAGTCCCTTTCACCATTGTTAACTAGCCAAATTCCTGAATTAATTTTAAACCAAGTTTATCAAGGAGCCAACACTGACTTTTCACATCTTCCAAAAAAAAATTCATTTATAATTTGTATGACTTGCACTACTTTATCAAACCCAGAGTAAAGACAATAAAGTCTCAATTAACATCGCATCAGGCAGCAAGATTTCTCCACCAGCTATTAATTAAGTTAACACACTCAGTTCTTTAGAATAAATTTTGATAGCAGACATAAATAATGTAGATTAAAGGAGATCAAAAATATATGGATTCATATTGTTATAAATCTGCTATCCAGGAAAGATGATCTGTTTGAGATTTATATTACTTATCTGTGACAAAACACCTCTTATGGCAGTTTGCTATGGTCTATAAATTTCACTGGCAACTTGGGTATGATGAAGAGAGGGTTCCACTGTGTGCTTTTAAATTAGATTTATCAGCAGCATTAAGTGAAGCTCCTGTATTAAATTTTACAGTATATGAGCTAATGCGTTTGAATATTTAGATCATAAATGCTGACAATATTCCCATAGCATTTCAAATAGTTTTATGCAAAAGATTAATGTGGGCCAAAGTTTTCAACAAATGCATCACCATGACAGTGCTAGTCTGGTACTGCAGTTTCATCCGTTGTGTAGTATCACTAAGAGACTACCTGAATCTCAAGTCAAGGGAAGACACACAGGGGCATGAAAATTTGATGGAAACCAACACAATATTGGATAGGATATGAAGGGGAGAAATCAGCAAATTGAGATATGCAAAATACAAACTGGGATTTGGTCTGATTTGTTTATGAGCATGGAAGTCAGTTTGTGACCTGTAGCATCCATTGCAGTTTTAGTGGTCACTACAGAAATCTTTTGTTGCATCCTCATCAGACTGATTCAGCAATCCACTCTGAAGTCTGGTTGCACACTCAACAGGGGATCTAATAGCACACAACTTTCAACCAGCTCATGTTCCAACTAACCTCCTGCTCTTAAGGGCAGTCCGCCTCTCTAAAAGAGAAGCTGGACTATAATCACATATAGTCAGCAGCAGACATTATTGCTACAAAGAAAAATGGAATATCATGGCAGAAAGTAGGCTTCCAGGTTCACTAATAGGGCATTGATGACAGGAGGATAGAAGGAGAGAAGCCATGTTTCCCTTAAGGAAGACCTCTGCTCCCCCAACTATTCTCCCATCCATCCACCCATTCCCCAATTGGAATAGGTGGCAAGTGAGGTCAGTGTCCAAGGACCGGACAATAGTGACTGAGGTCAATGAATGCATCTTAACATCACGTCAAATTTCCCCACCAATCCAGTAGACTTTCAGGCAGCTCAATGACCATACTACTCACCTGATTCTTGATATTCAGCATTCCCGTCTATCATTCACATACCCCAACTCACCAACACAAACACATTCCTATAGAGCAAGTTTCAAACCTATTGCCGCCATTTTGCTACTGCTATTTAGCTATGACAGACACATCACCTAAAACAATAAACTAATCTGCCTTTTCTCTTTCCATATAGAGGCCTGTGTAATGTGTGGCCTTACCTCCTAAATCCTTAATATTTGTTCTCTATCTGCAGAAATTCTTGAATATGTGCTTTTAAGAAGTTCTACACCATCCAGGACTAAGTCATCCATTTGGTCAGCATCCTGTCATTAAAACTGGATATCCGCCCTCTCTACAGCATTAATGAGCTGTGACTGATGTATTCAAGATGTGTTGCAGCAAGTCTCAGAATCACAGAATTGTTACAGTGCATTTGAGCCAAAGTGTTTGCACCAGCTGTCTGGATCAGCAATTCAGTAGCACCATTCTTCCATCTTTTCCCCGTGACCCTGAACATTCTTTCTTTTCAGATAAAAGTCCAATTCCCTTTTGAATGTTTTAATCAAATCTGACTGCACCACACTCTCAGGCTGTGCATTCTAGACTTGTTGTGTGAAAGATCACTTCAGCAGAGCCTCCCAAACTTGTGGCCTCCAACTCCAAGCTGAATAAGACCAGCAATGTCATGAGGACACCATGGTCTGTGGATTTCTGTCCAAGTCACATACTGACTTGGACACTGACCTTCATTGACTTCATGTCAAAATATTGTGGTACCTCAGTATCACTGTGGGAGCACCACAACTACTGGGGCTTCAGGGCACCTAGGGATGGACTACATAAAGACAGAAAATGCTGGAAAAATCTGTGGAGAGTGAAACAGAGTTAAGGTTTCAGGTCCATATAATGCCATAAAATGGTATCTTGCTTGTGACAACAAGAATTCATAAGGATGAGTTGGGACAATTAATTCAAAGTTCATCACTTTGGAATTTAACTCCCTAATCATAGTATCTAAATTTATTTAGAATAATCCGAACATGTTGTTGTTCTTGGCACTTTGAGCATATTTTGTTGCCTTGTTCTGAATCCACTTTTCATACAGGTCTTATGGTCCTACCTTCTTGATACCCTTTGAAGTAATAACTGTGATATTTAATATTTGATGTGCTTCAATAAATCCCTGTCTTAACCATCTCCTTTCTGGAATATAAAGATTAAGCTTCATAATCTTCTTGCAACTTATCCCCTTTACATTGGGGATAGTTCTGCCATTGTGATTAATGGAGTTGGCTAACTGTTTGAATCGTTCTCAAGCTCAAAACTATAAAGATGTTCACTGTTTTTAAAGCCCAGTATTAATTGTAATTTAGTTATTGCAGTTAAAAAAGACTCCTGTAATGTGCATCTGTAAGTATTATAATGTTATGACGAGTAAGATGTTATACTAAATGAATTCTTCACGTAAGTCCACACAATTAGGAACATGGTCAATGCTCAGATCCATTTTTGATTTTGCAAATCCTGTTAAAGCTCTTTATTTAAACATTCATAGCTAAACAGGCATTCATCTGTTACAAGGACATCCTTAATAGTATCATTTACAGATATTAACATAGGGCTTTAGGTCAGGTGCTTTCAACTTAAATTTAGTGCTGCTGAAGTTAGAGGTAGTGCTGTTTTTTTTTTAAACAATAGCTATCAGAAATTGCTGGGGTCAAAAGGAAATAAGGCAGCACTTCCTGCGGAGTTTTATGGAGTTTGAAGGCCTCTTGAGCAGAAATCCTGCTATCCAGTAAAAAGGGCTGCAACACAACAAGAGGACAGAGCACAGGCAACAGAGACTGAGAACTCTGGGACCATATTTCCATTTCTTTTTTTCCTTAACAAATGAGCAAATTTAGGAAAAATAAGGTTTGACACAACAATAATCATGAATTATAAGAAAACTGACGTGAGAAAAACGACTTGCTAAGCAAAAAACAATGTCAAAGCAATAAATTGATCATTGAGTTATAAATAAAGTTATTGATTAGAGAAGTTGAAGAGTGAATGTCTGTCCAGCTCACTTCCTGTCTTTGGGTGCTCACTCATCCACTGCAAGGGTAGGTGAGAGTATTTAGGGGTGAGGGTGAGTGAGAGGTCAGAGAATGGGAGTCAGCCAAACTCACTCCTTCCTTTCTTTCACAAGCCCACACCTATGCTTTCACCTCTTTCTCTCTCATACACACACACTCACACACTCATTCTTCCCTCTCACACACAGATTCACACGCACACACTCCTATTGCACACATACACTTTTCCCCCCTCTCACATGCATACTCTTCTTTCTTTCTCATGCACCCACCCTTTTGTCTCTCTCACTTATATGCTAACAGTCTCCCCTTACTGTCACACGTTAATTGGCCACAAGCTCCACTCTCACTCAAACGCCATCTTTCTTGGCTATAAGGCTCGCTCTCCCTTTTATTCCAAGGATTGCTCTCCCTTTTGTTTTCCCTCTTCCTCTCAATCCAAGACCTGCTCTTCCTTTCATTTTGAGCTTGCTCATCCTCTCATTCTGGCACCTGCTCACCTTGTCTCTCAGGGGTTGCCCTTCCTCTCAATTTGGGGCCCACTCACCCTCTCACTCTGCAGCTCACTCTCTCTCTCTCTCTCTCCTATCCTAAGGCCCTGTTTCTCGCTCTTGTTCTCATTCTGATGTGTATTCTTAGCCGTAATCTGAGGCCCTCTTTACATCTCGCACTGAGACTTGCTCTTGCTCTGAAACCTGTTTATCGTTCACCCTTGCCCTGCACCCTGGAATTTACCATGGAAACTAATTTTTCTTTCATTAGAGGCTGATCTTGCCTTGGATTTGTTACTGATATTAGCTCAGCCTTTCGGAGCAAATGAATTGAAAATACCAGCCTCTGGCTGAGTAGCTTTACAGCCTTTTTCAAACTTCAGTCAAGTGAATACTGGCTGCAGAGGCTCAGGATCACACTGTTGTTATAGGCCATGAGTAGACAAGCTTGCTTTCAATGTTTTCGTGGGATGACCTTTAACAGTTCTGGATCTTGAGGGCATAACTTCAGAGTCCGCCAACTCAGCAAATTTATCACAGCAGTTTTTGCTTCCTATTTGAGTGCCACTGGCAGAGTGGCAGTGGTAAGAACACAAATATTATGATGGAATCGTAGAATTGCTACTGTGCAGAAAACGGCCATTTGGCCCGTTCAGCCTACACTGACAACAATGCCATCCAGGTCTTATTCCTGTAATCCCACATATTTGCCCTGCTAATCCCTCTGACATTCAATGGCAATTTAGTATGGCTAGTCAATTTAATCCGCACATTTTTGGTCTGTGGGAGGAAACCTGAGCACCCAACAGAAATCCAGGCAGACACAGGGACAATGTGCAAACACCACATAGACAGTCATCCAGTTCGGAATTGAACTTGGGCCCCTGGTGCTGTGAGGTAGCAGCACTAACCGCTGTGTTGCCTCAAACTTACTTGATTCTTTCTTAAATTACCTCCTGCCATCCTTTTAAGGATATTAATCAGGTAGCTGTGGAACCTTGTGCAGCACAAGATCCAACTATTCTTGACAAAAAAGAATTCTGAATGGCTGGTTTATCATAAGCAGTTAATCAGGAACATTAATGCCACTGCCCTGCAAATTTCCACAATTCATCGTTAGTCCATCGTGCTATCATCATTCCAGTGGTCAGAAAGACATTAATGCAATTCACTGCAGATTCCTCAGCTCATTGAGAGACCTGAGGGCAAATTCTGAAAAGAATTACAATGAGGTACATGAATCCTGCAATGGAGCAGAGTACCTGCATCTTTAAACAAATAGTCAGAGACTGGAGACATTTGGGCGATTGTTACAGCATAACATAGCCACCAATAACAGTGCTCACTGTATCTTATGCAGCTTTATTTGGTTTGCAAAAGGATATTTCCATTGAATGGACAAGAGTGAGCTGACAGCCTCAGTCAGGAAACAATCGCGACTAAGAACCAAAAGACATTTCTGCACAATGGAAGTCATTAAGAATCTGAATGCCAGTTTAAAAGTTGAAAGTCCACTGAAGCATCTTAATGTGGCCACTTCCAGCAGTCAGCTGCACATATATTTAATATCCTGGCCAAATAAAAGATTGTCTTCAATAATAATTGAGTGTTTTTAATATAAATCCAAAGACTTGTGTTAAAGACACTCAAATATAATAAAATCTCTTTATAACTATTTTATTCTGCTTCATCCCAAATGGGTTATACCACTGCTGATCCATTTTTTTTATCCTTGAGGTGTTTCCAATATCTTTAGCTTTTGTGTGAATATGGTCAAAGGTAAGACTCTATGTCAACTCTACCCAAATTGCTCTGATCCCTCTATTTGACATAAATTAGTGAAAGGCATTGCATTTTCAATTTCAGATTGGCTCTGTCCTTTTCCCTACCATTTTTGATTCAAATATTTAAGATTGAGCAGCAACCCTTGAAGTAATGGTTACATTAGAAATCCAGTTACTTCTGAATACTCCCAGTCATCAAAATATTCAAATTAGCAGAATGTGCTCCTGTTTACATCAATAGAAACAAGATAGAAATGGTCATGAGCTTCAAGTATTTAGGAATCTGGATTGCCAATAATCTGTCCTTATACCCCATGCCAATACTATAGTTCAGAAAACCCACCAACATCTCTGCTTTCTCAGAAGACAAAGGAAATTTGGCATGTAAGGTATGACTGTCACCAATTTGCACCGTAGAAAGCATTCTTTCCAGTTGCATCACAACTTGGTATGGCTCCTGCTCTGCCCAAGACCGGCAAAAAAGTACAAAAGGGTCATGAATAAAGCCCAATCCATCACACAAACCAGCCTACCATCCGTTGGCTCTGAACACACCTTCTGCTGCCTCAGAAAAGCAGCCAGCATAACTAGAAACGCCACGCACCCAGACGTCTTCTCTTCCGCCTTCTTTCATCAGGAAGAAGATACAAAAGTCTGAGGTCATGTACGAATTGACTCAAAAACAGTACCTTCTGTCCCGCCATCAGGCTTCTGAATGGACCTACCTCGCATTAAGTTGATCTTTCTCTACACCCTAGAAATGACTGTAACAGTATATTCTGCTTTCTCCTTTCCTTCTCTATGAACAGTATGGTTTGTCTGTACAGGAAGCAAGAAACAATTCTTTTCACTGTATACTAATAATAAACAATAAATCAAATCAAAATTGACATGTGGGCACTGTCTGAGATGGGCACCAACATACAGCAGTCCTGATGCCACCACAGAGGCTGCGTTCTCATTCCCTTTTCAGCTGGATTCACCTCCGAACAGCTCATTTAATAGGGGTTTGAACTATAGCACAACTGAGCTGGCTGATCCGCCTCCCTTCAGTCACTCTGTCTGTAAAATGGCACTGTACGAACAAGAATTGCTGAACTATCAAAACAATACTAGGCACCTGCATGCCTCTTCTTGGTATAAATTCTGGTAAGTATGGTGAGGACAGATCACAACTTAACCATGAGAGAAGTGCCAAGAGTATGAAATAAACTCAAAGATGTTTTTTATTACAAAGCAAGAAGCAGATAGTGATTTACAATATAAAACATAAGAAAAGGAAAAACCATTTTCATTTAGTCTTGCAAAGGAGATGCTATTTCTGCAGCATCTTTCTTCACTCATTCACCATCAAATGTTTCACTCTCCTGCTCAGACAAATCAGGAGATCTCCAGGGTGACAAACAATTCTTCCAGATGAAATAATGATTTCCTTATATATTTTTGAATTAGTGCAGTGTATTCATTGCTCATGGTGCCATCTCCTGTACGTTGGGGAGATCACAATGAAGTTAAGTTCTCTCTCTGTTGAATGATGGGTGGTATGGTGGCACAATGGTCAGCCCTGCTTCCTCACAGAGCCAGGGATCTGTGTTTAATTCCAGCTTCAGGTCACTGTCTGGGTGGAGATTGCAAATTCTCCTCATGTCTGTGTGGATTTCCTTAAGGTACTATGATTTCTTCCCACAGCCCAAAAATGCACAGGTTAGGTTGATTGACCAATGCTAAAATGACTCTAGTATCAGGAGATTAGCAGGATAAATATTTGGGGTTGTGAGAATAGGATCTGCTTGGGATTGTGAGCGGTGCAGGCTCAAAGGACTGAATGGCCTCCTTCTGCACTGTAGGGATTCTATGATTCTAAGATATCACTGTCATTCTACAAGCATAGCCCTGAGATACCAGTTGCTGGCCATTTTAACTCTCTGCCCAACTCTCACTTTGACTTCTCTGCTCTCAACTTCCACTGTTCTAATAAAGCTCGGCAAGAAGTCTGACAACATCAGGGTTAAATCCAACCAGTTTATCTGATAGTAAACTCACAAACTTTCGAGTCTATAGTTTTCATCAGGTGAATGAGGTGTTCTGGTCTCCAACAGCACACATACCAGCACAGACAGTTTACAGATTACTGATTAGAATGCGAATCTTTACACCTAACCTGCTATTCAAGTCTTAAAGTGGCTAGCAATGTGAGTGGAAGGAGCACTGAGCACAGGTTAGAGAGACGTGTATTGTCTCCAGACAGCACAGTAAATGCAGTTTTTTGCTAACCCAGGCAAGTCATGGACGTTACAGATAGTGTGACATGAAGTCAAGATCCCTGTTAAGACCATCCTCATGTGTGTGGAACTTGGCTATCAGTCTCTGCTCAGTGGCTTTGCGCTGTCGTGTGTCGTGAAGGCCCCCTTGAAGAACATTTACCTGAAGGTCGGAGGCCGAATGCCCTTGACCACTGAAGTGTTCGCCAACAGGAAGGGAACATCTTTGCCTGGTGATTGTCGAGCGATGTTCATTTATCCGCTGTCGTAGCGTCTGCATGGTCTCCCCAATGTACCATGCTTCGGGACAACCAGGTGTTGTCAGACTTCTTACTGTGTTTATCCCAGTCCAACACCAGCATCTCTACATCATGACTAATAAAGCTTAGCTTTATTAGTATCAAGAAACAGTATCTCATCTTTTGGCTACTCAATTTACAGCTACCTGGGCTCAACAATTTCAGCTCATAACCACTGCCCCCAGGTGACACAAGTGTGAAATGTGGTACAAGCCTGCCTCTCACTGCCCAGGGTGCTGGAGGGGAGGAGGGGTTGAGCATTCTGTAGATAGATTTATCACTGTTGTTGGGAAGGATCAGCAACAAGGCCTTCAGCCTCAAAAACGCACTTGAAAAATTCTTTCAAAATGTGTGCACTTACCTCGGGGCTTGTTTTTGATTTGCTGTTGTACTCCCCATTAGATTCTCCTGGAATAAGTTCAAAAGCTGAATTTTGAGGCATGTGGGAGCCCAACCATCCAGCAATCAGAGACTAGAGGCTGTATGCATACCATCACCAAACAGACTTAGGACCAAGGCAGCCCCAATACCTCTCCCCAATCCCAAATAAACTCTGGAACTTTTGAAACGGAAAACAATGCACTTGGGAAATGGGTTTGCTGGTAGCAAAGATTAAAAAAAAAAGTGGCCCTACGAGGGGTGACCTTATATAAATTGTAATGACCCAGACATGCATATTCAAAATAAAAGGTACGGCATGTCAAGCATCAATGATAATGTTCTACTGCTAACAGAACTATTCTTAATTAATGAAGCAGCATTGCAAGCATACACCACCTTAGGCCAAATGATTTATCTCCATCCAAACCAGCTACACCTACTGCAATACAAACTCAACGATCACTCCAGGGCAAGCAAGATTTTCTTCTTCATCATGAATTCCCTACAGCCCCATAATGTTAACAAGCCTCATTTTACTTCAGTCCCTTGTCATGTTGCCAGCCATCCACTCAGAATGGCAGGATCATAAACATTCAGCACGGAACAAGACCTGTCACTGCCTGCTCTGCTTCTTACGTTGTTAGTATCATTCACCTGTTTTTAATAACACCGCTTATATTTCTTTTCCAGGTATTTTTCAAGGAAGAAAATTCTAGTTACTGTCACAGCATTTCAATCAGTCTAGCTGATAAATCAACCCCAATTTTCTATCTTAAGAAATGTTATTTTTGCTGATACTCGGCATTAAGGTTGATCTTTCCTGCACGCCCCCCCCCCCCCCCCCCGCCCTTTTCAGCAACAGCATTCTGTATTTCCGTCAGTCATTAGCTTCAGTTTTTCACCTCATAAATACGTTTTACTAATTGTGTAAATGAGCGCAAGGAATCAACCGGTGATACTGGTGATGTTGTAAAGATGCGTGGGAGTTTAAGGCAGACTCACTCTTAGTATCAGGTGCTGATAGCATTTCAAAATGGCAGCCACCCATGCCAGCAATTCACTTTTAGAATTGGCATATAAATTAATTTCCTTTCTGGCAGATTATTTTGCAGCTCTCATCAGCTTATGCACCAACATCTATAACATATGAAATAACTCCTCCCAGGCTGGTGTTCCTTCACCAAATTTAGGTTTATTTACATGGTAAACAGCACTGAGACGTGTACTTTCTTGAACGGAGTAGAAACCAGAATACCACTAGCCTAGACACTCCACATTATATGCATATACACTGTGACATAGTGGTTAGCACTGCTGCCCCACAGTGCCAGGAATCCATGTTCAATTCACAGCTTGGGTCGTGTGGAGTCTGTACATTCTCCCTGTGTCTGTGTGGGTTTCCTCCAGGTGCTCCAGTTTCCTCCCGCAGTACGAAAGACGTGCTGTTAGATGCATTGGCCAAGCTAATTCTCCCTCAGTATACCCGAATAGACACCGGAGATTTTCACAGTAACACCACTGCAGTGTTAATATAAGCCTACTTGTAACACTAATAAATGAACTTAAACTTTAAATATGTGTGGCTTCCTAATTCAAAAAGCTCTTTCTGCCTTAATTTAGAAGATCATATTCTTAACATTTCACATCATGGGCCTTGTTCAAGTCATTGCAGTGTCTAATACTTTTTATGACTACTGGGTATCTAAAAGCACTTTCCAGCCAACATGGTACTTTTGAAGTGTAGTCACTGTTGTAATGCAGGAAATGCAGCAGCTAATTCAGATACAATAAGCTCCCACAAATAATAATGTGATAATGACCAGATTGTCTGTTTCTATCAGCCAGAAAACTGAGGATAGTCTCTTCTCTACTTCAGAAGATGGTGGAGAAGGAGCCTTTGAACATTTTAAAGTCGGAAGTAGATAGAATCTTGTTAGACAAGGGAATCAAAGGTTATGAGAGGGTAGATGGGAATATGGAATTAGAAACACAAACATCATTTTTTAATGATGGAGCAGACTCATGGGGTTGCATGATCGACTTCTGCTCCTGTTTGGCATGTTTGTATATTTAAAATAGTAAGAAGTCTCACAATACCAGGTTAAAGTCCAACAAATTTATTTGATAGTAAACCCACAAGCTTTCGGGAATTGCCCTTTCGTCAGGTGAGTGGAGAGTTCTGGTCTCAAACAGGGCATATAAAGGTACACACAGTTTACAGAATACTGATTAGAATGTGAGTCTTTACAGCTAATCAATTTTTAAAAATGCAGACAATGTGAGTAGAGATAGTATTAAGTATACGTTAAAGAGAACGTATACTTCTCTTACGTTCTGTATTGTCTCCAGACAGGACAGTAAATGAGATGTTGCGAGCCCAGCAAGTCATGGGAGTTACAGATAAAGTGACATGAACCTCATTTCATGTGAGAACACCATCCATCAGGTTCACGACACATACTCTTGCAACTCGGCCAATATTGTCTATGTGATGCGCTGCAAGAAAGTGTATCCCAAGGCATGGTACATTGGGAATACCATGCAGACATCATGAAATGGATGAATGAACGTCGTTCGACAATCACCAGGCAAGATTGTTCCCTTCCTGTTGGCGAGCACTTCAGTGGTCATAGGCATTCAGCCTCTGATCTTCAGGTAGACATTCTCCAAGGCGGCCTTGACAACATGCGACAGCACAGAGTTGCTAAGCAGAAACTGATAGCCAAGTTCCGCACGTATGAGGATGGCCTCAATTGGGATCTTGGATTCATGTTGCACTATCTGTAATCCCCATGACTTGCCTGGGCTTGCAACATCTCACCTACTGTCCTGTCTGGAGACAATACACATCTCTTTAATCTATGCTTAAGGCTATCTCCACTTTTAACAATTGATTAGCTGTAAATGCTCATATTCTAATCATTTTTATGTAAATTGTGTGTGCCTTTATATGCTCTGTTTGAGACTAGAACACTCCACTTACCTAACGAAGGGGCAAACCCTGAAATGTTGTCGGTTTACTATCAAATAAATTATCGAACTTTAACCTGGTGTTGTGAGACTTCTCATTGTGTTTACCCCAGTCCAACGCTGGCAACTCCACATCATATTTAAAATAGTGCTTTGGGATCTTTTACATATCAACCCAGAAACAGGAATATGGCACTTTGGTTTAACATCTCATCCAAAGATAACACCTCCAGCACTGTACTACTCTCTCTGGAGTGTCAGCCCTGATTTTTGTGTTCAAGCCCTGGAGGGGAACTCTTTACTTTCTTTATTAAAACCTTTTCTACTTGTGGATACAACTGTGAAGTTGTATCCACAGTTCAACTTTGTGGATACAACAAACCTTTTCCATTCTCTTTCCATTCCCTTCACCTTTTCCATTCTCAGGCAAACAATTCTAACTTTTCCAGTGTCTCTATTTAACTGAAGTCCAGAATTTGATCATTGAGAGAGAGAGAGATGTTGCTATTCGGAGTGAGTACATTTTTTAAAATATAATTTCTCTTCTTTTCTTTTTCTGGTTGTATTTTCGAAAGTAAACTGAAATCCTCTTAAGACAATGGAGACTGCCTGATGGCTATGATGTGCAATCTTGCATTCCACAAAGTGGAATAGTAAAAGAAGCACTTGTCCATCTGGAGACCAGGAAATGCCCCATCTCCTGTTGGCATTCTATGCTATCATGAAACTTTTCAACTGTTTCTAGGATGACTCTGCAAAAGCAATTATCTGTTTTACAAACAATGACTGCAGAAGGCAAGGATTAATACAATTTCAGTGGTATATATAGCCAGCAGGGTACTTGAGGCACTTCTAGCAATCCTCCCATCCCAATGCACATTCCCAGCACCCAATACCTGGCACAGTCAGGAGTATGCTGAAAACCAGTGGGACTAGCAATGAAGCAATTTTAATTTTATTTTAATCTTATTTAAATGTCACTCAAATGCCAGTATAATTTCACTCTTGAGAGGTTTAGAATAGTTCCCCACTTTTGGCGATCCTGCTGGAGTAAAGGGGAGGCAATCAGGCCCCCCACAGGGTCAGACAACAGGGGGGAGTGATGCCTTCTTGGCATAAGCACCTGGGCATTGCCAGCATGTGCCCCTGGCACTGACTAAGGGGAGGCATCTTGGCATTGCTTAGGGGTAATTGGTGGTGGTGGGGAGTTGGAGCGGTATGCATTGGTATCATTCGGGGCTGGAAGGAAGCCAGTGATCAGAGTGGGCTGGGGGATTGGTCTGATTGGGGGTCTGCTTCCCATGGGGGGAGTCTGCTGCGGTGGGGGGGGGGGGTGTCTGCCTCATGGGGGGCCTGCCTCCCTTGGGTGTTCTGCCAGGGTGGGGGTTGGAGGGGAACTGTCACTGCTGGGTCTGAAGATTGGGGTGCTCTAGGCTGGGGTGGGGTCAGGGCTGGTGTGGGAATGCTCATGGGGGCCACAATTAGGTCATGGGGGATTGGAGGGTGCAGAGCAAGCACTGAGGTTGTGGGCTGGCCAGCAATCGAGCATGTGCAGATGCTTGGAAATGTCAGGTCCTGATGTGGATAGGCCTCATTCTCCGAGCTTTTAATGATATTCATGATTGTGACCTCTGCATTGCACAAGAGTGGGGGAGATTTGAATGTAACCTTCCGCTGAAAAAACAATTGTGATTTACATCTGTTTTCTCACAAATACAACACTTGGAATGTTTTTTTAGGAGAATTGTTCCCCAACAATTGTGTTCCTGAACATAAACATTAGAGATCAGAATGCTGTATTAAAATAGCCTGCAAACATTGTTTACTTCCTATTCTCTTTTCTTTTTGGAATTATTGTATCCAGGTTTTCAAAGTAACCATTCTGAAAAGAAACTTCCATTGCAAACTAAGATCTATTGGGAATAAAATAGGGAATCTTCTACATACAGCTACACCCAGGGAGACAACTGAACCAAATAAGCATAACATGTAATCACAACCTAACAGCAGCCGACTAAATACTCCTTTTTGTCAGGTTTTTCATGACTTGTAAAAAAGTCCTTCAGCTGTCTTCTTATTTTGCTAACTGTTACTGGTGTGTGTGGGTGGGGTGTCCAGGTGATTATGTGTACCACAAGAATGGTAGTTGCGATTTATCTTTTTTTTAATTCAGGAAGCTATTTCAACAAACCTACTTTATTCATTGTTTCATCTAAGAAAATCTGTTTAACTAATCCTTTGCAACCTAGAAGCGTAAATATCAAAATCCCTTTCAGTATTGGCAAAACACATCCTCTCTAAATTCACAAATAATCCTGGTTGGGGTCAGACCTGGAGAGGTAGAACAGGCCAGTAATTTTAGTCCTCCTCTTGCGATCATAACATGCTAAAATTTTTCATCTTGACAAATGCAAGGATTTCCAAATTTCAAACAATCGCAAAAATTTATACTGTAGAAAGAAAGGAGTTCAAGTTGGTTGGTAAATTGACTGAAGGTCAAGGTATTGCCATAAAGAAAGCAAACGACAATTACATTTTAAATAATAGGTTAAGGAAGCTGATCCATGTTGTTACTATACAGTGATAAGACAAGAAGAGTTTTCCACTAATAGGTTGCCGCTGTCTGTTCAGAAAATCATGCTTTTTTCAAACAATTGAGCATCAATGTGTCTGAATTTCAGTGCTGACACAATGCCAAGTGGCCAGGCCTTATAACAAATGATGAATCAAATCAGACCTGTTTCTCCAGCTGTTCATAATAGGCAGAGTATAGATTATGCTTAATCCAACACAAAATGTCTATGGTAAATGTGATTCCATTATTGGATAGCACTTGCTGAACAATCCTGCATATTCTAATAGCTATACTAACACATGTAATCTGTTAAACTCATAGGCCAACATTCTCTTGCCCTGGTGCCCTGCTTGAGCAACACAGCGGGCCCCAGGACACCAGCAGAGGGACTGTAGCAGGACTTGCAACCGGAATGTGGGGGGTTCTGGAAAAGGCCAGCAGTCAGAGGCCAGTGATCAGGAGGCCAGCGATGGGGGAGATGGGTGATGGCAGTGTACATGCGCGATTTCTGCATTGACAGGTTGACACTTGTGGCCTGCTCAACACTATGCTGCAGGCCACTTGGGCGGGAATAGGCCCTCTATGATGCACAGAGTGCCAGAAGTTCATTCAGGTAAATACACGTAAAAAAAAGGGCATGGAATTCTCTTGTTTTCCCACTTAGTTTTGTTTTGGGAAAATCCTAGTCACACTGTGACTCATTTACATTTGCTAGAAGCAATTACATTCACACCTGCTCTCTTCAAACAAAAAGAATATGTTCAAGCCTTGTGACTTTTCTGCATTTGTTGGGGGGGGGGGAGGTGGAGGAGGGTTAGGGAGGTGGAATAATTCTCTGTTGCTATTTCCATAGCTCTCCCAATCAGAATTGATTTGCCAACAAATCAGCAGTCTTTTGCCTTTTTGATATAATGGTTGTGACCATTTAAAAATTGACATTCTGGCCTTTATCCTGAAGAATGCAAAATGGAAGGTTGCAGCAACATATCTTTCTTTTCAGCAATATACTGAAGTCCCTCATTTCTAATACCACACTGATAAATCTATTCTTCAAGACTTTGACATGCTCACGGAAATGTGGTGCTCATAATTGGCCATAACCATCCAACTGAGCTCTAACTAGTGTTTAGTTTTATTATTGTTGTCATAAGTAGGCTTATGCTAACATTGCAATTCAGTTATTGTGAAAATCTCCCAGTTGCTACACTCTGACATCTGTTCTGGTAAACTGAAGGACAATTTAGCATGGCCAATGCATCTAACCAGTATGTCTTTTGGACTGTGGGGCAAACCAGACCACCCAGAGGAAACCAACATAGACACAGAGAAAATGTACAGACTCTGTAAAGACAATGAATGTCCTAAGCCAGAAATCAAACCCATATCCCTGGCCCCTACCTGCCCCCATGTCCATTTATACATTCCCTTCCAACCTATTCCCCTATACCCACACCTACAACTCTTTGTAAACCCGATGCTAACTTATTACAATTTTATGTGATCTATGCACCCTCCCACCTTTTGCCCTTACATTGTTCATTCCACTCACCCACGTTGGACAGATTTCAGGACCCATACTGTGAGGATATGAAATAAAGTTCTATCTGTTGATAAATTCACAATTAAAAATAAAACATGTTATTGATAAAAAAAAGCATTTCATTTAAATTTCTTCAACTAATTAATCCTTTATAAAACAAGGATTTATATTCATAACCACATACCAAGGACTTTCTAAGCATTTGGAACTATCAATTCAACTGAACTGACAGACACTTTACGGTGATGGTAATTTGTGAAACCAGTTAATCCATACGAATCCTATAATGATAACTCACAGGTTTATGTCAATAAACAAAATGAAGTGGCGAACAATTAAAAAACTACAAACTGTTTTATTTGATTTAGAGCCCATGAAATTTAAATGCCTTAACAGCTTGACAGTCCCCTTGCTAGTTCCATTGATAGTCTGAGATTTTTTTTATTATCCAATGAATTTATCCACTTCTCATGCACATTGAAGTCTAATTTTAACATCTCAGAGGGCACTTGATATCTCCCAAAGGTCACCTTACTTTGTTCAAAGAACACCTCAACTCTACAAATAACACCTTCATTTTCCATAAAACTCCATAGACTTTAGATCACCTTCTTTGAGGTCTAATGTGCACAATTCATATTTCTCATTCTGTCCATGTGAAAATGAGACTTGACTGCAGGCAACTGTAGTTTTATATGCATAGCTTCCTCCATGCATATGCCCAAAGTGTGACCCATGTCATTTCCACCACTCCCTGTCCCTCCTTCACCCTTGTAGAAATTGTGCAGGCTGCCTGTGGGGCAGGACTGCCATACTTGATTCTCCAGCATTATCTTTGCTATGAAGAAGAATCTTTCTGATTGCATGAATATCAAGACTTCTGCATCTATTTATCAAGCCAAGAAGCTATACTTTTCAACAGCTTAACTATTTGACCTGCCACCTTCAAATATTTTTATGTATAAGCTCTCATTAATTATAGAATCGTAGAGGCACTACAGTGCAGAAGGAGGCCATTTGGCCCATTGAATCTGCACCTACTCTCCAACAGAGCATCTAACACAGGCCCACCACTACTCCCTCATAACCTCACTTTTTACCCTGCTAATTCTCTTAACCCATACATCTTGGAACACTAAGGGGCAATTTAGCATGGTCAATCCACCTAACGTGCACATCTTTGGACTGTGGGAGGAAATGAGCCCCCCCCCCCACCCCACTCTGAAGAAACCTGTGCAGAATAGGGAAAACATGCAAGCTTCACATAGATAATCCCTGATACTCTGAGACAGCAGTGCCACCCACTGTGTCATCATGCCGCCCCTCTCTTTCTGAATTACATTTGAATTCGTACAATCTAGTTATTTCACTGCAGGTCATTTCTCCTTATGCATCATCTTACTTATCAACGTATTAACTTTATCTGACATGTGTCTGGCCTTATCACTAGTCTGTCCACATCCTCCTGAAACCTGTGACTAATGATTTCGCCAATATTTATTCTATTTCCAAGTTTTATCTTCTTCAAATTTTGAAATTATAAGCCCCCAGGTCATTAGCATTTACCAAAAAAAGTAGTGTTCCTAACATCAGTATCTTGAGAATGGCACTGTACAGTTCTCTCTAGTTTGAAAACAATGGTACACCACTACCCTCTGCTTTCCGTCTTCTGCGGCTTTGAATTCATGCCGCCACTGTCCCTTTACTCCATGAGTTTCAATTTTGCTAACAAGTCTATTATGTGGTCCTTCACCCAAATGTCTTTCAAAAGTAAAACACAAAATTGTAACACTTTGGCCTAGATTTTCCAAACATATTGCCATCAGCAACCCATTTAAAATGATTTGGCTCATCAAATGATTTACCTCAGCCTTTACTTTCAGCATCTCATTCATTCCACATCACATGATGGCTCTGGGTATTATTTATTCTGGAGTGCAAGTAACAGTACTTGTAGTGCATGCCTTGTGTCATTCCTGTATGAATCATAAAATATAAATTGAACATTCAAAGGACATGGCTGAATGCCATTTGAACAAGATAATTTTCAGTAAGTGCTTTCCTTATTTTCTCCAAGCCAAAGTTTCTGTCAGATCCACTTATTCCCTTGCAAATAGGTCACAGACCAGGAATGTGATCTATAAAAGCAGATGTCTGTCCTGATCCCCTGATATGAAGTTCAATAACTTCATGATGAGCAAGGTGGAGAATGTACATGAATCACAAGTGGCCACTTGGAAATACAGTTCAGCCAAATGATCTGGTCTGGGGCTCAATTTTCACACTGTTTTTACTCGATGTAGAAAATTATGTTCAGATTACTCATTTTCATATTTCTAAACACCCCCACCCTGTAACTATCCATTTTGTTCACTTAGTGGAGCCAATTAATCTGCACAGCCTATGAATACAAAATGAATATACATTTTGGTAAGTAGGGGCTTGTCAAAAAAGAATGTTACAGTGATGTAACATTCTACATGTTTAATTGAAGCTAGTTTTCAGCAGTTAGCTATTTTATGATGACCTTTCATGCCAAAAATTAAACTTCCTTTTTAAAATATTTCAAATTGTTAGAAATAATTTTGCTGATTCAAAGGTGCCCCCCTCCCCCAACACACCATCATCCTTCTGGCCAAAAAAAAACAATAAAAGTTGCTGTTTCCATTTTGTGCAACCACACTGTGAGAAATTGTTGCCATCACTTCTCAGTCTTTTGCTTAAGCTCAAGCATTAGATCAAGCCCAAGATGCAAATGCCTTAAACTTATTAGCTTGGATCTTGTTTGTCTTTCTTATGGGGACTATGAATTGGATTCAGTTGGAATTTGATTTGGTTTTTGGAGCAAACAAAGAATGGATCTGGGTTTGTCCTGTCCATTTTGAGCACTGGCCTTGTAACTTTAAGAATGGAGCAAACAGTTGAAGAAAAAATGTTACCACTGTGATGTTGTGAAGTCCTTATGCAAGATTTTTAATTCAATTCATTCATGGAACGTGAGTATTATTGATTAGGTTGGCATTTATTGCCCATTCCCAATTGCTATTGAACTGAGTGGCTTACTTTAGGCCATTTCAAAGTCAGTCACATTCCTGTGGATCTGGAGTTACATGTCGGTCAGATTAGGTAAGGACAACATATTTCCTCCCTGAAAGGACATTAATGAATTAATTGGGTTTTTACAACAATTGCCAATGGACTCATGTTAATCATTAAGATTGTTCTAATCATTTCTTGTAGTGGTAATGTGGGATTTAATGCCCATGCCTGAAGTGAGTCAGGAAGTTGGGATCAATCAGTTGGGCAAGAGTTTGGGTGAGGAGATTGCTGTCTATCCACATTAGCTCCGATTAGTCCAGGATTAGATGACTCATGTTTGGTCATTAAACCAACCATGTTAGTTTAGGCCCATTAATTAATACCCAATCATCCTTCCTCCTCTTGATATTCAGCCTGTGATGGATAGGCAATCACCACATAGGGAGCCTTCAAAGCAAGTGCCATTGCCTTTGACACCATGACAAGAGGTGGAATACTACGTGACCGCCGGTGTCTAATTCCAGTGCACAACCAATGTGCACATGGATATCATGCATTTTACTAAAACTGTGCTGACCAAGAACTGTGATCACATAGACTATTGAGGTGTTTAAACAATCTTCTGCTTGCCTACCCTGAAGTACGTATCAGATGTGAGTCAAGATTCAAAATATAATTTTACCATTATGAGGGCAAAGCCTTTACCACGAGGTAAATGGTCAACAAGTAAAGAAGAGGAATGGGAACAAAAAAGGAGGAATCATCCAACACATTCCCTTCTTCTTTCCAGGATGTCCATGATCAACTCAGCTGACACTACTATCAGTGAATGTGAACCCATTCTCTCATTAACTAACTATCCCTCATCCTATATTTTCTCATCACTGATCATCACAGTGACTCTTTGTTCACAACATTAAAATAAAGGCCAACTCAAAATAACAATTCCAAATCAAATCATTTCATATTCCATGTATTCTTGTGCATTCCATTAATACCTGATTTTTGAGTATTTTTGATTGTCCTAGTGTTTCCAGACAGTGCTACTTCAAGAGCTGCAACTTGGATGGTGCCAGACATTGCAGTTGACTGTGCATAACAATCTTGAGCAGCTCTGTGGCTTCACGAAGTCTGTATTGGGACTGTACTACCTGGACATTGCTGGCATCAGCCTGAGACTGGCTATCTGACTGACAATAGTAAAGGAATGACAATGCTGGTTAGAGATACCAACTTGGGAGTTGGTGGGAATGAACCCTGTTCAGGATTGATTAAGAGCATGCAACATTACCATGTAGATGTGGACAAGCTTGCCAGAATTCTTAATGTGGCACTGCAGAAGAAGTGCCTGAGTTCATGAGGAGCCCATATGTTGTTATACTTTGCTACTGGAGAAATGTACCGTTAAGTACTTTGTTTAGAAATCATTCATAAGCATTTTGGTACAATGCACAGTTGGTGAGAATTCCAAACAGGATCTAATTTTTAAGATTTTGTACCTTCTCTTTAACAAGTATTTAAAGAAAGAGGAAATGAAATCTTTAAATTATTGGTCCACCCCCAACATAATGCCAAAAGTGAACATCTCAGAATGTCAAAATATAATGGAAATTTGCCTCTGGTCTCGTACTGATTGCAGGTACCTTGGTGGAATTCTGAAAGATACATTCTCAAATGGGGAAAAAAAGCAGAGCAAAAGCTGCTTAATACATTGAAATAAACTTTCACTACTACTTTTGTTTCCAGTAGCCTGGATTTACAATTGCAGCACTGCTCCTGATAAAACAATTTGATCCCTTCTTATTCAAGCTGCTGATAACAGAGCCAGTCTCTTTCCAGTGTTAAGACCTCAACTTTGAACAAATGTACGTTCGATACAAAGAAAGGGTTCTTAACTGTTATACATGACCTGAATATGTAAGGTGCATATATTTCCAGGCAGAAGACTCACCATTCAATCTCCACAGACTTTTGAATTATTCAGACACACAAGTTGTTTTGTAGTGAAGGTACACTAGGTAGTTCCAGGAAAACAGATATATGACTTTGAAATACTATCTAGGGACACAACAATTCTGTTCAGCTTTTGCCATTTTCTTCAAACGAGAACAGATATTGTTTCCAGTCAAAACCTTGAATAGTTTGACTTTCTGGAATTTAGTGACTGTTGTCATATGTTCTCCTAATAGTTCTAGAAAAATTGTCCCCCCCCTTTTTTTTTTTTTTTTTATTTTGGTCGCACAACATCGAAGGCCGAAGTTCCCTGTTCTGTGCTGTATGTTCTATGTTCTATGTTTCTATGTTCTTATGTTTTGGATGCTAAACTTCATATCAGTAATATTTCATTATTTTATCCCAGGCATACACTCTTCCTGTTTGTATAATGAATCTAACATTTAATATTAAGGCAAGTAGGTGTTACAATTTACATCTCACGCTCGTTCTCTGGTTGCAACTGTTTAAGCTTCCAAGTAGCCTCCATTGAAGTAATTCAGTAAACTCAGAGTTTTTTTTTCAGAATTCAGAGTTTCATTTATTCCTGGTGATGCATAAGACTCCACATTCCATAGGAACTCATTCCATCTTTCAAGTATCATTTTACATGAATCGGGTGACTTGTGTTTTAGATTTCAGCAGGAAGAACTTTTGCAAGCAAAAGGGAAAATGTTGGATAATCTCAACAGGTCTAGCAGCATCTGTAAGGAGGGAAAAAAGTTGACATTTCAAGTCCAGATTGTCCAATTTGACAAAGGATCATCTGGACTCAAAACATCAGATCTTTTTTCTCCTTACAGATGCTGCCAGACCTGTTGAGATTTTCCAAGTTTTCTCTTTTGATTTTAGATTCCAGCATCTGAAGTTATTTGCTTTTAGACCTTTTGCTAGATTTTGAACAAAATAAATTGAAGAGGTCATCACAAAATAAATAGAATTAATGCATAAAAAGACTATTCCTGTTCTCCTAAAAAACAAAATACTGCTGAAGATTTGTAAGCTTCGAGTCATGTTAGACTTGAAACGTTAACTCTGTTTCTTTCTCCACGGATGCTGCCAGATCTGCTGAATTTTTCCAGCTCTTTCTGTTTTAAATCCTTATTCCCCTGATTGTACTATGCCATTAAAGTTAGAGGATAATTCAAATCACATTTCACATACACAATTTTTTTGCATTTGATTTTCCGAGACTGTCCATGGTCAGCATTTAACGTCCATCCCGAGTTGCCCTGAGAAGGTGATTTTGGGCCTTTGAATTGTCTGCAAGAATTATTTGTCACATTGTGATATAACTGAGTGGTTTACTCGACCACTTCTGAGAACAATTAAAAGTCAACACATTAATGGGGCTACCTCTAGGCCAAAAAATTATCAGTAGCTTCCCTTCCCAAAAAGCCATTCAATTAGGTTCTTACAACCATTTGACAGATTCATGATCACTTTTATTGACAATTGCATTTTATTTCCTGTTCAAAATTGATGTCAAATTGCCATGTGAAGTTGAATTCCCAATCACTGAATTCTTGATTGCTACTTTGGTAGTGTAGGCCAAGATTCAGGAATTTGAGGATGTTGAGTTTGAGGCTTTTTGGAGGAAAGCTTTCATGATATTATACTTGGAGCATTGTACTCACATTTGGTCTGCATAATAAGGATATAATTGCCTTGAAGACAGTATAGTGAACATTCACTGAAATGAGAAAGTAGTTTAATGATGAGAGGCTGAGTACAAAGTTCTGTGTCCTCTTCAGTTTAGAAGAACAAGAGATATTAGAACTTAGAAAATTTTGAAGCAGTTGTGGCTGAATAATCCACAACTAGGAAGTGTAGCTTTAGGCTAAAGATCAATCATTTAAAAATATAAGAAAGACATTGGAGGATAGCTAACGTCATTACAATATTCAAAAAGGGAAGTAGAGAAAACACAGAGAATTATGGACCATTAAGCTTAAGACCAGTAAGGGAATGGGGAACATTTTCAAATCCATTAGCAAGGATCTTATAACAGAGCATTTAAAAATCAGATAGAGTCAGCATGGATTTATGAAGTGGAAATCATGCTTTACAAATCTGTTGGAATTCTTTGAAAGTATAACTAATATAGTTTACAAGGAGGAACCAGTAGTAGTACATTTGAACTTTCAGAAGGCATTTGACAAAATCCTGCACAAGAGATTATTGTGCAAGATTAAAGCGCCTTTCAAACTGGCAGGTAGTAACCAATGGGGTGCCATAGGGATTAGTGCTGGGATCCCAGCTATTCACAATATATATTAATGATTTGGATGAGAAACCAAAATGTAACATCTCAAAGTTTGCAGATGATACCAAATTGGGTGGAAGGGTGAGTTGTGGCAAGGATACAGAGATCCTTCAGAATGATCGGGACAGGTTGAATAAGTGGACTAATCAATGGCAGATGCAGTCTAATTTGGGTAAATGTGAGATTGTTCACTTTGGAAGCAAAAACAAGAAGGTAGATTACGACCTGAATGGCTATAAATTGGAGAGGGGAGTGTACAGCAGGACCTGGATGTCCTTGTGCATCAGTCACTGAAGGTAAGCATGTAGATACATGCAAAGAAGGCAAATGCATGTTGGCCTTCATTGTGAGAACTTTCTAGTACAGGAGCAGGAATGTGTTGCAATTATACAGAGCCTTGGTGAGACTACACCTACAGAGTGTATTGTGTGCAGTTTTGGTTTCCTTTTCTGAGGAAGGATGTTCTTGCTCTCAAGAGAGTGCAGGAAAGGTTTATCAGGCTGATTCTGGAGATGGTGGAATTGATGTATGAGGACAGATTCACTAGGTTAGGATTGTTTTCGCTGGAGTTCAAATGAATGAGAGGGGATCTCACAGAATCTTATAAAATTCTAACAGGACTAGACGAGAAGATGTTCCCAGTGTGGTGGAATCCAGAACCAAGGGTCACAGTCTGAGAATTCAGGGTAGATCATTTCAGATGGAGCCAAGGAGACATTTTTTCACCCAAAGACTAGCAAGCCTGTGGAATTCATTACTACAGGAAGAGGTTGATGTCAAACATTGAATGTATTCAAGAGGCAGCTGGGTATAGCATTTGGAATCAAAGATTATGGGGAAAAGCAAGATTAGGCTATTGATTTGGATAATCATGATCGTAATGAATATGGGAGAAGGCTTGAAAGCCTCCTTCTGCTCCTATTTTCTATGTTTCTCTGTCTATTTCTTGATACAGAGGCCTGAGAATTCCCAGTCAAAGGCTGAGATTGACAGATTTTGGAAATTGATTTCCAAGATTGTCCATAATTTTGTTGATTTGCAGAGTTCATTCCAGCATGATTGTATGGCTCATTCTTTGTCCCATTTCTGACATTCTTATTGAATAGCAGAACTTATTATGTGGCACGATACAGAAATTGACAGGAATCTTGGGACAGAATTTTCCCATAATTTGTCAGCATGGCAGTCTCTGACTGGAAATTCGTGTACATCTCTCATTGCCAAGTTTTCAAACCAGTTCTGCAGCCACTCAGACAAAATAAAATCCAGGGGCGTTGGTTTACACCATCAGCCTGAATAGATTGAATATTTACCCCTTGACTGTATATGTATCCAGGAGCATATCCCCCCCCCCCCACATCCCGCACAATTACAGAGGGGGCTCCATGTACAGCTACCGGAGGCTCTTTCTCTTCCCCACGACTCCCCTACACTATTATCACAGTAGTGTTGCTAGCAGCGCGCCATCATTGGCAAGTCTCCCATCAATGTCAATGCTCCCCCACCACTGCCAACTCCACTCCTCCTCACCCCTCCTCAAAGTCTTCAGCTCTCTCCCTTCCCGCACTACACATAAAGAGAACTTGCAAGATTTTGTGCCCATGTAGCTATCTATGCTTATAGCAAATGAGGGGGCAAAATTGTCTCCTTGATTTCCCAAGCTGTCATGATGTTCTCTGAACTCCTGAGAATTACTGCTTTGCTTGAAAATTGTTTAATGCTGACTAAGTTAAATCAGATTCTTCTGAAGATTTTGAGCACCCTTTCAAACTTCAGATTCAATATTATGAACATACAGCTGTGAATCTATTTAAACCAAGTTTTACTCTTGATTAGTATTTCTAGTTTGTTTGAAACAAATACTCTATCATCCATTTAGAAGTCATTCCAGTAACATATTTCAGAAAAATCAATATGTCATAACATATTTTTGTTCAGCAGCAATTAGGAGAGAAAAGAAAAAGAAACATTTCTTTACTAAATGGCAGGAAACTAATTTCAGTACAAAGATCAGAACAATTATCAATGCTCTACAATTCTTTCTATTGTCTGCAGCTACATACTGCTGTATAAAAGCAAGACAAGCAATCCAGTACCTTCATAACATCCATGAAGGATTATTGTCACTAACCTGGCCCTTTTATTTTTGTGCCTGTAGGCTCAAATAATTATACGAGGGCCAAATGACTGCATGAGAGACGCTGCATTTTTAATAATTTTCTCAGATTTAGCAGTTAATAAACATTCATTCTTTGACTTGATTGGCTCCTTGTTCCTCACAGCTTCAATAGTTAAATGCATCCTGATTTGGAAAAGGCATAAACTTTAAAAAAAAAGAAATGTAAACCTTTGTTATGGCCAACTGAAAATGTTGAATAGTTGGGAGCTAGTTCACCCCCTTTCGCTTGCTCGTAATGTTATCTGTACTCACCTTTTTTTAAAAAAAAATTAGGAAAGAACTTACAATTATATTCCCCTTTCTATGACCTTCAGACACCCCAATGTGTTTTGTAGTTATATGATACACATGATTTATAGTAATGATTGTACTGCAGGAAGATGCAACTTCCAATCTGCCCATGTCAAGGATTCCCAAAAGCTGTTATGGACAGGGGACAGGTGGTTGGACAGTTGCCTTTTTGTAACTCTCGACTGAATGCATAGACCTGTCTTAAAGAAGTGTCTTAACCTCATGAAAGTATGACTCTCAAGAACAGTCAAAAACAATTGTTTTCTCTTAAGTTTTTTTATAATTTGGGTCAGAAACTCCAAATGGGTTTTATGAAAATCACCTGGATCATAAGTTTTGTACTTTGAATTTGAGAAGGATAAGCATGATATGTTTCACCTCAGGTATGATTCAAATGACCCACCAAGGAGATTTTTTATAAAAAAAATTTAAGAATATTTAACATGTGTGGAAAGAAAATTAGCAATAGCTTTTATCGTTTGCAAACAAAAACAAAGCAATCATAATAACGTGTAACCCTTAACAAATATGTCTAAAATGTTCCAATCAAATAAAACTTTCCATAGATTAAAAAAAAGCTTTCCTCAAGTTTAACACAGCAAAGACTAATACTGGGACTGAGTCCATTGACTTGAATGCTGCTGTTCTCTTAAGGCACATGCTGACAAGCTTGGAGTCAGGACACCGGGGAGAGACTCTGGTTGAACCACCAACCGCTGATTCTGTACTCCAGGAATTCAAGAAGCCTTGCTTTCACCTAGCCAGCAGAATTTCCAAATCCAGGGAGAGAGACAAATACCTCTTTTCAAATTGATATCCTTTCTAAACTAAAACTGCTGCCAGCCGAACAGAAAAACAATGAAACATTAAATTCACTCGGAAAGAGAAAAACATCCAAAATACATGACCTTCCTCCTAACAATGAAGGATGATAACTGTTTTTCTATTCTTTTCTATTCCGGATAAGTTCACATCCTCGCAAATTATACCCCATGTGTCAGTTGTTAACCCATTCTCTTAATCTGTTGATATCCATTTGCAGATATTCCTGTCACAACATACTCTCCTAGCTATTTTTGTGCCATCAGTAAATTTAGCAATCATATATTCTGTCTTTTCACCCTGGTCATAGTTATTGATTGTAAATTGTTGAGGGTTGTGGCACTCCACTTTCTGTCCATCCCTCTTTCTTGTTGTTACATTTTCCAATCTAATGGGACAATCCCAGAGTCTGGGACATTTTGGAAACTTGCACCTTCTATTTCTGTTGCCACTTCTTTTAAAATTTTAGGATGAAATCCATCAGATCCTGGGACCTGTCAATCTTTAGTTCTAATAGTTTTCTTGGTGCCCATCCCACCATGATTGTGGTTGTCTTACACTCCTCCTGCCCTTTTACATCTTGATTTGAAATATTTTAGGATGTTATTTGGGTCTTCTAAGTGAAAACAGTTGAAAAAGGGGTGGAAATGGTGAAGTGAGTGCAAAGATCCCGTGACAGTCAGAAATCAAGAATCTTGCCAATTTCCCTGCTGGTGACAAAGCAAGATTCCCACCTGGAAAAAATTGGGAAACTCATTTAAATGAAGTCTGATGATATTAAAGGACTTCCCCACCATATTATCCCCTGACAATGGGATCTTCCTCCTTTGCTAATGTGACGTCATGTGGGCAGGTTTTGGAAAATAGGAACAAAATGGAGGGAACCCGCTCATTGTGGGGTGGGGGGAGGGAGATGGGATGCATGGATAAATATAGCCCATAAGAGTGAGGGACATGCATGGGCATGTTCCCAGGGGTTTCCTGACACTGCCCTGGCACTATCACTTGGCACCCTGCAGTGCCAAGGGGCCATGCCAGGAAATCCCTGGGCCGCTCTGTGGTGAGAGGTATGTCATACTTTTGGGGCAGGGTGTCATGCGGGAGGGGTTGCCTGTGTATGTGGGTGGGCGGGGGTGGAGTCCACCAGTGCATGGGAGGAGGTTTCTATGTTTTCTATTGAAGATTAAGGCACGATTTAAAAATACTGCCTGACCTCAGGATCCTGACTTTTTCCAGCCCCATACTGACAGCTTGATGTCATGGAGGATACCTTCATTTCGTTTTGCACAGAGTGCTGTATGATATTGCAACAAAAGCTAACTGAAGCAGCCAACAAGCTGTACATTGGTTTTCTTGCTTCAGTCAGCACTTTACAAAAGAAAAATCGAAAATGCCACTCAAAATATTTGCTTAACACTTCTGCCGTTTTTTTATTTCCCATTACTAATTTCCCAGATGCACTCTCTAGAGAACCAAAACTCACTTTCGTGGGTGGAGAGGGGTGTAACATGTGAGGAATTTTCATGCAGTGTATGATTAGAATCTGGAATTCGCTGCCTGAGAATGCAGCGAAGACAAACGGAAGCCATGATTTTCAAATCCAATAAAGTTTTACAACACCAGTTTTAAATCCAACCAATTTATTTGATAGTAAATTCGCGAGCTTTCGACTCTATAGCCTTCGTCAGGCAAATGCAGTGTTCTGGTCTGCAATAGCACTCATATCCACACAGACAGTTACAGATTGCTGATTAGAATGCGAATCCTTACATCTAACCTGCTATTCAAGTGTTAAAGTGGCTAACAATGTGTGTGAAGGGAATCCTAAGCATTGGTTAGAGAATTGTGTATTTTCTCCAGACAGCACAGTAAGTGAGGTTTTTTGCTAACCCAGGCAAGTTACGGGGGTTACAGATAGTGTGTCATGAAGCCAAGATCCCTATTAAGACCGTCCTCATGTGTGCGGAACTTGGCTATCAGTCTCTGCTCAGCAACTCTGCACTGTCGTGTGTCACGAAGGCCCCCTTGAAGAACATTTACCCACAGGTCGGAGGCCGAATGCCCATGACTGCTGAAGTGTTCGCCCACAGGAAGGGAACTGTTTTGCCTGGTGATTGTTGAGCGATGCTCATTCATCCGCTGTTGTAGTGTCTGCATGGTCTCCCCAATGTACCATGCTTCGGGACATCCTTTCTTGCAACGTATTAGGTAGACAACGTTGGCCGAGTTGCAAGAGTATGTACCGTGTACCTGGTGAATGGTATCCTCACGTTTGATGATGTCGTCCATGTCTATGATCTGGCATGTCTTGCAGAGGTTGCTGTGGCAGGGTTGTGTGGTACTGTGGTCACTGTTCTCCTGAAGGTTGGGTAGTTTGCTGCGAACAATGATCTATTTGAGGTTGTGCGGTTGTCTGAAAGCAAGAAGTGGGGGGGTGGGGATGGCCCTAGCGAGATTTCATCGCCATCATTGGCATGTTGAAGACTCCGGAGAAGATGTCGTAGCTTCTCCGCTCCGGGGAAGTACTGGACAACAAAGGGTACTCTGTCCACCGTGTCCCGTGTTCGTCTTCTGAGGAGGTCAGTGCGGTTTATCGCTGTGGCACGTTGGAACTGTCGATTGATGAGTCGAGCGCCATATCCTGTTCTCATGAGGGCATCCTTCAGCGTCTGGAGGTGTCTGTCACGATCCTCCTCATCTGAGCAAATTCTGTGTATACGGAGGGCTTGTCCATAGGGAATGGCTTCTTTAACGTGTCTAGGGTGGAAGCTGGAGAAGTGGAGCATTGTGAGGTTGTCTGTCGGTTTTCGGTACAGTGAGGTGCTGAGGTGACCGTCCTTGATGGAGATGCGTGTGTCCAAGAATGCAACTGATTCTGGAGAATAGTCCATGGTGAGTCTGATGGTGGGATGGAACTTGTTGATATCATCATACAGTTGTTTCAATGATTGTTCACCATGAGTCCAAAGGAAAAAGATGTCATCAATGTATCTAGTATATAACCTTGGTTGAAGATCTCGTGTGGTGAAGAAGTCTTGTTCGAACCTGTGCATGAAGATGTTGGCATACTGAGGTGCAAATTTGGTCCCCATGGCTGTTCCATCAATAAATTGGTTGGATTTAAAATTGGTGTTGTAAAACTTTGCTGAGTTTACCCCAGTCCAACGCCGGCATCTCTACATCATGACTACTATCGACACCGCATACTGCCGGATCCAAGTGGAGAGGATCTCCAAGATGATTGCACATATTGACACAGACATCAAGTTTCTACAGAGATACAAGAAAGCAGAGAGGATACCAAAGGGACTACAGATCACGAACCCACTCAGGTCAACCTATAACACAGACTACGCTGAGAAGCTTTGCCGTTGCACCTCTCTCACACTCCTCAATCACCTCATACACCAGCTCTATAGCAAATGCCACATCCTGGAAAGTAAAATGGAATACATATTCTCAACTTGCGCCCAGGACGCAGATCAGCTGCGAAACTTTGCCAAGCAGATGAGACAAAGAAACTACACCATTTACATGCACAACAAGAACAGGAAACTTGAAAAACTCGGCATCGCCACCAGCAACAACCAAGCCTCCCTTGGCACCACAGTAGAAAACAACACTACCGCAGGGAGGTCCATTGTTAACCTGTCAGACTACACACTTCAATCAGAGGAAATCGAAGTTCTCAGCCGAGGGCTCAATTTCTGTCCCACCACCAAAATGGACCCCATCAGTCTTGCAGCGGACACAGAGGAATTCATCAGGCGAATGAGGCTGCGTGAGTTCTTCCACAAACCCCAAGAGGCCAATAGCGGACTCAATGAGATAGCGAATGAACCAGAACAGCTGACAGAGGGATCCACAGTGCAGCAACCGAAGAGGAATGAATCCAATTGGACTCCTCTGGAAGGCCGCTGCCCCCGACTGGACATGTATGCCCAAGCCATCAGGAGGTGTGTGAACACCAGATTCATCAACCGCACTTACAAGACTGTCCCGAACATCACCCAAGTACAATGCAAGGCCATCCGTGCTCTCAAGACCAACTGCAACATTGTCATCAAACCAGCAAACAAAGGAGGTGCCACCGTCATACTGAACAGAACGGACTACTGTGAAGAAGTGTACCGACAACTAAACAATGAGAAACACTACAGACAGTTACCAGCAGATCCGACTAAAGAACACACTCGTCAACTCAACACTCTGATCAAAACCTTTGATCCGGACCTTCAGAACACCCTCCAGGCTCTCAGTCCACGTACTCCCCGCATTAGAGATCTCTACTGCCTCCCAAAGATACACAAGGCAAACATACCCGGCCGTCCCATCGTATCGGGCAATGGGACCCTGTGTGAGAATCCCTCCGGCTATATCGAGGGCATCCTGAAACCCATTGTACAAAGAACCCCCAGCTTTTGTCTTGACACTACGGATTTCCTACAGAAACTCAGCACACATGGAGCAGTTGAACCAGGGACTCTCCTTGTCACAATGGATGTCTCGGCGCTCTACACCAACATCCCCCACGATGATGGTATTGTTGCAACTGCCTCAGTGCTCAATGCCAACAACTGCCAGTTTCCGGATGCAATTTTACAACTCATCCGCTTCATCTTGGACCACAATGTCTTCACCTTCAACAATCAGCTTTTCATCCAGACACATGGAACAGCCATGGGGACCAAATTTGCACCTCAGTATGCCAACATCTTCATGCACAGGTTCGAACAAGACTTCTTCACCACACGAGATCTTCAACCAAGGTTATATACTAGGTACATTGATGACATCTTTTTCCTTTGGACTCATGGTGAACAATCATTGAAACAACTGTATGATGATATCAACAAGTTCCATCCCACCATCAGACTCACCATGGACTATTCTCCAGAATCAGTTGCATTCTTGGACACACGCATCTCCATCAAGGACGGTCACCTCAGCACCTCACTGTACCGAAAACCGACAGACAACCTCACAATGCTCCACTTCTCCAGCTTCCACCCTAGACACGTTAAAGAAGCCATTCCTTATGGACAAGCCCTCCATATACACAGAATTTGCTCAGATGAGGAGGATCGTGACAGACACCTCCAGACGCTGAAGGATGCCCTCGTGAGAACAGGATATGGCGCTCAACTCATCAATCGACAGTTCCGACGTGCCACAGCGATAAACCGCACTGACCTCCTCAGAAGACAAACACGGGACACAGTGGACAGAGTACCCTTTGTTGTCCAGTACTTCCCCGGAGCGGAGAAGCTACGACATCTTCTCCGGAGTCTTCAACATGCCATTGATGGCGATGAAATCTCGCTAGGGCCATCCCCACCCCCCCACTTCTTGCTTTCAGACAACCGCACAACCTCAAATAGATCATTGTTTGCAGCAAACTACCCAACCTTCAGGAGAACAGTGACCACAGTACCACACAACTCTGCCACAGCAACCTCTGCAAAACATGCCAGATCATAGACATGGACAACATCATCAAACGTGAGGATACCATTCACCAGGTACAGGGTACATACTCTTGCAACTCGGCCAACGTTGTTTACCTAATACGTTGCAAGAAAGGATGTCCCGAAGCATGGTACATTGGGGAGACCATGCAGACACTACGACAGCGGATGAATGAGCATCGCTCAACAATCACCAGGCAAAACAGTTCCCTTCCTGTGGGCGAACACTTCAGCAGTCATGGGCATTCGGCCTCCGACCTGCGGGTAAATGTTCTTCAAGGGGGCCTTCGTGACACACGACAGCGCAGAGTCGCTGAGCAGAGACTGATAGCCAAGTTCCTCACACATGAGGACGGTCTTAATAGGGATCTTGGCTTCATGACACACTATCTGTAACCCCCGTAACTTGCCTGGGTTAGCAAAAAACCTCACTTACTGTGCTGTCTGGAGAAAATACACAATTCTCTAACCAATGCTCAGGATTCCCTTCACACACATTGTTAGCCACTTTAACACTTGAATAGCAGGTTAGATGTAAGGATTCACATTCTAATCAGCAATCTGTAACTGTCTGTGTGGATATGAGTGCTATTGCAGACCAGAACACTGCCTTTGCCTGACGAAGGCTATAGAATCGAAAGCTCGCGAATTTACTATCAAATAAATTGGTTGGATTTAAAATTGGTGTTGTAAAACTTTACTGAGTTTACCCCAGTACAACGCTGGCATCTCTACATCATTTCAAATCCAAGGCATATTTATCAGGACTAAGACAACATTATTTAGAGTGATCTTCTTCTACATGTAGATAAGTACCTGGTTTAAAGTTGTCGGGTGCTGTTGTTGCAGCTTCTTTTTTTGAAGCTGAAAGACAATCATTACCAGGGGCTTTTGCACACACTGCCTCTGGTGATACACTAGAAAGCGATTCAGCCCTCACAAGCAGTTTAATAAATAAAACTATCCTTCTATTAATATAGTTTCTTCTAATAGTATTCTTTTATGCCTTCTGTAGTGGGGCCAGAATGTGAAGCTGGACTCCAGTGGGTTGTTTTCTGGGTTGTCCGATCACCCACCTTTGCTCCTGTATAACTTACTCTGCAAATTTCCCAGCATAAAGCTCCCTAACCAATTCTGTGAAGTAGCTGTGATCATTCAGCTGCTGCTTGTGACGTTAAGGTTGTGTGATGTTGTGCCTTCAAACAACTGTGGACAAACTGACCATGAAAATTAGGTTTCATTAGATGTAGACCTCTGAATTATCAAACTCTGCCTGTGAACCATTTGAACAGTATCAAAGTCCATCAACTTTTTAGTCACCATTGATGAAAGTCATTTGATTGGTTTTACATCCGAATGCTGGAAATGTAATGACTAAAAGAGAGATTAATTTTTTTTTCAGTTTAGGCTTTGGTAACAGCTCATTAAGTATGAAGTGAGCATATCTCGGTTGCCTTGTGATTTCAAATATCTTGATCTGCAGACAACTCTCAATAATCCCTTCGTCATGTAACAGTAGTTGGATTGATTTTTGTCGAAGCTATTGGAATGCAGGTTTTCAATTAGCTCGAAGGTCAATGTCTCTCTGGAAGATGATGAAATTTTTTTCGAGCTACTTTTATACAACCACAAATAAACCATTCATATTCCCCCTTTCAAGGGCAGAAAACACATTTGATCTAAGATCCCCATTAATTAAAATGGATTTTTCTCTTTGTCGACAATATAGAATCAGATCATGACATTTAGATTTCTTATTATGAAAAGTGTTTAAACTATGATTTCAGTAGGTAGTGATAATAATTAATTTTCTACAGAATGACACAGCAGTCATGGTCAGTATTTTCCATGGAAACTACATTAGACCAGAAAATTTTGAAGTGATTTTGAAGCATGAAGTATCTTTTCTTCATAAACTGCAAGGACGCTTGTATTAAAGCAATTTCTTTCAACTGAAAGGTCACTCTTTCATGTCATTCTAAATTATTTTATCAATGTAATCAGTCCTCCTTGATTTGTTAGATAAATGTTTTTTTGGATTCTTGCAATGATTTCCTATATAGCAGGAGACATCTGTGGTCTGTGCTGCCTGTGGCTTGTGACTGAGTAATTAAACACAGAAATAACTCCACTCGTGAGTCCAAAATGCATTCAGAAACACATTCAGTTGTCAGCTACAAAACATCACCACAAAACATTATTTTCAGAGCACTAAAATCAATAAGTTCATTCAAATGTCACCTTTGCTTTAAAGTTGCCGCTAACAAATCTATAGTCATTCAATGGAGACACTCTGGCACAAAGTCCTTTAGAAGGAAAAAAGGAGACTGGAAATGAATTACTTTAAACGGATGAACACTACTATTAAAATAATAGATAGAGACATGGCATGATTGTGGTAATTTTTCAATGCTAATACTGGCAACAGCAATTTCTAGTTGAAGGTTTTCAAAGAGAGAAATATGTGGCATTTTATCGGCAAGGTATCAGCAATATTCCATAAGCAATCTACCATAGTTAATTTAGCTGCCATATTGGGAGAATACAATGTATTAATTTCATTTAAAAACACTAATGAAAGATGCTTATTCAGTTTGTCTATATGCTCTGGGATCCTCCCTCTAAACTTTCTGCCTCTCTACCCTCACTTTTTCTTTAAGATGCTTCTTATAACTCAAAGGGGCAAAATTGGATTGTTGCTGAGTATAGAGCCAGGGATCATAATATGAGAGTAACCCAAGCCTATTCCTTCCAATGTGGGCAACACATTATCTTTAGAACATAGAACACTACAGCACAAACAGGCCCTTCAGCCCACAAGTTGTGCCAATCATATCAGTACCTACCAGGCCATAGAATTATCTGTAACTTCCAATCCCATTAAATCCCATGTACTCATCCAGAAGTCTCTGAAAAGACCCCAGCGAGTTCGCCTCTACCACCCTCTGAGTGAAAAACTTATCTCTAACATCTCCTCTGTACTTGCGCCCCGGCACCTTAAACCTGTGTTCTCTTGTAGCGACCATTTCAGCCCTGGGAAATAGCCTCCAAGAATCCACTCTATCTATTCCTCTCAACATCTTATAAACCTCTATCAGGTCACCTCTCAACCTTCATCTCTCTAGGGAGAAGAGACCTAGCTCTCTCAACCTATCATCATAAGGCATGCCCCCCCAATCCAGGCAACATCCTTGTAAATCTCCTCTGCACTCTCTCAATAGCTTCCACATCCTTCCTATAGTGAGGCAACCAGAACTGCACGCAGTACTCCAAGTGGAGTCTGACAAGGGTCTTATAAAGTTGCAGCATTACCTCCCGACTCCTAAACTCAATCCTTATATTAATGAAGGCCAGTACATCATATGCCTTCTTGACCACTTCCTCCACTTGCAGGGCAGATTTCAGAGTCCTATGGACCCGGACCCCAAGATATACATGATAGCTGAAACCAGTCTAAGGTAAATGCACTGTTGAGAAGCAGTGTGCCTCAGCAGAGTGGGGGGGCACACTTTGTGTAAATCAAGTGTCAATTAAAGCTAATCTACATTAGTTAAAGGTAATGTGTATTTTTGTTAGAGCGGGTGCTATGGAGATTCTGAGCAGGGAAAACCTACAACAGGGAGAGTGCGCTGCATGATTCTCGAATACATCAAGACATTGAGACAGGAGGTTAACATGAGTTGAAATGTCCTCAACCCACAGGGGCCCAGGAAAGCCACGAGATTAATTCCCAGTGTCCCTGTGTTTCAGTGAAACCTGAGACGAAAGTCTTGCACGCAAACTCAGACTGCTACTATCATGGCAGACCTCAGTAATCAACAAGGTTTGCTGCCTCTCACAGTAGACCAGCAACCTGTGTGTCAATATATTTCTAGGACTGCAGAGTAAGAAGCTTCTATACTCCCATCTCACTCAAGATTAAATCATTCATCCTCTCACTGTTACCACTTTATCACATCAGTACCCTTGTTTATGCCTGTCAGCTAAGTTCCCCAGGTCTGTGCCAAGGCACAGTTTAAAATATTGCCTTCTTGGGTCAGGGCTACACTAGGTTATCCTGTAAGGCCTGTAGTCTTACCCACAGAAATCCAGCAGTCTCCTATGTTATAATGCAGATATCCAAGTGGAGGTGGATAGAACTGGATCCTTATCTTTATTGTAACAGGGGTTTCCTTTTGAGACTATGTATTCACTCAGGTTTAAGCTAAATACAACGACTCAAAAGGTAGTGTATTAATTTTGAAGATGTGACTTCATTTAACCAAATGATTGAATAGGAGGAAGTCCTACATTCACGATAAAGAATGTGGACAGCCAGACATCAGTCTAGAAAACAATGCCCCATGAAGGCAATTATACGTTTACCAAATCATATTGCCCACTTTTCTGATGGGCATTACCCAGGGAACGTTAATGCAAATGAGTCAATAACCATTCTGACATTAACTCCAGCCAATAGCAATACATATCATGACTTTATGGGATTTCATTTGTCATAAATTATGGATATTATCTTTCATCTTTGCCTAGCAAAATGGAATGCTGGACGGTTAAATGGGAGAATGGTCACCACTGACTTGAACCCCCATGACACTCAACTGACCCTGAAAAATTCTTTTTATCTGTTCACCATCTATATTATCTCTTGCTGTTGTATGATCTTGTTCATAAGGCTAGCTTTGATAGCCACCTTGTTCCCAACCACAGCTGATAGCATTACTGGCATTACTGCTTTAGTCGATCTATTGTCTCTTACCTCTCCCACCGAGGGCTGCTGTATTTTGTCGCTGACTGAAGTTTCACAAAATGGAACCAAAAACACACCCACCTTGTAAACTCAAAATACATAGAGTCATACAGGTTTACGGCATGGAAACAGGCCCTTTGGCCCAATTTGTCCATGCCGCTTTTTTCTTGAAAACCCCTAAGCTAATCCCAATTGTCTGTATTTGGCCCACATCCCTCTATATCCATCGTACCCGTGTAACCATTTAATTGCTTTTTAAAAGACAAAATTGTACCCACCTGTACTACTGTCTTTGGCAGCTTGTTCAGACATTCACCACCCTCTGTGAAAAAAATTGCCCCTCTGGAAATGATCGCTACAAGAGGACACAGGTTTAAGGTGCTGGGAGGCAAGTACAGAGGAGATGTTAGGGGTAAGTTTTTCATTCAGAGGGTGGTGAGTGAACGGAATCGGCTGCTGTCAGCGGTGGTAGAGGCGAATTCGCTGCGGTCTTTTAAGAGACTTCTGAATGAGTACATGGGATTTAATGGGATTGGGAGTTACAGATAGTTCTATGGCCTGGTAGGTACTGATATGATCGGCACAACTTGTGGGCCAAAGGGCCTGTTTGTGCTGTAGTGTTCTACGTTCTATATCTCCAAAATCTCACAATTCATCATCCGCTGCTGTTTAAGGTAAATGATTAACATACCAAGTGCAAAGAGAGGGAAGGTGATGTCCTCTCTAGAGAAGAGAGCTGAGTGTGCATATGGTTTTGTCAGTTAACCTGGATTGCCATTGTGCAGAGTGTCATTGACTGCATACATGTTTCTCTGCAGGAATCACATCCAAATGCAGAAATATATCGTAAGTTCTAAAGGATCTCAATTCAGAATGTCATACAGGCCAATGCTGGTTTTCTGGATGTAGTCATAAAACATTCATTCTGTGCCAGTATTTCATACCATCAACCTATACGCATAATGCCCACTTGTGCATAATGAATGCCATGCTGCACATTGAATCATAGAAACCCTACAATGCAGAAGGCCATTAGGCCCATTGAGTATGCACTGACACTTACCCAGACTTACCACAAGTCACTATGTATACAGCCTTCCAATCCCCTTAACAAATTTGTTTGAGTTTTTTGAAGTGGTAACCAAGAAAGTAGATGAGGGCATGCAGTTGATGTTATATACATGGACTTTAACAAGGCCTTTTACAAGATACCACATGGCAGGTTGTTGCATAAGGTTAAATCTCATGGGATCCAAAGTGAGGTAGCTAAATGGATATAAAATTGGCTTCATGACAGAAGCCAGAGGATGGTTATAGAGGTTGGTTTTCAAACTGGAGGCCTGTGACCAGTGGTGTGCCTTTGGGATCAGTGCTGGGCCCACTGTGATTTATCATTTATATTAATGATTTGGTTGAGAATATAGGAGGCATGGTTTGTAAATTTGCAGGTGACACCAAGAATGTTGAGAGGATAAAAATGATTATCATTGACATCAAAACAGCATTGCACACTGACTGGCTTCGTTTCTGAAAGTTGCTCCCAGCACCCATATTGATAACCACATCAAAATGGCACTGAACTCGGCCTGAACCAGGAATGTGTGTACACAGTGTTTAGGCCACTTTAGACTTAGGACAGTGCAAATAGCACCAAAAATACAGACACTGGACATCTGAATTTGACAGATCCTTAATTTGCCTGTCCTAATATCACTCACTCTCTTATGTGGCGTTATGACAAATCTTGTTTGATAACAGTGCTATAAAGTTGTTAAAGACATTTTAGTACTTTAAAGGCTCTATATCTTTTTTTTTGATGAACTGGATCTGAAGATTTCATTGCAGTTCGTATTTTGCCATTGACGACCATATAAAGCAACAGAATGATGATACCACTGCCATTTTATTCACTAATAGGTGACACCTTGATAGTCACACTGCTAAATTAAGTCCTTTACCTTTCAAAGAAAAAACATTTTAAACTGTAACATCTGTAGTCAGTGATGCTAATTAATTTTCTACATAACAATACAGCAGTCATTGGCAGTCTTACCCATGGAATCCACATTATGCCAGCAAATCCTGAAGTGATTTAGAAGCATGAAGCATCTTTTCTTCATGAACTACAAGGATGCTTTGAAAGCAATTTCCCTCAGCTGGAAAGGTGAGTTTTTCAAACAGAACAAAAATAAAGAATAATCCAGCACAGGAACAGGCCCTTCAGCTCACCAAGTCTATGCTGACTTAGATGCCTCTCTAATCTAATACTTTCCTGCTTTGACAAAAGGTCGTCTGGGCTTGAAGTGTCAGTTCTTTTCTCTCCTTAAAGATGCTGCCAGACCTGCTGAGATTTACCATCACTTTCTCTTTTGGATTCAAGTTTTAGCATCTTCAGTAATTTGCTTTTATCTAATATGTTCTTGCCTCTACATGATCCATATCCCTTTATTCCCTGCTTATTCATGCATCTATTTAGGTGCCTCTTGAATGGTGCTCGAGAATCTGCTTCCACCACCTCCTTCGGCAGCGCGTTCTAGGTGTTCACCACCAGGCACTTACCACCACTGTGGATGGTATGATGGCACAGTGGTTAGCACTGCTGGCTCACAGTGCCAGGGTTCGATTCCTGGCTTGGATCACTGTCAGTGTGGAGCCTATATGTTCTTCCCTTGTCTGGGTGTTCCAATTTTCTCTCACAGTCCGAAAGATGTGCTGGATAGATGATTTGCCATGCTAAATTCTTTCTCAGTCTACACTGGTAGATGCTGGAGTGTGATGATTGGGAGATTTTTACAGTAACTTCATTGCAGTTTTATGTTAGGCTATTTGTGACTAATAAATAAACTGTAAAGCTTTAAAACCCACTCTGTGAAAAAATTGTCCCTTACTTCTCTTTTAATCTTTCCCTGTCTTATTCTCAACCTATGCCTCCAAGTAATTGACCATTCAACCCTGGAATAGACTCTCACTCTCCACTCTACCCAAGCTTACAATAATCTTGTAAACCTCTATTAGGTCCCCCTCAACCTCCGACACTTCAATGTAAACAATCCAAGTTTGTTCAACGTTTCTTCATAGTCTGTATCTCCAAACCAGGCAACATTCTGGTGAATCCCTTTTGCACCCTTTCCAATGCATCAACATCCTTCCGTTAGAGAGGTGACCTGAATTATACACAATACTCCAAATGCAGCCAAGCCAAAGTCTTATACAGCTGCAACATAATTTTCCAATGCTGATACTCAATGCATGACCAATGAAGGCCAGTGTGTCATATACCTTCATGACCACCTTGTCCTCCTGAGTTGCCATCTTCAGGGAACTAGGGATCTGCACATCTAGATCTCTCTGCATGCTAATATTTCTAAGGACTCTACTATTTACTGTAAACTTTCCTTCTGAAGCAGACCTTCCAAACCACATCACCTCACATTTGTCTGGGTTAAATCCCATCTGCCATCTTTCAGCCGATGTCTCCAGTCAATTTGTATCCTGCTGTATCCTGTGACAATCCTCTTCACTATGCTCTACTCCCTTAATTTTTGTATTATCTGCAGATTTACTAATCACATTATCTACATTTTTCTCCACAACATTTATATGTATTACCAGTAACAGAGGCCCTACCACTGATCCTTGTGCAACACTGCTTGTCACAGACCTCCAGTTAGAAAAGTATCTTTCCACCGCTACCCTGCTTTCTATGCCCAATTCAGTTTTTATCCTCTTTTCCAGTTCACCTCAGATCCCTTTGGTACTATGGAAATGTTCAAAAGGACGCTGAATTGCTATTTGAATGTGCAGGGTTGGGAGGGAGAAAAAGGCACCAAGAAATTTGGGAGGAAACCGAAGCACAGACACAGGGAGAACATGCAAACTGCACATAGACAGTGACCTGAGGGCAGTATTGAACCCAGCCCGTGGTGCCATAGGACAGCAGTGCTAACCACTGTGCCACAATGCTGTCTTAATTCTGGCAGCCATTTTAGATTTCAGTCTATTTTTGAAGTCATCCTCAACATTGGAAGGTGTGAAATTCCATAAGATGTCTGAGCAGCTCCTATTAGTAATGCACATTGGAAACTTCCAGAAACTTGACTAATTTTCAGTTATAGACATGTCAGGCGACTATCTGGAAGATATATCTGGAAGCCATCTTAAGTCAGTGTCTTTATTTCAACAGCTGGAGCTGCATTTTCTGGAAAAGTTCCAGATGTGAGTTCAGCAGATGAAATTGAAATTTAATATTTGATATCAATACACCTCCATACCAACACTAAAATTCTTCATGATCTTAAACTCATATAACCTATATATCTTTGGCCACCTTTTAATTGCAGAGTACGCATTTGTGATGTATAAGTAATCAGTTTTTTGCTGCTATCTATTATAATTGAAATCATCTCCTGCAAATGTTATAACGCTGCTTTAATATATAAATTCTGATAAATTTTAATATTGAAGGCAAAGGTTTCAGTTGCTCTCAGTTGAAAATATAAAATGGGATAATTTGACAGAAACTGTGAAGTGGCACTTTAAAAGTGGCTTTATTATTATTGCATTTGAAATTGCTCACCTTATTTTCCTTGACGTCCTTGGCATCCTTTAATGTGAACCAACAGTGAGGTGAGCAGACAAGCAGAACTGAAAACTGTTCCTTGGGGGCTGCTGGAATACTGATCCACAAAAGGGAGTCAATAGGGATTAGCATTTTGAAAATTTCACCTCACTTTTAGAGGGCAGGAAAAATTGGTTTACCTAAGTAAACCTACTGTGATAAATATTGGTGCACAAGCGAGGCAGTCAGACATTACAGACACAGTGGACCATCAGGCATATCAGACCTCCACAGGATTCCAAACACTACGGAAACATAGATCCTAAGCCATCAGGGAAATCAGATCCATCAGAAACTAGAGACTGGAACAATAGAAAACTCAGCCACATTGTAACTGAAGTACATTCTTTTAAATTGCCTGAACTACAAATGGTCCACAAGCCACGGTCTCATGCTGCCTTGAATAGAATTGGCTTATTCAGCTGTTCATCCACAGAATTAGAACATCCTATCCTAATATAGAGTTGGCAATTAGAGAAAACATGAGAGGCGCATCTGTCCGAAAGTTGATGGAGGAATTAGATTTTTCACGTTATTTATTTTCCCTGAGTGTAAAAGCTTTCAGAAACCATCCAGTAGTGAATTATTAAAAATTGCCATGTAGGTTTACATTAGAATCGATTCCAGGGAAATTAGCTGCAAAACATAAACTTCCAAAAGCTAGACATCAAGGGAGCAGAAATTCAGTTCATAACTGCCTATTTTGCACCCATAACAAACACTATTTCTCCAAATTTCATGTAGGGATCTCTTGTGCCTTCGGTGTTCCAGATGTGCACTCGATATCACATTGAGTCAAGTGCATGTTAGTTGTCCAGAGGCCAAATGCATACACACAAGTGCAGGCATATGTTTCAGGACTCTTCTACTAGAAATCAACTTCCTCACGGTTGAATTTGCCAGAAATCCTTGAGGAAGCAGTTATAGTGGAGGTTATGAAATTTTTATTTAAAAAATCCTCTGCTGCATTTAGGTAAGTATTTGGTTAGATACTTTGAAATGCTATGGGCTTTCTTGTCTATTTCTGGCTACATTGCAAATATAATAGACTGCACAAATAATTGCAAGGTTTTTATTTTAAGAGTTACAGGATGATCTCTGCCTGCAGCTTTCAGCACAAACTACCCCTATAAACATTGGGAACACTGTTCAGCTTCTGGACCGTCTCCCTGGCAAGCAGTTCGATGAATCAAACCTGTGCACAGCCATCATTTCTGTTTTGTAGACAAATTCTCCTTTCACCTGTGCAGCAGGGCTGGGATGTGAACTTGTCCTCCAAGGAGTTGTTTACTGGGCTGTCCTATCTCCCAATGTAAACCCCTCGAACTAAAATACTAAAATGATTGTTGTGTGACTATTTAGGTATGGCTTCTAAGGTTAAGGATAAGTGACGATATTTCTTCATAAGGATGTGTACTTCTTCCTTTACTCCAGCTGGGCTGGTAACTTTAAATGGACATTGAAAGAGAAAAGAAGAGAATGACTAGCATAAGAGCGGAGCGATCGATGGCAATTGAATGCAATATTCCGTAATGTGAGAGAAATAGTTCATTGAAAGGAGAATAGGAAATTAAGGAGTCCAAACACTCTGCAAACTGTCCTCTCCAACCCAAACAATTATGAGATGTCTGACCTAGTCTTTGCTCATTATATCAATGCTGTTTTCCACTGTGAAGAACACTTGTGATGTTGGGACCTCCTTCTGAATATATCTGTTCCCTCTGATTGTATGATATCCTATCCAAAAGGATGTCAAGTGGCTGTCCTGCTGAACTGTTGTAAAGATGTGCCAGCTGAACTGGTTTAGTGTGGATGAGACACGAAGGATGCCACAAGAGTGAGGAAGTGTAGGGAATACTTGCAAGATAGGTGCAAAGAGTCCTGGCAACAGCAGAATAAGAATCCAAATAAGGGTGCTACTTGTAATTGGAGGAGGACGAGATAGGGAGGGAAGCTTTAAGGTACTGGACTGAATGTGGTTCAACCTAAGAAGAAAGTAAATGAGAAGTGAGCAGGATGATTGGGAATCTTAACTACGCAGCTCAGATTAGATTGTTGAACTTTTCGCATATTACATCTGGGAATTGTGCTCCTTGCACGCATTGGCCCTGTCACTTCATCTCACCTAGATGCTTATTTTGCCTTGAAACTTCTTTCATATTCATACATTCCTTTTGCTGAATTTCTTTACAAGCATCTCCATAGTACAATGCAAAAGGTTGGGGGCTTTGACTGTACTTTCCACTTTAAAGCATGGAAGGCTGCAACACATGTTAAGTGTACCTCCATTTTAAGAGGTGCAGATAGCTCATAAGTAGTACCACTGTTGCCAGGTTTGCACAATGGATAAGCTGTGAATAACTAGAACAAGTACTGCTAACTATTCGCTCACTACACTCACACAGGGGCACGAGCCTATCATATGGTTTGTGCCTCTTCCCCAGGTTACAGGATGGGTGCAGGATGATCAACACACTCATTTCACACTGGTTTTGGGCAGAAGTTGAATTTTTTTACCTGAAAAAGGTGTTAAATGTTAGCCATGAATTAAACTGTATTGGCACTTCACCTTGCTTTGACATGTATGATCTTCTTATCTGGGAGAAAATTAGATGCAGTTGGAACTGAAGCTACAGATATAGTTGGGCTTTGACAACTGGCAAAGATCTTGAATTTGCAGTAACAATTAAAAAAAAGATTTTGCCGCAGGGCCACTTTTTTGATAAAAAAAATACACAGGACTAATTGGATTTTAAGCAAGCATAATTTGTACCATGTCTGCTTTTGAAGGGATTTATATTGCAACAGTAAATGTTTCTGCTTGTATTCCTTCTTAAATACATCTGACTTTTGATTTTGCTCATTACGTCAAAAATCAAAGAGCATAGAAGCAAAACTGATAAACCCATCTCATTTACGCACAACAGGGGTCTCCAGGAATTTGTTGAAGGGATTTACTTTTATTCAGGAAAAGACATGATTAAAGACAGCATATGCGGCAAAAAAGTGAGACGCTGTCAAGAGCAATAAATCTTGGTTTTGTCAAGATATCAACTTGTTTCTAATTAAAGTTCTATACCACTGAAAGTTTATTTTTTCACTTTTTGCCATTTCCATAGCAACATGTTTAAGCATTGGCCATCCAGTGCATTCCTTTTCTATTTCACTGGAATGTCAAGGATACTTACTGCTTGGAAAATCTTTTCCTTCACTCATGGGACGTGAGTATCACTGGCCAGCATTTGTTGCTAATCCCCAATTGTTCTTGAGAAGGTGGTAATGAGCTGACTCCTTGAATCTCTGCAGTCTACATGATGTTGGAACACCCACAGTGCTGTTATTAGGGAGCGAATTTCAAGATTTTGATCCAGTGAAGAAATGGTGATATATCCAATGCAGATTTCCATAAACATTGACAAGAGTCATGGGTAGAAGTGGGAACATTAAAATGGCAGCACGGGCTTGTTGGGCCAAAGGGCCTGTTTCTCTTGCTATGTTGTTCTTTGTTCTTATTTCCTTGTTAGGATGCTGAGTGGCTTGGGGGTGAATCTTCCAAGTGGTAAATGTTCCTAAATGTCAGCTGTTCTCAGCCATCTAGATCAGGCTTATCTAACTTCTTTTTTTCCCCCTGTGGCCATATTTGCATATTTTTTCGCCTCAAGGGTTGAAGAACAAATTTTGGAGAGGTAAGGTTTAACAAAACAATAAACTGAATTTCAGAAAAAGAAATTGAGGCTTGCTGGACAAGTCTAGTGCAATGTTGGTGAGTTTAAAAAGAGTAACCAACAAGGTGGATCTAACCATCAGTACTTGACATTCAGTGGTATCACCATCATGAAATTCCCCATGATCAACATTCTGAGAGTTACCATTGACCAGAAACTGAATTGGACTAGTCACATAAATAATGTGGCTACCAGACCATGTTAAAGGCTTCAAATTTTGTGACGAGGAACGCACCTCCTGACTCCACAAAGCCTATCCATCATCTAAAGGCACAAGTCAGGATTGTGATGGAATACTGTCCACTTGCTTGAATGGGTGCAGCTCCAACAACCTACAAGAAGATAGACACCATTCAGGGCAAAGCATCTTTCTTAATTGCTATCCCTTACACAAATATTCAATTCCTCCACCACCGACAAACAATGGCAGCTGGGTGTACCATCTGCAAGATGCACTGTAGGAACTCACCAAGGTTACTTCAGCAGCACCTTCCGAACCCACAACAATTGCCATCTAGAAGGAAAAGTGCAGCAGATGCTGGAAACACCATCACCTGGAAGTTCCCCTAGAAATCACTCACCATCCTGACTTGGAAATATATGGTCTTTCCTTCATTGTTCCTGAATCAAATTTCAGGAATTCCTTCTCTAACAGCACTGTGACTATACCTACATCTCAAGGCTTTCTCTCCTGAGTTGTGCCTTGTAAATTGTAGATAGGTATCAGAGACTCATAAGATGAATTACTTACCGTTGAATTCCTTACCATTGAAACTGCTTTTCTACCCATTGTAACTATATGGCTAGTCCATTTTGGTATCTGATTAATGGTAACTCCAAGGATGTTGATTGTGAGGATCAGAAATGGTAATGGTATTGAATGTCACGAGATTGTGATTAGATTGTCTTTTGTTGGATATGGTCATTGCTTGGTCCTTATGTGGCATGAATCTGCAATATACATATTAGGAAATGAAATATGATAATTTGCTGATGTAAAATAACATTGGGCATGCTGCATTATGTAATACACAGGAATATAAAGTCCCCTTCAAACCACATACCATCTTAACTTGGACATATATTACCATTTCTCCAATGTCACTGGGTCATAAACTCAAACTCTTTATCTAATAGTATTGTGGAAACATATTCACTACACATACTGAAACAATTCAAGAAAGCAACTCAGCATCACCTTCTCAAGGATAACTAAGGGTGGGTAATAAATGCTAGTTATCAGATGGGTGATCCTTTGCAAGCATAGCCCTGTTTGCTTCAATCTATCCAAAGACTTCATTTTAACATATTTCTATGCACAAGTACATTTAAGTGCTTGACTGTAGAGGTTAACTAACTCTGCTAAGCTTAACAATTGTAGTTGACTTAACTACATGTAGAATCAGAAGACACGCTAGACTAGGTAAACATTGACTGCATTCCTAAAGGTTACACAAAGCAGGCAAAAAAACAGCATACAACAGCTGCAAGGATTGTTTTTCTAAGTTGGACACAGCTTGCAAAAATGCTTCCTCTGGCGAGGTAAGGGTTGAAATATGTTTTTGGTTTCAGTGTGTCTGAGTTCAGTTATTTCAAGTTCAGTTCCTTGCGTTCAAGTTCAAGAGCAGTACAGAGATTGGCTTACTTAAAAGCCAGCCTCCAAATTCACTTTGTTTTTGCTTCTGTCATATTAATTGCTTTTTAAGTTCTATTCAATAAAAGAAAACAATTTTACAACTCATATCAGTGCAATCCTCTCAGTCTTTTCAAACGAATGGACAGACCCAACACCAGACACAATCATATCAATAAATAAATAGATCATCCTCAATCAAATAAGTACCTCAAAGGCAAGTTCCAGATGGGTCTGTTGGTCATGCAGAAGGAGGCAGACTGATAACATGCTTTTATGCATTGGCACTCTGAATCGTGTGAATAATCTTCACACAGCCTTGATATGTCAAGATTTGCTTTACTAACAAAAAGGGAGAAACAAAAAGGTCTTGCCGTGCTTGCATGTCTAGGGAAACTAACTGTGGTCTAAATCCAGACGGTTTTGTACATGTTTTTCAGCTTGCATACTGTGATGATGAATCAAACACAAATAGCATGGTAATGAGAATCTAACTCATAATGCCAGCAACAGCCTTCTATGCATTCTGTCATTGTGCTCAGTGCAGTATATTTCAAGGCAGGGATTTGACAGATCAATCAAAGGTCCATTGACTGAGGGCAGGAATTTTTGGTCCTGTGGTGGACAGGACTGGAAAATCCCAGCCAAAGTTTGTTGGCGTTGGTGAAAGATTGTTTCAATAACTCAAAGTCATGGTTAATGTTTCCTCTTAAAGGAGAAAATCAAGAGATATGGAGAAATATTTCCTGAACAAAGTAAGACACCATATCTTTGTGAATGCTCAGCATTGGCAAAATGTATGGCTGCTGTTTGCATTTTCCAGTAGCGATGGAGATGTAGGGTTTGGGTAGTGGTGATGTTGCTTCGACAGTGCAACACATGATGTTGTAGTGACAGCCTATGTTAAATTTATAGTCTTTTAACTTGCTTTCGCTCATTTTACAAGACTTTATCACGCAAAGTTAAATTTACCTCCATTGCTCCTGAATCGCAGTCGGTTGCCAATCATGCTGCTTTTTATGTTGCTAATAGGACTACCTCCGAGAATTCGCATAAGTTATGCCTGCATGCAGAAATCCAAAATGCTGGTATGCTGTGGGCTGCAAAGGTCACATCTCAAATATTTCTTATGAAGGAAAAGGATTTTGTTTTTGATGGTTAAAAACACAACAAGAGCATTCAGTAAGAATACAAATGCCATTTTAGACATTTACTAAACTAAAGGCTGAATTGAGCAGTGTCCAATGTCAGACTATCAAATACTCCTCTGAATCAAGAAAACCATTTTACTAAGAGAAACTGTTTTTTCCTTAGCAAACACAAAAGATCTGTGTTCACTTTCTTAGCGGCATTTTTAAATCATTATCTATTTAATAAATAATTAAGATGTTTCAGACATTTAAACATTAAGGCTATTAGGGAACATCCGAGTTATGTTTCCTAAAGAAGTCAGTGTTGTTACAGGTTACAGGGAAAGGCTGAGATTGATGAGAAAGAAATAACATGTTTTGCTTATACAACTATAACTGCTTCCAGTCTAAGCCTGAGGGAATAGCTTTCCTCTTCATTTTTTGCTTGACGTTTTACTCATCAACTTCAAGAAGCAAAATGTCCAAGAGAAGTTTTGTCTCTTGGTTAGCAAAGCCAGCACACTAAATATAAATTATGTACATTTACTTGGAGATGATATTGTTTCTTTTAGACCTTCACTTCTTCATGAATTAGGGATTTCTCTTGCTTTTAATTTGGAGAATAATGCAACAATTTCCATGACGACCATTCTCAAAGCTAAATATACTAAAAAATGTCAGTCCCCTTTTGTACTAAATCATCTCAAATTATAGCCTCTAATCTACCACTTTTTCAAAAATATCTTCAAATAGGTGTGTAAACTGATGGATTAACTGACTAGTTTTTTCTTTAAAATGGGAAACAAAAATGGTGCTTAATTTTGAATGCAAAAGTGATGGAGGTATGGAAAAGGGGAATTAAATTTACGCCTAAACAAGATATGCAATAGCATCCTTCTAATACATAAACTGAATTCTAGTATAATTGGATTCTGGCAGAAAAGGTGTCCCTTCCCAAATAACAGAGTTATTAGGATTAAAGCCACTAACCCAGAAATCCCACCCAGTTACACCAGAGTTGTACCTGATTTAAGTTTATCTTACAGCAAAGAAGGATAGGTTACATAGACGATTTTCTATACCAGGAAATGATTTCTCACTGTGTCTGAAACATCCTCAGAATTCCCCCGTCTTGCCAGCCGTGGAATTGGAGAGGGTGAGGGGTGGACAACGGAAATGTCAGCTGACCTCGGGCGAAACTTTTCAGCCTTGCTTAAGCGAGGTCATAAAATCCCACCATCATCTTTGACTGAAATAGGCTGGCATGGTGGTGCAGTGGTTAGCGCTGTTGCCTTACAGCACCAGGGAACTGGGTTCAATTTTGGATTTGGGTGGTTATCTGTGTGGAGTTTGCATGTTCTCTGTGTGGGTTTCCTCAGGGTGCTTCCGTTTTTTCACGCAGCCCAAAGATGTGCACATTGGGTGGATTGGCCATGATAAGTTGCCCCTTAGCATCCCAAGATGTCTAGGTTAGATGGATTAACCATGGGAAGTTTGTGGTGTTATGGGGTTAGGGTGGGGAGGAGGGCCTAAGTTACTTTGGGGATCAGAGCAGTAGATTTCTAGAATCTCAGCCAAGCCTTGATATCTATTATCGACTAAGAGCTCATACATTCAAAAGCACATTAAAACACCTGAGCTCCAGAACAACTATTGCTTTAAGTGACAGCTCTGGCCCTCTGATCTCTGCTGTCACTTTTTCATTACTGATAAAATGATAAGAAGGTTCACATACCTGCAGTTTCTACTGTTGCTATTTTAAAAAGTCTGGATGTTTGGTAATTTTGTTGGCCTTTGGTTAAAAAGACATTCATTAATACAGTGGGAACTAATGAATGAATAATGGATATTTTTGAAGCTTTATTCCAAACACATTCCCTTGTCACGATTGGATGATTGGTTTTATATGATACATAGTGGGTACTTTAATATGAAAAGTTATGAAGAGCTTTGGGGAGTCAGTGAGGGGCACAACTTGGATAAAGATGGAAGGACCCGTGGGTGTAAGTGACCAGGCATAGCTGGCATGGAGAGCATTAATGATGAATAAGACATGGGGAGCATCTGGAGATGAGGTGGCATAAAGGTGAGGGGTAGGTGGATTTATTTTTTCATTTTAAGCCAAACTAATCTTTTTCTATTCTTAATTCATATATGTATACATATATTAACTGGATAAAATCTCACAGCATCAAAGCAGATCTAATAAAAAGCTGTTTTTACCCTCATTTGCAGGTTGACTGCACAACATACCCAGACCCCTATCCCCAGGCAATGAAGATGCTGCCTTTCTGGACAGTTTCTCCTTGGCAAGCATATGAATTCTGGAACTTTCCCAACTTCCACTCCCTGGTGAGGTGATGAAATTCTAGGCTCATATTGTAAAGTAGTTTGGCAGCACTCGTTTGTATTCACAGCATGTATACATTATCACAACCAATCCTCCTCCTTGTGCTTCTCTGTGCTATTCTTAAATCAGTACTGATCATAGAATTTCTTACAGAATTTCTGCAGAAGGAGGCCATTTGACCCATCAGGTCTGCACCAAACACAATCTCAGTAAGGCCCTATACCTGTAACCACAAGTATTTACTCTTCTAGTCTCCCTGACAGTAAGAGACAATTTAACATGGATGATCATTCACATCTTTGGACTGTGGGAAGAAACCGGCGCAGCTGAAGGAAACCCATGCAGATGCAGGAAGAATTGTGCAAACTCCACAGTTTCCCTAGGTCTCTGGCGCTGTGAGGCAGCAATGCTAACTACTGTCCTATATCAATCAATAATGCTGGATGGGACTTTACAGCCTTGCTCTCTTGCTAACCATTGTGCCACCATGTTCCCTAGGGAAGCCTAAAATTTTGCACAACCCAGATCCCAATCCTGTAGCTTCCAACTGTTATTTGGGAAACTGTTGAAGATCTCATTTTGACAAACATGCAATTGGCTACTTGCAGAAAGCAAATAAGACTGACTGATGTGTTACCGTCCACCCATTGATGCTGTGCTAAGTAGATACCTGACAGTACTAACTGCCAGAGATGCTTGATTGCAAAGTGTGAGGTTTGCAAAACATATTTTATTCATTCATGAGATATTATCATTGCTAACTAGGCTAGCATGTATTTACCCTTCCCTATTGCTCTTGAGAAGATGATGGAAAATTGACTTCTTCAACTGTTACAGGGAGCCTAAAGCCTGTTTCAACCACGGTCCTGGATATCTTTTTTCTCTCTCTTCACCATCTATTAGGAGCTATTTTATTGATGTACCCATGGATAGTGTAGATCGTACTGCCACTTTGGCACTCCTGTTATTCCAGTTTCTGGACCAGAATTTGCTCCAAACAAGTACAAGTGAATGCTACAGAAGGTTGATTAAGGGCATTAAAATACCTCCACCATTAGGAAAGAAAGATGCTGGTTATGAAGTTTTAATCAGTGACAACAGGATCTCACTGGATGAATGAATCAAGATCAACTGAACAAACTTCCTAATTATAAGTTTCTTGTAATTTTGCAAGTTACTTCCGGTATTTATGGTGGGGGTGCTAATGGCATCAAAATTATGAAGTAAGATTTTCAAAATGTAATTGAATATTGAAGCAGATTGCCAAATTATACTCAATTACAGTTAATTAACTGTATAAATTTGGATTTCTCTCATAATTCAAGTGTTCTAGAAATGTTTGGCATATTAACTTGCATTATTCTCATTTTAAGCTTAGTATTTGAAGTGTACAAAATATAACTCCAGAAAAAATGAGAAAGTATGTTACATTAATTCAGTTAATTCTTGGCTTAAAGTTAATGCTAGCTTGTTAACAGAATGTTGCTTCTCTTAATCTGACAGCTGTGTGAAGGATATGCCGAGCAAATTTTTTTCTTCCTTTTTTCTGGGAAGCCATTTGAGATTGCAGTTCAGAAATGTTGTTATTATCAAACATTAGAAGTGGGAGGCAATGTTAACAACAAGATATTGTTTATATATGGAATTTTTAACATAATAAAATGTCCTCAGGCGCTCCAAGGAGTGTCATCAAACAAAATTTGGCACCGACAATAACAGCTACTTGTTTGTATATACCATCGTTAATGTAATAAAATACCTCAAGGCGCTTCACAGGAGTTGTAAGTCAGATTTGACATAGTATCACATTGGGTGAAATTAGGACAAATGGCCAAAGGCTTGGTCAAAGAAGTCGGTTCTGAAAAATGTCTTAAAAGAGGAAAGAGATGGAGAGATCTGGGAAAGGAATGCCAAAACAGATGTTGTTTGTTACTGAGCAACACTACAAACTACCATCATATAGGGCACTCTTTTCTCACTACATTGCAGGAAGCTAGTGAATCATCCAATCTACACTGGGGCCTCCATTAGTCTTCACAATGTGGATTCTAGTTGATCCACGGATTTGATTTGAATGCATTTCTTCTGCCAAGTGCAAAATCATGAGAAGAGAGAAGTGTGCAGAGCAGAGTGCTTTATAGAATGTTATCAATCTCCCACTTGATGTGCAGGGACATAAAGAATGGTATGGAATGATAGAGGTTTTACTCAAAATAAAATGGTCATACCAACTACCAGTTAAGTAAGCAGAGATCTGCATGAATCACTGCAGATCATCTGGTCACCTATTGGTATAACAGTCATCTGAAAGCACTTTGCAGTTGTGAAGACAATGGAGCTGCAGTTTGATATCAATGCAGTCCATAATGACCTGGATTTAGAATAGAATAGAATTCTATAGAATAAAATAGGCCATTCAGCCCATCAAGATTTCACTGATAACAATCCCACACAGGCTTTATTGCATAAAACCATGTATTTACATATTCAATCTCCTTGACATTAAGAGGCAATTTAGCATGGCCAATCAACCTAATCCACACATCTTTTGGACTGAGAGGAAACTGGACCATATGGAGAAAGCTCACATAAACACGGGGAGAATGTACAAACTCCACAAAGTCAACTGAGGCTGGAATTGAACATGGGTCTCTGGTTCTGTGAGACAACACTGCTGCCCAGGGAAGCCTGGAACTGGCACAAATCCAGAGCCCAAATCTACAGCTTCCAATTGTTGTTAGGGAAAATGTTGAATGTCTTTGCTCTGACAAACATGGTTAAAGGCGAACAAGACCAACTGATGTTTCTAATATTCCCTTTGGCAGCCTAGAAGGAAGCTGAAGCAAAGAAATGTTTGGCTACAGTTGCCTTCATTCCAATATATAATGGCAGTGTGTTGCAGGTCTTCTTACAGGAGGTTGCACATCTTAATCACACTCTCACAAAAGAAGTTCTTACTCACTACAGCTTAAAAATCTACAGTTATGATGTCTATTAACTTTGTTGATGACAGAGATTGGCGATAATTGGAGATGTGAGACTTACTGGTATACCTTGCCATTATTACAGATATAGCATCAGAAGTCTCATTAAAGTGGAGGAGATTTTAACTGTCTGGATTTATTGATTGCTTTTATTTGCATAATACATGAACAGTAACACAATCAGTAAAAAAATGTACTTTTGGACTTGGAACTGTGCTGAATATCACATAGTAGGTTATTTAAAGATACAATATCATCTAGATTATTTCACCATGTTTGCAACAGCACACAGATGTAGTAAGAGTGTAATCAGGTATTAGAGTGTGCTCAAAAATATTTCCTTAAAAACAAACAGGACAGACAACAACTGGCAGGGAAGCAGAGTCAGGAAACCCAGTTCAGGTTATCCCAAGAGCTAAGAACTTATGACTCCACAAAGTGCATTGTTTTGTTTTTGAAAGGACCCATTCTTAGAAGGCAATCTGATTAACAGGCCTGATCTTCAGTCAGGTGGGGAGCACTTGGGGCAAGTGAGAACCACAGGTAACTTACCTGCTTCAAGTAGAGAGAGACTTGTGATATGGAGTGGGGGGAATGGGTGGGAAGATGGGATTGAGATGGTTTCAAACTCTCAGTCTGGTCGGGAGCAGTTGTACAACTTTGTGAAGGAGGTCTTATCCTGACTCCAAGAGATCAGGATGATTTTCACAGAGAATGAGTGCTCATGACAGAGGAATGAAGTACACATGCTCTCTGCAAAGCTGTTTTCAGCCTTCTTCAGTGGACTGATTTTCAGAGGGCCGGAAGCATAACAGCAAAGGTTGAAACTGCAAATCAGATCGAGATTACCAATCTTTTTAAAATACTTCCAGTTTATTCCTGGGAGCTGGTTAGTCACTCATCCCTTATCTTATTAAATCATAGAATCCCTACTGTACAGAAGGAGGCCCATTGAGCCTGCACTGACAACAATCCCACCCAAGTGCAATTTATGGATCGGCCATGCCATTTAACCTCAGTGCATCGGAGAAGAAGATTCAATTTCACTGCAGGAGTAGCCTCAAATCCAGCATGTGTTTTATTATCTTTTGGGGAGTGATGTATACTGAATCTACAACCATCAAGCTAATTAAACACCGTGTTCCTTAATTTTTGAAAAATAAAATTGCCTGATGTGACTGAGTGAATAAAAAATCTGTTCTGGCAATTCAATAAATGTTTGAGAAAAGATGTCATTATTATTGCTTGACCTCCCCTGCAACCTGCCATCATTATAATGTGGAAATGTGCCTATAAGTTCACAGTTTGATTGACAGCTATAAGTAGGTATTAAAGGACAAGCTGTCTTTTATGTTGGGTTATGAGTACAAATGTGTGGTTCTATAATGTTTTAAGTGCTTGACAGCATTTAAATATATTGATAGGCTTTAACAAATGGAATTTTTTATATATAGTGAAACTTGTAATAGATAGCTAATAACTTTATTTTATTTAATCACAGCATGGCTCCTGAGATCTGCCTCTATTGCGTGAGTTGGAATAGAGGATGCAGTGATAAAAAGCGGTAGAGAAATTTATTGGCGATATTGGCATTGAAGTTATAAGGCATCATGGAAATAAAAGGAGTGGGTCATGGTTGGCATGAGTTAGCATGGATGAGGTAGACAGAATCAGTGAGGGTGGAGGTGAGGATGTGAGATCTAGAGAGTGTAATATTTCACAAAATTGGGACAAAGTCCCAGAGAACTAAAGCAGGCTTTTTAACTATCCCTCCTCAGCACATAACAGCCTTTGTGGCCCTTTCCAATCTCCAGCCAATAAATAGCAGACTAAGTCTATGCTTAGAGCCCAATCCTCCCTTACTTGACTCAAGCCAACTACCTCCAACATGAATATCTAACCCAATCTTTCAACTTGCACACCTTTCATCAAAGAGCCTTTGAGTGGAATTTTCCAATTCCAGCAATGGCAATTGTGCCAGGAGGGGCAACTAATTTGGTAAGAAGCAAAAAAATCAGTTTTCCAACAACAGAATAAACTGTTTGAATTTTGTTCTCCTGACTTTCAAGGTGGGCTAAAGATAGACTGAGCTTCCCAACGAATAACGTCAGGAAACTCATTTCCAAGCATTAACATCTGATGCTTGCTAATTGAAAAGCCACCTAGCTCGAATTAAATTCACGTTTCAAATTAAATTCTCTGCCAGCGAGAATTTAGAGCATTCAATTTTACTATCTATTCCACAACTTTGAGGTGTGTACAGATTGCATTTTTCTTCCGGGGATCTTGCATAACCTCACTCATGTTGAATGCCATTAGTAAACACTGTGCCAAGGCTGGACAAGGGGAACAGGTGAAAGCTGAAATTGGGGTGGGTGATTGTGGGGTGGGGGGGGGCGGAATCTTCCAAAAAAGGGGGTGAGAGTCAGTGAGAAGATGGGGTCAGTCATGTTGACTGTGGGGCCCCTGGAGAGAGAAGTCAAGGTAATTGCGATAGGAGAGGACAATCACAGTTAATTGGGCAAGTGGGATGAAGTTGGATGGCAGGTCTAGGGTGAGTGTCTAGTAAGTCTCATGGGGTGGAGCATGGAGCAGGACATGATTCGGATAATGAGAGAGGCAGGGTCAAGGTGGGCATGCGGATGATAATGGGTAGCAGCTCTGAGAGAAGAATGAGTATATGGTGATGGATTGTGATAGGAACCAGGTGGTGGGGAATGGTGGGAGTTAGTTCAAGAGTGACATAGGGCAGAAGAAATGGTGATATTGAATTGGTTTATGATGATGGAAGAGGTAAGTTGATGGGTGACAGAGGGAAGGTAGGTGGTGGAGTGAGTTTGAAAGGTGATGCACACTGTTTTTCCAAACTGATCTTGACCATATTTATGCAGTCAGTGAGATTCGGTGAGGTGGGAGGAGGGTCCTTGGGATTCAAGGTCAGCACAGGTGACTGACAAAAAGGAGACCCTATTAATTATAAAGCAAGTGGAAATCAAAATTCACTATGTTCTCTCTGTGCTGAAGCCCATATTGTAACACGTTTGTTCCTGAATTCATGAGTCTCATAACATCGAGATCCCAGCAAGTTGTAGAACTGCCATATGTTCTGTATCATTTGCCATCAGCTGCAGTCAAGTGGAGGGATGAAGGAAGAGAGGAAAGTGGATGATGTAAGAAGCACAGCTGGGTGCTCCTTGGTATCATGCACGTCCCTTTCCTTTTTCATCCTGGACAGCAGCCAACCCATGACTCCAACTCATCATCCTCATGGTAAATGGTCATGGTTGGCAAGGGATAAAGTTAATCTTTCTATGCTGTCCAAGATAATGGACTCTCTATAGAGTTTTGAGAGTCATTGAGAGAATTGGAAAAGTGTCTGCTTGAGGCATCTTGCATATGGCTCTTATATAAAAATCACCATAGTCTCAGTTAGCCATAGGCTGCTTTCCCCTTTGAGAGGGAGAATGACTGGTGATTTAGCACGAGGATCACCACATTTCGGGCAAGGCTGAGAAGAAAAGGCCTTCTAAAATAACCGCAGCCAGAACAGGAATTGAACTTGTGCAGTTTGTGTCGATCTGCATCACGAACCAGCTGTTCAGCCAACTGAGTTAAACTGGTTTTTATCACCCTGGTCAAGGAACAATGTTTCCATATGCATATGAATGGGCGGAATACTCATCTCTGTTCCTCCAGAATGTCCTTTACCTGGAAGGCGTGAGAGGGAGGCCAGGGGAAGGACTGAGCAGTAGCCTGCCAAGTTTGAGATGAAGGGAAATCTGCAAAGATCATGCTCACTTAATGTATCACTTCAATTCATTTACACCTCCAATGAGGTTTCAATGATGCAGACTACAGCAGCAATACTTTGAAATGCCTCTGACCAAAAGAAGGAGAAAGAAGATCTGGTTGAGGAGCAAGGGCCTGAGAGCAAGAGGATGTGGGCTTCTACAAGGTCAAAATGCTGGTGATAATAGCTCTCTTCAACAGCAAGAACTGACCAAGAACAGCAGAAATAATAAATGTGTAGAGTATAGGGCAAATGGTAGGATTCTTAGTAGTCTAGATGAACAGAGGGATCTTGGTGTGTATGTGCATAGATCCCTGAAAGTAGGCAGTCAGGTCGAGAAGGTTGTTAGGAAGGCATATGGAGTCTTGGCTTTTATTGGTAGAGGGATTGAATTTCGGAGCCGCAACGTCATGTTGCAACTGTACAAAACTCTAGTGCGGCCGCACTTGGAGTATTGTGTGCAGTTCTGGTCCCCACATTATAAGAAAGATGTGGAGGCATTGGAGAGGGTACAGAGGAGGTTTACCAGGATGTTGCCTGGTATGGAGGGCAGGTCTTATGAAGAGAGGCTGAGGGATTTGAGGTTGTTTTCGTTAGAAAGGAGGCGGCTAAGAGGGGACCTAATCGAAACATATAAGATGATTAGAGGTTTAGATAGGGTGGACAGTGATAGCCTTTTTCCTAGGATGGAAAAAGCTAGCACGAGGGGACACAGCTTTAAATTAAGGGGTGATAGTTATAGGACGGATATCAGAGGTAGGTTCTTTACCCAAAGGGTGGTTCGGGAGTGGAATGCCCTGCCTGCAGCAGTTGTAGATGCGCCAAGTTTGGTGGCGTTTAAGAGGTTAGTTGATAAGTATATGGAAGAGAAGGGAATGGTTTAGTTTGGAGGGGCATTGCTTTTTATATTGGTCGGCGCAACATCGAAGGCCGAAGGGCCTGTTCTGTGCTGTAATGTTCTATGTTCTATGTTCTATGACCCGAGCATGAATGTACTGCCAGCAGGGCTCTTATTTAAAGATGTGTGAAAGGCAACATCAAAGGTACTCTTCTATGTCTGGGGATAATTAGTCACATTTGCAAACTGCGCCAGTATGAACTGGAGCCTCAAGGACTCTGAAAGAGTGGTACAGATCTCCTGGCCTGCAATGAGTGCACGTCAGTCCAGGTGCCCTTTAAGTATGGCACAGCAACCTTGGACCCCATGGCAGGGTGGAAAACTTCCTAACTGTCCCTGCACAAGATTCACTGAGCTTAATGAATGGGATCAAAAACAGAAGAACATGTATGTTCACCAACCCCAACATCCATTGGGAATCAGGGGAATCACACTTAGTTTACCCCTGGCCTTGCATCGAATTTAGTCTCTGAAATAAAACATTCTATACTTTGGCATTAAATGGTAAGTCTGCCTCTCTATCCACAGAGAAGGATTTGATGAAACAGAATGTGTTACCTATCATTTGGCTGATCATTTTATTGCACATCTAAGTTCAATTGAAAAAGTTCATCATTTTGCAAGGTAATCCCTTGCCTCTTCCAGTAACTCTGAACTATTTCTTAAACATTTCTTTAGCGAATGCAGTGTCCTCAGCCCGATTCCTTTTCCTGGCATGTCTTTTCCAGAAATCTGACCCCAATGTACTCACAATTAATCACCATGCCACTTAGTTAAACAACATAATTGCAATTTGGACCTCCCATTGTTTTTTTGTATACTAGGTATCAGCACACAATTAGTTTATCAGTAATTATGGATATCGTCCATTATTCATTATGGCTGCTCTTGTCGCAAAATTTGCTCTCTTTGAAACTGATAGCCAGCTATTAACAATTGAACACTTCCTGAGCAACAAAGGCATGGGAATCAGAGACTGGCAGAAACACAACAGACTTTCAAGCAAGCTTGTATCAGATTATTCTTCATGGGATGTAGCTAATTAATTAAGATGATCTGTAAATAAAGAGAATTTTTATTTAAGTAATAATTAGCTTTCCTTCTTTGGATTTGGGAAGAAAAGATGGACTAGTTGCTGTTAAGTGAATGACTGAGAAAACAGGAGGAGGTGCTCAATGCTTGCCAGTGAATGAGCCTGGGCTAAGCATGGCGCACAATGTAATTTGGAGTAAATAGTCTGTGACATCTTTGAACATCTGATTGCCCTTCATGAACTACTGAAAAGGTCATCTAGAAAAAGGATATGAGAACATGTACTTGTTTGCATCATTGAACAAAGTCAAAGAAATTCCATAACACTGATTGTTCTGTTTCAAAACTGTACAGAAAATCACACTGAAAGGCAGATGATCACAGAATCATAGAGTCCCTACGGTGCTGAAGGAGACCATTCTGCCCATCGAGACTGCACCAATCACAATTCCACCCAAATCCTATTTCCGTAACTCTACATATTTACCCTGCTAATCCCCCTGACACCAAGATCAATTTAGTATAGCCAATCAATCTAACCTGCTCATCTTTGGACTGTCAAGTCCAAGCTATTTACTTTCATAGTGGCTGTGTTCCACAATCTGCCTTTATCTTTGATTTTCTTTTCTCTGTTAAGCTCCTCAGTACAATTTGACTTCCACTGATGAAATAATCAACGCCCTGGCTCACCTAACTTTAAAAATAATGGATGGGATTTTCTGCTCCTGTTCTTTTCAGGCTTGGTGGAGGGAGTGGGAAATCTCACAAGAGACCCATATTGCATTTTATGTCTCATCGTGATTGCCCCCTCCTTCCACCCCACCAGTGACGCAGTGTGAATATCATTCAATGCCGAGAACATTATAAGACATTTGAATCTGATTATCAGACCTCTACACCTTTGGTTAGATTTGATTTGATTTCTTATTGTCACATATATTAACATAAAGTGAAAACTATTCTTTTGCACTATACAGACAAGTTTCTTGCACACTATACAAACAAAGCACACTGTTTATAGAGAAGGAAATGAGAGAGTGCAGAATGTAATGTTCCACTCATAGCTAGGGTGTAGAGAAAAATCAACTTAATGCATGGTAAGTCCTTCCAAAACTCTGATGGTAGCAGGGAAGAAGCTGTTCTTGCATCAGTTGGAATGTGACTTCAGACTTTTGTATCTTTTTCCTGATGGAACAAGGTGGAAGAGGGAATGTCCAATGTGCATGGGGTCCTTAATTAGATTGACTGCTTTGTGGGAAGTATGGACAGTCAATGGATGGGAGGCTGGTCTGTGTGATGGATTGAGCTACATTCCTGACCTTTTGTAATCTCTTGCAGTTTTGGGCAGAGCAGGACCCATATTAAACTGCCAAACAACCAGAAAGAATGATTTCTACGATGCATCTGTAAAAGTTAGCATTCACAGACATCTTCAACTTCTCTTTACAACAATGTGAGGTCCCGATCTGTTTTAAGAAGACAACCATCATCCTGGGATTCCAGAAAAACCGAGCAGTGTGTCTCAATGTCTATCATCCAGTGGCTCTGACAGCCATCATTATGAAGTGTTTTGAAAGGCATGAATTGTGGCATGAATCAATTCTAACTTTCCAGACAACCTGGATCCAGTACAGTTTGCCTACTGTCACAACAGGTCCACAGCAGACACCATCTGCCTGGTCCTGCACTCAACCCTGGAACACTTAGGTAACAAATACACCTATGTCAGGCTCCTATTTATTGACTATAGGCCAGCCTTTAACACCATTATTCCCCTGAAACATGTCTCCAAACTCTGTGGCCTGGACCTCGGATCTTCCCTTGGCAAATGGATCCTGAGCTTTCTAACTCATAGACCACAATCAGCAAGGATAGGAAACAACACCTCCTCCACGATATCCTCAACACCGATGCCCCACAATGCTGTTCTCAGCCCACTACTATACAGTTTATACTCCTATGATTGTGTGGCCAAATTCCTCTTCAATTCAATTTTCAAGTTTGGTGACAACACTACTGTAATGGGACCAATCTCAAACAATCACAAGACAGAGTACAAGAATGAGATAGAGAATCTGGTGAACTGGTGCAGAAAGAACAACCACGAGAAACTACTCCACACCTAAATCATCCCCGCCACAGGAAATTACATTCTCGTCAGTTTGAGGGCAGGCAGATATGAGATATGGTCTCCTGGAGTGTGTGCTTGGTGGGCTTGGTAGGAGCGCAGGTGAGTGCATAACCAGAAGAGAGAGAGTCATTACTGGACATTACTGACATATTTCAGGAATGACAGGAAGATCTACAAGAATGATAATGGCTTCCATGATTAGTGGGAGCAGGAAGGAGACTGATCGGAGTATGGGAAACCTGCACAGACTGCTCTTCTACAAGGGTGAGTGGGATTTGGGAGGGATGGTTAGGAAGCTGGTCTCATGATACAAGCTTAGCAATACCATCGCTACAGCTGATAGAATGATCATTGAAAAATAAGTAGGGGAGGGGGTCTGAGGACTTATGGGAAAAGATGATGACTGTATTTTTGGGTTGATTGAAGGCACACCATTGTAATTACTGTTTCAGGACACAGTGAACGAAGCTCGGCTGAGACATGTTAGGACAAGGATTTTGATAATTTAACTAATGGTGCACAGTCTTCTGTGAATTTACTGGCTTGGGCCAAAAGTTGATTGTTTTTGATTAGATTTATTCCACTCAGTGCTTATGCAAACAGCTCCAAAGATCTTTGCACAATGCAGCTCAGAGGCCCAGACTTTATACATCTCAATACTTACATAAGATTAATAATTAGAGGCCAGAATTAGAATAATTTGCCCTTGAAAGGAGGCAACTTGACGGACTCCTCATTCAAACTAGAAGTGCCTGACTATACTCATCCAGATTCATTACCCCTGTTATGAAAGTGCTTTTGTGTCTGAGTGAATTGGGGGGTAGATGGACACAGCTTCCAGTGATCCTTAAGGAAGTGTGACAGCTGCAAGGGAGGATCAGGAGCTGTAGTGCCTGGAATGAGAGCAGCCCTTTATAATGACTCCCTCGTTTGGTAATGGAAGGTGATCATTTCCCTGTTCCACAGAGACAAGGAGGCATGTAGAATAGAAGCAGGAGGTAACATTGTTTTTTTTCATAGCTCTCATGCAATTAAGGAGGAGGAAAAAAGCCTGTTGCCATCAGGCTTTACAAAAGGAAGACCCTCGTCCTAAGAAATAGAGCCCAACAGGACCCCATGAAGAGCCAGAAGCTGTGGTGGAGAGATCAGTTCCACTGAGGCATTCGGCATGATTCAACGTATACTGAAAATGCTTCACATACTTGCAGATGAAAGAAAGAGAATGACATAAATGTCTTCACTTGTCAAAGGATGTGTTTGCTCATATCTACCACATTCATTGGGGACGGTCTGATACTACATGGACTGGGAAGTGATTCATTGCTAACGATAACTACCACTATCAATTTCTTTGTGAATTTCTTGTCCAGGAATCCACCAGGGATTTTTGGCAACATTCTATTCCTCTGCTCGTTGATGCATTTATGAACTCACCAATGCTTTATCCAGTAAAGTTCATAATTCCACCCATTTCTCCCAGGATGAAGCCAGCCAGGTTACCAGAGCAGCGAGATTTTCAACTGTATCTGTCTGCTTATAACTGCAGGATATCATTGACTGCAATGGCTTTAAGAGCTTTCTGGCAGCATCAACGACAATTCATCGATAGAACATATGTTCATTCTCTCAATACGCACCCGATCTATAACATCCAAAAGCAGATTATGGGTGGAATTTTACCAGTTCACCCCACCCATCGATGGGTGGAGTGAGCTGATAAGATCATGTGAAAGCTGAGAAAACAGAATCACGCCCGATTTGTCAGATCTTGCGATCTTACCAGAGGTGGATTTCCAGTGAAAGGCTGTATAAATTGTTTAAATATATTATAATCCTCATTTACATGGCATTAGCGAGCCCATCACTCAATCATCCGGTCTCAATTGCCTATATGGGCTCACCAGAAGAGGTTTTCTCTGGCGATGAATGGGGAATAGTCATGCTAGCCTCAACAGTAGAACGGAAGGCCATTGTGGCACCACAGAGCAACAAGAGCAAGGGGTGATGCTGCTTAGGTAATGCCAGTCTGGCAATGCCAGCTTGACATCTTATCAGACACCTTGATGGGATGTATGAGGGTGTGGCTTATAGATGCAAGGCCTGGGAGGCAGGGCCAGATTGAGGTGGTCCAGCCAGGGATGGACTGGGGGCTTGGCTGCCACTCTGCAGTCTGATCGGTGATTGGAGATGGGAGAACCTACTGCCACTCTGCATCAGATCAGTGGTTGGGAGAGGGTACTCTCTCAGTCTGGCAATCAAATAAGCTGGTAAGTGCTACATTTCCGGTGGTATGGGGATAACAATCGGCCGCAGGCCACTACAATTATGAGGGGCATTGCTAAGGCTGGCCCCAATAACAAGGGCCTAACAGCTCCTTCTCTCTCTCCATCAGGCCTCTGCTGTTGTTATTGTGCATTTGTGCACATGGAGGGCTATATGTCCACAATAACTTCCTCTGCTGCTGGCTTGCAAATTAAGCCCTGCTTACTGCCTAAAATAGCTATGTGCACAAAATTGGGTGTAAAAACTCACCCAAGAAATGGATCTTCAGTTCTCCCATTTTCACGCGAGCTGGACATTTAGAGTTTTTCTTGGAAAATTCCAGTCGATGCCTCTCATTGCAAGGGAGCTCACACAAATTTTATATCATGAACCACTCATCAGTGCCACAGATCCCCAAGGGTCATCAACACATTCAGGGGATGATGCCCGTTGGGTAATGACTAAGTTCTTCAGAGGAGAGGTACAATGTAGCTCATTCCATGACATATTCCTTGATTGAGCAGACCATTGGCATGCTGAAGACACAGTTCCAATGCCTGGTGCTCTCCAGCAATCTCCCAAGAGGTTGAACTGCATCTTTGTGGTTTGCTGCGCTCGGCACTCTCCAAAGGGGGAAATGAGTTGCCAGATGGAGAAATGGATGAGCTGCATATGAGGAGAATGTCACGTGGATGAAGTCAATAAGGCAAGCATGATGATGCCCTAGAGGTGGAGGCCACAGCCATGGGCCAGATGTGACAGTCATGCCCAAGTGATCTTTATAACCATGAGATTCTAGGATAATGAAAACAAATGGCTCATATAAACTGCTTTCATCAATACAGGATTAACATTAACATCTTTATTTTCTATCCTCAGCATCTCATAAAGGTCATCAACTTCAGAATAAGTGAACACAATTTTGTGTGACAATGACCTTGTCTTTGGAAGGTGAGACAGCCTCTGGAGTATGTAACTATTCTAATATGGGGTAAAAACTTCACTAGCTGTCACTGTGACAAAATTAAACATGGTGCAGTCTTTTCAAGCATCATATCAACATTTTGTAGAATCCCTGTAGGAGGCCATTCAGCCCTTTAAGCCTGCACTGACAATAATCCCACCAGGCTGTATTCCTGTAACCCATGTATTTACCCTGGCAATTTATTCTGACATGAAGAGACAATTTAACATGGCCAATCAATCTAACCTTCACATCTTTTCAGCGGCAGCTTTCAAGAAACATTGCAAACCTTGGTGCACCCATAGCAACATGTTTAAAGTGTTGCAATGTCCATCAAGGAGGACAATTTTCCATCACTGATTCTGATGTGAACATCTGATAGCTGAAATGAATCCAGGCTCCAGCATCTCTTCACAGGCCATCGTTCAGGCAAGAATAATGTTCTGGCATCATCCTCATGCTAGATTGTTCTTTCTGATTCTGTGATGTATCAGTCTCAGTCATGGTTGTGAGCCTATAAGTTGGATCACTTTTGTGCGCACAGAGAAAGCTTTAACAGAGCCATCGTCTGATCATTGACAAACATTCATGATATAGCTTACTATAGCATTTCCCAAGTTCACAACTAACATCGCCTTTGTATTTGTGGACAAGAAAATGCTGACATTGCATTTTGACATTAAGTCATTTCATATGTGAAGTCGTACGAATGAAGTAGTGGCATGATGGGAAAATTGGTCAAGTATTTGGTACAAATTAGGGAAAGCTGACCAAGCTATTCCAAAATACCAGACCCCTGTAAGACTCTGACTCTGCATAACTTAAGACATGAATAAGACCAGAGAAGGTCAAGCTATGCGAACCTCTGCAAGACCTGAAAAGGCTGACTCCACATGATATTGGGCCATATTACTGAGACAAGATAAAGTCAGAGATGATGAAGTCATCGGCCTTCCTCGGTTCTATCAAACGGACAAGATAAAGGTGTGAATGATAGACAAAGAGTTCTAGGAAGTCAGCAAGTTGTACCATGATTTATGACATTGTTTATGACGCTACTACTGATCAAATTCCTGAATAAGTTCTGGTCACACAAACCGATGATGATTATGTATAAATACTGAGCTGATTTTTTATGTAAGCGCGGACATGAGAAGGAATTAGCAAGTTGCAACGATTGCTCTTCAAACTCAAGTTACTGCTAATATTGTATGCAGTTTTTGGTAAATAAAGACTAGCTATTTTGTCGGAATTAATTTTGTTGAGTCTTTCTATCACAGTCAAGAAGCAGGAAAATTTCCACTTCAACACGTTGAAAGAAAGAACACCTGGGCCGTGCCATCTTCAGCTGCTTCAATAATAATCTTTCCTCCATCAGAAGTCAGACATGGGGACATTCATTGATGATTGCACAATGTTCAGCACCGTCTGTGACTCTTCAGGCACTGAAGCAATCTGTGCCCCTATTCAGCAAGACCTGAGCAACACTCAGGCTGAGGCTGATTAATGGCAACTAACATTCATGCCAACAAGTGTCAGGCAGTTAACTTTGCCAACCAGTGAGGCTTCAATAATCCCCTTGACATACAGAGACATTTCCATCGCTGAATTCCACGCTATCAACATCCTGGGGGTTTTCAAAACCTGGAGTTAAAAGAGTAATGATCACCACAAAAGCATTATTGATTGTTCTAAAAACCCATCAGGACTCCCCTGTGATCAGAAATGCAGACACTGCATTCTAAATCAGTATGGTTTCATAGTGGTTAGCACTGCTGCCTCACTGCACCAGGGACCTGGGTGCAATTCCCGGCTTGGGTCACTGTCACTGTCTTTGAGGAGTTTGCATGTTCTCCTCATGACTGCACGGGTTTCCTCCTACAGTCTGAAAGATGTGCTGGTCAAGTGCATTGCCCATGCTAAATTCTCCCTCAGTGAACTCAGACAGATGCTAGAGTGTGGCGACTAAGGGAATTTTACGGTAACTTCATTTCTGTACAAACAAAGAACAAAGAACAGTACAGCAAAGGAAACAGGCCCTTTGGCGCTCCAAACATGTGTCGCTCATCGGTCCAACTAGATCATTCGTTTGTACCCCTCCATTCCCAGTCTGCTCATGTGACTATCCAGGTACATCTTCAACGATCCCAGCGTGTCTGCTTTCACCAACCTACTTAGCAGTGCATTCCAAGCCCCCACTACCCTCCGTGTAAAAAAAGTCCCTCTAATATCTGAGTTAAACCTTGCCCCTCTCACCTTGAGCCCGTGACTCCTCATGATCATCACCTCCAACCTAGGAAAAAACTTCCCACTGTTCACCTCTTATATACCCTTCATAATTTTGTACGCCTCTATTAGGTTTCTCCTCATTCTCCATCTTTCCAAGGAGAACAACGTCAGTTTATCCAATCTCTCCTCTCCATTTACAGTGTTAACGTAAACTTACTTGTGACACTAATAAATAGACTCTAAATTATAGAAACAGATCAAAAGGTCAGGATCCAAACTGCATGTGGCCACAAAAAGCTAGCAGTAGTACACAGTTATGCTCATAATCAAACATCTATGTGGTTGCTTCAGATGGTGCTCTCCACATCAGGCATCACTTGCTGTAGGTGCCTGAACCAGCATCACCAAATATCACAACATCCAACGCATCAATTCTGCAATCTGCAACCTCTGCACCAGTGGAAAGGAAAGTCATTTCCAAAGCCAATGAAACAAACCCTGCAGTCATTGGGCACACCACAGGGACTCTGAGGACTGCAATACAAGGGTATTCCAAGCACAGCCAAACGGCACAATGATATGCTCAGGACACCTGAGCAGGCAGAATTCAAAGTTCAAGTTTTTTAAGAAGGGTGGGGAGGAAGAGACACATAGGGCTTTGTGTCAGGTGTAGCAGCTCAGATCAGTGCTATGCATATTGTAAATAATTTATGTTCTGTTGCCGAAGTTAGTGCTCTATATATTGTAAATACTTTATAACCTGTCACTGCTGTCCTACATTGTAATATGCCTGTAGTACTGGCTATCCTAACTTAAATGGAGAAAATGTAGACTGGGTGGTGAACTCTACATTAGAACAAAGAACAAAGAAAATTACAGCACAAGAATAAGCACTTTGGCCCTACCAGCTGCACCAACCATGCTACCCAACTGAATTAAAACCCCCTACCCTGCCAGGGACCATATTCCTCTGTTTCCATCCTATTCATGTATTTGTCAAGATGGCCCTTAGAAGTCACTACCATATCCGTTTCCACCATCTCCCCCGACAGTGAGTTCCAAGCACCCACCATCCTCTGTGTAAAAAACTTGCTCAAGCATCTCCTTTAAACATTGCCCTTCACACTTTAAACCTGTGCCCTCTAGTAATTGACTATTCCATCCTAGGAAAAAGCTTCTGACTATCCATTTTGTCCATGCCTCTCATAATTTCGTAGACTTCTATTAGCTCACCACTCAACCTCCGTCCTCCATTGTTCCAATGGTGGATGATGATGTGGACACAGGATACCCAACTCTACCAATAATTCTAGGCGTGAAATCGTGACAAATTCGGGCGTCGGGCCTTTAACACGATCTGCATGCATTTAAATTTATTTAATGATTTAATGAACCGCACACCCAACTCTCCCACCAAATCTCACTTTACCTTCTTCTAGTCTGTTCCAGATCTGCACTGTAAGTGACTTGCAAAATAAAAATCGGAAGCCAATAATTATTTTGCAGGGGAACTTCCAAAGCGGCTTCAGAGCCTGCAATGGCTCTCTGACCCAGATCATCCTCTGGGAAGGTGGGAGGGGGGGAGGAGGAGAAGGTGGGTCAGAGCATACTCTGGGGAGGGAGGAGGTGGGAAGGCAGATCGTTGTCTGGTGGTGAGGGACAGGTCTGATCACTCACTGATGAGGGGGGTGCGGACCAATCTCTGATGAGGGAAGGGGGTCCACTGCCCCTCTGCAGGAGATCAGTAGGGAGTGAAGGTGCGGCCACTCCAGTAGGAGGGATTCGCTCTTTCAGTAGGGAGGAGAGATTGCCTGCAGAGTAGCAGCGGACACCTCTGCCCCCTTCCCTTCCCACTGATCGCCCACAGAGTGGCAGCAGACCTTCCTGCCCTCTCACCAGAGATCCATCTGCCATCCCCATCAGTGAGCAATCGGGCCTCCCCCCTGCCCCACCCATGCCACCAGAGAATAATCAGCCCGCCCTCCCCCAACCCAGAAGATGCTGTGACCACCACCTTTATCACCCTCCCGCCGAGGATAATCTACGTCAGAGAGTCACTCTCTTTGCTTTCCTTTCTTTCCCAACCCGGGTGTGCTTTCTCAATTTTTTCAAACTGCGCATGTGCAGTTTAGAGCTCCGATCGTTCCAGCAGCACTAAGCCCCGCCCACAGCACGGATCAGACCGGAGAAGGCAAAAGGTGTATGGGCACACTGCAAAGAAGATTCTGGGCTCGGATCTGTATTACACCCGGATCCGGTCCTTAGATTCCAAATGGTAAAATCGGGCCCAGGAAATGACGTATTGGTAGCACAAGAAGTTCTTTTCCAATATGGATAGATACACAGCATGTAAAAGTTGCGAAGATTGTTGAATAAACTTTCTACTTGTTGGTCCCTTGTTATCAATCTATACAACTCAGCAACTTCAACAGTTGTTTAATTTAAAACAGAACACAAAGACAAAACATAGTTAAATATAAGTGAATTTGGTATTAAATTGCATCCAATAAGAATGAAACAAGTAATTGCTTAGTCTGGCTCCATCATCAATAAGCAACTAACATCTTTATATTGGGAAGTTGTCAGTCCCAGACATTTGACAAGTGTCACCACAAGTGAAGAGAGGTAGGGTGCATTTCACTGAAATTTTAACTCCCCTTATCTCCAACTAACCAACCTTCCATTCCCCACTATCCCATCCCAACAATAACACCTCCCTCCCCCCATCTGCCCAAGGCCCATTCTTGGTTAAAATCAGACCTTGAGTTTTTAGTCTCAAAGAAGCCAGGAAAAAATTTGCCAGCTTCAGGAGAATGGGATACAGGAAGATCATTAGAAGTTACTTTATTTAAATCAAGCAGGATGACTCATTGATTTGGGGAAGTGTTCATTATTTTTATTGTAATGCACAGACAAGTTGCACTGATTGCACTAAGTAAGTCTGATTAGAATAGAGCTCTATGTATTTATTTGTTGGCTAAGAAATAAAACAACAGTGCTTTGTTCTGGCCTTGTCTCAATAAAATGTAATGAGTGGAGAAGCAGGCGTGAGAATATGTGCACCCAGTATCCAACTGGTATGTAAAAGGGCTCACGTTGTTACATTCTCAGGTTACATTCTGATTTAAGTAAATACTTGGAGGCTACGTCAATTTTGGAATTGAAGAGATGTACGGCTTGCTTACAGGAATGATTGACACTAGTGAACCAGTCTCAATTATGTATCAGAAACAAACAACTTGTTTCTCTGCTTTTAGGCTTTTTCTCAGTTACAGGAACACATGGCTAACAGTCCTCACTGACCTACAGAGCGGTCAGTACATTATTTTTTAATCCTCATTTTTAAATACGTTCAAGATCTTTATTTTCCTCCAATTGCACCTTCCTTCAGCACAACAACCGTCTACCAAATCCTGCCTGCTTCTGATGCTGGCTTTTATTAATTTCCCTCTACTTCACCCCACCATTAATATCCATATCTATAGTCAACTCAGTCCCGTATCTAGACTTCCTCTCAAATGGGAAGTAGATTCAAAGTGTGTCAGTTCAGAGGGATCTGGGTGTCCATGTGCATGAATCACAGAAAGTCGGTATGCAGTGCAGCATATAATAAGAAAGGCAAATGGAGGTGATGCATTTTGGTAGATTGAACCAGGGCAGGATTTATTCATTAATTATAGGGAACTAAGGAGAGTTATAGAACATAGAGATCTAGTAGTATAGGTTCATAGCTTCTTGAAAGTAGAATCACAAGTGGACAGGTTGGTGAAGAAGGCATTTGGTATGCTTGGTTTCATTGGTCAGAACATAGAACATAGAATATAGAACAATACAGCACAAACAGGCCCTTCGGCCCACAAGTTGCGCCAATCACATCTACCAATCCACAGACCTATCTATAACCCCCTATCCTATTCTTTTCCATATACTCATCCAGAAGTCTTTTAAAAGACCCCAGTGAGTTTGCCTCAACAATCTCCGATGGCAGTCGGTTCCATTTACTCACCACCCTCTGAGTGAAAAACCTACCCATGACATCTCCTTTGTATTTGCTTCCCTGCGCCTTAAATCTGTGTCCTCTCGTAGCGACCATCTCAGCCCCGGGAAATATTCTCTGAGAGTCCACCCTATCTATTCCTCAATACAGGAATTGGGATGTCTTGTTGAAGTTATACAAGACATTGACAAGGCCACACTTGGAAAACTGTGTATAGTTCTGTCACCCTATAAAAATAATATTATTATACTAGAATGAGTGCAGAAAAGATTTACTAGCATGCTACTGGGTCTTGATAGCTGTAAGGAGAGGCTGGATAGACTGGGACATTTTTCCTCTGGGGCATAAGATGCTTAGGGGTGATGTTATAGAGGTCTATAAAATATTAGAATCCCTATAGTGCAGAAGGAGACCATTTGGCACTGGCCACAATGCCACCAAGGCCCGTTTTCAATAACCCCATATATTTACCCTGCTAATCACCTGATATTAAGAGTCAATTTACCATGGTCAATCAACTTAGCCCACACATCTTTGGAGTGTGGGAGGAAACTAGAGGAAACCCACACAGACATTGGGAGAACATGCAAAATCCACACAGACAGTGACCCGAGACCAGGATCGAACCCAGGTCCCTGGTGCTGTGAGGCAGCAATGATAACCACTGTGCCACCATGCCACCCCGCCACCTCTATGACAGGCAAAGATCAGCTAGAAAGTCAATATCTTTTCCCAAATGTGGGGGAGTCTAAAACTGCAGGGCATAGGTTTAAGGTGAAAGGGGAAAAATACAACAGAGTCCAGAAGGGCATTTTTTTTCAAACAGAAAGTGGCGAGTGTCTGGAACAAAATGCCAAAGGTAGTAATAGAGGTGAGTACAATTTTGTCTTTTAAAAAGCATTTAGATAATTACATGGGTAAGATGGGTATAAAGGAATTTGTGCTAAACACAGGCAATTAGGACTAGCTTAAGGGTTAAAAAAAAGGGGCGGCATGAACCAGTTGTGCTAAAGGACCTGTTTCCATCCTGTGAACTTCTATATGACTCTGTGAATCTTGTCATTTATCTTGGATTTTAAGAGTAAAGAAATGTTGTTACAATTGTATACGTGAGACCACACTTGGAGTATTGTGTCCAAGTATTGGTGTCCTTAGTTGAGGCAGAATGTGATGGCAGTGGAGCAGTTCAAAGGTTGATTCCAGAGGTGAAAGGGCTGTCGAATGAGGAGTTGAATAGTTTGGGCTTGTGCTCACTGGAGTTCAGAAGAATGAAGGGGGAAATATGATTGTGGTATATAATATGCTAAAGGTGATTGTTAAGGTGGACATTGAACAGATGTTAGATCGTCTCGAACAAGCAGTCATGGATATAGAGGAAAAGGAGGTAGGTTCAAAATTGAGATGAGGAGAAACCATTTCTCTCAGAGGGTTGTGAATCTGTGAAACTGACTGCCCCAGAATACAGTGGAGGCAGATTCAATCAACAGATTCAACAAAGAGATAGATATGTTTCTGGTGAAAAGCAGGATAAAGGGCCGTGGGGAATAGGAAGGAAAGTGCAATTGAGACTAGGATAAGATCAGCCACAACAGTCATGTTAAATGGTGGAGTGAGCTTTACGGGTGAATTGCCAACTCCAGCTCCTAATTTCTATGTTCTTATGTATGCAACCCTTTTCCTGTTCCAATGTTCCAATTCCTTCTTTAAAATCTCCTTAACTTTGCATCTTTGATCAATTTTGAGCTTCAAGATGAGACTTGGAATTTGTTTTTGTTGAATAGCCTCCTTCTATGCTGTAACAATTCCATGGTTCTTGTTCTGTATTATGAGCAGAAAATAGATGCAACAGTGTCCAATTTTGGGGACTAGCATTCTGCATCCCAAAATATGGAATCAAGTCAAAACCTAATTTCAAATTTGCCTAAGGCAACCTACTTGGGCACCATTATTTCATGCAAAAACTGACTGATAGAAATTCTTATCCTTTTATACCCCTTTCTTTGGCTTGCTTTTCTTTTTGAGCTGGTATATTCTGGGAAGTGGCTTGGGTTGTAGTTATGAAATTGTTATTGTTCGGGGCAGAAACTTCAAAGTATTTTATGGAGCCCACCTGGATCATAAGTTTTACAATTTGAATTTGGCTTGGATAAGCATAATATGTTTCACTTCAGATATGATTCAAATGACCCACTAGGGAGCTTTATCAAACAAAGTTTATTTAAGAATATAGTTAACATGTATGGAAAGGAAATTAGCAATTACTTTTATCAATTACCAGCAAAGCCAAAACTACCATGATAATGCATGACTCTAAACAAAGGTATCTAATGTTCTAGAGGTATCTAAAGGTATCATGTTCCAAACAAACCAATTCCATAAACAAAATCCTTCCACAGGTTTAGCACAGCAAAATAAATGCTCACATCATACTGGAACTGAGCCCTTTGAATAAATGTTGCAATTCTCCTGATACACTAAGAATAGTTAGATGTTAGAACAGCTTCCCAAACCACCAGGGAGAGACTCTAGTCAAACCATCAACAGTAGATTTTTCTACCCCAGGAAGGTTTTTAGCTAACCAGCAGAATTTTCCAAAATCAGGGAGTGAGAGAGTGAGAGAGACAATTATTTCGAATTCAATGTCCCTTCTAAAACTGAAATTAAACAGCAGCTCAGAACTGAAAAGGGAAGAGCTCCTGTCATTGGACCTGCAAGCATTCTTCCTCCTGACAATGCAAGGTCATAAAACTAATTTCCAATATAAAAGGAGAAAAAAAAGGGCTTCCTAGTAGACAGGCTGGCAACAATTTCATCAGCTAGGGCTGTGAGCTACAGAGAACATTATTTTAATTAAAAACTCTTAAAGATACATTAAAGTCACAAAATGCAAACCAAAGATTTTCTACCTGTGCTATTTGTGGTGGACATATAAAGTATTATAAAGAGTTAATTTAAATTTTCAATTATCCTCAGTAATACACAAAGACTCCAATTTTTAGGGTGGCAAGCACTCAGTGCTCACCATTCAGAAAGTCAAGGGGAAAGTTATCTCAGCCAACTCTAAAGACCTGCTATCATGTTACACTCTAATTGCTAGAAGGCAAGACTTCTGTCTTGACTTGGAAGGAAGTCCTACCTTGGAGAGTTGTTGACCAATCAGATCAGCCAACAGTTTTCCAGCCCATCAGATACAGTGCTGTAGTGGCTGGTAGACCATGTGGCACTTCAAGTCTGCTCCACCATTCATTTTGATCATGGCTGATCAAGTCCAATATCTTGATTCTCCTCCTCTCCCCCCACATCTCTTTAGCCCTTAGACCTGTATCTAATTTTTTTTTTCTTGAAATCAGAACTTCAGGTACATTATTCAAGCTTTCCTTTTTGATGACTGAAGAAAAGTACAAATTTAATTCCTCAGCCATTTCTTCATTTCCCATTTTAATTCTCCCATTTCTGACTGTAAGGAGTCTATATTTGTTTTTGTCAATCTCTTTCTCTTTATATACGTATGAAAACTTTGCAGGCAATTTTGATGTTCTCTGCTGGCTTATTTTCATTCTTTATTTCTCCTTTCCCATTTTTTTTCTCAGTCCTTATCTGACTCTAGTTCTTGATTTCTCTGCCTATTACTTTCCTTATTCTCCTTACTGCCTTTTCCTCTTGTTCTTAATTCCCCCTTTCTCTCTTGCAAAGGTTCCCATCTCCTGCCACATTACTTTAACCCGTCCCCAACATTCTAGCAAGTACTGTCCCAAGAACATCACTCACTGTCCTGTCCAGGTGTATCCTGTCCAGTTGCTACATTTCCCACCTCCCCAGAACCGATCCCTATGCCTTAGGAATCTGAACCCATCCTCCTCTCACCATCTTTTCAGCCATGTATTCATCCTATGTATTCTGCTATTTCCAATTTGATTAGTATGTGGCACAGATGGTAACCCCGAGATCACTACTTTTGAGTCCTAATTTTCAGTTTACTTCCTATATTCTGTTTTTAGGACCTTTTTTTTAACCTATGTCATTTGTATAATGTATACTTGGTTGTTCGCCCTCCCCCTTCAGAATATCCTGCAGCCACTCTGGAACTTCCTTGACCCTAGGACCAGGAAGGCAATATACCATCCTGGAGTCTCATTTGTGGCACAGAAATGCCTATCTATTCCCCTTATAATTTAATCCCCTATAACTCTTGCATTCCCACACTTTTTACACTTCCCCTCTTCAGCAGAACCAATCGTAGTGCAATGGATTTGGCTATTGCTGTTTTCCTCTCAAAGGCCAATTCCCTCAACATTGTCCAACATGTTACATTTAATTTGCAGGGACCTCTCTTGCCCTGCCTGGTGGTCACTTGTTTCCTTCCTGTTTATTGTATGAGCCTGCGGTGTAACTATTTGTCTGTATGTGCTATTCACGATAACCTCTACCTCACAGATGTTCCACAGTTTTCCCAGGCACTGCTCCAGATCCAAAATGCAAGCTTCCAGAAGCTGCAGATACTTCCTGCACACATGCTGGCTCCAAACACTAGAAACTTTCAATCTCATGGGGAGAAAATAATGAGTATGGCTGTCAGTCAAAAGCCAACTCTCAAGCTTAGAAACATGGCTCTAAAACCCATAGGTTGAGTTCTTCCTGTGAATGTCACTCTCTACCCATGTCCTGAAATTCCCATGTGGAGCAGAATTTGCAATTAATGGAACTAAGATATCTTGCCATAGTTCATTTTACTGGATGCCTTAAGTAATCAAAAGTGAAATTGAAGACTTTAATATCAAACCCAATTTTAAACCTAATGTATCTATTCCAGTTCTTACCTTAGTTCTTAGCACCTTACCTCAATACTTACCCTCAATATTGCTCTGAATTTTTGTGTTTCTGTCACTCCTTCCTGTCTGCTCTAATTCTGAGCCCACTCCAATGTCAGTCTTTCAAGTTCTGCCTGTGCTGCTTTTGATCTGGAGCTTATGCTGTCACTCTGTCTTCAATCTCACTCCACTCTCACTCAACTCCTGCAGAAAGAAAATAACAACTAAAGGAAAAGGAAGAATTCCAGCAGTTTAGCCCGAGTGGATTAGTGCATTCCTCTGTTTCTGAATTGAAGTGACTGTACTTAAAATGCCAATTTTTGCTTGTCTCGTACTGAAGAACTCAGTAAGAATTTAGCAACACCAATTTTTAATCCAACCGATTTATTTGATAGTAAAATTGCGAGCTTTCAACACTCTGTGTCTTCCTGAGGCAAATGCAGTGTTCTGGTCTGCAATAGCACACATCAGCACAGACAGTCAGAGATTGCTGGTTAGAATGTGAATCCTTACATCTAACCTGCTATTCAAGTGTTAAAGTGGCTAACAATGTGTGTGAAGGGAATCCTGAGCATTGGTTAGAGAATTGTGTATTTTCTCCAGACAGCACAGTAAGTGAGGTTTTTTGCTAACCCAGGCAAGTTACGGGGGTTACAGATAGTGTGTCATGAAGCCAAGATCCCTGTTAAGACCGTCCTCATGTGTGCGGAGCTTGGCTATCAGTCTCTGCTCAGCGACTCTGCGCTGTCGTGTATCACGAAAGCCCCCTTGAAGAACATTTACCCGCAGGTCGGAGGCCGAATGCCCATGATTGCTGAAGTGTTCGCCCACAGGAAGGGAACTGTTTTGCCTGGTGATTGTTGAGCAATGCTCATTCATCCACTGTCATAGTGTCTGCATGATCTCCCCAATATACCATGCTTCGGGACATCCTTTCTTGCAACGTATTAGGTAGACAACGTTGGCCGAGTTGCAAGAGTATGTACCGTGCACCTGGTGAATGGTATCCTCACATTTGATGATGTTGTCCGTGTCTATGATCTGACATGTCTTGCAGAGGTTGCTGTGGCAGGGTTGTGTGGTATTGTGGTCACTCTTCTCCTGAAGGTTGGGTAGTTTGCTGCGAATAATGATCTGTTTGAGGTTGTGCGGTTGTCTGAAAGCAAGAAGTGGGGGGGTGGGGATGGCCCTAGCGAAATGTTCATCATCATCAATGATATGTTGAAGACTCCGGAGAAGATGTCGTAGCTTCTCCGCTCCGGGGAAGTACGGCACCTCGTACTGAAGACCCAGGGACTCAGTTAATGAGGTGAGACTACCTGTTCTCTCACAAGAATGAGAGAAGCTATAGTAAAACAAAAGGAAACCTGCAACGTGTTAGAATGCAAAATGGAAAATTAAAGATGCACTGTATCTGATCAATGATCAATAGTGAATACGGGACAAAATGATTGAGATGCAATCTTGCTCAAAAGAGGTGATGAAGAGTACTATGCTAAATTATGATTAAACAGTAATTCTTCTGAGTAAACTATATTGCATAAAATGAGCAATAAAGTGTTAAACATCTGCTTAGAGTGTATGATAAATAGATATAATATAAATAAAGGTACTCTTGTACGTTATCTGGATTGCTCTTTAGTGGTATTATACTTGTAACCTTCAATTGCCACCAAATGGATGGATTTCAAAATTAATTCTAGTGCTGGGTGTAAGGCCGAGTCTCCAGAGGAGAACGTGACTGCTTCAGAATAGGTTTCAATGAACAATAACACTATATTCAGCAATCGTTCTGAATTCCTTTTACTTGTGTTACGTGTAACCCCTTCTTTTCTTTAAATGTCTCCACTATCTTGTATTATACACTTGGTCCTTGAGAGACATAGCGTCCCTTAGCGCTGAATTCATACATGCTGGTAAAAAGATTCTAACTCTCTTTTGTGATGTTCTATAAGATGTTAAAAGTTGTATAAGGTTATGTTAAAACAGTCATACATAAACCCCAAAGGTTTGCACAGCTCAATCTCTTTGCTGCCTAATGTCCTTGTGTTAATAGGCTGCTGTACTTACCTGAGTGTCAACATTCTATTTGAATAAAACTAAAGGGATTTGTAAGGTTACTAATCTCCCATGTTATATAGCTGCAATTATACTACACTGAGAGAGGGCTTTTAAGATATTTTAAATAAAAGTCATGGCTGTTGCTTTCACCCTTCTTTAATTTATCATCTGAGTCGAAAGGGAAAAAATATATGTCTTCAGCTGAGAACATTAACCGCCAGGAGTTTTCACTCAGTTACATGATTTATTCAGCACATCTTGCCTAAATTCTGTTAAACTAGTGCAAACGATTAAGAAATTTCAAACATGTTCCATTCAGTGCAAATTGTGCTTTCATATTGTATTGCAATGGTTTAAAACAAATTGCACTAGAAGCAGACCTGTTCATAAAATTGTCTGCACACCCAAACTGAGTCAATCAGTATGTTGTGAGTGAATACTAAAATTTCAGGCTTTCGTGGTTCTTTTAAATTTAAGCTTCTTGGAGCAGAAATAAGCCTGGGCAGAATATATGGCATTATGGGTGTGAACCTGATTATGTTGCCAGTGAGAGGTGATGAAAGTTAGAGATCACATTCTCACTGTTGAGATTCACCAGTCCTGTGTTTTGCCAGGTCAAGAGTCCCCTGCTGCTAATCGTGCACATTGAAAGAGTGGATTCCATATCCCATCCTTAATGTTACAGTTACGGTAAAACATTCATTCTGAAAGTTTTGTGTGAGGGCAATGTGATTGTGTATTCTACGAAACTAGAAGGCATTTTTCAATTAGCAATCCTATGGAGATACTTTTAACTATCCCCCCCCCCCCCCCCCCCCCCCCCCCGGCCCCCCCGCCAGGTGGGTTTTGGTTAAGTGGAAATTTAAGAGATTAACAATATGAAACAGGAATCCACTTTGCTTGGGACCTGCCCACTTCATCTTTTAACATAGCTGGGAAGAGGAAGAGCTGGATATTTCAGTCCCCTTGATGCTCAGGGGAAATTTAGTATAATCAATCAGCCTAACCCGGATATCTTTGGACTGTGGGAGACAATCAGAACTCAGTAAGAATTTAGCAACACCAATTTTAAATGCAATCGATTTATTTGATAGTGAATCTGTGAGCTTTCAACACTCTCGTGTCTTCGTCAGGCAAATGCACTGTTCTGGTCTGCAATCACACACATATCCACACAGACAGTTACAGATTGCTGATTAGAATGCGAATCCTTACATCTAACCTGCTATTCAAGTGTTAAAGTGGCTAACAATGTGTGTGAAGGGAATCCTGAGCATTGGTTAGAGAATTGTGTATTTTCTCCAGACAGCACAGTAAGTGAGGTTCTTTGCTAACCCAGGCAAGTTACGGGGGTTACAGATAGTGTGTCATGAAGCCAAGATCCCTGTTAAGACCGTCCTCATGTGTGCGGAACTTGGCTATCAGTCTCTGCTCAGCGACTCTGCGCTGTCGTGTGTCACAAAGGCCCCCTTGAAGAACATTTACCCGCAGGTCGGAGGCCGAATGCCCATGACTGCTGAAGTGTTCGCCCACAGGAAGGGAACTGTTTTGCCTGGTGATTGTTGAGCGATGCTCATTCATCCGCTGTCGTAGTGTCTGCATGGTCTCCCAATGTACCATGCTTCGGGACATCCTTTCTTGCAACGTATTAGGTAGACAACGTTGGCCGAGTTGCAAGAGTATGTACCGTGTACCTGGTGAATGGTATCCTCACGTTTGATGATGTCGTCCATGTCTATGATCTGGCATGTCTTACAGAGGTTGCTGTGGAAGGGTTGTGTGGTATTGTGGTCACCGTTCTCCTGAAGCTTGGGTAGTTTGTTGCGAACAATGATCTGTTTGAGGTTGTGCGGTTGTCTGAAAGCAAGAAGTGGGGGGGTGGGGATGGCCCTAGCGAGATGTTCATTGTCATCAACGATATGTTGAAGACTCCGGAGAAGATGTCGTAGCTTCTCCGCTCTGGGGAAGTACTGGACAACAAAGGGTACTCTGAAAGAAACCCATACAAATATGGGGAGAACATGCAAACTCCAGTGACACCCAAGGCCATAATTAAACCCCAGTCCCTAATGCTGTGAAGCAGAAATGCTAATCATTGTACCACTGTGCTGCCCATACCTCAAGGTGTCTGATGGCAACTAAGGTTGCAAATGGAAGGGTGTTGAAAATCTAGAATCTTGATGAGAACAGAACTGGAGGAAACTCAGAGACTTCTGAAGAGTTCCATGCTGATGGTAGATATAAGGACAGGGATGATTAAGGCCATGGAGGGATTTGAATAGAAGAAAAGAATTTCAAAATTAAAAAGTTTCTGCCTATGCTACCATTCATGTCTGATTTGTAAGTAGAGGGGTAATTAATGAGTAAATATATTTAATCTATAGAACATGGCTTTTAATTGATATTGGTTTTCCAATGGCAAAACATTAAATTAAATGGGAAATTAAATCAATCAAACAGAAAGTCCTTGTGTTCAATCATAATATGTAATTGATAATGTTTATGATATCAGTTTAGAAGTAATATTAAAATTAAATGCCCACAGATAAAAGTGCACTGCATCATTTGATTGTACATCTTTCAACTGTTAGTTTGAAGATTTCTACCTCAGTTATGCTAATTTCTTTTGCGATTTTTGACCATGACCTAATGCAATGGTTATCCTGATGTCTTTGATATGGTGTCTGATTTTTACTGTGAATAGAAAGGTGTAAAAAGAAGGCAAACATTTATAGGCTTATGTAATTTGATCATCCAGATGTGGCACATCTTTTATCCTTCTTTTGACTGCAAAGTCTGCTGGGAGAGGCAAGACATTCTTTAACCTTTTGTTCTGAAACAGTTGATGGCAATTTTTATCAAATCATGACTATATGCCTGAGAATTTATTGCAGCAGAGGTGGCGGGGGGCAATGGGGGTGGACGATTCTCTCACAAAAATTCAAAGTGTTGAATTTGTGTAAAAACAGGAGTAAATATCACTGTTCTTTTCAGCAGGGGTTTCAAAATGCATTTCCCACACCCTGTGCACTGTAGAGTACAGTCAGAAGCCTCACAACAGCAGGTTAAAATCCAACAGGTTTATTTGGCAACACAAGCTTTCAGAGTACTGCCCCTTTATCAAGGAGTGAGACTCTGAAAGCTGGTGCTGCCAAATACAATTGTTGGACTTCAACTGGTGATGTGAGAGTTCTCACTGTGCTTAGCCCAGTTCAACACGAGCATCTCCACATCATCACTGCAGAGTGCACCAGCATGATGCAAATGAAAAATCTGTGGGTGAGGCCAAATCCCAACCAAGAGGCAAGCAGCATAACATAGAGCAGACCACTGTGCATGGGGTGACCTGTCAGTGCCAAGATTGGCACATGCACAGTAGCTGCATACTGCCAGCCTCCTAATTTCTGGCCAGCTCAATCACTGGCCAGCTCCATGATAACCCTCCACCTCCCCCGCATCACTGCCTCTCTAGCTTGGTCCGATTGCTGGCCTCCTGGATGTACTCAGGCCATCCTTCCCCCACCACCCCCCGCCACCCCACTCGGCCCACCTGCTCTCATCCCCAGCAGCCCCAATCTCCCAAATTCCCAATCTCCTGACTCCCCCAAATCCCCAGCAGCCCTGATTCACTCCGATCTCATTCACTGATACCCCCAACACCCCTCGCAGTCCTGATCACTGCCCTCCCCAGCTCTTATCCCGATCCTCTGACCCTACCACCCCAGCAGCCCCAATCTCTTGACATCCCCTCACCCCCCAAATGGCAATCCCAACCCCCATTCCTCACCAACCTTGATGGCCAGCCTTAATTGCTGACTTCCCACCCTCCGTCTCCCAGCCAGACTGTAGGTTGGCAGTGGGACTCCCCACCAATCCCGGAGATTTTAGTCCCAGCCCCGTTAATTACATTTAAATTGTATTTAAGTGATCATGATAATAATTTATTCAGCTCTGCAACTTAAATCGGTCCGGAGCTGACAGTGCCAGGAATCCAGTGCCCAGAGAGTCGTGAAGGTTGTGACACCCAGCGGGAAGTCTGCCAAATGGATAGCATAATGGGATAGGAGAATCAGCTCTTACATGTCTAGATTTAGCAGCCCTAAAAGATGTCATTTCCAACTGAGCATGATTCTTTTTAAAACCTCAAAGCTTGAAAAGCTCCTTGATGATAACTGTTTTACATGATTGATGGAACCCAAAAGGAGTAAAATACAAATTCTCCAGATGGTTGCATGTCCAAGTCAAATTATCAAATTGTACAACTCGCATTGTCACAGAGCAGACTTCACTACAGTGACAATATCAATAGAATAGAACCTGCCTTCTAAAATGTAAAGAATGAACTTGTATTGATGGAGCACACGTCAGGATGCCACAAAATGCTTTACAGCCAATGAAGTGTCTTTTAAAAAGTTTAGTCATTGCTGTAATGTCAGAAATGTGACAGCCATATTGCAGAGCACAAGGTCCCTCTGGACAGAAATGAAATAAATGATCAGACAATCTGCTTTAGCTGAGGGATAAATATTGACCAGGACATCCATCGAATCTACCCAATTTCTTCAAATAGTGCCGTGGGATCTTTTGTGCCCAGCTGTGAGGATGGATAGGACCTAGGTCACACATATCTGAAAGATGCCATTTCTAATTGTGTAGCATTCCCTCAGCGCTGCACTGAAGCAGTAATCTGGATTATATTCCCATTTATTTGGTGTAGGACTCAAGGATATGAGTATCATCCACTGAGTTACAACTGCCACTTGCTGTATGCTATGAATGAAAATCTTAGATTGAATGGAGAAGGTGGTTGAGAGCAACTCTAACATTTCAACCCTCAGCATCTGACACTCATTGTAGAACTCATTGTATGAGCAGCATAGAAGTACACAATTTAAAATGATCCAGTTCAAAAATGCAGAAGTCAAGCTGAGACGAATGGACACATGAGAGAAGAAAAATTCAAGTAAATGTGCAAGACAAATAAAAAGCTTTTGACTGAAAGTATTGGAAGTTAATTGCTGGTGAATTAATTCTCCATTTTTTTCTCTTTCTGTACATTGGTTTTCAGATCTTATTGCCAGCATGGTACATTGTGGGCTCTCAAAATGAAAAATGTGCAGTGATTGCAATTACTGTGGGCTATAAGGTCTCCACATTGCAACATTTTTCTAAACATTCTGCTTCTAAATACAGGCATTTGAAAACACTTATCCTGTATGCTTCATCATTTAAATTGAAAATTTAATGCAGGCTGTCATAACGCTCAATAAGAATTGCCAAATTTCTGCTGGCTGATTGCGAGCTTACATGGAACTCAGTGAAATTACTGTGCTAACAGTAAAATAAAATGATTACTGCCAGTGTTGAAAAGATAACCAATGAGTCAACTATTCATGCATGAAAGTAAATCATAAAAAAGAGGAAAGAAAACAGCTTTTAAAGCTTTGTGTTCATTCTCACCCTAAGTAGATGAGGGAATGGTTAAATACTGCAGTGCACTTGGTCCACTGGTGTGAACTTAGTTTAACTTCATCTGAGAACTCCATGCATATGCAGAAACACAGCAAACAGTAACCAATTATAAGGGGTCCATTAATGAGTGCATTTATATATTTACTAATGATACTCAGAATAAATTGTTTTATTACTTTGACATGCTTTTATTTTAAGTGTCATGGTTATTGGGTTATTGTTGCCTTCTGTCCTTTCATAACCAGTGGACCATTTTGAGAAATGCATTCAGGATAATAGCTATTAAAACTTAGGCAGGAGATTGAATAAATTCCGCTCCTTATTTTTGCTCACAATGAATTATTCAACAAAATTAGACATTGAAACAGAAAGCCAATTTTAATTGAAGGCTATAAGGACTTGTTTTCAAGTATTCACCCATAATTATTTGAACATTTTATCTTACAACTTATTCCAACAATTATGACAGATATCAGAATGTTGATTCCTGCAATCTCAAGTAACATTCCTGAATACTTTCCTCATTAGAGGAGATATACACAATCCAAGGCATGATCTGACAATAACATTATAATTACCACACCCAAACATTATCATAGAATCTTTACCATGCAGAAAGAGGCCATTTGGCCCATTGAGTCTGCACCAACAACAATCCCACCAGGCCCTATTCCCCTAACCCCACATATTTACTCTGCTAATCTCCCTGAAGGGCAATTTACCATGGCCAATCAACCTAACATGCATGTCTTTGGGCTGTGGGAGAAAGCCAGAGCCTGAAGAAACCCATGCAGACAAGGTGACAATGTGCAAACTCCTCACAGACACTCACTCAAAGCCAGAATTGAACTCAAATACCTGAAGCTGTGAGGCAGCACTGCTGACCTCTGTGCCACTGGATTGCCTTATGCTTAGGTTAGCATACAACAAGTCACATTAGTAGAAATACTTGTATATTTACATTATTGAGTTAATACGCAAGATGGTGATTGGTATCTTGCCCTCACAGTTGTGTGGATTTGAAACTCATCAGGGCTCTCAAATAAATGAGTTATGAATGTCACTTTAATAACTGTGATGCCTTTGTAGGACCTTTGCTGTTTTTGTTTTGTTTCTGAAACATAGCTATCCAATTTTAAGATCCTTCCAGAACAATACATATAAACTGTGAAGAAAAAGCAAAAGTAGAAATATTTTTTTTTGTTCTGCAATATTTACCACCACAAAAATAAATTTCACTTACATGATGTCTTTAACATCTGAAAACATGCCAAAGTTTAACATATTGCTGCTGCATGTACAGACTGTGCTATATTTTATGCAAAAACTGTTTTTAATCTACTGAATGTCAAAATTTTGCTGCAGAGATTACCATTACACAAACTAGAAGCATTGTCACCTCTACGATCTGCAGCATTCTTCATGCTGGTCTCCTGCTTCCATAAGGAATTTTATTTATGGATTTGTATCAGTCCTCATGGATTGTGTGTTGAAGATTGTTGTCTACTGCAAAGAAAACAATGGTGTGTACCTTGCAAGCTGAACTTTTAACAGCAGTGAATACAGTCACATTATCACTTCTGTCAGCTTTTTCTCATTTGCAAATTACATCTTTATTTGTGTTTTTTTTCATTCATGATCTCCTTTTATTCTCCTTCTTTTCATTTCCACTTCCAGCTCAGTACTGAATATCATCAAGTTTAACAAAATTGTTTCCTTACAGTATAAGGCACACAACCTCCTTGAATAGTTACACTATAATAGCTGGTAATCTTGTTTGTTTAACACTTTATTCTGGACAGATGATAACTTAAATCGGGAATAGAACCTAGGTCCCTAATGCTATAAGGCAACAATGCTAACCACTGTACCATCATGATATCCCAACAATATTGCTCTAATTTGAGCTGAAATCCTGCAGTAATAAAATGTTCTCTGAACAAAGGCAGCTAGGGATGAGCAATAAATACTGACAAGCCAGGGATTCCCCTGTCGTAAGAATGACTTAAAATAAAAATAAAACATATCCAATCTTTTAAAAACACATTCAGTAAACAGAAACAAATTTGCCTGTAAGGATACAACATTATAGAAAAGGTCTTGTTGAAGCAGCTTGCTCCATCATTGACCACTTACAACAACAAAACAGCAACAATCTGTATGTTCTACAGTGCCTTTAACGTTGTAAGATGTCCCAAGCCACTACATTGGAGCATTATGCCACAAAGCCATGTAAGGAGAAGTAAGGAATGGTGTCCAAAAACTTAGTCAAAGAGACGGGCTTTTAAAAGTAGCTTAAAGAAGCAACATAGGGACGCAGAGATTTGGGAGGATATTCCAGAGCTTTGATCTAAGCTACTGAAGATGTGGACTCCAATGTTGAAGTAAATAAAGTTAGAAGTACACAAGAGGCTCAAAGTATGAATCACAGATATCTTGGAGAATTGTGGGCCTGGAGGAGGTTATAGAGGTAGAAAAGGACAAGACCATGGAGAGATTTGTAAACACGAATCAGGTTTTTAAAATGGAATAATTATTTGACTGGAAGCCAACATAGTGAGCACAGAGGTCATAAGGAAATGGAACTTGGTGCCAATTAAGTCATGGGCAGCAGAGTTTTTGAATGACCATTAGTTTCCGGAGGGTAGAATATACAAGATTGCCAGGAATGTGTTGAAATAGCCAAGTTTTCACAATTAACATTTCTGCATTTTCAAAGTGGCTTATAAATGTATATTCAGCAGAATTCTCCCATCTTCAGACTAAGTGTCTATGCTGTCAAGAAAACAGAAATGTTTCCTGTCCATGTTGACAGCATCTGTCAGGTGAGATTCACTCAATTGAAAGATAGAAATGAGATCTTCTTGGGGAACCTGCCAGTGGGCCTCTTTGTTCCAAGACCAGTTTGCCATTTTTAAATGGTGCCCCAATCTCTGTGCTTGGAGACAAGCCTCCCTCCCAAAAAAATGAAATGGTGACCCCCGCATTGACTAGGAGAGCACCACCATCTATAAAAAAGGGGCATCTGACCCCCACCGACAAGTAATGACTAACACTACCCCCACACAACACATAGGTGTGAAGATGACTCAATCCATCCCCTTCTCCTCAGATCCCATACTCAAGCTCCTTCCCCTTCAGGTCTGCATTTGCCCCCCCCCCCACCTTCCCCCTTTGTACCTCCATTCAGGCACCCATTCTCCTCAGATTCCCTCTCACTCAAACTTCCTTCTATCTCGATTTGGCAAATCACTTATGACTCTCATCACTTTTTACAGATGCACCATAGAAAGCATTTTTTTCTAGTTGTATCCCAGTTTGGTATGGCTTCTGCTCTGCCCAAGATCACAAGGAACTTCAAAAGGTCATAAATGTAGCCCAATCGATCATGCAAATCAGCCTCCCATCCACTGACTCTGTCTACACTTACCACTAGCTCAGTGAAGCAGCCAGCATAATTAAGGGTTCCACACACACCTTCTCTTTTCCATCTTCTTCCTTTGGGACAAAAGGCTGAGGTCACGTACCAACCGCCTCACGAATAGCTTCTTCCTTGCTGCTGTCAGACTTTTGAATGGACTTACGTTGCATTAAGTTGATCTTTCTCTATACCCCAGCTATGACTGTAACACTACATTCTACACTGTCTTGTTTCCTTCTCTATGTTTGGTACGCTTTGTCTAAATAGCGCATAAGAAACAATACCTTTCACTGTATATTAATACATGTGACAATAATAAATCAAATTGAATTAAATCCATTAAAATTATCTTCAGGCCATACACCTTGGAAGTGCCAGAGGTGCACTGCCTTCCTGGCATTTGCTAAAGAGGAAGTTAACAAAGATAACAAAGAACAAAACAGCACGGGAAACAGGCCCTTTGGCCAAGAGCCCGCACTGCCACCCTGATGTTCCCATCTCTACCCGCGATCCCTGTCCATGTTTATAGATCTATGGATTAAAAACCAAATTTGAGACAATTTAGGGAGAATTTGTTTTGCCAATTAGCCTAAGAGCACATCTTTGCGATGTGGGAGAAAACCGGAGCGCTCAGAGAAAACCCACGCAAGCACGGGGAGAATGCGCAAACTCCCACAGACACAGGCCCAAATCCATGTATCTGCACAGCTCAGCGATAGCCACTGAGCTGTCGTGTTGCCCATCAAATGGTCCAGGTCAAGCGGACACTAACGACGTGAAGCACTAGGATACTCTCGAAAAAAAATCCAAGAACTGCCCTCTCACGACCCATTGCATGTATGCCCCTCATTAGACAACAAGGTGGACCAAAGCACCTGTAAGATAAAAACAAGTACATCAATATCATCATCTATTTACACACTTCCCAGGGACTCCCAAGGCTCATGATCCCTATTAAACCACTTACGCTTTTCCAAGAAATTTCAGATATCAATCAGGCTTAGAATCCTTGTGAATATTGCAGTTAGGATCATTAGAGGTACTTGAGATGCATTCAAGTATGAAGGGAAATTAAAATAAACATAGCTGACTGGAGCATGAGTAAAAATTCATTAAGCTGTTAGTTGTGGTTTATTTGAAAGCACTGTATAATAAAATTGACAGAAGTCAAAGAGTTCCAATGTACAGAGAGGATTTCAAAGATTTCAGCTTGCTTGGAAATCTCAGAGACTTCAAATCAAAACTGTGTGAATACATTGGGGCTGAGTGCATAGTTATGCAGAATAGAATCACTCCCCCACCCTTGGTGAAATTGCCATTCCTATTTGTCAGAGGGGTCTGCTCACACATGAAGCTCTTGCTAAGGAGAAACAGAAATCCCTGCTGCAGAATGGACTGCTGCTATGATTGACCAGAAGACATGGAAATTAAAGTAATCTGGCCATTTCAGAGTTTTGACACTTGACAGGCAAGAATGCAAATGTCTACCACAGGGCTGCCTGAAATCAACATAATAAGAAGTCTTACAACACCAGGTTAAAGTCCAACAGGTTCATTTGGTATAAACGCTTTTGGAATGCTATTTTTTCATCAAGTGAGTGCAGAGTTCATGATCACAAACAGGGCATATAAAGGCACATACAGTTTACAGAATACTGATCAGGAAATGAGTTTTTACAGCTAATCTGCTATTCAAGTCTTAAAGATGCAGACAATGTGAGTGGAGATGGCATTAAGCATAGGTTAAAGAGATGTGTATTATCTCCAGACGGGACAGTTAAGTGAGATGTTGCAAGTTCACGAAAGTCTTGGGGGTTATAGATAATATGACATGAACCCAAAATCCCGGTTGAGGTCGTCCTCCTTTGTGCAGAACTTTGCTATCAATCTCTGCTCAGCAAATCTGCACCGTCATGTGTTGTGAAGGCTGCCTTAGAGAACGTTTACCTATGCTTAATGCTATCTCCACTCACATTGTCTGCACCTTTAAGATTTGAATAACAGTTTAGCTTTAAAGCATCACATTCTAATCAGTATTCTGTAAATTGTGTGTACCTTTATATGCCATGTTTGTGATCAGAACTCTCCACTCACCGGAGAAAGGAACAGCATTCCGAAAGCTAGTGGTGTTTACTACCAAATAAACCTATTGGACTTTAACCTGATGTTGTGAGACTTCCTACTGTGTTTATCCCAGTCCAACGCCAACATCTGAACATCATGAAATCAACATGCCAAGCTTGAGAATCTGCCAGAGCTCAAATGGCCATCCAGTCACAAGAACCCCACCCCAGAGGAGAGTGGTGAGGTTAAGTCCTTGCTCGCAGTCTAAGCCAACCTAACCCCCATAACCCTTGAGAGATCTTTCTGAGAGATACAGCCTGCCAAGAGGAAAGGACCACTAGACCTACTTCCTTGACTCTCCCTAGGGCCCAAAGTGCCAGGCCAGGTTATCAGTGCCAGGGTGTAGTGTCACATTAGCACTGCCACTTGCATGGAATAAATGGGGGGGGGTAAAATCTAGGTGAAAGATCTGTGAGGGAAGGTGGTCAAATTTGGGGGGGGGTCTGAAGGGATGGGGTTTGGATCAGGATCACAACATGCCCATGGCGTGCGGGGACGACCCATGATTTGAGTAGTAGAGAGAAAGATAGCCCTCTTTTCCAAGGAGGTTGCTGGCGCTCCCCTGTGTTCTTGGGGTCCATCACAGCATATCCCCACTTGTGATTAGCAAGACCAAAGCTCACTCAGTGCCACCCTTGCTCGGGGTGTTGTTATATAGTGGGGGCTTCTGAATGACTGCCAAATATATTAATTATGTAACAATTAGCAGGATTGGAGAATTATTGGGATTTGCTGTCTGCTATGGATGGTATAGGTTGGATGAATCCCAATTGCCTTGACGTCCTTCGGGAATTCAGATTTTTGGCTGAATCTTCAAAGTATCAGGATTCCTGCAGGCTGTGTGCCTTCGTAAAGCTTGTGTGTAAGGTGTATCTTTTAAAAAGTCAGTCTAATATCTTAACCATATTATTTTGATGTGTAAGTTGATATCTGAACAGAATTATGTGATATTTATTAAATAAAAAAGATCAAATCCTCTAGACAAGTTATTTGAAAGTGTTGTCAAAAAAGACTAACAAAGATTAATTTACATAAAGATCAATATTACTTCAAGGATTATGAATGACTGTAGTATGTAAATCTTCTGGACCATGCAGAATAGTTATGCAATGGATCTGAAATTTTTGTCAGATCCTCATTCTGGGTATGGTTTGATCATCTAGAACATCTCCTCACTCGGCACAAAGCTCTCTGACATGATATGTAAAAATGTTTCATTAAAGTCCTGATCATTGTTCAAATAAATTCCTGACACTAGCCTTTATAGTTTGCCATGCATTCCGGTCCTCTATTTAAATTATATAGTGAAGAGCAAGATAACTTCTGTAAGTAAGTACTTAAAGCCGTTGATCTGAATTTTTCATTTCCATAGCCTAAATTCTTAAAATGGTTATCAGATTGAGTGCTTTTCAAATTATTTTTGAAGCAGAAGAAGAAATAACTTGCATTTATTAAACACTTTATTCTAGCCTCAGTACATTCACAAACAATGGATTTACTTCTAAGATGGCAGCAAATGTACAAAATCAGAAATGCTATCAACAAGCAATGGCCTAGAGGTCTTATTGCTAGACAATTAATGCTCAGCTAATGTTATGGGAACTCTAGATTCAAATCCCATCACAGCAACACGGTCACTCCTGAGGGATAATCATATTTAAAGGATCATTGTTAAAAGAGAAAGATCTGCTGCAGAATTCTCTGGAGTGTCCAATTACTCCCGTATGGGCTGTAATTTCAATAAACTCCATATGAAGCTATTGTAATATGCAAGTATTTAATTATCCTGTAAAAGATGTAGAATGAATTAAATAGATGTTAAGACTATTGTTAATAATTATATTCAGTGAACAATCTTGTAATGCACATCCATTGGTATTTAAATTCGGGGGCTCTGAAAAAAAGGGGGAGGGTACCAGGTCCTCCCAGCAAGTGGATTTCTGCTCCTTCTTTACTGACACTTCATGCCATTCAGCCAGATTTTCCCTCAAATGGATAATCTCAGATTGAGGTACGTATGCTAATACTGAGAACAGAAGGAGTGAATGATGTTTATACAGTGAGTAGGCAACATATTGCTGAACCCGCTGGCTGCAAAATGCCCCATTATATTGTACTAACATGGCAATAAGCTATGTATCATAGTGCTATGTTTGATTGTATGTTTCTAAGCAGCTGAATGAATCTGGGGTGAAAGATTACCTGAGTTGGTTGACGACTCCTGGATTCACCTACCCATTCCTTTTACAGCCTCAGTCCAAACAACTGATAATTTTGAGTTTTGTTCAGGTCCTGAATCCAACACAAGCTTTTTATTTCCTGTTGTGTCTAATTGTATGCTGCAGTAGAATTAAGATTTTGAAAGTTCATTCAAGTTCCTATCCTGAATCCCAATATGTGGGATTCAGGGAACATTCATCATGAAACTTTGATGGAATGCATCTGTTTAAGTTGATGCTCTGTTGTAATATAGTTTCATTTATCAATGTAGGAAACTTGGTGTTCTCCACATAGCCTAAAGGTGTAGGCATTTTTGTTCCATCTATTTGAAATAGGGAAGTGTTGGATAGTGTTTTTTCTTCATTGCCTTTCCGAGCTTGTCAATTTTTTTCTCATATGCTGACATGTCTTCTGAATGATTGACCTTGCATTTGCCTTTTTCGCCACCTCCTGCCACTTATACTCTTCGTTATGATTCAGTTGGCAGAAATCCCACCTCAAAGTGAGAAGATTGTGAACTCTCAGCCCTACTCCAAGGACTTAAATACAATAGCTAGGCCAACACTCCTGTTAAACTAAGTCTGGAAGTTGGCAAGTGAGTCACTAATTAATCCATAAGGATTGAAACCAAATGCATTTGCTGACTGAGATGTTAAACTATGCCTTCTGTGGTTGATATAAAAGATTTTATTGCAAAGGAGAGAGCAGGTTATTTCTTCAGTATTCTGACCAGTATTAATTCCTCAAATATTGTTATCCAAATTACAGAAGTTATTGTTTAGATGGCAAGTTTCTGGTTAACCTTTTTGCTACTTAACACCATAATATCAGATTGCTTTACCTGAAGTGTATCAATAGTTAATTGTTCAGTGGCAGGGGCTCATCTAAACCTTGCTGGTTGATTCCCGAGGCTCGTCAGTGAGTCAGTAATTAGTCCATGTGGATTAGAACTCAGCAACCTTGCTGACTGAGAGAGTTTCACAACAATGAATTTCCAATGTAGAAAAGAAATGCAAAACATGATGTGATTGAAGGTCACACTGATGTAATGATTTACTTCAGATGCCCAGTGTCAACTTTTCTAGGAATAATTTCTGGCTGATAATAAACTTGCTTATACAGAAGAAGTGGGAGGATTTCCAGCTGATTGCATTCGCACCTAGATATTTTCATGTTTTCCACTGAAATATATAAGATTGTTTACTTCAGCACGGATGACAAGTTTACTTTGTTGTCCTTGATTTTAATGATAATAGGGAACTGATGGTTACAATATTTCAGGGTCTTCTTGCAGTCAGAGGAGGAAAGGCTCAATGTCCTTAGAGTGTTTGATACCTTTGCTTCAGAAACCTGGGGTAAAGGGCTTGTAAGTTACAACAAAACTGTGACTGTTGGAAGAGTGGAGAAAAACTGCAAATCTTTACATGCAAAAATATAATGGACATATGTCTTTGGCAAAACAGGAATTTTGAAGGACTCTGCTCTTGGATTAATATGGAAAAGGAACGAAAATACGCCTAATAATGAAACATGGACACATACTGCATGATGTATAATGTACTCAAACTTTCATTGGTTTTTCAAAGTTAGCCCCAGAAGCCTCTCAAACTCATTTACATAATCACAGCACAATTAGTCAGCATTATAGAACATCATTGCTTATTTTTATTTTAAAAAATGAAACAATTATATTGTAACAGTTAGGACAGGAAGCCTGGTATGGTTTAATTAATTAAGCTGAAAATGGATTTTAAGACAAAAGATACAATTTTAATGAGAGTCCAGTGAGTAACCTGATTTTAAATCACTGGAAATGACTTTTCAAAAAAAAAACTATTCAAGATCTCTTTTTTATTCATTCATAGGACATGGACATCATTTGCTGGCCAATGTTTATTGCTCGGAAAGGTAATGAAGAAAATACACTATCCAGCACTTCCCATTTCAAGTAAATGGGACAAGAATATCTACATCTTGATTAGATGGAGAACACCAAGTTTTCCTACATTGATAAATGTAACTATGTTATAGCAGAGCATCAGCTGAAACAAAAGTGTTTGGAAAATATGCTTCCATCAAAGTTTCATGATGAATGTTCATTGAACTGAGAGTTGACCACATTGCTGTGGCTCTGGAGTCACACGTAAGCCAGACACCCAATAAATTAAGGGTCTGCTGTATATTGGATAGAATACTGCACTGCCTAAACAGTGATGCAAGAAGGCACAAGACCCAGAGCTCAAGTCAATGTGGTGTTGGCCAGAAAGTGTTAAGATTAGAAATGGAGATAGCTCCTTGCCTTTACTCTTTACAGTATTCATGCATATAATCACCAGTTAATAAAGACTTCTTAACATAGAGAAGGCAGCAGTGATAAAAGGACAATAGTTAATTTAGACGCCTCACTACTCGTCTCACTGCATTGCTGATCAAAGTAAGTCGACAGATCTATGCGCCGTCGCTAAAGTAAATTCAGTCAATAGCAGGCTGTTACCATTTTGTGGAATCTGCCAAACACCAAATAATGTGGGAAGCTCAGAGAGAAAAATAAATCACATCTGTGAAGCCATTTTGAAGAGAGAAAAAGGAATGGTTCATTCTTAAAAGGACAATGACATCTAAAGCTGTAACTGCAAAAAAAAAGCAAGAAAAAGTAGTTAACTGTATCACCATTTTTAAAAGGGCACCAACATTTAGATCTGTAGCCCATCCAATCTCTCCTCCAAGTACAATTTTCAAGTCCTGGCAATATTTTTATAAACCTCCAAAGCAACTATTTCTTCCTGTAATACATTGACCAGAACTGTAACAAAGCATCAGTTGTGACCGAACTAACATTTTATGCAGTTCCCTCATTACATTTCTGCTTTTGTATTCAATATCTCACCTGGTAAAGGAAAACATTCCATAAGTTTCTTGGCCACCTAGTCCACCTGTTCTGCCATTTCCAAGGATCTGCACTCCAAAATCTCTCACTTCTTCAACTCCTTTTAATAACTTCCCATTGATGGAGCTTTCTTTGTTTGCTCTCCCCAAATGCTTTACCTCACACTTTTCCAGATTGAATTCCATTTGCCATTCCTCTGCTCAGTAATGAAACCATTCATTCAGGACTTAACAACTGTCCTCTTCACTGTCAAGTGCGTGGCCAACTTTTGTGTCATGCCATCCACATTTGAGCCAAAATCATTCATATTTACAATAAACAGCAAGAGCCCCAACATTACCCCCACAACCCAGGGTCCGGGTCCATAGGACTCTTAAATCGGCCTCACAGGTGGAGGAAGTGGTCAAGAAGGCGTACGGTGTACTGGCCTTCATTAATCGAGGAATAGAATTTAGGAGTCAGGAGGTAATGATGCAGCTCTATAAGACTCTTGTCAGACCCCAGTTGGAGTATTGTGCGCACTTCTGGTCGCCTCACTATAGGAAGGATGTAGAGGCTATTGAGAGAGTGCAGAGGAGATTTACAAGGAAGCTGCCTGGATTGGGAGGCAGGCCTTATGAAGATAGGTTGAGGGGGCTGGGACTCTTCTCACTGGAGAGACGTAGGTTGAGAGGCGACTGGATAGAGGTTTATAAAATGTTGAGAGGAATAGATAGGGTGGACTCTCAGAGACTATTTCTCTGAGCTGAAATGGTCACTACGAGAGGACACAGTTTAAGGTGCAGGGAAACAAATACAAAGAAGATGTCAGGGGTAGGTTTTTCACTCAGAGGGTGGTGAGTGAATGGAACCGATTGCCGTCAGAGGTTGTTGAGGCAAACTCACTGGGGTCTTTTAAAAGACTTCTGGATGAGTATATGGAAAAGAATAGGATAGGGGGTTATAGATAGGTCTGTGGATTGGTAGATGTGATCGGCGCAACTCGTGGGCCGAAGGGCCTGTTTGTGCTGTATTGTTCTAAGTTCTATGTTCTATGTTCTATTAAGCCTTGTGGGGCGTCACTAGAAATCAAATTCCATTCACAAAAGTATCCATTGATCTTTAACCTTTGTTTCCTGTCACTGAGTCAGATTTGGATCCAACCTGTATCCCATGAGATCTCACTTTTCTGACCAGTCTGTCATGTAGGACCTTGTCAAATGCCTTACTGAAATCCATGTAGACAATATCCATTGCACTACCTCAGCAACCTTCCTTGTTACTTACACAAAAATTTAACTAAGTTAGTAAGTCAGATCTTCCTTTAATGATACCACTCTAACTGTTCCTGATCAATCCATGCCTTTGTAAGTGACAGGTTATCTTGTCTCTTAGAATAATTTTCAATAATTTGCCTACCACTGAAGTCAGACTGACCTGCCTATAGTGTACTGACCTATTTGCATTATTTTTAAGAAATAGCACAACATTAACAGAATTCTAACTCTCTGGGACTTCGCTTGGATCTAGTGAGGATTGGAAAATGATCACCAGAACATACATTATTTTCTCCCTGCCTTCTTTCCTTTAACTGCCTACTAATGTCAAGACTACCACTGTTGTTATCCAACTAGGATAGCAGGATCTTGAGTGCACAAATTCTAAAGTGTATTCAGTGTCAGATTTAATCTTTGGTCTCTTTTCTCTTTTTATGCAGCAGTTTTGTTCATTATCTTTCCAAGTTTCAAGAACTTGGTCAGAAGAACCTACCCCCCCCCCCCAACACACACACACACACAAACACAATGAAATCACCTTCACACTTCCATTGGAAATGGTGTCAGGGAATGATCAGCCATTTGAGAAACCTTTGCTTCCTGCAATGATGATGGGACAGCTAGTCAACACAGCAACTGCTGTGCACACGCAGCCAGAATGCCACAACAACAAAGGATTTCTTTCTGCATCAGTAAAAAAATGCAGAGATGAGTCTGCACTTTAGCCTTCTTCTCATCATAGGAATACTCTCCCTCAGAAGACTTTGAGAGGGTCACATGGAGGAAGAAGAAAAAAAAGCAACTCCAAGGAGATGTCTGTTCATCCTGCAAGGAACAATCAAATTTACAGCAAACATGGATCAACCAAACTAAATGGACCAAGGGTGAGCCAACATTCAGCAATGGAAAAAAAGAATAAAAGCATCTCCAAATTCCAGTTAAACCTTCTTCTTTCCCCTGCCCCCCACCCCATTCCTATTCCCCCCAAACCAACAGAGTGTGGCACTCATCTAACAGAACAGTGAACAAGATCTGGACTTGAAGTGGGGAGATGGGTTAGTGAGAATGTTGCTAATGATCATACTGTCTTTGTCATAATGTTGAATCACATTAAGTTTGTAACAATACAGTAAATGCATAAGATTTAGAACAATGTAAGATTTGAAGTAAACTAATGTAACATTATATTCATGGGATAAAGACTTGGGGCATGGCGTAGTATAGTGGTTTGGTATACACAGTGTTGCTAAGCACATCGGTACCCCCACAGCAATGTGAGGAAGTGCATGGCCAGAGGTAGGATCAGATTGGTGTTGGCCAGAGATGTGTTAAGATCTAGACATGGAGATATATTTTTACCTGTACCTTTACTTTATGTATGTATATAGTTACAAGTAATTAATAAAAGCTTGGTGTTAACATACAGAAGATTATGAAAGCTTTCTTGAAGAGCCGAGTGACTTACTCCTGTTTCTAGTTTTTATGTTTAAGACACATTCCGTGACCAACACCATTATAACAAACAGAATCTTGGTTTAACTTTTTATCCAAAAGAAATTGAATGTGAACCAATCTGCATGGATTTAAAACAGTTTTTGAAATTATAATGTGTAAAGATAAAGGAAATGAGGTAGGTTTTGATTATACAGATTACCGATAGGTGTTTGATGAAGTGACTCATTTGCTGCTTGTTACCATAATTAAGGTACATGTATTGAAAGATTGTTGGAGAGAAGTTCAGGAATAGAAAACAAAACGTCAGAATGAGCAATTTGCAGATCATTAGGTTGTGGTTAATGGTATGCCTTCAGAAACTATTTACTATTTTCTATATATATGAATGATTTAGACAAAACCCTTAGAGAATAATATCACTGTTTGCTGATTGTACAAATTAGGATGAGTGGCTAACAGAAGGAAGAAAGGAAAATTATAACATTACAAAGTTTATTTACTAGCCACAAGTAAAGCTTACATTAACACTGAAATGAAGTCGTAATGAATATTCCCTAGTCACCACATTCTGGAGCTTGTTCAGGTCAATGCACCTAACTGGCACATCTTTCAGATAGTGGGAGGAAACCGGAACACATGGACATGGGGAGAACTCCACACTGAGAGTGACCCAAGCTGGAATCAAACTTAGGTCCCTAGCACTGTGAGACACCAGTGCTAACAACTGTGCTACTGTGTTGTCCCCACAAAGAGGCAGAAATGAGTGAAATGGATATTTCAATGCAGTGAAATATTTAGTACATGTTCAGAGCCTGAAAAGAACCAGATCCTTCAGGCTATGTAAGTTTTATTCCCTCCAGTATTCTTTTCTCTTCTAACATTCATAGCTTAGTTCAAATAATTCTTTCTTCTGTCAACCCTAATGATACTAGGTTTCATAAGGATGGAAAATTACTTCTTAATGAGGGTGAATAAATACCACAAGACAATCTGAAATAAAAAAAAACAGGAAACAAAGCACAGAAAATTGGAGGAATTAAAGATCAAAGAAAATTGAGAGAAGATATGAGGAACCAACAGCTTGTTTTGAATTTATTCAAATATTACAATAGGAATGAAGAAAAGCAAATAACTAACTTCTATATTACCCATTTTGCTGATGTTCAGGATTTCTTCAAACATTTTTCAGCTAAGGAATTAATTCTGAGTGCAGTTGCTACTGTTATACAAACAAACATGATAGTCAATGCCTGTATGGTCAGGTCCCAAAACAGCAATGAAGGTGAAATTGGAACATTGTCCTTCCTGCTAACATTGAAGGAAGCATGTTCTCCATTGCTCTTCTCCAAATAGCCTGATTAGGCAGGTTAACTTCTTATCCAAAACTTCTGCAGCTTTGAAACTGCAACTAATCCTTCAGTGGAATGTGGTCTGAGTGACCTACCCACACAGTGGAATAAACTTGAACCCACAATCTGATGACTTACAAGTAGAAAAAATATCAGTTGAGCCAACTGGCATTTGATTTCTTAGCAGTAATGGATTTTAGGAAAATTTAAAAGTTATTGATCGGGGTAGATGCTTTCAGCACAGAATAGGAAACTAAACATCTTGGAGGCACAATGAAAGAAATATGGGAGTTTCATTTAAGATCAAAAGGGATAGCAAAGTCAAGAATATTAGAAATATATATGCAAATATTTGAGTTCTAAAAGATAAGAAGGAGCATTTGAAAGTGGGATTTGTAAGAGTCGTATTGTAATCATGTGTACTTTTTTCAATGTATTTTCTTGTACTTGTTGCTTATAATGTAGTCTTTTCTGCACTGAGGCAAGTAAACATGGTAGGGCGACCTCTTTGCAGAGCACCATCATTCAGTCCATAAGCCTGACCCCAAGTTTACAATGGCCTACTATTTTAATTCTCAAACTTGCTCTTGTCTTGATATCTCTGTCCTCAGCTTACTGTAATGTTTGTAGGCTCAAGGAGCAGCGTCTTTACAGCCTTCCAGACTCAACATTGAATTCAACCATCTCAGATCTGAAACTTTGTCGTGCTCCATTTATATTTGGTTTCCTTTTTTTCGTTTTGTAGATTATTCCTATTTCCACTTTCTGACACCAGCATAGTTGCTTTAAGCATATATATTGTTTCTCTGGGTGATATTATTGACACTTGCCAAGATTGTCCAGTCTTGTTGTAAGTTGATAGATTGTGGCTAAGCTGTCAATTCTCCCATGGTGAATCTTGCCATGACAGAAAATCGGGCCTTTGTTTCTTTTCTTACCGCAAAAACACTCCTTTTAGCCATAAAGGACTAACTCTTCTGTCATTTGACATTTTCTGTTTTTCATCTGATCACAGATATGTCTCTTTCCTTTACTCAAGACATAGAACCATAGAATTCCTGCAGTGCAAAAGGAGACCATTCTATCCATTGAGTCTACCAACTGTGTACGTCTTACCCATGTCCAACCTCCCTCATCCCCAACTCTATTCATGTAACCCAGTGTATTTATAACACACCTAACATACACATGTTTGGACACCAAGAGACCATTTAGCATGGCTAATCCATCTAATTTGTACACTTTTGGACTGTGGCAAGAAACCACAGCTCTTGAAGGAAACCTATGGAGACATGAGGAATATGTAGAAACTCCATGCAAACAATCACGAAGGCCAGAATCGAATCCCAGTCACTTGCACAATGTGACAACAGGCTTTCCCCTTTTCTGATGAAAGTTCACATACATACGTGATAATCCTGTTTCTATCTTAGCAGATGCTGCCAGATCTTCAGAGTATTCCCCGCATTTTCTGCTTATTTTTATATTGTCTGTCATTCCTTTCTTTCTTGTAATGTGACTTGGAGGTCACTGAAGTTATTAACTCCCTCTCTGAGATTGGCTTGTTGTTTTTTTCTTATTTTTTCAGTCCTAATTTAGGGTTGGAAATAGCTGAAACATGAACCTCCGCTTTGCTGTTTACAAACGCTGATGGTCCTAATAGGGATTTCCAATTTATTTTGCTGTTCTCAGGCATTTAATATTTGTTTCCTCTTTTTAAGTGTAGTACAGGGAGTTTTCAGATCCCTTCATGTATCAGTGGAGCATTCATTTTCCTTAGTGAGCGAGACATGTTAACTTTTGTTGAAGGGTTCTGCCAAACATTAGGTTTATGGGGTTGTGTTCAATCTCTATAAATGCACTCTAATGTTAGATGCATTCAATTCCCGGCTGGGCTCACTGTCTGCCTGGAGTTTGCATGTTCTCCCCCCATCTGCATGGATCTCCTCCTTTCCTGCATTCTGAAAGACATGCTGGTTAGGTGCATTGACCCAAAGAGGCACCAGACTGTGGCAACTAAGGGAATTTCACAGTAACTTCATTTCAGTGTTAATGTAAACCTTACTTGTGACTAATAAATAAACTTTAAAAAAATACAAAGAGTAATTTGCCTGGTACTGGTGTGAACATGCATCTGTGCTGTACTGTGGCAGACATTTGTGATTATACTTATGGCAAGTACACTTTGTGACCTTAATTTGACCAATCATTTTAAACATAAATGCTCCTCAGCTTCACAATAATAGATCTTGTGTTAGGCAGTATAATACTCCTGTCACTATAAAATAGCATGTTATCTGACTTGTTACGGGCAATGGACCAGGACTTCTGCTGGCAAGTACTTAAAAAGCCAGTGGAATGAAAATAAATAAATAGGAAATTAAGAATCAAAGGTAATAATACAACAGTGTCTACAAGGTAAATCAAATATATTGTTTCCTATTTTCTACACTAGTCTATTTTGCTCTCAACACCAATGAATTTTTGTTGCAGTGTATAGACTGATTTCAGAATGACAAGTACCATATGTTGTAAACGTGAGGGACTTGGTCATCAACTTACTGCAGTGTCTGTGACATTCAATGAATTCTCAGCTATTTCCCAGTGGCTGTTGGAATTCTAATCTTTATTACAAGCAAAAGAGATTAATGTAATTCCACTGAGCATTTTCCACATTCATCCGCAGTGACAGGCTGTCTGCTTTGTTTGTTATTTCTGGCTTATGGTCATTGCAGTGCTTTAAAACTAAATGTTCAAAGTTTGCAAACTAGCAGTAGTAATCATAGAATTCCGAACAGTACAGAAAGGAGCCATTTGACCCATCGGGTTTGTACCAACCACAGTCCCATCAAGGCCCTATTCCTGAAACCCCCACAAATTTACCCTGCTAATTCCCCTGACACTAGGTTCAATTTTTAGCACAGTCGATCAACCTAACTGACAGATTATTGAACTGTGAGAGGAAACCGGAGCACCCAGAGAAAACCCACGCAGACACAGGGAGAGAGTGCAACCTCCACACAAACAGTGACCCAAGTCAGGTCCCTGACACTGTGAGGCAGCAGTGCTAACCAATATACCATCGTACCACCTAGTGTTAGTAAAATATTAAACTCTTTTAACTGTGTCAGGATTGAACATGTTTCTCATCGATTGCCAGTTATGATTTGAATATTTGTACAATTCTTTTTATTGTTGAATGCTATATAACATGAAGGTGGAGTTGATACCATAGTCAGATCAACCTTGATCTTATCAAATGGCAAAGCAGGTTCAAAGGGCCTAACAACTTATTCCTATTCCTATGGCCAGAATCTTCTCATTATTCATGCCGATGGTTTTTTTCTCCCATCCCACTGCAGTGAACGGCGATTTAGTTGGCCGCCAAATTCTCCAAACTCACTGCAGCAGGAGTGCGGTGCAAGTGGGAGGTACGATTGCGCCCAATGTAATTGATTACAACATATTCTGTTGCACTTAAAGTTTTGTGGCCTTACTACTTCTCCAAATAGATTGAAGAAAATAAAATCTTTGCAAAGCTACAGCTAGTTAGAAAATAATAAAATACCCTTTAGGAAATAGGTAAGTATGGGAAAGGACAGATAAATAGTATGCAAATACACATTCCCATCAACTGTTAGTTCCTACTTTGCTCATATCTGCTGTTAGATCCCATTAACTATAGATGGGATAGATTCTTAAAAGTTTGTTTCCCTGATTATCATGTGGAATCTGTAATCATTGAATCTGATATCATCAGCATTGCTCCGATGTTGCTTAGCAGGCAAATAAGACTAATGATATCAAATACTTTGCCTGGAAGACAGTTATCAGAAAAGTGAATGCTAAATGAATGAAGTGAAATAGAAACGTTCTGAGACCAAAATGGATCTATGTTAATGAAGAGCCTGGCACTCTTGAGCTTCCATCACAAGCATTAATGGGATCCTGTACTTCTTCCATTCAGCTACTGACTAATATGGGCTAGAAGTGGTATGCTTTCATTGGGACTGTATATAGACTGGCCACTGTTCCTGCTCAAAAATAATACATTGGCCAGCAAAACAATCATGCATATCCTTCACGTACCAATTCTATTTCTGTGACTGACCTCTTGGCATTGAGTCTAAGTGTATTTTGCTTTGAATCTATTGAGTGTAAATAGGAGTGATGGATATTTTTGATTTCGGATTTTGCCATAAAAGTTCTTTTGAAGACTTGATTCTCTCTTATTGTCTTGTTTTATTGTAGAATGCAGTTTTCTTTTGCATCAGAGGTCACTAGTATGTTACTGCTTTGCCAGAGAGTGTTTGGAAGCACATCAGCTTACGTGATCTCCCAGTAACTGGTTATGGAACAGTGCAAATAGAAGAATGCAATATTAACAGAAGCAGCAGTCTATCCTTTCACCTAAGCTTTGGTACATAGTAGGTGTAAGCAGGCAAAATGAAAAATACTACAAATTAAAATAATGAAGTCAAAGGAAGTAGAGATAATTGTACTGTCCGGATTAATATCAGTGAAAGATCTTACAGAGATATAACTGAGGAGCCAAAGCTCACACTTAGGCTTTTTTTTTGGTTGATATTAATTAAAGGGGGATATGTAACCCAGTAAGAATGCAAATGTGACCCCATCTAACATTTCTTGCAACACAACAAAAGATACTTAATTGGCAAAATAATTGGTGATGAGATTGGCTCTTACATGTATTAAATCCCGGTCTTGAGGGGGAATAAATGCTTCTAGCAGCAAAGCTGATTAATAAAATGGACTTTGTTCATTCTTGTTCATGTATGCATTCAACTCCAAATTATATTTCACGCCAGCATTTGGCTAAATCACTGTCTCGTGTTGTTGCAAATCTGTATTGTTAAATGCCAGATGATTTTGTCTGAGGGAGAAAAAGAACTTCAGAAACAGGAAATTAGGCTGTGGAATGTGATTATATAATGTGTTCCTATTAAACTCCTTTGTCTGCATTTTCAACTGAGGCATTAAAACATTTAATACAAATGCAATAATGCAGCACTTGAAATGGATGACATGAATTTTGATGTGAATGTGGTGAATATTTTTATTATAATATTCCAAACACTATGATCAAAAGAATATTTCAATGTCCCAGTTTACAAATTACAAATTAAATTCTTACAGCATTGTGTGTATTGAGGATAAGTTAAATGCTTATCATCACAAAGGGAATAACAAGTATTTGAGGTCAAATTGGCATAAAATTTATATCTTGAATCAAATAATTAGCTGACAGACTAAATTCAGAGAAACATGCAAATTAGGCACATTTGCAGATGGCTTTTGGCATAATAAATAGAGTGGTGTAAATGGGAACAATAAGTTATAAAAGGACACAGACAGATTAGGTGAGTGGACAATACTGCGACAAATGGAGTCCAATTTAGGAAGCTGCGAGATTGGAATCAAGAAAGACAAACAGAATGGATGGAATTCTTTGGCCGTGCTCACCCCAAAACCGGAAAATCTTGCCCGAGGTCAATGGAACTCTGCATGGTCTGCCTCTCCCCACCCACCCACTATGATTCCCATGGCGGGCAGGATGGGAGAATTTCCCCCCCGTATTTTCTTCACAATGGGACATGCTTAAAGAGGAAAAGGAAATCAATTTGGTAACCCAAATGCACTGATTACTAAAAACTAGTGCATAAAACAATCAGCAAGGTTAACTAAATGTTGATCTCTAGGGGTTGGTATAAAAGAGGCGAAAGTTATGTTTCTGCTGTATAGACCCAATCTGGCAGATACAGTTCAGATGTAGACAATGTACTTTAGAAAGGATATTTTTGCCCCTGGAGGATTTGCACTGCAGGTTTAGTAGAATGATCCCAGAGTTTATAGGGTCAACATATGAAGACAAGTTGCATAAATTTGTCTTGTACTGCCTAGAGTTGACCTTAGAGGGGTGATCTAATTAAGGTCTTTCGGATGATGCAAGGCTTTGATAGGTTTAGGTGCAGAGATGCCATTTCCAATGTTAGGGAATCCAGGATAAAAAAGTATAAATTTAAAATTAAAGTGATGCAATTTCAAAACGAGATTAGGAAATACATTTTCACACAAAGAGAAGTGTGAATCTAGAATTCCAGTGTCAAAAGAATGTGGCTGCTAGATCAATTGAAAAACAATAAACTTTCATTTGGTAAAGGAATGTGTATCAAAGGCAGGTGAATGGAATTGAAGCACAAAATAACCATGATCAAGGCAAATAGTGGAATAGATTTGAGGGGCTGAAAATCTTACTTTTCAGTTGATAGTGAATAGAGAAGTTTTAGCCTCATCATATGACTGTAATAACCAATACCTTTTCTATCCCATTGTACTAGTATTTCACTGAACTACTATGCATATTAAGTAGAATGCTTCAGCACGCAGATTCAAAACTCAGGCCAGAATTTTACTGTCTTTCCCACTGATGGGATTTTCCAGTCCTGCTGAAGTCAATGGATTTCTAAATGACTTGCTGAATTTTATGGCCCCATTCCCGCCACAACAAGCAGTAAGATTCCATTCAAGTGTAGGTTTTCAAATGGGCAAACACAATGCACACTGGTGTGCTTCCATATTTGGCACTCTGTCTTTCCAGGAGATGCCTTGTGGTTTGTTTGCTCTCTTGAGTCAGTGGCGACTCCATTGGCATTGGTCATTTAAGCTGAATGGATGACAAAGACATGCACAATGACGAGCTTGCTTTGGGCACAAAACCAACGTGCCTCCCATATTTATGATACAAGGGCAGCTGCAAGTGAGACAGGATCAGAGTTGGTGCATGGGAGAAATGACCAGGTGTCCTCAAGGAAAGCTTGCTGGAAGGAAACCTTGGGCCAAAGCTGTTCTTTTGTGTCAGCTGAAGAAGGGTTTGTGACTCATGAACCGCCCTCTATGATCACAGCAGACAATATTCAACACAGAAGTGACATACTGGATACAGTCTCTCAAGACAGACAGACAATAAAGTTTTCAAACAAAACTTTCAATTAACTATAGCATGAGGAAAATCACTAGTTTTCAGATTTCTATATTTGTCTCTTTCTTTGCAAACATATTGAAAAAAAAAACGTGCAATGATAGCACCTGCATAGTTGATAACATTCTTGAGGGATCAGGAGAGAGATTTTTGGGAGTTTTGGGAATAGTTTAAAAATAGACCCCATATGAAAAGAAGTTTGTAAAACACGGCTTTAGAAGCCTCTTCTGTTATCAATTGTTGAATCATTTGAAAATCAAGCAAATATTTATTACTGGATAAAAACAATTAATTAAAATATTTTGTTTGAACAGCATTTCAAAAATAATCCTCATCAGCATAGTTTTGGTAAATATGTGTTCACAGCATGAGTCTGCTTTGAACCAATAGTTTGAGCTTTGCACTTCCAGAAATCCAAACTGTTTGCAATTATAATAAAGACTTCACTGAAGCAGATCTGTGCGGCTCTGATCTGATGCACTCAAACCATGGCACGTTTGTGGCATCTGAACTTGGGGTTAATGGAAATTCTGTTAGTACTGTCAGTAGATACAAACAGGAAATAATTTTAACAGCACAGACAACCAGTAGTGTTCAAGGGACAGAAAAGTCCGTAAATATTGTCAAGGGTTTTCAAATGGTCACCACAAAGAGCAAATATCAAACCAACACTGCCACAAATATATAACTATACTGTGTAACTGCTTTAGTTTATTTATTAGAAACTCGCCATTCCAGTTATGCACTAAGAATGGAAGCAATAATCACTGGTTTGCTTAGAAACAGTCCTGATAAGAATCAACATTATAACTTATACTTCTACATAAAAACAATTAAAAAGTAATTAGGTACTACATCGTAACCTATATCAAATTTGAAGTCCCTTTATGGTTCCGACACTAACTCCACCCCACCCCCACCCCCACAATCCTCCACTCCCCACTTTCATCAAATGTACAATAGTGATGAAGGGATAAGAATATAACAAAATATGAAATGTGGGAGTCTTATAACTCATTAAACTCTCTTCAAATGCAAACAATTCCTATGATTTAAGGCTTGTTCATTCTGGTGGGGGAAAGATATCTACAATTTGACCTTGCAAAACTATTTCCGATCAATAAAAGTGAAATGTTTAAGTTCAATTTAACATTAGAACCTATATTGTTCAACTGCAGCTGATTCCATGGACCCAAGAATCCTGAACCATAAAGCATCATATTATATTTAATAATCTATAGCTCTAATTATCTTTATGACCTTTAATCTCATTGTTAGCCAGATCTTCATCCAGCTATTCCTTAATAGCATTGCTTGACAATGTAGTAATTGCTTTGCTACCAACACTTTGGGAAATATCTGCTACTCTACTTGAAGACCAATAGCTTCGAAACCGCTCAAATCCAACTATTTTCAATCCTATTACTGGATTAAACTATATGGTGATGAAGAAATGCCTAACTAGTAAATACTGAATTTTCATTATCCTCTGATAATGCCATCTTCTTGTTGAAAGCTGTCAACTGTCAGTTTTGAACAGCTTAACTTCATGTATTGTATGTCTATAAAACTCCAGATCTGGCATTTAGCATAAGAGCATTTTCTCAAACTAGGACCATTTTTTTGAAAGCATTAGTGTTGCTAATGGCGTAAATATATCTGTTGCAAACAATTCTGCTCTTAAAATGGTGACCCACGACTTCACCAACTTCATCAGAAATGAACCTTGAAAAGTGGGCAGTAACTCCAAAGTATAATTGAAATATATGCCAGAGTTGGTTGCAAAATGCCAAAAGGAATCATGCTCAGTATTGCTTATTGAATGCCATATTCACTGTTCACTGACATTGTACATTTCTATCGCTTTAATGTGGAAGTAATCTGTTCAAAGCAAAAATACGCTTGTCATCATCACAGTAGCCCTTGCTACAGATTTAGTCCTGTCGTAAACTGATCAATATTCTATTCTTATGAATAAATATCTTGCAAACCTTCATTGATCCTCTTTCCTCTGCATGACACTGAAACATGAATCGCCTTCATCTGAAACTGTTTACTGTCAGGATGTTTCCTAATTCGTTTGAACCGACTTTCTGCATTTCATCTGTCACTCTTCCTTCATTGTAATAAGTTGGTACAAACTTTTTTTTATGTCACTTCTTTATTATAATCGGATTTTTGTTCCAAAACTTCAAAGTGTGCAAACAAATGCTTCATTAAATTTTTGTCAAGGCAGATTTTCATTCTGTGTCACATACGCAATGCATTAATTGCCATCATCTTTGTAGTGGGGTTGTTCTGGTGTTCTGAGTTATCATTTCTGACTGAGATTAAATGTGACTTTATTCTGTTTATTCCAAGTGCTTTTGGCTTTGTAGCAATCATTAGCAGTGGATTCTGATTGTTACCCATAGACTGTGGATAGGTTGATAATGCATAACAGATGAATAGTGACAACAGTACTTCTAAAATTATACAAAGGCAATATAACCAATGACAGTTACGTTTGGGATGAAGTAATTGAGTGAAATCGAAGCTCATACATTTCAGTTACCACTGCTTTTTTTTTCCTCGCTGGTTGTCACAAACATGATGGCTACAAAGCAATTATAACAGTTTCTGTGCCAAACAAAATATAACACACATGGTGATTGATGGGCTTTTGGTAATACAATATTTGCAATGCTCGGAGAGCACTTCCTTACCAGAGTAATCACGATGCTGTACTCCATCCAGGACTGCCAGGAATTGGGGCCTTCATCAGAATCCTCCCATGTTTCAGAGACCTTCCCATTGTTGCCGCACTTCCAAGACCCATTCTCTGGTGCCATGTTCCAGATAGCTCTTCCCAATATTCCCATTCCCATCTGACTTCCAACTACTACCTACCAGTCTTGAGATCCACCTTCTCAACAGATCACAAAAAATTAAAATCAAATTAAATAAACAAATCAAATAGCTTCCAAACTGAGCAGGAAAACTGGAATGCTGATACACCTGAGTGACTTTTACACTTGGGAAAATTAACTCTTACTCCTTTGGCAATCAGTCATTTTTACTGATACAAATCCATTTTTAGCTCCATCCCTCCGTGATAGCACTTGTTTTATAATGTCATCCAAGTTCTTCATTGACACATCATTGACTAGTAATCCAGAGACCTAGGGCAAAGATCTGGGGACCCAGGTTCAAATCCCATCACAGCAGATGGTGAAATTTGCATTCAATAAAAATCTGAAATTGAAAGTCTAATGATGATATGAAGCCATTGTCAATTGTCAGAAAAACCCATCTGGTTCACTAATGTCCTTTGGGGAGGGAAACTACTGTCTTTATCTGCTCTGGCCTACATGTCCCCCAGAGCCACAAAAATGTGGTTAACTCTCAAATGCCCTCTGAAATGGAGGCAGTTTAGGGATGGGCAACAAATGTTAGGTCCAGAGAGTGACGCTCACATCTCATGAACAAATAAAGAAAACAATCAAAAGCTTTGTTGTGATTTCCAGCAGGATCTGTATTGACAATCATCTGTCTAGTCCCCAACTTCAAATTTCTAGTAAATTGTGAGAAAGTAGAGTGATGGCCTCAAAGGATCCAGCTTCAGGGTAGCATAGTTGGTGATGAGGGTTCATGCCCACATGTGAACCGCACTTGGATTATTGCATACAGTTCTTGTCACCACATTATAGGAAGGATACGGAAGCATTGGAAAGGATGCAGAGGAGATTTACCAGGATGTTGCCTCTTATGATGGCAAGGTTTCATGAGGAAAGGCTGAGGGACTTGAGGCTGTTTTCGTTAGAGAGAAGATTAAGAGGTGACTTAATAGAGGCATATAAGATGATCAGAGGATTAGAACGGGTGGACAGCAAGGGACTTTTTCCAAAAATGGAGATAGCTTGCACGAGGGGTCACAGTTTTAAATTGAGGGATGATGTTATACATCCATCGTCGTCTATGACGACCTCAACACCATCAGTCATTTTGAGGCTGGATGTGGTGTGTCCAAAGATGACTGACCAGGCCAGTTTAGTCACGGAATGTCCTGGCACATATTGGGCAGACTTGTGTAGACAATGTAGTTGATGCGCTGGTGGGTCTGGACTTGGGCAGCTCGTGCTTAAGTTGTGCTTCAGCAATGCACCTTGCTTCGTAAGCTTGACAGCCTTTGTGGATGAGGCAGTGCCAGGTAGGGTGGTTTTGTTCCAGAATTTCCCAGGTAGTCATGTCTATGTCAAGCAATACCAGGGAGGCCTTGCATGTGTCTTTATAACATTTCTTCTGTGAGCGCCTTCCAGCAGAGAGTTCCCAAAAAGGAACTACTTGGGTATGCACTCGTCTGACATATGGATGACATTACCTGCCCACTGGGTCTGTGCTCTCATCAGCAATGTGTGGACTGATGGTAGACTTGCTCTAGAGAGAACTTCAGTATCTGGTACTTTGTCGTGCCATCTGATGCATAATATTCTGCAAAGACAATTCATGTGGAAATGATTGAGCTGTCTTGCATGCCTTTAATACACAGTCCACGTTTCACAGGCATACAAGCATACAGGAGGGTAGTGAATATCGCACTTCTGTAGACCTTCAGTTTTATTGCTGGGCTGATTCTTTGACATTCCCGTACAGTGGAGCGCAGTCTGCCGAAAGCAGAACTTGCCTTTGCTATTTTGAAGTTAATTTCTGCATCAATAGTCACTGCGTAGGAGAGAGTGCTGCCAAGATAAGTGAACTGGTCCACTGCCTGTAGTTTCTGCCCTTTGATCGTGCTTATGGATTCTGTGTATGATGCATGAAGAGCAAGCTGGTGCATGACTTCGGTCTTCTTAATGTTGATGGTGAGTCCAAATTATCACAAGCTGTGGAAAATTTGTCCATACTGACTTGCCTTTCTGGCTCTGAGCCAGCATACAGGGCGCAGTCATCGGCAAAGAGGAAATCTCTCAGAACAGTCTCTTTCGCTTTGGTAATAGCTTGAAGTCTCCTCAGGTGGAAGAGCTTCCCACCCACTTTATTCTTGAGACTGATTCCAGCAACACTGTCCTGGAAGGCATCATTCAGCATGGCAGTAAACATCATGGTCAACAGTCTGGTTGTGAGCACACAACCCTGTTTGACACCATTAGTGACCGGGAATGCGTTAGAGGATTCTCCATTGTCCAGTACTCTTGCCATCATGGAAGCAGAGGACCATCTGAATGAATTTCAGATGGAGGCAGCCAAATTTTGATATGATCTTCCACAGGCCTTATCAGCTGACAGTGTCGAAGGCTTTCACGAAGTCAGCACAGGTTGTGTAGAGCTCGCGATTCTGCTCCTGACACTTCTCCTGAAGTTGGCGCATGACAAAAATCATGTCAATAGTCCCGCGACCTTTGCAGAAGCCACGCTGTGACTCTGTCTGGAAGCAGGCCCAGCTCCAGATGAATGACCAGATGATTTAGCAGGACTCTTGTGAGAGTTTTTCCCGTGATGGAGAGCAATGAGCTTCCTTGTGGTTGTCACAGACTTTCTGATTGTGCTTCCTCTTGTAGAGGTGTACGATGGAAGTATCTTTAAGTTCCTGAGGAATGGCTCCTTACTTCCAAGAAGACAGGAACAACTTGATGAGCTTCTCGATAAGTATAGGACCAGCAGCTTTGTAGATCTCTGTGGGTATGGCATCTGCCCCTGGGGCTTTGCCACTGAAAAGCTAGCTGACAGCTTTCGTGACTTCGGCTACTACCAGTGGGTCATCCATGGTGCTGTTTATACCAACCTGGGGAATCCTGTCTATCACCTTATCGTTAGTAGATGATGGTTGGTTGATGATGGCTTCAAAGTGCTCAGCCCATGTCTACAGGATCTGAGCCCTCTCTGTAATGAGACTTGTACCATCTGTACTCAGGACAGGGGAACTCCCGAAAGATTGAGATCCAGAGGGAGTGTTGAGAGCTTCATAGAACTGCTTCAAGTTGTTTCTGTCAACGTATTCCTGTATTTCATCTGCCTTGGCTCTCAACCAGGCATCCTGCATGTTATGCAGTTTATTCTGCATTGTCCTATGATACTGGTAGAAGCAATTTTCTTGGCAGCTGATGATGGGTCGTTCTGACAGACCCGATGAAGATGGTGCTTTTCAACAAGTAGAACCTATATCTCCTCATCATTCCCATTGAACCTTTCATGCTGCTCGCAGATAGAGGGCCCAAATATCTTCAGTGCAGATGAATTGACGGCATCCCTAAAACATTTCTAGTCGTCCTCAGCGCTCCCTGTGAGATGTAGGTTAGCAAACTTGCAAGACATGACTTAATAGAGGCAAATAAGATGATCAGAGGATTAGATAAGATGGACAATGAAACCCTTTTTACTCAGATGGAGATGACTAGCACAAGAGGACATAGCTTTAAATTGAGGAGTGATAGATATAGGACAGATGTCAGAGGTAGGTTGTTTACTCAGAGAATCGAAAGGACATGGAATGCCCTGCCTGCAACAGAAGTGAACTCACCAACATTAAGGGCGCTTAAATGGTCATTGGATAAATATATGGATGATATTGGAATTGTGTAGGTCACACACTAATCAATGCAGGCAACCTCATATCCACATTTCACTGTCCCCACATATATCCAGATACTTGGTACAGCAGGCACATCACTGACACACAAGGTTATACAATCACTCCCATTTCTCCCTCTCTGTTGCAAAAGCAAGTAGCACACAAGGAAGCACAGCAGAAGACAATAATGCCCACATCTTCTGAACCCAATAGAAATGCTTATCCTCATCAGGTGGCTGACTGCATCATGGTCCGAGGCATCAGAATATTGAGAATAATGGCATCTTCCCGTGTTATGCCTTTTCTCAACTGCCTGCTGAACCTTACTCTGTTATGTTGCACGATGAGCAAGCCACTGCTAGTGTGAGCATGGACATCTTACTTGCAATCCCACTGCACTTCCCTCTCACCAATCTTCCCCTTCTGTGTTATTTCATTGAAACACAAAATAATAGTCAGCTGCTCAACCACAGCAGTTCTAAGGGATGGGTAGAGAGCAACAACACAGCACTGTTGGTAAGTCCTATAATTTGACCTGACACTCGCAGCCATCAACTCAGACATAGTACAGCATTTTTCATGGAGCTGGTATTTAGTTAGAATCAGCACATAGAGTTGATTTGGGTATGATTGGGCAGTGGGCAGGCCAAGGGCATTGGACAGGGTGTTTGACAGCTCACCAGAGAGCCTAGTGCTGCCTGATGAGTACTACTGCAGGGAACTCAGATTGGAACCTCAATGGGACAACACACAGGACAATGTTGATGGAGGTGAAACATCTAGATGCAGCTGCATTAACTGATCTGTTAGACAGCCTACTTTCACTGCCAAGGAGCATGCAAGAGTCCAGCTTCAACTTGACAGAGGGGATGGTGTGGAATTCGCTTTCTGGACTGTGGACTGCCACTGCTGTCCCTATATTTGGTCCAGTGTTGTATGGATAGACAGCCTACTCCTCTGGCCCATCTCATGAGATTGCAGCAACATGTTCTGGCAAACCCAAGAGTTCACCAAAACACTAAATGAAACACTACAGTGTACACCCAGAAGTTTTGCAGTGACAAAAGTTTAAGAGCAGTATTGGTGCTTTTCCACTTAAATAACTTTGGTGAATGGTGCAGCTTGCAACTTTACCTGGTCCATGAGAAGGCTGCTACATATACAATCCCCATATGTGGAATCCTGGAGTCACATCTGTAGGTTGCAATGTTTGACCTTAGCATGGCATTGAACCACTGTTATCCAGCACATGCAGAAAATGCACATACATTCTTCCAGAATGTTGTGTGTGCCTTCCTAGAATTAGGTGGCAGTGTACGATACCCATGAGAACTGGCTCAAGACACGGCATCCACCTGCACTGCACAAAGCAATTTGACCTCCTATAACCTTGGCCTAAATAGAGACATTGATATACATCGCCTAGGCTGCCCTGGGTACTTTAATTTTAGTTATTGTCTTTTAAAAGGTCCTTCATAGAGTCAGAACTAGAGTTTGTCTTGCCTGAATAAAAATCACTAGTCTAGAAGTTGGTTTGCAAGGAGTCATAGATTCGTAGAAGATTTCAGCATGGGAACAGCCTCTTCGGCCCAACTTGTCCATACCATTTTTTTTAAACCCCTAAACTAGTCCCAGTTGCCTGCATTTGGGCCAGATCTCTCTATACCCATCTTACCCATGTAATTGTCTACATGCTTTTTAAATGACAAAATTGTATTTGTCTCTACTACTACTTCTGGCAGCTTGTTCCAGACATTCATCACTCTCTGTGACAAAATATTACCCTTCTGGACACTTTTGTATCTCTCCTCTTTTACCTTAAATCTATGCCCTCTAGTTTTAGACTTCCTTCAATATTGACAATATTGGATATTGGCCAATGCCTTGCACAAGGGTTGTCGATGTCAACATGAATTGGTAGGCCTAATTTACACTTGATATTGGCCTCATTTACAGGACACAAAGGAGCAGCTAAAAATGCTCAAGCAGTTTTGCCAATAGAGTCAATTTCAGTTTTAGACCATTGCATTATAGGTGTTCATCCTTGTTAACTCCTGATGGATTGTGGAGTGTTTGGAAGTGAGATGGGTTTCTGTAGGAGAGTGTTGGGGGCGTTGGGGAATATGGTATGAACTGCAGTGGTGATGGGATTAAAACCTTCTAGCTCCATCTTCAGCTATATATTTTTTGATAAACATACCTTTTTGGTGGCACTCTGCAACAAACCATTCAGGAACAACGGTTGGAAAACATTATTTTCGTCAATGTAGTTGGCCTGGCTTATCTTCAGGGCAGACAAATATGTGAAGAGACAGTGGGGTGATTTTACATTTTTTTCTCTCTAGAGAGAGAGTTTCAAATCCATCTTTTAGATGTTTAGTGGTTTCAGGCACACCACCCCATATATACGCTGCCTGTAAAATTCTGAGCAAGTCTATTGCTTGTTGCAGAAGCTTGTGGGTGGGGTTAACACCCTAGAAGCCTGCAAAGGGAGGGAATGCACATGTGCATTTCTCTGATGCTGCACATGTGCATTAGCAGTCTGGCAGAAAAGACAGACCTGTCAAGATGGAGTTTGTTCATTTCCCCATGTTTATGACTGTTTCCTCTGAATGCTCTGGTTTCCTCCCATATTCCAAAGATGTGTTGGATAGCTTAGATAACAATGGTAAATTAACGTCAGTGGCGTTAGCAGCGTAAACATTTGGGGTTACAGGGATTGGATCTGGGTGGGATTCTTTTTGGTCAGGCTTGATGGGCATAAAGGCCTCCTTCTGTACTGTAGGGATGATTCTAAAAGATGCGCAGCACGCTACTGGTATGCAATGAGGGATTTCGGCCTCTATTTTCTATGTTTACACTGACCATTTTGGTCCTGAAAAATTAGTGCAGTGCTATCATACTCCTAGACCATTTGGTAGAGTCTTTCTGCTGTGCAACCAGAAATTATTTGGATACCAGATTAAAATTCCTTTGCTTATCTTCACAAAGAAAAATTCTCTTTGTAAGATTTAAATTTCATGACATTAAAAATACTAATAATTCAACAGTACTAATTTCTTTGTCCACACTTTGATGAAAGATTACTTCTCTATGGCAATTAATTTGTCAATTCTTTTCTTTAGCATGTACAAAACCTGTGAAATTAAAATCCAAGGAAAAAGGAAGAACTTTGGAGAAATGCTGCATTTTATTTCAGTGAGAATTTGGAGCTGCACTTACAAGATCTGGCCAGCCGGTGGCATCAGAAGTCCAAAAAGATTTCAAGTGAAAGAATTCGAATAGAGAGTATAGTGAAATTATAAGATTTGAATGCCCCTCATTTGAACTGCGTATCAACCATGAAGGTAACATTAGATAAAGACTGCATCAGTTCCCAATGATTACAACTGGGGTTGAGTTTAAACGGCATTTAGTGAACATTAAGGTAATGACTGCCACTGGCATAGGATATCTGATTCTAAATTAGAAAATTAATCTTACACATCTGGATCCCAATTACAAAAAAAAATGCAAAAGAGTGAACAAAATTCAACAGCTTTGTCCAAATGCTCAACGTGTTGTGTTTTTAGACAAATTCACTCCAGTTACTTACACTTCAGTTCACACCTGATCTATTGTTTGTCTCTAACTAATCATGAATATAATAATCAAATTCTGTTCTGACACAAGGATATATAAGATAATGCAGCATATTCCTCTGGGCTTTTGTTGTGATATATGTGTATCCTCTCCAATGCATATAACTCACTAGCATTCTGCTCTTACCTCTGAGCCAGAAAGTTGAGTTCAAGTCGCACTCTGGAGATTTGTGCCTGACACTGCATTGCAGTAACAGAGGGAGGGCTGCACCACAGGAAATGTCATGTTTAGATGGAATGGCAAATCAAGGCCTTGTCTGATCTTGAAGGTGGTTCTGAGTAGTAAACTTGAGGAAAGGCAAATAGCTAGAATGTCACAGCAAAGGTCATAGATGTGAACAGTACAGGGAGAACAGTACAAGGGAACCATTATGTACAAGTATAGATATTACAATGCAACAGGAAAATAAGTTGGTAACAAAAAGCACATTAAAGAGTGTATGACCTGAAGTGGGTATCACCCCATTCCTTGGCACAAAAGAAAGTCAGTTCCTGTGCAAGGTGGGGAAGTAGTATGGACAGTCGATCAACTATCACCTGCTTCTCCCACAGTGTAACCTGTGCTTGTGTCTTTCTGAAGTAGAAATGTTTGTTGCTTTGATGAATTGACTCTTCAGGTTCTGCAAGAGGAAAATTGTTCTATGGAAACAACGGATGTTGCATTCTGAGCAAATGCATCTATTTAGAGAGTGCAATATGTGTCAGAATGAAAAAAACATGTGAAGTGTTTTGGTGTTTCACTAAAAAGTCAGGAGATTTGTCTGGTTGAATATAAGCCGTTTACTGTTAACATAGAATTAGGTATATGTTACCATCAATCTAACTAAGTACCATTTTGATGCTGATTTCTCTCAGACTCTGCACACAATCTAAACTCTCTATATCCTTTCATCTGATTTGATTTATTATTGCCACATGTATTGATATACAGTGAAAAGTATTGTTTCTTGTGCACTACACAAACAAAGCATACCATTCATAGAGAAGGAAAAGAGAGGGTGCAAAATGTAGTGGTACAGTCGTAGCTAGGTTGTAGAGAAAGACCAAGTTAATGTGAGGTATGTCCATTCAAAAGTCTGATGGCAGCAGGAAATAAATTGTTCTTGAGTTGGTTGGTACAGGTCGTCAGATTTTTGTATTTTTTTCCCAATGTTTGAAGGTGGAAGAAAGTATGTCCGGGATGCGTGGGGTCCTTAATCATGCTGGCTGCTTTTTTGTCGCAGCCGAAAGTGAAGACAATGTTAATGCGTGGGAGGCATTAACATTGAGTGATGGACAGCAGTTTGTTCATGACCCTTTGAAGTTTATTGTGGTCTTGGGCAGAGCAGGAGCTATACCAAGCTGTGAAACAACCAGAAAGAATGCTTTCTATGATGCACCTATAAAAGTTGGTGAGACTTGTATTGGACATGCTGTATTTCCTGTCTTCTAAGAAAGTAGAGGCATTGGTGAGCTTTCTTTCTTAACTATAATGCCATAATCTATACTGGACATTTCCCCAATCCCATATTAATCCTTATTAACACGAATACTCTTGCACTACAAATAATCATTTGTAATTGGTTTCATTTCACTCCACAGAAAACAAACTTGCCACATTTGCTGACAACTCTGAAAACACCTGTCTTAAGACAAAAGAATTGTCATACACACAGAAGTGATCATTTTTCTTTCGATGGAAAGGAGAGGAAATGACAATTTCTAATTTCAAGAGACTTATGAGCTTCAATTTGCCTTAGACTTGAGTGGCAATAGTTCAATGGGTCCAACTCTTTGTCTATGCAAGACACACGTATCTCATTTGACCCTATGTTGTCATCCTGAGATATTGATTTTAGAATTTCAGACACCTTCTCTGTTGAATATAATTATTGTACACTGAGGTTACTTAATTTAAGAATTCATTGCAAAACTGTACTCATAGAATGTTGTCCACAAAGACCTAGCCATTTGAATGATGTGGATTTTCCCTCCCCTGATATTAGTCTGAATGGTTCCAATTCAAGGAATTCTCCAAGCATCCAGCAACAATAATGTCATCAAGCAGGGTAAGCAGCCAATCACGCTTCAGTATTCCCACTGGGAGCAAACAAAGAAATAAAAGTACTTTTGTTTTTAATATTTAAATTTTACAGAAAGCAACATAAAGTATTATGGGATTAAGAGAGAAGTTAAATATCAGAGGCAACATTAAAATAAATAACACTTTTTAAACTATTGGTGGAATTTCTTATTGTAATGTCATATATAAATATAAAATTATACCGTCAGAGAAAGTTGGTCGCAGTGATTATGAATTTTGTAAGTTGGTGAAGGGTCAATTATATCTCATTCAACAAGGTATTTTTTGAAGGGTTTTTGCAGTGAGGCTAAGAGTATAAATGTGGAAAGCTCTTGTCAGTTTAATAATTACTAATTGATCCCATTCTGGGATGACATCATAAGCACAGTCTCAGCAGAAATACAAAATCACTGACAATGCTTTGTAGATTTCTGTGCTTTACTGAGCATGTGCAGGTTACAGAATCTGCTTTCAGTTTTAAAGGCATAATGATTATGAATGCTGGCAGTTTTTCCAATCACAAAATCTGGCCCAGGAAATGGAGCCATCTACTTACATAGTCAACGGTTTGCCAGCAAATACTACTGAACAATAAAACACTTAATCTAAATAATCTGATATTAATATAGGTTAAAAGCCGCTAGCTGGTTAGACATATTATCCGTTCTGTCCATAAGACTTGAAAGAGATCACAAACTGTTAAAATCAAACCTTTCTTTCTGCTTATTTAAAGATGATTTGCTGACATTCTGAACTCTGACATTCACATGAATCAATATCCTTTTCTTTTCATTTAAAGTTATTCCTCGTTGTAAAGAATAACTTTGTTATAAAACTCTTTTCTTTCCTATCTCCTTCTTGTGTGTGTGTGTGTGTGTGTGTGTGTGTGTGTGTGTGTGTGTGTGTGTGTGTGTGTGTGTGTGTGTGTACGTAGTTGTGACGGCCATCATGAGTATATGAACAAAAAAGTACTTTTGATTTAACCTGAAAGTTTGTTGTGAGCCACTTTAAAACTGATTTCACAGAGGATTTGGGGAAATATGCCAAAGCCTATCTCAAAAAATTTAAAACATTTCTGCTAATGGATAGAAGGGGAAAAAAGGGAGTTCATTTTGCCTCTCTTCCATCTGTAACAGTATCTATCATTGCTATCTAACATTGTAAAATTACTGCTGTTCTTATAGATGTCCATATTTGATGTTACATATTAATTCTGGACCAACAGTATCTGATTTAGTAAGAAACCTAGTAACAATGGTATGCTCTTTGGATTTCAGGGTATTCGTGTACAATCATATCCTTCCTAGAGTCATTACATGAATGTTCACTGCACTTGTGACCTGAATGTGTTTGGTAGAGCTCCAGCATATCCTCCCCACTCTTCTATTGTATGCCTTGGCTAATAAGGCATGTATTCTGCATGCTTTCTTGGCCAACTTATCTACCAGTCTAGTCGCCTTCATAGATCTATGGAAATAACTTAAAAGGTCCTCTGTTCTACACTTCTCATTATATCTTATCATTTATTATCTATTCCCATGCATTAGCCTTCCTCAAATGCCTTTATCTCATACCATGTCAGACTGAATTTCATTAGTCACTAACTATGCCCACATGACTACACCTTTGACATCTTCTTGCTTCCAGATAACCTACTCCATGGGCAATCCTGACACAACAGTGGACTCCAGGTATGAAGATTTATTGAAAAGGGCTAGCCTTGTATTAATGTAACTTGGTGGACAAACGGAAAGACGGAAATGTTTCTCTGTAACATTGCACGTTAAAATACAAAATGACAATGCCACTTGAAAGGTTATTGCACCATTCTCAAAAGAGAAATCATGTTAATGGGTGAGGCCCACCATGTCCTCCAATAGAGCAATACAATTTAATGATTTCTCTAAAGATCACTATAAGGATATACAAATTATAAATGCACAATCTTATAAAATGAACACATGCCAAGGGTAAGGAAATCGTGTGTTAACTATTGTATCGGTGAAGTTATGTGATAGGCTGTTACTAGTTGGCCTTAGGCTGAATTTTAAAATGTGAAGCAGCATTTTCAAATCCCTGTTGCTTTTCTATTCTGGTTCAGCCTATTTTAAGTGAGCTTACTCAAAAATATGTCGCCATATAAATTAGATGACTTTTTTTTTACTTATTCAGGTCCAAAATGTTAATACAGAAGAAAGACTTGCCATGCAATTCTAATCTGTGTATTACAGAAAGGACACACAAGTCAAAAAATATTCTGAATGTCACATTTTAATTATTTTTTTTGTAACTTGTTATTCATATCACTAGTTTTTATGAATATTTATAGTACCCATCTATTTGGGCAATGCCAATGTTTCTTTTTCTATCCAGCACCAGCATTAGGGACTTCCATCTCATTCATGACATGGGATTAGTGCAAATCAAAGCTCAGGTTACATGGAAAAAGGTTTTCTAAATGACATTAACAATCACAGGCAAAATATTAAAAGATTCAGTCACCAATTATGGAATGGAAAATGACGAATGACTGAATATTGTTTCCTGGACATTGATTGCTTCTGTGTTTGATGCATGCCAGAATACACACTGTGGATGATTTAGGAACAGTAGTATTTAACTTGGGAGTGACTGGTCGTTCACCATTTTTTGACATGCTTTCTACCCAGGATAGTAAGAGTGATGAAGAGAATTACGTGTGACTTCTTCCATGCAAACCTTCAATATTTGAAGGAATCCTGGTTCAGCAAATGATAGCTAACAGCAGCAACAGCAATTACCCAATGATTAAATATTTAATCAAAATTAAAGAAAAGGAAATAAATTAGGGAAGAGAAAGAAAAGTAAAATGAACTTCCCTTTACGTAATGATTTTGATGCACATTGTTGAGAGAATGAGAAAGACAAGCTAAGAATCATCTATTCCAGGAATGGAAGTTCAAAGTGCAAAGTCTTACACTGTTATAAATTTATTAGAGGACATCATACTTACAGATAACAGGCACACATCTTGAACTCAGCAACTGTAAGGTGAAGCCTCTCTCAGCTTGCGTTACAATTGCAGTGTTCCGTAATAGGGTGATCAGTCTTGGTATTTCTAACCCCTCATTATGTTAGTCCCATTTTTGTGCCTTAGCCATAAATCTTGCATCATTTCTCTTCCATGACTTTTACTCTCAGTTTGCATCAGACCTTTATCATTTTTATTTGTTACCTCAGTGTTATCAGTAAGTGGATGTTCCATGATGAAGCTCAGGGCATGAACTGAATTGTCTCTCATGTGTCTCAATGTGAATTGGATAATTGTAAACTTATTTATCAAACAAAGATTAAAATTACACAAAGAATCAGAATATCACCCTGAATGACATCCAACGCTACATAGGGCCTTGCAGTTTGGATTTGTTAATAGTGTTTTCTATACATAGCTGTTTCAACAAAGAGTTGAAATTTAACTTTCAGATCTACTTGCAGCTAGGGATATTGGTGTGTGTCTGGAATCTGAAAGTTTCTGCAGCCAGTCTGTCAGTGGTTTTCAAATCTAGCAGTAGAATTTGACTTTGAGGTTTCCCAACTAGTTTGAGTGAGAGAGTCTAATGCTGCTTCCATTTGGATCTTTTCGAGCTCCAATGTTTAAAGGAACCCTGTAAGGGTCAGAACTGAAGCATTATCTTCCTCTCCCTACAGGCACCCGAGCAGCGCATTGGTAACCATGGTCTTTCTTTGGATTGGTCCATGATCATACTTGACATGAAGTGTTCTGGATAGCCTAAATCCCCCATTATGGGGGGCATTGGATGAGCAAATTTAAATGCTGATGAACTTTGGGACCCGAAAACATTTCAATACGTACATATGTGGAATACTTGAGAAGGTTTAAACTTCCAATTGCTGTTTTTATCTATGATCAGAAGGCCAGAACCACACATGGTTTGGGCTTTTTGCACTATCCTTACCCTTACAAAGATTCTAGGCTCCTCAATCAGGGAAAACAGTTTCCCTCCATCCACCATGTTAAGTATTTTGTAGATTTCAAGGAGAGCAATTCTCATTCATTGAAACTCCAAAAAACTTCAGTTCCAATTTCCCCAATCTTTCTTCACAGGCTTGTCCTGCCATCCAGGGATAAGTCTGTTGAATCTGTTTTGCATTCCCTCTATGGCAATATTATTCTTCTGGTGTACAAGGAACTAAAACTGCAGACATTACTGCAGGTGCAGTCTAACCAAAGTTCCATTCAATTGAAGCAAGCCTTCACTAATCCTTTATTCAAATCCTTTTGCAATAAAGGCCAACATATCATTAGCCTTTCTAATTGCTTGCTGACAAACTCTGCTGGAGTTGAGAAGATTGAGAGACAATCTGATTGAAACAATGTGAAGAAAATGTTTCTTCTTGTGGGAGAATTTAATACTGGGGTCACTGTTTGAAAATAAATAGTCACCCATTTGGGACAGAAATGAGAAGTACTTTCTCTCAGAGGGTTGTGGATCTTTAGAAGGCACTGGAAGCAGAGACCTGGAATATTTTTAAGGCAGAGGTAGATAGTTTCTTGATAAGCAAGGGGGTGAAAGGCTATGGTAGATACAGATAGGTGGAATTGAAGTTACAATCAGATCAGCCATAATCTTGCAGAAAGGCAGAGCAGGCTTCAATTGGTCGAGTGGCCAACTTCTTTCTCTAATTTGTATGTTTGTATGTGCATATTGACCTAAAACTCAAAGTAAATCAGCTGGAGTGACAAAGCACTCCAATACTACCAAACCCCAACAATATTCCCCCTGCCACCTCCATTCCCCTTCACCTTGTCCACCCTCACTCGTTCCTAGTGATGTTCATTTTCCTCCTGGTAATATTCACCCCTCTCTCCCAGCTCCAGGACCACCCTCTCCTGACTCACTTTCCAGAACCTGTCTGGCTGATGGGATCTCGAGAGAGTCAGTATTTCAAGGTGAAATTTGAGATTATTCATTTTGGTATGAAGAATATAAAACACAATGTTATTCAAATGCATGGAATCCTGTGGTACGGAGGATTGGAATGGCCTTTTACAAGAACCATAATAAAGTTAGCATGCAGCCACATCAAGTAATTAGGAAGGAGCTGGAGACAAAGAAATTAAGGGCTTTTTCTAACCTCAATACATTGATGGTATTAGCAATGCCGATCTACCCAGCCATTAAGAAAGGGTTCTTCGAGGAAGCTGCAAGTGTCAACAACTACTTAGTGGGAAAACTGAGCCTCCTGATATATTGATGGACAGTCTTCCCCGTTAAACTATACATTCTTGTCTGCTCATCTCTATGCACTATGGATTGTTGAGAAGAAGGCAGCTGTTGTTCCTGCTGTTGTTGGTATTGCCGGTACCTCATCTGAGGCAGAGCTGCAATAGTGATACCTGCTTAGAAAGTTAATAAATGGACAATACTGATCATAAGCAATAAAACACTCAGAGTTGGATTTTACAGCCGCATTCATCCTGAAACCATAAAATCCTGCTTGAGGTTTACGGATCTTTCCATGTTCTGCCTCTCACCTGCACCAATTCCTGTGGAGCTGAAGTAGCCTCTAAAGCATTGGAAACAACATGCAAATCTTTGAATAAGGCCTCAAAGCAAAAGCCCTTCTCTTAGGCATGTGCATACGTGTACTCAAAAGGCCCTATTTTGATTCTAAGTGCTAGACCAACTTGAAACTGAGAGTGTTTCAGATCCGACTTTTAGGCCCATTCTCAGGCACCCTCATACACACTTAGCCTGAAAAAAATATCAGCGATTCTGAATCCCACTGCAGAAGCCTTTGGGCCGGCCTTAACACATCAGAATCCTACAGCTCTGGTCAGCGCCTCCAGATGCACATGCACAGAGAAAAGAAATGATAGAATGCGGCTCCCCTGCCACATCCTTCCCAGGCTGGATAATGCCCCTCCCCAGCCCCTACCGATATTGCCACACCCCTATAACTTTACTGACCCTCTTACCCTTGCAACCCTTCCACCACCCAGACCGATCGTAGGCCCCTTCCTCTTTGCTGATCTCAAGCAGAGTGGCAGTGAACTCCCTCTCCCCTTCACTGATCACAAGCAGAGTGGCAAAATTCCCTCTTCCCCACCCCCACCACCCCCCCCCCCACCCCCCCACCCCCCCCTCCCCAGCCCCTCACTGATCTCAAGCACAATCGGACTTACGTGGAACATGTCTGTTTCGCGCCGATTCTGGATGGGTGAATGTGCAGGTAAAGGGGGGAGTGCCGGTAAAGTTGGGCCTGCAGCCTATTAAATCAATAAAATGCATGCAAATACATTTAAATGGCTGTCATGCCCATTTCAGTTGCGATCCTGATCGCGACCTGTCTCGGGCCTTGGTAAAGAGGGAACAGGCATTATGGCAGGCCCGGATCTATTTGCCTCACTCTTGACTTTACCAAGTTTTTGTGCTAAAAATGGATGCAACATGATAGTAAAACTGGACCCAAAGACTTTTTTTCTCCATCAGTTTCTCAAACCCACCAATTCCTGCTGTCTTTTTCCCTTTGTGTACCTGTTGGATTCTCAGAAACCTGGGAAATCCATACGCACATGGTTGAGGTCAACATTCTTTGCTAAGACTAATGGTCAGCTAATAATCATTTACCACTTTCAAACGGCAGGCAACCATCCCAGAGAAGTTTTATAGGACCTGATTGAAAGTAAAAATGGTCACATTTGAGCCAATGTCCCAACAGGAAAAAGTCTCAGCTTTTTCGGTCTGCTGCATCACAACTCGCCCAAAATCTAAAATCCTGCAGCAGATGTTTGGCCACAAAATTGAGGCTTTAGTATAAAATGAATTCTTTAATATATCCTTTCCAGCCAGTGTTTCTAACATCCTTAGATTGTTTCAAGCTAGTGGTTACATCCTGAGTGCTGTGTATTTCTATCTCCGAGACTAGACAGACCTGCATCTGTTTTAACATGCACAATCTCTGTGTAGACCCATTGGAGCGAATGACTACTCTATTGAATGTCCAGGTCCAGTATTTGCACATGAATACCCATGCTTAAACTAACTGACAACATTTTATTTCCTAATACAATGGTACTCTTATTAAAAGTATGGAAAAAGAAAATAATATTTGGGACAGTGACAGTGTTTATAATTGAGGGAGAAAAGACAATGCAAAATATCCTTCAAACGGAAAAGAATTGAAAAAGAAAGGATAGTCAAACTGATTGTATCTATCTTTACAATTTATCATCCACAAATTCTAATTTGAGGCTTATACATCAGGTTAAAGGACAGTGCTTTCAGACTCTTGCAGTGCATTACAATCACTCAATCTCTTGTGTTTTAGCTGTGATTTGCAGCTGAGGAACGATAAACACAATTATTCTTCAATAGAGCTGATTTTAGGTAATTATTTGTGCATGATAAGTGAATGATTCTGATTAGCAATGTTATAATTATTTCATGGAGGTCACAGGTAGAGGGATGCCATTATGTTCTCATCGTGTGGTGCTCTATCATTTTCTATTTCCTGACTGAAATTGGGAGAGGATGAAATCAACTGCAAATGTATAATTCACTCTGATTGCCATCAAATCAACCCCCATGCTCAATTCTAAACAACAGAGCTGTTATCAAACTGATTCAAACACTGACTGTTTGCAAGGGTAGCTGAAAAAATTTCTTTTCTGCCTCTCTGTCTTTGAAATATAAAACACACAATTGTTATGCCAATTTGTCACAAGCCTTCTGAATACCTGGTATTCTGTGGAGTTCACAGGCTCAGTACAGGCCTTCAACAGCCCTCCTAATTTAATGAGGTATCCCAGATGTCTCATCCACAGTGAAACATTTTGTTGCTCTCCTTTCATATTTTGAAAAAAAATGTAATTCTTTTCAAATTGATCACCAGAATGAATCAAGCCATGTTCTGTGGTGGATTTTTCAGTTTCAAGTTTTTCAGAGGGGGTGTGGTGTAGGGAGGTGCGGGTAGTGACAGTTGGATGGAGTTAGCTCTCTATTCCAAATCAACACTGAAGCAATTCAGCATTCGAGTAGGCCCTAAATTGCTGATAGATCAACATAACATTATTGAGGGGAGGGGTGGTGTGAGGTTGCGATGGAGGGGCAATGGAGGGTTGAGAGACCTGAGGCAAGTGGGATGGGATGGGGGAGGAGAGTGAAAGGAATAGAAAAAGCTACATATAGTTGTACTCCTATCACATCGGAGTACACAAAAATAATAACTTACTAATCAATAAAAATCAATCATCCAAATCTTTACTTTTGAGCAGACTCTAAACCTTTAATTGAGGTACAACTAAAATATAGTTGTACCTCAACATACAACTGGGATCCAACTTACATCATAAGGCATGATTTACATATCAAACGTGTCCTGTCATCTGAAACATGCAGGGACTTGGGTGGCCTTTCTTGGGATATTGTCCAAATGACATCCTTAAGGCTGTAAGTGTCATGGTACCATTTGATATTGGTCTTACATGCCGTTCAGAAGTGGTAAAACTTGGATTCTGCCAAGTCTTTGATGAAAGATTAAGCAATACTGCTGAATATGAGATCTATTTAGTTGACTGCGCAAAGTGAAGATTTTTTTCTGGTGTTGTTTTTACTGGCAAAATTGTAAATTTAAAACAAAAATGTAAATTTACATTGCAATGAAATTGCAATGTAAAGTACAATTCTGCCTTATTTAAATTAATGTTTGTTTTTCATCTGAAGATGAATAAAGTTAGAGAAACACTTGTAATGATGATCTCAGTGCTATGAATTTTGTAAAGGTTTTCTTTCTCCATTTGTATTATCCAACTTCTTTCTTCTAAATTCCATTGAATATTCCTTGTTTGCATTATTGAAGCATATATTATCATATGCCCAGATTATACAACTTTAAATTTCACACGAGGCATTTTCTACCAAAATAGAGATTACTGAACATATGTTAAAACTATTTTCCTTTTGTTCACAGTGATCCTGATCTGTTAAGAGTATTATTTTCCCTATGCCAGGAACAAATTTAAATTGATGAGACTTGTGAATCAAGTTCTAAGAAAATTGTTGTTTACACTTAATTGCTTGTATGATCAATAGATCCTGATCCAGCAAGTATAAAATGGTTTCCATTTTTGTTTGCGTTTGTTCATTGACATCATATAACTGTTAAATGAATATGTCAGTTCACAGAACTTAAGCACTCTGTTCTCCAATAATTGATAGCTTCTTTGATGAAACTATATGAAGAATAATTAATACCACAAAATAATAATGAGGTGGTTATACTATTGAGACACTTTAACTTTTTCTTATACATTTGTGAGACATGGGTATTGCCAACTAGCCAGTATTTACTGCCCCTCCCTGGGCGCTTGAGGGCAGTTGAGAGTCATTGCTGTGGATCTTGAGTCATGATATGGAGATGCCGGCGTTGGACTGGGATAAATACTGTAAAAAGTTTCTCAACACCAGGTTAAAGTCCAACTGTCCTGGAGACCTGGGTTTGAATCCCAGCATGGCAAATGGTGACAATTGAGTTCAATAAAAATAACTGGACTTTAGAGCTTATTGATAACTATGAAATTGTCTATTCTTGAAAAAACCATCTGGTTCACTAATGCTCTTTAGGGAAGTAAATCTGCTGTCTTTACCTGGCCTGGCCTATGTGTGACTCAAGATCTGAAGAAACCTCACAGCACCAGGTTAAAGTGCAACAGAATTATTTGGTAGCAAAGCCATTAGCTTTTGGAGCGCTGTTCCTTCATCAGGTAAGTGGGAGTTCTGTTCACAAACTCCTGTTCACATATAAAGACACAAACTCAATATCCAAAATAATGATCGGAATGTGAGTCTTTACAAGTAACCAAGATACAGATAATGCGAATGGAGAGAGGTTAGCACAGGTTAAAGAGATGTGTAATGTCCCCAGCCAGGACAGTTAGTAAGATTTTGCAAATCTCGGCAAGTCGTGGGGATTACAGAAAATGTGACATGAACCAAGATTCCGGGTGAGGCCATCTCATGTATACGGAACTTGACTATCAGTGCCTGGTCTGCAACTCTGCATTGTCGTGTGTCATGAAGGCTGCCTTGGAGAATGCTTACCTGAAGATCAGAGGCCTAATGCCCATTACCGCTGAAGTGTTCTCCAACAGGAAGAGAACACTCTTGCCTGGTGATCGTCAAGTAGTGTTCATTCATCCACTGTCGTAGCATTTGCATGGTCTCCCCAATGTACCATGCCTTGGGGCATTCTTTCCTGCAGCGTATTAGATAGACAATATTGGTTGAGTTGCAAGAGGATGTACTGTGTACCTGGTGGATGGTGTTCTAAAAACTAGATGGTTCTAAGTCAAGATGCTGTGTGGCTTGGAGGTAAATGGTGATGTGTTCCACGGCCTGACTTTTCAGGCTGTCAGGCACTTGATGCCCACCATCCTAATAGTTTTTTAGGTAAGAGAGAGTGAAGAATAATCCTCCCTGTGACCCCAATAGGCCCATTGCCATGTTCAGCTCAGTGGAGCAATCAGTGGTAGTAGCCAGGACTTCCATCTGTCCTTGGATGCAAGTTCCACCTTGGAGAGCTGCTTTCCAGTCAAGGAAGTACCTTGAGTAAGAGAGTAGCTTGGACCCTGAGGAGTCCGGAGTCTTGGGTAGGCTGGTTGGGAGGGGTGGGAGGATGGAGGGCCAGAACATCTGGAAAGGGTGTCCTACATGTGCATAGAAAATAGGAGTTAGTAATCTCCAAAACTTTTCTTTCCCAAGCAGTTAGATCATGGCTGATCTCTCCCCATCCCCATTTTCATACATTTTCTCTATATCTCTTACCAAAGAAATATATGCAGATTTCCAGTGTTCAATTGGCTGAACGTCCATAACATTTTGGTGGGGAGAGCTCCAACTTTCTACCGTAAGTTTCCAACTTGAAGAGATTTGGGAGTGGGGGGCAGGTTCCTGTCAGGCCTTCATCTGTATCCTATTAGAAATCATAGAAACTCTATAGTACAGAAAGAGACCATTCAGCCCATTGACTCTGCATCGACCACAATCCAGGCTCTATCCCCATATCCATGCACATTTTATCCACTAATCCTCTAATTTATGCATCTACAGTCAATTTTAACATGGCCAGTCAGCCTAACCCACACATCTTTGGGCTGTGGGAGAAAACTGGAGCACCTGGAGGAAACCCACACAGACATGGGGAGAATGTACAAACTCCACACAGACAGTGACTTAAACCGGGAATCAAACTCCAGTCCCTGGAGCTGTGAAGCAACAGTGCTAACCACTGTTCTACTGTGCCAACTGCTGAGATGCAAATTGATTTCATGCCGGTCTCCGGTGGAATTCCGGATCCATCATAGTGGACAACGTTGTAAGATCCCATTCCAAATTCATGCCGATGTGAGACCAATTTTTGTGCCTCCTGACGAATTCTCCTCCTCACCTGCCATTGAACTAGCCAGCAAGATTATGGAAGAGTTCTGCCTACTTCTCTCTCTACAGATGCTATCAGACCTGCTGAGCTTTTTGGCATTTCCAGATTTTACTTAAAATTATCATACTTGTTTTCAAATCACTCCATTGTCTCACCCTCTCTATCTTGGTAACCAGACCTACAACACTCTGTCCTCTTCCAATAATCACCCACTGTTAGACTGGATAACAGTGCATGATCAGTATGTGGGTGAAGATGAGTGAGAACCCTGATACTGGGACTAAATAGACTTATGGACACATTGGCATAGTGACTAACACTACTGCCTCAAGCATCAGGGATTCGGGTTCAATTCAGCCTTGGGTGATTGTTTGTGTGGAGTTTGCACATTCTCCCCTTGTCTGTGTGAGTTTCTTCCAGTTCTCCAGTTTCCTCCCATAATCCAAAGCTGTGTGGGTTAGATGGTATGGCCATGTTAAATTGCCCCTTAGCATCCCAAGGTGTACAGATTAGGGGAATTAGTGGGTAAACATGTGGGATTACGGGATAGAGAAGGATTGGTGCATACTCAATGGAACTAATGGCCTCCTTCTGCACTGTAGCGGTTCAATGATTCTATGAAGATTTTGCCCCCACATTCTCATTAGAGAGCCTATCAGCAGCAAACATGGGAAAGAAACATCCTGTCACTAAAGGAGCAGCCTTCAGGCCACACATTGGACAAACCTGCTCTACTATATTAAAGGCATGCATTAATGTTGTTTTTGTGAGCCAATATAATGATTTGTCCACATATCAATGCCTTTTGCTATAAAGCAGTGCAGAGACAGGCAGAGTCTATTGCAGACTTAAGCATGAAATGCATAAAGAACTGCACATACTGCACTTTAGGACAAGTTAATACTCCAGTGAAGTCAAATATCATTCTCTGGGCAGGCTGCAATAGAAGAAATAGGTTATGTCATGTGCCACTAGGCACAAAAGTGTCTACTTCTTCACTGATGGAAAGCTGAATGCAATCATTCAGCACACAGGCACAATTAAACCCCCTTATAGAAAACCCGGGCTTCGATGTTCTGTTTCGCTGCGCAAACATGAAATCATCTACCCTCATTTATGGTATACTTTGTTTTTCAATGCAAAATAAGAGAAATAAATTGAAAGGCGTGTAAAAGTTTTGAAAGATGAAGGGAATATTGCCAATGGTGGGGAAGCAGACTGAAATAATAATGGAAACACTAGATATAACTGATAATATGGGAATTTTGTCATTCTTGACAGCTCTGAAAAAGCTATTACATTGATTTTCTGCTAGAGGATCTTAGCAGTGCAGAGGTAAACATTTGCTTCACACTTCTGTGGCTGCACATTGAAATCTCTGCAGAGGACAGATTAAAACTTTTGTTCAGTAGATGTAACGAGGTTGACAAAGTGTTTAACCAGATGCTTGGTGGGCTGGCTAATTGACCACCATAAAATCTCTCTGAGGAAAGATAATAGGTCATACATATCCGAATAGATTGGACCAGCTGGGGATGTTTTTTTCTAGAAGGAAATGGACGCTGAGGAATGGCCTAATAAAGTTCTCTAAGACATTTGAAAAGCTTTGATAGGAGTGAGGCATTGGCTTGGATTTCCCTGCTGGGTCAGGTGCACTAACTTGCATCTGGGTGGTGCCAAGGAGGGGGCCAGAAGGGCAGGGCTTATTGAGAGTGGAGTTTGTAGGGGAGATCAACGGAGGGTCCAGCTGCCACTCTGAAGGTGAGATCAGTAACAGAGGGGAAGGGGCTGATTGGAGCTGACCATCAGAATAGGGGAAGGAGGTACAAGGATTGCTGGGGGAATGGGGAGACGGAGGTGGGGAGGTTGTTCGGGAGTGCTGGTGATGGAGGTCAGGGAGATTGGGGCTTCCTGGGGGTTGGGGGTTGAGGCTGGCATGGAGACATTCAGGAGGCAAGCAAATTGGAGCAGGGGGTTCGGAAGGGCAGTGGTGCAGGGGTTGCTATGCTGGCTAGCAATAGAGCTACTGCACAAGTATAGATCTCCATTATGACAGACCTGCACATGCACAATGATCCATTCAGCACTATGCTGCTGGTCTCTCGGGCTGGAATAGGCCTCGCCCCCAGATTTGCTGACTGAATTTCTGTGGCATTCTGTGAAGTAGAGTGTGGGAGATTTATTTTGAAAATCCCATTAAAAAACTCACAGGGCTTACTCCTGTGTATATGCAAATTTAGCATTTAGAATTTTTTTGGGAGAATCCTGGCCATTATCTCCAGCCTATTTTAGTCATATGACCAAGACTGGCATTGACCATCCAAAATAGGTCAGCTAAAAGCCTTTGCCATAGAGTGGAGATGATGGATGAAATCATAATATTTAATCTACCTGAGTTGCTTTCTGCCTAGCTTTTAGCTGTCTAGGGTTCCAAATCAGAGGTGGAATGGAATATTGTTGAGGCCTCATCTATTGGCTGGAGGATCAGGAAGAGACCCAAGTTGCCTCTTCTGGGAAGGCTTATTGAACAACAAGTCTGTTAGGCAGTGCTGAGAGCAATGGGAGTCCTCCCCTGAAATGAAAAACCCAAAAGGATAGAGATTATATCTGCTGAGAGCTACTGGCCAGTCAGCAGCCAGCAACTCCTGTGCTCGGCAATGCCATAGAGGAGGTCATGGCTTCTGCCAGGAGGAAATGCACCAGGGTCCCAGGATCACAGAGCATCCCAAGCCAGATGTAATTAACGTAGGTGTTGATTTAATGGAGTGGGTGTTGAGGGAGAGGTGTGAAGGGAGTTGGCAGTATGGACAGGGTGGTAGCTCTCCACAGATGACACTCCCTCAGTCAGGTACTGAGTTTCACCAACCTCCCTGTGACAAACTGCCAATATAATTTTAGTTGTTATGCTTTCCACATGGTGACATCCCTGCCTGAAGCTAGGCTAATACCAGTAGCAGCGGAATGAGGCCCTTAAGTAGTCATTAATTGATCACTTAAGGGCTTCAATAGGTGGAGGAGCAGGAGGTTAGCCATGGGCCTTCCTGCCCAATACTTAATTCTGGCACAGATAGTAAGGTAGCTCCAGGTACACTATCAAATGCCCTTTCCTCCTCCAAGCTCACCACTAGGAAGAGCTGAGGATTTTGCTCCTGAGGTCTGGGCCCCTGTTTTGGGTAAATCCTCAAGAGGTAACAGGGCTAAATTCCACAGACAGTGCTTGTTTTAATACACCCATTCTGGGCTGAACTCCTCATCCAAGGCAATGCAATTAGCAACTTTCCAGATGTTTCCAGTACTGCATTAAAACGTCATGTCACTTTTGCTCGTAACTTGTGAGTGTCAATTTGTTAAATAAGAGAACCACATTGTTTAGATTCTAGTTTTTCAGTTCAGCAGGAACTTCTGTATCAATGCAGAGTGCATATTTGAAGTTATGATTATTACATGCTTTTTACTGGGTATAACAGGATTACTTTTTATTCAAGGATCTGCATCTACATTTTCCTGATCCCTTTGCAAAGGTAATAGGACATATTTAAAAATACTGATGATCCTTGGATCAAGTTCATTAAACAAAAATAAAAATAAAATCACACTAACATGAAGGCAGCATTCTTGAACACCAATATATAAATGCCTCTCGGGTGAAAGTAGTGCACTTTTTTTTAAGAAGAGCAGAAGAGTCTTCCCCATTGATCTGGCCAACATTTATCTCTCAAATAATATCACTGAAAAGAAACAAGTTAGCTGGTTATTACTCATTGATGTTTGTGGGACATTGCTGAGTGTAAATTGATCGCCATGATTCCTATGGTATGATAGTGACTAGAATTTATTGGCCTCAAAGTGCTTTGTGGTAGCCTGAGATCAGAAAAAGCTTTATATCAGCAGGTGTTCTTTTATTCTTTAGTTTAATAATTGGGGATATTTTTATGTTTATTAGTATTTTCCATTTTTGACGATTAGGTAATTTTGTTTCCCTGTGCCAATTTGTTTCATCATGACTGAGCAGCTCCATGGGAAGTCCCGTGGATTGGCATTGTGTGTCTGTTCAAGATACAGAACCGTGTCAATATATTATACGTTCAGAGGCCAGAGTATAGAAGACAGCAGAGTAAGGAGCAGACAAGCATGAAGCTACAAGCATTGGGTCCGGAATGTCCTTGTGTTAATTAGAGTTCTTGCTCACTTAAGCAAAGAATTGAAAGAATGTTGGTTGGCATGCATGCAATCATATCTCAGTATGGTACTGCTTTCAAGACAGGAAGGAAGAAGAATGAGAAAAAAGAAACAGAATTGCCAAGAGTTCTCAAATCAGCAATAACATAGAAGGTCATTTCTTTGAAGTTAAAAATAAGACAGTTAAGAATAAGCTATTTTTAATTATTACAGGCATGTGGATGTGTGAACATCAACTGCTAGAAATTAATTTTTTTTGATACAAAGTAAAACAGAGAACAACACAGTGTTCCTAAAACCAGAACTTAAATAATGTCATTTGAATTGTTCAAAATGGCAATGACATTCACAGTAATTGATGCCAAAACTAATCACCGATTTCCCTCATCTTATTATTGCTAAGGAACTGTACTAAACGTAATCTGGACTGCACAGTAATAATGCTAAATTAGATGCACTACTTTAAAGAAAATTAAACACTTCTGCCTATTATGCAGCAAAGACAGGATAGGATAACAGCAGGAATATTAACTGTGAGGCTGTGGCATTATTTGGATAAAGTATACGACAATGACATTGACAAATATTTTTTGACATTATGCAGTCTACTAGGGAAATTTGCACTCTCACATGTGAATGCTGCACGGATGCACTGACACATTTGCTTTTTCTAGTTTAAGTTCAGTCACTAGTTATCATGGTCAAACACAATGTTTCTTCAATGACATCACTTGAGTCCACAATATTCTATTGTCCCTGGCAGTGATGTAATGAAATTGAGCTTTATTTCTGATGGGCATTCATTGCAATGCCCATACAGACAGTTCTTAGAAAGTGTGATTCAGTACCTTTTAAGCTCTTTTCAGTACCTATCAAGAGAATCTGATTGTTTTTGGCAAGGATGCTGAAGTATCACAGCAGACAACACTGAAAAAGTAAGGTTTGGAGGTAGTCGTGATTTATTCTCATTTGTCTAGTCTGCAGTTGATAGCACGAAGAAAGGCATCTGGCATTAAACAGTCACTGCAAATGAATACTTTATCCGCATAGAGATGTGAAATTTGAAACTGCATTGCAGTAGACATAAAATGGTTGAATGAAAGAATGCAAATACTGACATTTAGGGGCTCAGAAATCAACCAAAATGTGACCTCCACTTGACAATATAAATTACTCGAACTACGTGAGCTGAATTGATGCTGATTTGAAGTTAATCCATGAGAAGAAGCTCATGTCTTTATTGATTTTGGTGAATTCTGGTAGAAACTCTGTATGGATTTAAAGCTAAATAAAACCTTATCTTTTCTGGCTATGTATTCATTATTACTTACAATTTGCCAACATGCAGGTTACATTGAGTCAAATTAGCACTAAGATTCATGACACTCACTGTTATTTATGGAAGGGATAAATATGTGGTTAAATGTTGATGTGCAGACCTTACTATCTGCCACCATGAGCGCCATCATTCTAACATTAACTTTTTAAGAAAGGCATGTCATTTTCTGCTTCACCTCATTCCTTTATCCTTGAGGCATTTCAAGTGTCAGTGTCCCTTTAACAATGTGATCAGTGTTAATTATAGCTCAGCAACCTCTTCGACACTGAAAAGTAGCAATTAGAAGGCAAAATTAGTGAAATCTCAATCCTTTAAATTTTAATTGTTGTTGGAGTTTTAAATGCAGATAAAGACTTTTTCCATTTTTCTTCTGCTTCTAGATCCAATCTTTCTTTCCTCTATTTCTCTCTCTGTCCTGGATTTGACGTTGATTTCACCCACACTAATGTGTTCTTCCTTCTCAGTCCTTGCTCTCCTTTTTTGCTTAATCTTTCACTCCGATTGGTTAAGGAGACACACATTTGCTTGCCCTATTCACACACCCGCTGATATCCAGTTCTTTCCCATTGAGACATTATTAGTCTGTGTTTTCAGCAATTTGTCATTGATGAAATGACAATCAATCATGTAAAAATTCTTAAGCATGCAAAGGTCTGTTTAACTACCAGATACCATCATTTGCTGTGCTGTGGCAAAAAAATCTGGGTCATTGATGAAACAATATGTACAATGTGCAACTGACAGACTTAGAAGGAAACAGTATGAATGAGTTGCATTAGGCTCATCACAAAGCTACATTTTGATCCCAACTCTCACTATAAATATTATCATTAAAGAAGATATATTACATTACAAATCACTAAGGAAGATATTAGTGCATGATATTCCTCTGCTCACCACTTTCAATAAAGCTTTAACCTATTTAAAATGCACTGATTAATGTCTGCAATAAAATAACAGACTTAATAATATTATACAAATATGTCGGGCATTCATCCTCTAATGCAACCAGTGTTAATTTCAAAGCAATTTGGATTACATAACATACTCACATAAGAGCAATTTGCATTTGTAATAATGTATTTAATATAATGAAATATTCCAAGGTGTATTACATAGAAGAAAGATGGACCAAGCAGGAAAGAATTTAGTGGAGTGGGTTGGAAGTTAATTGAAAAAGGTTTGATTAGGAGAAGAGTTTTAGGAAGAAAATCTATGGCCAGCACCTTCTGGTCCTTTTGCACCTGACCTTGAGGCACAGAGCATGTTGGAGACTCCACTCCAAGGACCTGGCATTTAAAGAGAGGAGTAAATTCAATAGGGTGGCTTTGAAGCAGAGTTGGTACAGATTTTATCAGCAGTAAACAGCAAATCAAGCAGATGTGAAATGTAGCTCAAATAAACGTAATTGAAAGGCAGTAAAATGGTTGAGGCTTTACAAGCCTGTTCCAATGTTCCAAAAAGTACATAAAGGCCATGGGACACCAGTGTCTTGGCAGGTCTATCAGGACACTAATGGAATGGCAGTTCACGTCAGTGTTGAGTTTGGTAGTTATCAGATGAGGTAGAATGCCTTCAAGCTGGGATGCCCTATCCAGATCATCTTATAGTGAGGAGGAGAGGTCAGGGGTCAAGGATTTGCATTGTTGCCACTATTATGTCATTTGTCTGCTATCACTTGGACATATTGAAAAAAAGGGCTGAGAAGGGATGGTTGGAGGCAGCATCTTAGGGAGTGGCCCTTGGGACCAGCAGTGCATGATTGCCATGGCTATCATGCACTCAAGAGGCATTTCTTCTAATGAGGCTGAGAACTTGAGAGAAAGAGAGCTCAACTGTTGGGATCCAGACAACATCAACTCATGGTCATCTGGTGGGACAGCATTTGGACGGGAAGTGAAGAAAGCTAAAGGAAGACCTCAAAAAGATGCCTGTGCAATGGATGAAAAAGATGTATCATTCTTCTTACCTGGTAAAAGGCTGGTCACCCTCTTTCTCCAGCATTTTTGCTTCACGACCGGTGAACAAGTGTCCATTATGTTGCCCTGCCAGTTCCAGAGCTTATTTTTCCATTGGTATTCAAACTGTGGGAAATGGGAGGCTGTCCTTGATCTGAGCTTTTTCTTTCACGTTGTAGGGTCTTTTCTTCTCCAGGAGCAGGAGGGAACATGTTAACTGCCCCATCGTAACAGGACAATTTCTAGCAGTTGTTTATTTTTGAGGCTACTCAAATGGATCCAACATTCAACCACTCTGCATGGGAAGCACAAAGGTCACTACTAACAGATGGGCAATTATTAATCGCTCTTCTTCTTCAAAGTTGTGTCATGGAATCTTTATTGATCACCAGAGACGTAAGAGTGGGCCTCAGTTTTTGATGTTTCAACACAGAACATAACACAGTGAAGCACAAGAACAGGCTCTTCAGCTCATGATGTTGTGTCAAACATGACGCCAAATTAAATTAATCCTTTTTGCCTGCCCTCTCCTTTTTGTATATTTGTCTGCTTATCTGAAAGTCCCTTAAGTGTCCCCAGTGAATCTGCCTGCACCATCACCCCTGGCAGCACATTTCAGACACCTACTTTTCTTTGTGTAGAAAGCTTGCCCCTCCTATCTCCTTTCAACTTTCCCCCTCTCACTTTAAATGCATGCCTCCAATTACAAAGATGGATAGTATAAACCTCTATCAGAAAGCTTGAAGAATATAGAAATGCTATTATACGCCATAGGTGTTCTGAAATTGTGGTGAACCTATTTTGTTTAACAACCCGTGCACCTAAGTTGCTGTTGAGGAAAGCCAGAAGTGTTTAATGTTGACACTGCGCCTAAAGAGTTATATAATTTTCCAGTGCTCAGCATCAACATCATTCACTTTGAAGTGCACAAAATTATTTTCCCAAATAAAAGTCTGTATAGTACTATTCAATTCATTATGCTGCACACCATTACAAGGCTATGAGATGCACTTTCATGTCTTACTGTGAAACCTGACCTTTCTGAAATATGCATTTGACTTTCTGTAATAGTCTTCCAAATCTCTCATATGTAAGTAAGATGTTAAGTTGTTGTTTTGCATAATTATTAACCATGCTCACAGATGGTCAGTTGTAGTAATGAGTCCCTTCAGTAATACCAGGTCCAGGACTGATTCATTGGTATTGCTGTTACATTGTCCATGACAGATGTTTCTTCATCCCTGCAGCTGACTGACTTTGTGATTTAAAGGAACACCATTGGTATGGAAATTTTGGAGAACAAAGTATTCTCCTTTCAAAAGCAACCATGGTCAATATGATTCACAAAATATAAAAAAAATAAAAAGGCAAAGGGGCAATGTTAATTCTCTTACAGTTTTTTTTTACATGAACTGAAATACCTTAAAGAAGAATGAGCATTACAATATTGTTGTTCACATGAACAGGGATTTAATTGTCTTCAACTACACTTACTTTCAATAATCAAATTGAAAGCTTTGATTCTTATTAAAGTTCTGCTTGAGATCCACAGAGATTACAGCGAACATCTGTCTCAGCCGAGGTTTCTAGATTGTGAAACAAAAAAGCCTACACAGCATTACCTTGTACTTATCATATATGTATCATTCATAGAATGAAATTAGCATTTGATTGTTTTTATTTGTTACTTATTTATAGAAGTATTACAGTGCCTTATTCAAATCATTAGTAGATAATCTTTCTCAAGGCTAAGACAAATTAAAAGGTACGTTTCTTACTTTTCACATTATTGATTTTGAACTGCAGTTCAACAAAAACACAAACAAGATTGGTTCTTTAAATATTGTCTCATATATGTGAGTGCATTGATATGCTCGTGAGTGTGGGCTAACACTTACCTCACACACAGGATAGTCATTTATAGTGTCAGGCATGGATTTTGCACAGCTCTCCACTCGGCCTTCAGATGCTTCATAGGTATGGTAACCAACTCTCTGAATGAAACATCTACATGTTTGCACACTCAGATGAACATTAATTGACTGCAAATTTAGCAGTGATTGAAGTTGTGCTGAAAATGGAAGATTCTGAATGGTTTATACAGTTTGAATTCAAATTAGATGATCTTTAATATATTTAGCCAAAGCTGCCTGATCTAGTGAAATATTTTTCATTTGTTAGCATATGAGCTCCACCTGCAAATGTGTTTTAGCTGACTTAATCTTATTGAGGAAAGTTCTTAGTTTGGTGACAGATTGGTTGATGATGTACAAAAGACTGTTGTTGGAGAAAAGGATTAAAGATTTACATTGTAGTCAATAGCTTCGTGTTCAGTAACTTTCCGTATAGTGCAGATTAAATGATAAATGAAATTAGTTTTTTTTATATCCAGCTTGAGACATGGATTTGAATTCTTGATGTACAATGCACTGAATATTTGAAATTTCAGACTTCTACACAACCATACAATCTATGAGCTTTAATAGATCTCATAAGCTGTGGTAATTAAACTCGATTTTTTTCTGCAATTCTCCCAAAACCTTTAGTTATGTTGCAGCTTTCATATTAAGTATAAATTTTACATTTAATGAATAAAGTACAATTTATCATAAAGGAACTAAAATTCTTCAAATTTGTGAATTCAAAGTTTCAAACTGAGTCTAGTTAAGTCCAGAGGAGTCACAGGTAAGGTGCCTGATGATTGATTAGGTCGAGTCATGTTATCCTTCATGTTATGGTTATGTATGTTTATATGGAACTAAAGGAGAATGTTCCCAATTTCCAATGGCAAGTCGCATCAATGAGGGATCCCAGAATCACTGAGTTGAAGTGGCACAGAAGGAGGCATTTGGCCCATCCCGTCTGCACCAGTTCCCAAACAAGCATTATGAATTGGTTGCCATTCCCTTGCTTTTTCCCCACACTTCTGTACATTGTTTCAAATAATCATCTAATGTCCTCTTGAATACCAAGATTGAATATGCCTCCATCATACTTCTAGGCAATGAATTCCAGACCAAAATCACTTGTTGTACAAAACAGTTTTGTTTCACGTCACATTTTCTTCTTTTCCAAATTTTCTTAAACTAAAGGGAGAAATGTCCTTTCATTCTTGATCCTTTTACAAGAGGGGACAGTTTCTCACTCTTCATTCTGTAGACCCTCCTCGTGATTTTGAGCTTCTCTTTCAAGTCTTATCTTAACTTTTTCTTGCCAAGCAGTACAGTCCTCAGCCTCTCCAATCTATCCTCATTGTTGAAGTTTCTCATACCCGGAACTGTATTGAACACCATCTTACATCTATCTGCCCACTCCACCAACCTCTGTGTCCATCTGAAGTTCTACACTTATCAGTTTACAGTACTTCCAAGTTTTGTATCATCTGTAAATTTTGAAATTGTCCCCTGTACACCAGGATTTGTTACTAATAAGTATCAGAAAATGTAAAGATCCCAATATCGATCCCTGTGGAATTCCACGACAAATCTTTCTCCAGTCTGAAAAATATCATTGCCCATTGCTCTCTGCTTCCTATTATTCAGCCAAATTTGTGTCAACGTTGCGACTGTCCCTGTTATTCCATTAGCTTTACTCACAAGTCTATTAGATGGAAAGGTATTGACTGTCTTTTGACATGTCAACATCAACAGCATTACCCTCATTAACCCTTTGTTATTTTCTTAAAAAAATTAATTAGTTGAACACCCTTCCCCCTTTTGAAATACATGTAAGTTCTTCCTAATCAACCCCCATTTTCCCGGATGACAACCAATTCTATCCCAAATAATTGTTTCTGGAAGTTTGTCCACCAGTGAAGTTAAACTGACTGGTTTGTAATTGCAGGGGCAATCATTGCACCATTTTTTTTGAAGAAAGGCATAACATTTGCAGTTGTCTAGCTTTCTGACACCGCACCTGAGTCTAAAGAAGACTGGAAGATTATGACCAGCATCACTACAATTTCTATTCTCGTGTTCTTCAATAGCCTTGGATATATCTCAGCTGGTCCAGGTGCATTGTCAACTTTAAGTACCACCAGTTAAATCCAGCGGTTCCCAACCTTTTAAATCACAAGGCATTCCACTGTGCTATAAAATAATTTTGAGGTATTCCTCTGATTTTTCTCTATCTTCTTCCCTTACGGGAACTATATTTTTAATTTCTCATTGTCCTCTCACCTGTTTTTTTTTAACCATTGCCTGGCTCTCTTGACTTCTTCTTGGAGCTGAAGAGAAAGGTTCTGTGTGCCCTTTTTGAGTTCTCACTTTCTGTGTGAGATATGAAATCTTTGCCTTCACTTTAAGTCCTGTTGGTCATGCGCATAGGCGTGACCAAGATAAAAACTCTAAATTATGGTTTTCTAACAAGCCGGCGTATGTGTAAGACAACCACAGAGCTTAAGATGAAGGTTAGTTTTAGTTCAATTCCATCAATTTTGAATCATTTTGACTCTTTTTTTTGTGGCATACTTGGGGGATCTCCACAGCATACCAGTGTGCCATAGCACACTATTTGGGAACCATTACTCCTGTCACCACTTTTTCCTTAATTTTTGTAACAACTTTAATCAGGCAAGTGAGGTTGGCCTGTTAGACTATGAACTCCCTGATTAAAGGCCAAATTGATGGGTTAAATAGAAAACTTCTTGCTTTGTACTTAACCAGGAGTGTTAGTTCCTCCAGGGCTAACTGACAATATTCTGTATGCTGTTGTCAGACTTCTAAATAAAGAGATTTTGGTAAAAAGACTTTTGCCTCTAACGATTTATTACAATTTTAAATCTTTCTAGGGACAGTATTTCCTCATCCGTCACCATGTCCTGGGTAGTATCTGTCTCCATGTTAAGACAGATGCAAAATATTCATTTAATACTTTAGTCATGTTCCCTTTGTGTAAATTTTCTTTTAGGTCCCTCATCATCCCTACTTTAACCACTCTTTTACTATTTATATGCCAATAGAATAAAGTTTATTTATTAATCACAAGTAAGGCTTACATTAACACTGCAACAAAGTTACTGTGAAATTCCCCGAGTCACAGCAGTCTGGCGCCTGTTTAGGTCAATGCACCTAACCAACATGTCTTTCAAGATGTGGGAGGAAACTGGAGCAGTCGGAGGAAACCCACACAGACAGGGGGAGAACATACAAACTCCACACAGACAGTGACCCAAGCCGAGAATCAAACAGCAGTGCTAAACACTGTGCTGCTATGCCACCCAATACTTTGGGAATTGTCCTTTTATGTTGGCTAACAGACTTTTCTCAGAATCATTCTTTGTTTCCCTAATGTGCTTTTTCACATTCAAAGGAAATTAGCTGTGTCCAATAACAGCTCTGATTTTTAGCTAACAATGAGGATTGTTTTGTTCCACTACTCTGGTGTCTGTCTGTGTGGAGTTTATATTTTCTCTCAATGCCTGTGTAGGTTTCTTCCAGATGCTCCGGTTTCCTCCCACACTTCAAAGATGTGTGGGTTAGGTAAATTGGCCAAGCTAAAAAAAATGTCCCTTAGTGTGAGAGGAATTATCAGGGTAAAGCTGTGGGATTATAAGGATAGGTCTGGATGGGATTGTTGTTGGTGCAGGCTCGAAGGCCAAATGGCCTCCTTCTGTACTGTAGCAAATCTATGATTCTATGCTTCTATTCTATCATGAACTGCATCATCCTGGAGCCAATTTAACCACAAATGCAACCCTCCTGTCCTCTAAGAAAACCGGAAAATTGAACATCAAATGAAACTTCACTCTTTGCAATTTTTTTCCAGCCTAATAGTTCATGAACAGCATTGTGTGAAGCTCATATTGTATATTATATTCTATAGATACTTGAATGGTTTATGATTTATGTGAAAAATAACACATCAAAGGTTTGCTAGTAGGTTGATATATAAATTAAGAATAATTGAGAAAGGTGAGATCCACACCAACTCCCCTAGCTATTCTTCCCACCTTCAACTACCCACTTCTCAAGGGAATCCCCCAATCCCTGCCAGGCCCAACATTCATCCTTATGCACTAAAGCCCAACCCAGCCCCACACAAAGTCCAAACTCTCAACCTCTGACCCTACCAACCTCCAACTCTCCCGTCTCTGATATCCTCCACCTCAGCTCCCCCAACATCCAAGCACTCTGAACTCTGCTGCCCCCCCCCCAACTAAAGATCCCTCCTGACCACTAACCAGTCCCAACCTCTGACCACTGCAATTCATTGGTATTGAGATACTGAAAGGCAAATATTGTAACAAAATTCAGTTTTGTGCAGAAATTTCCACCAACCATTTATGATTTTCTCTGTTTTTTCATTTGCTCTTGAAGAGTTGCTGATGCTGATAAGGTTGTATCCATTGTCTATGATTAATTTGCCGAGATAAGGGAGATTGTGGGCCTTCTCATTGGGTCATTGAAGTCTTTGTGCTGATGCTCCTACCATGATGAATGGAGGGTGATACATGGAGCATCGTGGTGACTTGTAGTGGAGCATGCTTCCTGACAGGTAATAACTGCTTATATAGTGTTTTTCACAAAGACAAACATTCACAAATGTACCTAGACTGTAGCAGAGGAGGAAACACATGTAGGATAGCGGTGATCATTTAATAATCTTGAATAGCAATCAACATTGGAAATTCTGTCCTTTTTTTTCTAGCATAAAGTGGAGATGCAAAAGCCAATTGAATTATTTCAGCTATGATCTGCTCAAACAATATATTACCACTTCATCTAAAAATAGGGTGACTCATTATTTGACTAGCATTGACACTATAAAAGCCTTTGTTATTTTCCCCTTTTAACTTTCAGATCACATTCACATTCCTCAGGCTTTCTAATCTCTTTATTTGTTTCTTTTCTTTATCTTCAATAATTCTTATAATCATTTGTTATTCCTGCTAGAATTATTATATACCTTTCAGACAAAGTCAAATTTATTCCAACCTCTATTTATCTGTCCACTAACATGGATTTGATGTACCTAAACTCAACTAGTTCTTCTTCATGCCATTCAATCCCATTCTAACAGTTTTATTTTGTTCGCCTCTTTCCCTTGTACTATTTTCATTTAATGTAATGAAGTCAAGATTGCCAATTCCTAAACATTCTTTGACTTTCAGGTCATTTGTGTTTTTGTTTTGTTGAACTAGCACTGCATATTCTTCATTGTAGAATATGCAAGAAGCTTATTAATGAATTATGTCTTAGTACGTTGTATGAACCCTATCCAATTTTGCCTGCAAATGTTTATCTCCACTTGATTTAGAACTATTAACTTTCCCATAATTATAATTCCATTACAAATGTAAACTTTTCCAATGTGCCAACAAAAGTTATCCTTCATTTATTTTGTTCTATTTTGTGAGCTATAATAGGCTCAACCATTAACTCCATTCAGACAGATTCTGAAACCATCAAGAAAACATCTTTTTTTTAACCTCAACTATTACTTTTAATTTTTTGCTGCCTACATCTTCCTTTCCCATCTGACCTGAACATTATATGAATGGGATTATTGCATTCCTAGAACTGGACTGACTGAAGCCAACTTTCTGACAATGTGATAATTTCAGTAACTCAATTTTAATTTGTATCTTTCATTCCCTGACTTCATTTCCAATACTTTACACAATTGTATATAAACATTGCAATGTTGATGCTATGGGCTGGACTACATCCTCCCCCTTTGGTAGTTTGATAGAAGGGACATATACAATTGAACAGGTTTTGGACTCACTGCTTACCAGCCAACTTCTCCTCCACCATAAATGGGTGAGCCATGGGCAACACACCTGTCACATGGGTATTATGCTCATGGCATTGGGAGAAGGCAGCACCCAGGAAGTTCAGCAGCTTTAACCATAAGACTTATGCCAGCAAAAATCTCCTTTACTGGCTCCCTTAGCCTTTTGGAAGTAGCCCTCTAGGATGGGAATCAGACTTCAGATGCCCATAGGTCACGACTTCCATTGATGTGCCTGGATCCTGGAGCCATCCAATTATCCAGCAGTTCTCGAAGATTGGGTTTCTTTGAGAGAGAGAGAGAGAGATAGCTCTTGCATCCTCCCAACAAGTAACACTGTGCTCAGAATTAATTGGCAGTGGAGCAGCCATCAGGATAGGGAATAAGATACTCCTGACCTCAATACTTTACTGAGGGGACCACAACACCATTAAATACGATTGTGTACAATACATAAATGAGCCACATAGTGAACCTGACATTGATCTTAAATTTGTTTTCAGTAGAATCCTTAGCACAATCAAGATTGTTTGGCAACTGTTGTCCAATCGCGGAATTGCATCTTAATAAAAACTTCAAACTCATCATTCATTGGTTCATTCTGCATTAACCAATCAGAATTGATTTGCCTGGTTTGAACTTGAAACAAAAGCTTAAGAGTTTGGCAGACAAGCTTTGGCAGACAAATTGAGTTTTTTGAAGGGGTAATCAAGAAGGTAGGTAAGGGCAATGCAGTTTATGCTGTCTACATGGACTTTAGCAAGGCCTTTGATAATGTACTGCTTGGTAGGTTGTTGCATAAAGTTAAATCTCACAGAATCTGGGGTGAGATAGCTAAATGGATGCAAAATTGACTTCTTGACAAAATCCAGAGGATGGTTGTAGAGGATTGTTTTTCAAACTGGAGGTCTGTGATCAGCAGTGTGTCATGGAGTTCAGTGTTATTTGTCATTTATATTGATGATTTGGATGAGAATATAGAAGATATAGTTAGTAAGTTTGTAGATAACACAAAGATTGGTGGCATAGCGGACAGTGAAGAAAGTTATCTTGGATTGCAATGGGATCTTGATCAATTGGGCCAGTGGGTTACGAATGGCAGATGGAATTTAATTTAGATAAATGCGAGGTGATGCATTTTGGTAGATTGAACAAGGGCAGGACTTACTCAGTTAATGGTGGGACATTGGGGAGAGTTACAGAACAAAGAGATCTAGGAGTACATGTTTATAGCTCCTTGAAAATAGAATCATAAATGGACAGAGTGGTGAAGAAGACATTCAGCATGCTTCGAATCGTCAGTCAGATCATTGAATACAGGAGTTGGTATGTCTTGTTGAAGTTGTATAAGACATTTGTACAGCCACACTTGGAATACTGTGTGCAGTTCTGGCCATCCTGTTATAGAAAGGATGTTATTAAATTAGAAAGAGTGCAGAAAAGATTTACTAGGATGCTACCGGGACTTAAGAGTTTGAGTTATAAGGAGAGGCTGGATAGACTGGGACTTTTTTCTCTGGAGTGTAGGAAATTGAGGGGCAATCTTATAGAGATCTATAAAATAATGAGGGACATAGGTCAGTTAGATAGTAAATATCTTTCCCAAAGATAGGGGAGTCTAAAACCAGAGGGCATAGGTTTAAGCTGAGAGGGGAGAGATACAAAAATGTCCAGAAGGGCAATTTCTTCACACAGAGGGTAATGAGTATCTGGAACAAGCTGCCAGAGACAGTAGTAAAAGTGGATACAATCTTGTCTTTTAAAAAACATTGAGATAGTTACATGGGTAGGATGGGTACAGAGAGATTTGGACCAAATACGGGCAATTGGGATTAGTTTAGAGATTTAAAAAGAAAGAATGGCATGGATACATTGGGTCGAATGGCTGTTTCCATGCTGTAAACCTCTATGATTCTATGACTGTTTAACAGTTAACAGTTAATTAATCTCTGCCTCATTCTCTGCATTCAAGGATCAATAACTTATCTTTCGCTTGTGTATTACGCAATGACTCCTTGTGAAAATTATACACACTGCAGGATGAAGCTCAACTATCAAGCCCAATTCACTTTAATGATTGAATAACTTAGAACTCAAGATTCACGGGGTCATCTCACTTGGTTTTCATGCCACTATTGGTCCTCTTCCCCCCCCCCCCCCCCCCCCCCCCCCCCCCCCCTCAGTAAACATTGTCCAAAAATCAAGAGTGTGCACACTTTCAGTATCAAAAGACAAAGTTCTCTAAGTCAATGCAATGCTGAAAAATATCAGAAATCAAATGGAAACACTAGCCTTTTAAGGGTCATGTGGAAAAACTGCCCATATACAAACCCTCACCAATATCAGCCAGCACCTTCTCAAGAGGTGAAAACAAATCAGCAATCTTGTTCAATCAGAGGAAGAAGGACAAGCTGATGTATAGAGCACCACAGTAATTCATTAACCTGAATGTAAATGACACTGAATTCCACCCTGTGACCTCAATATGAAATATTTTTTGACTGGTGCGTTGTATTGAAATACAATACAAATGTACTTGAATGGCCAATTGCAGGAACAACAGAAGTATGAATATTGGGATGCCAATATTAACAAATAACACTGGATGGACAGTTGAGAAAATTGGGAATATTATTGTGCTTGAAACCGACATCTTTCTCTGGATTTCCAGATTCTGTGCTTCGCAATGTTCATGATGTCAGCTGATTAGCTTATTTACGTCAATACTGCCGTGTCGTAGATTAGAGCTGGAAAATGCAATTTTCAGGAGTTTATAAATTCACAGCTCAACTTTGAAAATTAAAGGAATTCAGCAACAACATTCAACATTTCTGTGGCAATGATTGGAGGATAATCTTTCCCTTTGAAGAGCACAGATGACACAATAAATCACCATTCAAAAAGCTGAATAGTATTGGAATAGTACTTAGAAATGAACTGTAAACACCTGATGCCCCCACCCCATCCTATCCTAAGTGTATCCATTTGATATAGTCTAGCAAAAAAACAATAAATTCATAGACTGAACTGAATATATTTTGTTGTGTGATTTGGCTGTTGAGGTAACAACAGCTGGCAGCTGCTTGAATGTGGAGCAGATTATGACATCTTATTGAAGGGTCTGATTTGTTTCATGCTAGACTATAAGCTATCATATTTTGACATGTGGTTCAGAAGGATATAAAACACTTTAATTTAACAGTGTGATGGAGCTCAGTTCAATGTTTTGTATATACCAAACACAGTAATTCCAATATAGCCACTGGAAGAATGGGTAGTCACAATATTTATGTTGTAGTAATAGCTGGATTAATGAAAGCCAGCGAACCAATTGGCAGACCCAGTTCTGAGTGTGACTTAATATTTCCTTGAGTGTACGCTGCATACTTATTTGGAAAATGAAACATGACTAAAATTAATTGAAGCTGCCACCCAACAGTTGGCTTCACGGCTGTCTCTGACCCACTGGTGAAAAAACATTACCGCTGTTCTAAAACTAGAATTAGACCAACACTGTGTGAAAGTACAATTGAATTTCTCGCATTCAGCAGGTCAATGTCAAAATTACAGATAAGCTGAAAATTACCCTTATTTGCGTAATATTACAATTTTCAGCTATCACGGGTACCTGTATGTCTTCTAACACTTCCTCAATTGTCCCTCAGTCTCCTAGTTCAGCCTCAAGCATTCTGAAATACTTGTTTTCCTTTTCACCATATTTATCTAATTTGTGATGGAACCTCGCACAGCTGTGCTCCTGTGAAACAAATCACATTCCTTATGTGTTGCACATCAAAGCTTGCTCTCACTCTGTTAACACATCCAATCTACCTCTGACAGTCTCCCTTTTTCTGCCTTTCCCACCATACACAGTGTTGCCACAATTGCTGGTTGACCACACTTCAGATCAACTATCTTCTGTTTTTGGATTTGGTGGGTGGTTTTATAGCTGGATGCCCTGCCTGTCACTAACTCTCGTTATTTATCAACACCGAGGGTTGGCACCAATACGTGTTGACTTTCCTGAGCCTGTGCTGAGTTCTTCTGTGGTCAGCAAGTCCTAGAGTGGGGCTCAAATCCAGAGTCTTCTGGCTTAGAGGCAGGGGTACAATCAGAAACACCAGTTAGTTTTCTTTTCAAGCTATGTCTAGTGCTATTACCTACATACTGTTATAGTCAGACTCATATTGTGAAAAAAATGAAAAACATAGTCCTCCCAGCAAAGTTTAAATTCTTTAGACTGAAAAGCACAAAGTATTGACTGGATAGTATATATTATTTCCATATTCATTAATAAGTAGTTGAATATTTGACCAATTGTGAACTGTTAAATAATTGTGTCTAAATGTCCTTTCAAAGGGTAAGCATCTAAATTAATTTTGTTCTCAAAGGTATAAATATATGTGTGCTCTGAGCATGTATTCAAAAAAGATTTGAGCATAGCTGTCAAAGCAGCAGCGCATCTGCTAGATGGCAGTGCAAGGTAACACAAGGTAGCACAGGAATAACCAGCCGGATAGCTAAATGAGGTTTTGCATGGTACATATTCTTTAATAAAAGCGTTCTGTGTGTAAATCAAAGCAAGCCACAAGATGAAAAGACACACACACAGTAGCACATTTATATGCAAAATATTTCAGAGGAAAACCTTGCGCAAATAAGCAATGGCATTGTGCTGCCAGAAAGATCTGCTGCATAATGTATGAGACAACACAGTCTCTGCCGATACTTTCTGTTCCCAGTAAAAGACAAGACTCAAGGCCAAGTAGTACAATCACTTAATTGTGGATGAAGAACGGAAAGCACTGCCTCTCCTGCAACATTAGGTAGCAACACAACTTATGTTGGTGATACAGGTGCCTATTGGTTATTGTCCAGAGAAAAATGGCGAATGATAAAAGTTCAAAAGGTACAGCTTACCTTATCAATCAAAATTCTAAATCTTACACCCAAGCTTGCTCTCAAATCATTTTTCCCTACTGCTCATTAGTCAACCCTGACATTCATGCTATCCTCTTTAATAAGCATGGGAAGAGTGAGAACGTCTAATTTCATAAAATCATAGAAATCCTACATATGGCCCATCGAGTCTGCACCGACCACAATCTTACCCAGGCCTTACCCCCATATCCCTACACATTAACCCACTAATCTCACTAACCTACACATCTCAGGACACAAAGGGGCAATTATTTAGCATGGCCAATCAACCTAACCCAGCACATCTTTGGACTGTGGAAGGAAACCGGAGCACACAGAGGAAACCCACACAGACACGAGGAGAATGTGCAAACTCCACACAGACAATGACCCAAGCCATGAATCCAACTCAGGTCCGTGGAGCTGTGAAGCATCAGTGCTAACCACTGCGCTATCATGCTTCGACTGGGTCACTGTTTGTGTGGAGTTTGGACGTTCTCCCCGTGTATACTGGTATGGTTTTCTCTGGGTGCTCTGGTTTCCTCCCATATTCTGAAAGATGTGCTGGTTAGGTGTGTTAACTCACACCTAGGGGTGTGAGTTAGGGGAATTACCTAGGGTGTGAGTTAGGCGACTCGGGGAATTTCACAGCAACTCCATTGCAGTGTTAATGTAAGCCTTGCTTGTGGCTAATATATAAATCTTTACCTTAAACTGGCAGGACAAGTGAATAGACACCTTTAAGTTCCTAGATACATAGGTGCAAACAGTCCTTTTAGCAGACCACAAAGTATAAACTTTGAACTGAGGCTGACAATACTTATCACATCTTTGGGACTTGATGTGTTTAAATAGAAGGGGGTAAATAGATTTCACTTATTTGAACAGATTAGTGAAACAAAGAATTTGTTTGAAATTAGATTGAAATAAAATTTATTCATAAGTCACATGTAGGCTTATATTCACATTGCAATGAAATTACTGTGAAAATCCCCTAGTCCCCACATTCTAGCGCCTGTGTGGGTACACTGAAGGAGAATTTAGCATGGCCAATCCACGTAGCCAATACATCTTTGGACTGTGGGAGGAAACTGGAGCATCCGGAGGAAACCCACACAGGCACAGGGAGAATGTGCAAACCCCACATAGACAGTGACTCAGGCCGGCAATTTAACCCGGGTTCTGGCTCTATGAGGCATCAGTGCTAACCATTGTGCCACTGTGCTGACCAAACGTGATAATAATAATATGGCATTCAAGCCATGGTGATGTATAACAATGAGTTTGAAGGATATGTCTGGCCACGTTGCTGAGGAATGCCCCGGTCAGTTGGACTGTGCTGTATCCTTGCCCTCATAAGAAGTTTGTGCAGGAAAACACATTTGATCATAAGCACATCAGGCAGTAGTCAGCAGGTAATATCCTCATGATTTTGTGAAAAAAGGACATGATGGATTCTGTCCAATGGATCCTTGTGCAGGTTAATTGGCTTGGCATGCTAAATTGCTATTTATTGTCAGGGTATTAGTGTGGTAAATGCTTGTGGTTATGGGGATAGGGCCTGGGTGGGATTGTGGTCAGTGCAAACTCCATGAGCAAATGACCTCCTTCTTCACTTTAAGATTCTAGCAGCCTGCAGAGTCACAGACAGTACTGTCTGTGTGGATATGAGTGCCTCTGCAGATCAGAACACTGCATTTGCCTGACAAAGGCTGTAAAGTCGAAAGCTCGCGGATTTACTATCAAATAAATTGGTTGGATTTAAAATTGGTGTTGTAAAACTTTACTGAGAATACCACATTGCCAGAGATTTCAAACAAGCACCACAACACGGATTAGCTGGTGGTGAGAAGAGCCCTCTACCTTCAATCCTTTCTAAACATTAGGATTCTCACCACCTCTACAAGCTTCCCAAGAAGTGGCTGCAGTGTGGAAGAGGCCGCCAATTGCCTCCTTCTGGAATTTCCTTTGCAAAGCCCAGTTGGAAAAATGGTGTTTGTTCAGCTCCATTCAAACCGCTATATAGCAAATAACTATTTGCTGCTTGAGCTGTTCCTAGGGACCCAGATGCTAAAATAAACTTTAACTGCTGGTGGGGGACCATTAACTTGGTGAAAGACACTTTTTGGTGTGCCTGAGAGTTGCTGGTCTTGCAGCATTTTGGGAGGGGTGGAAACCATGTAAAGCCTTTTGGGTTATATGCACCAGAAAACATTTGACAAAAATGTAAATGCTATATCAGCACCTCATATTTTATTGAAAGAACCCGATTCAAATTGTGCTTTCTGTAATGTAAAATTTGTATTGATAGGTAATGATTTTTACAACTTATTTAAATTAAATATGTTTTTCGAAAAAAAATTAACAAACATTTTATCAAGGAACCAATGGAGATTAAATTGTAATAAAAGTTCAAATGCAAGCAGCTGGAATTGCATGATCATTAATAAAATGGGCAGCACTGTGGCACAATTGTTAGCACTGCTGCTTCATAATGCCAGAGATCTGGGTTTGATTCCCAGTTTGTGTGGCTTCCTTGTCTGTGTGGAGTTAGCATGTTCTCCCTATGTCAGCCAGGGTTTCTTCCTGGTGCTCTGGTTTGCTCCCACAGTCAAAAGATGTGCAGGATAGGTGAATTGGCTATGCAATTCTCCTTTAGCGTAACCAGTTAGGCGCTGGACTGTGGCAACTAGGGGGTTTTCACAGTACTATCATTGTAGTGTAAATGTAAGCCTACTTATGACTGATAAATAAAACTTTAAAATATATAACACGTAATTATTTTCCTTTCAATTCACAGCAATTACACTTCAAAAGTACCTCTTTAGCTATGAGGTCATCTTTGGCTGTAAGGGATCTTTGGATGTAAAAGGTGATATTTAAATGAAAGTTCTTCTTTTGTATATTATGTCTGCATGATATGAACAAAGGAAAACATCAGTTGAATGAAGTGTACAGTGCTTGGCAAAAAACTGATGTTCCAATTTGTGATTGTGATTTGTTTATAATTTAACAGTGTTGTATAGGAACTCACACTGTTAAAATGGCGGTGGAGGCTCGTTGGGCCAACAGGCCTGTTTCCTGTGCTGTGTTGTTCTTTGTTCTTTGTATCACCAATGTAACAGCCACCATTACTTCAGTGGAAGACCCCTGGAAAAATGAAGTAAATGCCATTTACACCACATGGGAATAAGTACCCCCTTGTCAAGCTAGCTAATTAAAGGAAAGAAAAAATAAATAATAGCACACTGACTTCCCCCACTTCCTGTTCCTATCATCGGATCCATTGGCGAACTCCTCGATCCCCTCTGTTGAAGTAAATCTAGGCTTTGATCACTTTATAACACACCCGAGACAACTTTCATTTTCATTTGATTTCTATTGCTTTGAGATTTTGATGGAAATTCATGTCCTGTGCAATAACCGATGTAAAACTGCAGGATGTATTTTGAGAGAATTTTCAGCTATTTTTTAAATAAAAACATAGTCATGAACATTGCAGAGGAGGTAGAGCATGCAAATTCAATAATGCAATCAAAACACTAGGATGGACAATGCAATCAATCTTCAGTGTCCATATATGGCAATGCCATACCAACACTTTGTCAACGTTGTGGGAACTGAGGCCTACTTTGTCTCTTCAGTACATTGATGTTATATTGTTTTCAGTAGCTGTATATGTATTCTGCAGACAATCTGAATTGCTGTGCCTGGAATTAATTGGATGCAAATAGTCTCAAAATGGGGTCAGTATCCTTACTACCCTGTTGACCCTAATGATACAGTTGACAGCACTTTGAAAGAAGCCTATTGTTAATCTCCAATGGTGTCTGCATGCTTCAATGTGCAAATTGGTATCCTAGGCCCCATGTTGCTATTTTAGGTTGAAAATGGCCAGAGTGTGCGTCGTGCTGATAAATCACTCAAATGTCTAAGTCGATTTTGTTGCATGCTGAACTTATTCAGAATCTTTAAAATATGTAAATAAAAACAAGCTCCTGTAATACAGCAAGACAGCCTACACAGTACTCCCAGATACTTAACACTGCTATGAAATGATCAGTATGAGAAAATTGTTTGCATAAACTTGGCTGTTTTATGTGAACTTGTTGCTTATACCAACTGCACATTTTTCCAGCATTTTTCTACATTGCTGTTCAGCTGTTTTACATTGTTGTCACAAAGGAATGGACAGTCAGTGTCTTAATGCTGCAGGCTATCTGCTACCACTTCATGTTTCCCCAAGGATATTTCATAGTGTGCTCCTAATATGTAGCCCTTTGGGCTTTATGCTGCTTATTTGCAGCCTTAGGCAAAGGAGAATCCAAAGACATGTGCTAAACAGCTGCATTTTCACCTTAGATGCCCACTGCAGACCTTCACTTGCAACACTCTTGGTGTGTACAAGGCCAGGCAGTTGTATTAGCAATGTCTGAACACAGCTGCATAACGAGATTACAGTCCAGAAATCCTTCTGCAATGCTGTTCACTTTATGGGCGCTAAATGTACTCCTAAACCAGCTAATGAGAAAGGCGGAAAGTCATGACCATTCTGAATCAGAAGTGTACTACTGCCTTTCTGCTAAAGGATAAAAAATTGCTGTGCCATAACCCTGCCTAAAGGAGGCATTCAATTTAGAGAATAATGCCTGTTTAGCACTCCGATGTCAAGGCTGGCATCTAGGGTGACACACTGGCAGTGGTTAGCAATACTGCCGCATGGCATCTGGGACTCAGGTTTGCTTCCAGCTTTGGGTGTCTCTCTGTGTGGAGTTTGCAATTGTCCCCATGTCTGCATGGATTTCCTCCGGGTGCTCTGATTTTCACCCACACTCCAAAGGTGTGTACGTTAGGTGGATTAATTAAAATGCCACTTACTGTCCAAAGTTGTGGACTGAGTAAAATGCTCTTTCAGAGAATCGATGCGGTCTTGATGGGCTGAGTGGCTTCCTTCTGCAATGTAGGGATTCCATGGTTCCAGCACCATCACTGACTTGACTCAGAAGAATCAAAGTCTACATTAGACTTCAGACAACAAAATGAGATTTTGAGATGGGCAGCTGGAGGTAGGAGGAGTTCTCACCCCTACTGCACATTCAAAACAGGGAAACCAATACCTGCCACTGTGCCTTCTTCAATCATTAGAACTATCCTTTACCCCCAGGTCAGTATTACATCCCAGCCGGACCATTCTCCATTCCCATCCCAATCATGTTCCTTCTCAATTGTCTCCCATTGATTTGTTCACACATTCTCATGTGTACAAAAACTTCCTATTCTGTCAATTACTGTGATTCTTTCATTCATTTCATATCAATCCTGATGGTTGCTGGTGAATAAAGGTTATTCACTGCAACAATGGCTATTTACTCCTACAGAGGATTTTCTAAAATTCAGTCATGTGATGTGGATGTTACTGGCTCAGCCTGCACTTATTTCTGCACTGTCTGAGAATTGTTAGTCAAATGAGTAGCCTGCTGTAGATGTGGACTGATTCTCCCAGCCCTCTGCACTGTGCAGCAGGCCAGGAGAATTAAGTGGAGACTGCTTAGTGGGCTTCCTGCTGGGCACCAAGCCCTCCGTGCATTTCAGATTGCTGGATTTCCGGTGTCACCAACTACGTGCTAGAAATCGGTGTGGAGCTGATTTAAATACTACAATCAGCATTTGCATTTCATTAGCTGGCCTGGGACTGGAGTCGCCAGGCCCATTAGTCTCTCCACCACCCCTCACTTCACCTGCCAAGAGTGTTTAACTTCAGCAGGGTCTATAACAGCTCCCCACCAGCGGGGAGCTGCGGCCCAACCTCGCTGGAATGAAGAGGGGTGGGCCATGGAGGGCCCCCAGGATGACAGGGGGATGGGAGTAAGGATGGATTGCCTCCTGGGCATTGCCAGCCTGGCCCTCTGGAACTGCCTAAGAGACAAAGTGGCACTGACCACAGACATCAAGCAGTGGCAAGACGGCAGAGCCGGAATGGGGGAACAGTCGGGCAGCGATGCGTAGGCTGTGGATCTGGCCACTTCAGTCGGGGCTACTGCATCCACACCAATCTCAATGCTGACAGATTATTGCGTGCACTAATGCTGCCAGCCTCTGTAGCGGGAATAAACCACACCCACTGATTTTTACTGTGACTCATGCTAGGGCATTCTGTGATGCACAGAGTATGGGAGATTCAATTTGAATAACTTGTAGAAAAAAAGTGGGATTTACTCCAGTTTTTATGCAAATTCAGCACTTAGAATTTTTTTGGGAGAACTGTGGTTTTGAATTGTCAGTTACCTTATTCATTCATGTCAGTTTCTGTCATTCCCCTGTAGCTGGACAGCTTTATGCACTACATGGTCAGAGATCTGTGTTGGGAACATTATAAGATCATTCAGGCCCTGATTTATTGGAAAAATGAACACACTGCTCTTGCTTGGAGTCCTTGTCTGTACATGACTGGTAATTGTACTCTTCCTTCACAGTGAAAACAAATGCTAAGTATACTCACTTAACGAGTCTGCCATTTCCTACTCTTTACATGCTTTACATGGAAACACAGATTTAAAAATTACATTACAACATTAATTGGAAATTGATTAACAATTAAGAGACAAAGAGTAGTGATCAAAGACTTGGCAGGTCTTTGATGTTGATGGGGTACCGCCATAACATCACTGAATTAGTAAACCAGTTTAATGTGAAGACAGGATAGAGCCAATGTTTTGAGTCAGGCTGACCCTTCATCCTGATTCAAAACATTGGCTCTATTCTCTCTCCACAGTTGCAATTAGACCTGCTGAGATTTTCCAGCATTTTTTGCTTCAGATTCCAACATCCCAAATGTTTTCTTTTTAAATCACTTTAATTTTTTTCCAAAAATATACTTTATTCATAAAAAAACTCAATTAAAACATTGCAATTCTACATTTCAATAAATTGCAAAGAGGTCAGAATAAAACATTTTACATTTGTATACAGATTACAGTTATTTCATTCCAATAAGAACAGATCCACAAAAATCTCAAATAGAACGTTGCAAATGTACATGTCTCGAAATTGCACACAGTGCAGAGTAAAACATTTTTACAGTTCTATACAATTTACAGTTTTTCCATTTCAATACTTAAGGCTACAACATGTCTTAAAAATTACTGTGTGCTGTTGTTGCTCAGATTGGCACAAGGTTTCGCAGGCCGAGGGTAATCTGCAGTTCCCATGGCCCTCGGTCTGCCTCCGTTAAAAGGCCTTATAGTGTGGCCTTTTCCCATTGTGCCTTTGCGGCGGCTGCCCCAAGCTTCAGCTCATCCCTTAGCACATAATCCTGGACAATGGTATGTGCCAGTCTGCAACACTCGGTCGAGGACAGTTCTTTCAACTAAAAGATCAACAAGTTTTGGGCATTACACAAATCACATAAATAAATAATTTGCAAATTTTATATGGGGTATCATGGTGGTACCGTAGTTAGCAATGCTGTCTCACAGCACCACAGACTCATGTTCAATTGCTTGGGTCACAGCCTGTGCAAAACTGCACATTCACTCCATGTTTACATGGGTTCCTCTGGGTGCTCTGGTTTCCTCCCACAGTCTGAAAGAGGTGCTAATTAAGTGCATTGAACATGTTAAATTCTCTTTGTTCACAAACAGACACCAGAATGTGGTGACTAGGGCATTTTCACAGTAACTTCATTTCAGTGTTAATGTAAGCCTACATGTGACACTAATAAATAAACATATATCTAATTCATTCCCAGGGAATATTTACTTTCATGGTCTTTATTTTTGGGATGTAATTGTTCATCTTCTTGGCCTCCTTTAGTTACTTCTTTTGCAATTAACCCCAGGGTGTGGAAGTGGTGGATGAAGCATGCTAGTGATAGCATGGAGAGAAAGATTAAGCAAGGATTTATTTAAGCTTTTATTCAGTGCACAGAATGGATATCCAATGACTGGCAAGTAAGTGAGATAAATAAAAAGTACCTCAGAGACACGTTAAAAACAAAGAATGTGACAGCAATTAATGTTAAGTTGCGCATTTAGTCAATGCCTTTGACAGCATTCGGCTTTATTGGCTGAAGCACTGGCTTCACATCATCTACTTTCTCACAAAGTGTGGACATGCTCTGTTGCAGACCAACTGCTCCCAGGGCATCCCAGAGCCTAAGAAGCCAGCAGCCAGACCCTCAACAAATAAAGAATATGTTATTTGAGTATAGATAGCATTCCAAAGTAACAAAGGAATTTTGATCCCACCCAACATTTGTGTCTGTCAGCAAAATCAGAGACAGATCAGTATCCCATATCTTACATAGAAGATATTGCATATTTCAATTTCTTAATTGTTAATGTTCAGTATCAATGAGTTGCCTTTAGGCACAATTAACACTGCAATCAGTATTGTTGTATTAATCTACTTCTCCAAGCAGATATAGTCATAATATAGGTGATGCGCTGAAAATCATTTAAGATTATTTATCTTACCTGTAGTTCGACCACTTCCATCACTACACCACCTCAGAACACAGACTCCAACATTTCTGGTCAAGTTTTAAAACCAGAAAGGTCACATCTGTTGCCTTGGATCATTTCACCATATGTTCCAATAGGTAATTTAAAAGTGTTCTGGTTTTCACAGCGGAAAAAGAATTAGCTATAAATGAAAAATTAGTGAAAATGAAGAGAAAATTAAAGCATCCATTTAACAAACCTAAAGAGAAAAGAAAAATCTGCAAAATTATTTTTCTGCAGTGTTGCCTGGAGGTGATGCAGATGTCAGTAAGAAACTTACAGAGGTTATTCGCCCTGCCTTTATTGAATATATTGGTCAGGGTAAATAATTGGTCAGAATATAAAGAATGACAGAGAATAACAAAAAGCTTTATCAGAAGAAAGAAATTAGAATATGAGAGGAAACTAGCTGGAAATGTAGGCAATGGGGCAGTATACTGATACAGTGGTTAGCATTGTTGTCTCACAGCATCAGGGATTCAGGTTCAATTCCAGCCCTGGGTGATTGCCTGCATGGAGTTCTTCCCGCATCTGTATGTGTTTCCTCTAGGTGCTCAGATTTCCTTTCATAGTTCAAAATGTGCAGGTTAGTTTGTTTGGCCATGATAAATTGTCTCTTAATGTTAGGGGAATTGGGAGGGTAAATATGTGGGATTATGGGGATGGGATCTGGGTGGGATTGTTGACAATGCAGGCTTGATGGGCCAAATGACTTCCTTCTGCACTGTAGATCCTATGAAGTAAGTTATCTTATGGGGATAGCTTAGACATGTCGGTAGAGATAATGGCCTAGATAAATTGTCACTAGACTATTAAGATAGAAACTCATCTAATATTCCGGAGACAAGGGGTTTGAATCCCACTATGGAAGATGATGGAACTTGAATTCAATAAAAAAAATCAGGAATTAAGAATCTACTGATGATCATGAAACCATTATCAATTGTTGGAAAAACCCATCTGGCGGGTGGGTTAATCTTTTTTGTAAATGTGTTTAGAAATGGTTAAAATATATGTAATGCAGAGAATAAGTTTTTTTTTAACTTTTACAACTTTGTCATGACATATTAATTCCAATAAAAAGGGCATTTATACATAACAAAGTGGATTTGCAATATCTGTAATACCTTTCAGCTAAAGTCCATGTGGATTTTGCTATGTATTAAGCAGTGCTGTTTATCTCAATTTTAAGTATCTCCCTGATGCAACATTGATCCTTAGAAGCCTCTTGGTGAAATGAGTTCTAACAGTAAATGTTTAGTTAACATGGTATCAAAACTTTGTATTTGACACTGTAATATTTGTGTTAACAAATGTTTTCCATTAAACTTTACAAAATTCTAATAACACTTTATTGAAATATGAAAACAGAAGTTAAATATGAGATAATTATAAATGAAGTAAGCAAGGCAGAAGTATACTGATAATAAATAGATTTAAGTTTTCCACAGCCCAAGTGTGAACGCTCCTTTGCTCAACCTTATACAATAAAGAATCATGGTTCAAAAATTTCTGATCTCTCTTCTTCCCAATTCCATTTTCAGTTTCCGTATTCTGAATTAAAACATACAAACACTTATTAGTATGCTACACATGAAAAAAATATAAATATAATGCTGTTTTTAAAGAGGAGTTTCACAGATCTAAAACAAATAACAAAATCTGTGTTGTATATACATATAAATATATATATTTATATTTGTGTGTATACATATATATACATATACATACTCATCTTAAACCATAAAAATAAAATTAAAAAGTATACTTTAAGTGAACCAATACAAAAGGATTAATTACTTAAAAGAAATAACAAAGAATTTTTTTTAAAAAAAGCTTCAATATATCTTTATATTAGCAGGGAATCCTTCTGCTATCTGTTTTCAATACAAAACTGCTATTTCCAAGTTGGACCTCAGTGTGTGTTTCCAGTCTGTTCCCCTCATAAGGGGTATGGTTACATACCTCCTGCACGCTACTGCACTGGGACCTACAGAGCCTGTATTGCTGAAGACCAAAATCTGCTGCTGTCTTTGGGAGTTAGGTCATAATTTTTGAATGCAGGTAAGTGGGCAAAAAAACAACTATTTTTTGGTGGCCCATGGCTTTCCACCACTAGTCGGAAGATAAGGGCCCATCTGTTTGTAAGAATTCAGTGTATTACTGAGAGAGAAATATTGACTGGGATAATAGAAAGAATGCCTCTCTTCTCCAGTAGAGCATCATGGAATTTATTACATCTATCTGGGAGGACAGATTCGGTTTAATGTTTCACCTGAAAGATAACACTTCCAAACAGTGCAGCAACAAACTCTCTCTACTCCGTCCCCCGTGGTGTCAGCCTAGATTTTATGCCCAAATTCTTGGTGCAGCATCTGAACCAACACCTTGTCATACAGTGGTAAGAATATTACCAACTGAACTACAGTTGACCTAACTCTCAGTCAACTGAATGAACTCTTGATCAAAACTTCTATCCACAGCTTCAGTTGAACAGAAAAGCCTTTGGGTCTATTATGGTCACCTTGTCTGCTATCTTTACTGTGAAATCACTTTCTTAGGCATCCTGATGATAAGGTGAAGTAACTCATTTTCACTGCAGCACAACCATTAGGGCAAAAGAAATTGCATTTGAGAAGAAGTAGTGAATTCAGAAGTAGCACTTGAAGTGCGGCACACTTTGATTTGATCAACAGTAAATGAGTTTGGATGCTTTGTTGTGTAACAATGGATGTAGGAAACTGCAGCAGAATACGTGCTCATCCAGATCTATTCTAACATGAAATACAATCATGAAAGAAAACTACTCCATCAGAAGAAGAAGACAGAACTTAGAGCATTGTATACACTGGGATTAAAAACATGGGCAATAGTCATATTAACTGAATACAGAAAGTGGTGAAAATCCTCAGCTGATCAACCAGAAGTTGTGGACTGAGAAGTGTTATAAAATTGCATATCAAACACCATATAAAAATGTGGTATTTGACAAATGTAAATCTTGAAAAGAAATGCTACATAAACCAAAATAAATCATATATCATTGTCTCTAAAAAGCATGTTTCTTAGTGCTTGGGATTTTAAACTGCAGAAAGCAGACTGCAGAAGCCAATTTTGCAACTGTGTCAAAAGCTTAGCAGCCAGAGTTCCAGAGTAGCAAAACAGGTTTTTGAAATTGGACCAATGCTTTTAAAGTAAGCACTCAAAGACATAGAACTAACTGAATTCAAATTTGAGTGTTGTTGACAGCTTCAAGCTACTAAATTGCAGGAATACTGTGAGGTAATTCTAGGTATTCAAACCCGAACAAGGGGAGATGACAGTCAGAGTAATCTGGCCACCTCTTTAGACAGAAGGAGGGAGAAGCTAGGCTCTCATATGTCATATCCTGCAGTTGAATGTATGTCATCATCAACTTACCATCTACAGTCAAAATTCATCAACTCGGAAGATGTTGTAAACCTAAACACCAAAAACTTTCGGACTTCTAACAAGTGCCTGAATGACTGGAATTTATAAGCCTTTGTTTCATTTGTAATTCTTGCATTATTAAAACAATGTTCCATTGGGGAGTTTATTTGGTTTGTTAATTGTATTAATAAGCTTGTAACCAGTTTTAAAATAAAGGCTTGTTAATTGTTCATGATATGAAGTGTCAGATCTTGCTTTAATTTATCAAAACTAATAACATCCTACTCCCTCATGCACACTTACTTAAAATTACAGAGTGAAGTATATCCCTTTGAGGGATCCCAAAATCATGCAGAGGGAAACCGGTGTATGCCTCTTGACCCCAAGGAGCCACATATACCTTCCTCCAAATGAGAAACAACCATTCATCACAATTCTCTGTTTCCTGAAACTGTTTCATCGTTGTTAACACAAAAAGAGTGAACACAATTTCAGTCAATCAGTCTCTCTTTATATGTCAATCTTGGCATTCCAGGAATCAGTCTAGTGAACCTTCATTAGACTCCCTCAAAAGCAAGAATGTCTCTCCTGTGACATAAATGTACATTTAAAAGATTTTTTTTATCATGATCTCTGCAACTTTCACAGTCACTGTTTCTCACTTCATAACTTTCGCAGATATCATTATGTTATCATTGTGTTATCAGACTGATTACATTGAGTTATTTTATTTCTACTTAAGTGGCTTTATTGGTATTCTTTGTGTTTACTCTAGAATTAGTTTTATGACCGTGCCTTGTTAGAAGGATGATCATATGTTTTTGGACAGTTCTTTTTCATTTTCAGTTTGGAGCTGCAGATTTGAGTTCTAATTTTAGAAAGGATAGCAAACTAAAAAGAAGAATTTTTCCTTTCTCCCTGTTTTATATTCTTTGGAAATACTCTTTTTTTTCTGAAAAGTGAAAATCTGCTGTTGCAGGGGCCTGTACCAAAGTCTCTCTGGTGCTTTGGGGAACAGTCTTGTCTTCAACCTGTTCTGAGTGAATTAAGGCTGAGAGTTTCCAATTCTCCCACCAAAGGACATAATTTCCAGAATGATGTAAGCATTAGTCTTTGCTGTGTTGAACTTGATTAAAGAGTTTGTCTATGGAAAGTTTGAGTTTGATTGGAACATTGTAGATACCTTTGTTAAGGGTTATACATTATACATTGTTTATTTCTTGTTTGTAATTGATAAAAGTTCTTACTGCTTTTCTTACTGTACATGTTAACTACATTCTTAAATAAATTGTTTGATAAAAGCCCCCCAGTGGGTCACTTGAATCATAACTGAAGTGAAACGTCTTATGCTTATCATAGGCAAACTCAAAGTGTAAAACTTATGATTGAGGCGGCTCCATACAACACTGTAGAGCTTCTGACCTGAACCATAACATTACTCAGACTTGGAAATCAAAACTGCATATAATATTCGAGGTGTGGTCTCACCAAGGCCCTGTATAACTGAAGAAAGGCATCCTTACACCTAAAATCCTCTTGCTTTGAAGGCAAGTGTGCCATTAGCTTTCCTCACTGCCTGCTGTATTTGCATGCCAACCTTTAGTGATTATTCCACCATGACACCCAGGTCACATTGCATTTTCCCTTTTCCTAAACTGCCACAATTCAGATAATAATCGTTCTTCCTGTTTTCACTGCCAAAGTGGATAACCCCACATTTGTCCACATTATATTGCATTTGCCAAGGATTTGTCTTCTCAGTCAGCCTGCCCAAGTCACCCTGCAGCTTCCTAGCATCCTCTCACACTGCCAACCAGCTTAATGTTGTCTGCAAATTATTACTTTACTACTTTTAATTTAACTCCTAACACTCTAGATTCACCTTGTAGGACCTCATCCCATTTTTACTTATACTGCACGTGCTTATAAGCACCATGGCAGTTAGCTGTTCACCCTCCCCCTCCAGAGTGCTGTGCAGCCACTCTGAGATATCACTAACCGTTGCACCAGGGAGGCAATATTATATCCTGGATTCATTTTCGTGACCATAGAAATGGACAATTGAATCCCCTTTCACTATAGCTCGACTACTCCTTTCTCCTGCCCTTCATGAACCTGGCTACTGCCACCAACACCTAATGAGCTATCTCTCCCAACAATATCCAAAACAATATGTCTGTTTTAATGGGAGATAACTGCAGAGGAACCCTGCACTGCTATCCTGCTCTTCCTCTGTCTCGTAGTCACCCAACCTCTATTTCCCTCTGTAATTTTTACCTTTGGCTTGATCAACTTACCAAACATGCTACCCACAACTTCCTCAGCATTGTGGATGGTCCAAAGTGAATCCGTCAGCAACTTGGTTATATATGCTTCCTACACATGAAGGAATCAGGGACACTGGAAGATTCCCTGAATTCCCACATCGCATAAAAGAAGTATGATATGGGTCTGAAAAGCCCTGCCCTTAAGTTAACTTTCAACAACAACTACAATGCCAAGAGAAAGAAAAAACAAAATAAAAACTGTTTACTAAACCAGCTGGCTATGACACTTACTTGCTGGCTATGACAGCATCTTTTGATTTCTTTCTACTTCTCACTTCACTCAGGTCTCCCTTGCAGTTCCACCACTCTATTCTTCCTGAAGATGAGCATCTCTTTCCCCTCAGCACTGAATTCCCACTCAGCTCCAAATTTCCAATACACTCGCTCTGGCTGTATCTCACTCCAGCTGTAGTCTCTCTCCTACTGGTGTGTAGAAGCTCACTGGTCCAGGGCTTTCCCTTATCTGTGATCCTCACAGTACATTTTATTTTTGGTTAGAGGAGAAAGGAGGGAGAGAAACACTGAAGTAGTGTTTGGGGATTAACTGACCCTTGACACCACCTCCTCCACAAACCATTGTCTTTCTCACATCCTCCTTCTGGAAATGCAAATATTCATCCCCAGCAATTAATCAGCGTCTCCACTCTGCTCCCCTTTGACATCTATCATGCACACCTTACTCTATTTTATCCCACTATCCATCTTTTTCATTATCAAGGGAGCACTGGCTTTTATTTTCCCCTCATGGAAAAATTAGAAAACACTTATGCTATGAGCATGGTGGAGCCGGGGGGGTGGGGGGGGGTGGATGGAATGCAGTGGCATAAAAGGACAATGTAAAGACAACTGACCCGAGGTGCTAAATGTGTTCATTCAGACGTCAGAATGTATGAATGGCAGAATAGTTAAGGCTGTTGACCTGAAGGCAATAGGAGAGCAGGAATAGAGAAGTGGAAAAGTGGAAGAGAGAAAGAAGGATGATAAGCATGGATGAATGAGTTGAAAATAACAAATAGTATAAAATAAAATAGATGGAAATGGGGTGAAAGTGGCAGGGAAATTTAATGCTATAAAGTTGTTAAACTCAATGTTCAGTTCAGAAGGATGTAAAGTAGCCACTTGGACGATGAAGCGCTGCTGTTCCTCAGTTTGTGTTGGGGTTCACTAGAACATTGCAAAAGGTCAAGGGTAGACCTGTGGACAGGAGAGTAAGGTGATGTGTTGAGTGGCAAATGACAGGAAGATTTGGATCTTGTTTGCCACTTCCCCATCCCCGCACTCCTTCTTCCCACCCCTCGTCCTTCAGACCAACTGCCTTAACCATCTGTACCTCTGTTCTACTATTTACTCATTCTGATCTCTAAATAGACATTTTTAGCACCTCTCTCAGCTGTCTTTATCCTTTTACCAGCTCCCCACCTCCCCTCACAGTATAAATCTTTTCTGATTTTCTTTGTCCTTAGCTCTGATGAAGGGTCATTCAGACTCGAAACATTGGCTCTATTCACTCTCCACATCTTGTAAATGAACCTTTCTGACATTCCTAACAAGGAAAGGAATATTGGCAGAAACATTTTCTCTTCCATGTGTGAAACATGTACCTTGTTAACAAGCCATCAGTAAAATTGCAGATATAGAGCAAAGCTTATGTGTAATGTCACTTTAAAGCAAATGCAGAAAAGATCTATTATGAAAAGCCAGATCAGTTTCAAATGAACTCTGTCATGTCGCATTACGATACTTACACTTGCACTGTGCTGCAACACACTAATCCAAATTAGTTAACTGCAGAGCTAACTACGATAAGTAATGTATGGTAATGAAATAAACTGGATGAATTAAATTTGTGGTAATTTAATCTACTAAATTATCATACATGCCCTTCTGGCCCTTATTTCCTTTTTGCCAGATGAATTAATGGTGATGTGATGTGTGATGCTACAATTCCGCAATGTATTACATTTTGCTGAGTTGCTTGTCTTTGAAGAAGGATTTGCACAATACAAATTTGTAATTGGATTATCTGGCATTATGAATCAGAGCTATAACTGACTATTTTGAAATGCCACGAACAAAGAAATTTATAATTCCTCTGAAAATTCCCTTTATGAAAAAACCACTGTGCAGCAGCACTAATATATATTGAAAGGGAAACATTGAAACGCATAGTAGCATTTTTTATTGTCTTAATAAGCTTAAAGCAAGTGGGTTTATAAAAGTGTAGCTTCATTTTATGTTATTTCAGTTTCATGATGCTTCTGATATGAAAGCAAAGAAAGTGTGCAAAAAATAAATCTGCAACCAAGATAGAGAAACAATAAATGATTTATCAGAGTTCGACTTGTAGAAGCAAAGAATACATATATGAAAAATTATCTTTTGGGATCTATAAAAATGACTTACCTTCCCACTCATCTGAACAAAAAGAATCGTTGCAGTGTTTAAAACTGCAAAGGCTAGCATTTATTCTAAATATTGCTTAACCTGCATTTCTCCTCTTGCCTTATTCTATTTGTCTTTAGTATATCATGCCAATTTTTAAAAGAATGCATGTCTGCATATTGTCACCTTCTTGTTATTAGAAAAATGCACAGAGGAAATGTTTGCTGGCAGTTTCAAATCTATATTGAAAATAGCCATAAAAATAGCAAAAAAAATAGGTTAAATAATTATTGGGTTGGAAGCAGCCACAATGGTTCATATTTTGTTTCTACGTATACCACACCAAAGGATTACAACACAAACACTGGTGACATTGTGTTTAAAACGTCTTAAGATGGTGATAAAATCAGGTGACCCTTTGTAAGGTACTGATTATTTAAATAATAAATGTGGAAATGCAAATTAAATGTTAATTTATGAACAAAGGTGAAGTTGTTCAGGTCTCAGTGGAGATCGTAATTTGAACCATGTTGGTTGCTCTAGGATGGCTAAGCATTAATTATCCCACTGGCTCAAGTCTACATTCACATATGATTCTGAGAGCTTGTCATAACCTCTGCCCTCAAACACCATCTAGTAGTTAAATATGAAGTACATGTGATAATGGTATATGTTCCTCCTGCAAGGAATTTGCACTTTCAGCAATGCACGTACAATTGTACATCGGTCAGGCAGTAAAAACATTCCCAATACATTGTATAAAGGTGCAAACTTGCAAACTTGTGAACTTTACAAATTAATGTTACTTGATATAATTGCTCATGTTATGGACAGGGCTGGGAGAGAACAGAAACCCTTGTACCCTTTCACTTGCTGTTCATAATCAGCTTGTTTTGGAAAGGAAGATGTGTATATGTTTCTCACCACCCAAGTGTGTGGTCTATTTTTTTCTTAATATCCAGGAGCCAGCTTTCATGGATTTAAATGAAGAGGATTATTTATTCATATGTTCATCTCAAAAGTCAATGCATCCCTGACTGCTGGGAAGTCCGCAGCAGAGATGCAGCAGTGGCCGAAACAGAAGATCCCATTGATGTGAGGTAGAAGATCTTGTTCATGCACACACAAATGCACATGCATGCATACACAGACACACAAACACATACACACACACATACAGACACACATACAGACACAAATAATAACAACAGTGCACTTTTACAAGTTGTAAACAAAAGATTACATCATAATTCATATGTTTGACTCATTTTGTTCTTTGTCCTAAATTGATGTCGGGTGTCTCTGTGAGAAGAAATGGAAAACAAGTTATCAAACTATATCTTCTCGGCCAAAGCTCCACTGTGAACACTTTGAAATTCAGCCTCGTGGTTTTCTGTAATTGTTTCTGGAACAGATTGAAGTCATTTTGGACTGATACTTGATCGCCAAATGCCCATCAGAGCAGTGGGGGTATTCATGGTCCATCCATACATCTTAGGACACTAAGGAGTAATTTAGCACAGTCAATCCACCCAACCTGCACATCTTTGTTGGGAGGAAGCCAGAGCACCATCTGAAGAGACAAGATCATGTGCAAACTCCACCCAGATAGTCACCCAAATCGAAGCTGGTGCTGTGAGGCTTCAGTATTCACCATGGTGCCACCATGTCACTCATTTGTCATTGTGCCACTGTCTCTGTACAATAGCAGATACACAGAGCAGAATTTTACCAGTTTGTACCACCCATTGACAGACAGAGTGAACTGGAAATATTGTGCAAGAACTGAGAAATCAGAATCATGCCCAATTTCTTGGTGCTCATGATTTTATGAGAGCTGGATTTCTGGCAAGGTCAGCTTCCTGCTGGAAATGGATGAAAGACTGAATAATTTATTCAAATATAATTTAATGAGGATATACGTGGAATTAATGAGGCTGGCACTGAATTGTCTGGGCCCAGATGCCTTTATGGCCTCGCTGGGAGAGATTCTCTCCGGCGAGGAAAACACCTACTCCCCATGAACAGGGAACAGTTATGTTGGCCTAATGGTAGAAACGGAGGACATTGAAGCACCCTAGGAAGGCCAACGGCAAGGGAAGATGCCCCTTGGGTACTGTCAACATGGAACCTTGGCACTGCCAGCTTGGCACCTTCATAATGCCCACCAGACACTTTGGCACTGGCCACTGTACAGTGCCAGGGATTGGAGCCTATGGGAGCCTATGGGAGCAGGGCTTATGAGAGGCCTACGGTGTGGGGCTTATATGGGCAGGGCTAAGGGAGCTGGGATTAAAGATGTGGCTTGATAGGGAGGGAGGGGAATCTGCTGTGCACTTTGCTACTCTATAAGTGATTAGATGCGGGGGTGGGGGACTAGAGACGGGGGCCTGCTCTGCAGTATGCTCGTTGCAGGGGAGCGCGATCGGTCTGGATGTTCGGGACTATGTTATCGGGCGATACAAGGCTCATGATTGGCCAAGGGACCTTCCAATTGTAAGAGAGAGGAGTTTGTTCCCATTGCCTTCAGCAACAGGGGCCTGACAGCTCTCTCTGTCTGTCACACCTCCACTGCTGCTATTGTGCATGTGCAGAATTGGAGATCTGCTCATGTGAAATAGCTCCCTTTGCAGACTGACTGGTGAATGAAGCCCATCCCACCTCCTGCAGCAGCTAGAAATGCTCTGGATCATTTTTTCATGCACAAGATTGAGTGTGAAACTCATTAAAAACAGGATCTATAATTCTCCCATTTTCACGCTAGCTGGACACTTATGGCCTGATTTTACTATCAGGTTGAGCCCGATTTCAGGCCGAAAACATGGTAAGGTTGGGCATGGGGCATTCATTTAAATTAACTTAAGGGGCTGTTATGCCTAACCTCACCAGCACATCCCCCTTTGCCACCTTATTCACTATCTAGAACAGAAGCAAAACAGATATGCTCCACAAAAGTCCAATTTAGGTACTGCAGTTAGTGAGGAGGTAAGTGCTAAAAGGTCTCTGTATGAGGTCTGTGGTGGGGAGGAAAAGAGGGGTCTCTATGTTCTATGTTCTATACCACCCTGCCTGAGATCAGTGTGGTGAAAGAGGGAGTGCAGATTGCATTGTTACTCTGCCGGAGATCGGTGGGGGGGGAAGGGGTCTTTGTTGTGACTCTGCCTGAGGTCAGTGAGGGGAAAAGGAGGGGATCTGCTTCCACTCTGCTTGAGTGGAGGAGGGTGTGAGGGGCCTGTGATCAGTCTGAGCAGCAGAGGAGGTGAGGGAATACAGGAGTGAGTAATGTCTGTGGGTGCCAGTGGAGGCATTATCTGGCCTGGGAATAATGTGGCAGGTAGTCGCACTTGATCATTTCTTTTCTGTGCATGCACTGTTAGAGATGTTATTCAAAGCTTGTCAAAGGATTTTGCATTGCCCAGCATATGAAGACTAAATTCATTGTCAAACGTGTTCAATGTATTGTAGCATCGTTTCTTTCAAGAAGGCTTCCAGAAGTCTCAACACAGTAAGAGTGGTCAGCAGTCTGGAATTAGTGTTCCACGTGCTAACCTTGGTAAACTTAAACTTTTGCTAGCCCTGCATCATCTGTGCCGTGTATTTAATCTTATAGTCCCTCATCCCCATTCACAGTATAGTTGTTGTTTGATGTCATTGTCTAGTTCTTGGTTGAAGTGTGTGGTGATGATTTGGGCTTTGTTGAACATTTCAATTCAGCCAAATCCTGGACAACACTTGATTATTCTTGGCCTGTGATGGGGGCAGATGAGATATTATTAGTGGCTTTGCAAATAGACTTAGCAATTACCACTTACCTTCACCTTTACAACCCACCCTGTACAATCGTTGGGCACTGATCTTCTCACATAATCTTGATATTCCTTTTTAAGTCATGGAACATTCTCTTGACCTCTCTCCATCTTTTCATTGTGGTTAAGACAAGCTTACATGATAATGACATACACTTAGACAAATTTTTTTGGAACATTATAATTAGGTGCCCTGTATTATCAAAATGTTTCCCTGTTCTTGTGTCATGTAGATGACAAGGATCTCCATGATATAATCAGTGCGATGGAAATGTGAAGTTTTGTCACTGAGCTACTTTCTCATGTGACATGTTCACTACAACTGTGTTCACAATTCAGAACAATTTTACCAATCAAGTTGCCTTTTTAATGGCATGAAAAGGTCCATAGTTTATAACAGGTGATCAGGCAGTCTTATTGCATATATAATTTTCCAATTGACTGTCATTAAAATCTATGATTAAAAATGTTTGTAGAAAAGAGGAAATTGTTGTCCTGGTAAACTTAAACTGTTAAATCTAAATTAATTATACATCCAATGCTATGAACTATCAATGCTAGGAAATAAATAAATGTTTTTTATGCATTATTGCCCATGTGAATCTGGTGTAAGTTAATGTAGGAACTTTGATATGAACTTGAAAGATTTGTGGATATAATGCCACATTGTTTAACTTGTCTATCTTTCTGGTTAAGTATACATTATTTCAAAATTACCTGCTCTTAAATGTTTCCATATTGTCCACTGAAGTGCTTTGTTTTAATCACAGAAGGTGATTGCAAGTACCAAATGCTTCTTCCTCTGTTTATTATTGGATTTCCTTTGAAAAAGATTGCCAACTCCGACACTTTGAGTAACTAACGATTTTCTCTGAATTGACCAGAGGATGGGTTTGCCACACAATTAAGAATGGCAGGCAGGCTCTGCAGGCTGCAAGTCCAACAGAAATCTCCCCAATAAAAGAAGCAGGCTGGCTACAAAGGTATGCAAAGTAGAGGATTTCCAACATAAAAGTAGCCTCCAACCAAAATTTTAAATTTACTATAAAAAATGTCACTGGGCCCTGGGCCATTATTGGTGGTTGGGGAATATAGGGGGTGTATCTTTTCATAAAAGCATCAAACGTTGAAGCAACAGTTCCTTTTGAGTTGACAGCAGACTGAAATGAAGTGGCACCGAAGTATTTTATTTGCTATATGCCACAGTAATATCTGGTGTAATGTACTGTACATTAAATAACATTGAGGATGCTTCATGATGCAGGAGAGTAGTTTGTGCTATATTGTATTGCTATATTTATTATAGTTTATAGTACATTAAAATTTGATGTGCTGCATGATGCAATATAAATGGTATAGCGCATGATAGGATAACAATTGGTGTGATGTATTTTACGGTATTATTTACCATGTATGGTATAGTAACAACAGGTGTGGTGTATGATGCTATCATATGGTTTGCTTAATGGTGCTGTCACGCTGCAGTTTTGGTACTTTGGTGGTCCAGGCTCTTCTGTGGAGAGAAAGAAGGTAAATAAGTTTGGAATATTGTTATATGACAGTAAGCATGCTATCTACACATTCCTAATGGCAGATAATATTTTACGTAAAGCTGACAGAAAGGTTGGAATTCTCCCAAAAATGTTCAAAGTGCCGAATTCACATGAAAACTGAACTAACTCATGCTGGCTTTTTAAAGTCAGATTTTTAAAATGAATTTCCTGCATTCTGAATGCCTCAGGGAGATTCACACTGCAAATCTGGGAGCAGGACCTATTTCCGTCCCAAAAGCCAGCAGCATAGTGTTAAGTGGACCACTGCGCATGTGCCAGTCTGTCAATGCAGAGATCAGCACATGCACAAGAGCCCTGCACTACTGGCATTCTGATCACTGGCCAGCCTGAGTTTTGGTCCATCCCATAGTCCCCTGCATCACTGATCTCCCAATGTCTCCCCATCCCACCTGCCCCATCTGTCCAAACCACACCCCCACCGGCAGTCGTGACCCCGCTCCTGGCAGCCCTGACTCCCCTGGCAGCCACACCCCCAACCCCGATGGCCAGCCCTGCTCACTCCCTTCCCTACCTTTGTCACTGATCCTGACCCTTCATCCCTACTAATCGCCCCCACTAATCTCTCCCCATAGGTCCCACCTCTCCCAGTAGGCCTCACCACTTTTGTCTTTACCCCCTTGGTAATGCCCAACGCCTGGTGGGAAGTACCAAGGTGCCCCTGGGCAGTGCTGGGGGCCAGGTGGGCACTGCCATGATGTCACTGCTCAGGAGATACCACTCTTTACTCCCGATCATTTGGGGGCCTCTATGGCCTTCCTACTCTCCAGCAAGGTGACCTGCCAGCTCACTGTTAATGGAGAGCTATTGTTAACCCCACTGGAGTGAATCACTCCTTGCTGGGGTAGGGAGAGGATACAGGCACAGAAATTCCAATCCCAGGTCCTCTAATAAGATGGAAATCAGAATTTAAATATGGAAATGATCTCCACATAGAGATCACTTCCATATTTAAATCAGCATAGAGCTGATGACACCAGATACTTGTCCTGGAGATATGCTAAGGCCATTGCACCAGTGGGGAGCCTGCTAAATGGTCCCTTCGACAGAGCAGCACAGCGGACTAGGAGAATTGCCTCCATCATCTTGTATTCTGAATATTTCAATGAGCATCTTTCATACCAGTTAAGATGTGGTAGATAACCAATCACATAAAATAAAATATTGGATTTATTAATGGACATATCTGCACTGTCTTTAGAGTTTATGAACTCCCTTACCAGATAAGATTGTTAGGTTAAAACGTTTCACTGTTAATGTTGTAGGACACAGAATATTGTTTGGTCAAACTTAATGAAGTCCTCAATGTCATAAGTCATTAACTGCATCTACTTATTAACCATAAAGAAATATGTCCATTTATACATAAGGGTTCAAGCTAAGAGCTGTCTACATGCAGATAGCTCTCCATATCCTGAGATTGACCCCAAAATGCTGGTTACCTGTTCTCTATCTCACCGTATGAGTGGAAATATAATTCAGTTCCATGTAAATTCCAAGTATGTCAAACAACACCTCAGCCCTGCGCCCTGACTTTATCTAATATATTTAAAGGTCTTCTAGTTTAATCCTTGTCATTACATCACTGTTACTACCCCACCACTCCCTTTAAATCTCAAAGTTTATAGGTTAAGGAGATCTGGATGTCTTAACCCTCCCACATCTCATTGACACTACTGTTAGAGGAGTGACATGATTCTGTTACTGCAAGTAAATTTTGTTTATTTGGAGATTATTCTGGTTTCTGGATATCTTTCCCTCTTCTTTTTCCATTCCTTGGTATTGAGGCACTCTTTCTCAATTTGGCAGTTGTGGTAATAGGTGGGGATTCATTAGTGCCATTGTTTCTGGGGTGATCGAATGCTGTGCTTGTCTCCACGCATATTTTTCCTCTTCTTTCGTCATGTGGCACACTGCGATGTATATGAATGTTCAAGAGCAGAATTTGCCATTCATTCCTGCTAGTGATTTTTCTATCCAGTGGAAGATGACCTCTCCCTCCCTACGACCGCACAACAGATTCTCCAGGATAGGATGGGCAAGCTGTGCAAAATACTGTAGAAAATCAGCAGGTCTGGAACATCCTGCTCTAGGCCATTGGGAAGCCATCCCCACCATTGGAAAACAAACTGTAGGTGAGTGTCTGCAGAAAATCGCATCCCCCTATTTCAGCAATGGAACCTTCATTCCTACTTGATTCACAATTTTAGCCAAATTTTTGATTACCTTTATCTTTCCTAGTTGTTTTATGAGCTCATTAGTCCATGTATGAGGTTGTTGCTGAGCAACAACCCTGGTAAGTTCAGTTTTTGTTTCCGAATTACCTGCAGAACTCTTGCATGCATTTAACAAATTTGCTTGACATTCAGTTCTTTTCAGAATCTTTCTTCCATAGTTACTGACTGTTCCTTAAACTCTTTCAATTTATTCATTAGATTTTCAATCTGTGCTATTGAATTCACCTAGTCTGCTTATAAAGTCTGGATTTGCTCCCACACTATATATCTCATCCTTCGTGGTGTTCAGGTTGCACTGAAGTTCAAGAAATTCATCACTTTTTTTTTACCTTTGCTTTCAAGCAACTGCCCTCATTCGTCAGCAATTCCTTCTCCTGTTCTAAAATTTTGCATCTCTGTTTACTCGAGATTTTTGATGCTTGAAGTTCATAAAATTTTAGTTTAAGAGGGGAATTTCCTGGTTTCCCTGTGATGTATTTCTCACGGTGGGAAGTGGCACAGTTTTTGTCTGCAGACCTTCTGGTCCAACCGCTGTCAATGAGATTTCTCATTGACTGCACCTCATACCAACAGGAAACAGCACAGATGTGTTATGGAAGGTCCAGAAGATGCTGCAATTGTGAACAGTCAAAAAATTCCAGTCAAGACCTGTTTTTGTTAAACCTTTATCTACAAGTTCAACATTTAAGCAATTCAAGTCTTCTTTCAAATATTTTCCCTATGTCTTACATTCCTGAGTTCTCATCAGTTCTCATGTTTCTTTATTGAGTACATCTATTTTATGTAAAAGTTAATCCTCTGCATTGATCTGTTTCTCCTTAACAAGGTAATATTGTTCAAGCTCATATTCTATAATTGTGCTTTTTTTTCTAGCCCCACGCCCTTTTGGGAGAAATTTAACTTTCTCTTGCGATTCTGGATTCTTGATTTCCATCTCTTCATACAGCTCCGAGAAAATGTAACATTTTCTTCCAAACATACAAACATTTTTGTCAGCTCTGTAGTCTCTTTCTTGTACCTCTGTGATTCTTAAAAATCTCATTTGTTCAGATCTTGAACAGTTTTGTTCATTGACAATTCTAGTAGCTCGTACATTTTCAAGGATATAAGCTTGTATCTTGAATTTAAGATCTTTCAATTCAGTTTTAATGCAAAAATATCCATCCAGTTTCCTTTTCCAAGATTTGCTTATTTTGGTTTTCATCAGATAGCTTTCCTTCATTTACAGCCAACTGCTTGTTTTACACTATCACCTGCTGTTGTAGCATAGGTGATGGATCAGGATTGCCAAAAAATGGTATTTTCTCAATTAATTCTTCCATATTTACTTTCTGGTGTATAAACTGACAAGGAGTATGCAGCTGTTGAAAACTAATGCACTTTCTGGAGTCCCTTTTATGGCTGTAATGTCTAATACTTTTCCTTCTGAGATAATAAGGCTAAACATTGCTAATCAGTGTATTGGAGATGTTATTTAAAGTATTAACCTATGATTATAATAGCTGGCTGAAGCTATTGAAAGGTGGAAACTACGTTGCTGCTCAAGATACCTGTATGTTTTATGGTGGGTGTGAGATTTGCTGGAGTAATAAATACATAATTTTAATATACAATAGATTGAAACTGACCTTCACAGAATTTTTAAATTAGATCAGTAAGCAGTTAATCTACATTGCTATAAGTAGTCAAATAATGAGCAAAGCATTGGTAAGGACAAGAGCTTTGTGGACATAATGAACAACTTTATCATCCATTCAGTTGATAGGTTCACAGTCAATTTCTCTTTTGGCTATTCTAGCCCACTTCATTTAATTGTGTAACCAATATCTCCATAGTAAAAATGAAGAAAGGAATTTGTTAGGCCTTTGTAAGATAGCAATCGCTCACAGTAATCACAAAATATATAGTTTTAATATTGATTCCGAAACATCAGATTGCCGTGTTCAAACAAAATATTGCGCAGTGAAAACCAAGGGAAGTTGATTGACAGGAACTTTTATAGAATGCTTTAAAAGGTGCACATGAACTTCTATCGGATCAGGTCACAACTTCAATATCTATAGTTAAAATCTCATTTAAAGTCAAGATCTCAATTTGAATCTAAGATCTATGTTTGTAATAACCTTTCTAACTTATTGATGTCAGCAGAATGTTTTGAATTGGTGAGAATCAGAAAGAAATCTGTTGAACAATGGTAATTTTTAAAGTGCAGGTTTGGCTCTGAATTCCGATTTGATATCGATTGACAGCTCTTTTATTTAAAATGCACTGTTTGAGAATATTGTGAATGAACTTACTTCAAAAGGTTACAAAACTTCTACTTCACCAGGCAAGTTGAAAATCTCCTGCAGTATAATTTAATTTGCAATTGACTCGTAAGTCTGACTGGGATTGCGGCAACACTCCAATGTCTACAGCGCAAATGCCTCAGACATGTGGTGTTCCATCTGTTGTATATTTTAATTAAAGACAAAACTATGTGTGAACAGGAGTCAGCTCAGACTACATTTAATCAGGGCAATCAAAATCAGATCCGATCAGTTGTGACAGCTGCTGGCAGAGGGGAATGTGTTTGCAATGCTTTCAGATCATGGGAAGGCTATTCCTGTCCATCAAGTAAAAATATAGCATAGCAAATGCATGGGCTTGATGAATTATATCTCTATAGAATCTATTTAATTGAAATTCATGCAACTGTAAGAGAGTTGGGAAGTATCAATTATCTCCCATTTTTGTTTGTGGGCAGCAAATACCTCATTGGCTCAGCTTTTCTGTAAATTGAGGGGAAATAGTGCAATCAATCAGAATTAACTGATCAGCCCAAAATTATCAGGTCAGAAAGCCAACAAGGGCCCATGTTCTTCATTGGACAGCAAGTATGCACCAATAAAGTCTTAATGCACAGCTAGCAAGCATTAATAAGTCAACCAATCAGGTTTTTCAAGACATTTCTCAAGCTGGGCCCACTATTCCACTGAAAATAGTTTTTATAAAGTAAAAAAAAACTTAATTTACTCTCCAGGTTTGTTTAACTTGTCATACAAGACACTTAATTTATTTTTAGCTTCAATCCCAGAGGTGAAATGTTTAACCCTTGGTCTCAGGTTCTTTACTTTGCAGATCAGTGGAATTTATCTGCCTTTTACTGCAGTGTTTTCTTACACTTTTTCAGGCCTCCGCTTCAGGTTGGTCAGCTACCTGTTTGTTGCTTATCTTCAAGTTTCTGGATTTAATTTCTGTTTTGTTTGAGCCTCTCAGTGTAACTAAGGTTTGTAGTAGACTTCATGAGCTATTAGTAATGTATTCCTGTTTCGATAATGAGAGGATGAAAACCGAATGGATGTGGGCTGGCCTTAAACAGAGAATGAATGGTATTTCTTGCCTTATATTGACTTGTCCTAACAACACATCCTAACACCCCAATTCTGTTTTCAGTAGCTTTATTTCACTGATCATGAGCTTTTAATGAATTTGGCACTATAAATCTCAGATCCTTCTTTGTAAGAGTTTGAAAATGCAGCCTTTCTTGGATTTTCCCCTGTCAAGTTTATTATCCAACATTTCATGTATTCATTTATGGATGATAGGCCTCACTGTCTGGCCAGCCTTCATTATCCATTTCTAATTCATGGCCAACCACGTTGCTGTGATCTAGAATCACATGTAGGCCAGACCAGATAAGGATAGCAATTTCCTTCCCAACAGGACATTAGTTAACCAGATGTGTTTTTCCAACAATCAACAATGGTTTCATAGTCATGAGTAGATTTTTAATTCCAGATATTTATATTATAGAATTCAAATTCCACCATCTGCAATGGAGAGATTCGAATGTGGGTCTCCAGCCTGAATTTCTGGATTAAAAGTCTAGTGTTAATACCAGTAGGACATTGCTTTGCCTATCTAGAGTATAAGATTGAGGCCAAGTAGAAGTTCTTTCCCCCATTACGTCTGTGTCTGCCAGTGGTCTAAATATCTTAACTGGATTTCATTATATTTATATCTCTACACATATATGATGTGGTGAAATAGTGAAGAGCAATGATCCTAACATTTATCCATGTGCAATTTAGTTAGTAATTCTGCTGCATGCACAAGAATGTAGTCAATTTTTATCTAAACTAATAAGTTCCCACCAATCGCAGGGCAATAAATCTTACTTAGTTTTTTTTACACTGTGTCACCCCTAAGGAAGGTTTTCTTCAAATCAATATCACAGTGTCAACAAGGCTATTGTCATCCACCAATTTCTTTGTCCATTGTTGCAACTGAGGAGGAGTATCTGCTGCAGGTTGATGGGGAAAGAATGGTGAGGTGGAGTTTGAGGATTACTTCCTCCCAATAAATATAAAAGCCAATGTTACGAGATTGCACTTTTAGAGGATACCATTTTCAAATTTTATTTTTCTGGTGAGGACCCCATAGAATGGACTTTTTTTGAAAAAACTACCCTGACTTCTGCAACACACATACACACACAATTTTGCATTTTACCAAGTGGGATGAAGACAGGCGCTCAATCCCGTCGGGAATGTGAAAGACCCAATTGCCTGTTGATTCACAGCACTCTGAGACTTTTCAAATGATTCTGAGGTGAGATGTCAAAATGCAATTACCTGTTCTGAAACAATAACTGTGGCTGGCATGAATAATATAATTTCTCTGGTATATACAACCAGTGAGGTACTTCAATGGTACCTTAACAAGCAGGAGAGGGCATAGGTAGAGGGCAAAAGACAAGACTGCAGTGAAGACAAGCCGATTGAAGCTGAGTGTGTCTTTGTCTCTATCTCTCTCTTTTGGAAGTGCAATTCCCCATTTGCAAAGTGAACATTCTGAGGAGAAAAGAACAGTTGCAAAGCATGAACTTTAAAAAAAAATCATGGAAATCTGCTCTATATAACTATACCCAGGAGGACAGCTGAATGGCTGTCATATTGAACCACTGCATTGAGGCTAGCCAAGGAACTACTAACCATATGCTCTTCTGTTTTAATTTTCATGAACTGTGTAAAAAAATAAACTGCTTTAAGTCTACTCTCTTACTCTGCCATCTGCACTGGTGTGTGTGTGTGTGTGGCGGTGTGGGTAGGGGGACAGGGCTGCAGAGAGGGAGGGGCAGCCACATGTGTATGAATGGTAGTTGCCTTTTAACTAGTCTTTTTAGCTCAAGAAATGGTTTCAATTAACTTATCCTGATTTTTGCTTAATCTAGAATATCTGTGTCAACAATTCTTTACAACCTCAAAACACAAGCAGTGGGACGCTTAAAGAATTGGTGAATGTAAAAAGCCCTGTTAGAATTAACCGTGGAATGGGAGAATAGGGAAGTTGTTTCACTCCTCTTCACGTAATAAGAATAATATCAGGTACAGCTTCTGAGTACTTCAGCCAGGAGATTTGCATTGAACAGACTAGTTAATTAAGGAAAAAGTAGGAGAGTTTCAAAGACTGATCCCTGAGGATCTGTGCCTAAGGTTACCTGTCTGGATAGCTCTGCCATAATGCTATTAGGTAAATATTTGTCATGTGTCCAACATATTGTTGTAAAACTATATTTTATATCAAAAGTTGGTATTTGATTTTACTGTCTGGAAAGCTCTTTTTAAAAAAATAACTAAAGTCACATTCTTGTGACTTGAGATCATTGTCAAAGATGGCTACATATTTGCATCATTTTACTTTCTGCTTTCCAAAAATATTGAAATTGAGAAAACCTATTTGCAAAGCCATAACAGTAACAATGGCAGTGAAAGAGGATGAATGGGGCCATCTTTTATCCATTAGGAAAGCATCCAGGTAACGATTTGGGTACTCTGCTGGGTGAAAACAAACTATTAGACATATTCACTTGGACCTTGGCTAAAAGAGGAATTCCCAGCCATGATTGACACAAGGTAAAATTAATACACTAGCCATGTCCATATCTGAGTCACTGGGGAGTTGGAGAGACACTGCCATGTGATAAACCAGCCCTTTGTGTTTTTAAGCACTTATTCTCTCTGCAAAATGAAATGAGGAACTGATGTATTAAAAGAACAAGATGTTTAGTAGGTTTCTTCTCTCTCCCAATCTCTCTCTTTTTATTCAACTTGCAAATTTTGAACCTCGTCTGCCCAACATTCAGGTTCTAATATATAACAAACTCAATCCAGCATTGTTCTCCACAGCAGAACAGATACATTTTCTGTCTACAGTTTATTATGACCATGATGGCGCAATGTGTGTGTGTTATCCAGATCCATTTTCCATTAATTTAAAAGGTAACTTTACTCAGCAAAATTACCAATTATTTACCTTCCCTGTTGGATCTCATAAGAGACTTTAACCAGGCTTCTTTCAAGAAACTCAGAATGATTGTTTATTATTAAACCAAACTTTTTTTTTACAAAAGATGCAATAACTGGTTAACATAATTGTTCTCTGGAAGTATAATTATCGTTGTTTAAAAATTCTACCCACACACACACACACACACACACACACACACACACACACACACACACACACAGTGCAATCAGAAAGGTTGTCTCTGTGGAGATGAGCTTTAAAGAATAGGCATGGTAAAATTAAAGGTCCACAGGCTCTTGATGCTGATCTGGAGTTCCTTTGTGCAAAAACACTAATGGGACTTTGACATAGAGGAGAATACAGGGTTGAACCAATTCTTCTCCTCCAGTTTTGCAGCCTCAAATGAGGATTTTCTGGAAATAGATTGGGAACCACGTATGATTTCAGTTAAAGAGATTCCAATTGCGTAACCTTCATTTCTCAGCTTATTTCCCAACAAAACACACTTCAAAACCAAAAAGTTGTGCCATATGATTTCCAGTAATATACGAGCCATTTCCTGTCTGTTTCTCCTGCAATAATGAAAATAATTGCAGTCCAAAACAAACAAATATATTATCCTTAATCTCCATGCTGGTCAAGCATTTTTTTGGAAGATGGCAGCTTTGCTTCCAGACCAAGGTGAACTTATGAGGTTTAAAAAAAAACGAGGTAGCATCCAAGTGTCCAGATAATGCAAGTCTTTCCATATTAAATGTATATATATATGTGTGTCCGTGTGTATTTCATTAAACACGTAGACCAGATTAAATACAATAAATCATGATCTGTCAAAAAAATTCACAAAAACCCCTCTGATTATGCCTTTTATGATTAGGGCATGTAAATAGAAAACCACTCACAGAACTGGCAAGGATATTATTCTGTAAAAGAAAATCCTGGGCCAGAATGTTCTGGCTGTTCACATCAGCAGGATCTTCTGATCCTGTCGCTGATGGTGTAGCCCTGCCACTTTCTGGTTTCCCGGTGCCATGGAGTGCAGTCAGTGGGAAATCATACTGACAACAGCAAAACCAGAATATCCTTTCACTGGGGAACAGTGCGCTATGTCCTGCTGCAAGAAAGATACCGCAAGGAGGCTAGAAAATTCCCAACAACTCCCCATTACATGAGAGGGCAAAGAGGGCAGCCATTCATCCCCCTCCATCTGGTAGTAACAATATTCTTTGTTGAGTTGGGGAATCCACCCTGCTTGGTTTTTCAGCATGGTGGCATTGCGATTAGAGCCAGTTAATTATATGGCATTTTTAACTTCTCCAAAGTGCAGAATACAGTATGTGGCATCATTTAGCATTGTCAGCTCCTACTGTGAATTCTACCCCAATAATCTTTTACTCACTGAATATCCAGATTGAGTGCAAATAAGAGAGATTTCTAGAAAGTTGCCTTGACTTATTTATCCTTTGGAATTCAATGGTCTCTAAATTCTTCATGGACGCTATTCACATGCAAAATGTCTTGTGGCGATAAACCATATTCTTTACCATCATGCATTATGATCCAACCAAGAGTGACAAGCAAAGCAGCTTAAAAATGAAGAACATACTTCTTTGAGTGCAGGATTGAGAGAACTATTGGAGTCTTTCAGTATCTTGATAAGTTATGAGATATTCTGCAATATGCTCTAAATTAGATATACAGCTTACTTTGCTCTGCACAACTCAATCATCCAAGATGACCTAAGCATGGATATTCCTGCAGAGGTGATCCAAGCTGCTTCAGTGACGTAGTGACAAGGAAGAGAACATTAGAAGATTGTCACTCCGAGGACTCCTGAGAGATAACTATGAAGATGTCAGAACACAACTTATCACCTCCTTAAACAATCTGTGCTTGTCACAACTATTATAATTGTCCAGCTCTTCCAAGAAGCAGCAATTATCAGATCACTGCTGCAATTGAAAATTTCCATAACTTGACTCTGCTCTGCATTTCTTCTAAGACCATTCAAGGAGTCAATAGCTAAGACATTAATATTCAATCACCTTTGGTTATCACAATAACTAGCAGCGTTCAAAATATTAGGAGTCTGATCTGCTAGAGGTCACTATTGATATAAAGAGCTTTTTTATACATGCACCACATGAACTGTAGCAGTTTGGGACGGCAGCTCAGCACTATCGTTTCAAGGGCAACTGAGGATGGACAATAAAGACTGGCCTTGTCAGCAATACCCAGATCTCATGAACAAATCAATTAAATAAAAGATAATTACCAGATATTGGACTAGTTTGTAATCTGTCCAAATGCTGGATAACTATCCAGAGAGGCACTGCAGAATTGTCCAAAGTCCCTGGGTGTGATCTTATCTGCTGTTCACACCACTCTTCTGCTGCAGGGCCAGTCAAATCTCCAATCATTGTGGTGGGATGGGAACATCCCACTAGCATAAATGGTGGTAAGATTCTGGCTTTTGGCACCAATTCAGAATCAGAGACATTCACAAAGGGTCCTGAGAGGGCAAGGAAATTGCCCATTGAAAGTTGAAACTTCTCAAACAATTCCCATAGAAGTTGGCACATCAGGACTTCTACAGGGTCTTGACATTCTGGAGATTGGAAGATTTGGACCAATATCTTTACAAAAATTGGGATTTCTTCAGTTCTGAGATGTAATTCTTCCTAAAACATCACCTTATCTCTTGTTGTATTGCATCAAATTTCTGTGATGCTCCATGGCCATTTAAGTCTTAATCATTTATTTGAATAATTCAATATGAAACAAATGCCTGATTACTGCCTGATTATAATATCCATGAATAAAAAAGCAAGATTTAATTGTTGATCGTTTTTTAATGTAAGGAACTGAAAATTGACCATAAGCTAATCAACTCTTGCCTGACCCCATGGGAGACACTTTTTCATTAACATGACATTGGGAAATTCAAGAGATTGGAAGAAGGAATTACAAAGAGGACACAGGTTCAAGGTGAGAGAGGGAAAGTTTCAGGAAGATGTGCAGGGGAAGTTTTTCACACAGAGTGGTGGGTGCCTGGAGGTGGTGGAAGCGGGCACATTAGCAACATTAGCACAAGCTAGTTGGTTAATATCTTTTCCCAAAAGTAGTGGAATCTAAAACTAGAGGCATAATTTTAGGTGAGAGGAGAGAGATATAAAAGTGTCCAGAGGGGCAATTTTTTCACATACAGGATGGTGAGTGTCTGGAACAAGCTGCCAGAGGTAATAGTAGAGGAGGGTATAATTTTGTCATTTAAAAAGCATTTAGACAGTTACATGAATAAGATGGGTACAGATGGCCAAATGTGGGCAATTGGGGCTAGTCTTGTGGTTTTAAAAAAATGGTTGACTGGACAAATTGGGCTGAAGGAACTGTTTCCATCCTGTAGGCCTCAGTGACTTTATGATTCTATTTAAGAGACATTTGAATGGTTTCATGAAGAAAAGAAAAAGGATTGAATAAGGGCAGAATGTTTTTTTTAGTTTAATTCGAGCATCCTGATTAGCACAAGCTTGAAGGGCAGAAGGGCCTCTTCTTTGAGAGTTAAACTCGACAGGTTATAAAACCAGTGTTAAATGAATTTCTGCACATTGGGTTAAAATTTCACCCCTTCATCTTTCTGTGGCTAAGCATGCATTTTTACCCCATTCCTGGAGCTTGTGACTGTGCACTCAATATCATAGATCTTTATGTGAACATACCATATACAGTGGATTTACTGCTGGAGAGAGTTGGCAAACACACAGTCCAAAATGAGGATGTAAATAGCTCTGTGGGATGTTAGGGCTGCTATCCACATCCTCCACTTATTCTCACACAAACATTCAAAAAACCTCTTCTCATCTGATCTTACTACCCACTCTCACCTGCTACATACCCCTAGGCTTAGGTGACTTAATTTGACTATATCGATGAGTGAAAATTTGGGAGTGTGAGACTGGGGGCCATGTAAAAAAAGACAAGACAAGAGAGCGTAAAATATGTGTAGGAAGAACAGCAATGAGAGGATAGCGATACAGGCACCACAATAAGATAATTATAGGAGCGGTAATCCAAAAGATGGAGAGGTGAGTGGAATACAAACACAAAGACAAGAATAGCGATGTGGAAGATAATAGAGATAGGATGGAAGCAGAAAGACAGTTACATGCCAAGAGAGCATGTTTTATTTTTGTCTGTGAATAACAAATTCTGTCTCAAACAATTGTATCTCTGACTCAGCCTCTGCTGGGTATATTCATCTCATAGTATTGTTATAGAGCCTGCAGACATGAGGCATGGTTTCAAATTGATACCTATTCAGATTAAACTGGGACCTTTTCTCTTGTGAAACAAACGTATCCCTGTTGTGTCAAAGTGAGGTTTGAGGGCAACAAGACAGAAATTTGTGAAAGCTGAAGTACTAAAATGAAACCTAATTAGATTGCATCAGTTTTTAGAACACTTAAAAATCATATTTGGTCCATCTCATGGATTATTTTATATGATTTTTGTATTCAAAATGATGTAACATTATCCCATACTAAGCAGTGAGTAATACAATTTTGAATAGATAATGGAATGAAATACATTTCCGCCATAAACAATAGATAAGTCTAATGTATTCATTCTTTGTATTACGACTTATCAGCTTAACAAAGAAATCCTGCATACAGTTGCAGTGACTTTAAGCTAACATTCCTGCAGTCTTCTATCTGCCCGAGGCAGCTTTGAATTCAGCGCATTGCCACTTTTGTAATACTATAAAGTGGTTCAATTTGCAGCAACACAAGGTTGATGTATAACCCTGGAGAGAGGTCCTGACCTGAGCAGAAGTGAAATGAAGTGAAACTCATTTGCAGAGATCTGCTTATTCCACTTGGACTTGACACTGCAAGGCACATAATGCAGTTTAGTGTCAAGTTAAGTTTGAAGAATGTACAGTCATAGGACCTCCTGGATATTTTATAAACTGGAACAGTGCTTAACTTAAATCTTTTGAGGGTGTTACAGCTCTTACCTGCACTCTCAATGCACAGAGTTTTCCTACCAGAATTTGAGTTGTGTGCTTGGAGTTAAACGTTGACATGCAGAGCTCATTTCTGGCTTTCTGTTTTTGGATTTGCAGTAAGTAGTATAGAGCTGCAACTATCAAGCCTAAAAGTAACAACACAAGGGCAAATTTAGTGATGCCATGCTGACTGCTTAGGAAACCCATTAAAAGAGTGAGTGAGTCAGAGAATTAGGATTTGAAAACTTATTCCAACATGTGCTCCTTGCAAGTGCAGTTTCCCTGCTGGGCACATACAGGATCACGAAACTTATCCTTCTGTTCTTTCCTCAAGGGCTTTCCGACAAATTATAAGCTCACCATTATCCCATTGTAAAAGAAACATTTGCTGGTACTTAAGTACGTGAAAGTATTGAATACTGTCAAATATATTTAACACCAAAATTATAATTAATTTATCTTACAACTTCAAACCTCAAAACCATTTCTTATTCATAGTGTGTCACATTACATCAGGTTGAGGTTCTTTGCGATTCACATCATCTCACATCACACTTTGAAACCTTTTATTCTTTGTCTTCATACAGATACGCTACCAGCTGATTTTTTTTTTCTTTCAACCCTAATTCTATCTCATGGCATCTACCATTTTCATTTTGTTTCACCTGTTTCACTGTTTCTTAAATGTTAAAAATAATTTCACTGAAACTTCATACCTACCAGCAGTGTTGTTGTATTTTTGGCTGATAGGGTATAAATGTATTGTAGAATGATATGGTGCAATCCAAAGAGATTTGTACTGAAGACAAAAGTGCTGGATATGTTTCTTGGATCAGACAGAAACGATGACAAGAGGAAAACAGAGTTAACATTCCGGGTCAATGACTTTTTGTCAGAATGGAGGTCAATAGATGGAGATGGTTTCTCTCCCTTACAGACGTTGCCTGATCTGTTGATTATTTACAGCACATTTTATTATAATTTCAGACTGCCAGCATTCAAAGTATTTCACTTTGGTACTTAGGAAATATTAAGAAATTGAAATTAAATGAACATCTTTTCTACTTCCGTTAACTTAGGGGTCAATGATTTTGATTTGAGCTTTGTGCTAATTATCTTAACTTGGTAAATTGCAAAACACATACTGATCTTCAGAGATATCAAATCACATGAATCAAAGTCTAATGAGCTGATTTATTTTGATTTGCCCTCAATGTTCACACAATGTCCCCACAGAAACAGTTTCACAGTTATATTTTGTATGGAAATCGATACTTCTGGACCATAGTCTTCTTTATCTTTCATTATCAGAGGTGTATATGGCAGAATGATGCAGCTGCTGCCCAAAAGTAAAGGAAGAGAAAAAAATAATATATAGTAAAATGAAAAGATACAAAGGAAAAGGATGTGGCCAGAGGTAATGAACCAAAACTGTTAAACTCAGTGTTGAGTCCAGAAGGCAGTAAAGAGCCTAACTGAAAGATGAAGTGCTGTTCCTTAAGTGTGTGCTGAGGCTTATTGGAGTAGATACAAGTCTGAGGACAGAGAAGTCAGCATGAGAGCAAGATGGAAAATTAAAATGACATTTGACTGGAAGATTCAAGGTCATGTTTGCAGCCTGAAAGGCAGGGGTGGATGTTAGAATGCCAAATGAACCCTGGCTAAAAGCCAAGCTGCCCCATTAAAATCAGATTTAAATCAGAGTAAAATTGTTTTAAGATGAGAGCAATGCTGCTTTCTTAGTCAGGGGGAATCTAGCAACTCTCCAATGAGCCAAGAGGACCAATGAAGGTGAATCTTGGCCAATGCAGTTACATCTGCCAGGATCCCCATATGATGTGGAGCCCATCTCACCATGAGTAAGTATAGATTTAGTGTGATAGAACATAGAACATTACAGTGCAGAACAGGCCCTTCGGCCCTCGATGTTGCACCGACCAATTAGGAAAAAGCAATGACCCTCTAACCTAAACTATTCCCTTTTCATCCATAAACTTATCTACTAACCTCTTAAACGCCGCCAAACTTGGCGCATCTACAACTGACGCAGGCAGGGCATTCCATACCCTTATCACCCTCTGGGTAAAGAACCTACCTCTGACATCCGTCCTATAACCACCACCCTTTAATTTAAAGCTATGTCCCCTCGTGCTACCTTTCTCCATCCTAGGAAAAAGGCTATCACTGTCCACCCTATCTAAACCTCTAATCATCTTATATGTTTCAATAAGGTCTCCTCTTAGTCGCCTTCTTTCCAACGAAAACAACCTCAAATCCCTCAGCCTCTCTTCACAAGACCTGCCCTCCATATCAGGCAACATCCTGGTAAACCTCCTCTGTATCCTCTCCAATGCCTCCACATCAACCACCACCCTCTGTCTTCTATCTGCTAGCCAATTCCTAATCCAATTAGCTAAATCACCCTCAATCCCTTACATCTGCATTTTCTGCAGAAGCCTTCCATGGGCCACCTTATCGAACGCCTTACTAAAGTCCATATATACCACATCAACTGCCTTACCCCCATCCACCTCTTTGGTCACTTTTTCAAAAAACTCAATAAGGTTAGTAAGGCACGACCTACCCTTCACAAAACCATGCTGACTATCCCCAATCAATTCATTTCTCTCTAAATAACTATAAATCCTATCCCTAATAATTCTCTCCAATACTTTGCCCACAACAGAAGTAAGACTCACTGGCCTATAATTCCCCGGAAAGCCTCTCTTCCCCTTCTTGAACAATGGGACCACATTCGCTATCCTCCAGTCTTCCGGCACTATACCCGTAACCAACGACGACCTGAAGATCAGAGCCAGAGGCTCTGCAATCGCCTCTCTCACCTCCCAGAGAATCCTAGGGTAAATCCCGTCCGGCCCAGGGGACTTATCTAACTTCAAACCCTCAAGAATATCTAGCACATCCTCCTCATCTACTTCAATACTTTCCAGTTTGCAACCCTGTATCCCAGTGTTCTCCACAACTACATTTACATCTCCCTGCATGAATACTGAAGAGAAATATTTGTTCAGTGCCTCTCCAATCTCTTCAGGCTCCACGCACAACTTCCCATGGGGAGAGGATGACAGGAGAGGTCAGTGGGGGGGATAAGGCTCTCACGTATCTATTGATTACTCTCAATAGGTCCAAGGGTCACCCTCTGCCTTCACCCCATGGCCTCAAAGTTTTAGATCAGGAATGGATTGGTAGGGGAAGGCCACCCATTGACTTGCTCCCCACCCCGACTTATCACCCAGCTGTTTACAAATCTACAGGCAGAGGCATGTAATATCCAGCCTGAGGTGTTCCACAAAAGAGTCACAATCTCTTTTTGAACTTCCCAATATACAGCAGACTACATTCATAGAAAATTTCTATAATGCAGAAAGAGGCCATTCAGCTCATTGAGTCGACACCAACTCTCCAAAAGAGCATCTTACCCAGGCCCTTCCCACCCCTATCCCAGTAATCCTGCTCATTTACCATGGCTAATTCACCTAAACAACATGTCTTTGGACCCTAAGGAACAATTTTGCACAGCAAGCCCACCTAGCCTAAACAACTTTGGATTGTGAGAAGAAACCAGAACAACTGGAGGAAATGCACGCAGACACAGGGAGAATATGTAAACTTCACACAGACACCCAAAGTTGGAATTGAACCCTGGTCCCTGATGCTGTGAGGTGCCACTGCTAACCACAGTGTCATCGCAAACTGGAAGAAATTGCTCTTTATCAAGGAGTATTTGGGGCCTTGAAAAGTGAGCACATGTAGTGAGAGGTGTATCATTTCCTGTAATTTCATGAGAGTTTACCATAAGAAGCATAGACTTATAAACAACTCACTGGCTAGCAAGATTGTGCGACATCTGACTGATGCACTGCATGTCGTTCACAATGGTTCTGGTACAGTACCCTCTTGAGCATTGAGTGCATGAAAATAAGCCCACAAAGGGATGTCATTATCACTGCTTACTGGTGCTGGCCACACCGCCTAACCCCTCACCACCACTATATATTATCTGATATATACTCTGTGTGTGGAAGGATCAGAGACCTACCGAGGCCATTCCTCTTACAGTCTAAATTTGGGGAATGGAGGTCCTTGCGATCAGTGAACTATCTCATTCAACAGTGGGTATGTGTGATGTCTGGGTGGCTTTTAAATATGGCACCTGAATATGATGGTGGGACACTCACCACTCAGCTTTCCCCATTGCAAAAGGCATTGTGGAATCCCCCAATTGCTCAACTAATGAGCTGGCATTGAGTGATATAGCTTAATTTTCCATTTCTCTGGCTAAATTGAGGGCATTCTGAAACCCATTGTACAAGGAGCCCTCAGCTTCTGTCCGACACTACAGACTTCTTACAGAAATTCAGCAGCCATGGAGCAGTTGAACCAGGAACATTCCTCATCAAAATGGACATCTCGGCACTCTACACAAGCATCCTCCATGACAAAGGCATTGCTGCAACTGCTTCAGTACTTGACACCCACAACTGCCAATCTCCAGATGCAATTCTGCAGCTTATCCACTTCATCCTGGACAACGTCTTCACATTTTTAATCCAGATACACGGAGTAGCCATGGGGACCAAATTTGTATCTCAACATGCCAATACCTTCATGCACAGGTTCAAACAAGATATTTTCACTGCACAGGACTTCAAACAGTGCTTTACATGAGATGGAATTTTCTTCCTTTGGACTCACGACAATGAATCACTAAAACAACTGTAAATTCCATTCTACCATCAGAATTACCATGGATTACTCTCTGGAATTTGTTGCATTCCTGCACACCTGCATCTCCATTAAGGATGGTCACCTCAACACTTCACTGTACCGCAAGCTCATGGGTAAACTCATGATGCTTCACTTCTCCAGTTTCCATCTGAAACATGTTAAAGAAACCATTCTCTACAGACAAACCCTCCATTATCACAAGATCTGTTCAGGTGAGGAGGAATGCAACAAATTCCTACTGATGCTGAAACAGGCTCTCGTAAGAACAGGATATGATGCTCGACTCATCAAGCGACAGTTTCGACACACCGCAGCGAAAATCTGCACCGACCACCTCAGAAGACAAACACGAGACACAGCTGACAGAGTATCCTTCTTCTTCCAGTATTTTCCCAGAGTGGAGAAACTATGATATCTTCTTGAGAGCCTTCAACATGTCATCAATGAAGACGAACATCTCGCTAAGGCCATCCCCATACCCCCACTACTTGCCTTCAAATAACCACACAACCTCAAACAGACCATTGTTCAGAGCAAACTACCTAACGTTCAGGAGAACAGTGACCATGATACCACATAACTCTGCCACAGCAAACTCTGCAAGACGTGTGGTTGCCATCATCTCAAGTGAGAACATCACCTCCATACACAATACATACATAGATACATGTGGAGAAAGATGAACTTAATTCAAGGTAAGTCCATTCAAAAATCTGACAGCATCAAGAAAGAAGCTGATTGAAGGTTGTTGATATATAACTTCAAACTTTTGTATCTTTTCCATTCAAAGAAGATGGAAAAGAGAATCTCCATTGTGCATAGGATCCTTAGTTATGCTGGCTGCTTTGTCGAGGCAGTGGGAAGTGTAGACAGAGTCAATGGATGGGAAGCTGGTTTGTATGATAGATTGGGCTACATTCATGACCTTTCACATTCCTTGTGGTCTTGGGTAGAATCAAGTGTGATACAACCAAAAAGAATGTTTTTTGTGGTGCATCTGTAAAAGTTGGTGAGAGTCAGATAAATATTTTTCAAGCAACCTTCAAGACACACAATGCAGAATTGCCAAACAGAATTTGATAGTCAAGTTTCGCACATATCAGGATGGGCTTCAAACAGGATCTTGAATTCATGTCACACTATCTGTAACCCCTATCTTTTGCCTGGGCTTGCAAAATCCTGATAACTGTCCTGGCTTGAGACAATTCATACCTCTTTAACCTGTGCTTAACCCTTCTCCACTCACATTGTCTGTACCTGTAAAGACTTGATTATCTGTAAAGACTCACATTCTAACCATTATCTTGTAAATTGAGTCTGTGTCTATAGAAACCGTGTTTGTAAACCCAACTCTTCACTCACTTGATGAAAGAGCAGCACTCCAAAAACTTGTGCTACCAAATAAACCTGTTGGATTTTAACCTGATGTTCTGCGACTTCTTGCTGTTACCAAAAAACAGGCATATCTTGTACTTGTCATCTTTGCATTCATTGCCAAGGCTTGTAAATTATCTTGGTATGATTACTGTCCTTACAGTTTTCCCTGGTGATTGTTGAGTGGTGTTCATTCATCCGTTGTCATAGCATCTGCATGGTCTCCCTAATGTACAATCCCGCGGCACATGCTTTCCTGCAGCGTATCAGGTAGAGAACATTGGCCGAGTTGCAAGAGTATGTACCGTGTACCTGGTGGATGTGTTCTCACATGAGATGATGGCATCCATGTCAATGATCCAGCACATCTTGCAGAGGTTGCTGTGGCAGAGTTGTATAATATCATGGTCATTGTTCTCCCGTAGGCTGAGTAGTTTGCTGAGGATAATGGTCTGTTTGATGTTGTGCAGTTGTTTGAAGGCAAGATTTGAGTGTTGGGGAACACTTCAGCAGTCATGGGCATTCGGCCTCTGATCTTCGGGTAAGCATTCTTCAAGGTAGCCTCCACGACACACAACAATGAAGAGTCACTGAGCAGAGACTAATAGCCAAATTCTGCACACGTGAGGATAGACTCAACCAGGATCTTGGGTTCATGTCACACTACCTGTAACCCCAATAATTTACCTGCGCTTGCAAAGTCTCACCAACTTCCTGTCTGGAGACAATACACACCTCTTTAGCCCATTCTTAATGCTCTCTCCACTCACATTGTCTGTACCTTTAAGACTTGATTAGCTGTAAAGACTCACATTCCAATCATTATTCTGTAAATTGAGTTTGTGTCTTTATATGTCCTGTTGGTGAACAGAATTCCCATTCACCCAACAAAGAAGCAGTGGTCTGAAAGCTAGTGACGTTTGCTACCAAATAAACCTGTGGACTTTAACCTGGTGTTGTGAGATTTCTTACTGTGTTTAGTTTAATGCTGGAATCTGCACAACATATATTTGTGTACAGTGAAAAGTATTGTTTCTTGTATGTTATACAGAAAAAGCACAGTTTACATAGAGAAGGAAAAGAGGGGGTGCAGAATGTGATGTTACAGTCAGAGCTAGGGTGTAGAGAAAGATGCCAGCAGTTCTCAATGCAAAGGTCAGGAGAGGGTAACAGATCAAGGAGAGGGATCCATGTAGAAGGACATTACTGGAGGGAGATAAAAGATCTACTGTGTGGACTATAACCATAGTTTTCCAGCCCACCTTCATTACTAGTCAAACCTAGAATCAACAACACAGTCTTGTGAAATTATCACTTCACCACCAACAGTAAAATATGAAACTGGTCCCAACAGCCAGAATCCGATGAGTGAGGGAAGGGTAGAAGGAAAGTGGAGAATATTGGCAAGGACATTTTTTTCCGAGATCAAACTTGTGTTATGACTGGTTTTGTTGAGATTCCATTCATTCGCAAGCTGGCGCTTAGTTAGTTGCCAGCTTTGATGAGCTACTATAGAAATCCCTTTGCCCCGTTATTCCAGTAGCTCTGATCATTCAGGCCTTTATGCTTCCTTGTTGCAATTGATCCTCTGCTCTTGGATCTTTTGCCCTGTTTAACTCTCCATTCAGGTTCCAATTGCTGAAAAACATTAAGAAGCTCAGTTATCTTTGACCACTGGATTTGGATTCCAAAGAGTTAATAACCGAAAGCACTTTATGCAGTCTTCCATGATTTTGAGGTGAACAAAAGCACAATCAACTTTGATAGAATGGAATAACAAAATTGGAAAGAATGAGTAATACTTGCCACACGGTCAGCATATTTCCACTGGCACTGACATCGGAGGCTTTATGCCCTAACAATAGGCAATTTATTTCCTCACATTTCATTTCATTAACAGCTTTCGGCATGACCTGATGGAAAATTGGAACCATTTTTCCTGTGTCAATTGTCATTAACTTTTCAACACAATCTGGTCCCCAACAAATTATTAGACATTGCACCTTGGCTTAAATACCTTTCCCAAATCTTTGTTGCTGATACTGTCACAATAAAGAGGAACCGATGAAAGTTCTGTTCGTTCTATAACTTTGGTGAGATATATTTCAGGGCCCATTCAATTCAGCATTGCAGGAATGCTCAGTTTAGACTAGAAACGTAGAAACTAGAAGTAGAGAAGGCCATTCAGTCCTTTGAACTTGCTCTGCCATTCATTTTGATCATGGCTGATAATCAAATTCTAATCCCCTCTTCCCCCATATCCCTTGATCCCTTTGACCCCAAGAATTACATAGAATCATAGAATCCTGCAGTGCAGAAGGAGACCATTCAGTCCATTGAGTCTGCATTGACCACTATCCCATACAAACTTCTTTACCTCATGCATTTACCCTAGCTAATCTCCTGATACCAAGGGGCAATTTAGCATTGCCAATACATTTAACCCGCACAACTTATGGATTGAGGGAGGAAATGGGAGCACCCAGGGGAAACCCACACAGGCATGGGGAGAATGTGCAAACTCCACACAAACAATGACCTAAGCCAGGAATCAAACCCTGTTCCCTGGAGCTGTGAGGCAGCAGTGCTAGCTACTGTGCTACCGTGCCAAACCTATAGACATATCTAATGTCTTTTTGAAATCAGACAGTGACTTGACCTTAACTAATTTCTTTGGTAGTGAATTCCATACATTCACCAATCTCTGGGTGTAGAAATTTCTCCTCACCACAGTTAGACCATAAGTACATAAGACATAGGAGCAAAATTAGGCCACTCGGCACATCAAATCTGCTCTGCCATTCAATCATGACTGATATTTTTCTCATCCCCATTCTCCTGCATTTCCCCATAACTCCTGACCTCCTTATGAATCAAGAACCCATCTATATCTGACTTAAAGAGACTCAGTGACCTGGTCTTCACAGCCTTCTGCGGCAAAGAATTCCACAGACTCGCCACTCTCTGGCTGAAGAAATTCCTCCTCACCTCTGTTTCAAACGATCGTCTCTTTAGCCTGAAGTTATGCCCTCTGGTTCTAGTTTTTCCAACTAGTGGAAACATCCTCTCCACTTCCATTCTTTCCTGGCCTCGCAATATCCTGTAAGTCTCAGTAAGATTGTCCCTTATCCTTCTAAACTCCAATGAGCATAAACCCAGAGTCCTCAACTGTTCCTCATACAACAAGCTCTTCATTCTAGGGATCATTTTTGTAAACCTCTTCTGCACCCTTTCCAAGGCTAGCACATTTTTCCTTCAATATGGGGCTCAAAATTGCTCAAAAAACTCTAAATGGGGTCTGACTAGAGCCTTAAATAACCTCAGCAGTCCAACCCTGCTCTTATATTCTAGCTTTTTTGACATGAATGCAAACATTGCATTTGCCTTCTTAACTGCTGTCTGAACCTGTGCATTAGCCATAAGAAAATCTTGAACAATGACTCCCAAATCCCCTTGTGTTTCAGCTTTCTTATGCATAATAGTCGATGCCTCCACTCCTCCTTCCAAAGTTCATAACCTCACACTTTTCCACATTGTATTCCATCTGCCACTTCTTTGCCCTCTCTCCTAACCTGTCCAAATCCTTCTGCAGGCCTTCAGCTTCCTCAATACTACCTGTCCCTTTACATCTCTTTGTATCATCTACAAACATAGCAACAGTGCCTTCAGTTCTTTCCTCCAAATCATTAATGTATATTGTGAAAAGTTGTGGTCCTAGCACTGACCCCTTGAGGCACACAACTAGTCATCGATTGCCATCCTGAAAAAGACTCCTTTCACTCTATTTTTGTCTTCTGCCAGTCTGCCAATCCTCTATCCATACCAGGATCTTAAACTTAATTTATTTAACAATCCCCTATGCAGCACTTGTCAAAGGCCTTCTGAAAATCTAGATAAATCTCATCAACTGGTTCTCCTTTATCTAACTTTCTTGTTACCTCTTCAAAGAAGTCTAACAGATTTGTCAGACATGACCTCCCGTTGACAAAACCTTGCTGACTCAGTCCTAACTTATCATGCACTTCCAAGTATTCTGCGATCTCATTTTTAATAGTGGACTCTAAAAGGTTTACCCCTTATCCTCAAACTATGACCACTAGTTCTGGACTCATCCACTATTGGGAACATTCTTATTGCGCCTACCCTAATTGATCCTGTTACAACTTCATAAATTTCTATGAGCCTAGGGCCCAATAAACATTTAAATTGTTCTATGTGAGGCCAGTTAAAATTTAGAAATAGATTTGGAGCTTGGACTCTAAGGCAGGTCCAGCATTTGTCTATTTCTATTTATGTGCCTGGTCTCATCAAGCACCGGTAGTGTTTAGCTTAGATCAGTTTTGTCTCGGATGGCCAATTGATTTGGATTCAGAAATCTAAGAATCTGGAATTTCGAAATGCTACTTCAAGTTACATAGCCAAGATTCACTCCAAGAGAAAGGAAAGAGCCTTTACAATTCTGAAAGTCCAAATTTCACATCAAGAACCACAAGAAGAAAAGCATGGGAAGGATTTTATGGCCTCACTTGGATAAGACTGGGAATTCCCGCCTGAGATCAATGAAGGTTTCCATTGCCGGATCTTTGCATGTGCTAATCCCATGGCAGGTGAGGTGGTAGAGTTCCAGTCCATGTCCTGTACTTCCCCAGTTGATCAAAACCAACAAGAAAAGCAAACATGATTCTCTTCAAGTACTATAAATGTTTGATGCAATTGATACAAACACTGGTATACACCAGAAAAGATCACAGCAAGCAAAAGGAAATTATCAGTACAGCAGGCAGAAATTTGGTGCCCTATTTTACCATTTTGACCCTAAGTGCTGGACAGACTTGAAACTTGCAGCATTTCAGATCCAACTTTTTGACCCATTCTCAGACACTTCCATATGCACTCTGCCTAAAAATATATCAGCAATTCCAAATGGTGCTGCAGAAGCTTGTAGTAGGCCTTAACACACCCAAAATCCTGCAGCTCCGATCAGCGCCTCCAACTGTGCATATGCAGAAAAAGAAACAATAGAATGGGTCTCCCCTGCCACATCACTCACGGCTGGATAATGTCTCTGTCTGGCCCCCACAGACATTGCCCACCCCCACAACTGAACCTCTTATGCCCACTTCCTTCACCATCCAGATCAATCGTGGGCCTCTCCCCTCTCACTCTCTCACTGATCTCAGACAGAGTGGGAGTAGACCCCTTCTTTCCTTTCACTGATCTCAGACAGAGTAGCGGTGGACCCTTTCTTCCCTCTCGCCAATCACAAGCAGAGTGGCTGCAGATCCCGTTCCTCCTCACTGATCTCAGGCAGAGTGGCAGTGGACCCCTCCTCCCTCTCCACATCATGAAATCAAACAAAAGCCATTGGACCCTCCTTCACCACCCAATACCAACATCCCTTCCCGCCTCTGCCCCCACCTCCCCACATACACCAGATCTGAAGCAGAGAGCTGTCGGATGCTCGGAACACCGGAATCAGACTTTTGTAGAGCATATCTGTTTTACGCCGAATCCAGAGGGGCGAACACAGTGGTAAAAGAGGAAATGCATGCAGCCCATTAAGTCAGTTTGAAGTCAAGTTAAATGCCAATGCATTTAAAAGGCTGTTGCACCCATTTTGGGCACAGTCCTGATTATAGCCGTTTATGGGCTTTAGTAAAGGGGGAACCGACACAGAGATAGGCATAATTGCATTACTCACCTCATGCCCGAATTTACCAAGTTTTCACACCCCAAAATGGGCGCAACTTGAAATCTGAAAAACTTCAATTTGATCAGATTTTGGAGTAGATTTTCTCTTCTCTTTGCACTGTGGACAGTAATCTGTGTAGGTATTACGGGTTTGTCATTATAGAACTAGTTTGATTTCCGTTCCAGTCATTGCACTTAAATAGAAATCAGGCGGCCTACATAAAGAATGGCTCATCTGTTCCTCCAGATTACCATCTCTGGGATGAAGAGAAAAGTCTACCTCATTGTATTTCACTGATTTAATCTGAACTGACTCAACTCAGGCACTTCCGATTAAGTCCAAGTGATGATGGTAGAGAATTAGAACAAATTGCATGCAGATATTCTGAGAACCTTGTCCTGAGGTTTTAGATGTTAATCTTATGAAATTAAAATATGGTGAAGGGTGGATTCTGAACTCTTTTGTGCTGTCCAATCTAGGCTCTGGTCTCAGATGTGTATGGCTATATCTGTTGACAGCTGCCAGCTGTTTATGCACATGGATTATAAATTTACATTACATTACATGGCCTTCAGGCCAACCTGTCATTTCTTGCTGGTGTTGTAGTTTCTGATAATTTTGACGTACTGGGTAACAGTGAATCTTTTCTTGAAGGAGCCATACAATCATAGAGGTTTACAGCATGGAAACAGGCCGTTTGGCCCTACTTGTCCATACTGTCCATTGTTTAAACCTTAAACTTGTCCCAATTGCCGTCATTTAGTCCATATCCCTCTACACCCATCTTACCCATATAACTGTCTAAATGCTTTTTAAAAAACAAAATTGTAACCACTTCTACTAATACCTCGAGCAGTTTGTTCCAAACACTCATCAGCTTATGTGTGAAAAAACTGCCCCTTTTGTGTCTCTTACCTCTCATCTTAAACCTGTACTCTCTAGTTTTAGATTCCGCTACCTTTGGGGAAAAAATGTTGACTATCTAGCTGATCTGTACCCCTCATTATTTTATAGATCTCTATAAAATCATCCTTCAATCTTGTATGGTCCAGAAAAAATGTCTCCTCATTATAACTCAAACTATCAAGTCCCGGTAGCATCCTAATAAATTTTTTCTGCACTCTTTCTAGGTTAATAATATCCTTTCTATAATAAGGTGACCAAAACTGTACGCAATATTCCAAGTGCGGCCTTACCAATGTCTTCTACAACTTCAGTAGACATCTCAATTCCTGTATTCAATGTTCTGACCAATGAAACCAAGCATGCTGAATGCCTTCTTCGCCACTCTGTCGACCTATGGCTCCATTTTCGAGAAGTTATGAACAAGTATCTCTAGATCATTTTGTTTTGTAGTTTTCCTCAATGCCCTTAACTGAGTAAGTCCTGCCTCTGTTTAATTGACCAAAATCACCTCATGTTTATCTAAATTAAACTCCATCTGCCATTCATCAGTCCACTGGACCAATTGATCAAGATCCCATTGCAATCTGAGATAACTTTCTTCACTGTCCATTATGCCACTAATCTTGGTATCATTTACAGACTTACTAATCATGCTTCTTATATTATTATCCAAATCATTAATATAAATAACAATGGACCAATGCAGCATTGATCCCTGAGGCATACTGCTGGTCACAGGCCTCCAGTTTGAAAAACAACCCTCTACAACTACTCTCTGACTTCTATCATCTATTTTGTATCTATTTAACTATTTCATCCTGGATCCTGTGAGATTTAACCTAATGCAACAACCTACCATATGGTACCTTGTCAAAGGTCCAAAGTCCAAAGGGTATGATTTTTTCTATTTTCTCATTAGTACTTTCCTTTCTTCCAGAGCAACACATTGTGATTGCACTGCGCTTCCTCCAAGTTCCTATATGGGAACGGAATGGATGCATAATTTAATTGTTCCTTTGAGCCCTCTTCCTGGTGGATGCTTAAAATCAATTTGGTATCTCTTGATTGATAGAAAGTTGAAATTGGGAAAAGTAGCAACATCAAATCAGCATTGCCATTATTTTGATGATTTGTAAATTATTCTTAATGAAACTGATTGTGGACACAATATTGTTCCTCAGCTGTTGCCCGTGTTGATTGGACTGCTATGCAGATGGAGGTGAACAAAATGTTATCGTTTTTCATTGATAAGATTCCTTGTAATGTGATTATCTTCCCGATTGATCAACTGCTTCTTCTGATTAGTGACTAAGATATGTTGCTACAAAGTTTGATTTCTTTCATGAAAGCAATCTAGCCTCCCTTTTGCAGTCCCTAGTCAGCCTGGTTTTCTCTCCAATAAAGATAATGCTTGGTTAGATCAAGTGTAGATATCTATTGCTCAGATCAAACATATTCATTGTTTATTATTTAATGGCAAAAATGTTAAATGCAATCAAAGCTGTATATGACATTCAAATGTTGAATACCCATTTAGTTGTGGTAATTCCATTTTCATTTGTATTAAACAAAGCATGATTAATAAGCCAGGTTGCTACTAGTCTTGCCAAGTAAAGCAATGGATATGAAAAAATTGTATAATGTGCTCATCTGGGGTAGAGTCATGTGCCGAAATTTTATTGTCTCACCTGCCTGAAGCCTCTAATATCCCACCTCAGGCCCTGGCAGGGAGACATGCTGACAAAATTTGGCAATAGAGTCGTAGCAGTCTACAGCACAGAGAAGACCCTTCGGTCCAACACATCTGTATCAAAAACAGCCCATCTAACAATTCTAATCTCATTTTCTAACACTTGAATTCTTGGCATTATAAGTGCACATCAGAAAAGAAAGAACAGGGAACAAAAAAAAAGTACAGCACAGGAACAGGCCATTCAGCCCTCCATGCTAATCATAATGATGTTGCTAAATTTAAAAAGAAACTTCAGCCCTTATTTGGACCATAACTCTCTGTTCCTTCCCTATTCATGGTCCCATCCAAGTGTGTCTTAAATTCTGCTAATGTGCCTGTTTCCAACATCTCCTCTGGCAGCACAGTCCAGGCACCCACCACGCTCTCTCTGAAAAGCTTCTCCTGCATATCTCCCTTAAACTTCCACCCTCTCACCTTCAACCTATCTCCCCTTGTAATTGAAACTTCCACTCTGGGAAAAAAGCCTCTTAATCATATATCCTTTCTATGCCTCACAGTTTTGTAAGAACTCAGTAAGAATTTAGCAACACCAATTATTAATCCAACCGATTTATTTGATAGTAAAAAAGCGAGCTTTCAACACTCCAAAAAGCTCGCTTTTTTACTATCAAATAAATCGGTTGGATTAATAATTGGTGTTGCTAAATTCTTACTGAGTTCTTACCACCCCAATCCAACGCCGGCATCTTTACATCATAGTTTTGTAGACATCTATCAGATCTCCCCTCAGCCTTTGTTTTTCCAGTGAAAACAGTCCTAGTTTATTCAACCTCTATTCATAGTCAACTCCCTTGTGACCAGGCAATATCCTGGTGAACCTTTTTTGCACTCTCTCCAAAGCTTCCACATCCTTCTGGTAGTGTGGCGACTAGAACTGCACACAATACTCCAAATGCAGCCTAACCAATATTTTATATAACTGTCACATGATTTGTCAACTCTTGTACTAAATGCCCCAGCCAGTGAAGGCTAGCATGCCATATGCCTTCTTCATTATTTTGGCCATCTCTGTTACTACTGTTAATGATCTCTGGACTGCACACCTAGATCTCCATATATATTAATGTTCCTTATAGTGTAATTCACACCTAAATTTGATCCTCCAAAATGCAACACCTCACATTTGTCTGGATTAAACTCCATCTGCAACTTCTGAGCCCAAGTCTCCAATCTATCTATATCCTGTTGTATCCTCTGATAAGCCCCGGCACTATCAGCAACTCCACCAACCTTGCTGTAGTCTGCAAATTTACTAATCAGACCACTTAAATTTTCCTACAGATCATTTATATATATTACATAAAGCAGAGGTCCAAGCACTGATCCCTATGGAACACCAGACCTCTATTCTGAAAAGCATTCTTCCTCTGTTACTCTTTGTCTTCTATGACCAAGCCAGTTCTGTATCCAGCTAGCCAGCCCACCCTCAAATCCCATGTGATTTTAGTTTCATGCCAATCTGCCTTGTGGAACCTTGCCAAATACCTTATTAAAAGTCCATATAAACTTCATCCACAACCCTTCCCTCATCAATTACCTTTGTCACTGCTTCAAAAAACTCAATCAAGTTGGTGAGACATGACCTTCCAAAAACAAGACCATGCTGCCTATCACGAACTAGTTCATTTTCTTCCAAATGTGCGTGTATGTTATATATAAATATAAGGGAATTACATTTGCTATTCTGTAGTCCTCTGGAACATCTCCTGTAGTCAATGAGAGTGTGAAGATATCTGTTAAGACCCCAGCTATTCCTTCTCTTGACTCCCACTATAAAATGGAATAGATCCCATCTGCTCCTGGGGACTTATTGACCTTAATGCAATTTAGAATACCCAAAACGTTCTCCTTCGATATACTGACATTCTCTAGAGTTTTCACACACCTATTCCTGACCTCAACATTCTTCATGAGCTTCTCTTTGATGAATACCAATACAAAGCACTCATTAAGTATCTCACCCACTTCCAGCAGCTCCACACATTCCTTCCTTCCATTGTACTTGAATGTTCCCAATATATACATAAAAAACCTTGAGATTATCCTTAACTCTGTTTAATAAAAATATTTAATGGCCCCTTTTAGCCCTGCTAATTCCATGTTTAAGTTCTTTCCTACTTCCATTATACTCCTCAAGGGCTTCATCAGTTTTTAGCTGCCTATCCTATCATAAGTCTCTTTCCTTTCAACTAAGTTTACAATTTACCTTACCATTTATGGTTTCCAAATCCTGCCATTTCTATCCTTCCCTTTTGTAAGAACATACTTGTCCTACACTTCAATCAACTGGTGTTTAAAAGTCTCCCACATGCCAGACATGGATTTTCCTTCAAATAGCCACTGGCAATCTACATTATCCAGTTCCTGTTTAATTTATCTAAAAACATCTAAATACTTCTTAAATATTATGAGGGTCTCTGCTTACATCACACTTACATGCAAGGGGTTCCTTTATTTTCTAAAGTCAGCTGCATCATAGATTCATCTCTTTCTCACACGCACTACTGAAAAAGACCTCCCACCAAAATATCACATCGAGCTATCATGCACACATTGTCAGCTGCAACCATCACATTGCACTACATTGCATAACACTCCTTGACATATTTCCCTTCCTTTTGCAGAACAAGGTAGCAGATAACTGTAGGTAGCAGTATCTGACACCAATGAGGGATATAGTTGTTGCCGTTATTGGAATGGCCATGATTGAGGCTGTGACTAGTAATAAAGCTGAAACGACCAAAGATGATGGCATTCTTGTACTAAATTATCCTCATGTTCCAATGCCCACCACCCAACACCCATCAATTTTTTTCTATTTATAGTCTTCAAATAGTGCAAATGTCCAAATTTTGCTCTTAACTCCTTCCCTCACCACACTCTATCCTTGTGTTTTTCTCTTTTCTGAGTTCAATTCCAGTCTTGGGTCATTGTCTGTATGGAGTTTGCACATTATGCCATGTCTGTGGGTGTTTCCTCCAAGTGCTCCAGTTTTCTCTCACAGTCCAAAGATGTGCGATTTAGGTTGATTGGCCATGCTAAATTGACTCTCGCACTGGGGATTAGCAGGATAAATATGTACATTATGGGAATGGGGTCTGGGTAGGATTGTTGTCAATGCAGACTCAATGGGCTGAGTGGCCTCCTTCTGCACTGTAGGGATTCTATGATTATTTTCAGATACCCAAGAACTGTGAATTGGCCAATTAGTGGCAGAAGGTAAAGATATGGACGAGCAGAAGACACTTGTTCAGATTCTGACATTCTATGTAATTTGGGAGGTAGTTTACAAATGGGATCGACTTGCAGGAGCTGAACTATTGTTTTTAAGTTTACAGGGAAGGAATCTTGTGATATTGTATTGCAATCATCACTACACTGGGGAAACTAAATGCAGACTAGATGACTGCTTAACAGATCACCTTCGCTCAGCCCAGAAGCATGACCCCCAACCTTTCTGTTGCTTGCCATTTCAACTCTGCATCTTTTTTTCTTGCCCACAGTTTGTCTTTGGCCTGTTGCGATGCTCGAGTCAGACCAATACAAACTGGATAAGGAGCACATCATCTTCCAATTCGACATGACATAGTCCTCAGGACTCAGTACTGAATCATAAAATAGAATCTCTCCAGTACAGAAGGAGGGCATTCAGATTATCAAGTCTGCAATGACAAATCCCACCCTATCTCTGTAACCCCACATATTTACCCTGCTAATCCCATTGAAATTAAGGTCAATTTTAGCATGGCCAACCAACCTAATTCACACAGCTTTGGACTGTGGGAGAAAACAAAAGCACCCAGAGGAAACTCATGCAGACATGGGAAGAATGTGCAAACTCCAAACAGACAATGGCCGAAGTCAAGAATCAAACTCGGGTCCTTGGTGCTGTGAGTCAGCAGTGCTAACCACTGTGCCACCATACTGCCTTTCCCCCCCATCTTGTTTGTTTTGAGCTGGCTCAGCTTAGAGTGAAACCAAGGGGAGCAATAGTAACAAGATGGCTTTTGACAGCAAGTCGTGCGTACTATTAGAGCCATTATAGGTTTTTGGCCACCCTGTCATCATCATCATTATCATACATACACTTTAGTTTATGAAAAATCATAGAAACACAGATTCTAAGAAATACAGAAGCAATATGAATGCACTATATGAAATAAATATCGCAGAACATATCGATGTTTGAATTCAAGAATTTCTGCCTCTGTAACTGCTGTGAATGTCCATAAATAAATCTCCTGTTCTTTTCGATGTTAATGAAGTCCACATACCTGGAATTATTTTTTATCCTTTCTTACATTGAGTTAACATGTGAAGCGTAACAACTGGATGCTGACTCGGGATACATAAGCCAAAGGAACTCAAACAAGCTAAGTTTTGTTTTTGCTGTGAAGCAACTACATTAGGTCAAAAATCTTTTTCAACTGGAAACCTTTTGCTAATAATGTAAGAACTATTTGAGTACAGCAGTCTTGTGAAAAATGCCAGCAAAATGGACAATAAACAGTTCCAGCTAAAATTGCAGAAGCCAGTGCAATAGCATTCCAGACTGAAAATAATCCACATTCAGCACCAGAACTTGGCAAAAGGCAAATTGGACGGACACAAGGAGCACCAGAGAACCAGTTTCAGAGCTCAAGGGAGGGCAAGAAGCTACAATTCACAAGTAAAACTAATGAGCTTTGGGTTTTCATGGGAGATGATCAAAATCTGGACAAAATGAAGAAACTGATTAAGGATTCATGGACAGTAAACAGAGTTCAGAGCCCTGTACGAAAATGACTTGCTGGTTGAATAAAGAGCTGCTGACTTCACTCACGGGTATCAGTCAAAAGAAGTTTTCAATCAAGAACTTACACGACAAGTGGACAATGAATAGATGAAGCTCAGCATTGTACTGCACAATCACACAGAAGCAATGAAAAAGTAAACCCAGAAGACGATAGAAAATCTCAGGAGTCAGATATAAGTAGACTTCTGAGGTTTTCTATCATCTTATATAAGTAGTGGGAAGTTGTCAACTGCATTGTCTAAACAGCATTTCAGAGTGTTTGAAGGCTAAGGCAAAAAGAGCAATTGCAGCAACACTGGAACAGAAATATATCATAAAGCAGAAAGAATGGTGCTTGAGCCAAAAGCAGGATGAAGAAGAAGAGTATGTGAACAGTAAGGAGGAAGAGTTTGAAATACAAACTGTGACAGCAATCTCAAGCACTGAATTAACAGTTTGTAAGAGGTTTGAAGGTAAGCAAGGTTCAACTAAGAATGGAGGAGACGGCCTGAATGCATGTCTAGACTCCACAGTGAAAATGCTTTCAACAAAATAAGGACCACTACTCTGATTGGGTTTTAGCCAATTTCTTCCTTTGAACTGCTGCCTGATGGAACACAGTAAGAAGTCTCACAACACCAGGTTGAAGTCCAACAGGTTTATTTGGTAGCAAATGCCACTAGCTTTCAGACCTCTGACCCTTTGTCAGGAGGCCCGAAAGCTGGTGGCATTTGCTACCAAATAAACCTGTTGGATTTTAACCTGGTGTTGTGAGACTTCTTACTGTGTTTACCCCAGTCCAACACCAGCATCTCCACAACTTGATGGAGTAGCAGCTTTCCTATCAAAGGTGACACCACATTGATCATCAGGCATACCACACTGATCATCAGACAGACCAAGTATAACCAAACGACTCTGCTTTGAGAGTAACAAGTAATTCAGGCATCGGCCAATGTGACAATGCTTGTGAGGATAGTTCAAAGGTTGGATTGGACATCCCATCCGGTACAGTTAAAATTTATGATGTGATGCAGAGAAAAAAAATGAGCAACACCATGGATGATATCCAGTCCATGGATAACCTGATGAACATAAAAGCTGTAATAGCAAAGCTTCCTTACAACTTGAAGGGAAAGTGGAGAGGAGTCGCCTGCAATATTCAAGAGCACCAAAAACGAAGAGCCACTTTTACAGTCTTGGTTAGATTCATGGACAAATGTGCTAAGATTGCCATTGATAGACTATCTGGAGATATTCTGGAGGACACAGTAGCCAGAGACAGGCGCAAAATCCAAATAAATTGAACAAAAGTTGAACAAGGGAAAGATCTTTGCTATTAACATTGCAAGTATTACAGATGAGATAACAGATTCCAATGAAAATCAATTTAAGACCACTGAACGGATTACACAAAATGTATTTCAGACACCTTGCCTCTTCTGTAAAGAGGATCATGCAGAAGGGATATGTGAACACCTCAGAGGCATGATTCATGAAGAAAAGATTCAGTTTCTGAAGTCAAAGAAAATTTGTTTTAGCTGTCTCCTTTACAAACACATGAGTAAAGAATGGAGAAGGGGAACATGCCAAGTCTGATTGCAAAAATACCTTACATTTCAACAAGATGAGATTTCGTTTGTGAAGAAAGAAGACAGAAAAGATCAGAATACACCTAAGAAGGAAAAATGAGAATGCCCCTGCTAAGAATGAATAAAGAGAAGGTGAACTTGGAGAGGGAAAGGTGGGTAATGCTTGTTTTCAGCTGACAGTTGCAAACCTGCAAGAATTAATAAAACAGCAGTTCAATCATGACTTCAATGAATGCAGTGTTGATGAAAAGGCAGAGATGTCAAGGAAAGATCATCTGCTTATGGATACAGTATTGAGGGAAATATATAGACAGGCATTACTATGTGCAGCTGCCTTTCAGAAACGGACAAATAAAGTGACGAACAACCAACATGAAGAAGAACAACGTGCCTCAAGCCTTAAGAAGAAATTCAACAAGGACAAAATTGATTTTAAAGTCTATAAAGGATTCATGAATGACATAATTGACAAAGGTTATGCACAGCAAATATCCCAAAACTATGATAATGAAAAGGTGTGATACATACCACATCATGGAGTGTGTGAAGATATGTGTTGGACTTGATTGTGCTGCTGTATACCAAGGGGCATCTTTGAACAACCAACTCCTTCAAGGTCCAAACTTAACTATCTAATAGGCATCTTGACTAGCTGTTGCCAAGAGCCTGTTGCATTGTACTCTACCTGCAGTAATCAGATGGAGATATAGAGAAGGAATTGGTAGAATACAGAATGGTGGTGCATGTGTTTGGAATTCTATCGTCACTGAGTTGTGTGACCTTTGCATACAATACTTTTACAATACTTTTCACTATATGTTAATACATGTGACAATAATAAATCAAATCAAATCAAATGCAGAAAGACTACTGAAGATAACACAAATAATATAAACCAGAGTTTCTCGACATGATATTGCAAAACTTTTATGTCGCTGATTGCTTGAAATCAGTACCTTCAGAAAAACAAGGTGTATCATTGGTTAGAGTTTTGGCAACCACGCCTACATGGAGAGGTTTCTGGCTGACTAAATGAATAAGTCATAGGCTTAGACATGAACTATGTATATTAACAATCTGGATTTGAAGCAGGATTCTTTTCATGCAAAATGAGCTCTTAGGATTCAGTGGTGTGTTGAGACAGACACACCCTCAAGTTCAAGATTGTTATCAATAATCAACCACCAAACCAGAGGAGAAAGTCTTTCAGTTGTCAGTTCAATTTACAACACCATGAGGTTCATTCTTTCAGCAGAGCTGATTTTACAAGAATTGTGTAGGACAAAGTGCAGTTGTGATGAAAGGATTCCAGAGATCTATTTACACCAGTGTAAGCAATGGCTGACTGTAAACTTCATCAGATGGCTAACTTCAAAGTAAGATGTCTCAAACCAGATAATTTTGGTGATACAAAGTCAGCTCAGCTACATCATTTTTTCTGATGCCAGTGAGAATGGTTATGTCCCCGCAGCCTGTCTACTGTTGAAGAACAAAGATGATCAGATGCATTGTACTTTTGTGATGGGAAAGGCCAGAAGCAGATCATAACTCCAAGAATGGAGCTCACTGCAGTTAGTGTGGAAGAAATGATGAGGAAGGGATTTCAGCTCCATTTTGCTGACTTAATGTCCTGGTCTGACATTATGTCTGGATTGGTGTATACCATGAAAGACAATATTAGTTTTGCACATTTCTTGCCAACAAAACATTCTCATTTGTGTGAGTTCTGAAACTTCACAATGGAAGCATGTAAATCCTGCATTGAACCTAAAGTTGATGCACCTGGAAGACTGAGACCTTTTTGAAAGATCAAAGTTGAAATAATGATCCATACTGCCATTGGAGATCAGAATTCCAATGGCCAGTTCATCCTGTGGAATAAAATTACATTTCTGCTGAAGATTCAGGGGCTTGGAAAGCATTTAAAATAAACCTCCTGATTACATTGAATCAAATTCTATGAGATTGTTGGATTTGAGTACACCTGACAAAACAACAATGTAATCAAAATAAACCAATAAATATACACTTCTAGCTCAATGGTAACACAGTTGCTACCAAAGAGAAAATAAACATAATGAATAGATAAATGACACAACAAGGCAAGAGAAGACATATGTCAATAGCAGTCAGTGGCAAAACTGAGCAAAACATTTGTGCTTTTTCTATATATCTACCCCTTCCCTCCTCTTCCTACACACCAGGTAGCTTTATAATGCCCAATTTCCAGGATTTCCGATAATGTGTTCATAACAGCCCCCAGTAACAATGCCATCTAATGGTTCAGAGAGACGGACCAGCCTCCAGTAACACTGCCATCTTAACATAACACCTTAATAGATTGTTAAGTAAGACAATTGAAGGTGATTGCTACTTGGTGTCAACAATCAGCAGCTCTTTTGTAAAAAAAGAGTCAGGCATTGGCTGGAATTCTCCCACTTCGCTTCTGATTGGGATTATCCAGACCGGCCTGCTGTAAGCAGAGATTTAGCAGAGTGCCCAATTCTCTGTTCTCGCTGATAGTGGATTGCAAGCCACGCGAGGCCAAGTCATTGGTCCTGCACTCCTCAGGATTCTTCAGCAGCTGCTGCAGCTATTGAAAGGGTGATTTCATTTGAGGGTAACGTTTTCTCGACAGAAACCAGAGTGAATCTCTGACTGGGGTGCCCTTTCTGCTGAAATTGTTGAAGATTGTTAAAAAATTGTTTAAAAGGGCATATTTGCAATTCTGCAGAAATGATCTCTGGTGTAAATTATTTAGATATCATCAGAAAGATAGTGTTGGGATACATCATCTAGAACAGTTTAATGAACAGGAGTTTGGTTGAGAATTGCAGAAAGCACTTTGGAAGTTAGATCTATTAACTGCTACTCTTGATTTATGTTTTATCTCCTTTTACCTTTTTCTTTCATTTTGCTCGTAGAAATAAATTGATTCTTTCTCTCGGGAAAACACCTTCAATTGTCTTACTTAACAACCTATTAAGTAAATTAGAATCAAATGTTAAACTATTTAAAATAATTTCAGAATTACTCACATTGAGAAGACTTTTCTTCTTGTCAGTTAATGCAGATAGACACTTGATATGTGAGGGAGAGTGTATCGACTCTTTCAAAATTAATAAGCAAAGGGAAGTGATATCACCACTGGGGTCATAGATTTATTTGCTGTCATATTTAGTTATTGTGCAAGCTACTGTTTTCTTCCCAACATCTTCTCCCAACATATATTTTTAATTAGTCAAGTCATTGATTTTGAACCAAAAATCCATCAATAAGTTCACTCAGGTTGGTGCCAGCTTCAAAATATTCATTATCATACAATCAGATGGCACAGGCATAGCCATTTAATCCATTATGATTGTGAATATTTTTAAGAACTATCTCGTTTAGTCCCACTACCCTGGTCTTCTTTCATTACCTTGCAAATTGTATTCATAGAATCATCAGATCCCTACAGTGTAGAAGGAGGGCATTTGATCTGCATCGAGTTTGCACCGACTCTCTGACAATATATCTTACCCAGGCCCTCTCACCTGCCCTATCATTGTAGCACCACATATTTCCCATGGCTAATTCATCAAACCCCCCTTAACCTATCACAAAAAGAAAAATTGTCCTCACTCCCAGGCGATTTTCTGCCAGGTGCACAAGTTTGGGAAGCCTCTTCAAAGTTGGCTAATTCATCTAACCTACACATCTTGGGACACCAAGCAGCAATTTATGTGGCCAGTCCATCTAATCTGATTTTTGACTGTGGGAGGGAACTGGAGCACCCAGAGGAAACTCACGCAGAACATGCAAACCACACACAGTCACCCAAGGCCAAAATTGAACCCAAGTTCCTGATACTGTGAGGCAGCAGTGCTGACCTCTGTGCTGCTATACCACCCTCATATTATCAACAATTATATTATTTTTCTAAAACAAAATAATATTTGCATAAAAAATAAATTAGTAATATTTATTGCAGTAGGACTATTTAGCATCCATAACAGAAAAGGGAGTGAATAATTTTATGGACTTTATTTTAAGCTTATTCAGCTTTAAGGACTTCTAATTACCGTTTCTACAAATGAGATTGAGTTGATGCCATTTTTGTGACCTTGGACAGGTGCTAGTTTTACTCATCACATCAGGGCAGAATTGGCCAAACCAGGGCATAAAAGCAGGAATTGTATAATAAAAAAGCTACACCCAAAACTATTCTTGTTCAAATTTCCATGATTCTTTTTTGCAATGATTTAATATCAGTTCAAGCAAATCAGGTCTATTACTCATGGAATCACAGAATAGGCCATTTGGCCTATTGATTATCGACAAGATAAGCTTTTTGCTGTATGTTTTTTAAATTAGTACAATAGATTGTGGATCTTTAATAGTCGGAAACATAGTTTCAGGATGCCTGATCTTTTATGCAATTTACTCTGATTTTGAGCAAAATAGTTCAAATAAAACAATACAACTGAGCAGAAAGCCTGTCTCACAGTCTGTGTGTTCAATCTTCCCCCAGATACCTCCCATGTTTTATAGTTACTAAAGTGAAATAAGTTACTTAAAGACAAAACCCCAAAATTATGATATTCTGAAGATCAATTATACATTAATTATACAGCACACCTGGTTTTGCAGTGTAGTGGTAATGCCACTGCCTCTGAACCAAAAACTCCAGAACTTAATGACCAGGAAAAATACATTCATAACTAGAGCAAATAAGTTGAGTATCAACTTGTAAATCTTTCCAATGTACTAATGGCAGACAGTAAAAGATGAAAGATTCATAATCATGATGGAAAGAAATTAGGACTCTATTATCATAGCCCATAGCTCCAGCTTTAGTTTACAACTTGCTTGTACAACATGTATGTTGCGACAATAACCTGGGCCAGCAGAGATAGGGAAGTGGTTGGCTCAGTTGGTTAGACAGCTAGCCAGGATCAGATTTGTGCCGACAACATTGTGTTTGATCTTCATTCTGGGCCGGAGTGGACTTGGAACCTGCCTCCTTTCCAGTACCCAAGGTGGGGGTGGAGGTTCTGCCTTTGAACAAAGAACTGAAAGGGATTATACGGAACGTATTACAAGAATTTGCAGTACCTGAACTCTGTTAGGCTGTACAATGATCAGTTTTGTGCAGTGACACACAATAGCCACCAAGAGTAATTGCAAAATCTGGGGACAAGCATCAGGCATTTTCTCAGAGGAATATCCCATTGACCATATGACGGAAAATCAGTTCTGAATATACTCTATAAATGGAGTTACAGTCATTCTTCTGCTGATTTTATGGTCCCTGATCTGGAGAAGACCTGAGTGAATTTCTTGCTTGGTTTCCCAAAGATCAATTAAAATGCTTCCTGATTTTTGTTTTAAATTTGATCCTTCTTTTTTTTCCTCATAAACTGTTGTTCAAGTTAATAATCGAAACAAATTGAAAATTGTGTTTTTTAAAAGTCATGATGCTTTGATTAAACATACCTATTGCATTGTCTTTGGTATTTTTAATAACTTCATGTTAATGAGGGAAATTTTAACCTTTAAAATGGGTGGGCTGTGAAGCTTAAAAACAAAATCTTGAAGCATAGCAGAAGTACCAGAGTCAGTATTTTGATTGCCAACAGTTGGCAATGGGTTCCTGGCTGACCATTCAGCATTGAGAGGATTGTCCCATACTAAATGAATCACACTAGGCACTGAGCAGAGACAGCACCAATGGGGAATCTAACTGCATTTCTTTGTTTATTTTTAATTAAGGTTTCCCTTCAGTGACCATTTCAAACATTGCCCACAGCTTCTCTACACAATTCCAATCCAGTGATGACAACCTCAGTTGCTTTAATCATACTGCCAACTTCAAGCTGGCAAACACACATTTTGTCACGCTCACTGTTGGATCTCAGTCCCAAACATAACTTACTTAAAATTTTTGATTTGATTAGATTTAATTTATCATTGTCACAAGTCTTCGTATACAGTGAAAAGTATTATATCTTGTGTGCTATACAGACACGACATAGCATCCATAGAAAAGGAAAGGAGAAAGTGCAGAATGTAGTGTTACATTCATAGCTAGGGTGCAGAGAAAGAGCAACTTAGTGGGTCGGTTGGTACATGACCTCAGACTTTTGTATCTTTTTTCAAGATGGAAGAGAGTACATCTGGGGTGCGTGGGGTCCTTAATTATGCTGGTGTTTTTCCAAGGTAGCAGGAAATGTAGACAATGGATGGGAGGCTGCTTTGTGTAATGGACTAGGCTTCATTCATGGCCCTTTGTAATTTCTTGCAGTCTTGGGCAGAACAGGAGCCTTATCTACCTGAGATACAACCAGAAATAATGCTTTTTTATGATTTATCTATGCATCTTGATATGTTTATTGCAGTGTACAGGTAAATACATTCAGTAATACTGAAGTAATGGGAAATCAAAACTTGATCATATTTAATTTAGTTGGAATTAATTTAGTTTCTGGATTCTAATTGTTCGTTATCTTTTACAAAGCATGATAACAATTTAAATGTATTTTCAGAACAACTCAATATGTTAAAATGCTTATTTCTCTTTTTTAGATCAAGAATTAATTTAATTGTTGAATATTGAAGCAATATCTTCATACATGATAAGTATAATGATGTGAATAGATGGAGCAGAATAATAACTAACAACAGTACATTCCATTACAGTGTTTATAATGAAAGCATTTAAAATATTCTTCATTAAAATATCCATTTACCATATAATATAGGTTAGTCATAAACCTGTGAAAAGCTTCATAATTTTGTATTTAATACTCTGTGAGCAATTGAGGGGGTTGTCCTTTCAAATCCAAGGATAATATATTATCCTCTCAATAATCTCTGCACAAAAGCAATGGTGTTATCATGAATGAGAATTTTAAATAGACTTAGAAAGGAGGGAAAAAAATTAAACCATGCTCAATCATTATCCAGTGTCCTCACTTGGAAAATGTAAGCCTGAGGAGAATAGGTAAGGATAGGATCAAATGGTGTTTTTAACATGCCCAAGAGATAACTAGTTAATCACCACTGACTGTGCAGCCATACACATATTAAATAGATACTTTAGAAAATGTTGCACTTCCAACATCAATGGAACTGTAAGCCATCATGAGACTGAGGAGACAAAAAATGCAACAGAAAAAGGCACACACTGCAAACATGTTAATTGTAAAATAATTAGAAAGAAGAAGTAATTAAAAGGAAAATAAATTCTATTTAGTAATTTTGGATTAAATTATTCCTTTATTGTGTGGAGGAAAACACTGAATTGAAATTTCCTTCTGAAACAACTTCCTATCCAGCTATGTTAAAGACATCCCAAGAGCTCGATAATATACATCATCAAACTTTCCACCATCTCTGACCCAGGACCCATTACACTCGGGTAGATAAGACACATATGAACCCAGTCACTCTTAGACCTATGGGGCCTTCAATAAGCTAATTAATGTCTATTAAATAACTCAATCCACCTCTGCTGGTAAAATATAATGGGTGTCGGAAGGTAGATGAACATAGAAACATAGAAACCCTACAGCACAGAAAGAAGCCATCGAGTCTGCAGCGACCACAATCCCACCCAAGCCCTACCCCCCACATTCGCACATACTTACCCATTAATCCCTCTAATCTATGCATTTCAGGACACTAAGGGGCAATTTAAGCATGGCCAATCAACCTAACCCACACATCTTTGGACTGTGAGAGGAAACCGGAGCACCCGGAGGACACTCATAGAGACACAAGGAGAATGTGCAAATTCCACCCAGACAGTGACCCAAGCCACATGAGAATAAGAAGTCAATATATTTCAGCAGAGTTGGTGAGAGGCAGGAAGGAAAGAGGGGTACCTACTGTGTATTGTCCATCACCTCCTAGATTCTACCCAATTCTGCACCTCCCTAGCTTGTCTCCAATCCACCCTTACTCCACCTCTCTCGGTCATCCCCCACTTCCCCTAGGAATTCCAATCTCTTCCCATCTCTGGTATCCACAATACTTTTTTGGGAAATTCATTGCAGTCCATCACCCTCTCCAGTATACTGCTATTACTGCAGGAACTGCCCATCATTCTGATTTGTTCCTACCACTGAGCAGTACATATAACATAGAGCATAGAACATTACAGCGCAATACAGGCCCTTCGGCCCTCTATGTTGCATCGACTAGTGGAACCAATCTAATGACCCTCTAACCTAAACTATTCCAATATTATCCATATGTCCATCCAATGACCATTTGAATGCCCTTAAAGTTGGCAAGTCTACTAATGCTGCAGGCAGGGCATTCTATGCCCTTACTACCTTCTGAGTAATGAACGTACCTCTGACATCCATCCTATATTTATCACCCCTCAATTTAAAGCTATGTCCCCTCATGTTGGCCATCACCATCCAAGGAAAAAGTCCACCCTATAGATATCCTCAACAGCACGCCACCCACCTGTAACATTTAGTCCTCAATCCAGTGTTCTGCTTCAGTAGAATCACACTAGAAAGTTCATCATCATGTATGAGGTTTTGTAGTGCCTGTGACCTCTGGATGTGCAGTTTGGCTTTTAACCTTTGCCCTTTCATCTTTTGTGCTCATCGGTTACAAAGGAATAACGACAGCACATGTCCGTATTTTACATACTCAGTGGTCAAACCAGGGGAGAGGAACAAAAATGAAACACTTTAGTTCACTCCATGATTTCAGGTCCCAACATTCAGTCAACAAAATACTTTTAAATTGTAGTATTTTAGCAAACACAGTAAGCTCCTACAAACAGCAAAAATTTGATTATGCCTAACAATTTGTTTTCACAATGTTGCTTGAACAATTAGCTATTGGCCAGCACAACTCTTTGAAAGTGTGTTCTCTGTTCATTTATTTCAACTAAAAGGATTTAACCTTTGAAAAATGCCACCTCTGTTGATGAAACACTGTCTCCCCATGTTGTACTAGAACATCTGAATAATTTGTTCTGAAATCTCTTGAACGTGGCCTAAACCTACCCGCTTGTGGCTCAAGGATGAGAGTGCTACTCGCTGCATAAGCCAAAGCAGACACTTAAATACAGGAGCATTGGGAATTGGAGCAGTTTTTTCAACACTTCGGGACTGCTCCAATTGGATTGACTGAAGTGTATGTCAACTACCATGGAGGACAGATTTATTCACGTAGCATGTAAAGTGGCACAACACAGACTACCTTGATGCACCATGGGCAGACAGCATTGCAGGCTGCTATCTGTTATGTCCTGTATTGTGGAAAATTCTTCCAAGGTGGCCTGATTGATTTAAAGACTAAATCTTTTTATTCATATTTCACTTTCACAAAGACAATAAAAAATTTATTCAATTCAAGAAAAATCTTCAATTAAACTAGTTTTATTCATACATTGAAATGTCTGAATAACAATTTAATATTAAGAAATGAATACAAATGTACAATTAAAACAAGACAAATCTCATTTTGGCCAAAATGGAGCCCTATGGTTTCATCTACACAGCTAATGCACTAGCAGGCTTTCACAAAAATTCTCAAATTTCATGCCAAAGAAATAGAATAGTTATACTTTTTTTTAAATCAGATTAATCAGCCCATCACTTAACAGAAAGCAATTTCATTCATTCACTGATCTGTCAATCGAATGATGGCATGTCCTTCAATCAACAATTCTTTGTGATCTTTAAATATAAGTCTGTCATTTCCTGTTTATTTAAGGATGTTCTCACCCCAAAAAGTGGCTTCTTATGGTTCAGCATTTCTCTAAACAATTTAAACCGGTTCTCTTGAAGGCATCTCTATCTATTGGGCTTGTTTCCCTGGCCTAGATATGCATTGGTAATTTGATGCATTATTTGTGCCTGACTTGTGCTGGTATCTTTCATGAATACATCTTTCATTTTACTGCCATGTTACAAATTCATTTCTTAGAGAACATTATGAATATGTTACTTAAATATTTTGTATTAATCTGAAACCACCTATTAAAATATTAGCTGCTAATTATCCTCAAGATGAGTACATAGAATTAATCAGAATCCTCAACTACAAATTCAGTTTTCCTAACTGGTTTTCTTATCTCTGATATTGACCTGCTATTTGGCTTTTGTCCCAGAATATTTCATACTTCATGTTTCAGTTTCTTAATCAAAATTTCCATTGTCTTTCTATGTCTTTAATTTCAGTTTAAATGTATCTTGCACATCAGCCTTGAATGAATATTCAACATTATTTTTTCATACAATGTTTATAATATATAAAAAATGTTAATATGATTCAATTATTTATTTAAAACAACTGTTTGTTTGATGTTAAGTTGATTCCTTTAACTAATTCCTAATCTGGTCCTTTCTACTGTTAAATCCCATCTACAGCCTGTGTGGCTCTCTTCAATATTATTAAGGAGAAAGCACAATAAGAAGTCTCACAACACCAGGTTAAAGTCCAACAGATTTATTTGGTAACATCAAACAGATGTGCTACCAAATAAACCTGTTGAACTTTAACCTGGTGTTGTGAGATTTTCTCCTGTGCTTGCTCCAGTCCAACGCTGGTATTTCTACATTAAGGGGGAACACTCTGCAAGTTGTGCAGTGTCTGCCCCTTGGGAATAGATTGAAGTCCACATAGCACCACTTGAAGCAGCACTATGCGAACATTTCCCCATCCCCATATCATGATATCCTAACTTCAGAATAATAAATCTCCCTTGGTCTTGAAAGTTCCAATTGTCCAAAACCCATTGGGCAACAGTTTCAAATTTCTACTCGTCTTTGCTATTTTCCATTGGCTGTGTTAGGCTTTCCATCTGATCAATAACATTGATTCAAAAAATTCAAAGCTAAAACTGCAATTTTCTTTTAAAAGAGATAGCAACTTTAGTAAAAGAGAATATTTTCTCCAAAATGTGCCCTGTAATAAGATATTTTTGTAGTTATTAAATGTGTATTTTCATAATAAATATTGCATCCCAAATAAAAGAAAATTATGAAATCTTGTCTGTGTAAGATATTCAGGATATTTAGGTTGCTGATCAAAGTTTATTTTGTAACAAATCGACCAAAAAAATTTGATGTTATTTCTGCATTCAAATGCACTCTAAGGTGATCAATGAACATTTAACCTCAAGTGTTCCAACTTGGACTATGTTTCATAGTCTACAGTGTTTTGCCATCTTTGACAGCAAATAAGATCAAAGGCAAAAGGTGTGTAAAGGCATCAAGGGGAATTTCATTGCAACGTTAATATAAGCCTTATTTGTGACTAATAAATAAGTTTTAACTTTAAACTTTAAAAAGTGCACTCAATGGTAGCAAGTTCACTCACCATTGAAAGATACAAGATAATTAATCACTTTCATAGTATCTGAATATTTTTTTCGCAAAAATCTTTCCATTACGCATGAACATGTCCATTGACCGGATTTTCCAGTTTTTGGATGAGTGCAACCCGAAAATCTCACCCTATCCCTCCAAGAATGCAGAACTTCCTCAATATTAGGCTGAAAACGCTAATATACGTTTGAGAGCAATACCATATCCTCATCAGTTCTTACTTCATTTATTTACAGCCAGGCTGGGAATGAAGCCAGTAGGGCAGCAGAAGGACACAGGGTAGGCATGGGTCCCAGCATCCCTGAATCTTCCCATCCGTCTTGTACAGCCACCCCTCCCATCACAAAGTGGTGATTTTCCACCTGGTGATTCAATTCCACCCCAGAACACCTCCTGATGAGTTCAGCCTCCCCACCCCACCCCCCCACCACTCTTCCCCCCATTAACTTCACACCCCCCACCCTAAACGACTCTCTCCTCTCCTTCCAACATTATTAGCTAACATCTATCCCCACCCACCTCACCTTGTGGTTGCTCTGTGCTATGAGGAAATATATGAAACAATTAGCTTAGTTCTTTCACGTACACCGAATGATGTTCAATTCACTTGATTAATGTATTTTCAATTTGTCATAATGAAAGCAACTTTGGGATTTTACAAAGATAGGAATTATATATCTTGATTGATGAGAAATGGATTTTCAAATGTACCTATAGGTAATCATTTGATCTAAATAATGACGTTTAATTAACTCTCATTTCAATAACTGCATATGTTACACTAGGAGCAGTTGCATGTTTGAGCTGGTAATAAAAGTGTAGGGAAATTCACTTGGAGAACAATTAAAGTATCACTGCCTCTCCTGCTGTCTATTCAATAGGCTGTCTGCCTGTTGCAAGCAAGCTAGTGGCTTTTGATACCAAATAAACCTTTAACCTGGTGTTCTGAGACTTTTTACTGTGTTTACCCCAGTCCAATGCTGGCAACTCCACATCAAGTCTATTCAATGGAGCAGCAATGTAATTTCTTGCCAGCTCCTACTTATATACCATTGTCTTTCATACAGAAAGACAAAATCTGTAAAGATATAATACAAGCATTGAATAAATGAAATTAACTTTCCAAATGTGTCTCTGAAAGCAGAATATGCATAGCTCGTATGAAATCATAATTCACTCGAGCAACTTTGAACACAAGATTTTAGCTAGCGTTTTCAGCCTAATATTGAGGAAGTTCTGCATTCTTGGAGGGATAGGGTGAGATTTTCGGGTTGCACTCATCCAAAAACTGGAAAATCCGGTCAATGGACATGTTCATGGTTTGCCCCCCACTCCTATGATTCCCGTGGTGGGTGGGACAGGAAAATTTTCCCCTGGCTATGTAAGACCTTGCCTGCCATTTCAAATTGATCCCATGATACCATTTCAACATTTACCTCTCAGGCAATACCTAAAACAGAAGCACTGGGCCTTGAATTTTACAGCATTTCCAATATTGTGGGATATTACAGTCCTGTTTATCTGGACAGATATTTAAATAGCCCATTGCAGACTAGACACAACATGACAGAGTTGTATTATCTTGGTCCTGGTTGTTTATCTCATTGCTGTTTGTACAAACTCACTGTGCACAGATTGGGATGGTGTGCAGTTGTGAAAGGTGCCACATCAACGTGAGACATTTCCATGTCAGGATACATTACTGTTTCCTTTCCTCTTTCATCAAATGTAATTTTTCATGACAACACTAGTGCAATGAATGTGGAGGAGGGTATGAATATGAACAAAATAGTTCAAGAACTACAATTCAGAAGCATTAGAGTTAAAAAATGCAAGAAGTTGGGAGATTGAGAGAGTTAGGTTTCTTCTCTCTGGAGAGACAAAGATTGAGAGGCCACCTGGTAGAGGTTTATAAAATGTTGAGAGGAATACATAGGGTGGATTCTCGGAGGCTGTTTCCCAGAGTTGAAATGATCGTTACAAGAGGACACAGGTTTAACGTGCTGGGCAGCAAGTACAGAAGAGATGTTAGGGGTAAATTTTTCACTCAGAGAGTGGTGAGTGAATGGAATCGGTTGCCGTTAGTTGTGGTGGAAGCGAACTTGCTGGAGTCTTTTAAAAGACTTCTGGATGAGTACATGGGATTAAATGGGATTGAGAGTTACAGATAGTTCTATAGCCTAGTAGGTATGGGTATGATCAGCACAACTTGTGAGCCGAAGGGCTTGTTTGTGCTGTAGTGTTCTATGTTCTATAAGTGGTAACAAAACACCCAACTGACCCATTTTGAAAATCTCAATCACAACACACACATACACACACACACGCACACACACGCACACACACACATACACACAAATACACATGCACGCACACACACACACACCACTCATACACATACACACAAATACACATGTATGCAAACACACACACATTCACATACATGCAAGCACGCAACACATATACACATGTGCACACACACATACATGTGCATGCATACACACTTACGTACACACTTACAGACTTACATGTTCACACGTGCACATACACACATGTATATACACACACATACAAACATACACATGCATGCACACTCACAGATACACACACAGCTACTCACACACATAGGCATGCCCTCGCACACACACAGACAAACACAGCTATGCATACACACACACAAACACACACATGCACGTATACGCACACATACATGTGCACACATACACTCACACACACACCACACACACACACACACACACACACACACCAACCACACACACACACACACACACACACACACACACTCACATGCTACTCTTCAGATAGTAAATTCAATTCAGTGCATGTATCCTCAGAATTTGATCTGATTGTCCCTATAAAAATTCATTGGTTCATCTATAATTGTTTGCCTAAAGCAAAATCCCCCTTTAATAAGGAAGTTCACAAATGTAGGGGAAGTGAAATAGATTGAATTAATGAGTATGACACCTGATTTGAACAACATAGAAAATGTGTCACAGAGGTGAAAATCAGGCAAGCATGAAGACAAGCAGGACAAGAGCAGTTGGACAATTCTACTGGAGAAGAACAGTTTCTGTTTTTTGGCAATTAGAGACAGCAGAGGTAATCTGTCCTTCAAATTTTACTCTGCGTATCTCTCAGAGTACATCAAATCAATTCTACTAATCAATTGTTGTCCTATCTGCCTTGTAACTTGCAATGAATGTAGAAAAGATCAATGGAGAAATACACAACTCTGTGCACATTTCCCAACCAAGATCACGGGTCACCAATCTTCCAGCTCTTCTTCCTGTCAATTCATTACGCACAAGAAAGATGGACAAAAATCAATCATGTCCTACTGTGCTTCAAATGAGCATTTTATGTCTCCTATTGTAAAAGAAGACAAAAGTAAAGTATTTTGGGCACAGGAGGAAAATACTGTTGCAAACATTTAATGGAAATATTTTTTCAGGATTTTCTTTATCACAGTGCTTTCAAACGGTTTTTACTCAGACAAGGGGTGGGGTGATGGTGCACCGGCTGGCTTGAGGTGCAAAATTGGAAGAACAGTTTCTTCTCAGGTCTTGCCAAGTTTAACAGTATGATGTTTCTTGTATTTCCCAGTTTGAGAAGGACAAATAGAGACCATAGATGAATAGTCTGGCGAGGCTTAGTTGGGAAAGTTGCAACATGAGGTTCTGTTCCCTGAGCTAGCACGGAAGTTCATTGGAATAGTGCTGGCGGCTGAAGTTAGAAAGGTCAGAGTGCAAGTGGAGCCGAGTATTCATAGAAATAGATAATCAGCAGCTTGTGATCATACTTGGGGGAATTTAATGGAGATATTCCACAAAATGATCAGCCATCTGCATTCAGCTTCCTCAAGATAGAGCAAACCAAATCATAAACAGTGAATCCAATAAAGTAAATTGAGAACTGTATACAATTAATTTGTTCTTTCACCTGAAATTTGTTTCCATCACTTGTACTTAAGTTGATAATATTGATTTTGTTTTCCTACATTTCATCCAGACATGTCCTTTTTTTTATTTCTCTCATTGTCATTTATTTACCTGGTATCATCTATTTTATCATTTAATCTCATTCATTCCACCCCACCAAAGGCCTCCCCATTGCGTCTTTCCTCTCCTTTGCTTCTCCTTTCCCTGCCCCTTGCTTAAAAAGTATTAGAGTTCCCAGTTTGATGAAAGATCCCCAACCTGAAACATTGGACTGAACTTTGTTCTTGCAGCTTTCATGTTATTGTACTGATATAGCTACCAGTCCTCATAAGGGATTGGATAAACACATTGTGGGTTCATTTATTAAGATGAGACACACAAGAACAGTTCAATATAGCTATAAAGCTTGAAAATACCAGGGCTCTATGTGTATGAGTGTTTTTTGCTCAAAGCAAAAGTGAAAATCAGACTGTGTTATATGTGATATCCTGCTGCTATTGATTAAAGGCATATTACAGCATCCACTTTCTTTTCAAGGATATTTTCCCTCCTTCCAAAAATGATTAACTATTTATGAGACATGCTTATGTTTAGTTGCTATCATATAAGTCTATAGGATTGACTTATCAATGTGTCACAATAGCATAGAAGTAATCTCCTGGTATGTCCAGATTGTATTACAATATCTTCAATTTCTCATTGTGATTTGTGGACTATCATTCTTGGAGGTTGTTCTTGGTTGCTTTTGGGATCTTGTCCTCAATGCAACGAGGCTGAACGGTACTTGGAGAGTTGGAATGGATCTGATTTGCATTCCCCCCACCCCCCCATACCATTGAACCAGCCAATGAGTACATGAGACAATTTCAAATGCGGCTGGTCAAAATCCATTGTTCAGCTTTAGAGATAAATGTATGCATGTATAACAAGTTTTAATGGCTCTCTCTTTGTTATTGGACAAGGCTGAGGAGACACGTCGAGGTCCCTGAGTTTGATTGTAATGTGAGCAATGAGATAACACAAGGATGAGGTCCTGTAAATGTTGTTGGTAATTTTCAGGAATTTTGGTGAACTTGTGAATCATGTGACCTGTCGCAGCCATCTCTTGATTCAGCAAAGTCCACTTTGTAAATAAACAGAATGATAACTTTTGATTTAATCGTTTATGATCTCTTTCTGTCTTAGAAAATGTCAAACACAACCTCTATGGCCAAACTACTGGACTTTTTTCTATTGCCTCATGTTGCTTGGTGTTCAGTTTTGTCTGCTAATACTCCTGTGAATCATGTTGCAACATTTTACTATGCTAAAGGCATTATATAAATCCAAGTTTTTGCTGTTAGCATGTACATTTGAATGAAACATTGGAAGCCTTGAGGAATTACTGTTCAAAGGCAAGAGATAAAACTCATTCCAAAATTAAACGAGATAAAATTGACAGCTACTCAGTTGTGCCGCACAGTAAGACTAATTGTGCCAGAAGAGACGCATCTTTTATTCTCGACTTTTATTTGCAACTGAGCTACTTAAAAATATATCAAAAGTTTTCCTGTTAAATTTGCTGAATGATACACTGATTTCGTCCTTTTCAGATTAGTACTAATTACCTAGGACCACAGAACTATAAATGTTGAAGGCTCAGTTGGAAGCCATTCAGTGCATGGTGCCTGTGTTACTTCTTTGCTTGATCATTTCAGAAATAACCCCTTTAGCCTGATCTTTTTCCCGAGCCATGTAGCTTACTTTGCTAAATATATTCTCCCTTAAAAAGGAGACAGTCATCTGCCTGGATCATTTCTGTGACAATGCTGCATGAAGAAGTTTCTCAAGCTTGTCAGCTTAATTACTTCCCAAAAATTTAAAATTCATCAGTGCCTTCCTAACTTGATTCATTGTATCATAATCCTCCCAAACTTTATGTCACTTACTACAAGCATCCTTTGGGCCCTCTCTGCTCAAGGGAGATTAGTCTTAACATCTTAAATCTCTGCCACCACTTTTGTTTCCCATCCCTGGGATTCTTCTATGGTCCTGATGTTTTTCCTATTTTGCAACACCCAAAACTGCACAAAGAATCTTAACAGTGGTTGTCTTGTATGAGCCTTTTTATCCTTCTTGTCCCTTATGCCTTTACTGATAGCATCTATACATTGCAAGAAATCATTTCAGAAACTTTGAGTTTTATCCTATTGTATCAAATTAAAACTGATGTAGAAAACTGACAGCAGACAGACTCTAAGGAAAAGATAACCCTGCGTTTCATGAAGTATGGAATGTATATTTCATACATCACTTTATTTGAAGATTACTTCTCAAAGATTTAATTAGCCCAAATGTCTTGCAGCTCTTGAAATAATTTATTCTTTTGCTGTGTAATGGAAACTTGGGAACTACTGCCAAAAGAGGGGGCGATTGCAGGAGATTAAAAGATAACCAGAAATTCTTCAGACAACATTAATTATCGTCCGAATGAGCTACAGGAGGGATTGTGACCATCCAGCAAACTATGTGTAATTTGACTGAACATATGAGGATATGTTGCAGTATGGAGTGCGAACTTCATTAGAACCAACTCTTTTTCAGTCTTATTAGAACGTTGGCCTTAGTTCAAAGAGAAACTTAAACCTCCTTAAAAATGATAAATCTTTGGGCTTGCAGTAACAAGATTTGGCTATATCATCATTCCTTGGAAAAAGGAGTCCAGGATGGGACTTTATGATAGCACTCCCCCCATCCCCTGCCCATTCCCAACCTCACCACAAGGTGCTCTGTGGCAGCAGAAGCAGCTTGACGTTGGATGCCAGTACATTCTTCTGGTCCTGTCGATGTCTATACTGTTTTCCGTGGCTGACCCATTTTGCCATCTGCTGGATCAGAAGATCCCACTGGTATGAAGGGCTGGAAAATTCTATCCCTACAGTTATTTCCTGACTGGTTAAAGTAATCTACATGTAATACAAATGGAATGAAGTAACAAATTGCCAAACAAAGAATAAAGAAAATTACAGCACAGGAACAGCCCTTTCAATTCTCCAAGTCTGCACTGACCATGCTGCCCCTCTGAACTAAAACTCCCTGCCCTTCCAAGGACCATATCCCTCTATTCCCATCCTTTTCATGTATTTGTCTCCTTAAATATAGTATCTGTTTCCACTACCTCCCTGGCAACGATTTCCAGACACTCACCACTTCTGTGTAAAAAACTTGCCTCTACATTTCCTTTAAACTTGCTTTGCAAAGGAGCATTGTCTTGGGAATACTGTGAAAATGCACATGGTTATTTTTGATTTACCAGTGGCGGTGTTGATCATAAGAGGAACTCATTTCCTTAGCTTTGTCCCATATTTAAATAATAAAGTTAAAAAATGGTGCATAAGGTTGTTTTTGGCAGTGAGTGAATTTAATCTCAATCAAACACTTTTAAAGGGTAGAGGGGGGCAATAAAGTGATAATAGATGAGTCTTATAAGTTATGGAAATAGTTTTGATTGCTTTTTAATTGCAAGTATGGCTCTGAAGACCACTGGGCAATGTAATCCAAATTTTAGCAAGACCACTAGAGAGAGATGAAGAGATTAAGTTGAAAAAAACAATTGAACCAATGATTTGTTTGTCAATTATAGAGTTACCTGTGAAAGAATGTTTTTTGCTGGCAGATTGTAGTCTTCATTAGAACATTCTACATGTTGTACAGTGAAGCTAAAAAAAGTGAAAGAAATTTAAGTGGAGGCAAAAAAAAAAGCTCTACAGCCTTGATAGAAAGGCATTAATCATTTACATGTTATTGTACTGAAAGGATGATAATGGGCAAGATTATTTGGCCTCCCCATTGTGTGGATCTCAGAGATGGAAGGCAGCCCACCATTGGCCAATAGTGGGAATCTTCTGCATCCACAGCTGTCAGTAGGATTTCCCATTGAATCCACCCCATACTGCCAGGAAACCCGTGGCAGCTTTGCACGATTGGTGGAGCTAGAAGATCGCACCAAAGCGAACAGCCTTACCCATGCAATTTGATGTAAAAATTTAATCTGAATGATGCAAACTTACATTGAAATAATTCTAACTTGTGAATGGCAATTGTTTAACATACAGATTTTTTATTAATGTGGGAAGGAATTGATCTCACATAATCTGGCTGAAATATCGTTGGAAATTTATATTGTATCTGAATGTATTTTTTCTTCTGAAAATAAGACTGTGGCAGCACTATATGCACTGATACACAGAAAATAATAACAGCTGTTATCAGGAATATTGAATATATCCGTTCAAGTTCAGTTCTGCTTTTAGTTGAAGATTTGGAGCAAAATAACTGCCTGAGGAGTTTTGCTGAAATATATTCTGCTATCTGTCTGAGTAAAACAGTCGACAATTTTGCAATTGCTCCAAACTCCATTCTTCAAATGAAAAATCTAATACGATAAAAACAAATATTTGAGAATATTATTACATGAATGTGTTCTTTGGTCTCGCTTTATTACCTGAAGCACATTATATCTCTGTGTTGCTTTGATCATCAAACCCAAGTTTACCACATTATTGGAATAGAGTGAACTTTGTTCTGAAGCATTTTGTGGTTGGGTCCTGGCCACACAATGCCTTACTGTTGCTGTTCTTTCATTCATGGTATTTACAGGGCTATAGGATAAGAGCTGAGGAGTAAGACCACTTGCACAACTCTTTGAAAGAGCTGGATGGGTCATGATAGGCTGAATGGCCTCCTTCTGCACTCTAAGATTCCACGAGTCTCCTTTAAAATAAGGTTTGAGTAAAGGTGGGCATGCTGCAAGAATTTTAAAACAGCAATTTGCCTCCTCAGAATGTAATCCTTATGGGAACACACTGTACCCTTGACACAAAATATAAATGGAATTCTGTATAAGGCCAGCAAGATATTTGGTATTCTAACCATAAACTACACCGAAGAAAGAACTAATAATTCACTTAGGCTGCCTGAAAGATCAATTAAGGTTAAAGGATTAGTGAAACCTCTTAGATTGAGTACATTAACAATAAGTATAGATTACTTATGGATAGCTGCAGCACTATTGTTTAATGTCTTACAATGTTAGATAGAAGGAACGAATATGAACCAAGGGTAAGTTATAAGAAGTACTGAAATCATTTATCAAGAATGCATGCAGTGTGTAACCTTTGCAATTGCTAGTATTTCTGAACTATTTAGATTGTAATGAGCCGAATGCTGCAAAAACTTAATGTTTGTGATTGTCAGCGGTGGAACAGGAGAATAAAATATACACTGATGATTTAAATTGATTGCTTTGGGATCTTAATCATTTATTCATAGATTTTCAAATTTGGATACAACCAAATGTGTAATGCAATTCGAAGGTTATCAGGATGGACAGTTAAAGTGGTGTGCAGAAGTGTCCATGAGGAAAAAAGTCTGTAGTGTATCAATTAAGTTGAGAGGCAGGAGTGAGAAAATTTCAGTTATTACATCAAATGACTCATTTCTGAGTAGAAAACCACAAAGAAAACCAATTTCACCTTTCCTGGCAAATGTTTAAAAATTGCTTTCCAACAGCTGCTAAAAGTGTAGCCTCCAGTGGGCTCAGTCAAGAGCACAAAACTTCCTTCAATTTCAACACTATTTGGCATTAATTCTGTAATCTGACTTTCAAGAGCCCAGAAGAGTAGTGAGTGAGAAATGAAATTGGCACACCAGCGGGGAGGCCACATCTCCTGAGATCAGGGGAAAAGGAAGGGAAGGAAGTGCACTGTTGAATCATCTAAAAAGCTGTGCATTATGTCGGGCCCAGAGGAGATGTTTTCCTATGTACCCTCTATGTGGTTGAACCCTTGCTGTGTTTATAATGAACAGGTTTGAGATAGTATACAAGGGAAACCCTCCTGCTAAAGATCAGTTTGATTGGTTCATTCACTTGGTGCAGTTAAGAATTTCAGCAGTCCAAGCACTATTGATCCCCATTTTCACAAGAACAAAAGAAGTACATTCTTTTAAAAGTTGAAGGCAAGGAATAGAACAATGTTCTCTCTATTAATATTGATTTCACCATTTATAAAAGCAGGTAGTGACAACCTTGCATTGTTCTCTATACTTTAGAATCATAGAATAGAACCATTGAATAGCTACAATGCTGAAGAGGCAATTCAACCCATTGAGCTTGCACTGATTGTCCGGAAGAGCATCCCATCAGGGCCAAACCTGCCACTTCCCCATAACCCCATACTTTTAACATGGTTAATCAACTTAACCTATACACCTTGGGATACTAAGGAGTAATTTAGCATGGCTAATCCGCCTAACATACACATCTGTGGAGTGTGGACATAGGGATCGTATGCAAACTTCACACAGACAATTCCCAAGGCCGGAATTGAATCCAGTCCCTGGAGCTGTGAGGCAGCAGTGCTAACTATCCTGCCACCATGCTGCCCCTTAAATTATCCCTATTAGGAATGATTTTGAATGATTGGTCTAGCATTGTATTGTACGCAGGAATTGAATGTTGATCTTAGCTCAAGTGGATTTAAAGGGGAAGGTTTTCTCTAATTCTCTGACACCTTCTGCACAAAAGCACCCCTCTGCTTCTATGCACAAATTGGCTGTTGTGTCATCCCCACATTATGATAGCTGACTATCCTGAGAAACATAATTCAATAGAGGTGAAACATTTTGGAATTTCCTGAGGTCACAAAAGACAGTGCATAAATGGATGTTATTTTCTTTATTTCATCCTTGTCTAGTTGTTGGATGATTACTAGGACTGCCTATTGCCACCTCTTTAAACTTGCTCAATTCTGCCCTGTCTCAGCTCATCTGTTGCTGAAACCCTAATCCATGCATTTAAAGTAAAAGTAAAGTTCATTTACTTGTCACAAGTAGGCTTACATTAATACTGCAATGCAGTTACTGTGAAAATCCTTTAGTCACCACACTCTCGTGCCTGTTCAGGTACACTGAGGGAGAATTTAGCATGGCCAATGCATTTAACCAGCACGTCTTTCAGACTGTGGCAGGAAACAGAGCACTCAGAGGAAGCCCACACATACACGGGGAGAACATACAAATTCCACATGGACAGTGACCTAGCTAGGAATTGAACCCAGGATCCTGACGCTGTGGAGCAGCAGTGCTAATCACTGTGCTACTGCATGGTAACACCGAGGCATTTGCTATCCCTTGATTTGATAATTCTAACTAACACTTGGCTGGAATATTATGTTCTACCCTCTATAAACTTGAGATCATCCAAGACTCTGCTCACCTTTCTAACACACGGTAAGTCTTGTTCATCCATTGCCCCCTCTTCTGGCTTGCCTACATTGGATCCTGGTCCTACATTATAACAATAGCTTTACTTCAAAAATACTTCATTGGCTGTAAAGTGCTTTGAGTGGTCCAATGGTCATGAAATGTGCCATGTAAAATGGAGGGCAGAATTTTACCATCCCAATTGCCAAGGGAATTATAGTGGGTGGGACACGGACCATGCAAAGGGTTCATTGACTTTAGGCAGGATTTTCTGACCTTAGGACGAGTGTGGCTGGAAAATCCTAACCTAAGTCTTTTTATGTAGTGTTTTAATATCAGCTATGTGTTCTCAGACAGCTCCCCACCCCCCAACCAACCTCATCCGTCTCTGAAATCCTCTCCAGCCCTACAGAAGTCTGAGACATCTGAGTTCCTGCAGTTTTGGCCTCTTGTGTATCCCTGCCGTCACTGGCATTGTGTTTAGCTGCCACAGACTGAGGCTTTGGAGTTCTCTACCTATACCACTTTGTTTTCATCATATAAAATGCTCCTTTAGACCTACCTCTGACAATATCATCCCCTTAAGTGATCCGACGTCAAATTCCATTTGACATTGGGACAACGTAATCTGCCACTGATGCTACATGAATGTAACTTGTTTTTGCTGACTTCAATGTAGCATTGAACTATAGCACCTGTCAGCCAATTAAATGATTCCAAGGTTTATTTCTCTAGGAAACTATGCCTAAATATGGTCCAAGATGTTTCATAAATTTGCTATGAATAAGAAATTCCTATTATCAATCCTGACAATTAGAGATGGATATAAAGCATATAAGAAAGAAAATTAAAAAGAGCAGCATTTTCTTGCACACCATTTTGGAATGTTGAAGGAAAGATAAGGGCTGGAATTTTACCGGCACACCCATCCCCATTCCGGGGGCAGGTGAGGCTCTGATAAAGGCATTCTCCGTGGGCCTCAGGCAAGGTCATACGGAACTTGGGTGGATGTGTTAGTAAAATTCTGCATGTCATTTTACATTGATATTATATCATAGAGGTCATAGAGGTTTACAGCATGGGAACAGACCCTTCAGCCCAACTTGTTCAAGCCACCACTTTTTAGCACTAAGCTAGTCCCAATTACCCATATTTGGCTCATATCCCTCTATAACCATCTTACCCATATAACTGACTAAATACTTTTTAACAGATAAAATTGTGCCCACTTCTACTATTGCCCTTGACAGCTCATTCCAGACATCCACCGCCCTCTGAGTGAAAAAAAAAACTGCCCATCTGGATCCTTTTATATCTTTCCTCTCTCACCTTAAACCCAGAAATCATGAAACTAACCAACATGATTGTGATTTCCAATTTCCGCTGCCCCTCTCCGGTGATGTAACTGTAATGATTTTAATACTTTTCAATAAATTCCACTATTGTTAAACTCCCCCCTTTGCCTAATTATTACTAGCTTTTCATACCTCAATGACACATCAGTGAGGTTTACAACATAAACATCTAAAGGTGAACATATTGAGGGGAACCCTTGGGAGTGCAAAGATCAGTCCAGTACCCAGGGGAGTCAGACATGACCAGGCAGTCCCCTGGCAATATTCTCTAGCACTGGCCTGGCATGCATTGGCGGGGGCAATTTTGTTGTCCCACCTGGCAGAGTTAACCTGGAAGACCCAACCTGGCAATGCCAACCTGATCCATGGGTGTACCGGTGCAGGCCTTAGGGGTGCCTTATGCACAGGGGCTCATTTATTTGTGGTGAGGCTGGGAGTAAACATTACTAACAATGGGAATTTTGGCAATGTGCGGTGTGAATGCAGCCGATGTCAGGGATGATCGGGATGGAGGAGGATACTGGATGACATGAAGGGGCAGCCAGAGTATTCGTGGAATAAGCTTCAATAGTCTTTACTTATCCTTGACCTTTCTCTATGTTCTTAAGTACATGTTACTATTATCAACAACATCCAATCAAATTATTGCGATAAATCAACGAAAACAGATGTGCAGAAATGCCAAGTCAATCGAGCAGTCATTTTAAATATAGTTTACTAAAATGTCAGGGAAGAGTTGTCATGAAAAAGTCATTTATATTGCATTGACATGAGACACAGGAGTATGATGTGCATCCCTCCAGGTAGAATAACATAGACAGCCTACCTCTAGAGAATATTTGTAACGATTTTGATACTAAATCATAGTTGTTTCAAGCTCTTTCTGAAAAATGTGCGGTTTAATTTCAATTGCTGTTGCACAGAAATGAACCTGTTTTATGTTAATTTCAAACCAGTCTCTTTATAAAATTATTTGATATAATTTGCTCATTCAATAATGCATATCATCTTTGAACACAGGTTTACTCTATGGTATTTCAAATTTTGGAAACTGAATCAATGTTTAATTCTATGATGCCAAATTAATCTCATTCTTAATACTGTGGGAGCTTCTAAATTAATTCCATGATCATTGTCTTAATTTATCTTTGTGATCATTCCAAATGACATTTTATCTACCTTCTATATTTCAATGTTAAACATGTTGGGCCTTTTCAATTGTTTCATTTTGATTTCCATCTGTAAGGGTGCCATCTAACTGAAGCCAAACATCTGTTATATAAGTTAAAAAGAATATTTGACATACTTGTGATCGTGAGCTATTGATTTTGATCCACTATGGCTTGTAACCAGTAAAGGCAGACTGCGGATGCAGTATTATTTAGTTGGCCTTCATCACATTGTCATTTTAAATTATTGATATCTGACAACTATACTGCTGCTTTTGTTAAACTGGGTGTCAATTTGGAAAAGGATTCAATACTCCAATATTAACACCTACCTTTGACAAATGAAATAATAGAAATCAACATTGAGAATACACTTTATTTTGTGTTGCCCAAAAAAAGACATTCCATTGAAGCTTTTCATCTTGCACTCATCAGGACAATTGCAAGAACACCAACGTCAGGGAAAACAACAACTGTATAGCATATGAGAAGAGAGTTCTGCTTGGTTGGGCTCTGATAGGTAAAGGTTTGCCATATAAATATACCGGTTGATGGTGACTAACTTTGCATTGCCAAACATTGTTTGAAGATTTAAACCAGAGAATTTGACTTAGATTGGTCAAGGCATTGCCCTGAGGAATGAACCAGCAAATTGAATCATCAGTCTCTTGTACAGTTTGAAATTGTTCTTTTCACTGACATTGGTGCTCTGTGTCTGCAACCATTTCATCTTAACACTCCAACAAACAACCAGCTGTTTTTTACTCACTCATGGTATATAAGTATTGTTGGCATTGTCAGTACTTATTGCTCATTCCAAATTGCCCTTGAGAATGCAGGAGCCATTTTCTTAAAATAGCTGCAGTCCATCTGGTGTAGATGCACCTACAATGTTGGGAGGGGAAGTTCCAGGATTTTGACCCAGCAACAAAGAAGGAATGATGTGTAATTCCAAATTCAGATGATATGTGGCATAAAAGGGAACTTGATGACCCCCTCGTAACTAGTTGCCCTGTAATTCTAGAACATAAGGGTCATGAACTTAGAAGGTGCCATCAAAAGAAGCTCTTGGTCAGTTGATGCAGTGTATATTTTATATGGTACACACTGCTGTCATTCTGTACTAGTGGTGGAGGGAATGAATGTTGAAGGTGGCAAATGAGGTGCCACCAGCAAGTCTGTACATGTGGACTGAAATGACTAAAACTATGATGTAACTGATCAATTTTATACTGCCCACCATGACTATAATTATGCCTGCTGTGCTTTAAGAACATAGATAAGTAATGATATTTTAAGGCAAACTGACCACTGTTGAATTTTCCAGTTTGATCTTCATTGGAATGCAAGTTTTAAATGAGTTAAAAGTAGAATGTCCTGTGTGCTGCGTTCCTAAGGCAGGATGTAGGCCATAAGATGATCAAAAGCCTGTTATTATAGGAAGACGGGGATGGGATTTGTTCTTACTGCAAACATTGCAATGGTACAAATACCTGTAGTTATCAAAATACTGGCGGAATGAGTCTCATTAAGAATATCTTGCAACTTCTTTTGGTCCCATCGGTCATCATTATTATGGGAATCTTGAAACAGTATTAAGGAAGACCTCTAGGTGATCAGTACCATCTGCTTTTCACATGATTAACTAACCTAGATGAGGGATGGAAGGCTTCTTTGGGTATTTCATAACAGTCAAAACCTTTCATAGCTTTCAAAACCTTTCACTCACAGAACTAATCATGTTGTGAGTAACCAATCCTTAATTGCTCCAGGTTTTGAGTACATGTATTGTAGGGTATCGGAAAGATGTGCCTTCCTTTACTCCTCACTGTAGAGCCAAAGATCATTGATGAAGCAGCTGAAGGTAGTTGGATTGAGGAATTCTTGTTGCATTACCCTGAGGCTGATATGATTGGCCACAAACAATCACAATTATTTCCCCTTGTGCTGCATGATGCCAGTGACTGGAAAGTTTGCTGACTGCTTCCATTTTAATTTTAATTATGCTAAGATTTCTTGTTGTCACACTCAGTCAAATACTGCCTTGATGTCAAGAGTTATCACTCCCACCTAACCTCTTAACTTATTTTATCAATGTTTGGCTGTAATGAGGTCAGGCACTGAGTTGCCCAGGTAGAATCCAAACTGAGCATCAGTGAGCAGTGTGATTAGCTTTAATTGCAGTTATATTAATTGGAAATTGGATTTAATTTTCACCAGTGAATATGATGGGATTTGAACCGTTATCACCAAGCAGGTGCTCTGGATTACAAGTCCGGTGACATTACCACAATGCCACTGCTTCATTCTAGAGACACATAAGGTAGGTTTGTTTTCCAAAGCATGGTTTTTGTGTAATTAGTGTTAGCCTGAAGCCAATTGATTTGAGTGGCTCGACTGCACATCAAACATGGCTGACTTACCGCTCTTACTGCCTGCCATAAATCTACTGGAAGGATTGATAATCAACTTTTTGGCAGTACAGTAGCACAACGGTTAGCACTGATGCCTCACAACACCAGGAACCAGGGTTCAATTCCAGCCTTGGATGACTGTGCGGAGTTTGCAGGTTCTCCTTGTGTTGTGTGGGTTTCCTTTGGGTGCTTCAGTTTCATCCTTTTGTGCAAAGAACTGTTGATAGGCCATGAAAATATTGCCCCTTAGTGTCAGGTGGGATGTACATATTCTATGGTCATCAAAGCCTGGAATTCAATTTGAAACTTGAGTTTCTGGCTCAGACGCAGGATCTTTATGCACTGCACCACAAGACATCCTTGCTTCATTAGAACAGAACCCTATTTTTGGATATGCCTGTTGCCACTCTGGCATGCTTTTAAGCACTCCTTACTGAGCCAGAGTTGATCCCTGAATTTTTGATAATTGTAAAGTGAGGGATGCGGTAAGGGATGAGGTTACAGATTTTAATTGAATATAATCCTACTGTTGCTGATGCACCACAACACTTCGCGGACACCCAGTTTCTAGCTGTGAGATCTGTACTGAATCTATCAATATAGAATAGCAATAGGATTCTCATTGTGAAGGCCGTCCTTTGTTTCCACTAGGACTGTGAGGTGTTCATTCCTACTATGGATAGATACATATGCAACAGGTACTTGGTGCAGATGAGAGCAAATAGGTTTTTCTCACTTGAAGGTTTCTTCACCATTTACTGTGGGTCCAGTTTGGGAAATATGCCCTTCAGGACCTGGCTAGCTCAACCATTAGTACTGCTACCAAGCCACTCTTGTTGATAGCCTTACAACCAAAGTACATTTTATGCCCATACTACCTTCAGTTCTTCCAAATGGTGTTCAACGTGATGGAGTACTGATTCATTAGCCTAGATGAGGGTGGGGGAAGGAGGGGTGCAACAATTGGTGATAAACAGCGGAAAGTTTCATTGTCCATTTTTGATCTGATTTCAAGAGACTTCATGGAGTCCAGAATCAATGTTGAATACTCCCAGGCAATTTCCTCCCAACTGTATATTACTATGCTGTCATCTCTAGTGGGTTTGTCCTGCCAATGGGATATATCATGATGTAAGGTGGAGGCAATAACATTGACTGTAGGGTATGATTCAGTGAGTGTGATTATGTCAGCCTGTTGCTGAAGATTGACTGTATACGATAAGGGTTTGTGAATCCTGAAAATATTTACATCATTTCCCATTGACTCGGTCAACATATATTGATGATATGAATTCCAATCATCTTTCAGAGCACACAGTAGACTCCTGAGTGAATTAAAGTTGCCTTACTAAATTATCAAAGAAATCAGACAACAATATCCTATAATATCATTTCTTTATTACCACAGCTGCTACAGCATTGTTAACAGTATCTAAATATAAACATTTAAGCATCTAGTACTAACTAAAGAAATTAGTAAAAGCACAGGCGGCGTGCCATTTGAATTGTGTCACATTATTTAGCATTAGTTTGCTTAATTAACAGTGAACTAAAATGCCCAGGATTGACGTGAAGTCAGCATGATTAATGTAGGATTGCACTCCTTGCATAGCTTACATTTTGACAGTTTTGAAAAGCAAGTTTCTCAGATTTTTTTTTTAAATCAAGTTTGAAATATTGGTCAGCTTATAACTTTATCAACATGATACCCTGATCCCTTGTAAACTTATCTTCGTAAGTTTCTAAACCATAGATTTGGCTGCTTCATCTTTGTCTGATCCTGCATTCACTTTGGAAGTGTTAGTATGCGATATAGAAATGGGAGTAGGCCTTTCAGCATTTGATTTATTTCAGTTCAATCATGTTAAATAACCTTTTGAAACTAAAGAAAATCTTGTGACAAGGATACAGAGTAAATTGGTGATATATGAACTGTGAATTCCATTTTCCATCTGCTCTCAGTCAAGAGTGGCCAGGCATCATTCGATACCCTGTGTCAAAACAGCCTCCTGAAAAGTGTTTCAATGTCCCATTTTTTAATCTTTTCCCTTTTTGTCAAATACATAGAAGCCCCACTGTGTAGAAAGAGGCCATTCAGCCAATCAAACCTGCCCCAACAACAATCCAACTCCAATCCCATCCCTGTAACTCTACATATTTATCCTTCTAATCCTCTCAATACTTAAGGCGCAATTTAACATGGCCAATCAACCTAACCTGCACTGTGGGAGGAAACCAGAGTACTGGGGCAAAAATCACATAGATATGGGGAGAAAGTGCAAACTCCACACAGACAGTGACCCAAGGCCAGAATTCAGGTCCCTGGTGTTGTGCGGCAGCAGTGCTAAACACTGTGCCACCATGCTGCCCTAGATACGTGGGAAGAAATTAGTTTGGAATTTTGTCCTTCTTCCTTTGGGATGACTTCAGCCAAGCTAATGAGGTTGGCTTGCTACAGTGTGAGCTGATGAGGAGAGGGAGCATGTGGTGTCCACGGGCGCAGTTGGGCACTGCAGGGCTGGGATGTATTATAGACCCCAACAATCACATTTTAATTTGATGTTTTAAGTTTCCTTTTGACTTTTTTGTTTGGGCTGTCCTTTTCCTTTAGGGAAATTGCCCCTTTTAAACTGTCCCTAAGTTAATTTGTGTTAATTTATTTGGTTGGTGTGAAAAGAGATATTTAATGAGTTTTGCTGTCAGATTTTGTAGCTTAGTTGGTTAAAGCGCTTATTCAATCACCAGATGATTCTGGTTTCAAATCCCAGCAAAATCAAAATCGCTTTAAAGTGAGCTATGTAATTGCACAAAGGGGAATATTCTTTCCTTGAAAGTATATAAAGAAATACCTGGTGAGTCTTAATTGACAGTTAAATCAGGGAGACGCATGCTGTCTATTTAAAGCAGGTGTGTCAGCCTCCACTCTCATTCAGCAGGGAGCAACTGGAGAACTGGCTGTGTACCGATTACAGAGTAAGTAAAATAACTGGGTGACAGGACTTTCACCCCTGCGGAGTTGCTGTGCCCTTAAACACACATCACGTAGCATTATGTTACATGAGATGGACCATTATCCCTCATGCTCCACTGTCTTCTTGATGTCACCAAGGGAGCTGTTATTATCTTTTTGGTACTGACAGTTTCATTGCTAAAATTGCCTTTTAAACAATCTACGGAACATAGTTGCTAATTCTGGCTGGATGTATTCATCACATGACTTCCCACCTTCCAATCCCATCCCCCATCTATCTTCCCGGCATATCTATTTTCACAAGTTCCTAATTATCCATATGTCCCAGTCTTGGCATTTGAAAACATGGTCACTCTATCCCACCCACTCTCCTCCACTCCTTCCAACTTTTCAAAGTTAGTTAACAATTCAAGGATTCCTATGAAATTATTTGTTAACCCAATCCTTGCAGTTGCATGCAACGAAGATCAGTTGTTGTGTGAATTGATCTGCAAACATTGGCTCATGACTCACTTTACGGTAACTCCTGGATCCCATTCGAACACAAGTATAGATAAGCAGGCTATTGTGCTGACAATGAAGATCTTCAATCAGCAGTTCTGATGTCTAGACAACACATGGAAGGGGCAGGGAGCAGGCATTATGCTCCAAGCTAACTGAACAACCCAGCACATGCCTAAAATGAAGAATGATTTTGCTTTGTTTAATAATGGATGCAGGCTGCATCTATACTATTTTGTGGAAAATGATAGTCTCCACCTGCCTTCTCCTATCGCCCTCACTAGCAGATGGTGATTTAGCTTTAGAGACATATGGTTGAATAAAATAATTTGCATTTATATAGTGCCTTTCATAAATTCAGAACACCTCAGCCAATTTACATACAAGTTCCCCAAACAGCACTATGGCAGTGGAAGTTTTAATTTTAACAGTGTTGTTTGAGGCATAACTATTTTTGTCAGAATCCTGAGGAGAATGCTCTTGCTATTTTCTTTTGAAACATTCCCCTGTGATCATTTACTTCTTTCTGATGCAATCTAATGGCCACATATTTGAACTAACATTGTCTAATATACTTAATAGCAGACACACAAATGTACCAAACATCAATTGGAAACATTGAATAGGCTTACAGAACCATTACTGATTACTCAACTCTTTCTGCATTTTCAGTTCAGTACTATTCATGTTACCTGTACTTGTCCTTTGCTCTGCACCTAGTCTGATGCAGTTGTAATGGAGAAGGCAAAGTTTGTGTGTTAAATTAATTTCATGCTTGCTTTGAATGAATGGGTGGGTCTTTCTATCCGTTGAGTGTACCATGGTGTCCCCACATGCAGTCTGGTAATTGAAGGCAAATTTCTGCTTCATTGGGTCATTTTAACATCATGGAAATATCCTCTAACCTGTTGTCAGGTTCTTTGAATGGTGAGATCTTTTCAGGCTTATTTTCTGGTAGGTGAATTGGAGGAGGATGCATGTCTGAATCATATACTGCTGCTCACCCCAGCCAGTGTCACTTCTTTGACACTTCAGTGTCAGTGAGACAGAATTCTGTGGATGATTTTTGAACCATAAATCCAATCACAGCTCAGTGCTATTTGGTAAAGTTAATAAATAGCAACTGTTGTGACATCTCTCAGGAAGCTGCAGTATTTTGATTTGTTTGCCTTGAACAAATGAAATCCTAATGAATAGCATCTAATGTCACCAGTAGTCTATTTTTAATTTTTATGAGTCAAATGTTAACCATAGGTATAGTCACCTGATTGAGATTAAATATCAGATTTCTATTATGTCTTGTGTATACCCAAGAGATTGATAAGACTTTTGTAATATGCACAAAAAGTAACTTGCATTTATATAACTCCTTTATTGTCCTAAAGCACTTCAAGCAGTTTCATCGATCAGAATTTGACACTGGTTCACTAACTGAGGTATTCAGATCCATGACCAAAATCTCGTTCAAAAGATAGACTTAAGGAATTTCTTAAAGTAAGAGAGAGAATTTAACAGGGGGTAATTGCTTTGGAGAGGGAATTTCAAAGCTTTGTGCCTTAGCAACTAAAGGTATAACCACATTTTTTTTTACATTTATTCATTCTTGGAATGAGGATTTCGTTAGCTAGGTCAACATTTATTGTCCATCCATAATTGCCCTTGAGAAGGTGATGGTGAGCTACACTGAAGTTCATGTAGTGTAGGTACACCCACAGTACCTGTTAGAAAGCAAGTTGCAGGATTTTGATCCAGTGAGAGGAATGGTGGTTTTGTTCCACGTCAGAATGAGAACAAAGAACAAAACAGCATGGGAAACAGGCCCTTCAGCCCAACAAACCCGTGCCGCCATCCCGATGTTCCCACTTCTACCCATGATCCCCGTCTATGTTTATAGATCTATGGATTAAAAACCAAATTTGAGACAATTTAGGGAGAATTCGCTCTGCCAATTATCCTAAGAGCACATCTTTGGGATGTGGGAGGAAACCAGAGCACTTGGAGAAAACCCACGCAAGCACGGGGAGAATGCGCAAACTCTCACAGACACAGGCCCAAATCCATGTATCTGCACAGCACAGCGATAGTCACTGGGCTGTCATATTGCCCATCAAGTGGTCCAGGTCAAGCGTACACTAACGACATGAAGCACTAGGATACTCTCAAAAAAAAATCCAAGAGCGGCTCTCTCATGACCCATCGCGTGTATGCCCCTTGTTAGACAACAAGGTGGACCAAAGCAAAGGTGTGGCTTAATAGAGAAGTTGTGTTCCCAAGGATCTGATGCTTCATCCTTCTGCATGATAGAGGTTATGCTTTTGGAAGATGCTGTTGAAGAAACCTTGGTAGATTGTTGCAGTGTACCTTGTACATGGTGCACACTACTGACACTGTGTGTCAGTAGTGAAGGGAGGGAATACTTAAGGTAGTGGATGAGATGCTAATCAAGCAGGCTGCTTGGTATTGGATAATGTTGATCTTCTTGATTATCAGTGAAACAGGAGGTGAGTTATTCACCACAGAATTCCCAGCTTCTGACATGGTTTTGTAACCACAGTATAAATATGGCTGATCCAGTTCCCCAGTATAATAATAATAAAGGATTGACTGTCAAGAAGGGTGATTGGATTTTCCCTTATTGGTGGCTTTGTCTCAGCATTGCCTAGCACCTATTGACACAAATGTTATTCACCACTTATCAGCTCAAGTTCAAATGTGTCGAGACCTTGCTGGATATGGACTGCTGCATTACCTGAGAGTCACAAATGGTATTCAACATTGTGCAAACATCCCCACTTTTGACGTTTTGATGGAGAAAAGATCTTTGATGGAGTGGTTGAAGATAGTTGGGCGTGAGGAACTTCTGAAGTCATATCACGGGATGGAAATGACTGATCTTTCACAACCACAACAATCTTCCTTTATATTACGTATGACATCAATCACTGGAGAATTTGTATCTCATTTCCATTGACTCCAGTTTTGCTAGGGTTGAATGATCCCACACTTGATTAAAATCTAGTCATTCATACCTCCTGTTTCTTGAGTTCAGGCCTTTAGTCCATGGCTTTGAGTCAGGAGATGAGTGGCTTTGGTGGAACCAAATTGACTATGAGTGAGCAGGTTATTGTGAAGCAAGAGGCGCTTGATAGCACTGTCAATGACCCTTCTCATCACTGTACTGATGATCAAATGTAGATTGTTGGGTCTTTAATTAACCAGTTGGATTTGTCCTGAGCTTTGTGGACAGGACGTAACAGGACATTTTTCTACATTGCTTTGCAATTGCCAATGTGATAGCTGTACAAACACAGCTTGGCTAGGAGAGTAGCTAGTTCTTGACCATCCATCTTCAACACTGGCTGAAATGTTGTCAAGGACCACAGCCCTTCCAGTTCAGCTGTGATTTGTATGCTCATAAAGGTTGGTTGCTGAAGACAATCTTCCAAGGAATTAAAAATATGGAGGTGGGGGAGCAGGGGGAATTTTCTGCTCCCAGTTTTGTTTGAGGGATCGGTGATGCGAATGGAAAATTCTGCAGGAAACCCAAACCGTATTTTACATCAATGTAAAGGCATGATGTGATTATCTCCGTCCCCCACCAGTGACATAAAGGAATCATGATGTTCAATGACAGGAATCCCATTACAACAAATTAGTATCTAATTCTCAAGCCTCAATGCCTGATAATCTTCCCCCATTACATAATCGAAGGCACACCACCCTTAAAGTGGGATATGGTTCATCATTTTCCCTCTAAAAACTGTTTTATTCAACTATGTTCTGAATAAAGTTGAAAGCCAAATTTGCTGGACTATTTCCCTTTAGCTTATAATCTTCTTTGTGCTAAGGTCAAATGGGAATAATGTAGAAAAATCAAGATTTGAATCATAAGATATAACTTTTTTTGTGAAATCAAGCTATTTCCATGATAAATTGTCATAGGGAATGTTTCTCAATCTATTATCCAATTATTCTATTGTATAATACTTGCATTGTATGTAAATTAACTAATTATATAGCAATTGAATTAGTAATTTTATTCTGTCCACACAAGGTGTGATGTTTGTTTTCTATTTTTTTTAGACAAACCAATCTAGTGGGAATTCTATCTCAATTATTTTGTTGCAAAGTTGCAACAAAATAAATCATCATTAGCTCTGCGTTCTGCCAACTTTGTATGGCAGAGTAAAGGAGGTTACATGGGATAGATTCATTTGTGCAACCAACAGAGTTTTTCATAGTATCATTGAATCCCTACAATGCAGAAGGAGGCCATTCAGTCTGCACCCAGGCCCTATCCCCTTAACCCCAGACATTTACCATGCTTGTCCTCTCTGACACTAAGGGACAGTTTAGCATGGCTAATCAACTGAACATGAACATCTTTGTTCAAAACAAAGCCAGTGTTGGAAATAATTTTTTTTTTTTGTTGGAAAATTGTATAACCCACATTTTATACCAAGAAATATTTTTACAAGCTCTTCCAGAGAGGAAGGATTCCCAGACAGATCTAGGAGTTGAGCTGATAGCCAAAGCTCACACTTTAATGAAAGTTACTGCCCTTTGGGTGACAAGTTAAAGTAAAGGCCTGGCTATTTGATAATTTGGTTCTTGTGGACACACTATTTGAGGAGGAGCAGAGTGCTTCCTTAGCATTATCAGGTTACAGTTTAATTTGTTATTCAACATATTGTTGTTTGTGGATTGCTTCAAGTGCAAAACTTTGGGTGTGTTTTCCTATGCAATTCCAGCCACTGCAATTCAAAAGTAATTTATTATATAAAGCACTTCAAAAATTTCTAATGTTGTGCTGTATAGATGTGAATGCAGTTCTTTATAAGTCATAGCATTTAATGAGAGCTTGCATGCCAAATTGTCCTTATATTAAGATCATTACATTAAATTACTTTGGATTGCACAGGCATCAGATCGCATCAACAAATTTGAAATTGACGTTTTAATACTTTGCTTACTTGATCCCAAAATTTAGCTGCTGAAGCATTCTGAAATCATGAGAGACTTCCTTCCACAGAAAGTGTGCTCAAAGCAGTGAGCCATTCATTTGGCTGCATGAAATAAGAGACCCTGGTTTTCCCAAGGAAATTCTGCTTTGCAGTGAAAAGAAAAAATAACTGCTAACTGCAGTGGCCAAGGGATTGTGTGCAGAAGGCTATGTAAACAGCTCCTGAAAAATAACCAGTTTAGCTCAGTGGAAAAGATTGTTTTGACAGTGGCAGATTGAAGCTTGTTTGTGTCATACCAGAGTTCTGCCTACATTGCATCACAGGAACTAAACTTCAAAAGAACTTCACTGGCAGAAAAACAGTTTTAGGCATCATGCGATCATGAAAGGTCTTATTTTAAAGCAGAGCTGTTCCTACGTCTATTGGACTTTTCCATCCCTTTTTGATTATATCTGTTTCATTGTTGACATGGCCTAATGTAAGGGAAAATGAATGGCTCTGTAAGAAGCCTGATGAATTGACATTGTGAGTATGTCCAAACAATCAGGATCATGTGGAGAAAAAAAATGTAAACGTAGAATTTATGTTTTGGGCACAGTTGACAATCTGGGAGTAAGAAGGCCTCAAAAATGGTTTTCCAACTTCAAGTAATGGTTCAATTTTTTGCTCAAACTCATTCGCATAATAAAACAAAACTTAAATTCTTCCATGAACCATTGTAATTGTAATTTTTTATTTTTTGAATTAAAAAATACTGATTAGTATATTTAAGAGTGATAACCTGCAATAGTTTTATTAATCCAGCTGAATAGATTTATGGTAAATAAGCATCTTCATTACATACAACAGGAATACAAAAATATTTGTTAGGGATTAGCCGGAATATTGTAACAGTTCCAAGCACTACATTTTAAGAATAATATCGAGGCCTTGGAGAGGGTGAAGAGAATTATTAGTATCATGCCAGGACTGAAAGTCTTTTGTTATACTACAAGACTATAGAAACTGGGATTCTTTTTCTTAGAGCAGTAAGAGGTTACAGGAAGAGCTGTTAAAAATGTTGAAGCATTTTGATAAATATGTTTTCAATGGCTGGTTGGCTATAAAGTGAAGGCAATTGGTAAAAAGAAGCAGAGAAAAATTACGCAATGCATTGGTATACTGTGGTATGTTATGGCTGAAAAAGAGGCTGAACCAGATTCAATAATAACTTTCAAAATGCAATTAGATAAATAATGAAAGGGAAAATCAACAGGACTTTTGGGGAAGAGCAATTGATTGAGACTAATCAGATAACTCTTGCAAAGAGCCAATGCAGGTATAATGAAGCAAATTGCATCCTTCCGTGCTGTACCATTTTATCTGTGAAGAGACAAACATAGTTAAAATTTCAGGTCGATGTAAATTGTTGATCAATGTTGGTAGCAAACACTTCAAGGATGTTATATTGAAGATGCTTTGAGAGGCATTAAAGTGCTTTGAGACCCTCATGCTCAAGCCAAACATGGCACTTTCCTCAGTTTAAAGGATCTGTGCTGTGATTGGACCCCTGCTTCTCTCTCTTACAGATTTTTTTTCTATGTTAGATGGGGTCACCACATTGCACATTGATAACTCCTTCATACTATCCATTCACCTTTTAGACCTGGCAAATGATTTTGCAACTGATGGACTTCTTGCTTTTAACCCTTCCTATTTTTCCACATTGCCTGGAACTGACACTAATAGACCCTGATGTGGCTTGCACTAGTGGCTGTGTTCTGTCATGGTGAGAAGTCTCACAACACACCAGGTTAAAGTCCAACATTTATTTGGTACTACAGACTTTTGGAACACTGCTCCTTTTTCAGGTGAGTGAGGAGTTGTGTTCACAAACAGGGCATATATAGATACAAACTCAATTTACATGTCAATGTTTGGAACGCATGTCATTAAGTTAATCAATTCTTAAAGGGACAGACAGTGTGAGTGGAGAGAGAGTTAAGCACAGATTAGAGACGTGTATTGTCTCCAACCAGGAAATGTAGTGAGATTTTGTAGGCCCATACAAGTCGTGGTGGTTACAGACAGTGTGAGATAAACCCAAAATCCTGACTGAGGCCGTTCTCATGTATGCACAACTTGGCCATCAGTTTCTGCTGAGCAATTCTGCATTGTCACGTGTCATGAAGGCTGCATTAGAGAACACTTACCCAAAGATCAGAAACTGAATACTCATGACTGCTGAAGTGTTCCCTGAAATAAAGAGAACACTGGTGATTGTCAAGCAGTGTTCAGTCATCCGTTGTTGTAGCGTCTGCATGGCCTCATCAATATACTATGCCTCGGGGCATTCTTTCTTGCAGTGTTTCAGGTAGACAACATCGGCTGAGTTCCAAGTGTATGCACGTGGTGATGATGTTCTCACGTGAGATGATGGCATCCATATTGAGATCCGGCATATCTTGCAGAGGTTGCTGTGGCAGGGTTGTGTGGTGTTGTGGTTACTGTTCTCCTGAAGGCTGGTTAGTTTGCTGCGGACAATGGTCTGCTTGAAGTTGCGCGGTTGTTTGATGGCAAGGAATGGGAGTGTGGAGATGGGTTGGTGAGATGTTCATCGGGGACGTGTTGAAGACTCTGGAGAAGATGTTGTAGCTTCTGTGCTCCAGGGAATTGCTGGGCGACAAAGAGCATTCTGTCCGCCGTGTCTCTTGTTTGTCTTCTGAGAGGTCGGTGCAGTGTTTCACTGTAGTGCATTGGAACTGTTGATCGGTTAATCGAGCACCATATTGTGGTCCTATGACAGCATCTGTAAGTGTCTGTTGTGATCCTCCTTATCTGAGCAGACCCTGTATATACAGAGGGCTTACCCAAAGGGGATGTCTTCTTTAACGTGTTTTGGGTGGAAGCTGAAGAAATGAAGCATTGTGGAGTTATTCATGGACATGTGGTACAGTGTGTACTGAAGTGACCATCCTTGATGGAGATGCGTGTGTCCAAGAATGCAACTGATTCCTGAGAATAGTCCATGATGGATCTCATGGTTGCCAGGTTGTGAAATGGGACTTTAGTCCAGGGTGTTCTGGCTCAGCAGCAACATAGCTACCTATTTAACCACTCCAGTACCAAATTATAACCCTAATATGTGCAGTTTATTTATTTAAGTAATTTATTTATTTAAATAGTTTATTTACTTGCTCTTCTTTGTAATTCATCCACCTATTTCTTGAAGTCCTGTGGAATTTGGAGAATGCTAAAAATTATGTTAACTTTTTTGGATAATGTTGAATACATTGTGGTGTATTAAAAGTATATTTACATTTACTAAATTGCCAGTGCTTATTTTGCTTCAAATAATGGAATTATATTTCTATTTTAAGAACTGACTGAAGTATATAATTGCTTCTGCTAGAAGCTTTGTACTCCTTTTCCATTTCACTTTTGTGTTCCTATGAACATCAGTGTACAATACTGTATCAGTTATGTAATATAATTGACAGGCAAAGTATGTGACATGTAAAGTAAGTGGCTGGGGAAAGAACTTGAAAACCAGATCACAGAAAAAGACAGGTTGCCAGCAGATAGATATGGACACAGCCGGAAAAAAACCTTGAGCTGGAGAAAACTGCAGACACTGGGGTTAGGGGATTGTATGGTCTGTCTTTATATACATTAATATGTATGTGTATATATATGACTGTTTTTATATATAGGTGTGTATGGATGTAGTGAGAATATGTGGCTACATATTTTGTGTGTGTATGTGTTTGTGCTTATATACTTGTGAATATGTACAAATATATATGAATGTGTGTATATTTATCTAATATGTGTAATAAAAATATGAAAGCACAAATGTGTGCAATATATAAACTCTGTATTTAACAGGCCTTTATAAGAGACCTCTACCTGTGTCCTTATTACATGGATTTATAGTTATGTTGAAGGGGGTATTTTCCTATCCCAGTCTCTACGGGTGGGGAATGGGGCAGGGGGAGAGATGAGAGGGGAGTGTGGTGGTTGGGGGGGGGGGGGGGGGTGCGGATGGGTTAGACCAAGCAAATTTTGGTTAAACTCGGAAAATTTTCTGGTTTTGGAGTGAGTGCAGCCGGAAAATCTCACTCCAAATCTCACATTGATATAAGTCAAAGGCATTTATCATGTTGTTAAAACTTTAATTCTATTCCAACATTATAGCTTTTAAAAGTATTCGTATTAACAAAGTTGTCATAATTCTATATACCCTTAATGTCTTGAAGTTGGGGTTGTGGGTGGTCTGGAAATCTTGTAGCCCTTCCCTATCTCATTTGCCATTCTGGCAGAAGAGTGCCAGGCTTATTTGGTTCTGTTTTTTACTAGTAATTGGAAGGTTGGACTGGCATTTAGTCTGCTTCCATTCTTTCTTGCATTGCTTAAAGTTGACCAACATTTGGCTGGTTGGCTGTCAAGTTGATCTATGGTTGTTGTAACTCTCTATCATTTGAGGTTGACAAAGTGGTCTTTGTCTCCTTGATGCTTTTTTTTACTTTTTCTATAACAGCCACCTTTTGAGGCTGAGGAAGGGATTTTCTGTGGCAAGAAGAAGGTTTATTGGCACATAGGGTGACATAGATGACCCTGATTAGGAGACAAAAGGCTGTTTATGGATGAAGTGCATTAGCTCAGAAACCTGTTTGCTGCTGCAGCTCAGTGATTCTGGATCATGATGATGAGTGGGATCTGGACTCCCCCCTGCTCTGTAAAGTGGAGTGCCCACTGTCCAAAGCTAGAGGCTATTGAGCCATGCTTTCCTCTTTGAGAGGACTGTCATGCTGGCAGACTCATCTATTTTAACATTTGTTCAATTGATTAGGATGTCATAGAGGTTTACAGCAAGGAAACAGGGCCTTTGGTTCAACTTGTCCATGCCACCTTTTTTTTTAAACCCCAAAGCTAATCCCAGTTGCCCACATTTGGCCAATATCCCTTTCTATCCATTGTACCCATGTAACTATGTAAATACTTTTTAAGAGATAAAATTGTACCCACAGATGTCTCAATGGAATGTCAGCACTTCAAAATTAAAAACTACAATCTTTGACCTCACCAAGAAGCATGGCTGTGAGTCTTCTGAATTTTCTGTCTTGATCTCGGTGGCTTTTGGGTATCTGTGCTTTGGTGTTTTGACTGGCACAGAATATCAAATCGTCCATCTCTGTTGGAGTGGATGGGCTTTATTTACAGGACGCTGATGGTTTGCACTGCAGTATTGCTCTGCTATATGATTCAGGAATTTCTTTCCCTGACTTGGATGTTTGTGATCACATAAACTGAATTGACCATCTGACCCATGGTGTATTCACTCTCTATAGGATACTCCTGTGTTGTTCACATAGCTCAAACAGTCCAACTATCTGGATTGCCTTATTCAGAGTAAGATTACCTTTAGTATGGAGGCCTGAAGTTTGCAGCAATTCTGAGATATTTTCCTCCAATAACTCATGTTTTGGGCTTAAGGTGAATCCCAGTAGACTTGAATATAAGGAATTGTGATCTATGTTGAAGATTTTAAAAGTGTGGGTACAGTTTTAAAAGCTTACAGACTTCCAAGAAATGTTATTTTCCATTACAGAATCATTGATTTCCCATGATTGTGAGTTTTGGAGACATCGCAAAATGCTGATGTTGCACTTTTTGAGGAAGATTATTTAACAGTTGCTGCGTGGCTGCCAAAATGATTTTTCAGCATTGCAAATAGCAAAGCATTTAAATAAACCACTGGCTTGCTGTTTAAGGAATCGGATGACCAATAGTAGAGTAAATTAATAATTAGTTGTTTCTCTACTTGGAGGTCACATTGAGCATTAGAGTCGGGGATTGCGTTGAATGAAGGGTTTCTTTCAAATGGCACTTCTAACTGAATTAATAAAAGGGACTTACTGCAGCCTGGAAGTTCAAATGATTTAGCTCAACCTGGCAGACTATGTCTGTGCGCTGAAATTGAATTTCCAAGGGAGAGCCTCTGGAATTTTCTGCTGCAACAAGACTTCACTGTTTAACTTTGGTCTTCCTTCTGGAGCTTTTTATGGCAAATTTTCTCAACGACTGTAGCTTCAGTTGAGAGCTTCATTCAGCTCAGAATCCATTGAAGATTTTCATTTTCTTAGTCTTCAGCATTCTTATGAAACTGAGTATTTTTTGAGTCCCAGATGTCTTAATGTAGGGATAATGTTAAGTACAGAACAAGCCTGTTGAAGAAGTCTTCAGAGTCTTTGTGTGAACGGCAAGTCTTAAATAAATAAATGTTAACTATCTACCTACACAGAGTAAATGATGCAAGTATGAAGCTATCTCTGCTATTCCATTCTCCGTCTTGACACATCTCTGGTCAACACCATACTTCCCTAGGTTTGGATCATGTGATGCCTCACATTGCAATGTGTGTGGTACTGTATCAATCCCATATCGACTTTACATATAGCAAATCTTTATTGAATTAGCTTTGTAGAAATTCTATTCTGCTGCCTAGCTCCCTGTAGAAACGTGTTGAATTTTGTACAAAGCTGAACTTGGATGATAGGTCCAGACTAAATTCACAACAGATAGTTAGTGCTTATCTTATGTCAACATGCAGTCTTTATGTAATTTAAAGCTTGTGCATATTTAATTAAGCTTGCATTCAGGCAGAGGGAGCTGTTCAGCTGTCAATGCTTCTTTGTAAAAACATAATTGAGACCGTTAGTGTCAGTTTCTTTCACGTTTATGTGACATTGACGGTCCTGCAAGTACTTAAAGAGACCTGGGAGACAGAAAAGAGGGAAAATGTCCTTTTCCAGTGAGGATTCCGCTGTTTATGCTTTTACTTTACAGAACACCAATCTGTCACAGGGAACTGAAACAGCTCCAGGCACTATGCTATGAGGTTCACTGTGAGAGTTAGCTACTTCTGGTAAAGAGGCAATCTCTATCAGGTTAAAAGATGACTTTCAGTCATACTCTAACTCCTCCAGCACTCATACATATGCAGGCATGTCCATTCAGGAAGGCATTGACACCTCTCCCAGAGTGCTGCAAGATCTGATACTGGCCAATCTTGAATGTCATATTCCATAGTGTCTCTAATATCAGCAGCAGTGGCAAAGAGAAAGATTGGCCATGTGCCTCAGGGGATGGAATCCAGATGCCACTGAAGGTATCCAGTAATGCACCTGTTACATACATCAACAGAAAAAGTACCATTCTACAAATGTAGTTGTCCTTTATGATATCGCGCTATGGATCATAATTATCGTTATATGCTGCCAGGAAAAAAAAATGGTTATAGCTTCATTCCCCAGCACTCAAGGAGCCAGTTGGATCTTAGTGGCATTTTCTCCTTGAGAACATCCTACCAAAGGGCAAGGGAAAGGAAAAGCTATGCTCGTGAATTCACATGATGAGTGAACCTTTAACAAAGGGGTATAGATTATAGTGCTGCACATTGCAAAATGTTTCTCTTTGGCAAAGACTAACCTTTCATTCAGTGAACAAGATGGAGATGAAGGTGGTTGACATGGAAACCCTCAATGTAGATGTAAGGGTTCAAAGGATCATCCAGACTCTTCAAAGATGCTGACACTTCTGCTGAGCTTTTCCATTGTTTTCTGTTTTCATTTGTTATAGCAGTTGGACTTTGTATGAAAAGGACAACCTATGCCTTCAGGCCCCTCAACCTTCCCTGTTTATGGACTCATCTTATGCTCAGGCATAACCTCTGTATTTGGACTGTCGGTTGTCATTCAATAAGTTGGTGACTGGTGTGCTTCTGCCCTAAGGGAACATAGGGAGAAGGAATGTCCCGTGAAGGCTAAGTTGCTGCCTCTTGGGTTCTGTCTAGTTCTGCAGTGGAAGATATTACTTGCAGTCTAACAGTCCTTGCTGCATTGATTTCAATATTATTTGAAAGAACTTGCCAAAGGTTATCCACATCTGGCTCAATGATTCCTCATCAATGTGTTATCAAGATGATGTGATCCAACTAATCAACGTATTTTTTTAACTGTCCATGCATTATTTTTTAAGGTATCCAGTTATTAAGGTCATTTCTTTATAATACTCCTAACTGGGTGCTTTCACAGCTAACGGTGTTCACGTGCTTTGACTTTTGTCTGGTCAACTTCAGATGTTCAGATGCTCTACAAGGACACCATGCTGTTTGCATCTCATATTTGCAGTAACTTGTGGCATTAAATATAGGTGACACTAAATGCGCAAAGGCATGTCTTAATTATTGCTGTTGGATTCACTCCTACATTAAATAATGGCCCAGTGGTTTTTGTCTTCTCAATATTTAATTGGAATCAATTCTCCTCAACCAGAATCGGATGTGCGGCAAGTAGTGTGACAAATCAGAGGCAGTGAATGAATGTTACAGTCTTAACATGTGTAAAATGCCCATTCCTCATGATTTTAGCCATCAAATGCTACACATGGCTGACTGTACTGTACACTTTTCATAACTAATTAACAACTGAATTATTTTAGCTTAATTGTTTTTAAAAGGATCAAAAGATTGTGACTATTGCTTGGATGCCGCATTGGGTTTAAATTTAATTCTAATGACACCTGCAGACTTTTGATAAACTCGGGAGAAAAAATGTTAAGAACTGCAGAAACAGACATCTTGCCATAGTAAGAAGCCAGTCTTATTAATTTGCAAAATGCATCCAATATATTGGCCCAAAGTTTAAGTGCTTCACATGATCTTCGGTGCCATCCAGCCTAATTTAATAAAAGAAAAGCAGCTGGCTGAGCTGAAACAAAATGTGTACGCATATCTGCCCAGCTGTGCAAAATGTCACATTAAATTCATAGCCTGACAACTGGATTGTGAGATGAAACTTTCAACAGCTGCATGTTAATATCCCCCAACACCACATTCTGCAACCTTTTAACTACAGGTGTCAGTCTTACCTATGTCTTACATGCTACCTTTCACACATTTGATTCTCTTTGAAATCAATTCTAATTCATGTATCCTTGACTATTCACAAATTATAATTAGCTTTTAATGTTGTGGATTCATCTTTGAAGTGATTAGGTGTGGTATTTTGCGAGTTTTCTTCAATCTTGATTTTGAATAAAATATTTTAACATGAAAATAATTTGTTGTTTTAAGGATTGAATAAAATGTGTCTATTTTTGCAGCATTTCTTCTATGAGACTCATCGCTTGGAAGGAAAAAAGAACTTGGGAAGATATTGGTTAAGGCACTGAATTCATCGACCAGCCATGATTACCATACAATCCAGCACTCAGTGTCTTACCTTGCTTAAAGCATCAAGATTAGAATTCACTGATCATTAAAATACTGAAGGAAAAGAAGACAGATCTTCAATGATTCCACTGCTCCAAGTTACTTCAAAGAATGATGCCATCAGGATTGATTAAAACATGGCAGTGGTGTGATTAAAAACTGCAAAGGGGCAGATTCGGAAAATAGAAGGTAGTTGTGGCTTGAACAATATTCTCAAGCACCTCAACCTACACATTAGAAAGTAGACATGCAGAAAAGATATCATCATAAGCAGGTCTTCACCGTCCTTCTCCTGTGTAATAATAACACTTGTATTTCCCATTTTTTTTTTATTCAGATTGCACTCTCCTCCAAAACCCCAGAACCAATAGGTAATTCCCTCTTATGCTCAGGCTATAAAAAAAATACATAGCACAGAACTGAATCCAGATGACAGCAGGAAGGAAGCTCTGTATCACCCCTGCTATTGAAAGATTGCATTTCAGTGACCACTTGACCACCGTCAGGTCTTCCCCAGGATAAAGGACTGTGGGGATAGAAATCTCTTCCTCCCACTCCTGAGATCTGCAGGTCCATTAAAAAGTTGCAGCTGATCCTGGGAGGTACTGTGGGGATGGGGGTGGGGGGAGGGGGAGAGGTGGTGTGTCAGCTGCCAGCACTGCTCTCACCAGGTGGTTACAATTAATGAGGGACCTGAGGCCAAAGGTGAGTAAGATGGGATGGGATTCTGAGGGGGGTGGGGGAGTTGGAGGTAAGGCCAAGTTGTTGACTTTCAGCTATCCTATCTCCTTCCCGATGTTGAGCTTCTCGAGCAGGCACTGAGTGCCTTGAGGGATCCCTACCATGCCTTTTTAGCATAAAATATCAAAACTGATAGTAAAAGTTTTTACAAATATTACTATTATTAAAGATAGAAATGAGGGGGTTAACTTATGAGGAGAGATTGAGTAGATTGGACCTGCACTTGTTGGAATTTAGAAGACTGAGGGGTGACTTCATAGAGACATATAAGATAATGAAGGGACTAGATAAGGTACAGGGAGAGAGATCCCTTCCACTTAGAAGGGAAACAAGATCTCGAGCGCACAACCTCAAAATAAGAGGGAGTCAGTTTAGAACAGAGTTGAGGAGGAACCTCTTCTCTGAGGGTAGTGAATCTCTGGAATTCTCTGCCCATTGAAGTAGTGGAGGCTACCTCGTTGAATATGTTTAAGTCATAGGTAGATACGTTTCTGATCAATAAGGGAATGAAGGGTTATGGGGAGAAGGTGGGTAATTGGAACTGAATCACTTTCAGATCAGCCATGATCTTATTAAATGGTGGGTCAGGCTCGAGGGGCTAGATGGCCTACTCCTGTTCCTGTTCCTTATGTTCTATTCTTTTCACCCACTGCTGCCCCAAAAGGCTATGTCAGATTTGCTTCTAGGCTTCTTGAGTGGTCATTCCCTCTCTCCTGGTAATCAACCATTACCAGCAGAATGAGACCTTTACGTAACTGGGACCCCACTGGGGGCCTACCCACTCAAGGAAATGCCCAATGCCTTGCAACTTATCACTGTGGAGTGTGGGGAGTAAATTAAGTGATGGAGATAGAGTTCTAGGATGGAACTAGTTACCTCTTCCACCTCTGACAGAATTCAATGACCAACTAGAGAGAGAGTCTCAGATTCATTAACCTTATTGCTGGGACATTAATCTGTTAAGTGAGTTGACAAAACTGTGGAAAGGTACAAGTTTATCTACGTTGGCCGAGGAAAGTTATTTTCTAAACGTATAGCAAGAAGCTAGGAAGTGTAGCAACTGTAATACGATTTGGGGGTCTAAGTGCAGAAGTCACTAAAAACGAGTGTGTACTTATAAGAAGAATGTAAAAGGCTGATGCAACATTGGCCTTTATCTCAAGCAGACTAGAGAGAAAAGAGTATTAGTTATGTTATAGCTGTACAGAGAGTTGGCTAGACCTCAAGTGCAAATCTTGAGCTCTCTTACAGAAAAGCTGTTGAAGTTGGGTAAATTGAAAATGTCAGAATGAGATTGAAAGACTTACAGAGCCAAGGGGGATAAAGGGAGATAAGATACAGGTCTAATTCATTGGTGGAACTAGCTCAAGGTCTTGACTGGTCTATTCCCATTGCCATGTCCTTGTGTCAGCCCCTTTAATCTGGCTGCAGTCCTGGAAATTCTGCAAGGTTGAAAAGGCAGGATCTTCAAGAGTAACCTCCCAAGTATGAGATTTGAACCCACGCTTTTGGCACCACTCAATATCACTAACCACCAACTGAGCTAAACCAAACCTCAATGTACAAGATGCAATTCAACATCTACCTCTTTGACCAAGTTTTTAGTCATCTGCCAAAATATATCCTCATTCGCTCAGCGTCAAATTTTATTTGAAGATTCTGTGGAAAGTTGGGTTATTCACTGAATTAAAGACACCTAAATAAACACAAATATTTATTGATGGCAAATATTAAACTCTATTTGCGAAACAAGAAAACCCTATCCTTAATGTTCCACGTACTGGCTTGTATGTTCTTCAGCTTATAAATAGCAATTTATGTTCACTTGGTTACTCCCTGAAAGATGAAGACTTGGGTAAAATTAGATAGCAGTCTTTCAACATTTTAACTCATTCAATTACAGAAAGCACTGCTCAGTAAAAGACAAGTCCCCGAGGCTCATGTGTTACATTTCCCTGATCCTGTAAATGAATTGCAACTCCCATGGTGCATTGAAATCGATGTAACAGGAATAAAGAATATCAGAGGAAGCTTTAGTAGTGCTCAGGTAGACTGATATAAAAACTTAGTTCCTATTCAAGCAAATGCTTTGTTTTTGAAAAGCTGCAGTCACATTCTCAGCAAAATAACATTTGATGAGGTAACTTCTTTTTCAGATAATACTCTGGTTAAATACATTTTACATATTTCTTTATCTTTCTCATTTTATAGGTTCAGTCAGTGATGTAACAATATGGAACATTATAGTTCTATTGTGGTTTGCATGGAATTACAGAATGAGCTTCATAAGGAGATGATATTTAACCCTAGTGGTCCAGCCACAAATTGAGCACATGTATATTTAAAATTGGAAGTTCCTTACCCAACCCCAAAACAGCTGGGAATATACAGGCTCCCATTTCACCTGTTCTGATGTGCAGATGATAATATCATCTGCCCAAAGCAAGTGAAGCCCTTTTCAACAAGTGCATGAGTGATCCAAAAAATGCCATGGAGATTCAATTGCAGTTTCTGCCAGACATCACTGACTGTTGCCCAGTAGGTTTGGTCAGTGGAATCTAAATGAGGCCCAAGAGTTGAAATACCTTGCATCTCATGTTAAAGTTTATTTAATAATAGCACAAGCTAGTTTATATTAACACTGCAGTGAAGTTACTTTGGAAATCTCCTAGTTGCCTCACCCTAGCACTTGTTCAAGTATTTTGAGGGAGAATTTAGCCTGGTCAATATACCTAACAAGCACATCTTTCAGACTGTGGGAGGAAACCTGAATACCTAAAGGAAACTCATGCAGACACAGGGGGAATATCTGTGTGCAGACTCCATAATGACCCCAAGCTATGAATTGAATCCAGGTTCCTGCACTGTGAGGCAGCAGTGCTAACCACTGCATCAGCATTCAGGGAGGTTCCCCTTAAGAACTAACAACCCCATAGTTAAAATCAAATTTTTGACTCTGCATTCATTCACAGAGGGTATCCATACAAGAATGGGTTAGAAAAATGAGAGTGCACACATGCACAGAGATTGTGGTATGGTTTAACAGAGCTAAGCTTGAATTCTGACAAGTTTACATAAAATTGGCCAAGTCTGATGACATTTGGATTGGGAATGATTGGTGTGATCACATCATTTGTTACTTGAAGGAGACTAGACGCTTGCCTGAAGAGAAAAGGCAGTACAGAGAATAGCTGTTGATCTGTCAGTGTACACTGCTAAAAATCTGTTCACCTCAAACTGTTCCATTTGTACTGTGCATTAGCCTATTGTGTGTTACAATTGCTTAAATTATGCTCACATTTAGCAATTTAGCTTTTTTTTTGCAGAATAATGCTGCATGTGTTGTACATGGGTCTTTTCTTAAACTTTGAAGTTTAAAGAACGTATTGTCAACCTGACGTGCAGGTTTTTAAACTCTATCCTTTCAGTTCTCTTGCATGATTGGCAATTTCACCAGTAGCGGAAAGCTAATGAGCAGTGTTTTATGTGCTGTTTGAGTACAAGTGTATGGAACTAAACAAAGCGGACAGCATTACCGTGACAGCGCATTAGCCTTGCTTTTAAATAAGCACTAGATATTGCACCACTTGCAGTAATAGACATGACTTTTAGACACAATAACTGATCCGTTACCAAATGAACAAAGTTGTTAACAAAAGTCTGATGTACTTTATTTTCTAAGGACAGCTTAAGCAGTGTGTAGTTATAATTGAAGAGATTTTTCATCCTTCATTTTATTGGTGGGTCTTCAGATGTTCATGGGCCAATTTAATTTCTCTCTGCCTAATATAAATTTGCATAGGTGGACAGCGAAATGCAATGTTGTAAAGATTGTTCAAGAACAGAAAAGATCAAGCTGCATGTTATTAACTAAGAGGAGCCTGTTTTACCTTTGAATCAGGTAGAGGTTGCTATGACATTGTCAAGAGCTTGAACTGAATTGAATTGATTCATTATTGTCACATGTACTGGGATGCATTGAAAAGTATTGTTTCCTGTGAGCTGTTACAGACAAAATATACCATTAGTAGAAAACTTAGGGGAGAATGAAAGGATAGGGTGCAGAATATGGTGTTGCAGTTACCAATGGGTGAAGAGAAAGATCAGCTTAATATGCGACAGGACGATTCAAAAGTCTCATGATAGCAACAAACATTTATTGATAAAGGAATTGGTACAGAAGATTTATGCAACATGGAGACTAAAGCAAAACTCAATTTTAACATGCTCACAACATGGGTTCAGATATAAAACTGCCTAGCAGAGGACATCATCTCTCTGGTATGATCATTCAGTTCCTCTGGTTCTTCAAGTCAGTTGACTCACTTCTGCTGAACTGACTAAAAGTATCATCATATACACAACGGAAGTCAAAGAAACCAGATGGACGAGCATTAAATAAAGATGTGGTGAGCGAGGCCAGAGATGTGGTGAATGAAGTGACATTTAAGATACCAGGTTGGGGTTGCCAAATTCCAGGTAGAGATACAATAAAGAAGGTGGAGGCAAAGTGAAATGATGGGTAGCCCTCTTTCTAATTTACCTGCAACCATGTCATTGATTTCCTATTGTTTTGCACGTAAATCTTTGCAGCATAGTAAAAATGTATAATCTAACTTCTTGCCTGCTCCAGAATGCATAGTGTTAAGACTTATTATTTTATTTATTTTTGATGAATGGAAATAAGAAATGGAAAATTTTGAGATGTTACAATTACAACATTTACTGTGATAAATATTACAGTATTCAATATAGAAACAATAATTTGTCTGGTTCTAATGATTATATTTAACCATCTATTAACTTCATCCAAGATATCAGCAACATGTGTTACATTATCTCCTTAGTCATATCTACATAATAACCATGGTGGTTTGTCTTGTATTGCTTATATTCTCGGGCATCACATCTCATAGAAGTTCAAATTTGCTCTTTCCCTATATAACATCAAAGAAAACATGGTTAATATATATCATCAAGTGCCTCCTCAATAATTGGATTATATTAATCCATCAGCTCTAATACTGCTGAATGTATCCTGGTTTTCTTACCATCCTGCAATCATTAGATGACCTATATGCTTCAAAGAACCTGCATGTCTGAAGGTTCATAGAAAATACACTAGTACTTCACTGGCTTAGAAATGAAGAAACACAGTGTGAAGTCTAACTCAATTTCCTAACTCCTTGAACTACTGCTGAAAATGCAAGACAAGACACTATATTTGATATAGAATGAACAATGCATACCCCTGAGAATTATGTAGCTTTGAAAACATAGACATTGGCTTTCTATCAGGAGAGGCAGAAACAATTTTCAGTACATTCCTTCAGCTAACTATTGCCAGTGCAGAATCTAAAGAGTATATAGAACTTTTCTTATTTCATTGATCAGCACTCTCTGTGTTACATGACTAATTTTGTGGACCTTCTTTGATTTTGGTCTTGAGACACTGTTGACTCTCACACAGTTACTGCTCCTGTATCGTTGTCACTTCTGATCATTTCTGCCTTTGTTTTACACACATGGAAGTCTTAACATCAAACAGCTGTCATATGTTGAATCTATCAGATAGAATCAAAGAAAAATCTTTGTATATTTCAATGACATTACAGAATCGTTTCATTCATTTTTACAGGAATGCTGTCCAGCTGGGAAATGAGAAACTGTAATATAAACAGGATCTATATACATTGATTGAATTATTACTTGTATTGAAGATACTTGTGAAGTGTTGATGTGAAACGTTAGATGTTTCTAATGGGGAGACTCGATGACATAAACTGTTGCTTCTAGGAATTGAGAATTTCTGTAAATAGGAGGAGTGACGAAAAGCTGCTTTGGTTTCACCACTGACAAAATGTCATTGAGCTTGCAAAAACATCTCCATTTGGGATGCTGACATTTTAAGTGACTTTCTGTGCCCCTGATGTGGGTAGTCAATGCTAATCCCACATCATACCTGGGAAAGATCCATGGCAGCAGAGATATGTTAGAGAGCTATGTCAATGTTACTCCATCTTATTTCCATGATGATCTGCCTCCAAACCAGTCAATCCAAGGCCAGGAAAACCTATCTCAATATTCCTGGTCATCAACATTTCTGTCAAAAAAGCTGGAATTCCAACACTGAGGTATTGGACAGGTCATCTTCTTTTTGAAGCATTAATTAGCATCATTATGATAGAAATATTTGATATTGTGTTTCACACAGTGCCAAGGGGATCTCCAACATTCAATTGAACAGAGGAACAGGAAGTGAGAACACTGATTTATTGCCTCTTTGAAGGACAGGCAATAATGTTGTTTGCATGATCGTCTTCAGTAATTGTTTGCATTTATTATTTTGATCAAAGTTCCTTGGTAATACTGTCCTGGGTCAGGACACGTGTGGCACTGTTCCTTGGACAATCTAGCCAGAAGCACCGCTAAACCAGGGTGGAGGCCCTTCTTCCTCTTATCCTTTCATCTTCAAACATTCTCCTGAGGCCAGCGATACTGGCACTCCAAAGGAAGCACAGCTTTTGAATCACATCGCCTGAGTCAAACTCTACACATCTTGGCCTAAATTCTTCTCTTCCCACTGAAAGGGCTTAAAAGTAACTTGCGTGAGAATATGTTCAGACATATGCCTTATAATCCTTCTGAACTGTTATATTCCTTAAATTGGTGCACTTTGCTTTGAGACAATCTTACATTTGTCAGTTGTGTACAAATGTTGGGCATGGATATTATTAAATCAGTAATTTTATCAAATAGTTACTTTTCAACAATAATTGGGTATCTGCATATAAGATTGTGAAATTTGAGCAACAAATTACTAGTGTGCTTGTGGTAAAATTGCAAGGAACTGAGAGGAAAAAAATACTTGCATTGGAGAGCAGAAAAGGTTGACGTTTTCTATATTTTTATTAGACCCTGCCCTACCTGGTTGAGTTTTTAGTTATTTGGTTTAACTACAGCAGGATAGGTTAATCTATGTGTAAATTTGCAGGATGCAGAATTTTGACTTATCCTAATGGAATGGATGCTATCATCCATCCATTTCCTATATTATAGAACAATCCTTCCTTGGGACTCATTGGCGTGAACACCCTGGTAACCTTCGTTACCATCCATTAACTTTAAAAGGGGAAATAATATAAGAAATACAGCATCATTAAAGTACATAAAGGAGTGACCAGCTTCTTGTGGGAAGTGACTTGTCATTTCTGCCTTGACTCCATGGAAATGGGCTGGTCTGTGGTAAGTAAAATTCATGTTTGAGGCTCTTTAATATTTTAATGTCTGGCATGACACAATCTTCTCTGCCATCCTTTCAACTGTAGTTGAAATTCAGCAAGATTACAAATGCATCATCAGAATACATTGTTGCTATCAAAAATTGTACTCTGACATGTGTTCACCTTTGTGTGCAAGAAACAGTTTCTTATTCTTAAATGCTCAAAATGCATGGCATACAGGGATGATGAGGAGAGAGAGAGAGAAAAAGAAAAACTGACTTCCTGCCTGAAGTGAGATTTATAATTAAGTAGTGGACTTGACTATTTCTCCCCCACACTTGCCAAAAATGTAGTACTCCCCCTCAAAGAGGGCTGGCACATACATGCAGAGCCATTGGGCATGCATGTCAAGACCTATTGTACCACATGAAGTTATAGCAGTGTGAACATTTTTGCCATGCATCTGTATTGTACCCAAGGGAATCTGTTCAACGTGTAACCTATTTGACAATGTATCTGACTCGGGTAACAAGTCAGAAATATAGTCCCATATTGAATAAAATAAGAATGCTCGAGGCACAGAGACTCCCTCAGGGAAATGGCATCAACCTTCAAATCCTGTCCACATACACAACAAAAAATGAAAAAGGGAATTGAATTTTATTTGTGGCCTGTACTTTGAGCTTGGCTGGATGAATTCTGCAATTTATATCCACCTAGGCTTTAGCAAAAGAGCTAAGTAGAGTATTCATTAGGTTAGGGATCATATTTTGCCGTACAGTGCGATAGTTGAAGGCCTTATTGTCACATTATAGCTGAAGGAATGACTGCAGTAAATCCTATGTCTGTCAGCCTGAACCATTCCAAATCAATCCACGCAAGATTTATTACCAGGAAATGTCAATGCCACCAAGATCTCCCAAAGAAAACACTGTCTTTTGTCAGCCAAGTGTGTGGCGATAAACTGTCCAGCTGTGAACAGAGCAGCAAGCTAATGACTACTCCTTCCTTCTGGTGGAAATCTGTGGAACATGGCAGATTTGATGCCGCATGTCAAGTGAGTTTTGAGACATTACCATTTCTGTAGCCATTCATATGGAGAGGATTTGCATGGCTATCCAATTCTGTTAAACTAGAACAAGGGAATTATATTCAAAGAAACAGGGATTTTCCTGGGTTTCCACAGTTTCAGCATGAAAGTATTTTTGTTAATGTTATTTTTTTTTCTTAGTTTTAATACCTTGAGTACCAGCTTCACTGAAAAATAAATCAGGGATAATAACGAGAAATCGGATGTGCGAGCAAAGTACTGACTGAACATTCTTCTGCTAAAGTCATAAAATCTGAGACTGAAAGGCTCTGTCATCGTTAATCAGATCTGCAGTCATTAGATTTTACCTTGCCGTTGGCTGAGTGAAGATCTGTGTGACTTGATCTGCTGAATGTGACTGACTCTTTCTTGAATCTGAAATGGGAATGAACACATTGATGAAAAATCATTTCACAATACTTCCGTCCTACTTCATAATTGAAAAAAAATACAAATAAATGAAAATATTTTCTTTCATTTCATATCATGGCTTGACAGCAGGAAATTAGATTGCAAAATTTATATTTTTAAAGTCAGCAATTAACTTCTAAAAGAACTATTAGCTCAGCTATCAAATTCAGGTAATAGGTAGCAGTGTGGCATTTATTTCACATATGTTTCTTTCACTTTGCCATATGTGCTTTGACCAAATACCAGAAAATAAATATTCAAAAGCCAGTATTAAAGCCTGGTGCTCATTAGGACATGTAAAATGTACTACTGACTGAATCATCCCATTGTGCAATGTAAAAACAGAAAGCCTGCAGCCAAGTTATGTGCACTGAGGGCAGCGACTGAGAGTAATAAGGTCCCTTGCTCCTTTAAATAAGCACCCAGCTAATAATTCTGGAAAAGACATGGATGTGAATGTTATGTGTTTTATACTGGCTGTGTCTCATTAAAGAGCTTCCAAATCAAGTAAAAGCATAACCCAGTCTATTTAAAAAAGAAACATTCTCGGGTCATATGTGGCAAGGTCAGCATTTATTGCCCATTTCCAATTGCCTTTGAGAAGTTATTGGTGAGTCACCTTCTTAAAATAGTTTTGTGCTTTCTAACACTGGGGAAAAAAGCATCAAATTTGATCAAAATACTTCCTTCCATTTCAATAGGAAATCGCTAACTGAAAATATGTGCATGCGTTTAAACTTGGCCATGAACCTCTCAAAGAATTATTAACTTTGACATCAGAAAGATTTAAATCTTGAGAGTCTGTGTGACAAACATACAAACAAGGAACAAGATTAGGCCATTCAGCCCCTCGAACCTGCTCCACCATTTAATAAGATTGTGGCTCCAACAGTAACCTCACATATGCTGTCTGCCTCCTCTCCTGATAATCCATCACCCCCTTCCTTATCAAGAATCTGTCCACCTTTGCCTTACAAATATTCAAAGACTCTGCTTCCATTTCAGGAACAGAACTGCAAAGATTTACCATCGTCTGGATGAAAATAATTTTGTCTCATCTCGGTATTTAACAAGTGACAACTTATTTTTAAAAATTGTTGCCTAGTTTTTATCTTTTCCCACAAGAGGAAACATACATCAAAATTCTACCACCCTACTCAGCACGGGAATTGGTGCCGATAAGGCTCTGACAACAAGAAAGTCTGTTGAGCTCAGGTGGGATTTTCTGCACTCGAGTTGAGGGAGGTCATAAAACCCTACCCATAATCTCCACATCCATCTTGTTAGGAACCATCAGGATCTTTCATGTTTAATCAAGTTGCCTCTTATTCTTCTGAACAAGCCTGGCCTGGCCAACTTTTTCTTATCCGATAATCCATCCATTCCTGGTATTAATCTGGTAACCTTCCCTGAGCTACTTCTATAGACACATTTATATCTCCCTTTAAATGAGGTGAGGTGACCAATAGTGTACACATCACACTGGATATGGTCTCATAATTTACCTGTACAATTGAAACAGAACCCATCACTTATGACTTCAATTCCCCTCACAATAAATGATAACATTCCATTAGCTTTCCGAATTACATGTTGTGGTATTTTTAAAGAATGGACTTAAAGACCAGAAATGTGCAAACAAATAAGAGCTTTATTGGCTGTGAGGATAGATAGCCCATCTGCCCATACTAGCAGCCAATGATGTCATCAGGGCATCACATGATTGTTTTCTTAAAGTACCCTTGTTGCAACAAGGAATAATGTGAATACACAACACTTTCTTCCCTATTTACGTAAGAGTTTTCTGCAAAAAAGCACAATATAATGTTAAACAAAATTCTCAATATGAACAATTAATAAAGACACCAATTGATAGGTCATTTCAGAGATGTTGATTTCTGGGCTTGTCGGCGAAGCTCAGGCTTCTGCTGTTCCGTGTTGACTGCAACCTCTGGTGTTTTTAATTTAATTTGGAAATCATCCATAGTTGTCTTCACAGGGGTCAATGTAGTGCTTGCAGGTTGACTCAGTGTTGAAGTGTTGTCAGCCGAGGTACTGTCCTCTTAATTGTTTTACCTTTTGATAGCTTCTCAAATACGTCTAGGTCTTCATGTGGCTCAGTTTATTGAGGACTCACGATTGATTCTGTCTCTGGCAAGCTGATGCTGTTTGCCAAAAGTTGGTCTGCATGTCTTCCCAATGCTACATCATCTCAAGTTTGAATAATGTAGGAGAATGGTCCTGTCTATACTAAGATATAGCATGGGATTCTCCAGCCTTTATGCCAGTGGGATTTTCCCATCTCACTGCAGTGAACCAAAATTTGGCTGAGTGACCAATTCTCCATCCTTTCTGCTAGACCACCTGGGCATGAACAGCCAGAAACATCCAGCTGATGGCAGGTATCTGCTACTCAATGGTGGTATAATTCCTTTCCAATGCTGTGTGACCTTTATGCAAGACACAACATTTAGTCCTGCTGTAACGTTGTATAACCTGTCCTTGCTATTTCTTCTCAACAATATTCTTGTCTTGGATGGCTTAAGCAGATCAAACACTCTGTGTAATTGACGTTTTATCACGAGCAATGCCAGATAACTTTGGGTTGTCTAATGTGTGGGAGATTTGTATGCCATCATTCAAGCTCAAACATTTAGACAATGAGCTTTACTCTCAAGTTACCTTCAATGAATGATTCATCATCTGAACCAACTGCTCTGCCAGCCCATTTGTGGCAAGATGATAAGGAGTTGATCACGTGGATGAATCCCATCCTCCTTTAAATAGCTTGCCAACCCTTGTAAAATGAGTTGTGGCCTATTGCTTTCACAAGTTGTTCAGGAAAAGCAAATCTCGTAAAAAATCTCACCCAATCTTTCTATTCTTCTCTCCGAGGATGTAGTCTTCATAATGGTGACATCAGGCCATTTTGAATACATATCTATCACAATGCCAAACATACATCCTTTGAATGATCCAGCATAATCTACATGAACACTTTGCGTTGGCCATTCTAGCCAATGCCATGGGTGTAATGGCACCAGTGGCAGCATGTTCCAAGCCTTTTGCATAAGCTGAACAACATTCCTATCTTCTCCTTGATTTCAGTATCAAGTCCTGGCTGCTAAAAATAGCTTCTGGCCATCTCCTTCATTCCTATTATACCATGTGAAGTTGATTTAGGACACGTTTCCTTCTTACTGGTGGAATGATGACTCTCATTTCTCAGAGGAGACCACCAGCTTGTACAGACTGTTCAAGTCTTCGGGTGACATATGTCTTCAACTCCAGGTTTGCTTCAGTGGTCTTGCCATAAAGTGCCACGTCCATAACTTCTGACAGAATAGTGGATCATTCCTTATACATTACCTAACTTGTGCTGCGGTTACAGGAGTTTTATTTACTTGTTTGAAGGAGGAAATGTTTCCACTGAAACTGCTTATTGACAACTTGTTGGGTATTGGTAATCTGGAGAGTCTATCAGGGTTCCCGTAGAGACTTGACTGAAGATATTTTGTGTATGTGCTTCCCTATAACAGCATTACTCATCCCTGCATCTGGCTCGCTGCCAGTTATAGAATCCCGGGTATAAAGTCCAAATATTCTTTCCAGTGGTCAATAATCTGTTAATAAAGAACATTTCCTTCCATGGAGGTATTGGTAAAAAATGTTCGATTTTGAAAATGATTTTTAGAGCATTTTTCTCCATCTGTGTATTGTTCATTTTCTGCTCTGTACATGGATCTTGATACAAAAGCTATTGGCTTCTCTTCACTATTGGACATTATGTGAGAAACTCTTCACCATTGGACATTATATGCTCCCACCCCATAAAGTGACATGTTACATACCAGTTGCAAAGGCATATACGAATCAAAGTATGTCAGTACTTCTGGCTTGGATAACATCTTTAACTTGCTCAAGGACTTTTCTCACATTGATACATCCAGTTCCATTTCCTGTTTTGACGCAATAAGTTATATAAAAGGCATAAGTATTGTCACTAAATTAGGGACAAACCTTCCATAAAAAGTGGTTAGTGCTGCTGCCTTGTGTGCGATTTAGCCTTGGCTAATTATGTGGGGTTTGCACATTCGCCTGTGTCTGTGTGAGTTTTCTCTGGGTGTTCTGTTTCCTCACAAAGATGTGAGGACATGCTATGTTGCCCCTTAATGTCCAAAGATTTGTGGTAAATGCAGAGGGAATTTGGAAGAAGGGTGAGCCGAAGTGGGGTGCTGTTTTGGAGAGTGGGTTCAGACTCAATGGGCCAGATGACCTCTTTTCTCACTGTAGGAATTCTATGATTGACTTGTTGAGATGCAGATGCCTCAGTACTGTCTTTGAGTTTTGAAGGTAATTTGTGCACTCCCTTACCATCTATGACATAATCCAAATATTCCATAAAAGATTAGAAAAATTCATGTTTAACTTTTCATACTCTTCATCTGTAATATTTCAGTCTCTGGAGTGTGGTATCTAGGTCATGGAGATGTTCTTTCTCTTCTTTCCAGTGATTAAGATATCATCTAAGGAATGCTAGTTCCTTCTAATCTACTTGGAATTTGATCCATGGTGCGTAGATACATCGCAGGTGTAAACTGATGCCCAAATGGAAGAATGGAACTTTCCCATTTCCTCTGCCATGGGAACCATAGATGGTGGGACATGGACCATGAAAAGGTCTGTAGATCTCAGGCAAGATTTTCTGGAACACAGCCAGAAAATCCTATCCATCATCTTTTCTATCTGAATAGCCCGTGGTGTGTGTCATGATCATCAAATATTGTTGTGAATCTGGATCAAATTCATCTGGGGATAAACTTAACTGAGATCAATTTTACTGGAGTGTTGGCTTCCAGCCGACCGAGTGAATAAATCATCAGTCAGAGGCAGAGAGTACTGTTCTGCCTTTAAAATTGTTTAACAATGTGCAGGGATAAGTCTGCAGTCTGTCCATTCAACTGTGCATTTACATTGATACGGCCTCTCAATAGAACCATTTCTCCAATATAGGTTTTTAAATATTATCTTCAAGTTTTTCAAGGCACTATGGTTAATAATGGCTGATACCAATGAAACTGCAGCTCCAGTGTCCACCTCCATTTTCACCAGTTATCCATGCAGTAAAGCAATGACTCAGTATCTGCTTGTTGCACCAGCAATGGCCAGTAGGTTCAAGAGCAGTTCATCTTCTGACTGTGACTCTGGTCCTTTTTACACCCTTTTCTTTTTGCTGGCCAGCATTTATTGCCCATCTCCAGTTGCCCTTGAAGAGCAGTTGAGAGTCAACTACATTGCTGTCGCTCTGGAGTCACATGTAGGTTAGATGTGGCTCTGGAGTCACATGTAGGTTAGATGTGGCTCTGGAGTCACATGTAGGCTAAGGACGGCAGATTTTACTCCCTAAAGGACATTAGTGAACCAGATGGATTTTTCCAACAATCAACATTGGTTTCATGGTTAACATTAGATTCTTAATTCCAGATCTTTTTTATTGAATTCAAATTCCACTATGGCAAGATTTGAACCCAGGTTCCCAGAACATCAGCTGAGTTTCTGGATTAATAGTCAAGTGGTAATATCATAGGCCATCATTTCCCCTATCATGTGGATACTTTCCTCTCTCTTTTCAGTTTTCCATACAATGTATTTGTTTCTTGCTTTTTAAAATTCTTGTTTGGAACTTGTTGCTTCTTTCTCCAACACGCACATTTGATGTGTCTCTTGCTGCTACAATTTCGGCATTTTACATCTTTGTTCCAGCAACTGGCTGCTACATGCCAGGTTTTTGGACATCGGTGGCAATTTCAAACTCTCAGCCAACAGTTTATCGATTTTAGTGCTTGAAATTAACTGCTGAACTCTCTTAGCTGCCAATTCCTTGGAGACCTTGGGCAAGATTTTATGGCCTCATTCGTCCCAAAACTCTAAAATCCAGTCCAAGGTCAACAGACCTTCCTATTGTATGCCTCCTATCTGCTCTCATTTCTGTAGCAAGCAGACCAGTAACATTCTGGCTCATGATATCTAAAGACATTTTTAGCCTTTATTTATTCACTGCAAACAAATGCTTTTGGATAGGTTTCCTCCTTATCCTGTACACTAGTCTGTCTCTAATTCAAGACATCTCCAAATTCATAGTGTTCAGTATCAAGGAACCACATGATTGATTTGTCTTCTTGTTGGTTATGTTTCTGGATCCTAAACCAAATACTTGAATTGGTGATGACCAAATACTTAGCTGAGAAGAGGCTCTGCAATATTACCACTATCTCATTGTAGGTTTTTGATCTTGTCTTTTCTGGGTGTACCAGACATCTCAGGAGGTTAAACATTTTCCCTTTCATTATACTGAGGAAAGTTCCCCAGTGGTTAGCACTGCTATCTCACAGCACCAAGGACCAGGTTCAATTCCTGGCTTGGGTCACTGTCTGTGTGGAGTTTGCATGTTCTCCCTTTGGCTGCGTGGCTTTCCTTGTTTCCTCGCACAATCTGAAAGACGTGCTGGTTAGGTGCATTGACCTGAACAGGCGCTGGAGTGTGGCGGCTAGGGACAGTTCACAATAACTTCATTGTAGTGTTAATGTAAGTCTTACTTTCACAAGTAAGTTTTGATTTATTCACTGGCCACATCCCTTTTCAGATTCCAGATCCTGAAAAATCTCTGTATGATAAACTCTTCACATGGGATTTTACAGCCTCACTTGGACGAGATCATAAACCCCACTTGAGGCCAATGGATATTTCCATTCTGGGAACCTCTCTTGCCCTGATTCCCGGGGCAGGTGAGGTGGTAGAATTTCAGCCCTCACCTCCTGTCTACATTTTCTGTTGATGATTTTAAATCTATGCTAACTTAATGCCAACCAATGCATCCACATACACATACACCCATGCCAACTTAATCCTGCGCCCACTACCATATGCGCTTACATCTTTTGTGCTAACTCACGTAGCATTCACCATGTGCAGACTTCAGGAGATAAGATGATAAAGCTCTAGACTTTCCTCTCTAATTTTCTCGATCTATTTTTCCTCTTTCATCATCCTCCCCATCTCTCTCTGAATTAGCTTTCAGATATTTGCCTCTTTAAACCCTTATTCTGTTCAGAGTTATATTGGTATTTAATGACACTCCTGTGAGTACCTTGGGGCATCTTTTCCATGTTAAAGGTGCTATAGAAATTAAGATGTTGCACAGAGCGAAAGAAAGGAGAGAAATTGAGAATTCAGACAACAGACCCCAAAAAACGAGATAGGTTCTCATTAAAATTGGATTTGTCTCCAACTCTATGTTCTGTCTCTCAGCCAGATGAACACAGTAGTATGTTTCCAAATACTTACTTAAATGAGTGGATATTTAGTCAGCAAGTAAACAGTCCAGCTCAGTCAAAATTACCAGGTTAGACTAAATTACAATTAACCAGCATGTTTAACATCTATACAAATGGCTTACAGTAAACATTTGGAGACTATTTTCACTCTAAGACAGGCTGAAAAAAACACCTTAAAATATATTTCTAATTGAAGTTTCATAATCTGGTGTGTGGGCAGTAAGTGAACAGAGCCGAAAGCGCAGCTATGCTGCAGAACTCAGCCTGCATTTTACTCCATTGAGGATACTCCTGTTTCTTGTTTGATAATGGTACGGACAGACTGATTGACATTAGGCACATGTCCAGTCTGGTCAGTCCTGAAGATATTAGGATCTGACTTGTGAGGAAATCCATCCACCCAAAGCCAGTGGAGATCTTTTGTTGCATGTGCATATCCAGCCCCAGTTGTGTCCTAGGCATCTGACTGCAATATTTTATTCGACTGCCTGACTGGAAAATAATAAGTGACTTTCCTGCAGGTCTGCCTAGCAAGGAAATAGATTAGAGCCAGCTACCATTCCTTATGGCGTCAGAAAATTCTTCTTGGCCCACAATGAAATCTTAGCCCTCTCCTGCATGATCATGATCCCTCATCTGATTGTGTGAATCCCCTGATTGTTTGGCAGCTGAGAGTCTTAGGCTTACTTGCTTTTGACATTTGTGTGGTGGGGAATTGGTCAGTGTCTATTTATGTGTGTCTGGTATCTATCCTCTATGGGCAGAATTTTCCCTTCCTGCCCACCATGGGAATTGGAGTGGATGGGACATGGACCTTGCAAAGGTCCAATGACTTCAGATGGGATATTCCAGCCCTGGGAGCAAGCTTGGCTGATGGCACATCCCCATTGTAGGTTTCCTGGGAGGATGGGGTACATCGAATAGGGAATCCCATTGATAGCACAGGGACCAGAAGATCCCGCTATTGGCCTCCTCCTGCCACTAAGAAACATGTTGTGGGGAGGCGAGAGAATCCCATCCAAACTCTTTAAATAAGAGATTTGCTTTATAAACGATAAATTCCTTTTCTTTCTACATAATCTCACATCACTTAATAATTGGTTCAACAGGCCTGATTTTACCATCTCATTGTACCAGATTTGGTTGTGAAAACTTGGTAAAAGTCAGGCATGAGGTGAGTAGCGTGATCTGCATCCAACTTGGCACCGGTTCTCCCTTTACCAAGCCCAATTATGGCCGCGATTAGGACTGTGCCCGAAACAAGCGCGATGGACATTTTAAACACATTTTGCATGCATTTAAATTGACTGCATGTTCAACTTTACTGGCACTTCCCCCTTTATCACCATGTTTGCCCGTCCAGAATCAATGCAAAACAGACATGCTCTACAAAAATCCAATCCAGGTGTTCTCCAGTCCGATGGCTCTCTACTTCAGATCGGTGGGGAGGGGGAAGGGTGAGTCCACTATCACTGTGCTTGAGATTAGTGAGAGTGAAAGGGGGTTTGCTGCCACTCTGCCTGAGAGCAGGGAGGAGGGGTCGGGGACGGAGGAGGGGGGAGGAGGAGGGGAGAGAGAAGTGTGGGATAGTGGATCACTTTGCCTAAGATCAGTGGGGAGAAGGGGACAGTAATTTTGGGAAGGTGGGGCAAAGTCTGTGGGAGCAAGAAGAAGAAATCATCCAGCCCAAATGGGATGTGGCAAGGGAGAGCATTCTATCTTTTATTTTCTGTCCATATGCAGTTGGAGGGTTTCAGGCATGTTGAATCCCAGCCACAGGCTTGTGCAGTGTGATTCAGACTCACTGATATTTTTGCAGGCAGAGTGTGTATGCGGGTGCCTAAAACTGTACCTAAAAGTTGGATTTGAAACATTCCGGTTTCAAATCTGCCCAGATCAAAATGGTAAAATAGGGTCCTTGAGCTCAAATAGTAACTTGTTTAACTTCTAACAAGTCAAAACTCCTTACAAAAGCTATCAACAGGTTTTCCCTACAGGCTTTTGAATCATGCTATCAAGCTCAGATTGGCATAAGATGTTTACATATTGCGAGGAACAGCCACTCAGTTTAATTTTCCTAAATTGGTTCATTTTAGTCATTCTCACTGTTTGATTAAGGCTAACAGATTGGCTCTCGAATATTGAGGGGCAAGAGGAGGCCTTCCAGCTTAAAAGGAGCAGTCACACCATGGCAGGTATCAAGCTGGAGGTGCCCGCGCCCCCATCAAACATTTTCAAATTTACAGTGAAAAACATAGGGCTGACGAGCCAGACCACCATTGTTGGTGAGTGCGTGGGGGGGAGGTGGTGGGGATGTTCTCAAAACTCCCAGCCACCTGACGAAGGGACAATATGTCCTGAAAGCTTGCTGCTTTTGCCACAAATAAACATAGAACACTACAGCACAAACAGCTCACAAGTTGCGCCGATCATATCCCTACCTACCAGGCCTATCTATAACCCTCAATCCCGTTAGATCCCATGTACTCATCCAGAAGTCTCTTAAAAGACTCCAACGAGTTCATCTCCATCACCTCTGGCAGCCGATTCCACTCACTCACTACCCTCTGAGTGAAAACGATTAGTCCTGATATCTCCTCTGTATCTACTCTTTAGCACCTTAAACCTGTGTCCTCGCATAGTGACCATTTCAGCCCTGGGAAAAAACCTGTTTGGATTTTAAGCTGGTGTTGTGGGATTTCTTTCTGTTTTATCCCAGTCCAGCGCTGGCATCTCCACATCATGACTACTTTGGCTGTGCTAGCCTGTGCCCCAGCTTTGCCCAAAGGGTATCAGGCAGTGCCAAGGGGGCGGAGACAAAAGACAGAGCCAGGGACGGGGTGATCGGTGAGACCTAAGGGGCAGGGCCGAGGGAGTGGGGTCAAGGAGAGGGGTCTATTGTGGGCTGAGTCTGACGGCAATTGGTGAGGCAGGGGGGCTGCTCCCATTCTGCAGATAGGTTTGGTTGGGTCTAGAAAGAGGTCAGTAATTAGGATAGGTTGGGCGGAGAGGTTCTGCCTCCTGGGGGGTCTGTCAGGGGAGGTCAGGGAGATCATTACTGCTGGGGAGGCTGGAGATTGTGATGCTCCGGGATGGTGGGGGAAGTGGGGTGGGGGATTGGTTTGAGGATGGCTCGGGATGGCTTGTGCAGGCCGCAATCGGGCCGCAATCAAGCCTGGGGGTTGGACGGGGACAGCACTATGAGGGTTTTGGGCTAGCCAGTGATCGAACTGACCAGCAATCTGACACTTCAAGGCCACTGCGTATATGCAAAGGCCCAGAACTGTCAGACTCCAGCATAAATAAGCACCCCCCCACCGAGCTTTTAATTATATTCATGATTGTGACCTCTGCATTGCACAGAGTGTGGGAGATTCGAGTCTGAACTCCCACTGAAAAAACAAAAATGAATTACACTATCCTTCCCTCCAATTCTGCACTTAGAATTTTTGGGGGAGAATCAGGAGATGCCATTGAGAAGCACCAGGGACATGCATAGCAACACCCCAAGCCCCGCCTTCTCAGAAGATACTAAAAAGCCTAATTGCTCACCCAAGAGCCCATGTGTTAGCCCACCACACCACCTAACTTACACCCAATATAAACCTGGAGGAAGCAAAAAACATCCACGTTTACTTAATCAACCACGTTCATTATGAGCTCTCTCTCATGATCCAGAAATTTTTCATCTCCTTTCCAATTCTAACATTGATCAATAATCACCATCTTTTCTTTTAAAAAAAGGGTTTTTGTCTCTGGTTTTTGTTTGTTTATATTATGTGCACTTGACATGGTAAATGATTCATCTTTGAGAATCGTGCTGGAAACATTTTTTTTAAGATTGATAAGAAGCTAGTGCCGAAAGAGAGAATTTATCAAATTAGCTCCTGCTGTTTTGCAAACATTAGAATAATCTTTTCTGGGTCAAATAAGAGAACATTGATTAACTGACTGGCATTTGCCATTGAAGTATTGAGATTCTGGTTACTGAGACAGCAATATCTCAGTGCTAAACCTTGCAATTGTCACAATGCTGAGATGGATTTAGCTTGGATTTTACCGATATAGATTTTAAAATTAAATGTATATTATTAAACAGTAACATAAAACTGTGGAGGAGAATTGAAAATAGGTCAATAAATTGAAGCACAACAACAGAATGAATGAAGTTAGTTGTCACTGAAAAGCCTTTTAGTTGTTAATGGAACTGAAGTGAGAACTGTGTTGCCAAGGGTGTTGTGAAATCTTTTTGAATAAGTAACGTTGACACTTTCATTTTGCCGACATTCTTTTTGTGCCACTTCAGCCTGCAAAGTACTGTGCTGACACAAAATGATCTTTAAATATTTTTGTCAGCAGTGAGAAATATTTCTAATTTTAAATACCTATACTCACTGACAATATTGGCTGGCATGGGGGTACAGTGGTCAGCACTGTTGCCTCACTGCGACAGGGGCCCGGGTTCAATTCCCAGCATGGACCTGCATGGAGTCTGAATGTTCTCCCCGTGTCTTCGTGGTTTTCGTCCAGATGCTCTTCCACAGTACGAAAAACATGCTGGTTAGATGCATTGGCCATTCTAACTTCTTCCTCAGTGGTGTCCCAGAGTGTGGTGACTGGGGGATTTTCAAAGTAACTTCATTGTGGTATTAATGTAACATTACTTATGATACTAATGAATAAACTTTATAGGAGAAAAAAATTGGAAACATACAAACCATTCTGCATCTGAGAAATTCAGTTTAATTCTGATGATGAGTCTTTCTGAGACATGAATCTATGTCTCTCTTTCAAATTATGTCTGTTCCATCAAAAAAATTGTTTTTAAAATCACCTGATATGTTCTCAAAATGGAGCTTTTGCGTAAAAGGGATCGCAGAAAATTGATTCAGTGGGATGAAGCTAGAATGCAATTCGAACTAAAAGTATTAAGATTTATAAATAAATAAGGCCATGAAAGTGTGTGTAGACAACAACAATATTTATTATTAATGATTGAAAACCCATTAAAAAATCCTGGGTCCAAGAATTGTTTCCAGGGGTGATATAAATATCTCATGCTTTAACTGGCCCTGTGTGATACTCATTTCTTATGGGAGAAACTGAGTGAAGAGGTTTATAAAATGGAGCATCAGGATGCTGGCCGTGTTTTTCCAGCCATGCCAGATTGCACCAATCCCAGGAAATTGTGTGCAGGCTTAAAAATGGGTTTTGTGCCTGACACCTGACAGTTTACAATCTTTTCTGACCCTTTCTGTTGGTGCAAACCAGATTGCGCCCAAAAGGGGCGTGAGTCAAATTGGCATGAGATTGAGTGGATTTCAATTTCATTAGCGTGTTCGGTAGCGACTGCTTTCCCCCTCCCAAAATGTTCCCATCTCTCCAGCGGGATGTCACACGTGTGCGAATCATTACTGGTCCATCAAAATGTGACCCAGCCACTACAATTGTAAGAGTGAGCGAGGAGGTGCGAACAGCTTAGAGCCAACCTCCAGGATGCAAAACAGCACGTCACTCACTGCATGGTTTGGGGAAGGTGGGGATCCTTCGAAGTCAATTTAAGGGACAGTCAATTTAGAACAGAGTTGAGGAGGAACTTCTTCTCCCAGAGGGTAGTGTATCTTTGGAATTCTCTGCCCATTGAAGCAGTGGAGGCTACATCGTTAAATGTGTTTAAGTCAGAGGTAGACAGATTTCTGACCAATAAGGGAATTAAGGGTTATGGGGGTAGACGGGTGAGTGGAACTGAACCACTATCAGTTTGGCCATGACCTTATTTAATGGCAGGGCACCCTTGAGGGGCTAAATGGCCTACCCCTGCTCCTATTTCTTACGATCTTATGTAAGGGTGCAGAATCTTGTGGGGGCTCAGGCTGGATCGGTGGTTCTCAGGTCAGGATCATCACTGGGTAGGGGTTCATGTGACAAGTTTCTCCCTGCCTACTGAAAGACCTTTGTGGGGTTTCATATGAGATTGAGCTCAAATCCTACTAATCTTACATTGGCCTTCTGCCATCTCTCTGCTGGACAAACTCTGTGGTTTATTGATGACATTCCATCCCAGGCCCCATTAACAGTTACAAGCACCAGCTCTGGCACCTCTGGTCTTAATCGAGAGAGCTCGGCAAGTATTAACATAGATCCTCACGTTACATAAACCCTGTGGCGCTCCCTACAATGGAGCCAGCTGTATGAGTCAAGTGGATACTTTTCTATTGTATGTCTGAACTTCATGCCATTTCTGCAAGCTAGTTTGCACCATACATCCAGGTGAGTGCATGCAGATTTATACTGCAAGGGTTCCTCATTGAGAGCTCATAGCCACTTCTATGTTCTACTGCTGTTGGCCTGTGGTGTCAGGGGTATCTGGGGGACAACTGTCTGGAGGAGACAACTATGGGGACAGAAAGCATCATGTGAAAGGAGAGTACAGACATGTGAGAGATCATTGGTGACTATGAAGGGGTATCAGCAGTGCCTGTGGCTGCTGAGGTGAAGATATGGTAAAGATCAGCAGGCAATTAAGATGGTGTATAGTCATCAGGGATGGCATTAGGTTGCCAGAGTCCAAACCTAAGCCAAATCTGGAGGCCGCACTAGAACAACAGGGAGCCACTAATTAGCGTCAGGACCTAACTGCCTATTGGCCTGAGGAGGGGGCCGGAATCAGCAGAGGATACCTTGGCTGTACAGGACTCTCATGTCCTACAATGAGCTGGCCAGACATCATGTGCCACCAGAGATTCTGCCTTAGCAAGGAGACAGTGCACATCTTCATGGACTTGGCACTGTGAGGGGGAGAGAACAACTGCTCCCAGTAGCCATGAACTTCAGAACAGCCCTTAGCTCTTTCACCTTTGGGTTGTTCCAGGGCTTGAGTGGGGACTTGTGTAACATCTCATAGTCATCATTCCACAAGTGGATCTGGGAAGTCATGGATGCACTGTATGCCCAGGCATCCCACTGCATCCATTTTGCCCTGGGCTTTATACCTGCAGACTCTATACCGCATGTCTCATGCAGAAATTCATTCATTACACTAGGTCTGAGATGATTGCAGGCATCATGCAGAGATCACTTCAGTTTTTTCACTCTTTTGGGAAAATTCCACCCACTGCGGATTAAAAATGATTGACAGCAGAAAAAAGAACTCTTCCATCATATGTGTCATCTCATTTGGACAAAAATGAGTAGCAAAGTTGTGATTTCCTTTAGTGCTTTTTTTTCGGCTACACTGCCAGAAGCTTGAACTGTGTTTACACATTGAAGATCTAGCCCACTTAAAAAGATAATCTTTATTTTGACATTTAACTGATGAATGTTTACTCGCTGATTATTTGCACATATTCCTGGATAAATAGTAATTCTTGCAAGTTAAAAGTTGATACACTTCACAAAAAATGTATAATTCTTCCAGATACAGCATGAGAGAAGCTACATTTTTTTCAAGATGGCCTTTCCTTCAAACCTATTTTTATAAAGCATGCAAACACTTTAATATGTAAGAATTCTTTTTCTTCTTCAGTTTCTCTCATGCATTCTATAATAAAATGTAATTCCTCACTTTTTTAATCTAGCTGAGAGCCATTAGCTACTTCTATTACACCTAACACCTGCCAGAATGATGGCAGCATTGTAAATGTATGATCTTTTGATTCATGTGTATTGACTCGCACAACATCTACAGCCTGTAAATTTACTGACATCACACTATTACACTCCTTTAATCTGATTGAATTGACTAGAAATGCAACAATCATAAAGATAAACATACGTAATGGAATTTGTTCTATACAAACTTATAAGTCTAACTGAAGTTTGTGCTAAAGAAGATACAGACTCTTAGAACAGGATGCACAATGCTTCCTGCTACAAACTGTATGATCCGTGTGATGATTCACTCAAGGGTGTGCTGTGCGTATGCCGAATGTATCACAAGGGGCTGGACTGTGATGTCAAACAGCCCTTCCAGCCAATTTGATCTCATGCAACTGAAAGCTTTGTTTTTCAAAAACTAAGCTGATGATTAGCAACCAAAGGTTCACACTGATAAGCAGAAGCAGTGAGAGCTCAGATGAAAGCAGGTAACCCAGAAGAGAGCAGCTCTCACAGAAACTGCCAGATTAGACAATACAATAATGCAAGGGTGAGAAAGCAAGTTTTGGAAAGTTCCAAAAGCCAGGGAATGAAAAGAGAAATCTCGGGAGGACTAACGTCAGAGGGACAAAGAATCAAAATAATTTAGCAAGGCACTATTCACTGAAGGTCAAGAAAGGGACAGAGAGAGGCTCCCAGTAAAAGGCAGAGCGACAAGTTGCAGACCTGGAGAAGTCGGCTAGCGAGAAACCAGATATCCAAAATGGAAAAGGTTGGTGAAACCTCAATACAGTCTGTGAAACACTGGTATTCAGTTGGCATAGCTGGATAGTTAAAAGATTCTATGGAAGCTTGAATGCATTTTGTGTTCCATGGCAGAGGAATACTGAAAGGAAAGGTTGGAATCCTAAATGTGGATCCTTGGTGAAGACATCTGAGAGACAGCCTTGTGCGGGAGAAGATTCCAAAATGCATCCTTTGAAAAGGGTGATTGGAAACGTTTGTGGAGCCAGAGTTCCAATGAAACGAGTGGCCCTTTGTGTAACAAGCGTCTATGTGGATATGATGATTAATCCACGTAAGTTGTATTGGATGGATTCTGTCATTTGGTTTCAGAGTGTGGTATGTCTGCTCACATTTTGCCATTGGCTTGCATAGATTATGTACTTTCTGAAAACATTAGTGTATAAGATATATTTTTAACTGTCATGTAAGTCTGAAAACCAGAAAACAGGAGTCCTCCACACTTGCCTTTTGGATGAGTTGAACAGTGCGATCTTCCAGTGCTCTGTCAATTTGATTGACAGCTGGGAGATTTGCACTGGTGTGAGGGTTGGGACAGTGTGGGGTGGGGAGGGGGGGGCATTGAAATAGGACATCGGTAGGCTCGGGAAGCCTCCTCAGAGTGCTCCGGCATTATTATGCAAAGCGCCCCAATTTACTAGTGAACCAGGAGACTTCCTCCCACACCATCCACCATAAATATTGGACTCCTTTTCTCCCATCATCGGCCACAGAATTAAGCTACACACACACACACACACACACACACACACACACACACACACACACACACACACACACACACACATATCATTGGCACTGGGGCATCAGGATTCTACCAGTGAGTCCCATGGCAGAGGCCTGACAAGCCTCCTGTCATGAGCCCTCCTACAACCCACCCCTGCATAGTCCCTTCTGCACGATCCACCCCCCACATAGTCTCTCCCTTGTATAGCTCCCACTTTCATAGCCTATCTGCATAGCTCCCCCTGCAAATCATCTCCTACAAAGCTCCTCTCTGCAGTGCCCTACTGCAAAGCCTCTGCATAATCCACCCTTACGTAGCCTCTTGTATAGCTCCACTTGCATAACTTCCCTTGCAAAGCCTCTCCTACATAGCCTCTCCTGCATAGTTCCCCTGCATAACTCCCACTGAATAGCCCGTCACATTACCCACCCTTTTCAACCATCTTATATAGCTCCACCTGCATAGCTCCCCCTGCAAGATTTCTTCTGCATAGGTTCTCTGCATAGTCCTTGTTGCATAGCCCTCCCTTACATCGCCCCTCCATGCAGAACTCCCCATTTGCCTGACCATCCCCCTTGCATAAACTTCCACTGTCATTATGCATCCTCCATCATAATTCTGCCCTCCATTCAGGACCCACTCCCTTTCAGACCCCATCCTCACTCAGGCCACACACTTTCTCAGGCCTTATTGCCACTCAAGCCACACTCCTTTGGCACTGTTCCGATACACGTATGATGCCCAGCCAGGCTGTTCCAGGGGGCCAGTTGGGCACAGCCAGAATATCACGGTCTGATGGACACTGCCTGGCCATGCCCCTCACTTCCCAAGGACTTCAGTGGCCTCTAATGTCCCCAGCATGGCCATGCATCTGATCCCTGCTACTGCAGAATCCTGTCAGCTTGACATCATGCCAGTGAGGGGATGATTCTGGGAAGTGGGATGAAACTGTCTTATTGAAATAGGCTTTGCTCCCTTTCTGGCATGAAGTTGTTTACACTGGTCAAAATAAGACCAGAAGGATAGAAATATCACCAGTATGATCACACCAGTCATGTAAAGCAAAACATGTTAACTGTGTGAGTCAATTGAGCTTTTTCCAGCAGCACTTCCATGCCCTTAAGGCCAGATACTGAGCATTGACCTTCCTGGCCAACTGCTTCCATTTTTTTAGGGGGTGATTCCCGACAAGCTCCTTCCACCCTTCAAGGAAACAGACTTCTCTCTTCCTGTCCAATTTTATTCTGGCCTGCAGCACCTCATGCATGATCTCCTGCACCATTTCTACTCAGTGGTGCTGAATTTGCAAGGATCCTACTTGAAATAATGGCAGTCACAAACTGCTTACTTTAATGAGTGCAATTCATCCCTAAAAGGGGCAGACTGCCTTTAAGAGAAGGAGGCTACCTGCAACACATGTTTTTAGTGCTTACTGCAGGGCCCCTTGCTTCATTTTCAGCTAGTCAGTGGTATAGGGTGAACTACTGGTGTAAAAATAACAGGGTTGTTATGTGGGAGATTTTAACTTCCCCTATATTGACTGGGACTCACTTCATGCTAGGGACGTGGATGGGACAGAGTTTGAAAGGAGCATCCAGGAGGGCTTCTTGAAAAAGTATGTAGATAGTCTAACTAGAGAAGGGACCATACTGGACCTAGTATTAGGGAATAAGCCCGGGCAGGTGGTAAATGTTTCAGTAGGGGAGCACTTGGGGAACAGCGACCACAGTTCAATAAGTTTTAAGGTACTGATGGATAAAGATAAATGCAGTTCTCAAGTTAAGATGATAAATTGAGGAAAGGATAATTACAAGAATATTAGGCAGGAACTGAAGAATGTAGATTGGGGGCAGATATTTGAGGGTAAATCAACATCTAGCATGTGGGAGGCTTTCAAGTGTAAGTTGATAGGGATTCACGACTGGCACATTTCTGTAAGGATGAAGGATAAATATGGTAAGTTCTGGGTACATTGGATAACGAGAGATATTGTGAGCCTAGTCAAAGAGAAAGAGGAAGCATTTATCAAAGCTAGGAGGCTGGGAACACACAAATCAAGTGTGGAATACTAGGAAAGTAGAAAGAAACTTAAGCAAAGAGTAAGGAGAGCTAAAATGGATCACAAAAAAGCATTGGCCAACAGGATCAGGGAAAATCCCAAGGCTTTTGAAACACATATAAAGAGCAAAAGGGTAACCAGGGAAGGATTGGCTCACTCAAGGGCAAGGGAGGGTATCTATGTGTGGAACCCAGAGGAAATGGGTGAGATATTAAATGAGTACTTTGTGTCAGTATTCACCAAAGAGAAGGACTTTGTGGATGATGAGTCTGGGAAAGGGTGTGTAGTTAGTTTGAATCATGTTGAGATCAAAAAAAGTGGAGGTATTGAGATTCTTGAGGAACACTAAGATGGAAAAGTCCCCAGGGCCTGATGTGACATATCCCAGAATACCCAAGGGAGAAAATTGCTGGGGCCTTGAGAGAAATCCTTGTATCTTCACTAGCTACAGGGCAGATCATGATGTGGAGATGCCAACATTGGACTGGGATAAACACAGTAAGAAGTCTCACAACACTCGGTTAAATTCCAACAGGTTTATTTGGTAACAAAATCCACTGGCTTTTGGATCAGGGCCTTTATATGCTCTGTTTTTGAACAGAACTCCCACTTACCTGACGAAGGAGCAGCAGTCCGAAAGCTAGTGGATTTTGCTACCAAATAAACCTACTGGACTTTAACCTGCTGTTGTGAGACTTCTTACGGGGGAGGTCCCAGAGAATTAGAGAATAGCAAATGTTTTTTCGTTTGTTTAAGAAGGAAAGCAAGAATAATCTAGGTAATTACAGGCCAGTGATCCTTACATCAATGATAGGGAAATTATTAGAGAGGATTCTTTGAGACAAGATTTATTCTAACTTGGAAATAATGGATATATTAGTGAGAGGCAACATGGTTTTGTGAAGGGGAGGCTGTGTCTCACTAACTTGATCAAGTTTTTTCAGGAAATGACAAAGATGATAGATGAGGGTAGGGCAGTGGATATTGTCTACATGGATTTTAGTAAGGCCTTTGATAAGGTCCCTCATGAAAGACTGGTGCAGAAGGTGAAGTTGCAGGGGATCACAGATGAGCTGGCAAGTTGGATACAAAGCTGGCTTGGTCAAAGAAGATAGAAGGTAGCAGTGGAAGGGTGCATTCCTGAATGGAGGGCTGTTAAAAGTGGTATTCCACAGCAATCAGTGCTGGGACCTTTCCTGTTTGTAATATATACAAATGATTTGAAGAAATATGTAACTAGTTTGATTAGTAAGTTTGCGGACGACACTAAGGCTAATGGATTTGCGGATAGTGATGAAGACCATCAGAGGATACAGCCGGATATAGATCAGTTGCAGACTTGTGTGGAGAGATGGCAGATGGAGTTTAGTCCAGACAAATGTGAGGTAATGCATTTGGAAAGTCTAATACAGATAGGAAATATATAGTAAATACAGAAGGTGAGAGGGCATGGGATCCAAGGGGCTTTGACCTTGTGGATCCAGAACTGGCTTGCCTGCAAAAGGCAGAGAGTAGCTGTGGATGGGTCTTCTTCTGCATGGAGGTCAGTCAACAGTGGGGTGCCCCAGGGATCTGTTCTAGGGCCCTTGCTGTTTGTCATTTTCATAAATGGCCTGGATGAGGAAGTGGAGGGATGGGTTGGTAAGTTCGCCGACGATATAAAGGTTGCTGGTGTTGTGGATAGTCTGGAGGGATGTCTGAAGTTGCAGTGAGACATAGATAGGATGCAAGATTGGGCAGAGAAGTGGCAGATGGACTTCAACACAGATAAATATGTGGTGGTCCATTTTGGAAAGACCAATGGAATGAAGGAGTATAATATCAAGGGTAGGAGTCTTGGCAGTGTTGAGGAGCAGAAGGATCTTGGGGTCCGGGTCCATAGGACTCTTAAATCTGCCCCGCAAGTGGAAGATGTGGTCAAGAAGGCATATGGTGTAGTGGCCTTCATTAATAGAGGAATTGAGTTTAGGAGTCGGGAGGTAATGCTGCAACTTTAGAAGACCCTTGTCAGACCCCACTTGGAGTGCTGTGTGCAGTTCTGGTCGCCTCACTACAGGAAGGATGTGGAAGCTATTGAGAGGGTGCAGAGGAGATTTACATGGATGTTGCCTAGACTGGGGAGCATGCCTTATGAAGATAGGTTGAGAGAGTTAGGTCTCTACTCCCTGGAGAGACGAAGGTTGAGAGGCGACCTGATAGAGATTTATAAGATGTTGAGAGGAATAGATAGAGTGGATTCTTGGAGGCTATTTCCCAGGGCTGAAATGGTTGCAATGAGAGGACACAGGTATAAGGTGCTGGGGGGCAAGTACAGAGGAGATGTTAGAGGTACGTTTTTCACTCAGAGGATGGTGAGTGAATGGAATCGGTTGCCATCAGTGGTGGTAGAGGCGAACTCGCTGGGGTCTTTTAAGAGACTTCTGGATGAGTACATGGGATTTAATGGGATTGGGAGTTACAGATAGTTCAATGGCCTGGTAGGTATAGATATGATCGGCACAATTTGTGGGCTGAAGGGCCTGTTTGTGCTGTAGTGTTCTATGTTCTTAAAATTATTGATAGGCAAAGGGTATACATGTACACAGGTCACTGAAAGTGACAATGCAGTCAACAAGGCATACAACATGTTTGCCTGCATCGGCCAGGACATTGAGTTTAAAAATTATGCTATGTTGCAGTTTTATAGAACATTAGTTAGGGCACACTTGGAACATAGTTTTCAGTATAATTGAATGTACCATATTCAATTCTGGTTGCCACGTTACCAGAAGGATGTGGAGGCTTTGGAGAGATTACAAAAAAGATATACCAGATGTTGCCTGGTATGGGGGGCATCAGCCATGAAGAGAGGTTGGAGAAACTTGATTTGTTTTCACTGGAACAATGGAGATTGAAAGGAGACATGACAGAAGTCTATAGGATTATGAGAGGCATCAGCAGAATGGATAGCCAGAAGCTTTCTCCCAGGATGAAAGTCGATTAGTAGGGACCACAGGTTTAAGGTACAAGGGGCAAGGTTTAAAGGAGGTGTATGAGGCAGATTTTTTACACAGAGGGTGGTAGGTGCCAGGGAAGATGGTGGAATTTGGAATTCTGTTCCTGAAAGAGCAGTGAAGGCTTGGTAATTGAATGTATTCAAGGTTGATTAACAAGGTGGACACAGATAATGGGCAGGGTAGACATTGAGACACATAAAATCCATGCTGTGTCCTCATTTATAATGTTGCGAGTTTAGGCTCAAAAAACACTCCCTGTACAAAGAACAAAGAAAATTACAGCACAGAAACAGGCCCTTTGGCCCTCTAAGCCTGCACTGATCTTGCTGCCCAACTTAACTTAAATCTCATACCATTCCGTGTGACTTTTAAGGGATGTCCTGACAAACACGTGAATAGAATGACAATAGAGGGATATGGTCCCCGGAAGGGTAGGGAGTTTTAATTAAGTCAGGCAGCATGGTCGGTGCAGGCTTAGAAGACCGAAGGGCCTGTTCTTGTGCTATAATTTCCTTTGTTCTTTGTAAAGCGAGTGTTTTTTGAGCCTAAAGCTGCAACAATATAAAAAGGGACACAGCATTGATTTTATGTGCATGCTTGCCCCAATGTCTGTCTCCCCCCACCGCCCCCCCAATTATCTGTGTCCTTATTAATCAGCCTTGAATATATTCAATTATCCAGTTTTCACTGCTCTTTCAGGAACAGAATTCCAAAGATTAATGATTCTCAGAAATAAATAAATTGCTTCTCATTGCTGCCTTAAATAACCAGTCTCTTATTTTAAAATGGTGCCAGCCTAGTTTGAGATGCCCCCTCAAGGGGATGGATTCTGTCAGCATTTACCTGTCAAACCCCCAGAATCTTGGATATTTCAATAAGGTCACCTCTCATAATTCTAAACTCTAATATGCATAGGCACAAGCCACTCAACATTTCTTCCTAAAATAACTCCTTCAATGCAGGAGTCAACCAAAAGAACCTTTTCTGAACTCCTCCAGTGCAAGTATATCATTCCTTAAATAAGAAACCAAAATTACACAGCATTCAAGTTGTGGTATCACTATCGTTCCTCAAAAGTTGTAGTAAGACTTTTTCATTTTTATCCTCCATCCCCTTTCAATAAAGTCAACATTTAATCTGCCTTCCTAATTGCTTGCAGATTAACTTTCTGTGATTCATGTATAAGGACGCACAGATCTCTCTGCACTGCAACTTCTCTCCCATTAAATAGTGTTCTGTCTTTGTATTCTTGCTACCAAAGTGAACAAACTCACATCTTCCCACATTATACTCCAGCTACCAAATTTATGCCCATTCACTTAATCTATCTACATCTCTTTGCAGTCTCTCTATGTCCTCATCACAATGCCCATCATTAAGCAGTGTGGCATTCTAGCATGCCAGCTGGAAGGTGCTCTATTTATCCTGATTCTTTGTTTCCTGTTAGTTAGCCATCCTCTATCCTATGCTAATAGTTTGCAAACACCATAAGCTCTTACGTTTGAACCTTTTATGTGGCACTTTATCAAGTGTATTTTGGAAATCAATTAAATCTATTGGTTCCTTTTAATCCACCCTGCTTGTTAAATACTCAAAGGACACAAATACATTTGTCAAACATAATTTCCCTTTCATACAATCACACAATGTCAACATGGTTTAATTAAGATTTTGTAAATGTCCTACTGCTATATGTGCTGAATAATGGGTTCCAGCATTTTCCCAATGACAGATGCTCAGCTATATTTCCCTGCTTTCCAATCCTCCCTTTCTTGGGTAAGGGCTTTACATTTGTGGTTTTCAATGTGCTGATTCCTCTTAGCACATTGAAAAACCACAAATGTAAAGCCCTTTGTAAAATGTAAAGGATGGAGCATAAATGTAATGAATTTTGGAATATTACAACCAATACATTCACAATCTTTGTAGTCACTTATTTTGAAACTTTAGGATGGAGACAATCAGGTCCGGACAACTTGTCAGTCCTCAGTCTGTTTTAATTTTTCAAGTATCTTTTCCCGAATGATTGTGACTGGTTTGAGTTCCTCTCTTATTTTCCTTCCTTAAGAGACCACTATTTATTGTAGGACTCTCTTTCTTTTCATATACTTGCAGATGCTCTTTCTGACTGATTTAATATTTCTTCCTCACTTATTATCATATTCTGCTTTCTTCCTCATAATCTAAGCTACCATTATGCTTGTAGCATTCTATACCTTTTTTGATTTGATTCTACCCTTTACATTCTTAATTTAGCCACAGATGGTTCATTCTTCTCATGTAATTTCCTTTCTCAATTAAATATATGTTTGTTGAGAGTTAAGAAATACCTACTTAAAAGTCTACCACTGATTAGTTACTGTCTTACCTTTTAAATTATTTCCCCTAACAAATTCTGATTTCATCTGTGTAATTATATTTATCAGAGACAGCAGTTTTAGATCCATGTTGCTCATCCCCAAACTGAAATTCTATCAGACTATACAAAGAGAACTAGACATATACTTAAAGAGGATACTTTGGCAGGTTATGGAAGAAGAGCAGGGCAGTATTAATAATTAGACATCTTTTCAAACAATCTTTCCCTTTGCAATTTATGTTTCTACAAAATCATTTGATTTAGAAACTTCTATGAAAGCTGTGACAACAAATATTATAAATATCCCTAGTGTCTCTTATATTTACTATTATGGGAAATAATCAGTTAGTATCTGTTGACAATCTTCATTCTCTTTTCAGTTTAATGCTATTTGCATCCTTTAGTGTAATTATTTGTTGATAATTCTCTTCCAGTCATAAAAATGGAAGAGTTTTGGATTGAATATTTTGTTTTGTGAACTTGGCTCTTTCCTATCAGAGGAAAATCAAGTATCATATTGAGATACAGTTAAAGCGAGAGAACTCTCAAAATGGGTTGATATTGGGGGGCGTCTTTTAGATAAACCGGTTGGTATTGGGCTTCACATATACTTCAAGCAAGACAACACTGCCCTGACATAAGTAGATCCTTTTTGGGAAAGGTTAGCTATGTGAGATTGCTGGAAGTAGTGTTATATTATGAGGGGAACAGGGAGATGCCTATATCATTGAGAGAGGTAATATAGAAGAAAAATTAACTAATTAGATAAATAGCGCCATCATCCCATTTTTGTTTGAAAAAAAACAGTCCACTTTGAAAGCAGCTTTATTCGTTTTCTTATCAATTTTCCAGCTTTTAGTCTATTTTAAAATAATTATGTCTCTTTTTAAGCCCCCTTCATCTCTGTTCATCTTAGTGGCTCCCTTGGACATTGGTTGAAATTAATAGTGTATTATACCTGAAAGAACCTCTTTACCCTAAGGATGATAGATGCTCAAAATAATTTATTTAGAGGATACTGGAGGCAAAAGAAAGCACCAGCAACTTTGAAAATTTAGCCTGATGTTATATTATGTGAAGTTGTGCAATGCATGGAAAACCTTTAATGAGCATTTAACAATTTATCATATTTTACTTGGAGAATCATGGGGTGAAAGCTATGTTCTAGCTCGCTGTGGCATAATGAGCTCATACTTAGGCAATCTGCATCATCAGCTGCCTTATACTCTTTAATTATCAACGCTTATTATTTCTTTGAATAGCATGGACAATCATCACATTAGTTGAATATTAATTCACAGGCTTCATAAAAGTATTTATTGTATTGGTCACAGAGGGCACATACATACACAATAGTTATTTAATTGCAACTATTCATACTTAATGACTCCACTCTGTTATGTGATCTTAGATTATATGGTCAGAAATTGCATGTGTTTTTTACCAAGACATATTCTAAACTCCAGCAAAACAGCTAATGTGTCCACAGATGGAAGGACCTGGTGTTCATTTTTTTCATTCCTCATTTTCTTTGGTAATAATCTCCCCTTCCAGTTTCAAGTTTTCACAAGTAATGTTGAACCATGGAATATAAAACAGGTCATGTCCATTGCTAATTGCAGACAGATGTAGATGAACTGAGCAAATGTGCTTACATTAGACAGTTGCCATTTAATGCAGATAAATGAAATGTGATGGACACTGGCATGGCAGTCAGATGGTTATCATCCAGTGTTCCATATTCAACACTGTTGGCAAGATGAAGATCTAGCATGAATTTCTGAACGCCCTTGAACATAACTACAATGGTCCCTTCTCATGTTGACTCAGAGCACGTTCTTGTTAAAGAATTTTCTTGGAAGATGTGAGGGGAGGATTTTAACACATTAAAATTTTGTCACAATCCAATTTTCCTCCTCCCTGATTATCCACCAAGAATTTCATAGGTCAGGGCCTTGCTTGAGATGTCACCATATTGTACAAATTAATAATTGTACAAAATTGTAAAAAATCCTTTTTTTTTGCTGAGTGGAACTAGATAATGGAACTGGATAACACTGCTTTTGTTGTTTCCTGTGCCTCCGCAGATTGTACATGTGGACATACTGAGGAAGAACTCAATTATCTGTCAGCTTGCATTATTCACCATGGAGCAAGCTTTATTATGACTGAGTTGAATTTCTGCTGAAATTAGCTTCCCATGAATAGAAGCAAGAGAAAGGAGGAATGAATTTGATATTTACTTCAACATTGCAGGCAAAAAACATGGTTCACAATGCAAATCTTTATCACACATAATCGATATCTTATAAAATCACAGATTGATTACAGCACAGAACAAGACCTTTTGTGCTTATATTGCATCTTGAAAGAACAACTCAATTAGTGCCACTCTTCTGTTCTTTTGCTATATCTCTGCAAATGTTTACTCTCAGATATTTATCGAAAACCATTTTCAAAGCCACAATTGAATCTACTTCCACCACAGTCTGAGGCAATGAATTCCAAATCCTTGCTGTTTTCTTTAAAAAAAAACTTTTCTTATGTTGTCTTTCATTCTTTGTCCATTCATTTTCAATTGGTGACCTCTGATTCTTGACCCTTCTATCAGTGGGCACAGTTTCTATCAATCAACTTTGTCCAGGTCCCACACAATTTTGAACACATCTGTCAAAACTCCTTTCAATTTTCTCAAAGGAGGACAGTCCTAGCCTCTCCAATCTATCCATGTAACTGAAATCACTCAACCCTGGAACTATTCGCATGGATCACTTCTGTACCCTCTCTAATGGCTTCATATCCTTCCTAAAGTATGGGATCTAGAAAGAGACTTATATTTCAGTTTGAGGAATGCCCACCATAATTTCCTTGCTTTTGTTCTGTATGGTTTTATTTATAAAGCCAAGGATCATGTATGTCTTTCTGTATCTAGCTGCCATCTTCATCGATCTATGAACATATATTAACAGGATCCTCCACCTACACACCACTTCAGATTTGTATTCTTTATTTTATATTGCTTCTTAAACCAAAATATATCACTTAACACTTCTTCATATTAATTTTCATCTGCCATGTGTGTGTCCATTCCACCAGCTTGTTTCTGTCCTCATGAAGTTTATCACTATCCTTCTCATAATTCACAATACTTCCACATTTGATACTATAATAATGCACTTTCAGAGACTTAATTAGTGAGCAATAACAGATTTATTTTATGATGATTTACAAGAACTGCAGTATAATTGTAGCTAGTTCTGGAATGCCTCTACCTAAGAGGCAATCTCCCTGGGGTGATTCCCTACTGAGAGTCACGATTGGTCAGCCATGCTAGGTGATCCTTACTCTGTTATGCCGCCTTTAATGGGATAATGATTACATCCCTCTCCCTTTAACTCCTTGATGCATTCTTCAGTCCTAAATTTTAACTCAACGTTATACACATGAGTTTCACAATTCTAAATTGAGTTTTTGAGGAGGTTTTCTGTTTCTGGTGGAATGGCATAATTTGACAGTCAGAAATACTTCTACAGGATTGACATTAACAGGAACTGCAATGTATGGTACCCATTCTGACATGGGTACATCATCACTATTTGCTTCCATGGAAACATCAGATATATCCAAAACAGGTCATGCAGGTACTTTGGCATCTGTGGATTCAAAATATTTCTTGATGGCAACGCTGATTACTGGAGCATTTCTTGATTTGATTTGATTTATTCTTGTCACATGTATTAGCATACAGTGAAAAGTATTTTTTTCTTGCATGCAATACAGACAAAGCATACTGGTCATAGAGAAGGAAACAAGAAACTGCAGAATGTAGTATTACAGTTATAGGTGGGGTGTAGAGAAAGATCAGCTGAGTGCAGGGTAGATCCATTTAAAAATCTGATGGCAGCAGGGAAGAAGCTGTTCTTGTGTTGGTTCGTATATGCCCCCAGACTTTTATATCTTTATCCAGATGGAAGAAGGTAAAAGAGAGAATATCCAGTGTGCCTGGGGTCCTTAATTATGCTGGTTGCTTTGTTGAGGCAGCAGGAAATGTAAACAGAGTCAATGGATGGGAGGCTTGTTTGCATGATGGATTAGGCTACATTCACGATATTTTGTAGTTTCTTGCAGTCTTGGGCACAGCAGGAGCTGTACCAAGCTGTGATACAACCAGAAAGAATGCTTTCTATGGTGCATCTGTAAAAGTTGGTGAGAGTCATAGCTGATATGCTAAATTTACTTAGCCTTCTGAGAAAGTAGAGATGTTGGTCGACTTTCTTAACTATAGTGTTGTCAGGGGGGAATCAGGACAGTTGTTGGTGATCTGGACACTTAAAAACTTGAAGCTCTCAGTCCTTTCTACTTTGTCCCCATTGTTGCACTGGGACATGTTCTCCTCTACGTGTCCAGAACTCTCTTCCTCAAATGGTTCATGTGTTTATAAGCAATCCATCCCTCCATGTCCCCTTAGTATGAAAGTAGTCCTGTCGTAGAAACAATAATTCCAAGGTCCAATTTGATCCATTACTGAATTTTCTCATGTATGTGGCTTCACTTAGCATAAATGCTGTCCAATGTGGCTCATGATTTGCTTTCTGATTACTTTGGCTGACTTTCTACTTTCCCTGGCAAATTTAGAAACATTTGGAAACTCGTTCTGAGACAATGGAGGGAGATTTTCCAGTCCCATCAACCACAAGAATCATGGAGGGGGGGGAGCGGACCATGTAAAAATCAGTTGACCTCGGGCACGATTTTCCAGTTTTGGGGTGAGCATAGCCGGAAAATCCTGCCCAATGTCTTATTAGCAGTTCTGCTGGTGGAACACATTGGGTCCAATTTTACCATTTCCATTCTTCGAAATCTGCTTTTTGGCGCCCCCATATATGTTTAATACTGTTGAAAACAATGAAGATTTGAAACTCAGCACTTGTTAAAATGGTTCCATTGTCTGAAACCATGACATCAGATAATCTGTGAATTGAAAAGTATTGGAAACATGCAATGTAGGCGAACTCTGTCTCAAAATTGTCTACCCATTTGGCGAGTGCATCAATCATGAGCAAAAATATTGAGCCCAGACATGGACCAATGTGATCAATATGAAATCATACCCATGGGCAACTAAGTCATTGCTAAGGGTGACATTTGACAGTGCTTGACTAGCTTCTTAATATCAGCATGAATACTAGGCCATCATACATAATTCCTGGCAAGCTCTTCACTTTAGAGATGCCACAATCAGCTTCAGGAATCAGCTCTCTGCTTGGCACTGCCTGGTAGTCCCCTGAGTATAATGATACCCTGACAACTCAATTCATTCTTGCAGGTAAAAAGTGGCTTCTTTGCCTCGGAAACTGGCTCTTGTACCCATCCTATATGTATTTTGTCTTTCACTTTGGATGGAAGTGGATCTCAATTTGTTCAGTTCCTGATCTGCTTCACCGAAACTGGCAATGTGTCTAAAAATGTTAATGTCACAATGATAAAAGAACAAAGAACAACACAGCACGGGAAACAGGCCCTTTGGCCCAACAATCCCACGCCACCATTTTAATAGCGTGAGTTCATGATCTCTTGTGGAATTGAAGCACGTGATACTTTCTGGCAAGGGTCAGTGGCTAAGGACATCTGCATTCATTATGTATTTTCCAGGTCGGTGCTTGAAAGAATATTCATAAGTAGAAAGAATTAGTGCTCATCATTGAACTGTTGCTGAAGCTATCAGCAATATAGCTTTGCCCTCTTTGAAAACGCCCAACAATAATTTGTGGTCAGAAACAATAGTTAAGTGTCTACAAGTAAGTAATGGCAGAACTTCTTGATGCTAAAGACCTTTCTTCTCAATTTATGAGTAGTCATTCTTGGCCTGTGAGAGCATTCTTGACAAACACCATTTCAGAGCCATTACAGGATAACACTGCACCATTACCATATGGAATGGTATCCCAGGTCAATATCAATTCTTTTATTGGGTCAAAGCTTGCTAACAGAATGAAGCAATTGCTTTACTCAGCTGAACGCTTCCTCCTGAGGAGCCTTGCAGGACCAATGATGGTGTTTCTTAAGCAGAACTTGCAAGGGGGCCAGTCTAGTCAATAAATTTGGTCATTGTAGTTTACCATTCCCAAAAATGATTTGAGATCATGTATGTTTCTGGAGATACCCCTTTATCATTTTGACCTCATATTTCATTGAGTGTAATCCTTGCGTGACCACACCATGCCCAGCTAGGTCACCTCAATGGCTTGAAATGCGCATCTTTCTTTCTTGAGACAAACTCCAGCCTCCCAAAATTTGTTTAATACTCTTCTAAGTTTACTACATTTTTGGCTCTGTCCACCTAACTGTAAGGGCATTGTCAAGGTATGCTGCAAACCTTAGTCACTCCAATAACAGACTCTTTGATTCTCCATAGGAATATTGCATGTGCCAAAGACATGCCTAAAGGCAGGTACATGTATGGGAATAGGCCTCAGTGAGTGTTTGTTGTGACATCACCCCAGAAGTGTTGTCTCTAATTCAAGTTATGCAACGCATATCCAGATTGATCTTCTTTTAATTTTTTAATACAGGTCTTCAATTTTCAGAGTGGTATATTTATTCACTTTGGTGGCCTAATTAACTGTCAGTTTATAATTACCTTAAATGCATATTGTCCTGTCCAGTTTCAAAATGAGGACTATATGTACTGCCCATCCTAAGAAGTGAACTGGCTGAATAATGCCTAGTTCTTCCAACCTGTTCAATTTAATATCTCTTTCTCGCATAAGACATAACGGCAACAGTCCAACACAGAACAATCAGGGAGTTGTCCCTATATCTGCATATTTCTTTGCTCATAGCCCTTTGATTTTGCTTTATCCATCACAGGAGGTGTTCTCATGTTTTCTTATCAGTTCACGCAGTCCCCCTGCGCACATTTGAAACATCTCGGCCCACTTCAACATGATTTGATTAAGCCATTCATGGCTAAGAAGGGTTGGTCATTTACCCGTCATTATCATCAACGGGAGCTGGGTAGGCTATTGTCCAGAACTTACAGGTATTATTGTGGTGTCTTTTATTTTTGATTTCTTCTCCTGTATAGGTCTTCAACTTGGCAGAAATGCTCTTTAAGTTCAATGGTTGGACTCTCTTAGATACTGAAATGTACGCTTACCCGTCACAGTTGTTGATGCCCCTGTATCCATTCCCATCTTAAGAGACTTCTCATTTACCTGGAATGTTACAGCAATAGGGTCCATCTGGCTTGTTTTCAACTTAAACAGAGAGCGAATACCAGAATCACTGGTGCTAGATTCTTACAACATTTAGTTGATCAATTACTTTGTAATCTTGATTTAGCTCTGCATTTTTTTATCAAAAGTCCTCTTGTGTGACAATAAAAGCGGCATGGTAGCACAGTGGTTAGCACTGCTGCTTCACAATTCCAGGCACCTGGGTTCAATTCCTGACTCGGGTCATTGTCTATGTGGAGTTTGCACACTCTCCTCATGTTTGCATGGGTTTCCTTCAGGTGCTCGGGTTTCCTCCCACAGTCCAAAGATGTGCAGGTTAAGTTGATTGGCCAAGCTAAAATTTCCCCTTAGTGTCCTGAGTTGCGTGGGTTAGAGGGATTAGTGAGTAAGATATGGAGGTAGGGCCTTGGTGAGATTGTTGTCAGTGCAGACTCGATGGGCCGATGGCCTCTTTCTTTACTGTAGGGTTCTATGATTCTATGAAAAGCACTCAATTTCCTTAAATAGACATGCTTCAAAAGTGTAGTGACCTCCACATCAGTAATGTTCCATTCAAACATTACTGATTGTTTTCTTGCACTGTACCTTTTTGTTTTGTTGGTAGTTGAAATTGTTATGAGCTTTGTGGCTGCATCTATGGTTTTGGCACCACAGCTGGCTGTATATTCCCTCCATAATAGATGAACAGTTGTGTGCACTCTGCCCCCTTTTCAGTCCTTTCCATGTCCAATGCTATCTCCATTGTTCACTTAAAATTGAATGAATTCTGTCGTTGTTTGTGTGACAGATCAACCTATTCCGTAACACATCATTTAGGGTGTTCCAAAATCATAATACTCACAGAATTGCTTGAATTTAGCAGTGTAAGTCATGATTGACTGATTTGCCTGGAATTCTCACCCTCGAATTACGTTTGAATCTCTGAAGTATGATTGCTGGTTGAAGTTACAATTTCACTTTTACTAAGTTCACAAGCTCACTAAATAATTTGGAGTGAGGTAGATTTGGGGCTACAAGACTATGAATAAGATTATAGGTCTGAATTTCTTAAACATTTACAATTGTTTTCTTTGAAAAAAAACACCTGAGATGTTCAACTTTCTGTGTTTGGTCCCCCGTAGAAGAGTCAAATGTGTCTATTCACCCAAAGAGAGACATTCTGGTGAGTATTTTTTTCTTTTTCTCAGGCTTTGATTCGAACAGATGTTCACAAGTGTTGTGCCAAAGGAAGTGTCAGGATAACTTACCCTTGTTGCCAGATGTAATGATGTACTTTCAGAGACTTCATTAGTGAACAACAAAAGATTTATTTTCAAGAGCCACAACATATCTGAAGCTAGTTCTAGAACGCTGCTGCCTAAGAGAACTCCTCCCCCTGGGTGATTCTCCACTCTGAGTCCCGATTGATCACCCAGGTCAGGTGACCTTTATTCTGCTGTGTTGCCCTTAAAGGGACAATTACCACAGTGTCATCACCAAATTTGGAGATTGTGTCCTGAACACTTAAGTCAACTTCTGAAATATGTCAAGAAAGGCAGTGGATCAAGTACTGATACCTAGAGAAGTCACCATTTGCTTTCTTCCAGCTGAAGAACAATTTGTTCACCACTGCTTTCTGTCCTGTCACGCATTAACCTTTGTACTCGTGCTGCCACTGTTCCTTTAACGCCATGGATTTTGACTTTGTTGGCAAGCCTGTTATGTGACACTTTATCATCCACCCAACCATGTACATCCCATCAACCACATTACTCTCATCAACCTTCTTCCTTCGTCTCATGAAAAATGTCAATCAGTCAGTTATGTCAATACATCAGTCACTGAAAGTAACTGTGCCGGTACAGCAGGCAGTAAAGAAGGCTTTATGTTGGCTTTCATAGCAAGAGATTTTGTATATAGGAATTGGGATGCTTTACTCTCAGACCGTCTGGTTCCACTACAGGTTGCTTACCGCCTTAACACGTCCATAGAGACACAATCTCCTTCATCCCACACTCAACCTTGGAGAACTTAGATAACAAAGACAACTGTCAGTCTCCTATTTATTGACTATAGCTCAGCCTTTCAACACCATTATTTCTACAAAACTCATCTCTAAACTCAGTTGCCTGCGTCTCGGCTTTCCCCTCTGCAACGGGATCCTGAACTTCCTAACTAATAGATCACAATCATAAAGGAAAGGCAACAACACCTCCTTCATGATCATCCTTAATATTGATGCACAACAAGGCTGTTTTCTCAACCCCCTACTATACTCGTTATATACCTATGACTGAGCAGCCAAATTCCCCTCCAACCCAATTTTCAAATTTTGATCAGTTTTCAAAGAATGAAAGAATAGAAATGAGATAGACAATCTTGTGAACAGGTGCAGTGACAATCATCTCTCCCTCAATGTCAACAAAAAGAAGGAGATTGCCATTGACTTTAGGAATTATAGAAGACAGCATGTCCCTGTCTACATCAATGGGGACAAAGCAGAAAGTGTTGAGAGCTTCAGGTTCTTAGATTATCAACATCCTGTCCTGGCATGTCCACCAAACTGACATTATAATTAAGAAAGTCACTAATACCTTTACTTTTTCAGAAGATTAAGGAAATTCAGCATTATCAACTCCAATTCTCACCAGAGGACCATAAAAAGCATTCTTTCTAGTTGTATTACTGCTGGGAATAGCTCCTGTTCTGCCCAAGACCACAAGAAACTACAAAAGGTCATGAATGTAGCCTAATCCATTATGCAAACCAGCCCCCTATTCATTGACTCTGTCTTTACTTCCCACTGTCTCAGCAAAGCAGCCAGCATAATTTATGATTCCACGCACCCCAGATATTCTCTCTTCCACCTTCTTTTGTTGAGAAAAAGATACAAATGCTGAGGTCACATACCACCTAACACAAGAACAGCTTCTTTCCTGCAGCCATCAGACTTTTAAATGGGCCTTACATTAAGTTGATCTTTTTCTACATCCTAGCTATGATTGCAACACTACATTCTGCATGCCCTTGTTTCCTTCTCTATGAACAGTATGCATTGTATAGCACATAAGAAACAATATTTTTCACTGTTTGCTAAAACATGTGACAGTAATAAATCAACTCAACTCAAATCAAAGTCAATTGTGTGGGGCATTGATGAGACTACACCTGGAGAATTGTGTGAGTTTTAGTGGTCTTATCTGAGGAAAGATGTCCTTGCTGTGGAGCGAATAAAAGGAAGGTTTGCCAGGTTGATTGCTGGGATGATAGATCTGTCATTTAAGGAGAGACTAAATCAGTTGGGATTATATTCTCTGGAATTTAGAAGAGTGAGAGAAGATCTCATAGAAACTTATAAAATTCTAACAGGGTTAGATAGATTCACAGAAAGAATGTTCCCAATGGTGCAGAAGTACGAAGTAGCTGTCATAGTTTGAGGATAAGGGGTAAACCTTTTCAAGCTGAGGTGAGGAGAAATTTCTTTACTCAGAGGATGATGAATGTGGAATTCACTACACAAAATGTAGTTGAGGTCAAAATGTTGTGTGATTTCCAGAAAAAATTAGATATAGCTCTTGGGGCTAAAGAAATCAAGGGAAACGATGGTAGGGGGAATCAGGATATTGAATTTAATGATCAGCCATGATCAAAATGAATGGTGGAGCAGGCTCAAAAGGCTGAATAGAATAAAATACTAGTGAGAATGTGAGCACCCATTCTCCTTCACTGTCAGGTAGTCACCATTCCCTCTTTACCTGCACTCTCTTAAGCAGTGTGGCGACCACATTCAGAAATGCGCTGTCCATAGAACTCCCACCCTCGCGGTTGTATCGTACTGAGCCAACTGCTGCAAGAACAAGAGACTGAAAATTGCCAACTGTTAATATTTAGAAATGTATATTTTTTAATGAGCAAACTTTATAATTAACATGTTCGAAGCTGAAGAATGAAAAAATAGATTGGATATCTTGCATGAAAATGGTCAGCAATTAGATTCTATAATTTGTTCTGATTAATGGGAATGGAGCAGTGGATACATTGCCATCATTCGCCATCAGGGAACTCTTTCCTTAAAATGGACCCCTTTAAAGTCATATAGCGATTTACGTTCTGATGTTGCATGTTTAAAGCTTTGAAGTCTGGTTGACTGCCAAAGCCTTAAGTGTGTTTTTTAACCACCTCCTGTTTCACTACTCCTGGAAGCGAGCGGAGTTGTTGAATCTCGCTATGCTTGGATGATATTTCACTGCCCATCATTTTGATGGATGTAGTAATCCAATTTAAACTAAAGGTGCTACTGATTGTGTACCAATAGTTGAGTAAAATCACACAATCATGTCACACGTTTGCCTGTGTAATTGCTAGGTATTTCAATTGATCCGAGAACATTGTGTACTAACACGATGCACTACCAACATGGTCTGCATTATAGTTTGCATTTAGTTAAAACTTTCTGAAATGACTATAAGTAGGCTTCATTTACATAGGTCAAGTGACCCATGCTTATTTCTGCTATTTGAAAGAAAAATTTGAATAATTTCAATTATCTTTTCCTTGCATAGGAATTAAATATTAATGACATTAAAACAAGGTATTTTCATATTGTTTACTGGTGAGCTTACCATTTAAATGCACACTCCCATCCTGGAATTGGTATATAAGAGGCTATTTTATGCTTTTCTACAGCCCTCTCAATTCTGCATGAGTTAATTTCCTCTAAGTCTACCTAAGTATGGTTTAATTGAAAGCTAAAATCTACTCTTGTTTGATCTCAGCACCTTAGCAAGTATGGAAGGGAAAACTGAGTGTATTTTCTGTAAGGTCAGTTGTGTTACAACTGCGGAAACAATCAGCATGCAGTTCTAATGCCATGCTTGCTGAAGGGATAACTATGTACTTAATAAGCTTAAACAACATCGGTTAGCTAATTCTCCACTGCAATTCACTTGGCTCCAGTGTCTTTTGTTCTTTTAGGGCCAGCTAATAGTGTAGAAAAGCCAATGGTTGACATTGTAGCCTCAAACCACCAAAGGCTGGGAGTAGACATTTTTCTTTTGAGTATTGCAAACTGTAGCTGAATTTTTAAAGCAATTTTTGTTTATTATTAACCTGGAAATTTCAGTACAAAAAGATATTTTGTTCACATGAAATTTATAGCACCAAAAATTATTTATCCTTCATCACAGCAGTTAGTGCTCACTTAAATAAAACTTTAGAGCTTTCTATAAGACATAAGCCCATGAGCCATAGGAGCAGAATAAGGATATTCGGTCCATTGGCTCGGTTCCGCATTCAATCATGGCTGATATTTTTCTCAACCTCAATCTTCTGCCTTTTCCCCATAATCCCTGATCACCTTATTAATTAAGAACCTAACTATCTCTGTCTTAAAGACAATGATCTCAATGGCCTAGTCTCCACAGCCTTCTGCTTAAGAAATTCCTCCTCAACTCTGTTTTGAATGATTGTTACTTTAACCTCAGATTGTGCCTTCTGGTTCTAGTTTTTCCTACTAGTGGAAATATCCTCTTCATGTCCACTCTATCCAGGCCTTGCAGTATCCTGTACGTTTCAATAAGATCACCCCCCTCCCCCATATCCTTCTAAACTCCAATGAATACAGACCCAGTGTCCTCAACCATTCCTCAAATGACAAGCTCTTCATTCCAGGGATCATTTATGTCGATCCTTTAATTCTTATCAATTCTTGTCATCCTTTCAAAGTTTAGGGAATCACTAATTTTGGGGAAGGGGGAAGAGTTTTGGAAAGCCTTGAGACTAAAGCCGTTTTGCCATTGCAATTCAAATTTAAAAGGGTATAAAGATCCATGTTTGCATTTCAGACCAATCCATAGGTGAGGCTAATTTTCAACTTTGCCACCTTTAAGCTAATAAAACCCCTGGAAAATTGAGCACAAATACAATTGTTGCTAATCTGTTCTATTGTGGGAAAGCAGTCATTTTTAATGTAGTTAGCTCTAGTGCCATTGAAATCAGTGTGCTTCCGCCTTCCCCCAATGCATCCTGTCTTTGATAATCTTTCTATTTTTGATTAGCATGAAGCCAGTGACTAAAGGATAAGTGGAAAACATTGTGATTTTAGAGATTGTGAAGGCAATTTTTGTGGCAGTACCACATGCTGTCCGCCAACTGCCTTGGACGTGAAGCTCAAGGCCGTATCCCATTTTCGTATTACTATTGAGGTACACGCAAATGCTGAAAGGACACACAATTCTGCCATTCCTCCACAGAGCAGAAAATAAGAAACAGAGACAATTAGGAGAGTAAGGGATACAAGAATGCTTAAGTCAGCAGAAAACCAGGGTGTTGATAAGAAACGAAGGCTTAACCTGCCTTGGATATACCTAGTTCTTTAATGGACCATTGTTCAGTAGCAATGCTTAACAGAATGATGCATGCTCCTCCCAGTTGTACATCAAAGTGCTATTGGGCTCTATTATTAATGTAGGAGCTTGACTTGCGTATTCCAAACAGGTTTCCATCTGAACCATGGACTCACCAGCTCTCCAGATCCAACAGATGGGTCAGAAAACGCAGTAGGATAAAAGTGTTGGGTAAGGAAACAGGCTCGTAACAGATTTGTAGGCGACCAGGATATCTTACCAGAATTTAGCAGTGTTAATTCCAGTGAGAAAAATGACATGTATTTCTTCAGAGAGATAGGTCAGTTTCCTCCCCAAATCATGCTGTCATGCAAAGAGTGGGGCTTAAAGACAGCAGCAAAGTCTGACAGAGCTTTGATAAAGAGCGCCCTGGTCAAAACAAGAATGATCCTTCCACCCTCACCGCTTCCACCCAGCACACCAAGGATGTCCTTTTACCTCCCCCACTGATCAAAGTCGACATTCACCATCCCACCCGCACCCCCCCAATCAGAGTCAACAGCTCTCTATTTCATCCACAACTCCTCCCAGTCCCAGCCCACATCAGTCAGTGTCGGCACCCCTTTTCTCCGAAGCATTGGACCTCTTCCTCCTTACTGGACTCTGCTCTTCTCTCCAAATATCTGACCTCTTCCCCCAGTCTCCCGTAAGGCAAATATTCCAAATGCCCTCTTAATCATCTATCCTTTTGCCTTTGGAATCTTTAGACATATGCACTCTGGCCCACTATACTTCCTAGCATCCTACTCTTCATTCAGTATTAGACCACCCAAAATGCTTCACCTCACACTTTTCAGGATTAAACTCCATTTGCCACTGCTCAGCTCATCTTACAAGCCTGTCTATGTGCTCTGCTGAGGTCTTGCAGCATCCCTACGTCTGGGTCAGAAGCTCCAGGTTCAAATCTCACATCAGGATTTGTTGGCATTCATGATGCAATCCAATGAGCCATTAATCACCAGCAAATCCCTTTACCACTTCACCATTTATTCCCCAAAGGCAAGAAAGTGACTGTGTGTGTGAGTATGTTTAAAAAAAAACCTGGGCCCAGTACAGAGCTGTTCCTGGCCAAATCTTGGTAATAAAGGGAAGTCAGGCATCAAAACCTCCAACTTTAGCTTTCATGGAACAAATGATGCCAATTCAACATTATTTGGAGCTGATTTAAACAGTAACAGATCTCATTTTACTGGGCTCCATTCCTGTTTAAGTTAGTTGTCATGCAAATGTTACAAAAAAAACAACTGAATTTCTAATGCAATTTTTGTTCAGTGGTTTGAAAATTCTAACTTAAAAATAATACTTTGTTCTTATGCACTTAATAACACAACAAAAATGAATCATCCTTTGTCACTGTAGTTAATAATTATTTAAGCCAGTCTGTAATGTCATGCATATTAATTTATGCATTAATTAGCTCTAGGATTGATTACACAATGCTTTGTGATCACTCAGCCTTTGAAGAACTGGAACTTAAATACAGAAAGAAAATTGTATTAAGCAGTTGCCATGGTGGGTTCCCAGTTGTGTTCTTTTCAAGTAAAGCATGTTCCTGAGACAATTTATATTTCTGCACTCTTTGTGCTGTTCCCATTTAATTCACAAAATGGCCAGTTTATCTGTTGTACAATTGGTATAAGCTTTTATTCAGATTAGCACTAAATTCCTTACGGAACGAAAGCCAGCATAATGTTCCATTATCTTCTTTATTTTTCCAGGATTAATTAAATGTTGCTTCTGCATATTGCTCTGTAAATAAGGTGCTTGAATAGCAATTTCAGCTCAACAGATCTTTCACATACTAAAAACTACTTAATGCTGGCATCACATCAATGTAACTGGCATAATTGTGGTCTCTTAAAGGACACATCCTGTGGTTTCTTTCTTCACAGTTTTATGTAGACTGTTGGGCACAGTTTATTTATAGCACTAGTTTAAAGTGTATTTATTAATGTCACAAGTAGGCTTACATTAACAGTGCAATGAAGTTATTATGTAAATCTCTTAATTGTCATACTCCCGTATCTGTGCGGGTACACTGAGGGACGATTTAGTATGGCCAATACACCTAACTGGCATGTCTTTTGGGCTGTAGGAGGAAACCGGAGCACCAGGAGGAAACCCACATAAACATGGGGAGAATGTGCAGACTCAGCCAGACAGTGACTGAAGCTGGGAATTGAATCCTGGTCCCTGGCCAAGTGAGACAGCAATGCTAGTCACACTACCATGAGACCCCAATGGCATTGCAAAAATAGCTTCAAAGCCCAGTCAACAATTTATATACCGTGTGGGATTGATAATCTACCTAACAAAACTTTTGCTGGGGAAGGTAGCCGAGTTGAATTGAAGAGCAGAATATATGTAAGAAGCACATGGCACCTGTATTAGATATATATAATAAAAATTCTGGACTGCTTCTGTCAGTGCTGCTGAGCCTGCATTGCAAGGAAGCTGATTACCACAATGCTGGAGCTTGCACTATCCAAAATCTTGCCCACAGATTTTTCAAACTTAATTATCATAATAATTGGCATTGGATGCAAGGAGAATATTTGGAATGGTCATCGGGCCTTTACTGCATGTGGAGAAAAGATAGCAAATCCAAACTAAAAGCAGCAGCGAGAAGAAAATAAATGAAGTCAGAACTCATAACCAAATGAAAGCCAGTTTTTCTCTCTTCTTAGATGCTGATTGACTTGCTGTGTATTCCAAATTTTCAACACATGAGGTTTTAAAATAGTTTTTATTTACAGTTTCAAAGCTATTGAAATTATTTACCATATGGCCGAAAAGAAATGGAACCAAATGTTAAAAGCAAATTACTGCAGGTGCTGGAATCTGAAACCAAAACAAAATGCTGGAAAATCTCAACAGGTCTGACAGCATCTGTAAGGAGAGAAAATAGCTGACATTTCAAGTCCAGGTGACCGTTTGTCAAACCAGATGTTTTTTTCAGGATGTAGATTACTACATCTGCAGTCACTTCCTCTATGGGATGACAACCAGTCCTCTGTGATCAGACTGTTTTCAGAATCTTCACCAATGATAGTTTTAATTGTAACTGCCTCACACTGGATCTGTCTCTGAACATCTATGAGTCTGCCAGTCAAGGAATATGGCACATCTTACAACAGCAAATGACAGTGGCTATCGACACGCTACCATCCCTGAGCGTATTTTGTCTCTGGATCCTTTCAGGATTCTGTTGGTGATCTCTCAATTGGCAGCACGCACAAGTGTAAAGCAGGTCTCCTTGCCAGATCCACCAATTATGATAACTTCACCTGCCAATCAGATTAAATGGGCAATTGGTTTACTAATCTGACTGGCTTAACATAGATGCATGACACTACCAATTGTCCAAATGTGGAAGTGAGGCATCCATAGGTCATCCAGGAGTGTTCATAAATTGCAAAAGATTCTACTCCATCAATGTGCAACCATGAGTTACATTTGTAGTACACACATGTTATCCAAAAATATGTGAGTTAGGTTGATTGGCCATACTAAAAATTGTCCCTCAGTGTTCTGAGATGTGCAGGTTAGAGGGATTAGCAGGTAAATATGTAGGGATATGGGGATAAGGAATGAGTGGGACTGTATGTAGGGGTATGTAGGCATATGTAGGGATATGGGGATAAGGAATCAGTGCAGACTCAATGGGCCAAATGGCCTCTTTCTGCACTATAGGGTTTCTATGATTCTAAAGATCCCCAGGCAGCTGATTTGATGCTTTTTGCCCAGAATGAAATCAGAAAGAGGTTACCAAGCCCAGCTGTTGGGTGTAAAATGTACTGGATTTGAACTAACAGTTAGAGATATTCCCTCAGGGATAGTGGAGATAATTACCTGAAACACCCCCATCTCTTCACCATTCTCCCTCTTGTTCTGAAGCTTCTCTCATCAAAGCTGAACTGTTTGCAGTTTGTTAATCCACCAGTAGCTCCCACTGCTGCAAACCGAAAGTTCTTGAATGTAGACTCCAAATCAGCATCACTGTTTCCAAGAGAAATAAAGAATCAGCCATGATTGCTGAGTACCTGTTCCAGTGGAAAACCTCAGTACCAGCAGAGATTGTGGAAATTGACCCTTCAGCTATAAACGAGCATCCAGAAAATAATTACTTTTGACTTTCTATTTTTTACTTTGCCAAGTTTTAAGATTGGAATTCTGCAAAGCTTTATCTCTTTTTACATGCTTGAAGGAGGGAGTGGTTGGTTGTATGTATGTTATTGTTGCATTTGTGGTAAAAAGAAATATTTGTCTCTTTTTTTAAACCTTTTGTTAATAATTTCTGCATTATTATGAGTGATTTTTTTTTTCAAAAGGCTCCATATATTAAGGAACCTGGCTGGCTTATTTCTTACATTGTGGCATACAGTTAATTATGTATGTTGAATTAGCAATAACACCTTTGTAAATTCGAATTCTGTTATAACCAACTCAGGAGTGGGACAAAGAGAAGTCTGTCCACCTTCCATAATCTGATCATAACAATAGATTCATAGCTTATTGCAGCACAGAGAAAGGCCATTCATGCCATTGTACCTGTGTTGGTTTTCTGTAAAAGTAACACAGCTAATCGCATTATCCACCTTCTTCTCACATCCCTGTATTTTTTTTTCTCTTCAGATAATTATTTAATTCCCTTTTAAAATCCACATTTGAAGTTGGCTCCAACTCTCTGAGAGCACTAGATCACAACTATTTGCTATGTAAAAAAAACCCTTTTCCTCATGGTGCTTTTATCATTCACCTTAAATCAGTATCCTTCAGTTCTTGATCCTATCAACTCTGCCCAGACCCCTCATGATTTAGAATGCGTTAGTCACATCACCATTGAGTCTTCTCTCTGAGGACAATATGCCCATATTATCCACATAACTGAAGTTCCTCATCCCTGAAACCATTCTTGTGAATCTTTACTCCACCCTCTCTAATATCATCACATCCCTTCTATCTTTCTGACTTCTTTCCCCTCATGAACTCTAGTTTTCTTTTGATAGCTAATAACTATTTACCTCAACCACTTCCTGTGCTAATTAATTTCATATTCTAACCATTCTGAGTGAAAAAAAGTACTCCTTATTTCCCTCTTGGAATTATTAGCAATTATCTTGTATTGATGATCCCTTGCTTTGGATTCCTCCACAAGCAGAAATATTCTTTCCCTATCCAACCTTTATGTAATTTTATAGATCTCTATCAGGTTCTTTACCAAGTCTCCTCTTTTCTAATTCAAACTTCTCCATCAGTAATCTAACATCCTTTTAAATAATTGTTTTCACTTTTACTACAACACTCTTTGGATGGATATAATTTATGAAGGACTTTGCACCACACCCTTTGCAAGTTTAATATCACTTCACTAGAGTTGGGTAACTCTAAAATCCAGTGCTTTATCAACAATTTGAATTGCCTTACTGCCTTATGATGATATTTTTAATGGTTTCTTCATTTTTATCTTTAAATTTCTTTGTTCTTCAATCACATTGAGTTCTTTGGCCATTCTTCTCTCCCCCAAGCCCTTACAGTTGATTTTCTTATAGCAGACACAATGATCTAATGGTTATTGGTAGGATATTCTGGTCTCACTAAAGTCTATGGACTTTTACATGGCATCTCCACATTGTCACTGGGGAATAGACAAATCTGTTCCTGTGAGCACATTAAAAAGATAGAACAATGTTTGTTTGCATTCAGTGTTCAGTGTACTAAGAGCAAACTAAACCCTCTTGTCTTACATTACATGCATGTAATACTGTTAATATTTGCTACTTGTACAATTGCTACAATTTTTTTGCAAGTATATATTGGCCATTTTAGCTGTAGGTTTCCAGTTTGTTCAGAAATAGACAGCACTTTGAAAATGATGAGATAGCATTCCTCAAAACCAGACTTAACCCAATGGGTGGAATTGTGCAAAAATTAATCTTAGTTTAATAAGATATGTAACTAAATCCAAATTGTGACTGAAGAAATTACCCAGTTTATATATCACTGTGATTTAAAGAAATATAGCTAAGTAGATAAACAACATGTATCTTGCAATGTATAGAAGTCATCTATACTGCCATTTCTATTCAATATCCTCCCCAATTATAATGAAAATCAATGGGAGACTGAAGGTTGAGAGCACTTTGCAAGTCTTGGATTGCTTTCATTAAACCAACCATTACAGAATGATTTAGAATCTGCAGATTGACAGCACAGGAATAAATGGCACATAAGTTAAAAAAGAAGCCTTTTGTCACCTCTAAACTGGTTCACAAAGAAGATCCAATCTCTTAGGTGATAGAACCACAGTTAGATTCAAAGTGCAATATCGTAATCCATAAGCTATTATAAACCAGAGTGGATATCCAATAGGCAGGAAAGAATGAAAACACAAGATATGCTCTCCATGCAGTTCAAATATAATTCAAACAGAAGATTATGAAGAACTTTTTGTGTTCTAACAGTTATCGGTTATGATCTTGCCGACTTGGTGAGATGAACTGATAAAATTGCATGCAAGGCCAAAAGTCAGGTTCATGTCAGCTTTGGCAATGCATGCATTGTTCCCAATCCTGTTCTGCCAGCGGGATTGGCTCCATTCTCTTTGTGGGCATGAAGTTGATTTGCATGTTAATGTTATAATTTGCATGACATTAATGCATCCCATAGGGTAGCTTCCCCCTTCACTGGTATGAGGTCACACTGGTCTCCATTCAGCGGAAACCAGATGTGATAGCCATGCTGGAGGGATTGGTGGCTAATAAAATCCCTGGTGGCCAGACAGTGACCACATGTCACCCTGGCATAGCCCATCTGGTACCATGGCAGTGCCCAGTTAGGCACTATAAGCGTACCAGGGGCAGTGCCAGGGGGTGTGCCCTGAGTGGGGCCTTGTAAGTGGGCTGGGGGTGGGTCTATGATTGGGATGTGCAGATATGGCAGGGGCTTATGCAGTGGGACCATGTAAAGTGGAGTACAGGGAGCGCTATGCAAGTGGGAAGAGGAAGAGGGGGCTAATGGGAGTCCACCAGGGACTCATCATGAGGGTCCTTATATTCTGGTGCCAGTGACCAATGTTGGATGTGGGTGAAGAACATGCAGCTGATAATGACAGGAGGCAGGGGGTGATGTCCATTGTGAAAGTGAGGCCAGGAGGCTTCCCAGCTCATTGAGAGATTTAGGGTACCTTTAGGCAATGATGCTTGAGCACGCTGCAGCCAATTTTCCAGGCAAGCATTAAAAATCACTGCACACTCCATTCCAATAGGGGTTGGTTCAGGTGTTCAAAGCATGCTTTAAAGTGCCCTTATTAAAATGGCCTGTCAGGATTTCCTGGAAGATTCCATTGGCTTTTCTTAGACCCTACAGCTGCTGTGAAATCCATTTGAAATGCTTGGATGGTCAATTTCACTGGGGAGAGCCCTTTTAACATTGAAAAGTTAGCATCTGGTGACTGCACCCGCTGAAAATACTTTAATTGACAGGGGTATGGATTACTTAGCCACGAGAAAAGAACCTTTTATGTCTTTCTCTGCCTTCACAGTTGAATGCATCTCGACTGCTTTATAAACATTACAGTTAGAAAAGAGAAAGTTAAGCCCAGTTAAATATCCAATCTGTCAATCAAAGGATGGATGTTTATAAACATTTCAGTTAGGTTGGATATTTAAGGAAGTCTAACTTCCCCTCTTCCAATCGCAATGTTTATGAAGAGAACAACAACTTTCTCTGGGCAACAAGAACAAGTGCAACCAGTAGACCCCACTCTGGGCATGAGTCCTGAGATCAAACCCTTTCTCTCAGTCAGAGCTCACCCAACTCTGAGGTTTCTTGGGGGACACTCCCTCTTCAGACCGGCAGTGGCAGGTGGGCATATGGGCACAGCATTTATCTCCTTCACCCCCTCCCCCACTTCAGTGTACAAATGGGTTAGAGTATCCCTAACAGGGTTTCAGATGCAGCGCAAGATTTGCACTGGGGATCCTGGGTGGGGTGGTGGTGGTGGTGGAGGTGGGGGCTGGGAGGCAGGGGTTTAAGGTCTAAGATGGGGGAACGGAAGAGACCCAATCTGGAAGTGTCTCTGTCTTGCAGGGAAGGGATTTCCACAGACCTCCCTTCCCCCATTTCCCACCCTACAAAATAATGAAATAGCATCAAAAATAAATCACTTTCTAAATTACTTGCATGAAGCAGATGAATAACTGGGAGTTACAAATTGGGATAAAGGTGAACAGCAAAATAGTCTATGAGAGAAAGTTATCATTAAAAACAATTAGCTTAAAAAAAATCTGCTAATTAATCATTTAACAACACATGATGAACAGAAAATTAATTTTTCAAGGTCAGTCGTGTTGGTCATCCAAAGGTAGTAATAATCTCATCATTAAAATCCCAGACCTGACTGAACAAGGTATTAACTTTTTAAATGATGATGTGGGAGTGGAAAAGTTAAATTTTTCATTGAGGCACAGTGGCATAGTGGTTAACATTGCTGCCTCAATGTGCCAGAATCCCAGCTTTGATTTTTGCCTTGGGTGACTGTGTGGAGTTTGACACTTTCCCCATGTTTGTATTTTCCTTCAACTGATCCAGTTTCCTCCCACAGTGTGTAGGTTAGGTGGATGAACCATGATAAATGCGTGGGGTTATGGGGACAGGCCTGGGCACGATGCTGTTTTGGAGAGTCAGTGCAGACCCGATGGGCTAAATGGCCTCCTTCTGCACTGTAGAGATTCTATGTTTTAGTAACTAACCCAATACTTATGCAAACTGGGATCAAACAACCCCATTGTACCAATGTTCCTGTCCATCATTCTCCCAGCAACACTCCACCCCATCACTTTGTGGAATTAATCGACTGGACAAACAACATCTGACAAATTCAGACCAGAAACAAGATTACCCTAACTTCTATCATCTAGCTGCAGTATGCAGACAATGCGCACTGGCACAAATTCAGAGGCTGAGCTTCAAACCATTGCCGACACCTTCACCGTGGTATATGAGAGAATTGATCTCAGACTAAATGTCTGGGGGGAAAAGAAAATTCACCACCAGCCTGCTCCTGCCACACAAAACTGACCCTGACTATCATGATCCATGATAAGTTCCTGAATAATGTGGTTCAGTGGTTTTGGGGGTGTTTACAGCGCAGCATTTGATGGAACTCTGAGTAACAGCCTGCACCTTTTAGGATTTCTGTGCATATCCAGTATCCTAAAGGGACCATCAGAAGGGTAATAAAGGCAAACATTGACAGTTCACCACCCTGCCCCCGTCCCCCCAACCTCATAGCCAGTCTGCCACGGTCTATCCCCACAGTACCCTGTATGTGGCACATCATTCTCCACCCCACTCCTATTCCCCCATCCCTACGTCCCACGAAATATGTGTCTCTGTTCAATTCAGTGCCGTTGTTAGTTACTCTGGTTATTCCACTTGCAATTGGTAAGTAGTGAAATGAACATTTTAAAGCCTCCAGCGAAAGGCTTTGCATTCACTTGTCTGTGAAGAGTTTGAAATTCATTTTGTCCAGAGAAATCAGTTAGTGACTGTAGGTGAGAAATAATTGTGTTGTCCGCTGCAAAGGTTCTAGACCCTCTGGGTAAGATTTTCAATTGTTCTGGCCTTGGCTGAATAAATGCCTGAGTGCCGCTTGAAATTAAATTATTTTAATAGTATTAATCAAATAGAAATGCATAGAAGACCGTAATGAAGAAATGGTTTGGTTTATTAATTTATCTGTAATGGTTGAACAATTGTTAAACATGTTAGGATAAGAGTAATTCTGCTAGTGTTGTGACAGTATTACATTTCAAGGAGTAAATGTTTATTCTGAACATTTGACATTTTTTAATGCTTCTGAGTTGAGTCCAGCATTAATATATAAATTTTTTAGAAATTAGTGTTAATGTGTTTGAAGATTTCAACCTTGTTCTGATAAACAAATTGCATTCCATCTCTGCACGTACAATGTTCCTTGGTAGACTTAGCTTGACAAATTGATTTCACTCCAAGATTGCATCAGTCAAAGGGTTCACAAAATAGCCTACAGCGACTTGAGAACAAAAATTTCCACACCTCCGATAAGGTAATTTAAAACTTCTGACCAGAAATGTCAAAGCTGAAAAATAGCAATACTGCACAGCCCTTTCTTTGTGAAGATCATGGAACAGCCTTGGTGTTTATGAACAAATCAAGCAAAAAGGTAATGCATATGGTAAATTAGTATTCATTAGCAGAGAAAGAAAATAGGCTGAGATTATTTGGGCATTCACTTATTTATAAGGCTGATCAAATATTGGAACACATCACAGGTAGTTTTTCAACCATAACTTGAAACCAATTACGGTGCTCTTATATAAATCATTTGTGAGACCATGGGTGGGCAGAATTTTACAAAGAATGATCCTAAGTGTCTAGCCAATGTGAAAATGGAAGAATTGTAGATCCATTTTTTCGATGATTTTTTTTATGCCCAATCTTGTACACATAGTGCATAAAAAAAACTGGCCAGACCATTTCTAACTACTAGAGGTAGTTTTTGGGCTACTAGAGGTAGTTTTTGGGGCTAAATTCACCAGCCAGCAGCAGGAGAGTGCTCTATTGCGCATGTGCAGACCTCTGATGCCATACATGTGCAATAGCAACAGTAGATGCCTGACAGAAGGAGAGCTGGCAGGCCTCTCCTGCTGCAGCTAGTCTGAACACAATACCACCCAGACCCCCAACAATTATGAAGTACCATGGGGCCAATCACGAACTCCACGCTACCCAGAAATGCATTTTCTAGTATTCCACTCCCTCCCCCCCACCACCCTCCAGCTGCCCAGACTAATTACGCCCCTCCCCATCAGTCTGATGCAGAGTGGTAATAGGCTTTTTGCCCTCCCCAGTGATTGAAATGGCAGAGAGGTAGGGGACCTCCTCTTCATACTGATCACAATGCAGAGTGGCAGCGACCTCCCCCCACTCTCCTTCCCCGATCAGGCTGCCCTGGTATGGCCTTGCCTCTACAGGCCCCTTCCCATAAACCACGCTCATTCAGGCCCCATTCCACGCCAAGATGCCCAGGGGGCATTGCCAAGATGTCAGGCTGGCAGTGTCAAGGGACACTCTCTCTTGACTTCAGCCTCCCTGGGGAACATAAATGGCCTTCTACCAGTGAGGCTATCATATACAAAGCAGGTGTTTTCCTCCCTGGGAAAGATTCTCTCCTCCATAAAGATAAATGAGCCCAGATGATTGAACTTTGGCTCGCTAAACAGATGTAAATCTTCATTTAAATAAATTTAAATACATTAATCAGCCTCTCACAAGAACTGGGCAAGAGTTAACTGCACTGGAAAAGACTCCCATAAGAATGCAAAAGGCAAGGAATCGGGTACGTTTCTGATTTTGCTCCCACCGGAGCAAACCACAAACCGGTAAAATTCCACACCTTGTATGGAATATTATACAAAAGATTTGAAACTCTGTTTTGCCATGACAGTATTGGAGGTGATTCAGAAATGAGTGCATTCGGTATTTGAAAGAATTACTGTCTTCATCAATTAGAAATAACTAACAGAGGTAGTGTCAGGAAAATACATGATACAAGGGGAGGATATGATCTAATTCTTCACAATGCTGAGAAACATGTCTGTAGATGCAAGTATAATCCAAGTGAATGCACTAAATACCATAACTAAAATATTACATGGAGAAGGATTGTGTAAACATATGAAGTGTTTGCTAATAGTGTCAACAGTAATTTTGTGCATTAAACTGGTAGAGTCAAAGATTTAGCTAATTGGATTTGGAATGGAATCTGACCAAAATGGACACTGTCTGTATGTAGACCCTGGGGTAAATTTTCCCACTCTCCCCACCATGGGAATTGAAGCAGGCGAGGGTGGACCATGGACATTTCTGTTGACATCAATGAGGATTTTACAGTTTCGGGGTAAGTGTGGCTAGAAATTGTCATCTGTGTTGAGATATAGCCCCCTGTGAGCTGCAGCTCGCTATCAGTTCTCTCTGTTCTGTGGAATAGCATGTGGCTGTGGGTGTTGCTGCCATCCCTGTTGCTGCTCCTGGTGCTGAGGGTTACGTGTCTGTTGGTGTGACTGCTCCTACAGCTATTCCACAATATCCACGCCTCTGCAGCATAAGTTGCAGTTGTGAAGATTGGGATGAAATATATTCCAAGCTAGTTGAAAGTACTTCCAAAAAATTGAATATGGCCCTCAAGGTAGCGAGTACAGGCTCCCAAAACTAATCATTTAATCGCAAGCCTTTTACTGTCGCTGCCCAGAAGCTCAGCAATTTCAATTTTAAAAGGCTCCCCTGCATGCCAATTCCATTAAACAATCATTCCCCGCTGTTGTCTCGCCTTGTTGACCCTGGCACGTTGCAGAGAGCTTGGGAAAGCCAGAATGTTAAAATCAAATGTTTGCGTATAATATGCTAAACTGTTTGCACAATATAATGGCATTCCCGACAGCTACACAGAAATTTTTCGCTTGCCTGAAAACATACCCAGGTCAGCAATAGAAAGGGTCCTGAACTAATACTGCTTTTCAGAGGTTTAATTTCTGCCCACATCTGCACCTATCTGACCTTGGCAGCTAAAATTCTGCCCATTGATTGACATGAATAAGCCAAATGTTTTGTTTTCAATCGAGCTGAAATTAATGAATATATATTGCAAAGCTGGAAAATTGTTATAAAATTCTAACTGAAAATACATTGCATTTGTAAAATAATTGACAATGACATCTGGTCTAAAAGAAGAATGACAAATTCATGTGCTACTTTGCAAATAATTTAATTTCTCACAGTTAAGTTTTAACATTGAATCAACTATGTATTTAAGATAATGCTAATTATAACTTTAAGAGAATGTTCTCACTTCACATACTTTTAAATAGCTTTTATTTAAGAAATAAAAATAGGATTTATTGTTGTGCATCGCAGTTTGGTCCGACTGTGGTGGCATGTAAAAGCAGATATGACTTTATTCATCATTTCTTCTGGTTTTGGAATGTGGGATGTCAAACATTGGAGAGCTGCGATTATTCATTAGAAAATAATGTAATATTTATAAAAGAGCATTCCAAGAAGACACACAGATTTTCAATATATAAAGTTGGCATGACTGAAACTGAGCTCATTAAGGGCTGATAGCTTTCAAGCATGAATAGGAGAAGGAAGAAAAAGTTACCAACAGGGACAAAAGAATTCTCTTCCTTGATATGCAGTTAATTCTATGTCCAGTCATATGCCAATCCTGTCAGTACAGACATAGGAGCAAGACTAATCAATCTGCTTGAAAGATTGAACTACATCCATACTGAGAAATTGGCAACTGAAGACTAAACATATTTTCAAAACAGCCAAAAAATGGACCCAAAGAATTTGTGCAAAAAAAAATGCATATTGTATGTGTTCTGTTGCAGAGATATCTGGCATATACTTAAGAAGTTTTGGATCCTTCCAGTTCATTAATATACATCTGCAGACTGCCATCATCACACATCCCATTGATCTTCATCCATTCTTATTATAGTGCTCCATTGGAGAGAAGCCAGGAGTGTTTCCATTTTGTGAGCAGCGCCTTCTCAATTATCTTCAGCAAGTTCCAAAGAGTCACAATCTTGAGGAGCAACGCATATATTTGGAGCTGGTTACTTATGCGCTGCAAAATCTCAGAGGCAAAAAAAGACACATCAGGGAATAGCCTGCAAACCCTAAATGAACAGCAAAAAATGCAGAATAATAAACCAATGTTCCCATTACTGGGCTGGGCCTCTGAATGATTAAGATCTTAAAGGTGCATTGGAAACTTTCTGGTCGCAGTTTTTGCATCTTAAATGTATGCTGTTTGTATTGGTTTTCTTCCATTATTTTCCCTCAGGCTTTGCTTTCATTTGTATTTTTCATTTTGACTTTCTATTTCCAGTTTTGTATTTTAAGAGCTACAATTTCTGATTTCAAAATTCAGAATGCGAAAATTCCTCTGAGGTGTTCTGAATGTTTTGCAGAGGAAATGCAAGTATCAAAGTTAAATGGGAGGGAAAAATATTTGTACCTCAATTGGAATGCCAACAACTGCTCTTGCCAAATCACATCTACAGACCTAGACAGGACAACTATGGCATGTCTGAGGAGATCTCTTTCTGCGGGCTGCCTTACAATAGGAAAGTAGAGAAGGAAGTATGCTGTACATAGCCTGATCTTCAAGAAAGCTGCACCACAAGGTGGGAATAGCTTCAAAGATGACCATAGCACAGATTAATTAACAGTACAATAATTCTCATGGGACTATTGACATGACTTTTGTTGTGTGCCAACTTCAGGAAAAGTGTCAGGAGCAGAATCGCAAGCTTTTCACAACCTTTGTTGACTCCGCGAAAGCCTTCGACAGTGTCAGCCAACAAGGCCTGTGGAGGATCATGTCAAAGTTTGGCTGTCCCCCCCCCAGATTCATTCAGGTGGTGTACGCTAGTTCCATGATGGCACAATGGCCAGAGTACTGGATGGCAGACAATCTTCTGACATATTCCCAGTCACCAATGGCTTCAAACAGTGCTGTGTACTCACACCCACACTGTTCAGCATGATGTTTACTGCCATGCTGAATGATGCCTTCCAAGGCAGCATTGCTAGAATCAGCCTCAAGTACAGAGTGGATGGGAAACTCTTCAATCTGAGGAGACTTCAAGCTATTACCAAAGTGAAGGAGACTCTTCTGAGACACTCTGTGCCAATGACTGCATTCTGTATACTGGCTCAGAACCAGAGATGCAAGTCAGTACGGACAAATTTTCCACAGCTTGTGACAACTTTGGATCACCATCAACATTAAGAAGGCTGAGTCATGCACCAGCCTGCTCCTCTTGTACCGTACACAATACCCATTCAGACACGATGAGAATGCGCAAACTCCACACAGACAGTGAGTCAAGCTAGGTATCGAACCCGAGTCCCTGGTGCAGTGAAGCAGTAATGCTAATCATGGTGCTACCGTGCTGCCCCCAATTAGACAAGGGAGAAAGCACAGCTTTCAACCAGTTTCCTTTGCTGAAAACTTTCCCTGTGTCACTTGCAATTTATTTGCAGTGAAGGAAGACCAGAGTGCTATACTTCACCCATTTATGTTTCCAAGGGGTTTTGGGTGGGCCTATCTGTGGTAATGTCTAGCATTTTGCTTTTTGGTATTTCTTTCTTAGACCGTTACAATTTGTTTGTTTCTCCCCTTTACCTTTGAAGGTGGTCTTGTATTTTAAGTAGTTTGTAGTGCCTTATTTCAAATGTCAAAATTCAATCAGTTGAAATTTGAAAACCATATCATCCATCATAAGAAATGAACTGAGATTCCCTCTCATTTTACTGCAAAAGATAAAAAATATATGAAATAAAAAAAAATTGCAGACACTCTGTCTTGATACTCAAATGAGCCTAACTGTTTTTGACCTTGGGTAGAATCATAGAATCCTCACAGCGCAGAAGGAAGCCATTCAGCCCATCAAGTCTGCAATCCCACTCAGGCCCTATTCCCGTAACTGCACATATTTACCCTGCTAATCCCCTAACACTAGTGTCAATTTAACATGGCCATTCCACCCATCTTTGGACTGTGGAAGGAAACTGGAGCATCCAGAGAAAACACATGCAGACATCAGGAGAATGTGCAAACTCCATACAGACAATGACTCAAGCCAGGAGTCGAACCTGGGTCCCTGGTGCTGTGAGGCAGCGATGTTAATCAATGTGCCACTGTGTTTCTTATTTTACTTTTCAGATGGCTGGCTACAAATAAAACCAGTTTTAAATAAAGATTAGGCTGGCATCAGGGTTCTGAAGTTGCTTTGTTTTTTTTTTGGTGGCAGACATATCAGATATTTCAGTCAATAACCTTGTACCTGTCCCTTGCTGTGTCTTCAGATTAAGTCTTACCTAAAGAGCTTGGCTGGTTTAACTGGCCTATAGCTCTCAGTTTGCCACTAATCAACCAAGCTTCTCTTGGTTCCTGCTCATGAATTCTGAGTTTCTCACTGCCTTGTCTCCATTTTTTTTAGCACAGAGACTTTTTTTCCGATTGCTAGCCTGTCCTGCTCTGATTAGTTTTACCCCTTCTCCAAAACCTGCAAACATATAAACTCAAAATAAAACTCCCACAAATCTGAATGCTAGGAGGTTAGTGGATTGCAGTTGATTTTTCCCTCCTACAGGAATTCTGATTTTTGAGTCTGGCCCTTCACATATAGTGAATTTTAAAACTTATGTTTCACATTTCTTATTATTAGTTAAAAAAAACTTTCATGGCTGTTTCTCTTATAAGAACATAAGAACTAGGAGCAGAAGTAGGTCATCTGGCACTTTGGCTGATCTTTTTGTGGACTCAGCTCCGCTTACCTGCCCACTACCATAATCCTTAATTCCTTTACTGTTCAAAAATTTATTTATCCTTGCCTTAAAAACATTCAATGAGGTAGTCTCAACTGCTTCACTAGGCAGAGAATTCCACAGATTCACAACCCTTTTGAAGACATTCCTCTTCAACTCAGTTCAAAACCTGCTTCCCCTTATTTTGAGGCCATGTCCCCTAGTTCTAGTTTCACCATCAGTGGAAACAACTTCCCTGCTTCTACCTTATCTATTCCATTCATGATCTTGTATGTTTTTGTAAGATCTCCCCTCATTCTTCTGAATTCCAATGAATATAGCCCTGATCTATTTAGCGTTTCCTCATAAGGCAACCCTCTCAACTCTCGAATCCAAATCTCTTCTGCACCCACTTCAGTGCCAGTATATCCCTTCCCAAGTAAGGAGACCAAAATTGGACATAGTACTCCAGATATAGTCTCACCAGTACCTTATACAGTGCAACATAACCTCACTATTTTTAAACTCCATGTCTCTAGCAACGGAGGACAAAATTCCATTTGCCTTCTTAATTTACTGTTGTACCTGCAAACCGACTCCTTGTGATTCTTCAACAAGGTCCACAGGTCCATCAGCACAGTAGCATGCTGCAATCTTTTACCATTTAAATAATAGCCCATTTTGCTACCAAAATGGATGATCTCACCTATCTACCAGCAATGTACTCCATCTACCAGACCCTCACCCACTCACTTAGACTATCTCTATCGCTTTGAAGACTTTCAGCATCATTTGCATATTTTGCTCTGCCATTTATCTTAGTGTCATCTGTGAATTTTGACAGACTATACTTGGTCCCCAATTTCAAATCATCTATGCAAATCGTAAACAATCTGGTCCCAACGCTGATCCCTCAGGCACACCACTAGTCAAGGATTGCATATCAGAAAAATACCCATTTACTCCCACTGTTTGCTTTCTGTTAGTTTATCAATCCTCTATCTGAATGTGAGTACATTACTCATAACTCTGTGCACCTTTATCTTATGCAGCAGTCTTTGGTGTGGCATCTTATCAAATGCCTTCTGAAAATCCAGATAAACCATATCCACTACATGTGTAATGTTCTCAAAGAATTCACCAAAATGAATCAGGCATGACCTGCCCTTCATAATCTCCACAAGTACTATAACAGCTAAGTCTTCCTGTCTTAGTCTTTTATTGGGAATGTGCCTTCCACTAATCTGTTCCATGTCCCCTGAAACACTACTGCTCCCAAGTGGGTGTCCATTCTCTTAAAAATTTAAGTGCATATATCATCTCTTAAACTTATGTTTTCCTGTTTGTCCAAATCTGTTGATTTGCTTTGGGTGTTGTGAAAATAACTTTCATTTCTTTTTTTTAATTTAAATTGACTTGATAACCTGTCTAATCCAGCAGAGGGGAACAAAGTGTTGATGCTGATTGGCTGTCAGCAGTGAAGATTTGCATCTTCGGTGCAGTGACCATTTCCAGAAGGAAGACCTGAGCAAGACAGTCATTTGGGGAGGAGCTACTGTCAAGGGACAGTCAATCCCCAAATGCTAACCAAAAAAAAAGTACTGAGGATCACAGCAAGGGAAAGCCCTGGATCAGTGAACTTGCACATGTCGGTGGGAGGGAGACTGCAGCTAGAGTGAGATACCTGGAGCGAGGGTATCAGCAACTTGCAGCTGAATGAGAATTCGATGCTGAGGGAATGAGGTGTTCATCTTTGAGAGGTGCGGAGAGGTGGACTTGCAAGGGACACTTGAGGGTAAGTGAAAAGTAGAAAGAAATTGAACTATGCTATCACCACCAGCAGCTAAGTGAATGGCTGGTAACCGTTAAGTAATTTTTATTTTCTTTTTTCTCTTGGCATTGTTGTTGTTGTTGTTAAGTTAACTTAAGAGTTAAGTCATCCCCGACCCATGTTATACTTCTGTTGTGCGATATGGAAATTCAGGAATCCTCCTGTTGTCTCTGGTTCCTTCATGTGTAGGAGGTGTGTTCAGCTGTGCTCCTGTAAGACTGCTTGACGGCAGCGGACCTGTGGATGGATTCACTTTTCAACCTCCACAATGCTGAGGAAATCTGGAAAGCATGTTCAGTGAGTTGGTCACATCGCAAGTAAAAATTACTGAGGGAGGTTGGAAATGGGTGACCATCGGACAGAGGAAGAGTAGGAAGACAGTGCAAGGGTTCCCTGCAGTTATTCCCCTACAAGGTAAATATATTGTTTGGACACTGTTGGGGGAGGTGGCTCACTGGGGAAGATGGCAGCAGCTGGGTTCATGGCACCGTGGCAGTTGGGAAGGGCTTAAACTAATGTGGCAGAAGGATGGGATCCAATGCAGGAAGTCAGAGGGAAGTGAGAATGAAAACTAAAGACAATAAAGAAAAATGTGGAATACAGAGAAACCAAAGACGGAAATCAATATGGGCTCTGGTATATCATATTTCTAAGAGGTCAACAAATGCCAAAAAAACAGGCAGAGCCTGAAGGCTTTGTGTCTCAATGTGAGGAGTATTTGTAATAAGGTGGATGAATTAACTGCACAGACAGATACAAATGGATATAATGTAATGGAGATCATGGAGACTGGCTGCAGGGTAACCAGGGATGGGAACTCAACATCCAAGGGTATCCAACATTCAGGAAAGATAAAAAAAAAAGGGATGTAGCTTTGCTGGTTAAAAAGAAGATAAGTGCAAAGTAAGGAAGGACACTAGCTTGGATGTTGTAGAATCTATACGGATGGAGTGACGGAACATCAAAGTAAAAAAAAAAATGCTAGTGAAGCTGTGTATAGATCACCCAGCAGTAGTACGGTGTTTGGGAATGTTACAAACAGGAAATTAGAGATGTGTATTGTAACTGTACAGCAATTATCCTGGGTGACTTCAATCTGAATATTCATTGGTCTCACCAAGCTGCTAGCAATGCGACAGAGGAGGATTTCGTGAATGTATAAGAGATGATTTTCTTGACCCATATGTCGAAAAACCAACCATGGTGCAGACCACCATAGAGTGGGTATTGTGGAATAAGAGAGGATCAATTAGCGACCTTTTGATGTGAAATCCTTTGGAGACAAGTGACCATAATATGATAGAATCCTTCATTAAGATGGGGAATGACACAGTTAAGTCAAAGACTAGGTTCCTGAACTTGAGGAAAGCTAACTTTGATGGTCTGAAACGTGCATTGGTCAAGATAAACTGGCAAACAATATAAAACGGGTTGACAGTGCATAGGCAAAGGAATACATGGATGAACTTCAACAAGTGTCTAGCATAAGAGTAAAACAGTGGCTCATCCATTGCTAACAAAGGAAATCAGGGATAGTGTTAAAGCCAAAGAGGAGGCATATAAATGGGTTTGAAAAGGCAGCAAACCTGAGGACTGGGAGAAATTTAAAATCCAGCTGAGGTGGACAATCCCATCACCACTTCTTTACTGTAAGAATGTGGTATGAAAAAAAAATCACTTCCATATTGGCATTTTCAAATAGTAATCAGTACTGGACTATTTTTAGGTGGCAATATGTTGTAAAATTTTATTATGTTTGCAGTAAAAGTGTAGAAGGAAAAATGGAATGTTAGGGATTATGTAGTTCCAGAACAATTTGAAAGCAAGAGCAAGTATCATATTTATAACAAAACTGTCATGAATCTGAGTAATGGATACTATGCTAACATATGCAGGATCCACAATTGACTAGAAAGTATTTGTAAAAAAGGAGACAACTTGTATGACAATTTGGGCTGAGTGGCCATTTTTATGTGAGGGACTTTCATCCCATTTGATGAAAAGACATCTTTGAAAAAGTTAATTACTTTGAATGTCCTGTATTAGACTTACATAGTTGTTTTGTTCTAGGTTTGGAGTTTGCAACCATTAATCTGAAATGAGATAATTCAAGTTGTCCCATCTATGAGTTTGTTTGAAGAATTTTGACCTGCAGAAGTATAAAAAAAATTCCTGTGTAGAGAATATGCAAAATTCATAAAGAAAATAAGGTTTTTATAGCTATGCTGGAAAAAGTTCCCATAAATTAATCATAATGGACCATACCTATAAAGCATTATTGCAACATTAATTTCTGTGAATAGTATGATGTACTTTGTTGGATTGTAAATAGGTTACCTAAATTAAGTGTCATATTATTATTGCCCTCTAAGCTAGTGGAGAAAATTCTCCAAGGTACTCAAGCATTGTCCTTCACTTTTGTGACAATCTATTTTTTAACTGAGGCATTCAATAAACTCAGACTGTTTTTTGAGTAATAATGAACCTGATTCTTTTAACAAGATCAAATGTAAATGTCCTTGCATAGTTTATAAATTACTTTGTTGCAAAATCAGGTACTTGAAAATGCAATTCAGCTCATTTATCTTCAGTTCAAGACATAGGATTCTAAGATAAAGTAAAGGTGTAAGTAAACCTTTCTGCTGATTGTATTTTGATTGAGAGAGCTGTGGCAGAAATCTGATTGATTGGGGTAGACTTAATGCAATTTCAGGCTGACAGCAATGAAGTCAATCCTTAGAATTTGCCACTGGCACTCAGCCAAATGTTCTTATCTTTACCCAGGGTTTTGCTTTCAGATTTGTAATGATTAATTGAATACTTTGATCATTTATAAGTTAAGACACTGAATTGATATATTCAAAATTTCTTTAACAGGTAACAGAGAAGGAAGTAGACTCGTTTCCCTTTGTGTAAAGGCTGATAGTGTAACCATTAATATAATTTCCTCTACAATACTATTCCTTTGATCTGTATGGGTCAAGGTCATGTTGTGCACTGCAAAAAAACTTTGAATCACTTTTTAAACTAGTTAATTGTAATCACTAGGCTCATATTCAAATTATATTGAGACCATTTGATTTGCTTTTATGAATGTTTTCTTTACAGCAAAATCTATTAAAATTTTATTGATCTCACCAAGGCATTTGCGTGTGTGTGTGTGTGTGTGTGTGTGTGTGTTGTGTTTGTGTACGATCTATTTAAGCTGTAGGAAGAAAATGGCTGCCTGCTGAAACTGCTTCAGTTCATGAAAATGCTACTTTGTTGTTGATAGTCAAGTTTGTGTCTTTATATGTCCTGATTGTGAACAGAATTCCCACTTATCTGACAAAGGAGTAGCGCTCTGAAAGCTAATGGCTTTTGCTACCAAATAAATCTGTTGGATTTTAACCTGGTGTTGTGAGACTTCTTACCTCGTTGTTGGCCAGGGGCTGATCGGGGCAGGAACATTCTACAAACCCTGCTTAAACTGCAGTAACCTAAAAATTGAAACTGACTTGAACTGGTTAAACCTTTTCAGTACTGTAAAAAAAGGTAAAGGAAGCATTGTAAGGCAAAATCTCTTATTTAGCCAGTGAGGTAATCCCACCTCGGAGCCAATGAGGGGAAAGTTCAAAACAGGCGAGGAAGTTTAAATCCAAAGGAAGAGGCAGCATATCTCGGAAACAAAAAGTGACAGGTTAGAATGAAGATTCAGAACCAACTGCAGTGAAATTCCAAAGATTAAGCACACATAAGACATAGACCTTGCACCAAGGATATAAAGGCATCATCCAGGAGGAAGACAAATGCTTGGTCAGCAATTGTTCCCCTTTCACAGGTATTATCTTCATATTCTGCGATTATTCAGGGATTGTCATGGAAATCAATGGGAGTGCATTTAGATTACATAATTTTGATACACACTGCATTCTTATGTTCAAACCAAATGTATGATTTATATGTACACAGCCTAACAACAATAATAAAGTAGATTACTGACAGAGACAGATCTGCCTCCTCTTTGAGATGAGCTGATTATCGTTACCAGTAAGATAAGGGCAACAATGTCAACAATATGTAAGGTCAGTTATCACAGCATTACAAAGCAGGGAGGTCAAAGAGTGTTGCATTCTATCACAAAAGCTCTGTGGCATAATATTTTCTTTAGTGGTGTCATATGCCTGCAAGTCACCCACGTGACTTTCTCACCTCAGCTCCAAAGTAAAGAGGCACAAAGTCCTCACTGGAGAATTGCTCTATGCTGACAATGCTGCATTAGCATTTCATACCAAGGAATGCTTACAGTAATAAATGGCAGACTTTCTTCTACTTGTAAAGAATTTGGCTTGTCAAACAGTATTAGGAAAACAAATGCTATGGTCCAGCAAGTTGCGATGCGTTATCCAGCAGCATTAGCAATGTGACATTCAGAGTTGTTGATCGCTTCACATACTCAACTCCACAATTAAGAGCTAGATGTCATATGAGCTGAGGGGAGGTGATGGTCTAATGGTATTACCCCTGGAATATTAACGCAGAAACTCAGCCAATGTTTTGGGGATGTGGGTTCAAATCCCGACCTAGCAGATGGTGGAATTTAAATTCAATAACAAAAATCTGGAATTAGAAATCTACTGACGACCATGAACCCATTGTCGGTTGTTGTAAAAACTCAAAGAACAAAACAGCATGGGAAACAGGCCCTTCGGCCCAACGAGCCCGCACTGCCACCCCAATGCTCCCACCTCTACCCGCGATCCCTGTCCATGTTTATAGATCCATGGATTAAAAACCAAATTTGAGACAATTTAGGGAGAATTTGTTTTGCCAATTAGCCTAAGAGCACATCTTTGGGATGTGGGAGGAAACCGGAGCACCCAGAGAAAACCCACGCAAGCACGGGGAGAATGCGCAAACTCCCACAGACACAGGCCCAAATCCATGTATCTGCACAGCACAGCGATAGTCACTGAGCTGTTGTGTTACCCATCAAATGGTCCAGGTCAAGCGTACACTAACGACGTGAAGCACTAGGATACTCTCGAAAAAAATCCAAGAGCAGCCCTCTCACGACCCATCGCGTGTATGCCCCTCGTTAGACAACAAGGTGGACCAAAGCACCTGTAGGATAAAAACAAGAACATCAATATCATCATCTATTTACACACTTCCCAGGGACTCCCAAGGCTCATGATCCGTATTTTAAATCAGTTTTCTATACCCCTCCATTCCCATTCTGTTCATGTGCCCATCTAAGTATTTCTTAAATAACTCCAGATTATCTGCCTCCACCACTTTATTTGGCAGCGCATTCCATACCCCCACCACCCTCTGTGTGAAAAAACTCCCTCTAGCATCCAAATTATACCTTACCTCCCCTACACCCTAAGCCCATGACCCCTCGTGCTATTCGCGTCCATCCTAGGAAAAAGCTTAACCCTGTTTACTCTATCTATTCCCCTCATAATCCCGTACACCTCCATCAGATCTCCTCTAAGTCTACGTCTTTCTAAGAAAAACAGTCCCAATTTGCCTAACCTCTCCTCGTAACTCAAACCTTCCATACCAGGCAGCATCCTGGTAAACCTCCTCTGCACTCTCTCCAGAGTCTCCATGTCTTCTGGTAGTAGGGCGACCAGAACTGGATACAGTATTCCAAATGAGGTCTAACCAACGTTTTATATAACTGCAACATAAAAGGCCAGCTCTTGTACTCTATACCCCTTCCTATAAAGGCTAACATACTATATGCTTTCTTCACAACCTTCTCCACTTGCTCTGCCACCTTCAGAGACTTGTTCACCTGCACCCCCAGGTCCCTCTGCGTTTCTATACTCTTAATAGGTCTACCCTTTATCATATACCTCCCCCCTACATTCTTTCTCCCGAAATGCATCACCTCACATTTATCAGGATTGAATTCCATCTGCCATCTGTCTGCCCAAGCTACCAGCCTATCTATGTCCTGCTGCATCGCCTGACAATGCTCCTCATTATCCTCAAGTCCAGCCATCTTTGTATCGTCTGCAAACTTGCTGATCACTCCACTAACTCCCTCTTCCAAGTCATTTATATATATTACAAATAGAAGAGGCTCCAGCACCGAGCCCTGCGGCACACCACTAGTGACCGACCTCCAGCTAGAAAAACACCCTTCCATTATTATTCTCTGTCTCCTATTACTAAGCCAGTTAATTATCCATCTAGCTACCTGTCCTTGTATCCTATTAGCCTTGACCTTCTCAACTAACCTCCCATGAGGGACTTTGTCAAACACCTTACTAAAATCCATCTAGATGACATCAACAGCTCGCCCTTCATTCACCGTTTTCGTCACCTCCTCAAAAAATTCTCCTATTCTGGTCACCAAACATTTTCAAAGTAACTTCATTACAATCTGAATTTAAGTCTACTTGTGACTTTATTAGACTTTACATTACCAGAAGGACGTGGAGGCTTTGGAGAGAGTACATTAAAGGTTGCCTGTATGGAGGGTATTAGCTATGAGGAATAAACTGGATTGTTCTCCCTGAAAAGACCAAGGAACAACCCGATAGAAATCTACAAAATTATGAGAGGTACAGATCGGATGAACAGTTGGAAGCTTTTTCCCAAGTCAGAAATGACAATTACAAGGGGGCACAAGTTCAATGTAAGGGGGGAAAGGTTCAGTGGAGATATGCGGGGGAACACAGAGCATGTGGGGGCTTAGAATGCATTGCCTAGTGAGATGGTTGAAGCAGTTACGAGAGCTACATTTAAGACTTATCTTGATAACATATGAACAAACAAGGAATAGATGGATTCAAGTGGTTGGTCCAGGTAGGGAAACATGATTGGCATGGGCTTGGAGGACCAAAAGGCCTGTTCGGCTGCTGTACTGTTCTTTGAATATTGTGACATTACAAAAGGTGCTAGATAAATGTAAATCTTTTATTTATTTTCTATTTGCCTTTTTAAAACGTATCCTTCATGTCAGTCAAAAATCGATTCTGAACACTGCATCCTATTGCAATTTTCTAACTGGCCAACAATGTCACTGTTGAGCTCATATTACGTTGTATACTACTGGCTACGAAATTCATTTAAGAGGTAAAAATCAAAACATGTTTCACATTTATTCAAAATTACAAAATTAGGATAATTGAATGTTACTGGGCAAAAAGCTTGCCAGACTTTCCAGACACTGATCCCCTTTTTCCACAACTTTGTATAAAATAACACTGTTTACAACATTCCAACTACATTCACTTTTTTGGGCTTTCCGTATAAACACATTGCCACAACACATGGGCACATTCTATTAATACATTAGATGCTGAAGTTCATATCTCCTTTCCGATCATGAATTGAAACGAGTGCTCAAAACATTTCTCACTGTTATTCCAGTAGAACACTATAATTGTTGCCTTTCTAAACATCTTCTGATTCTTCCTAAACTGCATGTATGCCACCCCTATTTGCAACCTTACATGTTGAAAATGAGACTCACTGCAAAATTTCCACCCATGATACTTTCTTTCCCTTGAGCTAAAAAACATCAAATCCCTTATCTTCCCCAATCTTTCCTTATACTCACAGGCTTTTAAAACTAAACTTGGTATCACCAACTTACTTACTGATTTACCTTATCCTCTTTTCTACTCTTTCCACCATTTGTGATGTTCTGCACTATTTGCTTTGGCCTTCATTTTAAAAAAAGTGACTGGACCATTGAATCTTATACATGTGTTCATTTCAGTCTTAAAACAGATAGCGATTAACATTTTTCAGTTAGACCTCTAGGTTAAGACAGGACCTTTTAAACATTGTAGAATGCAGAAAAACTGCTGTAAAATAGCTATTGTGAAAATCCTATCATTGTTAGCAAAAAAAAACCAACTCAAATATTACATGAACACTGCTTTATACATTTATGAGACTTTACTCCAAATCTCACTGACTCTAAAGCCTGTGATTCAGGTGCATAAGAAAAAGCTACTTGTGGTTCCAAGTATAGTCCCATATATAGCAAAATGCTTTAACACCTCATCCCATTTACATCATTTGAAAATATAGATTTAAATTCCCAACTACAATGTAGAAAATAAGTTCCACTCTGACAGTTACACCTTGCTCTGTTGCACTAACACCAAGAACCTAAAATTGAAAGCATAATTCTTGCTCAAGAATCAAAACCTGAACAATAATTTGCTTACATTAACCATAAACTTTTGAAATATTTTTTTTCTCTGTCACAAATAACTTCTATGTTGATAGCATATTTTAGGCAGTAAGTGCACGATATTCCTTCCGTCTACAAGCAGCAAATGAACATTCTCAAATTTTGGGAAATGAAATACAATTCAAAGATTGAAGATACAAAGATGCACCAAAAACTGGAAAGCAATACTTTGAAGAAACAGGTCACTGTTTGCATGTCACTATTTTGATGTTGGGGGGTAAAATAAAGTGCATTCTCTCTGTTATTCTGTTTTCAGTAACTGGTGCATAAACAGACAAATATGCATCCTTGTATGGGATTGCAGGTAAAGAGAAAATTGCTATTTGTAGTCTCAGATCAGATGAGAAATATCACAAGTATAACATGTAAGAGAAACTTTATAATGCTACTACTGCTCAGTGGGAATATTTGCACATCTGAGTGAGGAAGTTTGGCATTTAAAGCCAAGTCCAGCGAAATTAGCACATAATCTAAGCTGACACTAACGAGAGAGTGCTGCATTAACTGAAGTACCATCTTTAGGACAAGACATTAAACCAAGGTCCTGACTGTATGTGCAGTAGGTTATAAAAATTGTCATACCAATCATCCAAGAAGGGAAGATGTCCTGGCAACATCTCTCTCTATGAACCAACACCACAAAAACAAATTACTTGGCCATTGATCTGATTGTTGTATTTAAAAAAAAGCCTACTTATACCTACATAGCAATAGTAATTACACTTAAAAATAATTCACTGGCTGTGAAGCCTTTTGGGATGTCTCTAAAAGATGCAATATGAATCTGAAGGCAAGCTCTTTCTTTCAATTTACTGATCTGAAACAATAGAATAATCACAACCTCATCATCTTTTAGTTGGAAGGCTGGTGTTATCAGAGCACTTAATGAGCACCAATGTCAAAGTGTATGTATCTGGTAAGGTGGTTAAGAACTGATAAAATACAACCAGCTTTATCACAAAAAAAATTTAGTGCACCTTAGAAAAGTGCTACTATATTAGGGACATATAAAATCCTTTTTTAAAATTTGTCACACAGAGATTAACTGGTATAGGTCTGAAGAATGGATGGCATATTGCACTTCAGAAAAAACATTCTGAATGTTAACATGCGCTGGACCAACCAAGAATTGGGTAATTTATAACTTGGATGTTGCTGACTAAATTATATCATTACCCCTTTCTAAAAAAATAAGAAATAGTCTTTTCTCTCCCTCCAGAGAGAGCAATTCTCAGACTTGAACATCAGAAGAGAGGCATTGTATCCTACCTGTAATTCTGTTGAATGCTGGTTGGCTTCAGTCGCTATCTATTGCATATTGTGATGCAATGCTCGCCATTGTTTTGAGAATAGAGAAATTATAGTGGATAGTATTAAAGGAATGAGATCACTGATTTACTACAGTTCATATGGTTTCTTTTTATGAATGGATTGATCTTGCAAACCTCAACCCAAAAACCAGCTAAGACTCACCTGTACACTAAATGGAGATGAAGAAATTGAAAGAAAAGTTCAGTAGATCCAGCAGCACCTTTAACCTGAAAAACAGGTTAAAGTTTCAGCTGTAGACTCTTTGCCAGAATTTTTCTGACAAAAGCTCTCCATTTAATATGTTAACCAAACTTCCTGGTTGACTTGCTCACAGATCTGCTGTTAGTCTGCAACATTTTCCATTATATATGTTTTAAATTGGTTATTTACAGACAACATTCTGAAATACTAAGGAACCTCCTCACTATGTATACTCAGATCAGGTATTGCCATCAGCCTTATCACTTTTTCACTTATATATTTTCATCTATTGCATTTAGTGAGCCCACTTGGAAAAGTTGAGAAAAGAAGTTTGACATCAGACTAAAATTACTAAATACTATTATTAATTGGAAAATAGCCAATGATGAACTTATAAATCTGATTCAATCCTTGGTGCCTGTTAAAATTTGTTAACTGGTTCTCACAATTTGTGATGTCATTACAGCCAGAGGATTGAATACAATATAGTGTCTTTTGCCAACTATCTTATATTCTGTATACAATGCAAACCTCTCATCACCGAATACTCAATACACACTGCGCTACCCTGCCACAATTTACTCACGCTTCAACCTGTGACCTTGGTGAGCCAGTACAGTAAAACAAAAATGGAAGGTTCCTCTTTAGGGTATGACAATGTGGGTTGAACAGTCCTGCCCTTTGTACAGTACACTCCCTGCAAAAGAGATAACTTTGTTCCTGCCCATCAGATCTCATTTGTCCCCGATCCATTCATTCCACTCTGCCACTTACGTGAGTCGGGCCCAGTTCACAACAACTTTTTTTTGAAGATTGCCTGTATTGATTCGGAGTTTATCTGGGCATCAGGCTCACTAACGTCCTTTAGGGAAGGAAATCTGACGTCCTTGCCTGGTCTGACCAACATGTGACTCCAGGGCCACAGCAATGTGGTTGACTCTCAAATGCCTTTTGGCAACTAGGGTTGGGTAATAAATGCTGGCTAGCCAGTGACACTCATGTCTCACAAATGAATAAAAAAAAGGCTGAAATCAACACACACGCCAGAAAAACTGCAGTTGTTACCAAGCTGAGTAAGAGAATGTAGAAAAGTAGAAGCCTGACTGAGAACATTAAACTGCGATTCAACAATGCCTGTATCTTCAGTATTTTATTTCTATAGTGATGAAACCTGGTTGATACTTGGGCCCAAAACTTCTAGACTTTCCAGTGTGCAATTTGGGAGGGGGGGGGGGGGGGGGGTACTTCATTGATGTGCTGGGAAATCCCTTCAGGAAGTCCCAAGGTTAGGATTCACCCAGCAATTGTCCTGAAGTACTGACTTCCTTTGAATAATTCTGCTGGGCTGGGAACTGACAGAAATGATTTAACTCACTAACTTTGGATGGTTCTGCCTGTTTTACACTGATAGTTACTCTGAAAGAGTTAGAAGAGAAAAATCTAAAGCCATGCAGGGGACCCACCATACCATGCCCTGCTTCTGGTCTGAGTCCACTTTGGCTCCAGTCCCTCCCCTTCCCACTCCTTGTTCGACCGCGCCCCAGTCTCTACTTCTCTTGAATCCAACCTCACTTGATGGGGATGGAGCCTAGGGTGTGATTGGATGAGATGTGAGGTTCAGCTGCCACTCTGCATAGGAATCGGAGGGAGAAGGAGGGAGCCAGTGATCGGGGTGGTCTGTTGTAGGGGTGGCTAGTGGGGAGTGATTGGGACTACAGGTGGGGTGGAGGTGTTGGCACCATGGGGGTGATCAGAACTGTGGAGGGTAAATGTTGGGGCTGGGGTGTGGCCAGGGTGGGGGATTCAGTGATGGACCTGGAATGGTCCTGGGGCCAATGATCAGGCCATAGGAGAGGTGGAGGGCCAGCGATGTGAGATTCGCGGGGCTGGCAAGAGATCAAGCTGCCCAGCAATTGGCATACCCGCTCAGCATGCTGATTCAGAGGGAATAGGCCCTGCCCACTGAAATGTAATGATATTCATATGGGTGGTCTCTGCAGTACAGAGTGCCAGAGATTCTTCTCTGAACTCCCACTGAAAAAAGACAACATGAATTCCTCCAATTTTTACGTAAATTCAACACCTAGAATTTTTCTGGGAGAATTCCAGCCCTTATTTTTTTGGATGAAAAGTCAAAGCAATCTTAAAATATATTTGTCATCTACATAATGGAATTTGATCTTTTCATTCTTTGCTGTGTCTCACATTCTGTTATGATTTTTGTTTGAACACTACTAAACATTTTGGATGCTTACAATCTATGCTCAGCCCTTTCTTCTCAATCTGCAATAAGGATGATATCATTGGTATATCATATTATTAAAGTTGTAACCTCCAACTAACAATGCAGAAATATTTTCAAACTCTCTCAGAAGATTAAATTAAAGTGAATAAACTTGGAGAGAAAGGAAACCCTTGTCCAATCCCTCTTTTAAACTTCACAAAATTGATAAGATTGTTGCTAGACAGGAGAAAGACTAAATGGCTTCTATTTTTGCTGTCTTAGATGTAAGCCTTGGTATCTCTTGGCAGGACCAAGTTACCAATTCATGGAGTGTGCTATTCCATCAGAATGCACTCATTGCTGAGTCAATGATTGGTTTAGCCACATTCCTTATATGGATGACAGCCTATATCCAAAGATATTCCGTATGATGAACTCTAGTCACAACCTCTGCTATAAGGAGACCTGCAAGCAAGATATGAAAATAGTAGACACTGATACTGATAACTAGGAGTTGCCAATAGGTGTGACAGCTGGAGACTGAATGGAGGGACATTTGAAGAAGTGACCAGAAACCAAAGGTTCAACTAGCAGACAAGATTGTCCAGGGAAAACAGAGGCTTGGAAATCCTGTATATTTTTGTATTGTCTTCTCCTTTTAGAGAGTATCAAGCCACAGTGGACCTCCAGAGCCATATCAGGCAATGCTTAATATAGAGTTAACCACCAGGGCAAAAATCAACATCTTCTAAGAAGGAATACTTTTAAAAAATGTATTAATCCACAGGATGAAGTTTGCACATTCTCCCCTCGTCTGTGTGGGCTTTCACCAGGTGCCCTGATTTCCTCCCACGTTGCAAATATTTGTGGGTTAGGTTGATTGCCCATGCTAAAGTTGCGCCTTAGTGTAAGGGGGACTAACCAGGTAAATCCATGGGGTTATGGAGACAGGGCCTGGCTGAGATTGTGCTCAGTGCAAACTCGATGGGCTGAATGATTCCTTTGGCACTGAAGAGATCCAATGATTCTTTTTTGTTTCTTAATTTGGGTATTGCTGGCTAGGTCAGTATTTTATTACACATCCATAATTACCTTTGAGAAGATGGTGGCTGCATTGCTGCAGCCCATCTGGTATACATATACCCACAGTGCTGTTAAAAAGTGAGCTTCACATTTTTAATCCTATGATAGTGAAGGAATGGCAATATAATTCTAAATCAGGATGGTATTTGATTTGGAGAAGAACTTGCAGGATGGTATTTCCTGCATCTGCTGTCCTTGTCCTTCTAGGTGGTCGAGGTCATGGTTTTGAAGGTGATGTTGGAAGAGTCTTGGAAAGTGGAGGGTGCAAATGTTGAAGATGATGAATGGGATGCCAATCAAGTGGACTGCTTTGCCCTGGAGAGTGTTCAACTTCTTGAGTGTTGTTAAGCTGCACTCACCCAGGCAAGTGGAGAGTATTCTATTACACTCCTGTCTTGTGCCTTGAACCGAACAAATAATATCATTGCAACAGAAAACAAATACCAGAATGCTACCGCCCCGCTGGGTGAAGGCCAGTCGGCAGAAATGTCCATTGACCTTGGACGGGAATTTCTCGTCTTGCTTGAGCAAGATTATTGTCCATCGTTAACCGACTTTGAAAGGACAATGGTGAGCTGCCTTCTTGAACTGCTGCAATCCATATTGTTTTGATATACCCACAATACTGTTAGGAAGGGAACTCCAAGACCCAATGACAGTGAAGGAACAGAGATATATTTCCAAGTCAGGACACACTGCGGCTTGGAGGAGAACTTAACAGGTCGTAGTGTTTCCATAGAGTATGCTGCCTGTTCGAAGTTTGAGAAGATGTTGGAAAAGAAACAACAGGATTATTTATTTCCTGTGGCATGATTGTGCAGAGCTTCATGTAAACTGTGAGTAATAGCGTGAATGCATCATTAAGGTCTCATTTTGTTGATGCTACAATCCGTCTTTCTCTTGTCCTTTTGTTTCTAATACTCCTGTTATAGTCATTTGATTTATGAGTAACTCAGTCTCCACTACTATTTCTTTCCTTGGCCATTATTACCTTCCCTATCCACTCTCTATTTCTTCATCTTGTAAAGTAAATATTCTCAAAACATCAGGTTAAAGTCCAACAAGTTTATTTGGTAGCACAAGCTTTCGGAACGCTGCTTCTTCATCAGGTGAGTGCAAGATTTGTTTCACAAACAGGGCATACGTAGACACAAACTCAATTACAAGATAATGTTGGAATGCAATTCTTAACAGGTAATCGAATCTTTATAGGCACAGACAATGCAAGCAGAGAGAGGGTTAAGCACAGGTTAAAGAGATGTGAATTGTCTTAAGACTCACAGTCCAACCACTCTCTTGTAGTTGAGTTTGTGTCAATGTATGCCCTATTTATGAAACAAATCTTGCACTTACCCAATGAAGAAGTAGTGCTCCGAAAGCTCGTGCTATAAAAAAAACCTGTTGGACTTTAACCTGGTGTTCTGAGACTATTAACTATGCCTACCTCAGCCCAACACTGGAAACTCCACTTCATCTTATAAATTTTATCTTGTCTTTTGAAGAAAATACAAGGGAAATTGTTGTTGGTCTTTTTCTTAGCTAAGTGATCCAGATGCTTGAACTAAAAGTCCTCACTCCCTAATGAACCTATTAACCCATTTATTTTCAAAAAAGAGTATTGTTCCAAATTCTGGTACATTGATACTAACCAGTTTCTTACGCAGTTTGTGCATCTTACATTTAGGGGTGAGTTCTCCCCACCCAATATCTAACTATACGATAATATAACTGAAGTATGTGACAAAAATGTTGTATTATGATCTGAACTAGATGTGCATATCTTTTACATGTTTAGTCTGCAGAAATATTCTGTGAGCTGAGACCAGACAAACCAGTTAAGTCCCACAACCATATAAATTCATAAAATATGTCTATTTTCAACTCTCGAATCAACCTGACACATGGGGTTTTACAATGGAAACTGGATCAATCATTGTAAATTACAACAAACCATCGAGTTCCTTTATTTTGCAATGTCAGAACAATATTTATGGTTGAATTTGTTTATTTCAATGACTCAACTTTTCTGTCTAATGATATCAAATAATGAGGAGGCTTTTATACTTCTGTACATCTCTAATCATTCATTATTTGATGTAAAGAAGCTCCTAATTACATTTGTGTATCCTTCTTCTCACCATAACAAAACTTTTTCCCTCCAAGTTTTCTGATTTCAGAAACCAGACTGACCTTGCAGCTTTCGCTAGGCATGTCTTTTCTTGGTATTTTTTTCGTAATCTTCCTCTATTCATTTCTGGCATGGCAGCTGGACCCCACCAGAGGCTTAGCAATATGATGGATGTTATGTCTTCTGGTTCCCATAAGTTAGAAATAATCACAATTCAGACTCAAAATGTTGGAGCCTCATTGAGTGCATTTCTTACAGCTCTCGTGTGGCTGGTAGACTGATAGACTGATACATTGTTACTTTCCATAAAACAGCAGTGCAGCAGTGAATCTGACACCCTGGGATATATATGACAATTAGTTCCTCATTCTTTACTAATAATATAACAACATAACAATGGGTGTGTGAGGTGGTTATTAATTACCGAGTCAAGCTAACAAATTATTATCGTTTACAGCTTTTCAAACAAAAATTTTGCCAATTGCATTGAAGTTACATTTTGGCTAGGAACCTTTCTTAAAAAAAAATTCTGGTTGCTCAAATAAAAAGCATTAAATGCAACTCACTTTCTAAATCCTTTCTGAAGGAAAATGTCAAAATTATATCCCAAATATGAGAAACATGAAAAGTGTTGAAATATTCATATTTTCAAGGAAAGCTTGGAATAATAAACCCATCTCTATGCTTTCTTTTGTGATGTTTTCCACAAATGGAATATTTGATCCAGTTTCCATTGTAAAACCCTTCATGTCAGGTTGATTCAGTGTGAACTGTTCTCCCAAAGAAGAACAGTTGAAAATAAACACATTTATGTAAATGGGTATGGTTGTGGGACCTAACTGGTTTGTTGCCTCGCATGGATGAAACTCTCATTTGAAAGGCTTTGTAAAATAATATGTTTTAAACATATGAAATGAGCGCCAAAAATTAAGCTGAAGTATGGATAAAATAATAAACCATATCTCATATCAGCGGTGAAGTGATGGTACTTTATCGTTGACCTCAAAAAATTGCTTAAAAAGGTCTAGTAATCTCAACGGCAGAGATTTCCACTTTCTTCATCTTGATTTCATTCCACTGTCACCTGTAGAAGATCTCTTGTCTGCTTGGGTTGATAAAGAATGAGGCAAAAACCTTTCTTCGTGATTATAATGTATGCAAGTGGTGCAATGACACTTGGCTGATCCTATCAGATTCAGTGCTGACTGATGGTTCATTTGCACTTCCAGCCAGCATATCACATCTGATACACTGTTAATAAAAGCACTTGACTTTTTTTTTCCACATTTCTTTGCCAATATGTGCTGAAATTAGAGATCTCTGCAGACAAAGTATGAATAGCGATAATATGCTACGCGAAGAGAAAATAAAACCTGTCATATGGCAATATAGTGATCAGAACTGTACAAGGTTCTCAAGGAATATAGGAAATAGGCCTTTCAAGTCCTTTCCACGATTCAAATAAATTATAGCTGATCTACCTTAATGCTATTTTCTCACACAATTCCTATACCACTTGCCACTTTTAATATTGGCACAGTAGCATAGTGGTTAGAACTGCTGCTTCACAGGCCCAGGAACCTGGGTTCAATTCTCGGCTTGGGTCACTGTCTGTGTGGAGTTTGCATGTTCTCTCCGTGCTTGAGTGGGTTTCGTCCAGGTGTTCTGTTTTCCTCCTACATTCTGAAAAATATATAGGTCAGTATACCTAACCAAAATAGGTGCCAGAGTGTGGCGAGTAGGGGAATTTCACGGTAACTTCATTGCGGTGTTAACGTAAGCCAAACTTGTGACTCATCAATAAACATTATTTTATCTACAAATCTATCGATGTCTCTCTTGAACATATATTTCCACAATCCTCTGTGGTAAAGAGTTCCAAATATTCACCACTCTGAGTGAAGAAATTCCTTCGCATCTCAGTCCAAAGCGTATCTTGAGTTTTGGCCCTCCCACCAGGCAGAGCAAATATCCTTTCTCAATTGATCCTGTTGAATGCTGTAAGAATTTTGTAGGTTTCAATAAGATCACCTCTCATTCTTCTAAATTCTAAGTTGGAGTAAGACATTTAAATTTTTAAACTTTAATCTTTATTTAGTAATGTCGTAAGTAAACTTACATTAACACCGCAATAACGTTACTGTGAAAATCCCCTAGCCACCACATGCTGGTACCTGTTCAGGTACACTGAGGCAGAATTTTGTATGGCCAGTGTCCTCAGCCTAATCTTCACTCAAATTCACTTGCAATACAGGTTAAAAATTATTACCTCCCTACTTGCTGGCTGCACCTGCATATTAGCTTTCAGTGACTCATGAATGCTAATAGTCAGGTCTTTTTGAATATCACCACTCCCCTAGTCAGTCACCATTTAAAAAGTAAATATTGCGCTTTTGTTTTTTTCTACCAAAATGGGTAACTTCATATTTTTCTATACTATATTCCATCTACCATGTTCTTGTCCACTCATGAAGCCTCTTTTCATCCACTTCCTTGTGTTACAAAATTGGCTGTAAACCCCACTGACATGACATGATGTCAGAAGAGGGTGAATTCCCTCCGTGAGGAGATGATACAGCAGAATTCCCACTAATTATATCATAATGTATTGTAATGGGCTTGCATCATGGAAATCCCATTACCTTTGGGTGGTGTGAGGATAATTGAGCAGGGAAATCCTGCCTCGTTAAAGCTATTTTGGTACTCCCCTTCAATTCTGCATCCCCATCGCCATACCTGCCCACCAAAAACAAGGGATGGAAAATCCCATCTTTTGTTTTTTTTGGCTTGTTAACCAATTCTCAGAACATATCTGTATATTACACATAATCCCATGTGTTCTCATTTTCCTTACTAACTGTTTCTAAAAGACTTTATCAGAAGTGTCATTTAAACAAGTTGTGATGAAGCTAAAGTTCATTTATTAGTCACAACTGAGGCTTACATCAGCACTGCAATGAAGTTACTGTGAAATTCCCCTGGTTGTCACACTCCAGTGCCTGTTTGGGTCAATGCATCTAACCAGTGTGCCTTTCAGACTGTGGGAAGAAACCAGAGCACCCAAACGGAATGCGCACAGACATGGGGAGAATATGCAAACTCCACACAGACAGTGAGCCAAGTCGGGAATTGAACCTGGGTCTGTGATGCTGTGAGACAGAAGTCCCAATCAGGCTGCCACTGTTCTGCTGTAGCCTAATTTCCTGATCTTTAAATTCATCCCTCCAGAAATAAAGTTTGGTTTGTTTCTTTTGATTGGTGTTGCTGACCCGTGGCACAACTTTTAGTAATCGATGCATTTATATTCTGAGATCCCTGGTAACAAATGTTGACATACACTGACATATGTCCGCACAATTCATTTTGAAACTAGACAAATAATAAAAAACAGTCATTACTGTAATTTAAGCTGACCCGTGTGTCAAACGCTTAAACATAAATTACAGCTTATTTCAATCACTTTTCAGCTAATAATCAAGTTGTGGTTAGAAGGGAAATGCAACCAACCTATGAAGTATTGCGGTATTCATGGCTCATTCTGGAGAATAAGTATTAGAAGGGAATACATGGATAGTTCTACAATCTGTTAAGAATTGCTTCCAATTAACCATTGAAGGACATATATAATTGGAAGTCAACTCATATACATTTATCAGAGGAGAGTGATTTAAGCAATATATTAGAGGCTCTACTCAAAGTGTATGAACATAAAGCCAAGCTGGACAGTGGTTCCATTGAATAAATGACAAATTAAAAATAAAGAAATATTGAATGCTGATTATCAGATCTGTCAAGCTCTTTCCACATTAATTGAAACATTCAAAGATACTAGTTCAGCAACCAGAGAAAACGTAGCAACATAGGAAACAAGGGCAGGACAAGGCCATTTGGCCCCTAAGAGTTTGCATTACTATTCAATATCATTCATGAATGATCTGATTGTGACCTTAACTCCTACTTTTTTACTTGCCCACCTTCCTCACTCTCACCCTAATAATGTTGACTCCCTTGTTAATCAAAATCTTCCCAACATAGCCTTAAATATAGTCAATCTCATTCTCCACTGCTCTCTGTGAAAGAAAATTCCAAAAACTAATAACTGCACCAACCCATCTCCCCAGCCATCTGACAGAAGAATTTCCTTCTCCATTCTTCCACAAATGTGGGAGGCCTGTTATTTTTAAATGATTTTTTTCCTGATGAACAATCAGACAAAAAATAACTGTTGCAAATGGTACCACTTTTCAGAGTTAGGTATTGAAGAGTATAAATCTAACAGTGGGCATTTTTTTTTTAGAGGGCAGGATGGAGCTACAACAGCAAGGTTGCTAGTCACTGAGAAGCATTGAAAGTCTTGATGATTATAGTACACAAAACAAACAAAGCACCCACAGTAGTTTGTGATGCAGAGATCTACAGGAAAAGAATCAATGATCTTGAACCTAATTTCTCACTGATTCTTGGAAGAAACATTATGCACTTGAAAATAAAAATGTACGGATCATTTGGGAAATGGATTCTTACTTCTTGCACTCTTTTTGGTCAGAGGAGGCAACTTTTCTGACTTTTCAGACTCCACAAAATTAACATTGCATTTTTTACAAGTAAAAATAAATAACAAGCAATGTCACTAAGGAGGATGAAATGTGAAGCGAGAGCCCACTGAGAATGCATTTATATGAGAGTATCAAAGGCGCACACATAATAACGGAATTCTGACAGCACAGAAAGAAGCCATTTAGCCCACATGTATTTGTATCAGCGTGAATATAAGAATAGGTAAACAGGATATGGCTAACTGATCTTGTTTCTGCTGGGACATGTAGCAAATTATGATGGGGAGTGGGTGAGTTTCATTTTAAAGAGAGTAGGAAAGGTGCAAGTAGATGTTTTGCAAGTGAGGGCAATCAGAGAGACAGTCAGTCAAAGTAATTGAAGAAGAAATGTTACAGAATAGCAATGCAAAGGTGGTGATATGTAGGCTCCTTCCAGTTATGACAGAGGATGATGAAACATTGAACAGGATAATTGGTCTCAAAATGTGGCTGAAGACTTGTGAAGAGGATCGGTTGCAGTTCATTAATAACACAGATACGTTTAGAGGCAGAAAGTGTGAGACTACGACGTGACAGCAATTATTATGAAAAAGATATGAACAAGACTGGAACATTGCTAGGGAAAATTGGGAAAATTAAAATTAAAAGTTATAGAAGAAAAAAGGAAGAGGTCTTAACTAACCAGCAAATAAATCAGGGGAAGAAATGCATAGGCTAATGATCATGACTAAATGTTTCAGAGTTAGCAGTTCTAAAATAAAGCACCCAGCTGTCAATTAGATCCTGTCACGAGTACAGTGCCCAGTTTTGTTCCTTGCAAAATAATGAATGACATAATGACCTTGAAAAATGTCCAGAGGAGAAATGGGAGAATAGATGTGGCAGAGAATTGGTTTAGTCATTCATTGCCAGATCTGACTGAGCCACATAAAGCACTATCAGTTCATGCTTTCATTTGCTAAAATTGACCACTACTTCCCGATCATCCTGGAATGCAAAGATAGCCTCTCAGCTTATTTTCTCGACAACAAATTGTCTTTTTAAACTTTTCTCCTTGTCTTTTTCATCTTCACCTTAAATAAACAAGTGGAACTGGTGGATTTCTCTGTTATTAAGGTTGAGAGTATTCAATCAGCTGCCACTCTCTGCGCTTCTCCACACTCACCAGTCCAAATCTCCTCAAAGGCTGCTCCTGCTCTAGACCTGAATGAGTATATTCCTCTAGTTTCTGTCCTATCTCTCCCATCATGCCCTCTTTGAACTCAATTTGTCCATGACACTTACCTCCTGTTCTCTCTCAACTCTATTCCCAATAAATACTGACCGCAGAACTTCCTTTCTCGGCTTCCATGTCAGCTGATATTATTAACAGATCTCTCAGCTAGGTACTGTGCCCTCCACTTCAAATCTACAATCATCAACCATCTCCTCAAAAAAAGCAAATGTTGAACCTTCTGTCCTTGCAAACTGCTGACCCATCTCCAACCTCCTCTTACTTTCTAAGCAACTTGAATATATTGTCATCTCCCATTTTTCCTGGAACTCCATCAGACCATTCAAATCATGTTTCTACCCCTACCAAAGTATCAAAACTGTTCTTATCAAATTCACAAATGATATCCTATGTGACTATAACAAAGGTCCCTCTTCATCCTTCTTGACCTGACTGCAGCCTTTAACATGGTTGACCACACGGCCCTCTGTCAGCGCACTCTCACTGCTGGATCTGAGAGTTAGAATTGCAGAGAACATAGAACATAGAACATTACAGCGCAGAACAGGCCCTTCGGCCTTCGATGTTGCGCCGACCAATTAGGAAAAAGCAGTGACTCTCTAACCTAAACCATTCCCCTTTCATCCATAAACTTATCTACTAACCTCTTAAACGCCTCCAAACTTGGCGCATCTGATGCGGGCAAGGCATTCCATACCCTTACCACCCTCTGGGTAAAGAACCTACCTCTGACATCTGTCCTAAAACCACCACCCTTAATTTAAAGCTATGTCCCCTCGTGCTAGCGAGAATCCCCTCGAGAAGGGGATTTGCACTTCCTGTCCAGTAATCCCCTCTGGCCTCATGCCACTAACAGACTGAAGGTTGTCGGTCTCACTGCATTCACTCATCCCCAAGTGAAAAGTAGTCTATGTCTCATGATGCAGAGTAGCTCACTGATGCTCCCACACTGCCCATGCAGCCTGGCTGCCCCCTAAACAGGATTCCAGGAGCTCCTAATTACTGCCCCTGTGGTGTGGCTGCCTGCCATCTCGCTTGCAGCTCCAACAATGAAGAGCACTCACTCAGCTAATGTTTGAACGCTAACCCAGTATGGAAGAACCAAAAAGTGATGCTTCATTGGCAGGTAGTGCATCTCTTTGGACCAGTATGAAGCAAAGGTAAGGTGTCTGACCCAAACACACCCCTTAAACCCGAATGATGACAGTGAGCTTCATATTCAGCCCTGAGCCTCTGAAATGGTGGCTCACCTCAGAAATGACAGTTCCAGGATTCTTATGTCAAGCTGCTGTAAATGGTGTTGGCGTATCACGCTGATGCCAGCTGAATATTTACTGCAGCCTCAATAATTGAATTATTAAAGATATGCTGAAGCATTCAAATTATGTTCCCGCCTTTTCCCGGCTTGTTCCACATCACTCTATGGGTGAGGTTAGTTTAAAATAAAAAAAAGTGATCTCACTAGCGGAATTACATTTTTCCGGACTCTCCACATTTTAAGCCCACACTGCCATTCCCACGGACAGAAATTACAGGCTCAAGATTTTGCCCAAAAGGAACCTGTGCAGAATTATTTGTTGTACTGTTTGATTGAAGCAAACTGCCAGAGATCAAACATCCCAGCTATAATCACTTACAATTTCATGTGTGTGTGTTTAGAACATTTTATTTCAAGAAAGCCAAACTATAAATAAACAGCTTTCAAAGAAATAAAACTAGCAAAAATATTAACAACCACTGATTTAAGTGTAAAATATTTCAAATTTAAATTTTGCAAAATAGAAATGTAATTTGCTAGTTTTCATATTGATGTTGTAGTGATCTGTATTATTTAGAAGGTATTTACAGGAGACTAAATTGATGGCTTACTTGGGCACAGCTATTTGACTGCTTCTAGTCCTTGGATGGGGCAACTTATTCTGGATAAAGTTGTGCAAGGATTAAAACTGTGGCAGCCACTTTCACCATGCCTAAAGTTCAAACATTTTGACAGACTGCCCATGCCATTTCTTGCTGCAGAGGTTGGACTTTGACACATACACATCTTCATTAAATTCCTTGTTCTACTTTCCATTGTCTGAGTCCAGGGAGCTATTGGATAAAACTTCACAATGCATCAATTAGCTAATGCAAAGCTTGTAGAAATATTGAGGATCCTTGAGAATGTCTATGATTTGACCAGCTTTGTTCCTACAATGCTATCACTTGTTTCTGCAATGTAGATTGGGACTGATTACTGAGTTGATTGCTATAATAATGGTTCTTATGTAAAAGGCTGAACCAGCTCATCCTGTGCACCTCCCAGGTACAAAGTGCAGCCAAGCTGTTGAGAATTGCCAGCTGAATTTGGAGCTTTCAAATTCTGCTGAAATGGATGTAACTGCATGAATAAGTGGCTGGTATCTACTGAGAGGCTTACTTTGCAGCTGGCTGAATAATTAACTGAGTGCCTGCTTTCAATGGAGAAGCTACCTTTGCACATTTAGTCATAACACGTTTGTGCAGCATTAGCCTGAAGTAAACAGATCAATAGTTTTATTTTCCAAAGACGTTTAATTAAAGTTGAATCACATATCATCTTTCCCTTTCAGCCTGCTTTAAATGTTGTGTTTCTCGTTGTGTACTGCTGCCACTGAAGTTGAAATAAGTAAAAGTCACTTATCCAAGAAAATGTTTTTGCTTCTTTCGTGGCACAGCACTTGGCTCTGAATGCTTCCTACAATCTTTCCTTTACAATCAGCAGTAAGATGTGCAAATAGTGGCCTGTCTTCTGACTATAAATTGAAATGGGTTATTAAAATAGAAGATGATAGAGGAATGCTTTTCAGCTCCAACCTGCTTCTGGATCGCAAATCTGTATTCTGGATTTGTGATAAAGTTCTTGTTCCAAACTCTGATTCTCAGTCTTCCTTTTCATCAATGACTTACCCAATGATTTAGTATAAACTGGGTCTGTTGGTGCTAGGTACTGTTAATTCAAAACTCCTGATGGGAATTTTCCTTCTAACTTATTGTAACGATATGCGAGGCAATAAAGAGAGGCACCCATTCTGTTCCCATTTACTATTGTATTTTATGTTCAACATTCAAATATCAGGAGTACCTTTAGTCACATAATATTAACCAATATTAAATATTATATTTTTACGTGTCAAGTTTGCTCCTTTTTTTATCCATCGACCACTGCTTCCTATTTTTCAAGTCAATCACTTTGTATTTTAACGTTGTTCTGCCTCTTAAAAGTTTTTTTTTATTCCTTCATTGGGCAGGCTGGCAGCATTTATTTATTTACTTATTGCCTGAGGGCATTGAAAGTCAACCACATTGCTGTGGCTCTGGAGTCACATGTAGATCAGATTAGGTAAGGACGGCAGATTTCCTTTCTTAAAGGACAAAGAACAAAGAACAAAACAGCACGGGAAACAGGCCCTTCGGCCCAACGAGCCCATGCCACCATCCCAATGTTCCCACCTCTACCCACGATCCCTGTCCATGTTTATAGATCTATGGATTAAAAACCAAATTTGAGACAATTTAGGGAGAATTTGTTTTGCCAATTAGCCTAAGAGCACATCTTTGGGATGTGGGAGGAAACCGGAGCACCCGGAGAAAACCCACGCAAGCACGGGGAGAATGCGCAAACTCCCACAGACACAGGCCCAAATCCATGTATCTGCACAGCACAGCGATAGTCACTGAGCTGTCATATTGCCCATCAAATGGTCTAGGTCAAGCGTAGACATGAGTGAACCAGATGAGTTTTTTCCAACAATCGACAATGGTCATCAGTAGATTCTTAATTCCACGTTTTTTTTATGGGATTCAAATTCCACCATCTGTTGTGGTAGTACTCGAACCCCACAGCCAAAACATTATCTAATTTTTTTGGATAAATAGTCCGTCAATAATACCATTGACTATCACTTCCTTCTATATGCTAATTGTCTTGGTGATCATGGGGTATCTTTCATAAAAAGTAGCTCTGTCATCAGAACTCACCCCTACTCCGAACAAGTCAGAGCCAGTTAATGCTCAGAGGGCCATTAATTGGCTGAAGACGGTGCCCTATCTGAGGAGGAAGTTCTGCCTCTGGGACTGGATAACCAATCTAACTGTCTGACAGTTCTTTGCTCCTGGCCTGCTGTCAGGAGCACTGGTCACTGATGGGATTGCAACTAGTCTCAGAAAATAAAGAACCAAGAGCCAGATGAAAGGTAAATCTGGAAGGGTAGTCTGCAAGGCCAAGACAGGGGATCCTAAGGCTGGTGGAAAGTGGGAGGGAAAGTCAACTTTATCAGCTGTTGCTTGGAAGCCAGCCTGTGAGAGACCATAAAATTCAGTCCATGGTGTTCGTGCTTTCTTAAACATTAGCTCAACGATAGGGTGATTTCATTATGATTTCTTGACGAGCATATGTTATTGTGCTTTTTTCAGTAACTAATTAGGCTGCACAGTGATTAATACTGCTACCTTACATTAGGGTCCCGGGTTCGATGCTGGCTTTGGGTGAGAATCTGTGTGAAGTTTACGTGGTCTCACATGTTCCCATATCTGTGCTCAAGTTTCCTCCCACTGTCCAAAGATGTATAGGCTAGATAGATTTGTCAAGCTAAATTGCAATTAGTGTCCAAAGATGTGTAGGTTAAGTGGATTAACCATAGTAAATGCATAGGGCTATGGGAATAGCATCAGGATCAGCCTGAGTAAGATGCTCCTGCTTGCAAAGAGTTACTGCAGACTTGATGGGCTGAATGGCATCCTTTTGCACCATAGGGATTCTATGAGGTTCTAATTACATCCCATTTAAGACTCGATCTTATCTCCTGAAGGTCAGCATGGTGTAACCATGACAGTTCTGAACACACAACAGGAAAGCCACATAATTCAGCTCCATATCAGCAGTAGATTCGATACAATGGATGCCAGTGTAGGAGAAAAATGGTGTCCAGCAAGCTCTTAAAACATTCTTGCAATGTTTGTTCTGGGCTTATGTGGATGTGACAAAAATCAGCAAACAGGTTGGAATGTCAATCAATATCTACTGCTGATTTTACACTCAACTGATCATTTCACGGTTGCTGTGGTAAAAGTTTTTTCTTAAACATGTTCTAAACATGTATTCAGCCGCACAAGCGGTATTCTATTACTAGTTATTGAGGGCACAACCATTACTACCTGAAATAGAGTGACCACCATGGTATTTAAAAGCATCATCATTCCAATTAGCTCTTGATTCTTGTTGGGTTTTGGAAGGGATGGTGTTTGTTGGAGTCCTGGAACATTGGTAAAGTCTTCAGAGAGTAGCATTGGATGTTGGGAAAGTGTTACCTGTTACTGAGTCCACCTTAATGGGAGGGTTGAGACTGTCTGCTGGGGTTGGGAAGCCGGTGATGATTTCAGTGTTGGGGAGGTGTAGGCTGAGGGTGGAGGAGCACTCAAATTTTCAATGTCCTGGTTGTTGTCTTTGGTGGTGCGGTGGGAGAAACAGGGGGAATGGAAAAGAGACCACCCAGACCTGAAGAAGTATTCAGAGTGAGTCCCCCTTGCATCTGCCTGAGATGGGGAAAGGTGAAAATGTCCACTTCCCACCTACCATGCACCCACATCTGCCAACCTAAAAACTGAGGGTGGACGGCATATGTCTTTAAGTGGGCATTTAATGGTCTTAATAGGTAAATAGGTAAGTTACCCCCTGAAGCTTTGCCCATCCAAGTGTGAAATTGATCCTGGTTTGGGTGGATGAGTTCCCAGGGAAAATCCTGTCCATTCTATTCTACATTCCTATGTCAGAACCTGCCTTGTGGGAAGTGTAAAGTTCTACGCTGCAGCGCTGTATTAGAAGCAAAAACACGGAACTAATATCTGAACCATCACAGAAAGTCATTTTAAACAGCTTAACAACTTTAATAAAATAGCTTCTGGATGGATTTAGCAAGAGAATGCCAAATAATATGTAAGAATGTCACACTTTATCCTCATTGCAGTCTATTTTTAAAATATAGTACATATTAAAGCACTTTTAGTTTGCTTTCTCTTTGTGTTCATTATTCACTTATTGTACTACTTCCCTGATGCTATTCATTTTTTTTGTCACATTGCACCTGTAACACATTCATAGTATCCACTCTCAGCCCATATCTTGGATTAAATCAGTGGTGGATAAAGCTTTAGGTACAATGGAATAAATTAAGCATCCGCAAAAAAGGAACAATATGACTCATTCCTTAAATAGTCTGATTGACTGACAACTCTTTGGTAAGATAACAGTTCCTTTTCCATGTTGCCATGAAATTAATTTTGTATAATTTATTGTATTCTCTGCCACAGCAGAGGGTATTTAATGTGATGCTTTTCCAAGTTGAAAGCTTTGCTGTAAACCCTGTTATTAAATTATTTTTACACACCGTATCTGAGACTTCGAGCTTCTCAGTATTTGCCTGCAGGCTGTTTCCATCAAATTCTGTATTGATAATGTCACAGAGGGCTTTGGGTCATTGTGTGCAGCTGCATATGAAGAAAATTGGGAGCATTTTTTATATTGCTGATAAAATCATGGATTCTTCCTTTAAATTAAAAGTGAATGTAAAAATTCACCAGTGCCTGGGTAATGCTACAGAGAGAATGGTGTTTTCCATTCTCCGCAGTGGTGGAATTCACCATTGGCAGGAGGCAGGATCTTCTGTTCCCACCACTGTCAATGGGGTTTCCTGGAACTTTCTGTTCCCTGGGAACCTGTGGGAGGAATCCCCAGCATGGGCTCAGTGTAGCAGTTCAGGAAAATCCCGGCCGCAGTATATGTGTCCTGCAATTGTTGATGCGTCGAGGACATGGAGGGGGGCTAGGGCAACTGTTATATAATGAAAATGACAACAAATCTTGGCTCAAATAAGGACCTGAAATTCAAAATAAATGCAGAAAAATATTACAACAAGTTACAGTAAGTTTAAAAAATTTAACATTCAATAGTTCAGGTGAAATAAAAACCAAAAACACTACTCAGCAGTTCTGGCAGTGTCCGTGGAAAAAAAATGGTCAATGCTTCAAGCCTGAATGATTCTTCTTCAGGACTAATGGATTATAAAGCTGGAGGGTGACTGGGAAGAATAGAAAGGCGGGGATAGGTTGGAACTAGGCAGGGATTGACAAAGATCTGCAATATTGTGCTTTTTTCAGCCCAGGTGCAATAACCTGGTTTCCTCCCATCGGTCAAAGATGTGCAGGTTTGATGGATTGGCCATGATCAATTGTTCCTTAATGTCCCAAAATGCGCAGGTTAGAGAAACTAATGGGTTAAATGTATGGGGATATAGGCTTAGGGCAGGGGAGTGGGCATATAAGATGCTCTGTCGAAGAGTTGGCATGGATCTGATGGGCCAAATGGCCTTCTTCTGCATTGTAGTGATTTTATATAGCTGGTTTACTATTGCTTCTTGGCAGTCATTAGCTTCTATTTATGGTACATAAAATAAAACAAATGTGATCGAGCAACAGGATGGGACACTTAAATCTCATTAACGCAGCAATGCCGGAATCTGTTGGATACTACTTTGCCTTGGCAAAAGCAAGCAGTCACATTAAAATGCAACTTAAGTGATTTTGTCTAGTGACTATTAAATATAATTAACCTGCCTCAGCACTTTTATAGGACAAGTAAAATATGCGATGTAGGAAGTTTAGGACAGCTTGAATAACTTAGCAATTCTCTGTTTGTACTGGCTCGATTCCAGCAGTCGAGAAGATGATAAAGGCATTTACAATGGTCAGAATCAGGATTCAAACTTCAAAGTAAATTCATTTACATGACTAAACATTGTCCTTACTATTTGTATACATACAAGCAGCAAGTTCTGAGATTTATAAAAAAGTTTGGCTTTTAAAATCAATTCAGTGTTTTTTTTTCCCCCTTCAAGTACAGAGCTGATATTGTTGCAAAGGAAATTCTCCTAAACAAATAGTTTAAAATGTTAATGTTCAGGTTTGGTTCAGCATTGAAGGAACTGTCTGGCCCAGAAATTCTGTGAATTCACTACACACGTAACAGTAGCAGGCAGGAAAAAGTCAAGCTACCTTTAATTAATAAATTGGTCTCTTCTGTTCAACTATTCTTTAGGATTAAGGATCTTGCTACAGATTTTATTTTGCCATCACAATGTGAACACCAACTTTGAGTATCTTTTAAAATAGTAAAAAAAAATCCCAAAGCACTTACAAGGTATATAATAAATATCAAGATAGGCATTTCCCATGAAGAGCACTTCGGGATGGTGGAGACAGTCCACCTTTGGCTGATGGCAGGGTTCAGGTCCCATTGCTGTCAATGGGTTTCCCATTGTTCACACTCTCTATCACTTGTCAGTTACCATTTGTGGGACTGGAACATCCTGCTAGCAGCAAAGGCCAGAAAATATTAGCCAATAACTTTCAGGAATATAAATATAACATGGTCAACAGCATCTCATCAGCAGGTCAGTTAACAGTTGTGGACAGAACCAGAGTTAACTTTTCATGTCAGTGACTTTGCATCAGAAATAGAAAATATTAGGAAATACTGTAGGTGCTGGAGATCTAAAATCAAGCCAAATAGTGTTGGAAAATTTCAGCAGGTCCGGCATCATCTGTTGTGAGAAACAGAATCAATGGGAGAATTTTCCACCCCAGCCGTGAGGCTTTTGTGATTGATGGGATCAAGGAATGTAATCTGAGGAAAAAGGTTGAAAACCTGCCAGTGTAAAACAGTTTGCAGCTCCCTCGATGGTGGATTAATGGTAGGTCAATTATCATATCAACACATGGTGTAAACATCATTTGCATTCAGTAACATTTTATGAATATTCTTAAAACAACTGCTTGCTGGAACCTCCTCATACCTTCTGACCTTGTGTCACACCTTCAGGAAATCACATTGGCCTGAAATCCATTTAAATATGCATGGTGTACGCATGTGGGGACTGACCTTTAGGGAATTGTTCAGTTCCCACATCCCAATGACAGGAAGATGATGAGGTTTACTGGATCCTGGATGAACATGCGCAAATCATCATGGGTGGAGTCTTGACCTTGATAATACCTCTACGAAGCAGCTTTGGGAAGCAGCAGTCTTGGCTTCGCTAAGACTTCTCACCATCTTTCAAGAACTTTGGCATGGGCATGAGCATTCTTCCAGGGATTTTGGCATGGGAGATGCGCTGTAGGTTATAAGGCAGCAGGAAGTACTGAGGGGCAACTGGTTGGGTTGAAGGGGTGTGGTGAGGTTTGGGATGATGGAGATTGTGTAGGTCTGTAGTGCAGATGTACAGGTAAATGTGCTGAAAGGGAGGGATTGATGAAATCAAATGCTGTCTCCTGGGCTGCTAACTCTGAGTAGGTTAACCTCCCTCGGGAGATTGCGGAAGTCAAAGAATGCTTGGGAAGGAAGGAAATGTCCACATTCATCCAAACATCTAGGAAGAAGAAGGATTCAGGTTGGATGGTGACAGTAGGGAACTTGAAGATGATGCCAGGGAGATCAAAGGTGATGTCAGGTAGACAGGGGTTCAATTTTCATGGGGGAAGAAATTGAATGATTGCAAGTGGAATTTAATCCAGATAAATGTGAGGTGATGCATTTTGGAAGAACTAATATAAGTGGAAGTTATACAATAAATGGCAGGGCCATCAAGAATATAGAAACACAGAGGGGCCTAAATGTGCAAGTCTACAAATGTTTGAAGGTAGCAGCACAGGTGGAGAAGGTGGTGAAGAAGGCATATGGTATGTTGCCTTTATAGGACAGGGTATAGAGTATAAAAACTGGGGTCTGATGTTGCAGTTGTATAGAATGCTGGTTAGGCCACATTGGGAGTACTGTGTCCAGTTCTGGTCGCCACAGTACCAGGAGGACATGAAGGCATTGGAGAGAGTGCAGAGAAGGTTTACCAGGATGTTGCCTGGTATGGAGGGTCTTAGCTATGAGGCGAAATTGGGAAGTCTAGGGTTGTTTTCCATGGAAAGATGGAGAATGAGGGGAGATCTAATAGAAGTGTACAAAATTATGAACAGTATGGATAGGGTGAATTGTGGGAAGCTTTTTCCCAAGTCAGAGGTGAAAATCATGAGGGGTCACGGGCTTAAGATGAGAGGGAAGAGGTATAACTCGGATATCAGAGGGACGTTTTTTACGCAGAGGATGTTGGGGGCCTGGAATGCACTGCCAAATAGGGTGGTGGAGGCAGAAACAGTGGCATCATTTAAGACTTACCTGGATAGTCCCATGAGCAGACTGGGAATGGAGGGACACAAACGAATGGTCTAGTTGGACTAATGAGCAGCACAGGCTTGGAGGGCCGAAGGGCCTGTTTCCTGTGCTGTACTGTTCTCTGTTCTTTTCTCTTTGTTCTTTATGATGGGGAAGGGAAAATGATGGGGGCTCATAAGACAGCAATCATATTATCATTCTCAAATTGAAATAAGCAGAGCCTTGTGTTGGAGGGTCACAGGTGGGAACAATGCACGGGTGGAAATGAAGATCAAAGCTCAAACACAGAAAAGGAACAGCAGAGGCTGCATTAAAAATAGGCTGGGACTGGAGAGATGAGTTTGATGGATGAAGGCTCTATGTGCATGGGAAAGTGCTTACACAAGACACTGAAAGGTACTGCCACAAAGCTTTCTCCCTGTAGGTTCAACTGCATGCAGAAGAACTGATAGGAGTGCTCTCAAAGCCTTTAGATCAGCGCTGGAGGAAAACAGTGGACGATATGCAGTGAAAATGAATATATTTGCAAGATGTAAAATTAGTTACAATTATTGTGTTCACTTGTGCAACATTCTTGTAAAGCAAATGTTTTGATTTCTCGAGGCCTTCTAATCCCTCCAGGTGCTACCTTCACACTCACAGCAGGGGTTCAGAGGTGAAAATCATGAGGGGTCACGGGCTTAAGATGAGAGGGAAGAGGTATAACTCGGATATCAGAGGGACGTTGTGCAGTTGTTTGGCCCCTTGCCTTTGAGAACTGCTGAAAGGAGAGGACAGAGGAATATATGTTTGGTGCTGTCACAAATAGGCCGAGGTTGAAATCTTGAATACAGAGACTGGTGGAATGAAAAGTGAGGGCAAAGGGAACCTTATCACAATGCTGGGAGGGAGGGGAAGGTGTGAACGCAGAAGTGCCTGAAATGGATTGAACACATTGGAGGGCCCCCTCAAGCAAGCTGGGTGGGACTCCTCCACTGAGGATAAAAAAGACCTTTGGGTAGTGTTGGTGTGTGAAAGATCACAGTCATTCACACCCCACCACTGCTACAAGCAAAGACAGCAAATTTGGAACTTAACCAAATCTCTGTTCATTGTGTCAGGATCAGAAATTTAACTAATGTTCTGGGGACTGGGGTTTGAATCCCACCATGGCAAATAATGCAATTTGAATTCAATAAAAAATATCTGGAATTAAGAACCTACTGATGAGTATAAAAGCTTTGTCAAAAAAACCCATCTGGTTCATTAATGTTCTTTGGGGAAAGAAATCTTCCATCCTTATCTGTTCTGGCTTACATGTGACTGGCCTCCCGAGCCACAGAAATGTGGTTGATTTTCAACTGCCTCGGGCAACGAGGGATAGGCAATAAATGCTGGCCAGCCAGCAACACCCATATCCCATGAATGAATAACAAAAAAAGAGAATACCGCTTGCGTGAACGACTAGAAAATTCTGGCCCATATCATAGGACAGGTGCGAAGTGAAGGAGAAACTGGGAGAAGTCTTCATTGAAAGCAAGGTATGATAGCTGCTGGAATATTCAGAGATGTAATGGATTTGAAACACACATAACCACAGGACAAGTGGCGAAGGGGAGCACAGAATAAAACAGAATGCTTGCGATATGGTGTAACGCAGGAGAGATTAAGTGGCAAAAAGGATAATGGTGGAAAGCAAACTTTCAGAATTCAGGGGCTGATTTGTTACTGAAGGAATGAGATGACATTCTGACATATTCAGTGTTCTCAAAAGAAGCGCTATAATTGTTGCTGTGCAGCTCAAATAAATTACCTAAGGGAACATACTTCAGTCTTTGAGTGTGAACCCATCTGCTCATTAGCAAGATAGCCTTGAGAAAGGGGGAATAAAATAGAAGATTGGATTCACAGAATAATCGTGCTTTCTCATTTCCATGTGTTCTTTAGAAATGCTCGTACTTTTGACAACAAATGACATCAAAATGAAGGAGCAAGTAGATCTGAATGATGATAAACTCATTATAGACTCAAAAGAACAGTTACTAATATGCTTTAAATGTGAAACAGATGATCCACCGCTTTGCGCTCCATATGCTATCTACGAACAGCTAAGCTTCTTGTACAGGTGTGCCTGCCGCCTGTTGTTCAGATATCAGGAATAATTTCTTTGCATAAAAGAATAATCAAAACCAGGAAATGAATTTCAGGGTAGATTAGTGGAGGCAAGAACAACAGAATTATTCAAAAAACAGGTGGTTGCTCTGATTAGAAGCTGGATCAGTGAGGAACATAAATGTAGGCAATTCAGCCCTTCAAGTTTGTTACACTATTCAATGAAGTCGCAAATGACCAATATCTTAAATCACAATTTCCAAAACTATGTTCCGTGGAACCCTGGAGTTCTGTGGGATTCATCCAAGATTTCCATCATTGATGCGTCAATTAAAATTTGTTTTCAAAGTTGTTCTTCTAGCTTGACCAATCAAAGGCAGTTGTTACATGTGAGAGAGAAGTGATTGAGTGAGAGAGGTGAGTGTGTAAGAGTGTGTGTGTGTGAGAGAGTTAAGTATTCACGAGAGAGGAGAGCGTGCATGAGAGAGAGGTGATGGTTTGTAAGAGAGAGGTGTGTGTGTGAGTAAGGTGAATGTGTAAGAGAGTTGCTTGTGTGTGTTATTGTGTAAGAGAGATGAATGTGTGAGAGATAAGTGTGCGTATCTGAGAGGTGAGTGTGAGTGTGTGAGAGATAAGTATTCATGAGAGAGGTTACGTACATAAGAGGGAAATGAGTGTATGAGAGAGATGTGTGTGTAAGATAGAGGTGTGTTTGTGTCTTTGTGTGAGAGAAATGAGTATGTCTTTTGTAAGTGTATGTATGTGTGTGAAAGAAAGGTGAGTGTATCTTTGTGAGTGTGTGCCTGTGTGTGGGTGTGCATATTTGAAATGAGAATCCAGCTCTCCATCAGTGTTCTTGATATTAAATGAATTTGAACGAAAGGTCAGAATCATTTCTCCCAATAAAAATGACAAAGAGATAAACCTTGGAAGCATTTGTTGAACAACAGAGTATTTTAATTATAATAAATGTGTACATAAAAGCCATAGGAAAATCTTCTGAATTTTTATTTTTATATGGTTGTAACTATTGCACAACAATAATTTTCTTTTTGTGTGGTTTAATTTTTCAATATATTTCTCAGGAGATCAGAAGGGTTCCCTAACTGGAAAAACTTATATTCATTTACCTGCTTTAGTTCTATGTCCCTTAGAATCTTGTCCAGCAAAATAAAATCTACCAAGCTCAGATATAAAGTTACTAGCTGTGTGAGCTTTGCTGATTTTTTTATTGTGTTTCTGTTACTCTTTGCATGAATATTTCTAACATCCTTCCTAAGAGGCATGACTTTCTCAGTAACGCTATCTTGCCCTTGACTCCTGCACCATAGGAAGATGTTTTCCCCATCCATCAGATCAATTCATTTCAACACCTTGCAAAGCTCAATTAAATCAGGAAATGCAAGCCTGATTTATGCAATCTTTTCTCATAATTTAACCCTTGGTACTCTGGCAATATTCTGGTGAAGCTGCAGTACATTGCTTCCAAACACTCCTTATTAGCCATCAATGAGAATGGAAGAAAATTCCACATGAATCACAAATCAAGATTCTCACCGGCAAGATCACGTTTTTTTATTTTTATGCCTACTCGCTAGTGATTTAACAGGGTTCACACCCAGAAAGGCCGGGGATTTCATTTAAATATACGAATTCATTTTAATGTACTTAACAAGCCACTACTACACGATCCTCACTCATTAAATATTCAGACCTCTTCAGTGAGGTTTACAGCAGTTTGAAAAAAGCGAGAATCAGTCGAGGGGGATCTGGTGGGAAGGCGGGGAGCGGGAGTGGCAAAGGTAATTATAGCTGCTGGTATGGAGCGGGACATTCCCAGGCAGTGTCCCTTGCTACTGCCAATAATGTTTATGGCACAGGTTGGCAGTGACTACCAGGCAGTACAAACATGAGCCAAGGGCAGTATCAGGGCAAACTCTGTGGTGAGGCCCACTGGAGACAGAGTTTGCATTATGGTTGTTGTATGCTAATGTTGGGAGGTGGTGGGAGGATGCCCCTAATGCTGATGGTGGCGGGGAGGGATGGGAGTCCTTAATAGTGGATTGGGGCTGGTTGGTGAACCTCTTATGCTGATGGTGGGGGGGAAACCAGAGTGCCTGTTGGGGCTCCTTTATTTCAATGCTTGGAGGGGGTGGGGAGGTTTTCTTCCTGTGCTGATTAGGGCTCTATCGGGTCGGATCCTGCCACAATGATGGGATAAATTAGTCTATAAATTTATTTGGTCAGAGAGGTTCAAAATCAGGACTGAAAGCTTGGATATGCAGCTGGATAGCTGCACGCTAGTTTTCAGTCAGAGCTTGAGAAGCTGAAAAGATATGGGAAAATTCCAATCAATGTGTGTGATAAGGTCAGAAATGTAGTTTTGAAGATTTTCACTTTCCAGCTACATCATCACAGACATCTCAATGCACATCATCCACACATTTACCTACAACCATTACACTCTTTTAACCAAAGGAAACATGCTAAAAATAGAAGGAAGCTGTACTTGTGGCACCATTCACAGGATTCTTCCAAAACTTTTAAGAGTTGCAGGGCAAATGGTAGAAAAAGCGAAAAGATACTTTGTTCCAGGCTCATTTTAATGACCATAACGAGATTCTAATTGAGTTATTGTGATTTCCTTTGGGTGAAATCTTAATCAACTTAATTCTCAGGGCATGTAGTGAGATGAGAGATCATTCTGAGATACAAAACCAGCAATAGTCTCAGTACAGGAGTGTGGCATTGTGACAGCCATTCTTGACAGATGACAACAATCTCTGCCACTACCCTTGATCTCCGTCTGACTGCAAACCTTAAGCCTCCAGCTGATCCCTTCCCCCCGAGGCAACTTTTACTCAAATCATCTCTTGCAGTTCATATACCGAAATAAAATGAATTTGCTGCTGGCTTAATTGTCAGCTTTATTATTTTTGTAATATAATTGGTCCCTTTCCTCACCGAAGAACAGCAAGAATTTAATGACATCCAAAGTTTGATTGTAAAATATGAATTTTTCTTACTTTCTATAACGTACTCACAAAATACTCAATTTCTCCTTCAAGTTCCAATGTATTGATCAATAGATTTATGGGTGTCACAACACCTATGCTCAATTTCTGGAATCTTTTTAATCATCTACACTGCTAAATACTTATATCGATTCTTTACTTCCAACCGCTGAATTATTTTTCTTTCAATACCATTCATTTCTGATGGAAATTATTGTTGAGTTCACAGGACACTGGTATTAAAATCTTTGTTGCAGCACGTTGGCTACAAAACTAGATGTTGGGGTCTTTGGGCCTGTACACAACCCAGTCACTAAATGTCCTTCAAAAGTGAAACTTTAACCCTGCCCACTTACTTGATTTCTTGTTCTGGAACTGTGCTATTGATAACATAAGCATATTAATTTGAATTCCTGACTTCTACTGTTTAACATTAAATGCCCAATGTTAATGCTTATTAATGCCTGGATTGCAGGTGATCGTGGTATGGATTTTGAGGAGATAATGGTGCAATCATTTAAAAGATATTTGGTGGGATTTTGCAGCCACAGTCACTGCAAAATTGGAAAATTCTGTCCGGGATCAATGGACCTTTCCATGGTCCACCTCTCGCATGCTACAATTCCCATGGAACGGGAATATTTGCCCTTTTTTAAATTAAATATAAGGGATGCCAAAGACTGAATGATCACTTTGATTTTCCCAATATCACAGATGCCAGTCTTCAGCCTATTCAATTCACTCCACGTGATATCAAGAAATGACTGAAAGTACTGGGATCCTGGTCAGGTTAAGGCCTTGACAACAATGCAGCAACATTCCACTGTGAAAGATTCTAGAAATACCCTGTGTACTTAACCAAGCCAGTACAGCTACAACACTGGCATCTATCTGGCAATGTGCAAAACTGCCAAGGTATGCCCTTTCCACTAAAAGCAGGACAAATTCAATCCGAATGATTGTAGCCCCCATCATTGTATGCTCCATCAACAGAAAAATTATGGAAAATCACATTGACAGTGATATGAGTTGGCACTTGCACAACAACAAGTTGCTCAGTCTGAGTTCCATCAGGGTCGCTCAGCTCTTGGCCTCATTACAACTTTGATCCAAGCATGGACAAAAGAGCTGAGGTAAAGGGGTGGGGTGAGAGTTATTGCCCTTGACATCAAGGTAGCATTTGACTAAAGTTGACTAATAGGGTCAATGGGAATCGGGAAAAGACTCTTTATAGGTTGGAATCATACTTAACAGAAAGGGAGATGGTCAAGGTTGGTAGAGTCGAGTATCTCAATCCCAGTGCTGGAATTCTTCAAGGTAGTTCCAATCTTCATTATTTTCACCAATGAACTTCTCTCCACCATACGGTCACAAGTGGAAATGTTTGCCACTGATTGCATGATGTTCAACGCCATTCATGACTCCTCAGATACTCAAGTAGTCTTTGTCCCTATGCAACAAGATTTGGACAATATCCAGGCTTGGGCTGGTAAATGACAAGTAAATTCATGCCAACGACTGCCAGGAAATGACCACCACCAACAAGAATGGTCCAACCATTGTCCTTGATTTTCAAAGGCATTGCTGTCATCAAATTCCCCTACTATCAATATCCTTGGAGGTTACCATTAACCAGAAACTGAACTGGACCTGCCATGTAAATACTTAGGCTGGTAAGGATAATTAGAGACTGGGGAAATTCTACAGAGAGTAACTCACCCCTTTTTTCCCCAGTGGTCTACAAGGCAAAAGTCAGGGCTATAATGGAAGAGTTTCCACTTGCCTGGATCAGTACAACTCCAACAATATTCTTGAAGCTCAACGTTATCCAGAACAAAGCAACTGATGTGAATGGCACCTTTCACCACCTTCAACATTCACTTCCCTGCATCATCAAGGCATAGCAGCATAAGTATTTACTAACAAGATGCATTGCATCTTCCTAAGCTACAAGCTCCACCATCTAGAAGGATAAGGACAACAAATACATGGGAATACCTTCACATTCCCTCCAAGTCACATACTATTCTGACTTGGAAATATATCTCTGTTCCTTCACTGTCACTGGGCCAAAATCCTGGAACTCACTCACTATGGGTTGACTTACACCATATGGACTGCTGTGGTTTAAGAAGATGACTCTTAAGGGCAATTAGGGATGGTCAATAAAAATTTTGGCCTACACAGCAATGCCCTCATTCCGTGAAATAATAACAATAAGAGAAACTGGAGTCCAAGTTCTTTCTGGGTCCTTTCTGGGTCAGACAGCACTAATCACCCACTGTGATTTTGACGAGGGTAGTTCTAATTGGCATGGAGACAAGTGCCCTGCCCAACAGCAGGCAGTTTCTCAAGGGATGGATAAAGGTTTTGTAGCTCCAAGAAATAGCCTTTTTCAGGAAATGGAAATTAACTGAAAGATCATCGCAACATGGAAGAATGCTGTCAGCTGCTTTGCAAAACCGATAAAGAGAAAATACAACTGGATGATCACTGTTGGAGTAGGTAGAGACTTCTAGAGGGTGGCTTTTTGCTGCATCTCTATCCTACAGACAGGGATAGCCTGTAGGCCTCCTTGTGGCATTGGCTAGGCTACTCCTCCAAGCAGTCGAACTACCAAGTCTCCTGCCATGCCATCCTCCAGACACCCCCCTCCTCGTCATATAGAGAAACTGGAGGCCAACTGAAAAATCTCAATTAGCTTCAAGTAACCCCTTTTTAAGTATTCTTTTATTGAGTCTAATTGCCTGGCCATCTCCTGGAAGCAGGCAACCTTTCAGTATGAAATTGGGTCGAAATTGGGAATGAGGTTAGGAAACTGGCATGCCGGCTGGTCTCAGTTTTCCAGCTATATCTACCTCCATTCATATCCTGGCCGTGACCCTTACCCTTTTCCTTGAAACTTGGGATCTAGATAATTATCATACAACAGAGGTCCAAGAGGATCAATAATATACTGGGGCATCGTCTGAACACCTCTGGATAGAACAAATAGTAATGGTAATTCTGCGATTCTGCATTCCCACTATTTGCAGATAGGTCTAGACAGGCTGGGCTTAGTTCTACAATGTTGATGGATATTTCCAGCATCACTGGACTGTGAATTCATTCCGTGCATTTTAATAATATTCACTGTGATAAGAAATGAACATAAGATGATCAGCCCTAAAAATCGGGAGCTCAGTTGTACGTGCAGGATGAACAATCAACAGCTAGAAAGTTAAAAAAAAGCCTTCCTGTATACTGGGGGAAGTATCTAGGGAGTTCCCACGGCTGCAGAGAAACCCAGGAATGTAAGGAATGTAAAAGGGAGAGGGAGAAAATGAGAGAAAGGAAATAGCAGACCAGTGAGATGAGAAACAAAGGAAAACATTTCACATTAATCACATGGAAATAACTTGGTGGAAATGATGGCTACCCTGTTGTAGAACATGCCTGACATTCATGTAATTTGAGTTCCATAAGGTAAGAATCTGATGGGCTCTGTGATAGGTCCATTCAATCAAATTACAACTCAAGTGGCAAAGATGTGAAAGTCATCTCCAGAATTATCCCGACCAGGGTGCATTCCCAGAGAAACAGAAAGTACAGCCAAATGGAACATAATAGGAGGAGAGCTCCATTTCCTTTCAAAGACTGGCACTGGGGAAGGTTCCTGCAGCATCATTCCCATTGACCAGAATGGCGACAACTTGTGTCTGATTCCTCGCTTTCAGCCTCATTGATTAAGCATGAGAGAATATCTCTCTGAATCACCTGGCAGCTTGGGAATTGATTCATCCGGCCACCATCAGCTAACGGGTTTGACTGCCCAGACCCCAGTCAAGCACACCTATATCACTCTCTTCATTCCATCTGTCTACACCAGACCGTGCAGGACACCTGGAGCCCAAAGGTAAAAGGTTAACAGCTTTGAGAACAAGTCTGTACACCGATTCAACCACCATGCCCTCGAGGCCTTGATTCAAAGAGTCTGGGCATGCCCATTACTCAAGGGAAAGCTCCAGGAAGCACACCAATATCCCTCTCCGGCACAGAAAGCTGTTGTCCAGCGGATCAACATGGCTGGTAACTGCAGATAAAGCACCACACTGTGTAGAAAGTTGATTAATAATCTGCCTAAATATTACTATATAATCATATAATAATCCCATCCATTCCATTTACTAAATTGTAGCAACCATATTCAGAGTTTCAAGAATTTGACAGTAAGTAACCAAATATCTGGGAGAAGACTATGGTTGGAGTTTTCCCAGTCCACTGTGTTGCTGTGGACAGAAAGACTTAAGCGCAGTCCATCTAGCCCACTGCACACCACGGCCTCTGCAAGTCTCCTGCTGCCAATTTTCTGGTACCGTCAGCTCCACATCAGAAATCAGCGTGGGGCTGTATGTTATTTAAATTAGAATAAGCATATAATTAGCAGCTCCGGGACTGAAGCCTCTCAGTCCACTAGCCTTTCCCCTGTCCCACCAGGGATATTTCATTCCAGCAGGGTTTACAATAGCTCCCCACTTGTGTGAGAAGAGCAGTGTTGAAATGCCAAGTGACAGAAAGGTCTGGGTCCTGCTTACAGATGGACCATAGGTGTTTGGCAAAGCGGTAACCCTGTCTGTGTTTTGTCATTCCAAATGTTGCTGCTGCTTGCCACTTCAAACATCACCTTTCTCCCCTGTCCACATGTCCCTCCTTGGCCTTTTTGTGATGTTCTAGTGAACCCCAATGCAAACTAGAGGAACAATACCTCATCTTCTGACTGGGCACTTTACAGCTTTGCTCTACATTCCAACTCCTCCTGCCCCGTTATGGCGGTTCCTAGCTAATTATCAGACCTACCAGAGTTACATGACCCATTCCCTTACAGGTGCTTTGCCCCCAACATATATTACACCATACAAAATGGCTCAGGCTGAATACAAGGCTATAATATGTTGGAAAGTCATGTGACATTTAAAATGTATTTTTGAATTACTGTGAATCTTTAAGCACATACAATCAACCAATTTGTCAGTTGTGATTTGCAGGATCTTACTGCTATTTATTTTGTTGATTAGATTTTTTGGTTGATATTACTTTTTTTACTTTTGATGCATACTTCAGGGACTCATATGGCAGGATAAATTGGAAGTAAGAGTCCCATTGTTTGCTTTATTCTGACTTTGATTAGCACAGATTTCTTCTCATGCTTGCTCTTGTACCACCATTAAAACGATCCTTGTGTGTGACGTTAGCAGGTGAAAGGAGTTCACTTGGCAGGATTAAAGTGTTACTTTGACGGATGCATCAACCCATTTACAACAAACACGCTTTGCCTCCTTCAAACTCGCAGACAGGGGAATGTTGTATGAATGTATTGTGTATTCATATGCTAATATCAGAGACCATCATTTCTAGGCTTAGATGTTCCCGAGGGTGAGAGAAAAAGTTCAAGTAATGAAGTGATTGAAGAATTCTACTAAAGCCTACTTCTATTTTTGCATGTGCAATATGCAGAGTTCTTCCATCAGTGCATTATTCTACTAAACATCCATACATTCTTCAAGGTTTATGCTTGATTGCTCTCTTATTCTCACTTTCTTTCCCATTGAATTATTTTCCCTTCAATTCCTTATTCTTGCTGTACTTTTAGCAAATAGAACCCCACATGGGACCACAAAGTAGGGAAAATGCAGCATTTAGTCACTTTCCTTTCTAGTGCTATTCCATACACAGGTTTCTACAAGAGATTTATTATTTTTGTTCTTCAAAGTCAGAAATGTTAGCATGGAATGCTGTCCTATTTCTGGCCTCCACTATCAGCATCAAGCTAAAAAGATGGCATAATAAGCTGTGCCGGATAAAGAACTTTCTGGGGAACAGGAGTAGTTGTTGTTGTACCAGGCAGAGAGATGCTCCGAAATGAATTACACAGTACTCATGCTGGCATTTCTATGATGAAGAGCTTACCAGGTGGTCTAGTATTGAAGCTGATATTGAGAAATTGGGAATGGCCTGGTAGCCTTGAGTATGAATCCAGATTTATTATGTTAGCGCATTCCTATGAAAAATATATTTGCTTGTGATTGATGCACACACTAAAGGGATGAACATTTTTGAGATTAAGTCACCCACATCACAAACAACCATTGAAAGATTATGACAATGCTTTTCAGCTCACAGATTACCTGAAGTCATGGTATCAGACAATGAAAGCATATTAAAGTTTAAAGTTTATTTATTATTGTCACAAATAGCTTACATTAACACTGCAATGAAGTTACTTTGAGGATCCCCTAGTCACCACACTCTGGCGTCTGCTTGGGCTCATTAAGGAAGAATTTAGCAAGTTCAATGCACCTAACCATTACATCTTTTGGACTATGGAAGGAAACTAGATCACCCGGATGAAATACACGCATAGAGAGATCGTGCAGTCTCTGTACTGGCAGTGACCCAAGCCAGGAATCACACCTGAGTCCCTAGCACTGTGAGGCAACAGTACTAACCACTGTGCCATCATGCTGCCCTATTCACAGGTTCTGAATTTCAACTCTTCATCACTCTTAGCAGTATTAAACACATTAGGACTGTGCCTTACAACTCAATTGGTCTGGTCGAGAGAATGGTTCAAATTTTCAAGACTGGTCTAAAGAAAATATCAGGAGAAACCTTGGGGGCCAAAATCTCATGATTCCTACCTAGCTATTTTACCAGTCCAAATGGAAGATCCACACAGAACTGCTAATGAACCTTCATCTCAGAATGAGACTGGGCCTCGTGTTTCCAAATTTCCTAGGGAATGGAAGACAACCAAAGCAATCAGAAAGCAGACTATGAATCACATTGTATAGCACAATCTCTTATGGTAAATGAAGTAAATATGTGAGAAATTTCGGTGGTGGATCAAGTTGGATCCCCAGAATTACTGCCTCCAAGACAAGATCCCTTTCATACCAAGCGATGTGGGAGAACAGATTGTTTGCAAACAAATGGACCACTTGGAGAGTAGAGAGATACTCCAGCAATTAATGGTTCCATCAAGAGATATTTTTCAATCTGTAAGCATCAACAAATCTGCTTCAGTTTTTATCAAAATAACTGATATCTCTACGGAAGCAAATAGCGATGAATCTCCAGTGCCAGAGGAAGTACCTGCTATTGCAATTCCTGTTAACATTAATCCTGTGGCAGCATCTCAGACTATAGAATTATGCTGCTCTATAAGAAACAGAAGCCCTTCAAAGACTCAACTTTTAATTGTCCAAATCATGTACATAATGTTTAGTTAGTACTTAGGTCAAAGTAAATTAGCTATTGAAGAGTTTAAGAGAGAGGGATGTAATGATGATCCCTTTAAGGACAACACTGCAAAGTAAATCACCCCATGGGGAGAAAGGCAGGGACATTTTGGGAGCAATCTACAGCCTATGTAGTTACTGTACAATTCTGATCAAGAACAGACTTTTTTGTTCTCTCATGAAGACTGTAAAAGTGCATCTTTACAATCATCCTGCAGTTTTGGGGCAAGAGAATATATCACTGCACAGTAAAAAGCTAATTCCAGAGCAGATATCTACCTAAGGTGTCTACATGAATACTAACAAAAGCCTGCTGTACTCTGGATAAAATATTGTTTTATTGGGCTCTTGCATGAAATAAATGAATGGTTTTCTTGGGCTTTGGAGCTGGTGAAAACATGGCCTTAAGCTAACTGCCAAGTTTTGTTGAATTTAACACAAAATGGCATCTTGATAAAGAAGGTTGAAGCTTGTCTAAGAAATAACTGCTCAAAAGATCAATAAGGGTCAGATTGCCTTTTGAATTACTTGTAGCACTCAGCAAGAAGTTTACACTGCATTTTTCTAGAAAGCATCTTGACCTATAATATCTTCTGATACACCAACAAGCTGATCGAGAAGAAACAAGATGTGCTAAAGTGTGTTATCTTTTACTATTCACTTGTTGCTGGAGTTATGAAATGGATTTGAAACATGGTGAGAGGTGTTCTGGGAGAGATTATGAAGACTTCACCAAACTCTACCAATGTTTATTCCAGAACTTCTTTGGGCATAATACAAAGAGATAACTTTGGTTTCTAAAAGGAAAGAGAAGAGGACATGAACCTGGCAAAGGCTAATGCTATTTGGCTAATGCAGTCAAACATTGGCTAATGCAGTCAAAAGAGATGATAAGTTAAGGGGAAAGGATCTCCTTTCCTCCATGCAGGCAAACAACATTCTTTGTCCTCTGGACCTCCTCCACCAAGGTCTCTGCAGCGACATATGGGAAACTTGCACCATCTTGCTACATTGCTGAGTAATCCTGAAGCAGGTTACTGTACATCGCCAGCCCACTCTACAAACTCCATAGAAGTGGGTGCTTGGAGTCCACATCATGGCAGATGAAAATGATACCTAATGAGTGTTTTTGCGTTAAACTGCGAGTGTTTCTGCTTTAGCACCTGCAGGCCGGTTCATTTATGGTAATCCTACAATTAGACCTAAAATTACATGCTAAAACTAGACTTTCGAACAGCCATACCTTATTAGCACCGAGATTTTTGGTTCCTGTTCCTTACCCTTTCACTAAAATAGAATTCTAATTTTATCAGAGCTCTTGTCAACCCAATAATCTCCCTCCCAGTACACTGCAGGACTATGCTGAGAAGTCTTTCGATATATAACTTGTGATTTTTGGTACTTACTGCTGGTAGTAGGAAAGCTCCCGTGAGCCGATGACTGTCACGCAATTGAGTATGCAATGTTATAAAACCAAGACCCAATGCTCTGAAAACCAGTTTTTCTCCATTGCTATGAAAAAAATGCATGCTAAAAAAAAATGGAGTGATGTTAATAAAATCAGACCCAGCGCTGCTAGCAAATCAGCATTAAGTTGTAGCTGCCTTGTCACTGTGTTAAGCGAGCATTATATGCCAGTTTGAATAAGAACCCTTTTGGCAGCTAATGAGCTGCAACTTTTTTTAGTAACTGGATTTGCTTCATTGTATGCCTCATCATTTCAGCTCACAAATTTTATATAAATATAGTATCATTAGTCACATTCACGGGTATCATAAAACACATTTGAACCCAGCTCCAGCTTCGCTTCATTTTCCTTGAAAGTTCTTTCATCTTTCCGTGAATTATATTTGAATAATGGAGCCTATTTTAATGAAGGCGATGGCCTTTTGGCATGGAGAAAAAACACAATCTTTTTGTAACCTCATCCTTTCATCACAATAATCATTATGTTAATTTTGCGTAATTATTAAAATTATATGCTACTGTGGAAACATTCTGCTGTATTGTTGTCAGCATTGAAATCAGTGTTGAAAGGCCTGAAACAAAGAGAAGGAAAATCACTTATAATTGCCAGTAATCTTCATTACAATCAGTATTTCTTTTTGATTATCTCTGGCTCTAAATATGTTATAATTTAGTAGCCAGCGTCACACACATGATTTGCCAACTCTTAATGACATCAAGCAGTAAAATAAGCCAATGATTGGTAACGTGGAAAAATTGAACTTAGAAAAAAATCTATATATGTATAGATATAGATATTTGTTTATATATAAATGTATATGTATATATAGACAGATGTATATATACTAACCAATTGTCTGTGACTTTTCCTTTCTATTCTTTTGGTTCAATTCCCCATGTAGTAATAGTTTCAATATGGAAAGTGAGAGTTCAAATTAGCACTGCACTTGATGTTGCTATCGTTATGAGGATTGGCTGAAAGTGAGTAGAATGCCACATGTTGTAAAAAATATGTCAAACTTCCAAGCTGGAAATCAGAAATAACAGCAGAGAATACTGGGAATATGCAACAGATCAGTCAGCTTCTAAAAATAGGAAAAAAAACAGGTTTGATTTCTGATGGAATGTGAGTCTCTTCATTGGACTGCCATCAAATAAACAAGGGACGGAGAACACAGGAATGTAAACACTGGAGTCGATCACTCAAGCCCGTTCTCACATTCAATTAGATCCTGGCTGATATGTGCTTTGACTGCATCGACCTTTTTTGTTTCTGCAGATGCTGCTAATCCAACCTCAAATTCAAAGCAGGTTTTATAATTGAAAAAGAGGAATGAGAAGTTTGAAACTGTACGTACTATTAATACAGATGGGCAGCTTAAAAGTTTAGTTGTCTGTGGACCAATTAGTTTTAACAAAAGTAACTAGGAATTCTGCAAGTACATAGCAGGTACATCAGTATCTGAGATGGAAGAAGCAACCAAAACGTTTTGGATGTAAACTCTACATCAGAACAGAAGGCTGGAAGATAATTTCAGATTTCAGTCATTTGCAGTTTGGCTTTTCCTATTTGAAAGCTTATGCACAAAAAGTAAAAGATAGAAAGGAGAAACGTGGAACTTGGAATTGAGAAGTAGACATATGACTCAATTTCTCAGCGCCATGCTGTTTCAAATGATGGAAATGTAAGTGTGTGTCACTTCTACCCTCTTGTCTTCTCCCTTTACCCATGCAATTGAAATTAAAATTTAAAGTTCTGACAGCGTACACAGGAAGCATGCACAATTCTGCAGTGGGGGTAGCATTTTGGCATGAACCATTGCACCAGACATGGCTATGGAAAATCCAGCCCTGTCAACACTATAAGAATATCCTTTCTAATATCTGAAACCAAAATTGGGAGAGCTGTCCTACAGTCGAATCAAGCAACATTCTGACGTAGTGATATTCACAGAATTATACCTTACAGGCAATGTCCTGGACACTGCCATCACCATCTCTGGGTATGTCTTGTCCTACTTGAACTATAGACACATCAGATGTGACAACACACTGATGGACAATCAGAAGAGAGTTGCCCTGGGAGTTCTCAACATTGGCTCAACAAGTTTCATGGCAATAGATGAAATGTGGGCATGGGAAATATCCTGCTTGCTATCACCTTTTCCACATATCTTCACTTGTGAATCAGTGCTCCTTTATGTTGAAGACAAACTGGAAAATACACTAAGGTGGATAAGGGCACAGAATGTACTCTGGTTGATGGACTTCACAATGTCACAGTGGTTAGCACTTCAGCCTCTCAGTGTCAGGGGTCCCAGATTTGATTCCTGATGTGGATCACTGTCTGTGTGGAGTTTGCACATTCTCCCCATGTCTGCATGGGTTTCCTCTGGGTGCTCTGGTTTCCTCCCATATTCTAAAGATGTGCAGGTTAGGTGAATTGACTATTCCAAATTCTCCTTCAATGTACCCAAACAAGAGCTGAATTGTGGCAACTAGCGGATTTTCACAGTAACTTCATTGCAGTGTTAATGTAAGACTACCTGTAATTAATAAACTTTAACTTTTTAAATTTTCAAGGTGTCTTACCAAGAACAATTCAGTAGCATCTCTAATGACCAAACTGACTGAGTCTTGGAACCATAGCTGCAAGACTACTGTGGCAGGTGGTAAGGGAACCAACAAGGGGAAAAAGCCTCATGAGAGCACTGATAGGAGTGACCACCATACATTTGCCATGAATACAAATCCCTGCTTCACATTGAGGTTTCCTTCCAACATGTTGACTGATATGCTGAAAGAGATATATTTCCAATAGATCTGGAAACACAAAACTGAGCAACCATGAGGCACTTTGGGCCATCATCAGCAGAATTGTACTCAACCGCAATCTGTAACCTAATGTCCAGGATTTTCCCCTGTTGTATTTTAATCAACAAGCCAGGGGATCAATGCTGGTTCAGTAAAGAGGAAAGGAGGACATGCCAGGAACACCATCAAACATACCAAAAAATGAGGTGTCAACCTGGTGAATCCAAAACACAGGACAATTTGCATGCCAAACAGCAGAAGAAACTACAATTGGCAGAGCTCTCTAATCCCAGAGCCAACAGAACATATTGAATTCAGCATTCTGGCCACATTCCTACTGTGAATGGTAGTGGACAATTAGACAACTGGCTGAAAGAGGATACTCCATAAGTTTTCCCAGCCTCAATGATGGGGGAGCCCAGCACATTAATGCAAAAGACCGGCCTGAAATTGTTAGATGTATCAAATGAATGATCTATCTGTGTCTCCTTCTGAGGTCTCCAGCTTCACAGATGCCAGTTCTTCAGCTAATTTCATTATCACCACATGGTATCACAAGGCAAAGGCTGTGAATAATGCAAAGGCTATGAACCCTGACAACATTTGCAATAGCAGCAGCTGTGATGTGAGAGAAAGCTTTAAACTGTGTGTGATTCTGGACTGGAATGCACTGCTTGGAAGTGTGATTGAAGAATGTTCAATCAAAACATTGAAGAGGGTATTAAATGATTATTTGAATAGAAACAGTGTGCAAGGATAGAAGGTAAAGGCAGGAGAAAGACACAAAGTCCATTGTTTATTTGGAGAGCTGGTACAGAGAGAATGGTCTCCTTTTTTGCTATAGCAATTCTATGATTCATTCTGGCAACAGTACTTGTGCTTCAGAACCAGCCACTCACCTAGCCAAGCTGCTCCCATGTTGATACCCAGCAATGTAGAAAATTGCTCAGCTATCTCCTGTTCACAAAAGGCAGTACAAATTAACCCCGCCAATTGCCATCCCTTCTGTCGACTCTTGATCATCAATAAAGTGATGGAACATGGTGTTGATAGTGACACTTCAAGTCCTGGCAGAGCCACTCAGCTTTTGACTTCACGACAGCCTTATCTGGACTTTAGGTCTTCATATCTTACATCCTAAAATGATTGCATCTTTTTCTGTGAGCCCCTTTGCCTCCATCACATTGTTCTGATGATGCCACTTCCAACAGCAGTGTTTCTAATACGTGCTCCTTTTTCCTCAATGTGGTTTCTTACTTACAGTTGTTAACAGGGCCCTCTCCCACGCCATGACATTCACCACCTCCTTTCCCTCCCAGAATAAGGATAGAGTCCCCCGTATTTTCACATTTCATTCCACCAATTTCCGCATGCAAAGCATAATCCTTTACCATTTCCACCAACTCCAACATGATGCCATCACCAAACTCATCTTCCTTTCACTCTATCTGTCAGCATTCCACAGAGACCATTTCTGCCAGGATAATCTTGCCCACTTTTTAACCATACCTGATACTTCTCTCATCACCCATGGCACCTTCCCACACAATCACCTACCTCTTCCATTCTTACCATCCAAGGTCCAAGACACTCATTCCATGTCAAGCAGTGTTTCATTTGCACCTCTTTTAATTTGGCATATTGCATTCGCTGTTCCCAGTGTGGTCTCCTCTATACAGAGAGACAAAATGTAGACTGAATGATCGCTTTGCTGAGCACCTTCAATCTTTGCTCAATCAGGACCCTGACCTTCCAGTTGCTTGCCGTTTTAGTACACGATCCTGCTCCCATTCCCACGTCTGTCCTTGGTTTGCTGCAATGTTCCACTGAAGCTCAACGCAAACTGGAGGAACAGCATCTCATCTTCCAGCTAGACACTTTATGGCCTTCCGGTCTCAGCATTGAATTCAACAACTTCAGATGATTTGCTCTACCCCACCTCAGCCCCTTTGTTTTCATTTTAATTATTTTTTAACTGTTCTCTACCTTTTCTTTCTTTATTGCCTTTCTTTATTTTTCCCCCTTCCACCCCCCCCCCCCACCATTTTATTCTTTCTTTTCCATTTTTTTTAACTTTTCCCCTTCCTTTCTTTCTTTCTTCCCACTTTTTCTCAATTTTATCCCTGTCACACCCATTTCCCCTCCCGCATATCTTCATCTGTCACAGTTGACCCTCTAATTTCAGTTTCTCTACTGTTTGGCCTTTCAGATCTTCTATACTCTCTATGGACTACCATTAGCAACCTTTCTCTAATTTCTGTGGCAATGAAACATCTTTCATCCTCTCACCCTATAGTATAAATATCTCCCATTTTCTATGTCTTTTAGCTTTGACAAAGGGTCATCTGGATTCAAAACGTCAGCTTTTTTCTCTGCTGCCAGACCTGCTGAGATTTTCCAGCATTTTCTCTTCTGATTTCATGTTCCAGCATTCACGGAAATTTGTTTTGAGCCTTAGTCCAAACATGGACAACAGAGGACTCAAGAGGAGAAGTGACAATGACTGCCCTTGACATTAAAGAAGAATGTAGATTCAAGAAGCCCTAGTAAAACTGAATTCAATGGCAAACTCTCCTTTGATTAGTGTCAGACTTGGCACAAAAGGAAATGGTTATGGCTGTTAGATGTCTATCAACTCAGTCCCAGGATCACACAGTGCTGGAGTTCCTCTGGTTAGTATTCCAGACCTAATCATCTTCAGTTGTTTCATCAATGGCCTTCCCTCCATCGTAATGCCAGAAGTGAGGATGTTTATCAATGATTGCACAACGTTCAGTGCGCTTGTGATGACAGATACAATGAAACAGTTTGTGTTGAAAGATGTGGACAGCATTCAGGCTTTGGGGCTGATAAGCAGCAAGTATGTTCATGCCACACAAAAGACACGCAATATCTTCTGGGGATTCATAAGTGTGAAAATTTGTTTAGATCATCAAATCTTTTTTGTGAAAAAGCTGTAATTTTTTTCAATCTTGGCTTGTAACTGTGCTTATAACAAACTCACTTGATATTGAAAAAAAACATCCAAAACCAATCAAGAGTAAAAATATTCCTCAACTGCTCAATCTGTTGTGAAAACAAACCTTTATTTTGCTAACCAACTCAAAGTCAATTTTTCTTTAATAATTTGTTAAAACTGTCAATCAAAATGTCTTTCAGAGAGTCCCCAGCTGATATAGATGATTCTTGATCCTTTTGAACTTTCCAAGGCTCAGGTATCTTAACATACTTTGGTAGACCTAACAATAGAATCTATTGAAATTGCAAAAATAGGTAGCTAATGTTTTGTTTTAAACTATGCCAACCATTGCAGCCCAGCTAGAGTGGTCTTTTGTTTAACTTGAAGTGAAAGCAATGGACTATTTAGTTTTTTCAATTTTAATGGGCTAGGGATTTAAATCACTTCAGGCCATGAGATCTAAATGGACCTTAAATAAAAACTTCATGAGCATTTTTGCTCCCTTCATAAAACTTTGCTTCCCATATTGCAGGTTAGGGCCAGTGGAGCACCAAAAGATCAGTTTGCAGTCAACAGTCAAATTGAATCCTCGTGCTGAGCTCAGTCTCCCATCTTTGCAATATATTTCTGCTCTGTTTCCGCCCCCCTACCCCATCCCACTGGCAAAAATTGAGCTTGTCGGAAATGGAGGGAGGATTTCATCATTTGGGTTCTGCTTAACATTTTAAAAGATCTCCTGTATCGTCCTAACTTGACAAAAATAATCTTGGGTATATAGGGCATAATTTCAGATGAAATGAAATAATCAATAAGGAGGATAGTTTCAAAAGGACAAGATAAGCTGTTGACATTGGCAGATGCATTGAAAAATTAACACTGAAATAGAACATAGAACATAGAACATTACAGCGCAGAACAGGCCCTTCAGCCTTCGATGTTGCGCCGACCAATATAAAAAGCAATGCCCCTCCAAACTAAACCATTCCCCTCTCTTCCATATACTTATCAACTAACCTCTTAAACGCCACCAAACTTGGCGCATCTACAACTGCTGCAGGCAGGGCATTCCACTCCCTAACCACCCTTTGGGTAAAGAACCTACCTCTGATATCCGTCCTATAACTATCACCCTTAATTTAAAGCTGTGTCCCCTCGTGCTAGCTTTTTCCATCCTAGGAAAAAGGCTATCACTGTCCACCCTATCTACACCTCTAATCATCTTATATGTTTCGATTAGGTCCCCTCTTAGCCGCCTCCTTTCTAACGAAAACAACCTCAAATCCCTCAGCCTCTCTTCATAAGACCTGCCCTCCATACCAGGCAACATCCTGGTAAACCTCCTCTGTACCCTCTCCAATGCCTCCACATCTTTCTTATAATGTGGGGACCAGAACTGCACACAATACTCCAAGTGCGGCCGCACTAGAGTTTTGTACAGTTGCAACATGACGTTGCGGCTCCGAAATTCAATCCCCCTACCAATAAAAGCCAAGACTCCATATGCCTTCTTAACAACCTTCTCGACTTGACTGCCTACTTTCAGGGATCTATGCACATACACACCAAGATCCCTCTGTTCATCTAGACTACTAAGAATCCTACCATTTGCCCTATACTCTACACATTTATTATTTCTGCCATAGTGCATTACCTCACACTTTTCCACTTTAATGTTCCTAAAATGTGTAAAGCTACACATTTTAGGAACATAGTAAATAGATACAGAAGTAGGCTATTTGGTATCATTATGACCATAGCTGATCTTCCACTTTAATAACCTGATCCTGCCATTGAAGACATCCTTTCTGCATCCAGCCTGTCTAGATTTGTTAGAATTTAATAGATATCAATGATATCAGGAGGCAGGCCTGAGGAAACCAGTAAGTTCAGATTCAGGAGTCTGATGGGGGTTGGGGGGTCGAGGTGGGGGGTGAGGGGGGGGAGGTCAGAGGGAGAGCGCGGGGAGGGTCGGGGCGGGGCCGGGGTTGGGGCCGGGGGGGTGGGGGGGTCGGGGTCGGGGGGGGGGGGGGGGGGGGGGGGGGGGGGGAGGAGGAGGGGGGGATTCGGGGTGGGGTTGATAGTGAGGTTGGGATATTGAGTTCAAGGCTTGGGAAAGGGAGAGGGTAGAGACTTGAAGGGGGATGATCTGGAAAGGTGGTTTTCATCCAATGGGCCCTGGGGTCCCACAGAGAAGATCTCCCTTCTTTTTCAACATCAGCAGGCCTTCTTGCAAGACATAGGTTTACTCCTCACTGCAGGTATAAAATACTGGAATGTGAGGGTAATTAATAGCCAAGTATAGGCAAGGTTGGAGAGGGAGCCTGTCTCCTTTCTTTCCCTTTAAAAACAGATCACAAGCAGGTTGTCTGGTAGGCAAGGGAAAAGTAGGATTTTCCACACCCTCCAGGGAAGTATAAAATTCATCCCACATAGTGGGAGGTATATGAAAAATGGAGCAGGCAGTTTGCATGTAAAAGGGGTCAAATTGTTGCTTCCACAGCACTGTATGTTGAACAGTGGAAAGCACTGATAGAAGTGACAGATTCCACTCAACCTGAGGGTCTATATATGGCTGAGCCTTGTTAGTAATAAGGGACATTTTTCTGCCTTTACACTCCCAACAGGAAACCTCACTGAGTGGATTTGTGCATCAGAAAATCAAGCACTCCAGCACATCATGTACCAGTCATTTAAATTAATTGGTGGGGAAACCTAGTGCAGAACCTGCTGAGGTTTCTGCTATGTGCTCCAGATTTCCTCCTGGGGAGCAAAGTTAAGAAATCGCTTCTCATTCCTCTTCTCGGAAGTATTCAGAAGCTATAATTACCTCAGCTTTTTGCAGGGCTTTAAAATATTTATATAATGATATTTTTTGATTAGATCGTAATTTTATTTTGCCTGCAATGTCTTTTATTTAATGAGGAAATCAGCAAGGTGCAATTCTACAAAACAGGAATATCTATGATTTATTTAGTGTAGATGAGAATCAGTGAGGTATTGAGAAACGAAGGAAAGACAAAGCAATTGTGCATTTGTTCATAATGTGTGGCTGGAAGCTCCAAATCCATCCTGACATTTATTTCCACAGGTGTTTGGAATATTCATTTCAAACACATCGCAGTCTGAATAATATATGAACACATATAAAGTGAGTGCTGAAATCTTGTCCGGTGGTTTAATGCTGCATTTTTCTTTTGAAATCTACTTGGGTGTGGAAAACTCTAATTGAGAAATAAAGCAAGAGTTAACCCTTTCACTGAACAGCAACTTACATTTGTAGAGTGCCTTTCAACTGGCAACAAAATTCCCAGAGTATTTCACTGAGGTATAAGAGAGAAAAGAAAGCACAGCAATGAGCCAAAGAAGGAGCTATGGGGATGAATGGCTGAAAGTCAGAGAAATGGTGGTGGGGGTAGGAGAGGAAAGCTTAGCACAATGGGATCTCTAAGGCTTCTCTAGTTCAGGCTTCCCAAGTATGCATAAAACACGCATACTCGGAAACATGAATTGGAAGAGTAACTGGTCCTTCAGGCACCAAGCCTTAAGATCTGGACTCACCCCCACCCCCCAACCCCTATCCCCCCACACCACAAACATTTATGTCTCTTTACTTCCATCTCCTTCCCTAAAAAAAACTCCTTAAAGATCTGACCAAGCTTTTGTTTACCCGTTCTAACATTTCCTCATGCAGTTTTGTTTGATGATGCTCATGTGAAAACACCTTGGCATATTCTAAGATGTTAAGCATGCTACATAAATACAGATTGTTGTTGTTACAATGATTAGAAAAACTGATATATTGGAGGGATTTCAATAGAGGTTATGATATTCCAGGATGAGGAGCGATATAGGTTGGCCAGGACTGGGGTTCTGAGCAGGCAAATCTAAGATGACAGTTAAATGTGACTAATATAATTTTGAATGAAGTGAAGTTCACAGTGGATATAGGATTGAAAATCCACCAGAAGAGCAAATGAATTGTCAATTGTGGAGATTAAAAAGTTAAGGAGGAAGACAGGTGACTGTGTGAGGGATACAGGCAAGACATGATGGTTAGGTAGAAGAAAATCAGTCTTTGTAATGAAGATGATAGCTTAGTTTGAGGTTTAATCAGACATTAAAGCTGTGAGCAATCTGGTTTAGCCAGACCTGATGAGAGGGTGTTGGAAAGGTGTGGCAAAAATTAAATTTGTGGCAATTATATGGAGTTTGTAACATGGCTGTAGATGATGGCTATTATCTTCTCAATGATTAATGACTACTTGTTAAATTTACTTTTCTAACTGTGACTGCACCTAAAACCAAAATCTTAACTCAATGAACATTGAGTTGTGGAACTGAGATAGGTTTTCTTTGCTGTTGTTTAATTCTCCTTCCCTGTAAATGTTCCTATATTTAATTTCCTGTTTGTGTTTCCATTTTTGTATTTTTGTTTTATTTCTGCCGACTAAATATCGGTTAATTATTCTTGGCTGGTCTTGGTTTCATATTTTATGAAGTAGTGAGAATGTGCATTCCTTCAGTAATTCAGGATACAATGCAAAATTGAGATAAGAAAGGTGAGTTCATAATAGGATCAACAAATGCAAGTGCAATAATCTCAATGTATTTGCAACCATCAATCAAGTGGGTACTGTGTTGATAAGTCCCTCTGTGTGTAGCTGCATGTATTAGAGGAGATATGAGGATGACGGAAGGATTTCCCAGTAGAGTTGAATGTTGTCACATTCATATTTCATGTTGATGAATACTTCTAAACCAGTAGTTTCAAACTTTTAATTTGTCGCAGCATACCTTTATATTATTATAAAAACTTGATGCACACCTTCTGTTTTCTCCATGTAAGCTGCCCTTCAGCAAAAGCCTTTTATCTCTAAAACCTCCTTTTATCTCTTAAAGCCATCATTTAATACAATGTTCGTTAGTTTATAATCTCTGGTTACCAGTTGCATGTCAAATATATAGGGGGTGATTCTCCCATTGCGCTGCAGCAGGCCAGCAGAACTGCGCAGAGAGACGGGGGTGTGATCTGTGGGATTCATGCATGAGTTCATACCCCACTAGCATCTCCCAGCACCTGATTTCTGGTGTGGTTTGCTCCACACTAGAAATTGGCAGGAAGGCAGAGCAAGTATTTAAATAATATTTTAAATATTTCCTTCTAGGTGGGAGTAGGCCAAGCCCCCTGAAAAGAAATGATATTCATGCTGGAGCCTCTGCAATGCACAGAGTGTGGGAGATTCTAGTCTGAACTCCCACTGAAAAAACGTGAATCACTCCAGTTTTCCCACAGATTAAACACTTAGAATTTTTTAGGAGAATTCTGCTTTTTTATTGAAAATGCACACAATTTAAAAGTACTTCTCAGTAAAGGTTTAATTCTTCGCTTCGCAATGTGAAAATTTATAAATTAAGGCAATACGTTGAGCATTATCTTACCAATAATGTTAATTGACTTCTGTGTCTGCCTCTGTGAAAAAAGCCTCTTGATCCAGCTAGGAGCTGATGATGGCATCACTCTTAGATTTTGCTCCACTGACAGTAAATATCAACTCGTACAGACAGATTGTGGGAAATGATAAGAGTACTGCTGTACAACAAGATGTGAAATAGATGAATATTTTTGTCCCGTAAGCAACTAAAATGTGTCCTGAGGAATCTCTGCAAACTTTAGTTTCAGTGTATGATCCATCCTGAACTCTGTAAATTCGTCTTGTTCTTTTAATGATGACATCTTCGATGATCCAAGAGAAAGTAAACAAAATGGATCACGGACTCAGTCAAGTCTTCCAAGTCTTTCATGTAGAGCAGAAGTAACATTCAAACTTCTCTTGCACTATTTTAGGATGTGTGGAGATGAGATTGAGTGTGATTTTGCCAGCAGGACTGGCTGATGCCAGCTCGAACATCTCAATCAACCCACTTGCCACTTTTTGTTGCCAAAGGGCCAGTTTTGATCTCAATATTTGAAGTTTATCTGTGGCAGTCAGAATGTTCACATTTTTTACCTGTGTTTTAACCTTCAGCTCATTCGGATGGATGAATATATCTGAAAGATATGCAAGCTTAGCACACCAAGAATCATTACGTATTAAATTCATGCAGAGCTGTAAACCTTTTTGGTGCATTACGGAGCTCATAAACAGAAGAGAGGACATTTCCCTGAGACAATCATCGCATTTCTGTATGCATGAGTGAACCTTGGTTCTTAACTCCCATTTCTCACACAAAACAAGCCAAAGGATTGATTTCACATAATTCACGATTTTTACTGGTTGTTCTATCACTGTAGTTATCTCAGGTGGCATCATTTTGGCATCAAGGGCTTTACATTGCAGGATACAGTGGGTGGCCTGGATGTCAGTATTCCTTGCTCATGAAACCTCTGACTTCTCCCATCATGCGGGCTGCTCCATCAGTGCAGATGCTATCGCACTTAGTCCAGTTAAGATTATTTCCCTCCAAATAAGTAGTTGGGACATAAAGAATTTTCACCCCAGTCATATGGTCAGGCATTTCTTTACAAAAAAAGGCATCCTCTTTTATAGAATTCCTATCAACATACCTCACATTGACTAAGAACTGACAGTGATTGCTGATATCAGTGAAGTCATCAGTCTGCAGGGTAAATTTTCCAATCCTTTCTAATTTCCATTGAAGCACTTGTTCAATACCAACTGACATTTTGTCAATATGCCATTTGATTATGCCATCAGAAAGAGGAACTTACTTTGGCAGTATCAGCTCCCGACATTACTCTCTCAATATTTTGCATGGCGGCAGAATTAAGGTTTCAGCAATGGTGTGAAGCTTCTTCGATTTTGCTACGAGTTCAGCCACCAAGAACCTCACCTCTGATGCGTTATCTGAAACTTGCACACAGTCCATCATACATTGACTTTGCTTTACTTTCGTTCTCAGCAAGAGGTCTGACAACACAAATTTTAAATCCAACCAATTTATTTTACTACCAAATAAATCGGTTGGATTTAAAATTGGTGCTGTCAGACCTCTTGCTGAGTTTACCCTAGTCCAACACCGGTATCTCTACATCATTACTTTTGTTCTCGTAGGCATTTGAAGCACTGTATTGGAGAGTGATCGGTATTTTGTATTGAAATGGTACTTCAGTTTATTTAGTACCATTGCAGCTTTTGAGAACTTTTTCTGTAAGTTATACATATTGGGACACAGCATGAAACATTACCAATCCATGAAAATCCAAAAGATAAGTCACTGTCACTGTACTGTCTGTGCATGAATATCACTATTCATGCACAGAGCAAACTGTAGCCAAATACACCATGCCCCACAATAAATACCCTCAAATTATGGTCAAATACACCACTGTACACAATAAATTCTCAGAAAATGGTGGTCAAATGCACACCATCCCACAATAACTATGCTCAAATTGCGATTAAACAAACCACACCCCACAATAAATACTCTCAAACTTTGGTCAAATACACCATAGTACATAAGTACCCAGAAGATTGTGGTCAAAGCACTACACTCTACAATAAATACCCTCAAATTGTGGTCAAATGCACCACACTACACAATAGATACCCTCAAATTATGGTCAAATACACCACAATACACAATAAGTACCCTCAAACTGTGGTCAAATACACTACAATACACAATAAATACCCTCAAACTGTGGTCAAATACACCACAATACACAATAAATACCCTCAAACTGTGGTCAAACACACTTTACCCTACAATAAATACCCTCAAGCTTAGTCAAACACACCACAGCTACATAATAAATATATTGAAACTGTGATCAAACACACCATACTACACAGTAAATACCTTCAAACTATGGTTAAACACACACAGCCACAATAAGTACCCTCAAGATATGGTCAAACTCTCAAATTGTGGTCAAATACATCACAGTATACCATGGAACTGAAAACATAGTTAGATCTACTGACATCAATTTTTAATAATTTTGAAACTTATTTCTCACACATTTGTGGGCCATCACAGCATTTGGAAATCTTTGTGTCAGCCATTGGCATGGTGAAAGGATTTGCAGGTTGACACTCAACCAGTTTGACTGCATTATGAACGCACCTTCCTTGGCCATCAAGTGCTGAGGTGGATTCAAACCTGAAGATCTGGCTCAGAGGTGGGGTTGCTCCCATTTTACCACAAGACTCTGTTGACGGTAAAGAAGAAATTATATAGTTTTGAATTAGAATAGTGTGCAACTTACAGGGGGAACATTAAATGAGTAATTTTTCCATGCACTTGCTACCCTTGTTATCTTAGTGTTGTGGCTGATGATTGGAAGATGGTGTTGAAGCAGCCTTGATGAGTTGTTGTCGTGCATCAAATGGTAGAGGGAGTAAATAATTAACATCGTGGATGGAGTGTTGATCCAGCGGACTGCTTTGTCCTGAATAGTGTTAAGCTTCAAAAGACCATAAGACATTGAAACAGGGGTAAGCCATTGGCCCCTTGAATATGCTCCACTGGGAACCCAAGGGAAGAGGATCAGTAGGAGTACGGCTCGGGATCCTGCAGCCAAGAGGCACTGCTGACACCCACTTGACACCCTCCCTGCCTGTGAGCAACACCTTCCAGTCTCTGACACCAAGGAAGGAAGCAGTCAAACATCCTGAAAACAGGCCTGAGCCCTCAAGGTCACGTCTCCAGGGGATGCCTCCCATAGTCATTGCAGGCAAAAGGGCACAGAAGTTAGCGGTCATCTCAACCTCAGTTGTGCATCCTGGCGATTCATCTGGACATACTGGGAGGGCGAGGAAGATTAAGAAACTGTAGGCACTTAGTGCACATGGATAGATATAGGCACTAGTGTGGATAGGTCACCATTTGTTTTGACCATTTGGCATTAAATTTTACTTTATTCACCTACAGAGCTTCCATACTGTTTGTTCATGCCACCAAGTTTGGGCAAACCATTGTGTTCACTTAGTATCTCATCCCTGTGGAATGCGAGAATGGCACTGCTATGTCCTCCCACCTTCTTGTCAGCCTCCACTGGGGGCGGGGGGTGGTTACTTTCTCACTTGCAATATGGACAGGAACCCAGGAAGGAGGACACGTGAAGTACTGTCTGCATATTGGCCTTCATAACCATTTTAAAGCAAGGGTTGCCTCAATGTGTAAGGCCTGAAAGTGAATCCTCTTGGCTCCTCTCCCCAAAATGGTGATTCTAAGACCCCTAATCACTGGCCCTGAGTTGAGTGTATCTGTGACCTCCTTATCCTCTGCGGTGGCCCTTGAATAGTATAGACCACAGAAAGTGCTGGCTGCCTGAATGCTCACCTCTGGAGCCTCCCCCCTCCTCCCACCCCAACGAAGGTGAAGGCACCAGGCTCATACTTCATAGACCAGTTGTAAATGACACTGATGTGATGTCACACTGGTGCCTGCTGAATATCCGATGATGGTGGGAGTCCTGGACAGAGTGCTCACCACTGACATGCTAATGTTTACAACGAACTTTCTGTGAACACAGGTTGTGTTTCAAGCTACTCCACGGGTGAGGGGCTGGTGAAGTCAGACCTCAGAAACTCACTGGCATGAATCACACTCTCCAGATTTTGAGCACACAACACCATTCCCACGGACAGAGAATATGGGCTCAAAATCACCCTCTTAATCTTTGAATGGTGCAAATGATCAGCAGCCTGCAGAACTAATTACAGGCCTCTTAAGGCTGACCTTTGGAGGCCAAATAAGATTTTCCAGTTGGCATCTAGATGCCTGAAAGCAGCTTGGGACATTACAGCTGCTTGGTGGTGGTCCTCTTATAGTGCGCAGGAGCCCAGCACTCCCGGAAAGATTGCAAACCCTTCCTATCCAGTAGGCTTCAGAGGCAACTATGGGCCACCTTTTAGAAGGGTTGTCCTCACCCCCCACCTCAAGCAATGTTGGTCTGACTGCTTGACCTGAATTTATTTTTATTATATATGTTGGAAAGAGGGTGCCTCCATCTCGGAGCAGCCTCTTCCTCATTTATCTTTCATGGCTTTCTGTTGCTGCTTCCAAGTGGGAGGCTCCATTGACCGCCCAGTTTCAACAACCCAACCACCATCCTTGACTGAATCCCTGACCTTCAGGTCATTAATTCACTAACACAGGTAAGATTGCATGTGAATGACTGTTTCCCCATAAATTGGGTTTTGGAACACTATCTGAACCTTACACGGAGTCCTAAAGACTACAGGGAACATCCTGATTCACGGGTTTTCAAGTTGTGCTTCAAAGAATGTCTTTACATCACTTCTCCTTCCATCTAGTGCATCGCACTTGCTATATTTTTTTCTGCTCAGAGCAGAACTCATCCTCAAAAAGCCTTTTTTGATTGACAGCCATACTACTTTGGACATAAATTTTTACTGGCTTTTGACGGGACCTAAGTGTTTGCAAATCTCTCTTACTTGTGATGTGTGATGCAATGTGTCAACAACAGATGACATGAATGGAATTTATTGAGTTTCTTCATTGGCGCCAAGTAGCACATGCATGCCTCTAAAGCTGTCATAATGTATTGTTTTGAGAAACCATTTTCTCCCTCCAAGTGCTCACGACAATGCTAAGGTTGTCCCCTATGATACACAAGCTGCATAATTCTGAGAAAATTGCCTTTGCAGAGTTGTGTGAACTGAAGGTCAACAATTATCTGACTTGAGTGATCCATTTAATGCATTAAATAAAGTCTCTTTACATCAAAATCACTGCCTTTGGATGAATATTGTAATTTAACAGCAATCCGAACACAGCATATTCTGTAAAATAGCAAGTATATTATAAATTATCTTTCATGAGAAAAGTCAATAATACCTTTTAGCCGCATGTAAGGAATTATTTTGAAGAAATAAAGTAGTTTTCTGAGTTTTGAAAATGTACCTCTTGTTACAGCTGCACCACATTTTTATTATGGCCTTCTCTCTTTATCATTGTGATCGTGGATATGTTTAATCAAACGGCTATTTAAAAGCAAATCACAAAAAAAAAGGCATATCAGTAAATTCAGAATGTAATGTACATCTTCCCATAAGAAACAACTCCTTTGGTCTGTAAATACATACTTGGTACACCAGTTCATTCATACTGTAGAGACCATTAGATCATCCAGAAATCTCAACAATTTTCATCATTACAGCTATTGCCAATTTCAGTCAACAAACTGATTATTCATCTCAAAGGGAGCTCCTGGAATTGACATTGATACAGCCATTTGCAATTTAAATTAAAAAAAACCAATTCCATCAAAGGATCAAAGGACCCCTTTGGTTTCTTGATCAGCAACTAATTTTTTTTAACCCTGTTTTAAAATTAATAAACATGAAATGATTTAAAGCTACACGTTACACACTAACGAGTTGGAAGCCATTTTTCTTGCAAACCTTGATCCTCAAAGTGCTACCATTCTGAGTCTTTAAACAATAATGCACACTTACGGGGATCTTGCCTTCTTCACTGATATTTTCTGATCAATGAGCATGTTGCTGGGAAGCACAGATCAATCCACTCATAATGGTTAACTCCATGCTATCCATGAAGGAAAAGGGTCAAATGTAGCATTTTCCCAGTGACAGCTGATAACTGCTTTGATCTTTTGAGATTGTATTACATGGAGTTGCATGACATATACAGCACGGAAGCATGCCATTTGACCCACCCAGTCCATGCTGCTGATGGAAACCTTCTTCCATCCTTCCTATCAGGATACTTCTTCATTCCTATTCTTCCTCGTTTACTTATCTCGTGCATTTTTAAATACATCTGTTCACTCCAAGTTCCATATTTTCACCATTACCTAAAGGAAGTTTCTTCCAAATTTCTTGTTTTATTTCTTGGTTAAAATCTTACTTGGATGGCCTCATGTTTTGCTTTTCCCCACAAGTGAAAACATTCTCCACTTTGTCATCATCTTTCCAAACTTTAAAAGCTTTGATTCAGTTACTCTTCACCTTCCTCCGTTCAAAAGAGAAGAGACCTGATCGGCCTTACCTGATTACCTTCCATTTTTGGTAACTCCCTTTTGCCGCCTCTCCAAGGCCTATGTATCCTGTTTTCAATGCTTCACGTACTGGATGATGATATAAATGCAATGTAATCCACTGAAATAAAGAGATCAATTCAATGAACAGTGTTTTATATCCTCCAGCAGCACATGACAATGACCATGTGCCATCTGTTTTCCTCAGAAAGTTATATTAGAGTCAGTGGGGTTGATCTTGAATCAAGAATCACTGTCCATGCAAATGCCGGCAGGGATACAGGATCCAAAAGTGGCAGATCTCGCTGGCAAGATTGTGATCTTAGATCTGCCCCAGCCCTCACCAGCAACAACATCAGGTTTATGCCCATAATGGAATTGAACCTGCTTTATTTAAATTTGAATATATCTTAATATATTAACCCCCCTCCACTGTTTATTGACCCACTCCCCTTTCTGCCATTATGTCAATGCAGTTCACAATAGGTTCACTCAGTCACCCAATTTCATGAGCTTGCCACCATTCCCAAAGGTGTGCAGGTTAGATGGATTGGCCATATTAAAGTGCCTCTTAATATCCCAAGATGTGTAGGTTAGAGCATTAGTGGGATAAATGTGTGGAGTTATGGGGATAAGGTGGGGAGGAGAAGGGTTGGGCCTGGGTAAGATGCTCTGACAGAGAGTTGATGCAGATTTGATGGGTCAAATGGCCTCCTTCTGCACTGTAGAAATCCTATGATTGTATGTCATTTGGATCAGACGGCCACGTCCTTCCCAGACCATATTCCTTAAGAACTCCAGGCCCACCAGTGGACTCTGCAATGGCCAGATTAAAATCCAGTCTTGTATCCTTTTTAACATAAGCTGGAATAAAAACCCAGCAGCAAAAACATTATCTGCCCTCCTTTTACTTTTCCATTAAACTAGGAACTTCAAAAGCTATGCACACATCCAATTAAGTCTTTCTATAGCATTTTGTGAATATTTCAAACACATATCATCTACCCTGATGAAGAGAAGCTTCAGTGTTTTGAGTGTGTACCTGTGAGGCCTCTCAAACTGCAATCATCAGACTATTTTAAAAAACAAACAGATGATCAGTACTTGTAAAGAAAAGCAGGAAAACATCTATTTGTCACTCATTCCTTTCTCACAGCTCTCAGCAAAAGCTTACTATGTTGATCTGTAAACTTTTTTTTGTTGTATTGCCAGAAAAATGGTGTCTTCATATGCATAGAATGATTCGGAAGAGCTGTGTCCCGCTGGGTGCACTATCCTTCAAGTACACCATTGGCATCAGATTTGATCTTAACAAAAAAGGACACACTGATTGATTCAGTCATTCAAATTTATTCAGGAATGCAAAATCATATTTTTTAAAAAATCAGATACATCCCTCAGTGGAAGTATGCTGCTAAATTAGTAATGAAGGAGCTAGAGCTGCAACTGTTTCCAGGAATTATTGTGTGAGATGTTAGCACATTACAAGATATCATTTACATGCTACCCTTCATCCATCCCTTGCTAACACTACAGTTAATTATGCCACATGGAGATGCGGCATTATATTTGAATAATGAATAAATGTTATTTTTGTGCAATTCAACATACTGAGTATGTATACTTATTTACTTTTATTTTGGTTATGCTCACCCATTTGTACTTTATTTGATGAGGTATCATAAGTCAGATGCCATGCAGCTGCACATCTATCACACTGGAATTAGAAAAAAAACTTACCCATGGAATAAGTGTTTCAAAAATAAAAGCTGCATCAACAAAATGATTGGTTTTAGTATGTTTTAGGTGTTACTGTCAAAGCAATTTGGAAGCTAATGTTATTGCTATATTTGCCTTTGAAATGTTTCAGCCAGGGTTCAAATGGGAGCAGTCTCACCTCTGAGTCAGAAGGTTATGGGTATAAGTTCCTGTTGGAGGGAATGAATGGACTGAGTCTTCAGAGATTGTGTAGAACTTCAATAAAAATAGCTTTATTCAACATGCATGAGGGAAAGCAGAGCTCATGGTTGTGACTCCAGCTTGCTTCCAAGCTCCTCTACTAATCATTGGTACTTACATATTCTTATAACCCTTTCTTTATGTTGCAAAGTATTAAATTTACATTAGGTCATCTTATTGTTACATTGAATTGGTTACAGTCCTGTTTTTGATCACATTATACATATCTATTGTCTTGTATGCTTTGACTTTAATCAATTACTGGACAGCTCCTGTCTACTTTTATAATATCAAAGCATTTTGTATTTGCCAAACGGATTTCGATTGTATGTTAATTGTCCCATCTCCCTAATACTTAATTAGTTTTTCAGAGGCACAATGGCTCCTCTAGGTTTTTGGAGTCTTTATAAGTGCTATCAATCCTCTTCCATTTCTGTAACCTTGGAATGACGTCACCTGATGTGTGACTCTTTTGGTGCCATCTGAGATGGAATTATTTGTAATTTTTCATTTCTGCCTACATGTAGTAATACAGTGTTGTCTGTTTAACACTTCCCATTCATTCCTCTCTTGTAGCCCACACTTCCTGGGTTTGCTCTACTATGGTTCTATTCCAAAGAGATCGGCCAGAGTTTTACATTTAGTTGTCAGACTCATGTTTGATCTGACCAAATGTAAGCTAACGTCAAAAGAAGTGAGGATGATCCTCTGCAGGATTGCGGCATAGTGCTCCCTGCTTTCCATCTTAAAAAATGGGAATACTTTACTCAGCTCGTGGGGACCCCTCTGAGGAGGAAGAGAAGGGCAGGAGAGAGAGAGGAGGATAGGTAATTATGAGCAGCAACCCAGAGAGAGACCTTTTAGAGGAGAGACACGATCGGGGCAGGGCCAGCTGGGAGACAAAAGTAAGAGGGTTAGTTGAAGATGCCATTATCCAGTGGCAAGAGTGCCTCAGCTACTTTCAGATGTCTGAGGACCAGTGCCACAAGAGAATCCACTTTGCCAGAGACATAGTGATAGCAATGTTTCACATGTTTAGTCTGGAAATCACCTCCAGCTATGTGTGAACATTTCGTGCCAATAGCTTTGAGAGCCACAGTGACTTTCAGCATCTATTCTTCTGGTTCTTTTCTGGTATCCAGATGGGGATCTGTGTGCTGTCAATCAGCTATACATAGTTGTGCCTATACATTTAGTCAATAATGGACAGACGAGGCCTGTCAGGTGGAGAGAGCCAGATGCAGTGGCTGGTTATTCCAGATTGTGGTCTGCCTTTGCATGATCACTAGGGAAGAATATTGCGAGTTTTCAGATGCAGCATGTGCCATTTATGAAATATGGGTAAAGTTGCTGGTGTTATCTCACTTAATGATGATAGGGTCAAGGACTTGGTGCTTCTGTTTCTGGGTCCCTTATTCCCCCTGCTCCATATAACTGTCCCGTGAAATCATGCATGATTTTATTTTCACTTTAAACACTAATCAATTCACAAACAATCACAGAGCGCTCCTAGTAAAATGATGACATCTATTATTGACATTTGGCTCCATAGTTGGTTATCTAAGCAATGTGCATCGTTAGTATTAAGAGCAGTAATGATAAACTGCAATGTTAATTTGTGTTCACTGCACCTTACAGGTGATCCCACCATGACTATTAAACAAACCAAAGAGTATAAATTTTACTTTAACAGCTTGTGCAATATTTTTTAATTTGACAGGAAAATATCCCATTGTTATTTATAACATTGCACAGACAATAACAGATTTTCGTGACTGCCTCAGCCCTTATTAGCATGTTCTGCACATTGCACCATATTGACAAGGTGACAAAAAATACATATTTGGGGAGAAGATTAATATTTGAAACCCAGATAAACTACACAAAATCTTTTCAATTCTGTGGAAGAAGTAGAAGACTTTCTCCCGCCCGGTTGTGTAACATTATTCAATGTAACTACTTCATGTAAGGGGTGCAATTGGATTTTATTTCATCACCAGGTAGAAAGATCAAAAAACTCCTGAGCAACAAAATGCAAAGGATGAACAATATGGTCTTTCAGCTCTGAATAAGTCGACTGAAACATTAACTCTGTTTTTCCCTCTCCACACGTTCTGCTGAGTTTATCCAGCATTTTCTGTTTTGTGGTTTATCACTGTTAGTGAAAACTCAAATTTTAAGAGGCCAAAGGACAAAGACTGAATGGTTCACAATTGAATCTGTGTTTCCTTTCTCAGCAAGTCTGACTGCTGCTTCCCACTGTATTTTCGATATCTACTATGCAACAGAACTTTATCACAATATTTCAAAACCTTAAAAATCTCATAAAAAGCACGAATCTAGAATGGGATGATAGGTAAATGGACAAATGTACAAGATGGACATCAATGGAAAAGACGCTTGAGAATTATCTCCAGCATAAAACCTATCACTTATCGACTATAAGCTCTTTACACACCCCTGTCCTGGCATTCTCATCCAACAAAGCCTGCTAAGTAAACTTCCCTTAGCAACAAAATAAACAGAACTCCATCCATGATTTCATCCTCTGGTTGCAAGATAATTATAACTAACAAAGGCTATCTAACACAGCTCATCTGACATATAAAACATATGTACTAAAAGCAGGAGTAAGCCATTCAGTCTCACTAGCCTCCTCTGCTATTCAATAACATTGCCTACATTATACCAATAAGAACTACAATTCCAAAGTACCGAATTGTCTGTAAAGCATATTGGGATATGATGAAAGCTATATAAATTTAAGTTTTGTGTTTCTTTCATTATACCTACATCGTGAACATAGCGAAATTGGGGGCCCAAAGCTGATGCTCTAATTAGTGATAGTTAATCACAGGGCAATCAACTGATGATAGGAAAATGGTTATAAAGAAATTACAATATTTACAAAACAATTCAACATTGTAAATAATACAACCTTACCATTCTGATTTCTCTGGTCACAACCCACAGCATACCATAAATGGGATAACACTAATGACATTTTTCCCCAGGATATGCCAATAAGACATGTACCAGTACCTGAGAAAATGTGTACATTATATCATTGATCTGGACTTTTCAGAGTAGAATGCTACATAATGCAAAAACTCATTACTGCCTTTAGTCAAGAACTTAAGAATTTCTCATTCCGCAGAAGCTGTCACAGAAATTGAATTGAGAATTTGCAGGTATCTGGATACAGGAATTTGTAAAACTTTCCTTTAAGTAATCTCCAAGTGATAAATAAGGATATTATTCCTAAATTTTGTAATAATACAGTCAACACCCTGTTTTATATCAATCCTGCTTTTTTAAGCTTCTCACATTTATTTTGATGAGGCCAAAGAATTTCAAAGACTTTATTACACCTATACTGCCTATCATCAGAATTCTGTCTAATGAAGGACATTATGACCAGAGTTTATTGACCCACCTAGCCTGCTGGGGAATCGGAGCAGGCGAAGGATGGAGCATGGGAAGGTCTGTTGAACTTAAGCGAGATTTTATGGTTTTGGGTTGAGCAAGACGGTAAAACCCTTCCCTACAAAAACTTAGACTGCTGCTTATATGCTAGTTCAAATTCAAAGGTGGATTCTGAGACATATACAGTAATTAATTTTGTAGTTCTAAATCTTAAAAGTGACCCCAAGCCCCCACCCCATCCAATTTCCACCAACTCACCCAACCCTCCCCACACACTATCCATTCCTCCTCCTCACCACCCATTGCATCATCCCATACTGCCCCCCTACACTTCACTTCTCCATTCTTACTCATCCCTCTCCCCTCAGCTCAAACTCCCAACTCCTCATACACACCTCAACCACCCCAACATTAAATCAGATCACAAGTGGCTGAGGGGCTTATCATCTTTCAACAGTGTTCAACCAAGAACACTTTCAATCTGAATCATAGGGCAAGATTTTCCAATTGCATTCGCCACAAAACCAGAAAATCTTGCCTGAGGTCAATGGAATTTTGCATGGTTCTTGATGTTTTCTATGGCAAGCGGGATGATAAAATTCCCCTGTTGAATCTGAAAGATGTACAACATGGAAACAGATCCTTTGGTCCAACCTGTTCATGTTGATCAGGTTTTCTAAACTGAACTAGTCCCATTTTCCTGCATTTGATCCATATCCCTTGAAATCTTTCCTATCCATATAACAGTTCAAATGTCTTTTAAAATTGCTGCTTTGCACTTTGTGTTTGTTGGTCGGCTTTTTAAAAATGGAAGTCATAAACTTCCCAAAGAAGTAGAAGCATGTCAGTTCAGTAAAGCGAAAGTGAAAAACCAGCCTTTCAGACATTACAAGTCCCAGGCTGACAATTCAATTGAATTGATGATGCAACATTATCCAGAGGGAGGAGCTAGACACCGAGTCTGGAGCCCCTTGAGTTTGGCACTTTTTACACCACTTTCTCCTAGGCCCTGATGGTGGCCAGCCAACTGGAAGCAGGCCAGTAGAAGGCGGTCCCTTACCTCCTGTGCATCAACTTCAGCAGCAGGCTGCTGGCATGTCTCTGTTTCCATTTCACTCTCAAACTTCCTATTCTCCTTGTCAGAAGAGCCCACCTACTCTTCTTGTTTAGAATCATAGAATCCCTGCAATGTACAAGGAGCCTATTCAGCCCAAGAGGTCTGCACCAAACACAATCCCACCCATGTCCTATGCCCATAAGCCTACTTATTTACCCTACTAACCCCCTTACACTAAGGGGCAATTTAGCATGGCCAATCAACCTAACTCACACATCTTTGGAGAAAACCGAAGCACCCAGAAGAGAAAGTGCAAATTCCTCACAGACAATGACCCAGGCCAGAAATTGTATGCAGGTCCCTGTTGCAGTGAGACAGTAGTGCTAACCATTGTGTCACTGTGCCATGTTTCTTCAAGGTAATGCTGCCTGACAATGTTATATTATGCATAGTACATAATCACTATCCTTGAGACTCTCGCTGGGTCATACATGGCAGCTTAAACATTTCAACACTGCATTTTGACCGTTTCCCACAGTGACCTCTCCTGATGTATTGGTATCTTTGACACTACATTAGGCTCTGAATTGGTCTCTTAAGATTGTCAAATTCAAATGAGGCCAGAACTTCACAATTGCAGTCATCTTACTGACTGGCCACAGATCAAATTCAACTTCATTGCTTAAAATAAAAGTTAGTTATAAAATGAAACCATGCCTGTCAATTTAATACTGAACAGCAGCATCACCTATTTTAATTCAGTAGATTTAACACTATACAAATTGTACGAAAGTAAGGAGCAATTCATAGCTCACTGAATTTTACACTCACCAGCTGGTTTTGAACTAGTTGGGGGTGACGAAGGGAGAGGGGGGAGAGATAAGATTGAATTGAAAAGTGGGAAGATTCTATCTGGGATCCTGCTTACCCCCAGCCTGGAAGAACTTTTACTGTGGGCCTGGCCTTGAATGGGAAACTCACCCTTGCCCCACTTTTTAGGTTAGTAGGCACTAGATGAATTGGAAAGAATATAAGAATTTAAAATGCTCAAATGGATGGGTATGTGGTGGGCAAAGTGGAGCGGGGGGGGGGGGGGGGGGGGCTCACCTGTATCTTTTTTTAATTTTATTTATTATTGTCTCATGTAATAGCACGCAGTGAAAAACATTGCTTCTTGTGTACTGTACAAAGCATACCATTCACAGAGAAATAAAGGAGAGAGCGCAGAGAGCGTATTGTTATAGTTAAAGCTAGGATGTAGAGAAAGATCAATTTAATGTAAAGTAGGTCCATTCAAAAGTCTGATGGCAGCAGGAAAGAAGCTGTTCTTGAGTCAGTTGGTACGTGACCTCAGAAGAAAGTGGAAGAGAGAATGTCTGAGGTGCATGTGCTCCTTAATTATGCTGGTTGCTTTGCTGAGACACCGGGAAGTGTAGACGGAGTCAATGGATGAGAATTTGGTTTGATTGATGGACTGTGCTACATTCACAACCTTTTTGTTGTTTCTCGCGATCTTGGGTAAAGCAGGAACCATACCAACTAGAAAGAATGCTTTCTATGGTGCATCTGTAAAAGTTTATTAGGGTCATAGCTGACATGCCAAATTTTCTTAGTCTTCTAAGAAAGTAGAGGTGTTGATGAGCTTTCTTAACTCTAGTGTCAGCCTACGGGGACCACAACAGGTTTTGGTGACCTGGTCACCTAAAAACTTGAAGCCCTCAACCTTTCTATTTCATCCCCATTGATGTAGACAGAGGCATGTTCTCCTATATTACTAGGAACTATTAGGGATAGGATTTATAGTTATTTAGAGAGAAACGAATTGATTGGGGATAGTCAGCATGGTTTTGTGAAGGGTAGGTCGTGTCTTACTAACCTTATTGAGTTTTTTGAAAAAGTGACCAAAGAGGTGGATGGGGGTAAGGCAGTTGATGTGGTATATATGGACTTTAGTAAGGCGTTCGATAAGGTGGCCCATGGAAGGCTTCTGCAGAAAATGCAGATGTATGGGATTAAGGGTGATTTAGCTAATTGGATTAGGAATTGGCTAGCAGATAGAAGACAGAGGGTGGTGGTTGATGGGAGATATTCATCGTGGAGTTCGGTGACAAGTGGTGTACCTCAGGGGTCTGTTTTGGGGCCCCTGCTGTTTGTAATTTTTATAAATGATCTGGATGAGGGTATTGAAGGATGGATTAGTAAATTTGCAGATGACACCAAAGTCGGAGGAGTGGTAGATAGTGAAGAGGGGTGTTATAGTTTGCAGAGAGACTTGGACAAGTTGCAGAGCTGGGCCGAGAGGTGGCAAATGGAGTTTAATGTGGAAAAGTGTGAGGTAATTCACTTTGGCAGGAATAACAAATGTGTAGAGTATAGGGCTAATGGTAGGACTCTTAATAGTGTTGATGAACAGAGGGATCTTGGTGTATATGTGCATAGATCCCTGACAGTTGGCAATCAAGTCGATAAGGTTGTTAAGAAGGCATATGGAGTCTTAGCTTTTATTGGTAGGGGGATTGAATTTCGGAGCCGCAACGTCATGTTGCAACTGTACAAAACTCTAGTGCGGCCGCACTTGGAGTATTGTGTACAGCTCTGGTCCCCGCATTATAAGAAAGATGTGGAGGCATTGGAGAGGGTACAGAGGAGGTTTACCAGGATGTTGCCTGGTATGGAGGGCAGGTCTTATGAAGAGAGGCTGAGGGATTTGAGGTTGTTTTCGTTAGAAAGAAGGCGGCTAAGAGGAGACCTTATTGAAACATATAAGATGATTAGAGGTTTAGATAGGGTGGACAGTGATAGCCTTTTTCCTAGGATGGAGAAAGCTAGCACGAGGGGACATAGCTTTAAATTAAAGCGTGGTAGTTATAGGATGGATGTCAGAGGTAGGTTCTTTACCCAGAGGGTGGTCAGGGTATGAAATGCCCTGCCTGCTGCAGTTGTAAATGCGCCAAGTTTGGTGGCGTTTAAGAGGTTATTAGATAAGTTTATGGAGGAAAAGGGAATGGTTTAGGTTAGAAGGTCATTGCTTTTTCTTAATTGGTCGGTGCAACATCGAAGGCCGAAGGGCCTGTTCTGCGCTGTAATGTTCTATGTTCTATGCTTACTGAAGCTGATGACAATCTCCTTCATTTTGTTGACATTGAGGGAGAAATTATTGTTGCCATATAAGTTCACCAGATTCTCTATCTCATTCCTATAGTCTGTCTCATTGTTGTTTGAAATCTAACTCATTAAAGTGTTACCTTCAGCAAACTTGAAAATTGAGTTGGAGGGGAATTTGGCCACATTGTCATAGTTGTGTAAGGAGTATAGTAGGAGACTGAGAAAACAGCCTTGTGGGGCACTGATATTGAGAATGATCATGGATGAGCTGTTGTTGCTTATCCTTGTTGATTATGGCCTGTGAGTTAGGAAGTTCAGGATCCAGTCACAGAGGGAGCAACTGAGGCACAGGCCATGGAGTTTGGAGAAGCCCCTTCTTGACTATGCGCCACCGTGCCACCCATATGAAATCAGTCCCAGTTAAAGTGACATGGTTTCATGAGCTGACGGTTTCAGTATTTTCCTCCTTTCATTCATCCTTTACTACAACAACTTACATCAATACAACACCCCCCACCTTGCCATCCCCGCCTGCTGCCAATCAATGCTCATGAGAGGAATGTATTCTCTGGATGGCGAGAGCTGGGCCTCAGGTCATGAAGTCTTGTGATGGGATTAGTGAAAAATACTCTAATTTTCTATCATTCCATCACAACAAAATAATTTTCTGTTTAATAAAATCAGTTTATGCTAAAAAAAAGGGTGAGAAAAGATTGAGAAAGTAACAGATATGGGAGAACGACTAAAGGGCAATGTGAGTAATATGTTTAATATTTTCCTCATGACTTGCTTACCATTACAATGATTCATACTGAAGGGAAGGGTAAAAGAGTGCTGATTGATTGGCACGTCAACTCTCATTGGCTGAGGTGTTGCCTTGGAGAGGAAACTAAAGACTTCCAATACTGCTGGGTAATTCAATAAAATAGGGCAAGGCTTGAACATGCCCCTTTTGTTTGCAGAGAAATAATGCCTGCAAATGAACTTATGCTAATATTTGCAAGCATAAATGAGTCACATTAGAAGCTGAAATGATTTTCTTAAGGTTGTGGTGTACATTTAAGCACAACCAATTCTGAGTCCTTTGAGATGTCTATCGTGTTACATTGGAAAGAGCCAGAGGCAAAGACATTGACAGCATTGTTGACTTTAACAGCAACAAGCAATGTCTGGCCATCAAATCTAGCAGTGAATAGTTTGGCTGAAGGTTAAGGCAGAAATCTGTCACCACCTTTTAAATATAAAATAAGTATATTTTATTAATGTTGCAAGTAGGCTTATGTTAACACTGAAATGAAGTTACTGGGAAAATCCCCTTGTTGCCACACTCTGACACCTGTTGGGGTACACTGAGGGAGAATTTAGCATGACCAATGCACCTAACTAGAGCATGCAAAGGAAACATACACAGACATTATGAGAATGTGCAGACTCCACACAGACAGTATCAAAAGTTAGGAATCAAACCTGGGTGCCTGGCACTATGAAACAGCAGTGCTAACTAACCACTCTGCCACTGTATCAATTTACCTGTCTGTAGGTGCACTGCTGTCAGATAGGTCAATGGAGTTCAGCCTCTGACAATAAGCTCTGTCTGTGGATGTTACTTCCTATGATCTCAGCCACTCCCTTCTCTATTGTTCTCAATTTGACATCTTCTCTCTTCCTCCACTCTGTGTTCTCTCTGCTATTCTCCATTTTGTTATGTGTTATGTGTTATCCTGATCTTTGCGATGCACCTCTCTCTTGTACTCTTTTGCACTTTCAGGTTTGATTACAGCTAACATTGCTGTCATGGATAGTTTTCCTCATCCAACATCCAAACCAAAATACTGATGTCTATTTGAAAACCTATTTTTGTCCTTTACTGATGTACTTCTGCAACCATCAATACTTTATCGGACCTTGTACGTTAATAAAAATGAACTAATTCTTAAATAAAGTTGAGAACCTACTTAAAATAATTTATACTTGGAAGACAATTGCCACAGAAAAGTGAGAAAACAACTCTGAACACTGAGTATGATCATCAGGCAGCCTGAATTTTAAATTCCTCCACCAAGTGTTACTTGATCTCAATATGATCTCATAACTCTGCAGAGTTTTCTTAAACTCTAGGAGACCCTACCTGGTAGTACAAACATTCATTTTATTTTGTTGGAATCATGTTTGAAAATTGCTTCACTTTCATATGTTAATAGCCAACTCTAGCTCACGGGATATTTGCATGCAGTTAAACACACCTTCAATAAACATGAAAATAAATATGTTGTAAATCACTTGTGGCCAAGATTGAAACTTTTTGAATATTTACTTTTCACCTGTCCTTCGAGTTTAAAAACCCACTGAACTGGGATGGTAATTCTAACATCTTTTTATGGTATCTCTCAAAAAGGAGAAATCAGGGAGAGCTTTCTTTTGTGTTGTCAAGTTGTTCTTGAGAGTTATGTTCCTGTTCAAAAGAAAGAGAACAGGGCTCTTGGAGATTTAAGAAATGGAGAGTTGCCAGCCCCAAATTCTTAGTACAATCCGGAAGGGACCAGTAAATTATAATTTAAAGTACACCAAGTTTGAGATTGAATATACTTACTAAGAGAATGAAGAGGAACAATTGAGGACTCTGGGTCTACACTCATTGGAGTTTAGAAGGATGAGGGGGGATCTTATTGAAACTTACTGTGATGCCTGGATAGAATGGATATGGAGAGGATGTTTCCATTAGTGGGAAAAACTAGAACCAGAGGGCACAACTTGAGGCTAAACGGATCATCCTTTACAATGGAGATGAGGAGGAATTTCTTCAGTCAGAACTCTTTGCCACAGAAGTCTCTGGTGGACAAATCATTGACTGTATTTAAGACAGAGATGGATATGTCCTTGATTAATTAGAGAATCAGAGGTTATGGGGAAAAGGCAGAAGAATTCGGATGAGAAAAAAATCAGCCATGATTGACTGGTGGAGCAGACTTGATGGGCCAAGTGGCCTAACTCTACTCCTATGTGTTATGCTCTTATGGTCTTAAGCCACACGATACTCTGGGTTTTGAATAAGAAAAAAATAAACTTTATTAAACAAAATCACAGCAGTGACCTTACACTGTGAAATTCAGGGTTAACGTGAAGTACATGTGAATTAACAGACAAATCATGGTCAAACACATTACACTACACAATATATAGTAGATGCAACCAAGACAGATTCCATTGATTTCTCAACAACCCACCCAGATATCAATTTACATTGAAGTCAACCTGTCTGACGAGGAATCTGGGCTGGATTTTATAGCCTCATTTGACCTGGAACCAGAAAATCCCATTCAAGGTCAACAGACCTTCCCATTGTCTACCCCTCATCTGCTCTGATTCCAGTGACAATTGGAGTAGTAGAGTTCTGATATCTATCTCTTTTCTGAGGGATTTCAATTTCACCTTCAAAGATCTTGCCTTGGAATCATCTTCAAAAACTCACTCCAACTTGGATGGCATCAAAAGGTTTTAATCTAATTTCCTGAGATTCCATTGCCCTGGATGTTTTGAGTGTGCACCAATGTACAAGCACAGCTTCAGCTCTTCAGCAGAAAATTACTGCTTCAAACTGATATCTTTGCTTCAGTTATCCACCACATGGAGTCAACTACCTTCTTCTACCTTCTTAGATCTTCAAGGCTTCTCCCAAACCTAATTACTAGAGTTTCTCCTGAGACTTCATCTTTTAAGATTGTCAATTACAGACATTTTCTGTTTGGAAACTCCTCATTCTTCTTAATCCGAACCACTCAATGTTCCTTTGGGACAGCTTGCTGTCCCTTTTCCCACTGGCACCTCTTCCTTGACTCCTGTTTGTTTTTACTTGTACTCACATTGTCTGAGGTTATGCACTTTTTTTTTCCTTTTTATGCAGGTACATCCATTCAATGAAAAGGTAAGTTGGATCTCACCACATTGGTGATAGTCATATCCATAAGTCAGGTGGGGTAGAACGACTGACAAAGGATTCTGCAAGTTTTGACCAGGCAGAACAAGGAGAAATGAATCTTTGATGATGAGTTTGAAGTGACTTTTGTGATTCTTCCTGCAATTTTATATACTGGCCAGAGCATTTATAGCTAAAAATGCTTTGTAAGATATATTTTGATTGTGTTAGTGAGTGAAACCAAAGTTTACTTTTTTCTTTAGTTTGGTGTTATCAGTTGTTTCTCTATTAATGTGTGATTTAGGGTGATTTTAGTTTATTGGTTCCAGTGAAACCCCTGTCAAGTGAAACATTATTCACTAGTTTACTTCAGATGATTGTTTGGGAGAATTCATATTCTTTCAAAGTTGGTGTCTATGTAGATCATAACAAATGCCACAATAGAGCACTTACTCTTCACTACCTGTTGTATGAACATTAAATTTGTTAGCTTTCTTGCCTGCTCTCCTAACTCATGAGAAGAAACATGGAAAGAAGAAGGGAAGTTTTCAATTGTAAAAATAAATATATTTTTAAATACATTTCAGAAACTAGATTTTAAATATAATGCATCTCTAAATATACTTTAATGAACTTTGATTCTTTAAGTGAATTTTGTTCTTTAAAAAAATCAATTTTGACTATGCTGAGCTTGGGCTTTGAGTGCTGAGCATCCTATTAATTATCTTTTATTATAACCTTTACATACTTTTCTGCTAGAATTTAATTGTAAAACTAATCACTGATATTTGTTTCCAACTTTGCAGAAATGCCAACTGTCTTGACTTTAATTTGATATCTTCAGACACATGTATGCATCAGCAATTTATAATAGGCTTATTAAGTCTGCTACAATCATATTTCGTATGGATAAGCAGGAATCACAGATGTTTATTTAAGCTGTTTCTACAAATTATATAAACCTTGGAGCATCACAAAGAAGGCTTCGAAACACTAAAATGATTCATTTTTTGGCGTAATAATATTTCTTATTAAACCATTTACTTTGCCCCTGGGAAACTGGATAGTCAATTTTGGTAAAACGAAGAATGCTTTTGTTTTTTTTAACCACTTGTCAAATCAATTTTTTAAAATTTGCTGACAGACGCTTCATTTCCATTTGAAGAATTTGGTGAAGTGAAATAAATCCTTCTAGAAAATAGAATGTCAAAAATCTCGCAGCCTTCATGTTCAGCATGATGCTTTGAAGGAGCTTTTATTTTCAGTTTTGATAACAGTAATATTTGTGAAGTTCGTACCAATGAGTGAATGACAGTTTTAAATGAGTATGAGCCAGTCTGCGCCATCAAGTCCCTCAGATAGCAGTGACATTATTGGACACCTCTACACCCACAGGTAAGTATTCCAACCAAAACTTTAAATGATCCAGCTTGGATCTTCTTATACCTAGATGTCTCATCCAATCTAGCAACTGGCTAAAGTACTACGTGAATTGTATTTTCTATGCATGTATGCTATAAACACTTGAAATGCATAAACCCCTCGCAAGCAGAACAAGCAAAAAAAATGGATTTTTTTTTAATGCATTCATGGAACATGGGTGTCACTGGCTGGCTGGCATTTATTGCCCATCCTCAGTTGCCCAAGGGCAGTTGAGAGCTCACCACATTGCTGTGATTCTGGACTCACATGTAGGCAAGACCAGGTAAGGATGACAGATTTACTTCCCTAAAGGACATTAGTGAATCAAATGGTTTTTCCAACAATCAACAATGGTTCATTGGTTATCAGTAGATTCTTGGTTCCAGATTTTTTTTATTAAATTCAAATTCTACCATCCTTTGTGGTGTAATGCAAACCCAGGTCCCCAGAACATTAGCCAAGTTTTCTGGATTAGTAGTCTGATGATAATACTACCAGGTCATTACTTCCCCATAGAGTAAGAAATATGTGGCATCTGATTGACAGCACGAAGTGAATAACTATACTGTACAAATGATGAATGTCCTATGCATAAATGGTGAATTGTGTGGACTCCCAGATGTTTGCATATGTTAAGTAATTCAGTATCAGTAATCACATGTTGTGCACTGCAGATGCTATTTTAATAGTGTCAGGTTGTCATAACTCGCTGACAAAATTAATCTATTGACACATAATATATTCATCATTAGTGGTTGAGGGGGTAATGACAAGCTGTGACTGTGTTATCAATGATAATCATCACTCAGTGCAGGTGATTACCTTTGAGTGTGTGATAAATTCAAATAATTTGAGTAACTATAAAAAATATAATTGCATTTGAAATAGCTAGCAGATTCCATTAGCAATAATAATGAAAACAAATTAATATGTTTTATTTACTAACTTTCTTTTTTACGATTGAAGTGAATCTGAAGTTTTACATAATAGGGGCATTCATTTAAGCAGTAAGTTCCTCAAATCCAAATAAAATTGCTCCTCAGTTAGCCAGAACCAAATTGATTCTATACTAAATTCAGATCAGCATTCTATAAAACCTGATTTGGGATGTCTTTGGAGTTTACTTGCGTTTTTAAATTTAAATGTACATATATATGGAGATATAGCAATAGCATTGCCATCCTTATTATTTCACTGCAACTTTATTACAGCTTGCATTCAACATTCAGAAGGCACTTTGACCAGTGAAGCATAGTAAAGTGTAGCTATAAAAGGAAAAAGGACATTAAACACGCTACTTGATTCTTACTGTCAAACAATTCCATTAGCAGTAGTTAAATGCAATTGTACTTTTGTTGTTACAGAGTAGCAGCATTGTCAAAAATGTCTCTCACTATAAAAAAATGATAGCCAGATGAGTTGTTAAATAGGTAGTCAACATCTGAATCTGCTGCAATTTGCATGACAGGCTGGATTGTTTCAATTTGAATTTGTCATCATTTTTATGATGATCAGGCCATTGAACCTAAGCAAAAACTAAAGTGTAAAGTTTATTCCAATGCCTACTTTGATCTCAATGCGCTCAACTTGCTATCAGTTTGTTGCTGCTGTTTGCAGCTACTCCTACCAGGAGATCCACTGACCTCATATATTATGGTCATCTGTCTTGCATCATCCTTACATATCCACTGTGGCTTGTCTGAAAACTGCTCTGTGATGTCCATCATCCAACACTGCCTAGGTCGACTCCGATTTCTGTTGCCCTTCACTTTGCCCTCTGGAAGAAATCTCAGGAGCTTTTCAACACTGATGAAGCCAAAATATTGACATTTTCTTTTCTGCATGTCAGTTTTTAGTTCCTTGTGCTCTTGCAATTTCAAACAGTCCTCGGGTTGTTTCAGGGTCCAGATAAGGAGTCTTAACATCGGTATTTTGAATTCTTCTACAAATCTTTATTTATTGTCTAGGTTTCTGAAGCATCTGGGAAAGTGGACAGGATGTAGCTATCCATAAGATTTTTTTTTCCCTTGTTACAAGCCTTCTTTTGTTAACACATCATTCATCTTCATGAAATTATTTCTGGTTATTTGTATCCTTCTGACTTCTGTATCACATCTACCATTTTCTGTATCGTTTGTCAAAATATCTATTCATTCCAAAATGATACCATTCACATCAATGTTCATTTAGTTTCTTCTAATCTATTCCATTTTAGTGCATTGTTTTAGCACCACTACTCAATCCATGTTTTAGACTTTACTTAGTCTAGAACATTTTATAAGTGCTCTTCTGATCCTGCAGGTAGCACCGTGTTGTCAGCCTACCAGTTTGTTATGCTCTTGCTTCAAGCGAATTCCCTTGGGAATATATCTAGTTCCATGAATATTTGTTTTGAGTAAGAATTTAATAATTTTAGAGACAGCACAAAGCATTATTGTACTTCTCTCTTCACTTGAAACATATCGGATTATATATATTCTAATCAGATGCTTGCTATTTGATCCCAATATAGATCTCAGATCTTTACTGTCAATGTCACATTATAACAGCACATCTATTAGCTTTTGGTGATAAATGTGACTGGACAGCAGCAGCTGGAAGTTTCATGTGTAGTCGTATTCTTGAGCACATTTACATAGAAAATCGCCTCATTTCCAAAATAAACAAAAGTGTATTCTTAAGTATGGTCAGCATCTTCCCCTATCCCACACTGTGCCATGACTTGAAGTGACCATCTTTAAGGAAACTAGTTTCAGCTATCTCCATTCACAAAACTAGTTGATCTGCCCTCTGAAAAGTCGAGGTATTTTACACACAACAACCATAACGCAGGAGATGAAATGAACTGTGAACAAACTCATGACATGGATCCAACTTCTTTGCATTTACCACAGTAACAGTCTAACAATTGCTGTCATTGCCAGATTAATTAATGCAGCTATTTGGCATCCAAAGCAGTTTAACAGCAGCTATACAAGGACAGGACAGATCACTTACCTGACAAGAACACAAGGAGCAAAGCAGATGATTTCATCATTATTCGGAAGTTTAAGATTTTGCCTGCAGTTTTCCATCACAAATTGCACTGTCACAGCCATTGCGGTCTCCAGGTTCCGTACAGATAGGGCAAATATTGATCCTCTTTCAGCAACATTATGGAGAAGCCATCGATTTGTTCGAAACCAGTTGTTGTGAGGCCAAACCTGTCCCTCAAATGAAATGAAATTCATAGACTTTCATTAGTTCAGTCAGTCTGTTAAACAGCAAAGCATAAATGTGGCAATGTTAAACCATCCATGCAGCAAATGAAGGCCACCTTGGTTTAAACAGAGCCTCCAAGGCAGCAATCTGTTCATATTTTACATAAAATGCATATTTTGAGCATTGCAATCACCAATCATTATTGCATTGTGCCTTAAAATATTGAATATGTATAGAACATATGTACTATTGCACATTTCACCTTCATATCAATTTGATTTATTCAGTTATAATTTTTTTTAAGTGACAAATAATTTTATTAGCTCATGCATACTTACAAACAGGACTTTTTTTTTTCCTGAAAGAGGGCCCAAATTCTTAAGATTCATGCAGATAGCCCATTCTTTCTGGGTCTCCAATTTTATTAATTGCATTGCCCCACTGGCCACAAGAGGAGTAATTGTCTTGTATTTCATCAATTTCTGGAATCTTTCCTCCGAATCCATGGTGTACTCCCTCTGAGCCTCTATCTCTGCCTCCACAAAAATGTTGAGAAATCTCACAATGCCAACTTAAAGTCCAATAGGTTTATTTGTAGTAAACACCCCAAGCTTTCAGCGAAAGATTGGGGTGTTTGCTACAAATAAACCTATTGGACCTTAAGCTGGTGTTGTGAGAATTCTTTCTGTTTTACCCAGTCCAACATCGCATCATCTCCACAAAAATATTCCCCTGCCTTTCCTTCACTCTCAAGGTTGGCCTTGAGATCAGCTTTTAAGAGGTCCAGGTCCTTGCAAGTTAGGAGTCATGTGGTTCAGTGCAAGATTATTCATGACAGGCCATGCATTCTTGTATAACCTCACCTATGTCTATCCACTGAAGAAACAGCTCAGCTTTCAAGCTTATGGGATCTCTATTTAACAATAACTTGTATTAATACAGCACTTGTAATGTGAGGAAACATCTCAAAGGTGCATCCCCTGGTGCAGTAACTGGGGGTGAGCCTTCCCTTCGCTTGTCCATGCTTGTCCCACAGCCATTTCATAACTATTAATTGGCTTGAGGTGAAACATCTGCCTCCACTGGGGAGAAAACCATGCCTCTGAGAGGGACCAGCCAATCACATGGTCCTTAGCCCTCTTGTCCTAGCAGAGACACCAGGAGCAGTGATCACTGCAGTGGACCCCAACGAAAGCAAGCTGGCAGGCAACTGCAAGGTTAGGGCGGGGGGTGGTAGAGGGGAGATGGTGGTGGCGGACTATTTCATTGGCCACTTAAAGGCATCAATTTGCCTTTGGATGAGCACGTCTCCAGATGGCTCTCCTGCTGCCAATAAATTACAGTAAGGGCAGAATGGGCAGGTAGACTCCATGAGCTACACGCTGTTGACATTACATCCAATTTTACAGCTCCATCATGCCAAGGTGGCCCCAGCAAGCTGTAACATACAGCCTTTCAGCATTGCACTACCTCTCTCTGTCACCTCCCTGTTCCCCGTCTTCCAGTCAATATTCAGTTCTACACACTAATACTCATAAATCTCTGTGAAATAATCGCTAATTCATTCATATTATTGATGCTGTACTGAAGCCAGTTAATCATGAGCTATGAAAATTGCAAAAGCACTAAATGATCTGGAACACATTTGGGATTCTTGAGGAAATGAGAAAAGAAATAAAGTAATATTGTGATTAATATTTTCCGTGATTGTGCCACATGGGAGAAGACGACCGATTCACTGTAAAATAGGATAGGGTGGGAGGTGTAGTGAATGAGCATTGTGTGGTTTCACAATGGAGTTCCAGAATCTTAGAGCTCTCCAGCTCTGAAAAAGGCCTTTTGGCCAGCACAGTGGCAAAGTGGTTAGCACTGCTGCCTCACAGCATCAGGGACCTGGGTTCAATTCCCTGCTTGAGTTACTGTTTGTGTGGAGTCTGCACATTCTCCCCGTGATTGTGTGGGTTTCCTTCGGGTGCTTCAGTTTCCTTCCACAGTCCAAAAATGTGCTGGTTAGTTCGACTGGCCATGCTGAATTCTCCCTCAGGTGCCAGAGTATGGCAATTAGGGGGCTTTTACAGTAACTTCATTGCAGTGTTAAAGTAAGCCTACTTGTGACTAATGAATAAAGTCAGTCACAGATAAACCACACATCTATTTTAATTCCATTTTTCAGCACTTAGTCCATAGCCTTGTATACCTTGGCATCATAAGTACACATCTAAATACTTCTCAAATGTAATGAGAGTCTCTGTGCCCTACTCTACCATTTTGATTTGAAGTGTTAGGCGGACTTGAAACTGGGAGTGTTACCCTGCCCCACACTCTGGTGTGATGATGTTGCAGGAAATGGATGGACTTTTGGAGCCAACAGATCCCTAATGACTGAATCACCTAATGATCAGAGCCTACTTAACTACACCTCATTCGTACTGCCAGCCTTCCAGCGCTTGGGTGGTGTTCCTCGGTGTGCTCCTCCTCTTCTTCATCCTCCTCCTGCTGGGCAGCCTCCTACCCAGTGACGCCCAGCTGGTCGCCTCCATGTTCTCCTCCTCCTCCTCTAATAGGTCACCCTTCTGCTGTGCCAGGTTTTGCAGGTCACAGCACCCCACCACAATGCAGAATGAGGTCACTGGGCTGTATTGAAGGTCCCCGTCAGAGCTGTCCAGACACCGGAATAGCATTTTAAGGAGCCCAATGCACCCCTCCATCGTGCAGGTGACTACATGGGCCTCACTGTAGCAAGTCTCTGCCTTAATCACAGGTCTGTACACAGGCATCATCAGTCATGGTCGAAGGGGGTATCTTGTTTCATCCACAAACTCCTCAAATGCCTCCAGTATGTCAGAGTTCCTGAGAATTTAGCTGTCATGCAGGCTGCCAGGGTATCTCGTGTAGACGCACAACATGTTAATACTCTGGTCACACTGCTGTTGGACATTCAGGGAGTGGAACTCCTTTCTGTTAATGAATTTTTGTGGATTTTTTAGCAGGTTCTTGAGGGCAGTGTGACTGCAGTCGATAACCTCCTGTACATGAGACACACCTGCAATGGCCACGATCCCTGCAGCCCAAGCTTCCTGACAGGTCTGGTTAAATTAAATTTGATACCCTGCCCAGCCCCAGACATACAGGGCTTCTGTGACCTGCATGATACAGGTGTGCGCAGCTGTCTGGGAAATGCCACATTATTCTCCACTCGGAGTCTAGAAGCAGCCAATTTCATAAAAGTTCAGAGCGGAGATCAATTTGATAGCCACCGAGAGTGGGTATCCCTCTTCCACCCCGAGATGCCAGGTTTTGCAAAAGATTGCACAGGTGGCATTGTCTCGTTACGGAGATGGAGCTGTCAACGGCACACGGTGTCCTCCTTACTTGTATGCGGAACTGCTGGGTTCTCTGTTCCCTCCTTCTCCTGTGTGCCCTTCTGGGCAAATGGTGGCCACTTCCTACCTCTGGTGGTCATCTCCCTCTCCCCCTGCAAGTGGTAAGGCCCAGGCCTTCTGTGCTCAAAATTCTTCCTCCAGCTCCTCCTCTTGAATTCCAGCAGCAACCTAAAGGACAGCAAGATCAATCAGTTGCACTTTTGCATCTCGTCACTCTGAAAGGAAAGGATGGGGTCAGTGGTTTGAGAGGGGAGGAACACATGTAGAATGCTGCTTGTCCATTGCCCAGCAACAGTCACTGGCCATACTACCCATTCCCCCTCCCACATGCTCCCTAGAATCACAGCTCCTTGAAAAGTTCAGAGGCTCCAGCAGTGCAATTTGCAAGAGCTTTGTGCACATTGTTCAGATGGCAGGGAGATGAGTGTACCAGAACCCAGCAGCATCCACAAGACCCAGAAAATAAGTATTACATTTATCCTGTGAGCCAGAGACATGCATGACCAGCTGTGTTTTGATTATGTCAACCATACCTACAAACATACAAATTAGGAGCAGCATTAGGCCCTGGAGCCTGCTCCACCATTCATTAAGATCATGTCAAATTCAATGCTTATTTCCAGTAAGAAGAAATGTGAAAGTTCAAAAATGGCTGAGTTCTCCACAACCAAAAAATCTCCAAACTTGCAGTTTCTTTTTGAATGCACTGAGTCCCTCCATCTTGAATACTTTTACTCAGCTTTATTCATTTCCCTTGAATAATCTGCAAAATATTGGAAGCCTCAAGATATCATGGAGCAGTCTGGTTGAGTTCAGGTTTATTAGTGAATAAACCTCTTCCTTCAAATGAAATATGGAAGTAATAATTCTCTCATTTCGCTTCTGTACGTATAAGCAAAGGTTCACGCTCAACATGCACCAAGTGTAGCCAAACGTCAAGGGCCAGGTTTTCAAATGGCCACAAAGTCTGAACAGAGTGCAATTTGAAAATTGCTCCCTGGAGGTTTTCTTTTAAATTCAGTCATGGGACATGGGCATCACTGGCTGGTTAGCATTTATATCCCATCCTTATTGCATGAAGACAGTTGAGAATCAACCACATTGCTGTAGCTCTGGAATCACATGTAGTCCAGAAGAGATAAAGATGACAGATTTCCTTTCCAAAGGACATTAGTGAATCAGGTGAGCTTTTCCAACAATCGGCATTGGCTTCATGGTCATCAATAGATTCTTAATTCAAGCCTTTTTTGTCATTGAATTCAAATTCCACCATCTGCCGTGGTGTGATTCGAACATAGGTTCCCAGAACATTAGCTGTGTTTCTGGATTAATAGTCTAGTGAGAATATCACTAGGCCATCACCTCCCCCGAAGTTGTCACTGGAAATGATGCTTCTGGAATAGTTTGAAATTTTCAAAGGGCATGGTGAAGAGAGAGAATAAGAAACAAGTTCACTGTCAATTAATGGCTCATTAAGCTCCATTAGCAGCCTGTGAGGAGCCAGTGCATTTGGGATTGCAATTTGAATCTTGAGCTGCCCAGTGCACTCTGTCGTGTTCATTCTGTCCAGGGAGACAGCATGTTTCTTTTCTCTCTGAAGAACTGCAGCTTCATGGGCAAATTGCACAGAGTCGACATACCTTTATTGTCATTCATGGTTATTTTCTCTGCCTCAAATACATCTGGTGCTGTAAGGAGCTGCCTGCTTTAATCATGAAGGCAGCAGCATCCCCTAATATGATGACCACATGTCTTCTCTGCAGGCATCAGGCAGGCAGCTGCTGTTTCCTGGAAAAAGAATGCAAGGATTAGGAACAGGGATAGGCCATTCAGCTTCTCATGCCTTCTCTGCCACTCAATAAGATCAAGGCTAATATAATTGTGGCCTCTATGTCCTTTCCTGTTTGCAACCCTGTCCCAGAACCCTTGTCCATCAAAAATCTTGAATATACTCGATAACACAGCCTCACTGCTTTCTGGAGAAAAAACTTTTCTCTCACTTCTGAAGGGTTGATGGTGCTTTCTCAATCTTTGGGGTCCCAACACGTCAGGTCCTTGCTTGTGAGGACCAGCACAAAAGCCCGCTCACTGCAGATCCCACAGGGGAGAGAACCAGGCATCAAATCTACAAATTATATGTAAAGTACTGACTTTGAATATGCATCAGATTCCTGCCTGCTGTAAGAAGGAATCCGCAGGCAGCTTGGCCTAGGAAGGTTGCAATGGGCTTGATGACCAGTACGGAACCCATTTTACTGGCAAATTATGATTCTCTGTGTCATTGTGAGATTCGGCGGGAAGTAGCCTCCCCACCACACCCTCCCCCGATCACCACTAATTTCATATTTGGTGCTGAGACTAGCTAAAACGTGGTTCAGTTACAGGCTTCAATGATTACTTCTGTATTCTTGTTGCAGTAGATGCTGTCAGAAGTAAATCCACAGCTACACCTCCAAAAGATTGGCCTCATAGAAGATCTGATATGAAATGGTTCCCTCATTAATGTGAGACTGGGTTATTTGTACTTCAGTTATTCTAAAAGAAGGGAAAACAGGATATGTTCTTGAAAGTTAGCTGAACCATTGATTTAAAAGTCTCACACGTCTGGCATACCTGGCTCGGTGTTGGAATGGTTCACGCTGGGACATTTTTTGGGGTTTCAAAGTTGTTGAATCCCACCCCAACAGAGCTGCCAGCACCAGCAGGAAACACATCGCTTTTCCCACTGCCAGCAACAGTTAATTTTTTATGGGGAGAATTGCAGCCTTGCTGTGTAATGCAAGGTGTGCATTGTCACAGACCCGGCTCCATCAGTGCAGACTCCAATGATCTTTCTGCTGAAGTCATTAAATCAGATAACACTGTGAAAATATCACCTGTCTTTGTTTTGTCTTAAGATCTTTGCAGAATGAAAATACTTTATTTATGCTAAAGGTAAGCGATTAGGTGGGAGATTTTAGAAATGTCTGGGGATTCATAAAGTTGTAGAGCAAATTCATTGCCATGCAACCAATCAATGCATCATAAAACTATGTGTCCTGACATTAAATCAATGCATTGTTTGACAATGTCATTTGACATTGGTATTTTTTTCCCAGTTCCTTGGCCTTTTGCTCACCAAACATTTCCCTTATGCTTTCAATGACACACAGCATTTTCAACTCCGCAGCATCGTGTGTGACAATGCTTTAACAATTTCCTGTGCCTCTAAGATGAGACAACATGTTTTTTATCAACGGTAGGTATGAACTTTATCACTATTTTTGCACCAAATGGTTCCTTAGCCTTCAGTTTAAAAAAGGAAATGTTGTCTGTGCTTTTATAGTTCATGCTTTGCAATTGAATGTCTTTTCATGTTTGAGCGTTTCAAGGATCCACTGAATATTTTACACACTGGAGCTGAGGAAAGGAGCAAGAAGTCTTTGTCTGTTACTCTTTGAGACTTACCCTATTGGTCCCTCTGCACTTTATCTGCAAAGAGGTGAAGATATTCTTTATGCCATAATAAACTGGCACTCTCACTATGCTAGTGCTTCCCCAACTACCTGAAGGCAAATTGAATGTTTTCAGGAAGAACTGTGGCCTAAAGATGCCGATACTGCAAAGTGACTACTTTCTGGAGAGTTCATAGATAAAATACCTTGGCCTTCCTGGGAAGACATAAAATTTTACACCTGAAGAAATGCCCAGGTCCATTTCAAATGGAGACATTTAGAAAAAAGACGGAGTGGGAAATGCAAAAAGTTCACTAATCTCCTGGGTTTGTGACGGTAAGGGAGGCTACTTCATACATCTCATCAGGCCTCCAAAACACCCACCTGCCTGTTGGTTTATTTGTCAGAATGTGTATAAAGTTCTGAGATGAATGCAAGAGGAGACTATTTCTCCTCCAGGGAGTACAGAGAGGAAATGAGTTTAAAAAATGGTAACTAGTAAGAACAGGAAGAACAATGAAGCAAGAAGGATTTCTCTCTTTTGCTCGAGGCAAGTTGTCTTGCAGGCATAAGCAGAAAGAAACAAGGAAGCCTCTTCAGTTAACCCTGCAAAGAGAGCAAGTCATCTCTCCCACTGGGGACAACCAACAAGTGTTTCAAATAGACTGACTACAAAACCAACAAGGACAGTTTTGAGACCAACTAGAATCACCTAATTTACTGGCTGCAGCATACCAATACCTATGACTCATGGACAAACCAAGGACTGGTTTGTATAAATTTTTACTTAGACTCCTAAATTCTCATAACTTGATTTGTCTCCAACCATTGCACATTATTAGTAGTTCAAATTGATCCAATATATCAAGGGGTGGCACAATGGCACAGTGACTAGCACTGCTGCCCCACAGTGTCAGGGACCCAGGTTTGATTCCTGGCTTGGGTCACTGTCTGTGTGGAGATTGCATATTCCCCCTGTGTCTGTGTAGGTTTCCTCTGGGTGCTCAGATTTCTCCCCATGAAATACATACTGGTTAGGTGCATCAACCATACTAAATTGCCTCTTGTGTACCCGAACAGGTGCTGGAGTGTGCCGAGTGGGGTCATTTCATAGTAACCTTCTTGTAGTGTTAATGAATCTTATTTAAAAATTGTACTCTGTTTCATTGAAGAATTTGCTTAAATTCCAATTTTCAGTTCTGAATGAAGGGACTACACCTAAAGTTATCAAACACCTCAGGTAAAATTGAGCCTGCAGTCTTACTTTGAGCATTTTCTATCCAACTTCTTTTCCACGGCAATCGATATGCTCTCTACTCAGAGCAGATTCTACTTGTTCTTGAGCTGAATAAGTTGGGATATTTACCAGTAATATTTCCAGCTTGAATTTCACAGTATAATTACAAACAGGCTGTTAAAGTGATGTGAAAATGCAAAGCTTCGTGTCAATTTCTTTGAAAACATTTCTCTTGCTAAATGTGCAGTTTTCTTGTTTATGTAAGAATTGCTACGGTATCTTTTTTTTCTGCTTGTGCTTTTCAAGAGTTGAAGCTAAATGGAGTAATTAATAAGAGTTAGGAAATCTACTGAGTGAGATTTTCCCAAATATTGCCAGCCTGATGGCGGGGGCAGGAGTAGTGGGGTGGGAGTTGGGAGAGAGGGGAAGAGTGGCATGGGGGGCGGTGGGAGGGCAAGTGGCAATGAGCCCATCAATAGTAATGACATATTTTCTTGCCATATACTGCAACACTTAGTTCCCAAGATTTCCTGCCACTGTTCCTCGTAGGGCAGCCTCTGATTCATCTGCCCTGTCATTAACTCAGTGCTGCATCAATCTAGTACCATATGTAAAGGCCACTCCAGCGCACACCAGCCACGCTTTGCAGGTTACCAGGAAGTGATGGCTGCCAGGATATCTGCTTCAGAATTCTCCAATGTCTTCCTAGAGAGACTTCTCAATGCTGTTGAAGCTTGGTGTGGCATGATCTACCTGCACACGCTTAGGGTAGAAACCCAACAACAATGTCACAAATCCAACATGAGAGGCAGTGGCAGTGGTCATGACTGTCAATGCCCTGCAGAAGAGGACAGCCACTCAATGCCACAACAGGATGAATGATCTCTCAGTTCTGCCAGGCTAAGTCAATCTTCTCATCACTTTGAACTTACACACCAATGACACATCCACAGGGTTCTCACACAATGCCAGCTCAAGAGAAACCACCACTCGCTCCCCCTCACACATCTATATCTCCCTTGTGGATTATGTCCTCATCACCTCACTGGTCCCAATCAATATCCACATATGCCAAGCATCCTTATCGTCCACCCTGGTGTGCATCTTGCTAACACTCTCTTTGTGGTTTTTAAGCAGAAGAAGCTCATACACAATGTGCCCTGTGCCCCAAGGTTTCCTTCTCTCACCACGTCATTCCAACAAATCCATGGCCCAGCTGTGGAACACATTTTCCGTAACAGTGGTTTTCACACTTGACAGACTTCCAGCTGGTCACCCTTGAATCAAACCCCAATGTCCTCCAAGTCAAACCCCACCCTGATGTTTCTCATGTCAAACCCCTGTCTCCTGTCAACACCCCCTTTACACTGGAGTTTTACCTGTGGTTGAGTCTCTCCATCCAACTAGGCCCTCAGTACCCTTGAATCATCCTCTTGGTTTCCTTCCAATATTACCTGGAGAGAGAGAGAGAGAGGGAGAGAGAGAGAGAGAGATCTATATCTCCCAGGCATCCCAAACATTTGCCTCCAGAGAGAGAGAAAGAAAAAAGATAAAAAGACACCTCTTACTTCTTTCAGAACTCAGCAGCAACTGTTGTTTTTCCTCAGATTAACTCCTCTCCTTAAGGGCATGGCTCTCTCAATCAACCTAAACAAAACCCTATCTTGAAACCCCAGGGGAAATTGCAAATAAACAAAATTGCATTAACTCAGATTAAACCAAATGCATCCCTAACTAAAATCAATCATTAGTTTGCATTCTCAGCATGTCAGTTGCCTGATGCCCAGACAAATCGACACCATGTAAAATAGAGCTGAATTTTAAACATATCCTTTACAGGAAAACATGATATGAACACATTTCTTAAAGGCACAGTTTCATCAAACAAGAGGATTTGGAAGTTCCTCTGATCTGCTCTCATTTGCTGCTGTAACTTTACTAGAAATGCAACAGAAATCTGGGGGGAGTAGGAGGAATTTTATGCAGGGATGCATTACACTCCTCCTGGCATCAATCAGTTGACACCCCATCAGTGTGAAATCTTGCTGTACTGCATTTGCATAATTCTGGGATGTCCTTAATCGATGCAGATTGGGACATCTGATCCTTAAGGAATGGAAATCTCACCTCACAGTGCTGCTGGCCACTCTGATTGGCTTGAAGCTCTGTAATCCCAGCAGCACCTTAATAGAGTAGTGGCCATCAGTGGAACTACAATAAGTCCCAAAGAAGGAATAGAGATAAACACTGGACTTAAAACAAGTCGAGGGAATTTAAGTGGGCACAGCTGTGGGATCCAGTGAAGGGATGCAGGAGATATTATGAGAGGAGTTGCTGGCACAGGAAGGAGCATCAAGATGGATGAGGGGTGGGATTCTCTAGCCACAACAACCCCAAATCCAGAGAATCCTGGTCGAGGTCCATGTGTCTTTGCCTGTTCTGCCCCCATGCCAACTGCTACGATTCCCATAGTGGGCAGGATGGGACGTTTCCCCCCATCATCTTTGAAGGGTGCCTCCACTGTGCTCGTGGATCACCTCAAAGAAGACAACACCTTCTGGTCAACAACAGCCCATGCTATCAAAACAGAGAGGCTGCTTATCTTCCTTCTGCCTTCACATGGTTAGGTTGATTGGCAGAACCATGTGCTTAAGGAGAGGAGCTATGTTGAAGAAAAGCAAGCAGTTGCTGCTGTGTTCTGAAAGAAGCAAGAGGTGTCTTTCTATTTCTTTCTCTCATTCTCTCTGGAAGCAACTGTTTAGGAGAAAATCATAGCAAAGGTGGACAGTAACAGTTAATTGTCCAGTTAAAGGCCTCATTCAGCCTGGGGGCAGGTGGATTACTTGACACCCTTTGTAATATGGGGCCACTTTGGAGATAGGCAGAAAGGTGTTGATCAGGCAATCCACTTTATTTTACATATACTTCAAACATACCATGGGGTCTCTGTAAAATTCAACCTTTGGTTCAGCTTAAATGGTTTTCACACCAAACATGTCAAATGAACTGAATTCCAGAGGTGAAATGAGAGTGACTGCCCGTGACATCATGGCGGCATAGAAGAACCTGAATAATATTGATATTAATGGAAATCAGGGAGAAAACTCACCACTATTTGGTGTCATTCCTGTAACAAGGAAAGATGATTGTGGTTGTTGAAGGCCAGTTACCCCAGTCCCAGGGCATTGCTGCAGGAGTTTATGAGAGTTGTGCCTTAGGCCAGATAATCTTCAGTTGCATTATCAATGATCTTCTTTCCATTGTAAAAGCAGAAGTGAGGAATGTTCACTGATGATTTGACATGGAAGGCAGTGATTCAAAAAGCTAGCTCACCACCACTGCAGTAGTTTGGAATGGGTAATAAATACCAACCTTGTTGGTGATGCCCACATGCAATGAAGTTTAAAAAAAAGATGATATATATCCAGCAAAGTTATGTAGCCAGTTTGGAAGCTGCTGCAAGGAACCATGGCAATGAGTAAGAAACAACTGATCCATGAGACCCATTGCTTCACTTTCTTCTATTGTAAACTATCAATGAGAGCAGAGGAAGAGACTCTTTGAAATCTGCAATATTCTAAATAAGAAGAATTAACAAACAAATAAGAAACCTGTTTACCCAATAGTTATATCTAATTAGTAGTTAGTTTCAATGGGTAAAGAAGGCAGTTGTAGTCCTAACATATTCCCTTTTCACTTATCTTTCTGTCATTGATTTACTGCAGTTAGGTTAAATAAAAATTACATTTTTTTATTTCATTCATTTGCTAACTAATCACATTTTTTGTTTAATTTCTTCCCCATTATTGAAACACTCTGTTTCCAGGACAGATGTGAACCATTCCACAGGGATTTGTTTATACTATTCGCTATTCATATCATTCAAATGTAATTTTTAAGGAGAATCCTTTTTGTTGCAAAGTAGTGGATGATTCCAAACTAATTTATAAAATGTACTCTCAAGTGGCCAATGTAAAGTAGCTAGACAGCTTCGGAATTACCTGGACCAATTACACAGATGTGTTGAAGAATGGCAGGTGGTATTTAATACAACCATGTCTAAGTTAATTATATTAATGTGCACCTGATAAAGGAGTACTTATTGATTTTGTTGGAAATCCAAAAGATTTAGGTACAATTATTTATTGCTTATTCATTGAAAGCTTTGAACTAATGTTGTAATCAGGATACATTGTGACAGCATTTAAACTTAACAAAGGGTCTGTTTACCTTTTATGGATCAGGAATAATTTCACATTTGGAATATCGGCTACAAACGTTTGACACAGTCACTTCGATGAGAACATAGTTTATTGACCTCATCTCTACTCATGAAGGTGTTGGCCTTTTGCTAAGAGATGGATTTATACTTGCTTTTCAGGCTTTGTCCAAGTTCCCAATAATCATGCATTATATTTGATCTTTAGTGTCAGTACTATATTTAACTACAGAGGAATTGAGGGTTTCTTTCTTTTGTTATTCTTCTTATTTTCTAGATCTCCAGTCTTTCTAGTAGATGTGTCCTCTTCCTTTCTGATTCAGTCTTTACCCACTGGATATTTAGGAAATTTATTGCAGATATCACACCGACAAACCTTGTTAACATATTCTGACTAATGGTTATATTATTTCATGATTTTCTTCAACTTTGTGGATTTGGTAGGATAAACTTGTTACTGCACTTTGCATGAAAACTTCTAAGCAGATTTATTGAACAGCAAATCAATGAGTGAACTGAAACAAGATCATGCTGTTGAATTCCAATAAGTTAACTATCCAACCAAGATAAACTGATGACAATTATATGAGCTTCGCTAAAATACAATATTAAATTGAGCAGAGACAGAGTTTTTGCATATTGTTTGGACAGGGGAGAGACCAGGTCCCTTTCTCTTCTATCTGCAACTAGTGCAGTTTAATTTTGATAAGCAAGTATTACAAAAGTTAAAACCAAACAGAACTGTCTTGGAGACACTGTTTTCTGGAATTGAGTGGGAAACTTTGGGGGCGATACTCGCTTTGGTGCCCCTGCCCTGATTCACTCCTCAACTGATTCACGTTCTTCTGAAGTTGTTGTAAACCTTGCTGATGTGATGCCATGTCAGTGAGGTTTCAGTATTTAGTGGGGGAGGATCAAGTGTCATGAAGGCCCATTAATAATACACAAGTGTATTTCAATCCAGTTAAATGACATTCCCACTTATGTCACTGATAAGTGGCAGGAAAAATCAAGAAACAAAACCCTGCCAGTGATAAACTCGTTTCCCAATCCAATATTTTGCGCCTGTGTTGACATCTACACTCGGCGAACGCAAAGCAAAAGCACCCCCTAAGTCTCAATAGCCCTTCTTTGTTCATAGCAGGCCGAAAATCACAGAGATGGGAGTTTATTGTCCTTATGTTTTGGGGTAAATCTCCAACGGCAGGTATGAAATTTGACAGACAATTTGAGACTCTGTCCATTATAATATGATTTGGAACACTCCATAAATCTGGTTAGGCTGGTGAAGTTACAAAAAGGGAGGTGATACTTACCCCCACCCCCCCACCCACTTATTGCCCATATCACTATGTTTGTCAGGGTCCATTTTAAAAGCAATACAATTTTTTTTTAACTAATATCTTTGTTTTGACGCTGGCACGGCAATATAGGCATTTAAGTGACTGTGTTTGTGTTGACTGACCGGAGTCTACCCAGCATAGCTCCCCCTCTTGCTCTTGAATTGTTTCAGATTAGCTGGTTAATTTAATGGGAATAGTTAACAAGTATCGCAAGTGCAACAACCACTGGTTTAAAGGAATGAGTAACAACATCAGTTTTTTTAAAGTACATTTTGAATTGTGGCGGGAATTAAAGGTATATTTGCCAAGCCAGAACTTGAGAAAGAGATTTGAGGTACGATTCTCCCGGCACACTATGTTGCTTCAGCGATTGGATTTCTAACATCGTCAACTCTGCGCTAGAAATCATTGTGGAGCTGAATAAACTACGGTCATGTTGATTTCCATTTTATTTACAGGCCTGGGACAGAATCCTCCATGTCCGCTAGCATCTCCTCCCCCGCCAGGAGTGTTTCACTTTTGCAGGCTTTACAACAGCTCCCCATTTGCGGGGAGCTGACAGTTTGACCCCGCTGGAGGTCAGGATTAAGCGGGGGGTATCGTCTTGGCATTGTCAGTTTGGCAGTACTAGCCTGACCCTCTGGCACTGCCCAAGGGGGCACCACAACACAGCCCACTAGGCATTGGGCAGTGTCAAAGCTGGTGGGGCTAATGGGGGGGACATTGGCCTCTGGGAGGGGGAGATTGATAGAGGCGGTGGGGGGTTGTGTCTCGCTGCCACTCTACATTTGGGTTCAGGGACGGAGAGGTGGAAGCCAGCAATCATTCGTGACTGGATATCAGGGGATGGGAGGTCTGCTTGCCGTGCGAGAGTTTGGGGCTGATGGTTGGGACTGTGCGGGGTGGGAGGTGGGGTCAGGATTGCCAGTAGGGGGATGGGGGATTGGGAGATCTGGACTACTAGCGGGCAGGGGAAAGATTGAGGTAGGTCGGGGTGGCATGAATGAGGTAGGCTGAACATGGGGGCCACTGATTGGGGTGTGTGTGTATATGGGGGACGAGGGGGAGGCCTTACAGTCAGTGTGGCAGAGCTGCGAAGCTGGCAGGCCATCAAGGTGGCTTATGATCAGAAGACCGGCAGTGCGAGCTACTGCACATGTTCTGATCTCCACTCTAACAGACCCGGCGCATGCACAGTGGCCCATTCAGTGCAATGCTGCTGGCCTCTCCAGTGAGAGTAGGCCTCATCTAAATGTTTTTACTGAGATTCACATTAAGGTTCTGTGATGCACAGAGCAATGGAAGATTCATTTTGAAAATCCCGATAAAAATCAATGGGATTTACTCCAGTTTTATGCAAATTTGGCAATTAGAATTTTTCTGGGAGAATCCCACCCCTGATTTTTCTCATGGTTCTAGCAAGATTCTACTGTTTCTCCAACATTCAGGAAGTGAAGAAGAAACAGGTTTTTTTTACGAGCCGAGCTCTCTGAGTTCCTCACCTTCTATTAAGCATGCAAAAACTGTACAGGGAACTTAACTGAATTACTTAAATAAGTCAATTTTGCCTGATTCCAGTGAAATAAGCTTGTAACCAGAACATGGGCACTGATGATACAATGGTCATTGGACTAGTTTTCTCAGTCCTCACTTGTATAATGAACTTTGATTATATATAACATTCCATTATTAATGACAAAGCTTAACTAAACATTTATCCTTTGTGCATACTTTAAGCATTTCAATATTAATGGATACTTTGTATTAATAATACAAAACAAGCCAATAAAGATATACATGCAAATATAACATTCAAAAATGATAAGGTATATTTTTTCTTAGGGCTTGCTTTTTACTGTATTGCTTAAATGTGAGTGACTCGCAGTGATTTTTCACTAAATCCTTTTGATGGAAATCTAAATTAATAACTTTAAGAATACTGCCACAGTTTCTTAAAACACATTATGAACCATCCATGTCCCTATCACATACTTCTCCCTTCTTTTACCAGACCAGCACATAAAAGAATAAACTTAAACACCACAAAGGTGCAGAGCTTTGTTCTTTATACTGACAAAAAGACAGACAAACCATTGCCCTCGTTTCTAATGGATTCAGTCATCAGCTGTCACCAGAAGTGAACACAATGAAAATACCAGCTCTCCCCAAATGACATTCAACAGTTCCAATCCATGCCGTTGAAGCACATCAAATAGAAATCCAAACCTATCATGAAGTGCAACAGCTGTCAGCAAGAATCACGAGTCTATACGTCCAGATCTCTATTTGCCACATTTATAATTCATTTCTGTTTTACCTCTGCACCTAGTTTAAATATAATCTAAATAAAAATGTGAAGCAGTGGTTTATGAAAATAAACCTTTCCAGGGCTTGAGTTATTGGCTTAGATCTTGCAGTGAGAGACACAGTGAGGGAACTTGCCTCTGACTGTGACAATTTCTGTAGCACAGATTTCAACCTTCCCAACGTTAATCTTATTCTAGTGATAGCCAAAGGGAATTTCAGACATCTGGCATCAATGATCTGATCAGATAGGCTACACAGCCAATCACAATGATGGATTCTCATTGAGTGTTAACCAGGAATTGACAGGCAGATTTTATCACTCACTTTTGCTAATCATACAGAAATCAAAATAAAGATTGGAGTACATGGTGGAAGCTGAAATATCAAAAATACTTTAAAAACATAATACTTTTTTTTTACATGGAAATTTTTTATCATGGAATACAGAAATTTGATATTCTACCAAAATAAAATAAGTTTTTCTCAGGATCAGAGACCTTAACAGTAGTTATGATTTAATATATGGTTCAAATTACAATTACGCATCAATCTAACAGTTTTAGGAGCTATTATTATGAAAAGTTGAAATTCATATAAGTGTTTTCTAATTGATTTTGAGGCCTTCAGCTGTATATGTACAAACAACAGAAGTTGTTATTAGTTTCACAGGGTAAGATTGGTGATAGCTAACATTTTTGCTGTTATTCTAACCTCAAAATAATGGTCCATAATTCACTCATGCCTATCTTAATACAAAATGATTTGGCTAAATATTATTCAATGGTTTACTGACTGGTAATCTATTGGGATGGATTTTTTGGCCATCCCCACTGACATGATTTTCCGGTTCCGCTGATGGTAATCCCTCGCTATGAGTTCCCTGGCAGCGAAGGGAATAAACAGGAGGAAATTCCATTAACAGAAGCAGGATTGGAACATCCTATTGCTGCCCAATGGCAGGCCATCTCCAAGTGCCACAAAACACACTGTTGGTTGAGGGGGGCATGAAAAATGCTGCCCATTGCATTTTATATTCAGGTATAAAAATTAGGAGCAGGAATAGACAACTCAGCATCATGAGACAACTCTGCCATTCAGTGAGATCATGGTTGTTCTGATTTTCATGTCAACTCCACATTCCCACCTATTCCTGATAATCTTTCACCACTTTTGCATATCAAGAACTTATCTACTTCTCCTTTCAAAGTATTTAAAGACCCAGTTTCTATCACCTTTTGAGGAAGAAATTTTACAAGATGTTACTCGTACCCTCCATAATGAAGGTCGATGCAAAATGCTTATTCAGTTCATTTGCCATCTCCTTATTTTCCATAATTAATTCCACAGACTCACTTTGTATCAGATCAATACTCACTTTGTTAACTCTTTTAATTTTTAATTATTTATTGAATCTATAGAAACTCTTACCAGCTGTCTTCTTGTTTCCAGCATCTTTTCCTATATACTCCCATTTTTTCCCTTATCAATCTTTGGTTATTCTTTGCTGCTTTATATATTCCACCCAATCTTTTGACTTGCAATCACTTTTGCACAATGATATGTTTTTATTTAAGTATAATGCTATCTGTACCCTCTTTAGTTAATCATGTCTGATGGGTCCTCCCCTTGAAATTTTCTTTCTTATTGTCATGCATTTATTCTATATCTTCTGAAATATCCCTTAAATATCCACCATAGTATCTCTACTGGCCTACACTTAATCTCATTTGCCAGTTCTCTTTTGCGAGCAGTTAAAGTTGATTTATAAAGTTTGTTTATTAGTCACAAGTAAGGCTTACATTAACACTGCAACAAAGGTACTGTGAAATTCCCCCAGTTGTCACACTCTGGCACCTGTTCAGGTCAATGCACCTACCAGCATGCCTTTCAGAATGTGGGAGGAAACCAGATAATCCAGAGGAAACCCATGCAGACACAGGGAGAATGTGCTAACTCCACACAGACAATGATCCAAGCCAGGAATCGAACCCGGGTGCCTGGCACTGTGAGGCAGCAATGCTAGCCACTGTGCCACTGTATTTCAATGCCTTCAAAGTTGCCCTTAATTAAATTTAAAATTTTTGTCCTGAACTGACTCTTCTCTCTCTCAAGCTGAAAGTAAAATTCAGTCACATTATAATCACTGCTCCCATGTGTGCCTTTACAATAATGGTATCAGATCCTATCTATCCTATTACACAAGCCAGATCTAGTAAAGCGTGTTCTGAAGGTTGCATAAGAACATGCTGTTCTGAGAAACTTTCCCCAAATTATGCTATGAATTCCTCATCGAGGCTTCCCTCAGACATCTGATTTTCCTCGTCTACATGACAATTCCCCATGATTATTGCCGCACCTTTCTGATAAGATCCCATGATTTTTAACTTTAAACTGTATCCTTCTATATGGTTATTTTAGGGGACCTGCACTGATTATCCCAATAGTACAACCCCACTTTTATCACTACTAGTGCCAGCATTCCACAAACTGAACCCATTTTCCCCCACCAGTCCTTGAGCTACATATTCATCTCTCTAGTTTTATGTATCCTATGTCAATTTGCACAGCAGTCAGGTAATAATCCAGAGGTTACCACCTTTGAGATTCTGCTTTTTAATTTTGGGCCTAACTCCTAATACTCTGTGTGCAGAATTTCTTTCCTGGTTTTATCTATGTCATTGGTACCAACATGGACCATGATAACTGAATCCTCCTCCTTCCACTGCATCTTTCTCTCAAGCCCTCCTGGTTTCTGAGGTCTTGTGAAGCCATAAAGTTCACCCAAGAGATTATATGAAAATTAGATGAAATATACATCCGTAGCTCAAACGCTTGCTTCACATAAAAAAAGGCAATTGCTAATCTTTGTGTCATAGCTGCTTTCTTAAATTTTTCATGCAAGTAAAATCTGTAGGGGGGAAAAGTATTGGAAACATGTAAATAAGTCTAGCAGTTATCAAGGTGATCTGTGTATAGCTTGTTACCAAGCATCGTGAATGGTAAACAAAACATGTTGGTACCCTTGCTTTTTAAGGAGAAATTGTTTGTCTTTTTTATAGTTAAAGAGGTATGCAGAAAAGCACATGAGACAAGAATATGTGATGAAGCATCAAGGAGTAGCTGGTGCCAATCATGCTAATAGTGCTAGATTGCTGCAGCACTCACTGACTCTCCATTGCCTAATCAACATTTGATTGTTCCTGTTCAAGTAAAGTTTTCCATCGACATCACTCCTGTTTGCAGCCTATTCACATCAAACTTTCTAAAAGCAATTAGTAACACCTTGTCACTTTCCTCCACATTTTACCAAACTTCAGCTCTGATAGGTTTCAAATTAACTGCAAACAGGAAAGAACTGCTTGTAGCGACAATTTATCCATCACAAGTCAAAGTGTTCATCTGGTCACATGTAGCATGAAGATGTATCTGTTTGATGCATTACGGAATGGATTTTAATCAGTTAAAAAAGTTTATTTTCTCGTCACAAGTAAGGGTTACATTAACATTGCAATGAAGTTACTGTGAAATTTACCTGAGGCACTATGGGGCCTGTTCAGGTTAATGCACCTAATGTGCATGTCTTTCAGTCTATGGGACGAAATCAAAGCACCCAGAGGAAACCCACATAGACACAAGAGAACATACAATGTCTACATAGACAGTGAGCCAAGCCAGGAATTGAACCCAGGTCCTTGGCACTTTGAGACAGCAGTGCTAACCAGTGTGCCACTGTGCCACAGGATTGCACAGGCAGGATTGCACAGGTTTGGGAGCGATTGCGAGGTATAAAAGGGGAAAAAAATTGACATATTATGAAGTAGCTTCCAATCATTGATTCACAGATTTCACTGAGCTGCATGTGTACAAACACTTCAGGAGGGATGGATTGCTGATTAATGTGTTTGTTACTCAATTTGGATGACCTCAGCACAGAGTCTTAACTTTGACTTGTGATCCATACATTCCCTGAGCTTCATGGAAAACTCCATTGAGAGCAAAGTGAGCATGCAGTGGCAGTTGAAGCAAATGCAGAAAATTACATCAATTCTTCTTCTTAGACAGTTCCTCTGGATCAAGAATGACTGCACTGGGGTTTGAAGTGTTCTAATGTGCTGAGATGTTTTATATGCCCAAAGTGAGATCTGCACATTGATGGTGTGCGAATGCTCAGCTACATGAGTTGTTTGAATAGCTGGTGCACTCCTTCTGATTCCATGGCTTCGCTTTGAACATTCTCTGTGTCTTTGATATTTTCCTGAATAAGCCTTCTCCATTTTTATGCATCACAAGCCAGAGTCTCCCACAGCTCAGTAGGTATGTTTGATCTCTTCAGAGATTACTGCAATTGTATAGGGCATTGATGAGGCCACACCTGGAATATTAACATAGAAAATAGAACACTTCGGCCTGCAAGGTGCGCTGATCATATCCTTTAGGCCTATCTATAATCCTCAATCCCATTAAATCTCATGTACTCATCAAGAAGTCTCTTAAAAGACCCTAACGAGTTCACCTCTACCACCACCGATAGCAGCCAATTCTACCACCCACCACCCTCTGACATCTCCTCTACACCTACTCCCCAGCACCTTAAACCTGTGTCCTCTCGTAGCAAACATTTCAGCCTCTGAGAATCCACCAGATCTATACCTCTCAACATCTTATAAACTTCCATCAGGTCACCTCTCATCCTTCGATTGTGCACAGTTTTAGTGTCCTTTTCAAAGGAAGGATGTTCTTGCCATACGGGGAATGCATCAAAGGTTTAGCAGGCTGATTCTTGGGAGGAGAGGCTGTCGTGTGAGGAGAGACGAAGTTAGCTCAGATTGTATTCATTGGAGTTTAGAAGAATGAGAGGGGATTTCATAGAAACTTATAAAGTTCTAACAGGATTAGGCATAGTACATACAGAATGTTCCCAATGGTGGCAGTCAGCTGGAGGATAAGGAGTAAACCTTTTAGGACTGAGGTGAGGAAAATTTTTTTTTGCTCAGAGAGTAATGGATCTGTGGAATTCATTATTACAAAAAGTAGCTGAGGCCAAAACGTTTTGTGATTTCAGTTTCCTCCGGATGGTCCGATTTCCTCCCACGTTCTGAAAGACATGCTGGTTACGTGCATTGACCAAAACAGACTCCAGACTATGACAGTTAGGGGAATTTCACAGTAACTTCATTGCAGTGTTAATTTAAGCCTTATTTGTGACAGATAAATAAACTTTTTTTTTTTAAGAAGAAATTAGATGCAGCTCGTAAGGCTAAAGGGATATTGTGGGAAGATAGGATCAGCGTACTGAATTTGATGTCAGCCATGATTACAATAAATAGCATAACAAATTCAAAGGGTCACCTTACCAAATAGCTTTGCCCCTGGAAGCAGAGTTACCAGCTGACAGCTCGAAGACAAAGGATACTCACAGGAGTTGAGAAAACCTTTCAGAAACCCATGGTCTGATATCCAGGAATACCAGATTAAATGCCATATGGTCACTAGGTGAGTAATTGAACAATCAGCAGAAAAATGAAGAGGTAAGGAGATGGTGGCCTGATGGCATTGTCACTGCACTAGTAATCCAAAGACCCAGTCTAATACTCTGGGGACCTGAGTTCAAATCCTACCACTGCAGATGGTGAAATCCAATAAAACTCTGGAATTAAATGATATGAAACCATTTTCAATTATTATATAAAAAAAAAATCTGCCCTTTAAGGAAGGAAATCTACCATCTTTACTGGTTCTGACCTGCATTCAGATTCACAGTAATGTTGTTGACTCGTAACTGCCCTCTGAAATGGTCCTGCAAGCCACTCTGTTCAGGGATAATTTAGAGCTGACTATAAATGCTGGCCCAGCCAGCAACACCCACATCCAATGAAAAAAAAAGCTGCCTGGAAAAATGCAAATTTTATTGGATTTCACTATCTGTTGTGGTGGGATTTGAACCCAGGTCCCCAGAGTATTGTATTGGGTTTTTGGATTACTAGTCCAGTGACAATACCATTATTGGGTTTCTGGATTACTAGTGCAGTGACAATGCCATCAGGCCACCATCTCCTTACCTCTTCATTTTTCTGCTGGATTGTTCAATTACGTATCTAGTGGCCGTATGGCATTTAATCTGGTATTCCTGGATATCAGACCATGGGTTTCTGAAAGGTCTTCTCAGCTCCTGAGAGTATCCTTTATCTGGAAACATCCATTAGTACACACCAGCCATGGTATCCATGGAGATTGTGGCAACAGTACAGCCCTATTCAGCAATGAGACGTAAATCTTCAGGAGGAACAGGTTGCTTTGGAGGATTTTCACAAGGAAGAATTGAAGAAAGTAGAAGTTAATGAGGACAAAACTCTAACCACATCATGTACACTGCTGTCTGGACTATCAATTATTATGAGGTTTGCTGAGGTTCACCCATCTCGCAACCACTTTCTGCAACATACACCTCCTTCCCTCACAATAATACAAATAAAGAGCAGACTGGCAGACAATTAAGAATCTCTTTTACATGCAACTACAAATCTTTACTCTTCCTTTTCCTTGCGCTTTCATTTGTTGCAACCCTATAGTTTATGCAGAGGTAGAGAAAGGCTGCACATATCTGTTCAGGCTGTTCATTTGTTTCTTTTGAGATCTGTAGCCTACGAGGACCTTGCTAAGCATTGCCACACCTCTACCTGCATATGGGCAGACTCAGTAATCCAGACTGGAGGCAGTAAGCTGGGGACCAATCACTGGTGAGGAGGAGGGGGGGTTGGGAGGAGAAGAGGTAGTTAACAGTTGAGAAGGGAAAGTGATTTGAGCAGAGTTGCTATTTTTTGTCCATTTTTCCCAACACTCCTTTCATGGCTTTGTTGCACTTGTCTGCTTTCACTGTGCTGCAGAACACTATGTGAAGATCAGTAGGAGCTGCAAGGGCAAAGGCAAACATCCTGTTTAAGGTAGCAATCTAGGATTTTGAAGGGCTTTTTCAAAGCCTGGGTGAACTCAGTTGAATGCTGTGTTTAATAATCTCTGCAGTTAGCCATTCAGCTCATGGAGTAAAACATAATCAAAATGGTCTGCAAAAGTTTTTCACTCTGCTTGAGATAATTTCTATCAATCTCTCCACAGTTGTATCCTTAGGACGCCTGGCAGTGCATCACAAATTCCTTGTTGTGTATTCAGCATATCCCATTCATTGATGGTCCTCAAGGTAAACCACCTGCATCCAGCTAAGCAGAGGATGTGGCATAGCTTCAGAGCAAATCCACTCCCAAAATAAAGGAGAACAAGAGGAACACGAAGGATGAATTGAAGAGAAATATGGGTGAGATCACATTGAACCCACTGTTATCCAGCTAACAAACACTGAGTTTTCAGCAAGTATTGGGCTCTGCATTCACCCATCTATATGAAGAGCAGTAAGGGGATATGACAGGACTGCTCACTGCAAGTAGAGATGATGTAAGCTGCACCAATATAGCTCTACTGCAAACAGATGAGGGAGAGACTCTTTTCATAAGGCAACATCCCAATTGTTTGTGTCCAGGAAAGCCAGCTCAGGTTTGAGCAATTAACTGCATGCTGCAGCACCAACTAATACAGTAGCTGCAGACATCCCCATGAAAGATGTGCTTGCGTCAAGCCAAATACCACACCGGAATCCTTACAGATAGGAATTAAAATGCAGCCCACTAATCTCCTGGTATCAGATTGGTAAAAGTACCAGTCCGAAGATGTGTGAGTTAGATTGATAGGCCATGAAAAATTGACCATTAGTGTCAGGAGAATTAGCAGAGTGGATGAGTAGGATTACAGGGATAGGACCTGGGAGGGATTGTAGTCAGTGCATGTTCAAGGAACATCCTCCTTCTGCACTGCACAATTCCATGATTCTCTTTCTGGGTTTAAGCAAATACTTTCACAAGTTACAAAGGTAGACAGGAAAGAGTTAAGATTGATAAGAGCAGTTCAACTTCATCATCAAGAGAACTTACATTTACATAATGGGAAACACTAAATACCCTGCGGATAACCAAGAGCAGCTTGACTGGTATTAACAACCTGTTTTCTTACCATCACATAAAATTGCCAAGATCCTTTACACAATAACTGCTCCGGGTTCGAAGGGGTATTGAGTTCTAAAATCATTATTGTTGCTTATAACTCTCCTCAAAAGAGAAAAAAGATTCAGAAGCCCTAACACCCCCAGTAGTTTTTCCCTAGAAAGATAGATTTTGAATGCAACCAGGTCACTTAAACATCAGTCACATTACAGGCAAGGAGAATGTCATTGCTGGATCCCTACCCTGAGTTAAGCCTCAAAAATGCAGCAAGAAACTGCCTCGCCTCTGCTAGCTGTGTGCTTGATTTACTTTAGTGAATGAGAGAATGAATAGATACCTCTGTACTTCTTTACTTTCTTTCACAAGATCACAAGAAAAGAAAAATGAAATAGAATTCATTTTTCCCAAGGGCGAAAGGATTATGTCAATAAGACGTGGAAAGGAACCAAAATTGTATGCCTCAAACTTTATTCTATTTCTCTCTTTTACAATGGGTTTTTGCTGAACCAAAAGTATAGCTGCTAAAGGTCACTTGACTCAGACGATTGACATCTTGAAGCTACCAACGGAAACGAAAAGAACAAAAGAGTTCCACCCTCACCATTGCAGAATCATATGTGCCATTGCAAGACCACATATCATGAAAGACAACGAACAGAGAAACTGATGCCCTGAAGTGAGGTGATAACAAAGACAGAGGAATTATACCTGAAAAAATATTTGCAGCCATCATTTTGATCTTCAGGGGAATAATGGATTCTGGCCAGAAGCACTGAAACTGTTGCATGGCTGTAATTAAGTCATTAAGTTATATCATATAAATCTATGCTTCTAGCTTTTTAGATTATGTAAACATTACACTTCCAGCCTCAGAGTTCAGACTGCTGATTTAACACCAGTCAGAAAAAATTCCAGCAGATCTTTTGGCTGACCAAACATCTGGCCACCATCTCTCACTTCCTCACAGGCTTTTTGATTGTAAAAGTCTTTGATCATCACCTGTCAATTGGTCTAAGCACAGAAAGCCTATCATGCAGTATCATAATTTCTTCCAAGGATTTTTGTGTTGTTTCTCCAACAAAAACCTCAGCTGGACTGAACTCCACCATAAAGGAAGCACCTTCCAGACCTTGACTTGTCAAGCTTTGGAAATCGTGTAAACTAATATTCATTTCTGTGCCTCTCCTATGTCAGTGTTTATAATTGTAACTCTTCCTTAAATTCTGCCACTCTTTCCCTTACATTATATGAATTTGGGTGTCTGTGAGGTTATGAACAGTCCCCAGTCTCCCATCCCTCCTACTTTGTATATGAATAAACTAACCTCCTGAGTTACTCATAACACAAGTTTTTTGCAAGTTAATATTAAATTGGATCATACAAACTGAAGCTATTGAGAAACATGCCAAGTCTATTTTAAAAATAAATCAAAAATACATCTCACACACAGATGGGAAGGAATAAAGAAAATCAGCTTCTCCCTCTCTTGTTCATAACACTTGGTTTCTTGGTTGTTCCTGTTATGGCTAGGGAAGACTATCTCTTTGCTGCGCCTCAGCCAACTACAGATCTACGTCTGAGCACTGGTGTTGAGAGTATACCTGCTGCTGATGGTGATTGGATCGGAAACCCAGAAACAAAATGTCAATAAAGTCATAGATATTGTATATATACATTGGATACATTTCTGGGTTTCACACGCGTTATTATCACTCCTTCCATTCCCTCTATCCTCATCGAATCCCTATGTCACCCTCCATCCCCCCTTGCTCTTAATGCATCTCAATATTAAAATTCAGCTCTATGTGTATATCTTTAACAAACAAAACTATTACTCTGCTCTTTGCACTTATAGCTGTTAAACTTAAGGATTTGCCTTTTACTGGGCGAATCTCCAAGATTCCACTCCTGTCTTTAGTATTCAGCAATCACATTCTAATGCAGCTAATTGCAGTTGCAAAATAAACTAATTAGGAGTCAGAATTCCTTCGATTATTCAATGGCCATTGATCACCAAAAACAGGTCTAAAACTGATCGAATCTTAAAGGTCGCAATTACAGAAATTGTGTAACTATTCTTGGAGCACTACAAGAATTAAACAAGATGTCAGATGGAAAATATATGTTGTTATTGTTTTGGAATAAAATATTGAAAGTTAAGGGGCTTCCTGATAATAAGTTGCACTTTAAAATGTACAAGCAGCCACTTCTCTGATTTGTTTTTGCTTAGGTTGTGACCAAAATAACAACAGCAATTTGCTTTCTAAAGACTATGATGACTATCACCACAGAAGCAGTTCTGATGAAGGAACTACGATTGGAACATGGAAGTACAGGAATTAGAATTAGCGCAAACAGAAATCATTGGTGATAGGACTGTATACTAATCTGTACTTAATCCACCAAATAAAGAGAAACTATGGTTTTTATGCCCAGGTTGCAGGTACCAATGGTTCTTGTTTGTGATTAGAACTTCCCATTCACCTGACAAAGGAGTCGGTGCTCTGAAAGCTAGTGGTATTTACTAGCAAATAAACCTGTTGGACTTTAACCTGGTGTTGTGAGACTTCTTACTGGTTTCGTTGCCCCATTCTCCAACCCTATCACTGCTCATTGTCCATCTATGTTTTCTTCTTTCACCCCTCTTCAACCCCTCCTTCCCCCCTCCACTTTGCCCCCATTGCCCATTGATTCTGGTGTTTCACTCCCACCAATATAATGCCTCACTAGCATTAATGAGAATCTGGAATAGTGCTGTTGGAGGTAGGCTTTGAATATTATGCTCATCTCAAACTCGAGAATAAAGTGAGGGTCAACAGCCACATGCCACTCATTTTCAGATGTGATTAGACTGGTCTAATCTCCCACTGATGTTGTGCAAGATTGGGATCAGAAACATAATTTCAGCAAATGACATTGATCTTGAGGAGTTTGTGATGGGGTAATGAGTGCAAATGACATTCCCAACATAGGAAACCCGACCTGCCAACAGTTCACTATGAAAGTTCCAAACAGATTTTTCATCAGTGGAAATTCCATAATTTCCCTCTTCCCAAAATTTCTGCTCCTGCCTACCACAAGCCTGGTAAGTCCTGATAACTTCGGAAAATTCCATTCATGCAGCATTCTTCTACCTATTATAGAGTCATAGAGGTTAACAACATGGAAACAGACCCTTCAGCCCAATTTGTCCTTGCTGCCCCTTTGTTTTTAATCACTAAGCTAGTCCCAATTGCCCCCATTTGGCCTGTATTCCTGTATATCCATTTTACACATCTAACTGTCAAAATGTTTTTAAAAGACAAAATTGTACCCATCTCTATGACCAACCTAGGTAGCTTGTTTCAGACACTCCTCACCCCATGTGAAAAAATTGCCTCTCTGGACTCTTTTGTATCTCTCCTCTCTCACCTTAAACGTATGCCCTCTAGTTTTAGACTGCCCTACCTTTGGGAAAAGATAATGACTGTCCACCTGACCTATGCCCTTCATTATTTTATAAACCTCTGTAAAATCAACCCTCAGCCTTCTAAGCTCCAAAGAAAGAAGTCCCAGTCTATCTAGCCTCTCCTTATAACTCAAACCATCAAGTCCCAGTGGCATTCTAGTAATTATTTTTTTCTGCACTCTTTCTAGTTTAGCAATATCCTTTCTATAATAGGATGACCAGAAGCGTACACAGTATTTTAATTGCAGCCTTACCAAGGTTTTGTACAATGCCATAAAGCTTTCTGAACTATCTGCTGCAAATCAGAAGATGTCTATTAATATGTGTTTACTTCACAGTAAGAATGCACAGTCATTAGCACTGCTGCTTCACAACGCCAGGGACCTGGGTTCAATTCCAGCCTTGGGTCACTGTCTGTGTGGAGTTTGCATATGTCTGTGTGGGTTTCCTCCAGGTGCTCCGGTTTCCTCCCAGAGCCCAGAGATGAGCAAGTTGGGTTGATTGACCATACTAAATCACCCATTAGTGACCCAACATGTGTAGGTTAAATGGATTAGTCATGGTAAATGCAAAGAATACACCGATAGAGCGGAGTGCTGGGCCTGAGTAAGATATTCTGTCAGTGAGTCAGTGCAGATTCGATGGACCGAATGCTTCCTTCTGCATCGTAGGGATTCTATGGTACTATGACAAGATTATTCATGCAGTAGAATGCTTTATTATGCCACCAACATTGTGATCAAGTATATAATATCGATCCAAACCCCCATAATAACTAAATGGATGCACCTGTCGTTGTGTGATAAATGCTTCTCTCTCTTTCCTCATCCTTCTTAAAATGGCTCACATAGCTCTACAAAAATAAATCTAAAACACAGTTTTACCCAGTGGGAGTAATGATCAGCCAGGCTACAAATTATGGAATTAGAATCATTGTTAAAATATAAAATCAGGGGCTTTGTTAAAGCTTTAAATATATTGCAGAACAGCTTTCCTTTCCTGATGTAATTGTAATTTTTTTGATACTCTGCCATGGTACTTGGTACCAGAAGTGCCCTAGACCTTAGGAGGTTAAGTACTAATTTTCATAATTGCCGCACTACATGTCATATTTAGTGATACTGTGGTATGAAAGTCCTCAAAGGATTCTAAATTCTGCTCAATCTGCCATTTTCAATAAAGCATTAATTTCCAAAGACCAAATGCAGTCAAAAAACAATTACCGTTTTGATGACAGTTTCTCCACAGAGACTGTCATAGTCAAGCCAAGAAGGTTTAGTGGCATATCTTGATTTCAATCAACATGGCTTGTTTTCATACAGATGCTGCAAATTATTTGTTCCATTAAACATTTAAACACACCAAAGGACATTGCTGTGACATTTTTCTATAATTAAGAAATAAATTACAATCAGCTGAAGCCATTGGATGAGTGATTATGCTCGTTGAAAAACTCAGTCGCATTTTTCCAGAAAAATAAATAATGGAAAACATTATAGCCCTTGAAAACTTGTCATGGAGGTCACAGGTTATAGTCAGCAATTGAGTGCTGTTACAAAACCCATACTTTTATCAAAATATACAGTATTTAATGAATGGGCTTAAACCACTGGATAAGTAAAAAGACTGAGCAACAGCATTTTTAAATAGTTAAACAGCAGTTTCTAAAATGGCTGAATTCTGCATAACTGTACCCCACAAATTTCAAAGCCATTAGAACAGAGTCAGATTCTCTAGAGATAGCCCACTGAAGGCAATCAATTTAGAACGATTCATCTCTTGAACAACAAAGATCCAGGCAGTGTTTATGTAGTCAGATGGGTATGGATCATGCCATTAGCATCAATCAATTTGGACAGTAGACCTGGCTGAGAAATTATCTCCTCTAGCAATAATCCAAGTCTTTTTTTGAGCAATAGATCTGGAATCAACTTTCATGACCATGTTTGAGTAACTGGTCAGCTTGTGGGGAAAATCATGTGAAGAGCCAACTAGCTGTCTCTGCTTTTTAAGAAGCTGTTTTTCTCCAAGATAGTCCAAAGAAGATCAGACACAGTTTGAGTGCAAGATCATAAATGTGCCGAGTGGGTACTCTCTCTCACTCTCTTTCATGGTCTTTGGAACTCCTGCAATTTTGTGCTCTGCCTATTGGTTGACCAGATACATACTGTGGGCAGTTAATGAATCAACCCAGCAGCTGCTGACTCTGGAAGAAAAGCTAAAAATTGTCTATCAGCAGAACCTAGGAAGGCTATCAAGCCCGGTCTGAAGCAACGTCTACAATTAATTTTTTCTGGACTCTTTAACAATTCACCTTTGCATTCCACTTTAAACTTCCTGTTTTTATGTATGTGTGTGAACCCTTGAACCCATGTGTGAGTGAGAGTCAATGTTTTGATGCTTTATTTAAACTTGTTGTAAATTTAATCCCATTTCCCCTTGTTTTAAAACTTACAAGAAAGCCTGTATGTTCATCCATTTTTCCAGTCACAAGGGTATAGCAGTTAAACATTCATGGAATTGGCAAGAAAATTCCTTAAAAAAGTACTTTTGTGGTTAAGCGGGGAACAAAAACAGAATGGAGCCATTGGTTTACTTCTCAGCTAACCATAACAAGTATAAAATCTCACAAGTTACGATCTGTATTAGGACACCCAACGAGAGTATGGTTTTCTTTTTCCCCAAATTTATCACCCCTATCAGGTTGTTTATGTGTCACAGATGCAAAAAATGTGGCACCATTCCTTGATAATAAATCCAGAAGGAGATTACAAAGAGCATAATTCTTTCAGTATCAACTTTTTGTTTTTGTCAAGTATTTCTAACAACAACCACCATCAATTCCATGAGGAAGGACAAAGATAGCAGAGATGGATTTGTGTTCAACATTTTCATGCGATAGGAAATCCATGTTATCACAAAACTGCTATCAAGTTATTTGAAGACATCTTTTTAGGGGTTTGAGAAAAAAACCTGCTTCGTTTGAGGCTGAGAACACTCCCCACCCATCACCCATTGAGGATACCACACAGTGAATTATTCCTTGATTGACAGTTCTGTCAAATTCATCAGTCTTTTTTTTAATACACTTTAGAAATCATAGAATCCTAGGATCGCTATAGAGCAGAAGAGAATATTCTCCTCAATCGAGTCTGCACCAACTCTCTGACAGGGTGTCTTACCCAAGCATTGTCCCCCACCTTATCCCTGTAACTCCTTACATTTACCATGGCTAATCCATCTAACCTGCATATCTTGAGACGTTAAAGGACAATTTATCTTCCCCAATCATATAACCTGCAAATATTTAGACCGTGGAGGCAAACCGGAGCATCTGAAGGAAACCCAGGCAGACAGGGGGAGGCATGAAGTGACATGGTGGCACAAGGGACCTGGGTTCAATTCCGGCCTTGGGTCACCATCTGTGCAGAGTCTTCATATTCTCCCTATGTTTGCGTCAGATTCCTCCAGGTCCTCTGGTTTCCTCCCACAGTCCATAAAGCATGCTGGATAGGTGAATTGGCCACGCTAAATTCTCCCTCTGTGTATCTGAATAGGCACTAAAATGTGGCAATAGGGGGGATTTTCACAGTAAATTCATTGCAGTGTTAATGTAAGCCTACTTGTGACACTAATAAATAAACTTTAAAAAAATAATGTGCATACTCCACTCAGACAGTCACCCAAGACAGGAATTGAACCTGTGTCCCTGGCACTGTGAGGCAGCAGTGCTAACCACTGTACCACCATGCCACCAAATATAGTTGAAAAGTTTATGCTATTAATTTCCTCAAGAAAATTTCTCTGACAGGATTTCTCCACATTGTCATTTAAGATGCGCAAGGCTCATTATGATTGTACTGAGGCACATTTAAGTTTAATGCACATATCTTTTATTCAGGTCACCTCAGGCTGTAATGTAGATAATTACAATTACAAATGTTCTTCAGGACACTTCTTTAATTTATCTGTATTCTTCGCACTTACTCAGCAAAAAGAATTTATCGATTTCTTTCTACAGATCGATTCCTGTAATTGGTTACAAAACAACACCAAAGTTATTTGTTATGTTCGTAGGACATGAAAGGAATTATTTCAATAGAATGTCTTTCTTAATGCTCTCAGGCCATCAGCGTCTTCTTTTTTTTTGCCATGCCAGTATTTCAACATCAGTTAAGAAGTTGATTGGCTTCTTTGGGATTAGGGCTGCTTACCTTCCCAAAAGGGAAGTCTCATTCTTTCTGCAGTGGTTGGCTTGATTTGTTTTGATGTTGGCTTGGAATCCTGTCAACGTCAAATTCATAAAGGAGGTTACATTAGCTGGTTTCCATTGTGGAAATGCACCTAATTCCAAAATGGAATGTGTTGTCAACATTCAGTCATGGAGCTGGATTTTGCAGCCTGCTCTCCTCCACTGGGGCTGTTTGTGACAGGCAGATACATAAGATATTGTTGGGGGGGCGGGGGGGGGGGGGGGGGGGGGGTAACCCATTGCTTTTCCCCTCCAACACTAACCTGATCCACATAGTACAGGGGCAAGACATCCTGCCCTTAGGCTCATTGAAGCCCTTATGTAGCCAATGGGTGATGGTCTCCCCCAGTTTACGCAACAACAAAGAATTGTCCATGCTTTTAAGGCTTTTTAAAAATTATAACTAAGTTTGATTGCTTGACCAACTAGTATTTTAGTTATGCATAAATTAGTTCATAATGTCCACCACTGCAGGATTTTGTAGATCATCTTGTTTGTGTATTTTTATTCCCTTTGTTTTTTTTACAGTAGCTGATATATAGTACTGCTGGTTACTTGTACACTTAAAATCTTTCTTAGGACTACTTTGTTCTTTTTACTGATACTACAAACAACATTCATTCTTGTTGCTGTCTTTCAGTGCAGTTCTGTGCAGTTGCCCTCTTGGGGAATCATCTCACACCCAAGACAAGGACCAGCACTTCTAACCTGTTGTGAATCAAATAAAAGTTTGAGCTTTGTGCTGTTCTATTATTTGTCAATAGACTACATTTCTTGCCTCCACATCTTTCAGATCTATCACAGACTTGACCCAGTTGAACAGTTTTTTTCTGAGAGCTTTTTAATAACTATGCCCTCTGCTAACATGACTCTGACAATTTTTAACCCCTTCATATTTTTTGCACTCAAAATGTATAATCACTCAGCATGTAGCCATTTACTCTTGGTGAATCTGATTGTTCAAATGGCTGCTACAGTTCTCTCCAAACGTGCAGTGTTGCATAAAGTCCTCACTCACCTGCTGTGAATGTTACCAACTGGGAGTTTGTCAAGAATATATGGTTTGGAATATTCGGGATGGTCAGTCATACACTTTGGTCTGGGGGTTCCCATCAGTTGTTCTGTAACTTTTTTTTGGAATTCATCCAATATCAGTGAATGAATAAAGACTGTAAAATTGCGTTCAGCACACCTCACTTTTCTGTGATCTCTTCAGTTCTAAATAACATTATGCTAGTAACCTGATCTGCCCATGAAACCGGCCATGACTCCACATGCATTGAATACCATTGGGAGTTTTCACTAATTGAGCTCATTTGCAAAGCTTTCAAAGTGGCGATAAAAATTAAACTGAATCTTCTGGCTGCCATGACATCACAGAACTGACTATTATACATTAAGATAACTAGGAAATGATACTGTACATTTTTAAAAAGTCATTTTCAGCTCTAAACATTAGGTCACTAGAATTTCAACAATTTTGTTTGTGAAAAACACAATTTCGGCACTATTATTTCAATTACCACTCAAATAAATCAAGGAATATTTTCAATATTTTAAAAATATATCTCAGTTGTGATGGTTCATGGTAGATTTCATATTTGGTGATAGTTTAATGAATTCTAGGGTGATTTCGGTTGGAATAATTTCAAACAAAGCAGAAACCCTACCCCATTCCATGTGAATAGATTCTCAGAGTAACTTCACTGCTGTCTTAATGTAAGCTTACTTGTGACACTAATAAATGAACTTTAAACTTTAAATTTAAAGGAGTATTACAACTAACATTTCTCCAAAATCTCAGTAACAATTGCTACAAAATGTATTCTTTGGTAAGGTTTTTTTTTCTCTTGTTAGTTTTGTTGTAGAATACATATTGGATTGATGCCTGTTGATGTACTTCTCTGTTTATTGCCACTGCTTTACTGGAAAACAAAGTGACCGTAATATGAAATGAGACTGAAGTGACTAAGCAGGAAATGTCACAGAAAACCTCCATATGTGAAAGCTGACACACATCCTATTTATCAAACATAACTTTGTAGAAATGAAGGGAACATTTGCTATACGCTGTGACGACAATGATAGATTATAGTTTTGGAAGACTGAGAAGTTGGACTTTAATTTTGTACAACATTCAAAGATTTTGTGATTGAAAAAATAAATTGCCAGTAGCCATTATTGATTGGTCTGACTATCAAGGAAAATGACATTTCTCTCCAGTTTAGGTAAATTGCAATTTCTAAGTTTCGGCTAAATGAACTTTAAAGTTGTATAACATTTAATGATTTTATGATAGAAAAATAATTTGCGAGTAACTACTATTGATTGCTTTTGCTAATAGCAAAATGTCAATTCTCCACAGTTCTAGTTGTGAAATGTGTAATGAGCTGAAAATCAACAGAAAACTTTGTGTAATATTGCTGACATCTTTCAGCTGAGATTTTTCCTTGAATGTTAAGTCTTTTCCGCACAAGCATCTCCTTGAGTTGCCTTTCCCTTATTTCAGCTCCTTCTATGTATAAATTAGACAATTTTGCTGACAGCAATGATGTATCTAGCACACTTGAATTAGTATTGCTTTGCTCAAGATGCATTAGGTCTGGAACGAGAAAGAAAGAAATGTGCATTTTTGCATAGAGGTATGGCATCAGTCATGACTGTAGGACATAGGAAAGCACTTCACAACCAATAAAATATGCAAGAAGTGTGATCATATTGCAATGGAAAGAAACACAATAGTTAATTCGTGCCAGACACTCAGGATTACTTCCAGCCCCATGTGCAAGTAAGTATAGAAATAGGGGAATTGAGTAATTAAACATATAACTGGAAAGCCGATGTCGGAGGGAAGGCGTCAGATTTCTTAGACATTGTGGTTGGTTTTTGGGGAGGGTGAAACCTGTGCAAGTTGATGGTTTATACTAGAATGAGATAATGACAAAAATCCTCACAAAAAAATTTGCTGGTATGTTTTCTACTGGGCTTGGTAGCAAATTTAAACTACTTTGGCAGGGATGTGAAATATTGAGAGCAGATTCAGAGCCTGGTAAGCGAGATGTGAGTATTAATGAGTGACTCTGAAGGGCAAAAGCAGCGCAGGTTAAAAATTGTACATCACAGGGATTTGGCAATGTTAAAAGGTGTACACACAAATACAAAGAACGTAGCAGATAAAACCAATGAGCTGAGAGCACAGATAGACACATGGCACTATAATATCATCACAAGAACAGAAACTTGGCTTAGAGAGGCAAAAATTCAAAGTGTTGAATTTGCATAAAAACTGGAGTAAATAGTGCTGTTTTTTTTCAGTTGGAGTTTTACAAAGAATCTCTCACACTTCATGATTCACTTCAGAATTCAGTGAATGAGGCCTATTCCCACTGAAGGGACATAATCATTGAGCGGACCACTGTACATGTGCTGATCTGTCAGCACCAAGACAGGGGGCCGTGCCTTCTGACCTCCTAACTCTGGCCAGTTTGATTACTGGCCAGCCCCATGACCCCCACAACTCTGGCCCTCTCAACCCTCCATGGCAGATCTCCAGGACATCTTCCAGGCAGAAACCCCCTTCTGGCCCACCTCAAACTCCTGTTACCTCACCCCCCCAGGCTGATTCCACCTCTCACTATTTTCACCAGCAGTCCCCAAGCACCCCCCTGCAGTACCAGCACCCACCACGACACCCCCCCCCCCCACTCCTCCCAACATCCTACACATGATGGCCGGCCCCAATCGCTGGCCTTGGTCCCACTATCACTGAGTCCAAATTCAGAGTGGCAGATCTTGCAGGCCAATCTTGTCCCATTAGCCCCTTCCCCCATTAGTGCCCACCTTTGACACTGTCTTATGTTTGGTGAGCAGTGCCAAGATGCTCCCTAGTCATTTATGCTTTGTCCTTGGGTTGTGCCTTGGAGTCCAGAGCGCACCTTCTGGTGCCTGACCCTCAGGAGACCTCAACTGCGTTCCCCCCCCCCCTTTCACTCCAACTGGATTGATCCACCAGCTCCTCGTTAGTGGGAAGCTAAACCCGCTGGAGTGAAATTTACCTGGCCTAGGGGGAAGGGGGTGGTATTGGGCGGGAGTTGTGATGAGGGAGATAGTGGGCCTGGAGACTTCAGTCTTGGGCCTGCTAATTATATTTAAATTATATTAAAATTAGAGTCTGAATATATATCACATCCCTCTGCTGATTTTTTGAACGGAGCTGATGGTGTCAGAATTTCAGCACTGGGAGACATGCTCAGGTCTTGACACCCAGTGCAAATTGTGAAAATCGGGCAGTGCCAGTGTCTCCTGGCCTGCTGTGCTAACAAAAACCAGCACAGCAGGTTGGGAGAACCACCCCCAGAATTTTCTGGCAGAAGACTGAGGAGGCAAAAATGATGTAGCATTAATGTTTGAAAAATTAATACAGCTACAAGAAGAAATGATACACCAAATAAAACCACAAATGAGCTCAGAAAAAGAAGTGTTCACAGTGCTAAAAGTGTACTATAGATTCCAAAATAGTGGAAGTTAGAAGAGCAAATAAAAAGACAGATTTCTGAATTCAAAAACAATAGAAGTGGTAATCACTGGGAACTTAACTACCCTAATATTTACTGGGATACGATCAGTGTAAAAGGCACAAAGTTCTTGAACTGTATTCAAGAGAAATTTTTTAGTCAGCATGTTAAAAGTCCGATGAGAGGGAATGCAATTCTAGATTTACACCAAAAATCTCGAACCTCAAAAAATGGCTGGGATTCCTCAATGCTGTTGCAACGAATGGAGCTGAGTTCCAAACTCTCCATTTCTGCTGGCAGTGAGATGGGTACAGACAGATCAGATAATTCCACCCACAGTCATAAAGAATGAAGCTGTGTAAGTGGGTGAAGTATCAGTGGAGGACCATTTTGGAGATAGTAATCATAACGTAATTAGATTTAGCATAATTATCTAAAAGAATAAAGATAAAACAGGAGTAAATGTTGTAAATTGGGAAAATGCCAAGTTTACAAAGCTGAGTGATATACTGGAAAGAGTGTAGTGGATACAGCTATTTGAAGAAAAAAATTTATCAAATCAGTGGGAGACATTCAAAGACACAATTCTGTGGACACAGTGTGGATACGTCCCTGCATAGAAAATGGCAAAAACTGCCAAATCTAGACCCCCTGATTATCCAGATGCATACAGGTCATGGTAATGTAGAAAAAGAAAGCTAAATAAATATTTTATTATATATTATATTACTATATAATATATTATATATTAATATAAAGACTTAATATTATAGAAAGCCAAGAGGAGTTTAGAAACTACAGGGATGAAGTAAAATGGAAGTTAGGAAAGAGAAGGGAGGAAATATAAAATGTTGACAGGTAAAATGAAAGAAAATCCTATGGTGAATCCTAAGATATTTTACCAATACTTTAAGAGCAAGAGAACAACGAAGGAAAACGTAGTGCCTATCAGAAATGTACCTTTTAACTTGTGGGCTGATTCAGAAGTTATGGGCATGTTTCTCAATGAGTATTTTGCCTATTTTCACGAAGGAGGGCGATAATGCAGATATTTTAGTTCAATGTTGCTGCAATAAGCATCGTGAGAGAGGAAGCAATAGAGGACTAGCATCCTTGAAGTTGGGCTAATCACCAGGGCTGGATGGATTGTATCTCAGCCTGCTTGAGGGAGCCAGTGAGGAAATAGTGGATGCTCTGATGATCATTTTCCAATCCTTGTTAGGTACACATCACACCCCAGATGATTGGAGGTCTGCAAATGTTGTACTATTATTTAAAAAGAGTGTGAGGGATAGGCTAGAATATTGCAGGCCGGTCAGTCTGACTTCAGTGTGGAGAAATTATTGGAAATGATTCTGAGAAACAAAATAAGCTGCTCATTTTGAAAAGTATAGTTAAGGTAGTCAACATGATTTGTTAGAGGAAGATCATGTCTTACTACTGTAGTAGAAATTTCTGAGAGAGTAACAAGGAGGATTTATGAGGTCATGCAATAGATGTGGTCTAAATGGATATCTGCAAGGTACTTGCCAAGGTCCCATATGGAAGACTGGTCAGAAGAGTAAGTTCTCAGAGGAAGGTTTCAGGTTGGAACCAAAATTGGTTCAGTGACAGAAAATAAAGGTAATGGTCAATGGATGTTTTGTGAATGGAAAATAGTGTCCATTGGTGTTCCACAGGGCTCAGTCTTGGGCCATTGCAGTTTATTGTATATAATTAATGATTCATCATAAAAGTGGAAGGCATAATTGAGAAATCTGCAGATGACACAAAACTTGGCCTTGTAGCGGATAATGAAAATGCTATTTGTCAACTCCAGAATAATAGCAATGTTTTGGTTGAATGAGCAGAGAAGTACAACTTGAATTCAATCCAGAAAAGTGTGAGATGATGTACCTGGGAAGATTAAACAAAGCAAGAAAAAACTGAATAAATAGGAAGATACCAAGAGGAATTGAGGAAATGAGAGACCTTGAAGTACATTTCCATAAGTCCTTGAAGGTGGAAGATAGATGGACAAGTCAATAAACAAAGCAAAAGGAATGCTTTTCTTTATTGGGCGAAGTATTACATACAAAAGCAGAGATGTAATATTGGAACTGTATGCATTTATCAGCAGCACGGTAGCACAGTGATTAGCACCGATGCCTCACAGCGCCAGGAGTTCAACTTTGGCCTTGGGTGACAGTGTGGAGTTTACACATTTTCCCTGTGTCTGTGTGGGTTTCTTCTGGGTGTTCTGGTTTCCTGCCATGCTCGAAAGATATTCGGGTTAGATGGATTGGTCATGTTAAATTGTCACTTATTGTCCCAAGATATGTAGATTAGATGGATTAGTGGGGTAAATACTTGAGGCTATGGGGATAGGCTCTGGGAGGGATGCTCTTTCAGAGAGTCAGTACAGACCTATTGTGCCAAAATTCCTCCTTCTGCACAGTAGGAATCCTTTGGATGCAGTTAGGTCAACTGGAATTCTGCACACTACATTACAGGAAGGACAACATTTCTCTGCAGTGAGTGCAGTGGAGATTTATAAGATTATTTCCAGGGCTTAAAAATTGCAGCTATGAGAAAAGATTGGGTGGGTTGGGTTGTTTTCTTTAGAACACAACACTTTCTTTAGAACAGAGGAGGGCGAGGGGTAATCTAATTGATGTGTACAAAATTATGAGTGATAAAAGAATAGAAATTGAACATTTAATCCATTTTCGTCCATCATAATGTATTTTTAAATAAAATATGAAATTCAACAGATTTCATTATAGCTTTGTACTTGTTAAAATTGATCATTTGCAAGCAGCTTACAACTTTGAAACTACAAACTTTACACAGCACCGAGCATAGAGCGAATCCTGCACTCTGAATATAAAATATCAATAGCTTTACCTATCCTGTTCTTACTTCTGCATCCATTTTGATATAAACCCCTGTAAATAATGCAGGTCCCCTGTGCCAAAGACCTGCTCTTTACACTGAGAGATTGCCTTAAATTTTTATATTGCTCTCTTGGCATCGATCCAGCTTCTGCACATTTAAGCACAATGCAACAAGTAATTTCTCGGGGATTTGTAAGGATGTAATGGTTTGCTCATAATTGTCAGAGCAATGTTTCCACCAGTCTCTGAAGTGCAAAGATAGATAGCCTTCAGATATGCTTTCATCACGATTGATTGGAAATTGTTTATATATATATATAAAAATAATGTTTCTGTGAAAGAATTCTGAGCTTTGAAAATTTTTGAAACACAAATTTTCAAAAGGCCTTTTCTGGTTAGTAATTGAAGAAAAATGCAAGAAACGATAATCTAATGGTAGATTGTGGAAATTAAGACTGTGGAAATTCCAGTTTAAGACTTCAAATCTTAGGGGTTTAAAGCAGAATATCAGGACAGAAGTTAGCAATGCTATTTTACATTTCCTCCCCTCTAATTCTCTATTCAAAGTTTTCTTTGGATACTGAAGGCATGCAGTGTTGCTTAAGCAATGCAGAAGCATTTTGTGGTTGGCAGATCGTTTATTCAATTCTTAGAGAATTAAATTAACTTTGAAGTTGCCTTGTGCAAAGGAAATTCACAGGCAAAAGGCATAATACAAATTGTCAGTGCCCAAAGTAGGAAAATATCCCATGTATCTTCTGCCCTTGTCCTAAATAGAAGTGTTTGTGCATTTGGAAGATGCTGCCTGAGGATCTTCGGTGAATTGCTGTTTTCACCATAGTTCCCTCCATTTTCAGCCCATTTTCTAGAACATAAAATGTTTTGTGTTAGGCTCATGTTTGTGAATACTTGATGGATCTTTAAAGAAGCAAACATGGAAGGATTTTCTTGGCTCTTTAAAACAGGGTTCAGAGCTCCTTGATTTGATGTCATTATGGCATGTATTCAGCATGCTGTTTTATTTGTATTCTGTAATGCAGAGAGAGTATTTCTTCAATAAAGCCCGTTGTGTGTTGTTTAAATTTATGTGTGCAAACCACATTTTTTTTTTGCTCTTTCTGCTAAAACCAACAACTCCTAACATAGTGAAGATATTACAGAAATGTAACTCTCCCAAAATGCTTGGAGTTGACTTAGATGGGAATTAAAAAGTTAGAAATCCGAAGCACGAATCCTTCTACCTGAAGTTTGTCCATTTCCATTTTTAATAGCAGCAGGATTGATGGGCAGATGACTTATCAACTCACATTTTTCTGATGATTGCACATGTTTGCTGCTGCTTATAAGGTTTTCAGGCCCAACCCTAACAACCTCAATAATGTTCACTTGCAGCAAGACCTGGAAAATATTTTGGCTTCTGCTTTTAATTGACAAGTATCATTCAGCCCACACAACTGCCAGGTAATGATGTTTATAACAAGAAAGACACTGACCATTTCTCCTTGATCTTCATTGGCATCAACATAACTAAATCCACTACCATCTACATTTTAGGGTTTAGCATTGAAAAGAAACTTAATTGAGCTAGGCCCATGACAGATGAAGTTTAACTTAGATACATGTGAGGTATGATCGAACCAGGGCAGGCCTTACTCAGTTAATGGTAGGGCACTGGGGAAAGTTATAGAACAAAGAGATCTATGGGTGCATGCATATTGCTCATTGAAAGTGGAGTCATAGGTGGACAACGTATTGAAGAAGGTATTCAGCGTGCTTGATTTTATTAGTCACAACATTGAATACAGGAGTTGGGACATCTTGTTGAAGTTAGACAAGACATTGGTAAAGCCACACTTGGAATACTGTGTACAGCTCTGATCACCCTATCATTGAAAGAATATTATTAAACTAGAAAGTATGCAGAAAATATTTACTAAGATGCTAAAGAGAGTTGATGATTCAAGTTTTAAGGAGAGACAGGATAGACTGGGACATTCTTCTCTGGGGCGTAGAAGGCTAAGGGGGAATCTTATGGATGTCTGTAAAATAATGAGGGGCTAGTTTATTAGTTAGTTAATATCATTTCCCAAAGCAAGGGTAGTCTAAAACCAGAGGGCATTGGTTTAAGTTGAGAGGGGAGAGATGCAAAAGAGTGCAGAGGGGCAGAGGGTGGTGAGTGTCTGGAACAAACTGCCAGTGGTAGTTGTAGAGACAGATACAATTTTGTCTTTTAAAAAGCATTTTGACAGTTTCATGAGTAAGATGGCTATTGAGGGATTTGGGCCAAATGAGAGCAATTGGGACTGGCTTAGTCATTTCAAAAAAAAGAGCGGTATGGACAAGTTGGGTCGAAGGACCTGTTTCCATGCTGAAAACCTCTATGACTCTGTATCAGTGTTGTGGCTATTAAAAACAGGCTGGGAGTCTGAATGACAAATATCTCACTTCATTCTCCCCAAAGCCTGCATGCCCTCAACCAAGTCAGGAGAGCAATGGAATAATCCCCATTTGCCTCAAAGGGTGAAGCCATTCACAAGATGCCCTGCAGCAACCCACTGAGGCATCTTCAAAAATACCCTCCAGGCCCACAACCTCTACCATGTACAAGTACAAGGACAGTGGATGCATGGGAACACCATCACCTGCAAATGCTCCCCAGGCTGCATGCTACCCCTTTTCAAGTTACATCATTGTTTCTGCACTACTGCTAATCAAACTTCTAGGATTTACAGCCTTAAAGGATTGTGGATGTACCCCGGTATCAGATGGGCTGCAACGGCATCAGAAGGCCATTCACTGCCACCTTTTCAAAGGCAGTTAGGAATGGGCACTAAATCCTTACTCACGTCCCACAAATAAAAAATAAGAAAGATTAGTCATTGAAGCTTTTTAAGGAGGAGGGGAGACTTTATTTTAGTAGATATTCTATTTTAATCACAATCATCTGTTACCCAGGACTCCAGAAAACCAAAGGGAAAAGAGTAAGAAAATGACTAGATTCATGAAGTAAGTGCTTTTACCAAATATGGATAATGGAGAATAAGAGGATTGCCCCACGGTTCAGCAGGCTATCCATCTAATGTCCACCTACCCTGCAACTCTGCTGCTTCCCACAGAATCAGATACCCCTGACCACCAACATTCCCATGATCAGAGCCCGTGCTGACTACCGTTCTACCCAACTTGTGATAAGACAATAAGATGAGCACCCATATCCACTCCTTTCACCACCTCTCCTCAGCCCCTTTGATCACATTTGCCCTAATAACCATCACTCACATTCCTCTATGGTGTGATCTACTACCTTCACCGTAACCACCATCTCAATCTTCAGCATGATTGGACCTCTTTATTCTCAGTTATCTATATCGAACACCATCATCTCCTCCACCCTCCACCCCTCAGAAACTAGCTCCCTCCCTGACCACTATCTCTCTTTCCACTATGTTCGAATCACTGGTCATGTCAGAACCTGACTCAGATCAGATGCCCCCACCACCAAAACTGCAACAGGCAATTTTGAAGCTAGTTAGCTCTAGATTGAGAATTGCAACCTCCAATCCAACTCAAATCCATGCTTTTTGGAGGCCAAAATCCCCTCATGATCTTCTAATGAAAAACCAACATTTTCTGAGAGTTTCCTTGAGCAAGGGGTTCAAATAAACACACAGAATAGTATTAGTCATGCAAAAGGGCTTGGGTAGAAAAGGGACGCATGTGAAAGTAATTTTACAATGATTGCTCTTTTATGAGCAAGTCATTTGCAGTCACAAGTTCTAAAATCTTTCTGCGGTTTTTAAACCGGTAAATAGGTCCTTTAACAATTATACTGCTAAATGTTTGATCAGTCTCACAAGCAGCTTTATTCCAACCTTGCCTGTACTTTGCACTCCATTCGGTTAATTTGACATGAAGCTTGACAATTTGCCAATCTGATTTAATAATGTGAGTTTCTGTTAGGAAGCCAACAATAATAATGCACCAACCTTTAGCAATGTTTCAATCTGCCAGTGTGTGGAGGAAGGCTGGTGGGGGCAACATGCAAATTAATTGGCAAATGTCCTGCCAACACATCGTGCAACAGGGTATAGTAGGCTCAATAATTATAAATAATAGAAAAACTAATCAGCAGCAATAATAGAATGAAGCATGCATCATCATTGTTCTTTATACTCGACCTGGCACTGGCTTGTATTTAATAATGTACTTGTTGCTACTGCTTTTCCCATCACATGAACATTTTCAGGCGTCAATCAATGCTTAGTCTCTGAACCACAGGAAGTTAACATGCAGGTACACTAAGTAATCAAATGGTTTGTAAGACTTTACTTCAAAGGGGTTAGAATGCCTGAGTAAGGAAGTCTTGCCACATTTAGATGCTTCTGCTGAAACCAAGCCTATTTCTATACTTTCAGTCTCCTTTACCTAAAGATAGAAATGCTTGCTTTTGAGAGTGCAGCAAAAGTTCACTTTATTCATTCTTCAGAATTCTTCATGGTTGTCCTTTGAGGAGAGATAGAGTAGAATGGGTTTATATTCTCAGGAGAATGAGAGGCGATCTTATTTGAAATGTATATAATTCTCAAAGAATTTGATAGAATAGATGATGAGAACAGGGCCAGTGAGACAAACCAGGTACCTTGGTGCTTCTCCTGTTTCTACCCTGTAATTCTTGCACCACCACCATACCTGACTCTGCCACCATTTTAACCCTCCCCCTTAATCATACATGTTTCCTTTTTTCAAATTTCACCAATCATAGCAAGTCATGAGCAAAGTGATGATGCACACTGTTGGCATCTGTTTACAAATATAATCTAATATAAATGCAGATGGTCATTAATATTAAAAGCAGCAATGGTATAATGCAATGCTAATTTGTGTAAACCCTATGGGTGGCATGACTGTGACTATTAAACAAACAAAAAAATACAAATTTCACTTTAGCAGTATTATGCAATATTATTAACTTGAGAGGCAAATGTCCCGTTTATCATTTACACTTTGCAGAAGATAATATAGATTTCTATGACTGTTTCAGCCCACATTAAAATATACTGCACATTGCACCATTTGGATATGGTGCCAATAAATTCACATTTGAGGGAAAGGTTCAATATTTGCAGCTTAGATAAAATGCACAAAACCTTTGCTATTCTGCAAAAAGTTGAAGAAATTTTTCTTTTGCTGGGTGTATGATATTATTCAATCAAATCATTTCATAGAAATGTTATAGTTGGATTCTATTTTATCTATACTTTCACAAGGTATGAAGATAAAATAACTCTTAAGCAACAAAGTGGAATGATTGACCTACATAGGTCTTCAGCATCAGTGAGAAGCTTTGGAATCCTGATGTGTCTATGAGCAACCCAACTTTTAAGAGGTCAGAGGACAAAGTCTAAATGGTTCACAATTGTATTTGTGTTTTCTTTTCCAGAAAGTCTGAAGTCTCTGTTGATTGCTGCTTATCACTACAATATATTTTCAATATATTATGCAACACTATTTTATCACAATATTTTAATACCTCAGAAGTCTCACAAACAACACCAAAATAGAATGGAACAATTGTAAGTGGATAAAAGGACAAGATGGAAGTCAATGGAAAGATTCTCGAGAATCAGATGCAATGTAAAATAGGTAACTGATTCACCATGAGCCCATTGCATAATTATAGTCTTGGCAATCTTATTCATAATATCAAAAAATGCAAGCTGTGTACTGCTAAGGCTTGAATGGAAAGACACTTTACATTTTTGGTACTGGGTATATCAAGGGTTAACCTTTGTCCCCAGACTGTTCTATTAGACCTAGCTCTGGATATTAAACAGGTATGCTGGTCTCTTCCAAGATTGTTAGCTTGAGGTTTTGGCAACAACATGCTATAAAATCCCATCCACTCTATAGTTTTAGTTGCTGGTAATCCTCAATATATTGATAGTAGAGGATTCAGTAATGATAATACCATTGATGTCAAGGGGAAGTGGTTATATTCACTATATTATTAGATGATTGCCTGGCACTTATAAGGGCAAATGTTACTTGTCACTTATGGGGTGAATTTTCCCATGCCACCACCATGGGGATGATGGCGAGTGGCTGAAAATCCAATCCATTGACATTGCACATATTGACAGACTGCATCAGTATCTGAGGAGATCCATATGGTGTTGAATATTGTGCAATCAGTGAATATCCCCACTTCTGACCCTTTCATGAAGGGAAGGTCATTGACGAAGCAACTGGAGATGAGAACTGTGAGAAACTCCTGCAGTGATGTTCTGGAACTCAGATAATTAACCTCCAATAACTATAACTATCTTCCTCAGCACAAGGTATGATCTCAACAATTGGAGAGTTTTCCCTCTGACTTCCACTGACTCCAGTTTTGCTAGGACACTTTGTTTTCACACTCTTGTCAAATGCTGCAGTGATGTCAAGAGCAGTTGCTTTCAAACTCATCTCTTGAGATCTGCTCTTCTGTCCATGTTTGAGCCAAGTCTGTAATAATGTGAGAAGCTGAGTGACCCTGGCAGGAGCCAAGCTGTGCATCAGTGAGCAGGCTGTTTGCCTTGTCAGTGCCACTTGATAGCACTGCTCATGACATCTTCCATCATTTTGTTGATGGTTGAGAGTAGACTGATAAGGCAGTAATTGCTTGATTTTTATACACAGGACACCCTTGATACATTCTCCACATTCCCCGCTAGATGCCAGTGTTGTAGCTGTGCAGAACAGGTTGGCTAAGGGAGCAGCTAGTTCTGGAGCACAAGACTTCATTTATGACTGTTGCAATGTTGTCAGTGCCTATGGCTTTTGCTGTAGCCAGTGCCTTCAGCAATTTTTTGATATCAGATGTAATGAATCAAATTGGTTAAAGATTGGCACGTGTGATGATGGGAATCATAGGAATGGATCATACACTTGGCAACCATCTGGCTGGCCTTTGATAATGAAGTGCTAGATCCCCCCAATAATGAGAATGGGGAGATTTGTGGAGCTTCCTCTTCGTTGTTTAACTCTTCACCACCATTCACGACTGGACATGGAAGATGGCAGCGCTCTAATTAGTTGTGGGATTTCACAGCTAATCCTAATTATGATTTTGTTCTGTATATCAATGATTCTTTATTCTGGCTGGTTATGATAACATCTGGTGGCTTGCACTTGTTCATGTATGTTCCAGATACCCTGAACATTTTGAACTCACGCTTGCAGCTCACGCATGCTGTTGCGCAAAATCTTATGAGGATTAAACGCAAAGAGTCTAACAAATGATGATATTTTCCTGTTAAGTAGTAAAAATTCCAACAAGAGGTTGTTCCATTAGCATGACATTGAAGAACCTCCATCCTAAATTGTTCCACATAATCCATTTTTATGTCTACCATACACACTCTGCACAGAGGGCCGGTTTCAACAAATGTAGTGAACAGCTCAGTTTGAAGGTGACAGTAAAGTAACAAATAACACTTCTTCAGCAATGTTAATTGTACAGGAGGGTCAACAATGTGTGTATGTATGCAACACATTAATTATCACAGGAAAATAAGGGTTGATTCTCCACTTCCATACTCCTGGTGGGAAATAGGAGTACCCTTCGTCATCCAGTACTTCCCCACAGCAGGGAAGCTATGACATCTTCCCCAGAGCTTTCAACATGTCATCAATGAAGATGAATATCTTGTCAAGGCCATCCCCATATCCCCACTTCTTGTCTTCAAAAAAACCACACAACCTCAAACAGACAATTGTCCGTAGCAAACTACCCAGCCTTCAGGAGAATAATGACCATGACACCACACAACCCTGCCACAGCAACCTCTGCAAGACATGCCGGATCTTTGTTATGGATGCCATCATCACATGTGAGAACACCATCCACCAAGTACACGGTACATACTCTTGCAACTTGGCCTATGTTGTCTACCGCTACATTGCAGGAAAGGATGCCCCGAGGCATGATATATTGGGCAGACCATGCAGACACCACAACAATGGATAAATCACCAGATAGGAGTGTTTTCTTTCTATTGGGGAACACTTCAGCAGTCATGAACATTCAGCCTCTGATCTTCAGATAAGCATACTCCAAGACAGCCTTCACAACACATAACATCGCAGAATCACTGAGCAGAAACTCATCGCCAAGTTCCGCACACATGATGATGGCCTCAACTGGGATCTTAGGTTCATGTCACACTATCCGTAACCCCCACGATTTGCCTGGGCTTGTAAAATCTCACTAACTATCCTGGCTGGAGACAATATACATCCCTTTAACCTGTGGTTAACCCTCTCTCCACTCACATTTTCTGTACCTTTAAGACTTGATTACCTGTAAAGGCCTGCATTCCAACCATTATCTTGTAAATTGAGTTTGTGTTCTTATATGCCCTGTTTATGAACACAACTCCCATTCACCTGATGAAGGGACAGTGCTCCAAAAGCTTGTGGCTTGTGCTACCAAATAAACCTGTTGGATTTTAACCTGGTTGTGAGACTTCTTAATGTGCTTGCTCAAGTCCAACGCTTGCATCTCCACATCATGGCTATTGTAGATCAATCGAATAAAGACTTACGGTGAGAGAGCACTGAGAAACTCTGCTGTCTTAGAACATGAAACATATATTTGAATGGAACATCGCCACCGGATTAGGCATGGCCAGCCATCCCAACTATGAACCAAATCCTGATGCATTTTGTGTCCAGTTGTTTGGACATTCAGTGCTGCAACAAAATTCCAAATGATGTGAGGCACTATTCGAAAAACTTCCAGCCAGATTACTAATCACAAAGTTCAATGAAAGTTTAACCTTGACTTATTTGGACTTATACTGAATACTCTGCAACTATTAGTGGAGCCAGAGACCTTTTGAAGCAGCCAATTTTGAAAATGTCTTTTTTAACGTAACAAAGCAAGTCAGTGGGCAGCTCCATTGTAACATTGTCTTCCTGAACTTCACAAAGAATCATGAATCTACTGGTTGTAATGCAATTGATTTTAGTATGAACAGTTCCTGTAGGCATTTGCTTACATTGACATCAAGGTCACTGGTTGAAAAGAGACACTTTGCTTCTTTTCCTGGTTCGTTTCCATAAGAAACAGAATCTGTTCTATACTTATGTTCATTTTCAGAGACGGTTTCTGTAAATGCAATTGCTTTATGCAGAAAGTTAAATATGAAAGCAAGTTGCACATTTGTAATCAATATAATTATTTATTTTCCATAAAGCGCATTGTCATTTGATGATGATTGTCCTATCACTCGTGCTAAGTATAACTAAATTTAAAGCCATTCTATGTACAGATATAATCCCCACACATTTAGTGAAATCCATCATTCTGATTTATATTTAATTTGTCAACTAATTACTGCAGTCAGATGAACCAATCCGAAATTTAAAAATTAAAGCTCATGTCTGTGATTTCTTAAGAATTCCTTCATAGCTTTAAACATTGTGTTATACTGCAAAAAAGTTCTGAAGAAAGGTTATCCAGGCTTGAAACGTTGGCTCTATTCTCTCTCTGCAGATGCTGTCAGACCTGTTGTGATTTTCCAGTATTTTCTGTTTTTATTGCAAATAGTATGACTCCCAACTCCCTGTAAATTCACTGCAGGATTATTTTCAGTGAATTTGCCACTGAGCAGATTGCCATAAAATGTCACTTTGGTCAAAGGTACATTATTATTATCAATGCTGGAACAACTTCACAGCAGTAAATTACCAGTTTCCAATTTTTGCAACTCGTGATTCATACATGTATCTTTAGTATGAACATGTAGGTGGAAAAGTAATGAAAAATCTTCTGGCACAATGAATTTTTACTAGGTTCTTTAACGCAATGGTTCTTTTCTTCCAATCTTTGCAATAGACCTCCTATTATCATGGAAATAAAGATAATAATTATTTTTTTAAAGATATGATGCGTGTTGCTTAAATGGAATTCTTAATGAAATCTTAAAAGAAAACATATTTCCTTGACTCATTTAGAACTCCACCTAAACTATGGCCAGGAATTTCACATTCCCCTGCTGGCTAGTTTTCAGGGAGGTGATTGCAGTGGTGGTATTGGGGGTGATGCGTGAGTGCACAGTCATGAAATGTTCCAACTTGAACTTGTCGTGGGAGGTGCAGCCTGAATAATAGGATCTTCATTACATGGCAGGGGGTAGGGATGTAGATGCATACCGGAATCAGCCTGCTGCTCTCAAAACCAGGATGAATTAGGGGGGCTGTCAAGTGCTGAGCTGCTTTCCGTACCCTCCCTCCCCACCCCGCTATTTGTGCTTTGGAACTCTTCACCCTAGTTGTTTTATTTTCATTTTAAGTCTTCAAGCCACACTCCTCATACCCCCTCATCCACTCCATCCATTCCTCACATTCCATCGAAGCCAATACATGCCTTTCTGACTTGTATTGAGCCCCCTGCATTACCATTCTGTCTCCTTGCATTCATTTCGCTGGCAAGTTCCAGTAACCTGTGAAACCCATATACATGACATTAATTTTAAATGTTGGCCAAAATCTTATGACAGTGAACTATTTACTGATTGATCATAAGTAATAAACTCCATCTCTGGATAGTGTTAAGGATGCACATTGAAAGGGACATTGAAAGGATGTGATTCAAACTTGGATGTATTGGAGCCAGTTTCTGGATGCACTGACATTGTTGCCAATTATAGTAACCTTGCAAACATAAGCACTCTTCACTGTTATAACTAGTGTCCATGTTCCAAAAGTAATTCACTGGCTGCAAAGCACTTTGGAATGTTCTTCAGGTATGAAAAGCACTATACAAATTCTAGTTCCATTTCTTACAACGGGGGGGCGTGAACTTTTATATTTTACTGCAATGGTCTTGAGGTAAAAAGGTTGTATGGTATTCAGAGCTATGGGAGGCAGAAACACAGCCTGATTTATATTGCATGCTGTGAGTTCAAAGGCCCTGACTGCTGTTGGCAGTCACACAATGACATCAGCATAGCACTGCTGCTGAGAAGAAGGAGTAATGCAAGTGACCATGTGGAAGTTTCCTTTTGAAAATGTCCAAAACAATCTGTTGGAAATCTGTTTTCTATAATTTCCTTCAAGCAAGTAAATTCCTGTCCAGAATTAGGAATGTGCTTCAAAATAGAAAAAGAATAATGGAATTTGTTTGAATGATAATTGTCACTATCGAATGTTAAAATCATGAGATCAATCGTCAGTCAGGAGTTATGGAACACTGACCAGAGAACTCAATGTACATCTCACATACTTGATTCAGAATTAAATTTACAAAAGACACTGATTTTATCTCTTTTATTTTCACCCCAAGGGAATAGTTTTATGTTCTTTATTTGACACATTTATTTATTAAACACATTCTTGTATCTGAAGTAATGATTGTTTTATTTAAAAATGTCCTTAACTAACAATATCAAAGCTCCTTATAGGCCACTGTTTGTGCTGTAGATGTTACTGCTGAGAAAAATAACATGTAACTGTAAATTAAAGCAAATCTTATGAAATTATAATATCAACCAAAAGATTTTAAATTAAAAGCTTCATTTGCGATGTAATCTTGCGCTGTCTTAAGTATTAATTTAAAATGCATGTTAATCAAGTTTTAATCTTGTCTTTCAATTTATAGCAGTATAAACATCAACTTATAATAACACAAAGATTCAAGTTGTCAATCAATGCAGGGACAGGTCCTTACATTGTGAAGAGCCATTTATTAATGAAATATTTAACATTTCTTTCAAATGTGGTGAAGGCATAGCTGCAGCAGACCCATGCTGTTGTGAAGATGTTTAATATCTGTTTCATGCTTGATGTAGCTCCTCATCTTACTTCATTCCTACTCATTTCCAAGCACCTGTTCTAGCGGGGAAGCAGATTGGTAACATTTAAATGAGCTCCATGATTTAAAAAAAAACGTGAGTGCATTTTGTATTGGCTCCAGCCTGTGCTCATTTTGAACTGATGCCATTTTTCCAACATTGGCACTGAACAATCAGAATTTCCCCCAGCAAGACTTTTATTAAATATAAAACCCCAAAAGCTTTATGGACGTAAATACTTCAAAGAAACATGCCAAACCTCAACTGTTCTGCATGGGATTAATCTTCAAAACATGGTGGTATTAAAACCAAGGCCCTGGGACATCACCAACTCAAAGATGTGCAGGTTAGATGGATTGAGCATGCTAAATTGCCCCTTAGTATCACAGGGAACTAACTAGAATGAATGCATGAGGTTATGGAATAGGGCCTAGGTGGGATTGTTGTTGGTGGGGATGCAACAGACCAAATGGCCTCATTCTGCACTGTAGGAATTCTATTATTCAATGACAGAACAATGGCCATCAGACAATCCACTTAAAGAAATTGGGAGTCAATCAGAGCTGATGGCCTGAGGCAGCAGACATTAGCACCAACAGCAGCTAAAGAAAAATGACTTTATCACATACGTATCAACTTGAGAACCTGAGACTTCTTATCCAAATGGAGTCCATTGTTTCATGATGGAAATAATATCATAATGAATGGTTTGTCTGGGTTCACACAGGGACCAGGCTAAAGAGATTAAAAGTTGCTCAGCACTGACCACCCAACAGGATGTTGTCAGGAAATGTGCTTTGACATTTTTGATAACATTTTATAGTTAAAAAGTTCAGGATAGTAGAGTCAGGAACTGTCAACCTGACTCATGGACCTAGAGCTCCAACCAGAAGGACCAATTAAGTGGAAAGTTGTAAGTATCAGCCAGGCCCGAAGGATATTGGGGCTGATACTTAATGATAGTTTACCAGTAGCAACAAAATCCTTAGGGGGGTTGAAACTTAGGTCTTTTGCCTTTTTCAGCGAGGCTTTTATTAATAAGATGTTGTTTTGCATGTTATGTAGTGCTACAGTAGTTTAGAGTTCTTGTATTAGTCATCAGTCATATTTTTTTTATTGATAACAATATTGATAAAAATATAGACTCAATTTGATGTCTGAGTCTACTAAAAGGTGTGCCTGTCTAAGTCCTTTGTAAAATCCTTTGTAAAGATCGGACAGTAAGAATAAATAGGAACTTACATGTCTTACAAGCAGTGAAGGAAGTGGACTTGGCTATAGATTAATTTCACTAACCAGCTAGTCTAAAACAAGCTATGTTCAAAGCATTGTCAAACAAGATTATATTCATTCCTTTGCTAAAGCTTATCAAAACAATTGTAAGCATTGTTAAAGATTAAAGATCTTCAGGTCTCTGTTTGAAGGCAATTTGGACCCACAGTACCTTAACTTCCAACAGGGGTAGGATAAGCAGGCAGGTCCCAAATCCACCTCAGCTTCCTGGAAAAGGATTCAAATTCCCTATTGCTGGCACAACACAGCCAACCAAGCTTTCCGGTATAAGTTGCTACGACAACATACACTTTTTCACGCCTGTTGTATTCTGGAGCTATCGACAATGACAATAAGAGCACCAATTTTATTTCCACGAAATCTCTCCCTGTTCTTCTACCTGACATTAGCAAATATTGAAAGGATTTGCAGATTGATATGAAGTTTATTTGACCATGTTATAAATGCATCTTCCTTGGTCACCAAAGTCCAGAGTGGAATTTGAATCAAAGTTTTGGCTCAGTGGCAGGGATTTTCTTTAAAGAAACTATAGTGGTTGAAGGGAAATGGGTTATCAAAGTAGTATTTGGAAATTAGACTTCCATGCTAAGACACCAATAATGTTGATGGAATTTAGGTTAAAGTGGCATTGGTTCAGAACGCTCCTGTGATATACACCAACTGATGGCCTAAGGATTGAAAAGTCACTCAATTTGTGAGGGTATTATCATCCCCATATCACATTTCCATGGACCTTTTTGTCTCCATATATTCAACAAAGTTTCAAAAAACTTGTCAGGTAGAGCTTGTGTGCTGATGCCTAGTTTAGTGGCTCACAGTCACTGTACTGATAAGTTCACAGCTGTGACACAGTAGGTGACTACTTAGGGTGCACAGTGATTGAAGCTTAAAATATTAATACATTAAAAGTGTTTGGATAAGAATGATGATGGTATGACAGTTTCAACTTTGACTGAAAGCTCATGGTGGTAGTATTTAAACATTCAGCAATGTCACAGACACTAGAATATTTAATATACATCAGTGTGGCAATGGTAGCTAAGATTTGTGGTTTTATTCAAAGCTTGCAATGCCATCTGAGTTGTGACACTGAAAGGTGAGTGTTTCGAAAGGAAAGTAACAGAACTTTGAAATTATTCATTATGCCAAATGAGTCAGAGTTTGCAGTAAGATGCAATCCTCTTATCATCAAGGATAACCTTTTGGTTGTGGATGACTATTGCACTAGATGTGATTTATTAACTATCTCATAGATTTTAAATTGAAAAGTTAGGCAAAATCCATTCTGAAAGAAAATATAAAAAATAAGTCAAAACTAAATAACATTTGATTCTTTAGATTATTTGTACCTGTAAATTCTCAAAGAAATAAAAAAGAAAATAAGTAGGCCTCTATTTAATCACAGAATGACACAGCACCAGAGAAGGTCATTTGACCCATTGTGCCTATGCTTGCTCTTTGGAAGAGCAATTCAATTAGTCCCTATAGTCCTGTTAAATTTTTTTCTCCTTTCAACATTCGCTTCCTCCATGGAAGAACAGTAACAGCTGTGTGTATTATCTTCAGGATGAACTGCATGACTCACAAAGCATACTTTGGTAGCCCCTTCCATACCCACAACTACTACCATCTAGAAGGAGAAAGTCACATGGGAACATAATCAACTGCAACTCCCCTCCAAGTCACTTACCATCCTAACTTGGAAATATACCGCCATCCCTTCACTGTTGCTTGGTTAAAATCTTGGAGTTCCTTTCCTAACAGCACTGCGAGTGTACCTAAACCACAGGGACTGCAGTGGTTCATAACAATAGCTCCCCATCATGTTGTCGAGGCCAATTAGGGACAATAAATGCTGGCCTTGCCAATGATACTGATATCTCAAAAATAATTTTTAAAATGCATTTTCACATAAGCTTGCAGACATCTAACTTGTACTCCTTGACTGACCTCACGTTCTCTCTCATCGTATTCAGTACTGAACACCAACTTTAGAAGGGTGTTAAGACCTTGCAGATGGTGCAAAAGCAATTTCTATAATGGAATCAGAGATGAACGGCTTCAAATATGTGGAGAGACTTGAGAAGCTGAAATTGTTTTCTTTAGATGAGCTTCTTTTCATCTAAACAAAATCAAAAATGGTTTTGATAATAAAATGAAACTCCTTTGAATGGTAAAATGGTCAGTAATTCATGTTATTGACAACAGCACCAAATGCAACTCAAGAAGCACTTTATTAATGGAGTGAGTTATGTAGTTTAGGATGCATTATCAGAAAGTATGGTGAAAGTGGATTCAATAGTAATATTGAAATGATAATCGTATGAATACCCGAAAGGCAAAAGTGTACAGAACTATTGGGAGAGAGCAGCAGAGGGGAAGGGGTGCCAATCAAATGAGTTTCTTTGTCCTGGATGATATTGAGCTTTTGAGTATTTTTACAGCTGCATTCATCCAGGCAAAGGAAACTATCTCATCACACTCCAGACTTGTGTATTTTAAATGGTGGACAGGCTTTCAAATGTCATGAGGTAAGTTACTTGCTGCAGGATCCCTAGCCTTTTGAATGTCTCTTGTAGACACAATACTCATATGATTATCCACTTCAGTGTCTGGTCATTGGTAACCCCAGGATGCTGATAGTAGGGGAGTCAGTGATGACAAAGCCATTGAAAGTCAAGAGGTGATAGTTAGATTCTTTCTTGTTAAAGATAGTCATTGTCTGGCATTTGCATGGTATGGATATTAATTGCTTCTTGTCAGCCCATACTTGCATATTGTCCAGGTCTTGCTGCATATGGACACAGACTGCTTCAGTAGCTGAGGAATTGCATTGTCGAACATTGTGTAATCATCTGGAAACATCCCAATTTCTGAACTTTTAATGGAAGGAAAGTTGTTGATGAAGCAGCTGCAGGTGGCTGGACTCCCATCCTGATGTCCTGTAGCTGAGCTGATTGACCTCCACCAACCACAACCATCTTCCTTCTATTGCTGAGGGTAGGAAAAGGGGATTCAATGTGGGAGATGGTGAACTCTCAATTCAAAACAACATTAATATTTGATGAGGTGCATTAACTTGTGGAACATAGAAATGGGCTTTGGAGAAAATAAATGTTATCTCAATGATCAAAAAAAGCAAAAAGCTTGTCAATTGATTATATGGTTGGCAAGATTGTGTTTTTTTGCAGAAAACCCTGATGATAAGTAGAAACTGAAAAGGGAAATAACAAAGAAAGGAAACAGAGAAAGGAAAATGACCCTTCCAGTTTCTGAGGAACCCAAAACTTTGAGGAAAACTGAAATTAGATAAGGCTACGTAAAGGGACATAGAGTCATCTAAACTCAGTAGCACTGGTTGATGATTCCAGTTGTGTAGTACAGGCAAGCTGAGGAAGACAGAATCCAGATCCAGAAGCTGAGAATATGTTGCTGCAGCTGTTTCTGCCTTAGTTGTCTGAAGTGGGTGAAATGAATCCAGTGTTGGATCTTCCCATTAATGGTAGCCTTTTGAGGAAAGTGGCTGCCAATGTGTGAAAGATGCTCAGTATATTCCAGTCTCTTTCCTTCAAGATATATGGAAGGTGAAATATTTGGCTAACCGTCAGTTGATATGAGTTTTGTTTTTGCAGTATTCAAGGGGGATAGACCGACTTTCAGGAATGCAAAATTGAAGGGGCCAAAATGGTTTTCAAATCTATTGCAGAGTGGGCAATGAGACTGCATTCATCCTCAAGCTGTCGTGACGTTAGTGTACCTTTAAGAAGCATTTTTTAATCAAGTACTCTGCAATTGTAAACACTTTCTTTCAGTTTGATTTTCTCATTGTTGTCATGCTGCCTATGGGATTCTTTTTATTGTTGCTTACATGGGAGTTTGTTTATTTTTACTGAAGTGTTTATGGCTCTGCATTGTTAGGAACTAAAACTGGTGGCAGGTTAGGTGATGGGAGTTTTTTTTTCATTTTCAGTTTGGAGCTGCAGGTTTGAGCTTTAGCTTTAGAAGAGGTATTAAGCAGAAAATAAGTCTCCTTTCTCTCCGCCTGGTTTTGGAAAATCTGCTGGTTAGCTGAAAGGAAAGTCTTGCCATTCTGAAAAAAGGGAACTTATTGTTAGCGGCTTGCCCAGAGTCCCTGGTGTTTTGGCAATCTGTTCTGATTTTAAACTGTCCTGAATCTCTCCAGAGAACTACAGATTTCATTCAAAGGTCCCAAGTCCAGTATCACGTGAGCATTATTCTTTGCTGTGTTAAATCTGTGAAAAGATTTCCTGTCAATGGAATTGGTTTGATTGGAACACATTGGATATATTTGTTGAGGGTTATACATTATAGCAGTTGTTTCTCGATTGCAACTGATAAGAGTTCTTGCTAGTTTTCTTACTACACATGTTTACTATATTCTTAATTAAACCTCGTTTATAAAAGCTCTCTAGTGGGTCATTTGAATCAAAGCTGAAGTGAAACTTACCCCAGCCAAATTCAAGGTGCAAAACTTATGATCTAGATGGGCTCCATAGATGATTTGGAGTTTCTGACCTGAACCATAACAATGTAAGTCATGTATTGATGGTAATCAGCTTGGTTTTGGCATGGAGATGATTGAGGTTAAAATGTTTTCCATCTAGTCAGTTTGTACTATGACATCAGTGTGATCTTTGAGTGAATCACTGCTGTCAGGTGGATTGTGAATAGAGCAAAGCTATCACAGAACGTTGCTGACACCAGTTGGGACTTTGAAGATGCCTTTCAGATCTCTTACCCAGGATACTTCCACTCATCATCAAGCTACCTGATGGATGTTCAAATCTTTGGTGCACAATCCACAGATCTTCGCAATTTATTGAGTCAAGTGCTTTGGTAAGCCTTGCATTAACACTGCAATGATGTTATTATGAAATTCCACCAATCACCACAGTCTGGTTCTTGTTTGGGTCAATGCACCTAACCACACATCTCTCAGAATGTGGAAAGAAACTGAAGCACCCAGAGGAAACCCCCGCAGACAGCTGAAGATATGCAAACTCCACTCAGATAGTGACTCAGTTTGGGAATCAAATCCAGGTCCCTGGTGCTGTCAGGCAGCAGTGCTAATCATTGTGTCACCGTGCCGCCCAATGTTGTACTCAACATTTTTTTTGGATTTGCCTGAAAGTAAAGACCATGTCAGAAGGGAAAGTCCAAGCCACACTTTCAGTGGGATTTTCCAAACAAGACTGGAAATTCTCGTCCGAGGTCATCAGACCTTTAAACGATTCTTGTAATTTTCTGCCTACTCATTATGATTCCTGTGGCAGGCTGTACCAGAAAATCTTGCCTCATAACTCCAGGAGGATTTTCTCAGCCACAGAAAGTAGGTGACTTAGGAGAATGCATAACGAGATTTTCCCTGCTTCGGATACGACGGAATATACTTTCAAAAGCATGATTCATCTCCCTTCTTGCACATTATCACAATTAAGACATCCTGAAGTCACTGGGTTGTGTGGGGGTGGGTGATTGGAGTGTGGAGTTATTTTTCTTTCCAAACCCATAAGATGAATGCATGAAATCTTGATGTGTGCATAAACCTACCAGTTTAAATACCTCAGTTAGAAAACTATCAGGACCACAGATTCTATTGTTTTTCATCTGTTTGATTGCTTGTTGCCACTTTGCCATTGATAGTGGTTCACCCATAGATTCTACAACAACTTACTGAGGAATAGTCTGGAAGCTATCAGTTGCCACTGTGGATTCACAGCTGACGAGATGTTGAAAATGTCCTTTCTGACATTGACTAATGGCATTGTCATTTTAAAGATGGGAAACAACATTCACATAAAAAGCAATGAAAAATCAGGACAGTGATGGGGCTAATAAAGTTTACATATGACTAACTCACATAATGACAGCAAAATGGCAGAAATATTAAATAATTTATTTGCTCCGGTATTTACCAGAGAAAATAACATTGTGGTGATAACAATAGAAGAAGAGATCAAAAAGGGTTTGTTTTCTCCCGCCTCATGCATGGTAAGGCCCGTCATGAGTGAGAACAAACATTTAATATTCTCACCAAAACTCCATTCATTCTCAGCAGCATTGGAGAATTCCAGCCATGAACCAGAGTAGACAATTTCAACCATAAAGACATTTAAGATAAACTAAGCAAACTTAAAGAGGACAAAACCTGTGGGCTGGTTGCGTTGTACTTGCACATATAAACAAAGGTTAGGAGAGAAATAACACAAGTGATTTTATATACTTACAATTAATCAGGAAGGGAATAGTGCCACCCACCTGATGAAGGAGCAGTGCTCCGAAAGCTAGTGGTGTTCTGCTACCAAATAAACATGTTGGACTTTAATCTGGTATTGTGAGATTTCTTACTGTTCATACTAACTGAACAGAGAGAAGGCATGCAGCAGAAGAAAGTTTGTGGAGGAATGGCTGCAGTCAGAGGAAGGATTGCTCCATGTACAGTGATGGCTCACTCGAGTTCCTGAATTTGGCAAAGGAACAGAAGGTGGAGGGGAGTTGGGCACCAGCAAATTTCATTAAGAATACCTGGTTTCCATTTGAAACCTTGTGGAATTGTCTTTGCAGATCAGCCTTGAGCTGTTGGAATGTTGCCTTCTTGACTTGAACCTTAATTTATTCTGCCAAGCAAAGAAGCCTGCTTATGTTTGTTCTGGGCTACATATTTCAACATTGTTTTCATCATACAATCCTGATGACGAAGGTTATCAAACCAATGGCCTGGACACAACTGATCTTTCCTTTTCCAATGTTCTGAAATTGAGTTGAGTGTATGCAGATTTTCTAAATTGTCATGAGCTGCACCTGGAATTTCTCTCCTTGGTTGTGTTGCTTTAGAATGAAACACTGATCTTTTTCCTCTGGACTTTGGGGCTTTACGATGTCTTGGTGCTAGGTGAATGTTCATCATTGATGGAGCAAATCTATCATGATGTCCAGCCGGCATCAATCAACGAAAGGATCGAGTGATATAGGCTTGAATTACATCTTTGGTCCAAACAATAGCATAATCCAGGCAGTGCCATTGTTCTGATCTGGGATGCCTCTGTCTAATTTTGTATTTATTTATCTTACAGAAGTGGGTACTTGATATAATGAGGCCATGCTGAGCACACTTTGTCAGCAGGAGGGTGTCATTTGCATTGGCATTTCCCATCCCATTTTTCTAAATGGGTGCCTCCAGACATCAGCATGATAGAAACATAGGGTGGGGTTCTTCTGCAGTGCACGTTCAAGGCAGGGAAATGCCCGCCCAAGCTCAAACGACCTTTGAATGGTCCGTCAACCTTTCTGTCTTACTGACTATGGTAGGTGAGGTGGAAGAATTTCTGTCAAAGAAGCACAGAGCATTGGAGTAGAAATAGTTCAGCCCTTCAAGCCTGCTCTGCCATTCAATATGATCATGGCTAATCATCCAGCTTCATAATTTGTTCCTTTTTTCCTGCCATATTCTTTGATCACTTTTGCCCACTTAACTCCTTCTTGAAAATATATAATGTTTTGTCGTCTATACTTTCTGTAGTTGCAAATTACACAGGCTCTGCACACTCTGGTTGAAGAAATTCCTCCTCATCTCAGTGCTAAAACCCCATGTTCTTAGATTATAACCCCTGGTCCTGGACTCCCCCACCATCAGGAACATCCTTCTTGCATTTACATTGTCTCTCTCTATAAGATCTCATTCATCTGAACCCCAGTGAATATAATTGTAACAGACTCAATCTCTCTTATATGCCTTCCAGGACTTATTATGGTCAACCCTGAGGAATGATCTTTTTTCCTTTTGGCATGCAGCAAGGAATTCATCAAGCTGAAAGCATAATTTTTCCTTAACATCACCATCAAAATGCACTGATGATGGTAGCATATTGTTGCAGTTGAGCTGGAGTGTTATGCTTATTTCACTCTTACAATTGCGGGGTTCTGCCTGCGTATCCTATTCCAACGACAAAAGCATTAACCAGAAACTTAAGTTGGCTGCCATAGAAATAGAATGGGTACAAAAGCAGATCAGAGGATGAAAATTCTGTGGCAAATAATGCAGTTGCTGATTCCCCAAAGCTGGTCCACCATCTACAAGTAACAGGAGAGTGAAGGAAGAACCTTTACTTCTATGCATGAGCATAGCTCTAACAACAACCATCTTAAACAAAGTAATCCATTTGATTGCCGTACCATCCACCACTTTAAACCTTCACTTGACCACTAGTGCACAATGGCTGCAACTGTGTACCATTTATAAAAGACATTGCAGCAATCTTTCTTCAACAGCATATTCAAAACACCGCAAAGAATGGGAACATCATCATTATCAAGTTTCTCTCCAAGCTGCACATCATCCTGAATTGGAAATATTTCACTGTTCTTTTACTGTCGCTGGATCTAAATCCCACTGTGCCTCCACCAACACTGTGGGTGTAGCTAGATGAATGGAGCACATAGTAAGAAAAGAGCTTACCACTACATTCTCAAGGGCAATTAAGATTGGGTAATAAATACTAGCTTTGCTGGTAATGCTCACATTCCACGAATGAATAAAATAAATGCTGCTGCACAATTTGAAGGTATGAACTAGCTTAAAGAAGTGAACATCCTGAGATGGGTTTTAGTGCATACCAGAAAAAATCTGCCAAGTTAACTAGACATAAAGGAATCTGCCTTCCTAAATAGCTAGAAGTATATTAATAGAGACAGTTGAACTGGCATGGAGGTTCTGTTTGGCACTGATCTAAGTGGGATCTCCCAGATGTCATCCTAGATGATTGGTATGAGATGGTGAATGCAGAACTCCATGGTACCATGGAATACTTTAAATGCTGTTCCAAATTTTTTGCTCTTATCAGGTCAGGCAAGTTAAAAAGAACCAATCACATCTTATATAAATGCAGAACCAAGCAATAACCTCCTCTTCAGATAAATCCTTGTCATGATTAACATCAGTGCACAAAAGCAGCATATTGCATTTTGCATTATCAACCTTCTCCTGGCAATATTCTATCATTCACATTCAGAAAAAATCTTGTATGGTATGTAATTACACATACTCTGGACATGCCATTTTACCCATTATGGATTGCATGTTGACAGATGGGTATTACTGCTTGTCATGGTTATAAAAGATAACCTAACACATTTTGTTTTATTTTTTAAGCACAGTGACAGAAGATAATAGTCAGCTGCATCAACTGATAACCCCAAAGTTCCGAGCTGTCATTCTCTAGGAGAAGGAACAGCCCAGAATCTGAGGGAAAGTTGTCGTCGAGGACGTTTGAAACATGAAAAAAGGCACATACTAATAGATTCATTCTGTTTCCCTCCCTCCTCATCCCACCTAACTGACAGTATACCTTATCTTCAAATCCTAATGTTACGCCAATTACCGAAAACAGCATGAGCTTATGGCCTAGATGTTTCAGTCTCCGACTCATCCAAAGATGTGCAGATCAGGTGGGATTGGCTATGCTAAATTACTTGCATCTCCTAAGATGTATAAATTATACGGATTAGCCATGGGAAATGTATGGGATTATGGTAATAGGGTGGGGTAGAGGGACTGGGTATAATATGCTCTATTGAAGAGTAGGTGCAGACTTGATGGGTTAAGTAGCACTGTAAAGATTCTATAATTAACTGAACAGTTATGGAGAAACTATTAGAGAGAGAAATCATAGTCTAACTCCTGGATAACTCAGAAGTGACCCCACACTGTCTTCCCCCACACCTGTCCCAACAATCTCCCCCACCTCGTTATTTACTAACACTCAGACTCACATCCTGATCGTCACCCACCTCCAGACTGCCCCGTAGAGCTCCCAAACTCTTGATTACCTCCTGATCCAACCAAATTATCTCTTCTGACCACTTAGCCCTCAACAACATGACTAACTCCCAGACTAGATCTGGCTACCTCACCACCTCCACCTTCCCCTCACCCCCTGCATCACACACCAACCTGACTATCCTTGCCGACCAGAATAACTCTGAACAACAACTACCCCCTTGACCAGAGGCTATTCAGCCCATCAAGTCTGCATCTACTCTCTGACAGAGTATCTTACTGAGGCCCTGCTCCCCCATCACCACAGTACCCCTCAAACCCTACTTGGCTAGCCCGGACCTGACTATCCTTCCCAACACAATTTGACTTTCCCCAACTTTAGCTACCTACCACCTACCCTCCTAATACCTTTAACCACTTGACAACTACCCCTATCAACATACCTATATCCCATTCTATCCAATTACTATCCTAACAACATTTACCCGACCTACCTGTCACTCTACCAATCTATCACCCAAGCCACCAGCAACTCTACCCAATTACCATTTGACTCATCTATCGCCCGACTCTCTTATCACTCTACCCATCAACCACCCACCACTCCATTCACCTACCATTCCACTGACCTATCAACCAACCCACCTATCACCCTATCCATCTGCCATGCTATCTACATGGCTAACTTATTCATTTCACCCATTTTATCCCCCTTAGCTCATCTTCCTACCCATCCTACCATCCTACACATCCACCCATTCTTAAATCTATATCTATTCACTAACATTCACACAGAACCTTTAAACTTACCATACAGTAGCTAGTGCCATTGAAGTGAGGGATTTGGGGAGAAGATGGGATGCAAGGATTTCTTGCCTCCCCCTGATGCTACAGCAAGTGATAGAGTTCTCCAATGGGCACTGCGCTTTGCACTTCTGGAGAAGTCACGCTTGGAAAAAATGTGGAGCAGCACCTAGTCAGGGAAAAGTTTGAGCAGGGTAGCAATCGATGATAATTGCTGCTTTGTGAAAGTTGACCTTTCTTACTCCACTAAATCTATGAATCCAACAGAGCATGAAGAAAAATATCCCACTGCATCAGAAACAATCAGTATCTCTCACAATACTTGCTCATCCACCTTAACTCTTCTGAACACATTGTCAATGATATCCAACCTAGGGGATTGAGAAAGGAATGTTCTCGGTGACATTGAGTACAAAAGGGTGAATTCTGGTGGCACCTTAGGAAGAAGGTATTGCTGGTGTGAGGGTCAAGATGCATTGCCTCTCAGTTGATGAGCTTGGGGATTAGGATCTCACAGGCCCTGCTTTGAAATGGAGCATCAAATGAATCACAGTAGATAGACGCTGACTCAGACTATATGCTGCTGGTAATCACCTGGGAAGAGAATGTCCACATCCTCTGGATGAAAAGAAATGCAGCACATCCAAATACATGTGTGGTGGATGACCCATAACATGGCCCTAAGAGCAGTCTGAGTTTATTCAATAATGCACACTACTGCGTTAATAGCCTAGATGGCCAGATTGAAGAAGATACTCTCTCTTCGCATCAACCCAGCTTTGCAATAGTAAAAACATAACAAAATAGGCTGCCTCTTTAAATTTTAGTTTAAAGTTTATTTATTAGTGTCACAAGTCTGTGTACATTAACACTGCAACACTCCAGCATCTGTTCGGGTCAATGCACCTAACCAGCACTTCTTTTAGACTGTGGGAGGAAACCAGATAACCCGGAGGAAACCCACTCAGACATGGGGAGAGCGTCAAACTCCACACAGACAGTGACCCAAGCCAGAAACTGAACCTGTGCCCCTGGCACTGAGTAGCAGCCGTGTTAACCAGTGTGCCACCGTGCCACTCCTATGGGCTCTTATAGATCCTTTGGGCAGCCGAAAGAATCCTGGCTGACGTGCAATCACAAGTCTACTTTCATATCCAATTCTCAAATCCTGTAATCTCCTTGGAATCCAAAAATCTATCAATCTCAGCTTTAAATATACTCAACAAGGAATCACAGCCCTCTGAGCTAGATAATTCCAAAGCCTTAAGAAATTTCTCTTCACCCTATTCTTAAATGGTCGGCCCTTTATTCTGTGATTCTAGATTTATTTGTTGTCTGTTAAAATTAGAGTATATAAGGATTTAAATATAGGATTTAAATTACAGTTAGAATTCTCAGAGTGGTAAAACCCATATGGTAAAACCCATAAACATACCAGTATGGAATCAACTTTGAACTATTGGGTACATAGCTTAAAGAGGCTTCAAATTTATTACCATTGTGTGTACTCCATTATTATTCTGATGCTTAAATCAATCTCTTTGCTCCAGTGTTCAGTTCCTGTCCTAGAATGCCACACAGGTATTATGAGCTATGGCTGCAGAGAGTAGCTCTGAACTCCCAAAACTACCAAGAAATTTGTCTAAACATGATGGAAGGCATACGGTGAAGTTGCCATGGGAACCATTCAGAAAGCAAACATTCATTTGCATGATGCCGCGCTGCTGGTTGAGCTCCATATTGAGGAATGGAATTCTTTCCTGTTGACGAATGGCAGATGGAGTTTAATTTAGTTAAGTGTGAGATGATGCAGTTTGGTAGATTGAATCAGGGCAGGACTCACTCAGTTAATGGTAGGCACTGGGGAGAGTTACAGAACAAAAAGATTTAGACATACATGTTCGTAGCTCCTTAAAAGTGGAGTCACAGGTGTACTGAGTGATGAAGAAGGCATTCGGCATGGTTGGTTTCAGTACATTGAATGTTGGGACAACTTGTTGAAATTGTATAAGACATTGGTAAGGCCACAGTTGGAATAATGTATGTAGCTCTGGTCATCCCTTCATAAAAAGGATGCTATTAAACTGGAAAGAGTGCAGAAAAGACTTACCAGAATGCTTTTGGAACTTGATGGTTTGAGTTATAAGGGGAGGCTGGATTGATTGGAAATTTTTTCCCTGGAATGTAGGAAACTGAGAGCAGATCTTATCGAGGTCTATAAAGTAATGAGGGGTATAGATCAGCTAGATAGTCAATATCTTTTCCCAAAAGTAGAGGAGTCAAAAACTAGAAGGCATAGGTTTAAGGTGAGAGGCAAGGGATACAAAAGGGTCCAGAGGTGCAATTTTTTCACACCTCTGGACTCTTTTCACAAAGCGTGATGAGTGTCTAGAACAAGCTGCCAAAGATAGTAGTAGAGGCTAGTACAGTTTTGTCTTTCAAAAAGCATTTGTAGACAGTTACAGGGGTAAGATGGGTAAACAGAGATATGGGCCAAACATGGGCAATTGGGACTATCTTAGGGGTTTAAAAAAGAGATGGCATGGACAAGTTGGGCTGAAGGACCTGTTTCCATGCTGTAAACTTCTATGAGTCTATGACCTCTAAACAAATAATCACATTGAGCAGGGGCTCGAGTGTAACTAAATGGATGTACATCTGTGGCTCAGTTTCCTCTGCACTGGCTGAGGTTAATATTACCCTTGACTTCATTTTCAAACTGAGCTACATTAATATAACAAGCCTAGATCATTCACACAAAGGACTATGCAATCTTCATTGTTTCTGGATGGATTAGCATTTTGCACATTGTACTTCCAACTTTGCACTACACCTGCTTACTACAGGAGCATTGTTTAACCCCTGTAAACGCAATTTAAATTAAAATCCACACATTGATATAAATTATCCACAAAGGTACAGTGGTTAGCACTGCTGCCTAACAGCATCAGGGACCCAGGTTCGATTCCCAACTTGGGTCACTGTCTGTGTGGAGACTGCATATCCTCCCTGTGATTATGTGGGATCTCTTGGGCACTCTGGTTTCCTCCCATTGTCCAAAGACATACTGGTTAGATGCATTGGCCATGCTAGATTTTCCTTCAGTGTACCCAAACAGGCATTGTCATGTGGCAACTAGAGGATTTTCAAGTAACTTCATTGCAGTGTTAATATAAACCTACTTGTGGACAAAAAATGAACTTAAAACTTCAAACAAATTGTTAAATTTTGCTGAATGGAATTTGCCTAAAAAGCGTTCTATTGAAGTAAATGTGTTACCACTTGACATAAGCTGGTTTTAATTGAGCTGGTTTGGACTCTTTTTTTCTTATAAATGTGAGATATTTGCCAACAAATTAATGTTAAAGTAAATGTTGACCAGCAAGTAAACTTCCTGGTACACTGCAAAAGTTTGATATTGGCCATGAAAGAAAAGATTTGATCTAAAACTTTGAAGAGATATTTCGGGGTTATTTTCCATTTTGATGTTCTACTGTCTTGACAGCCAGTTTGGGCAGCTGCAAGGATATCAAGAGGAACTTGGAGTATCCCACACAGTTTCACTTGAGGATACCTAAATTAGATCAATTCAAGCAAAAAAAACACTATAGTGGTGATAATGCTCCACAAGTAGCTCACAATGTTAGCCTGTTATGCTTTTCATTTCTTTTTTGTCTGCAGCCATGAACACAGATAAGAGACAATGTTGTTAAGCTAATTATTAAATATGCTTCTAAAAACAATTACACCAGCAAAATGCGCAGATAATGTCATATTGGAATAGCAAAGATCAACATGCTTGTATATCATCTGTCATGCTTCATACGTCACCCTGACTTTGTCTTATATGCTGGTTCAGAACAAGACAAAAAGCAATTAGTTTCATCTGCACTGCTGCACCAGTGAGCTTGTTTCCAGTTCTTCTGAGTCATTCGGCTGTATTTTTCCAGTTCCATTGAAACTGGAGGTGGTGTGGCCATGGGAATATCATAGTGGAATGGTTCCCTGATGCACTCATACCCCCAGAAATCCTCTCAGAGTCAAGTGGAGAAGGACATTGACAGCTCCCACCCAAAAGAGGCATTACAGGCCCCAATTAGGCTTGATTCATTTTCCAATGGGAGATAAGGACCAGAATTCTCCAGTTTTGCATGCCCTGCCGCTAAGAGAGAAGAGAATTCACAGTAGCAGAACTGGAGAATCCCAACCATGGGTGAGGTTGGAAAATTCTGTCAGCGATCTCCCCACAATCAAAATGATCTGCTTGCTTTGCTTGGAGCCTATCAATTTTCTAGAGGCAGCTTCCTTCCTGGTGGGCAATCATGGGGGCTATTGATGCCTCTTTTAAGATGACCCTCACCCCCCAATACATCAACGCGCAAACAGCCCCTCTCAGTTGTTCGGAGATCAGCTTGCCATAGCCATGGCAGCAGTTCAAGCTATAGAAATTTTGCCACTGCAAAACTATGGCTTGGCAACTGTGACCATACTTAGTTTTAACAATTTAAAAACTTTGGGAAGATACCTCCATCTTGAGGCAGTCACCATCTGCATCTGTCGTGCCCACCTCTCACTGGGGCTGTCGTCTGCTCCATTTGACTTTCAGAGTTATACAGTGAACCTACATCCTTATTTGGACGAAGGTTGCACATGCAGGTGGAACTCAGGCACAATTGAGGGTCGGGCTCCCCATATAATTCCAATATTAGTGCCTCAAACTCTGGAAAATCCAGCCTGTTGTCTCAACAGACTGAAATCCACCAATGGGTGCTGGAACATGCTTGAGTTTAAAATCTCTGACTGTGAGAAGGTTACATTCCCTATCCTCTACTTCCAGGAATACTTTCACCAAAAAACTGTGGGAATTTTTTTTGGTAGATATACTTAGGGCAAAAATTAAAAGGAAATTAAAACATCGAGTGAAAAATTAAGACAGAAGTCAAAAAATTGCTGAAATGTTACAAGCAGCATTGACTAAGGTTAAAATATTCCAAGATAACAAGCCTCAGGTCTCACAGTAATGGAGCTGGTGCATGTTGTCTCAGGGGTAAACAACCTTAGATGGGAGGCTGCAAATGGCAGTAAAGCTCTATGTTAGACATAGAAAGGATTTTTTTTTCTCTTTTCCTATCCGCTGTCCAGGATGATGCTCTTTTGGAAGGAAGGTGCACACACTTTTTGCTTGGCACATTGAAGACTCAGTACTTGAAACAATACTTGTAAAGCAAATGTGATGTGGACAAATATCAATTCCATAGTCCAGAATCATGCATCATTATGAAAGCCTCATTTAAATTTCTGCTCATTTATTGGAAAAGCTTGTCAGTTGTGAACTATTTCATATCCACGGATGACAACATTCTGCTCTTTACATGCCACACGTCGGAGAAGTCAAAATTTTACCTGTCGGAGAAGTCAAAATAAGAATGCTGCTCTTTCACCAAAACTTCTGAAGCATAATCTCTTATTTATGTCAGTGATGTTGTATTCTGTGGTCACCACAAGAAGAAAAATAACAATTGTGAAAAACAGCTTTTTACCACTTGAGATGTATATGTATGAGCTTGTAGAAGCAATTTTAGGAGATGCATGTGGGTGTTACTGTGTTTGTCTGTGTTTGTGTATGAGTGAATATGATTAGTGTATGTTTGTGTGTGTGAGAGAGAGAGAGTGTGTGTGTGTGTGTGTGTGTGTAAGAGAGAGAGAGGGCGGAATCTTTCAATGATTCACACTGGCAGTTGTTTACTAATTTCAAACATAGTGAGATATGTTTTGATTGTACAGGGGATCTGGAGCATTGTTTACAATATTGGTCTCCTTCTGGAGGAAAGATGTGAATGCATTAGAAGCAGCTTAAAAGTTTACTAGGCTAAGAGTAGCAATAGGAAAGTTGTCTTGTGAGGAAAGGTTGGCCAAGTTATGTTTGTATCCACAAGATTTTAGAAGAATAAGAGATGACTTGATTGAAACCTTTATGATGAGGGGCCTAGGCTGGGTGGATGTGGAGAGAATATTTCCTCTTGTGAGGGAATATAGAATGAGTGGGCACTTTAAAAATAAGTGACCGCTCATACAAGACAGAGATGAGTAGAGGTTTGTTTTCCTCTCAAAGGTTTGAGAGTCTCTCGAACCCCTTTCCTCAAGCGACAATGGAAACAGAGTCTTTGAATAAGGCAGAGTGAGATTGATGCTTGATTAACAGCGGTAATGAAAGGCAGGAATATAGGATTGCAAGTACTTATGATCTTATTGAATGGCAGAGCAAGCTTGAGGGGCCGAGTGACCTACACCTGCTCCTAGTTCATATGTTCCTATGTTAATATGTTTAAATTGGACAATTGCAAAATTGAAATACAATTTGATCTCTCTTCAGACAGCAACTGGCCTCAATACATTTGAAACTACTCATGATAGTGACAATATACTATATTGAGGTTTTCTGATCCTGCCAAAGTAGTTATCCCACAGTGGGTTCCCTGCTACGGGATGAGCAATACATGCAAGGTATGTACATTTTGATCAATTTGGTCAATTCCACCATCTGCCAATAGCTCATGACATCCATTGCAGGGAAACCCGCTGCAGGGAGTATGAAAATCCCAGCTTCAGATACCACCTGAGAGTTTTTACCCAATGTCCAGCCCAGTAAGTCATGGCAGGTTCCACCTTTGTGGCAACTGCCCCAACATTTAATATATCCATCAGCAAATTGGCCTGAGTCTTGGAATTTGCCAGACTCAGTCATAGACAACTCTCTGCATTAGAGGACCATCAAGTTACATGAGGGTAAAGAGTATCTTTCACCAAGCTGACAGTCCTTCAGTAGCCATTGATATTTGTCTTAAAGTGCATTCCTGGGGGCAGTCGGTAGAGCATAAAGTGCTGTATTTTGTCAGGATTAGGCTCGACAGAAACCATTGCAAAGGAACATTGTAGAAAGAGATTGTTGATGGTCTCTTCCTCACTGGAGCTACATCAATCGCGCAGAGGATATGAGATTCAGGACATACTAAGCCAGATTTGATGGGAAGGGCCCTTTTCAGCACCAGCTAAACTCCATATTAGTGCTTCTTTGAATGTTCTGGCAATGGGACTTCATGCCATCGGATTTTGATTGTTTGCTTTGGTACCACCTGATAGGATCCTCGTCTCTTTTTCCATGGGACTTCAAGGTTGTTGTATAGCTTGGTGGACTTATGGTCAAAGATGTTTTTCTGTATTTCAGAAATAGGTGTTGGGGACAATGTAACTGTTCTGCAGCAACATGACCAGACCCAGTCTTCATGATCCCAGAGACAAGTAGAACCTCAGCATGTAGTGACATTTGGTGATTATGTATCAGGGGACAAGGTTCATCTTAATACAGCCACACAATGTGCCTTGCTTTTTGGTTTTGATAACAGGGAACCTTCCCTGTATCTAGAAGACCGGGTACCATCTGATATATTTATCGAGTTCTTGCCTGGCAGTCTTTCAAGTCTGTCTTTATGCAATATATTCAGTTTGGTAAATGCTTAAAATCGTTGAGGAATTGCAGTTTTCCAAAAAATATTATTATAAATGTGACACAGATTTTTAAATATTTTTATTTGTTTTGTTTTTACAGCAGCTTAGAATATTATAATCACCTACATTCGGGCGTTATTCAAATTTAATTTCACAATCAGTCCCTTTTACAATAGCAGCAACATGGCAGGATATTGATCAGATTTTGATAACCATCAGAACCAAATTGTCTCATTAAGTTGAACACAAAATGGAACAGCATGAAATGGCATTCACGTTTTTTCTCTCAATTCTAATTTCTTTAATTGAATAGAAGCTATGCAAATCAGGAAACACTGATCGCAGGTTGTGTAATCATGGTTGACAGTGTCTATTGTGAGTACAATCATTTGAAAAAGCTGGAAAGTAAGTAGGGCAATGCAAGACTTTAAACTGTTATATATCACATCTATTGCAACATATCTAATGACAGCAATCAAAAAGCTAACCAAGCTATTTGACGTTTAATCACAGAAATTCCAACCTGTTCCATTGTTAATGCATCATTATTTGTTTGCTTATTTCATTTGGCAATTAATAATGATTGGTCACTTCAAATTTTCTGGAGTAATTTTTCATTCCATCATAATTTCATTTCATTCTTTGGCATAATCAATTATTCCCAGGAAAGAAAGAAAGATAGAATGTATGCAATCTGCTGCAATAACATCAATTTTCACTTCCTTAGTGTTTTTAAAAAGTCATCACTACATCAAAATAACATATTCTTTCCTTTTTAAAAAGCAATTTTATTTGTTTTTTTGACAAAAGGAAAATTTTAAGGGAAAATACAAGCATAAGAAAGCACTTTTCATACAATATAGTGGCTCCTCACAGCATTCTGGACTTGTAAAGAATATTGTTGAGGTTATGTTGAGATGTTTGGAAAATGTGGTTATGTTGCTTAAGCAATGAATTTCTACTCATTTCTACTCACTTTCGAATGGATCTGAAACATTCAAGTTTGGAAAGTTGGTTGAGTTATAACCGTTGGCTCCTGATTAATTGTTGAACCTCTTGGATTCGCTGCCAGTAATGAGGACTGTTATGGCTATGGGGTGTATAAATCTTAAAGGGATGCCCTGATTTCCTTTCACTTTGGGGATAAGCAGCAGTGTTAGGTGGTGAGATTTTCCGCTTGTTGTGTAAAACCAAATGGATGTAGTGCCAGTAGGATCTAACCATTTAGTTGCATGTTTACAATAGCAGATATCTGCAGCTATTGGTCTGACTGCAGGTGAGTGACGATGACTTGCAGCGAGGACAAAATGATGCTTCTCCCAACCTCAGTGATATGTCTGGCTCCTGCCAAACAGAGAGCTGCATATGTGATGCCAATGAATGGGCACATCATGGAATTAATCTTCCACTCAGCTGAAGTGATGAAAATTGAATAGTTCTAGTTCAAATTAATGGGTGGGGAAAGGTTGGGGAGGGGGGTGGGGGAGGGTGTTCATTGTTACTCGTTGCACTGATGGAGTCCTGGGAAGGGTGGCTGGAGGTTGGAAGCGGGGTGGGTAGGAGAGGGAGAAATGCTGGATTGCTTGCAGCAGGGCTTCTTTACTCTGTTTTCAGTTTGAAAGTGAACTATTCTCACACTGCACAGAAATGACATGCTAGTTGTGTGCATGGGTTTGCCAAGGTTGGCAGCATGAAATGATGGGGCAGAGGTTCTTTGAATAAACAGGGTGGTTTATCATTTGTAATATTATTCAGTGGTGACATCTCTACACTTGTGCTTACTTTCACTCATGCCAACTAGGTGCCTTTCAGTTCCTAATCTTTCTGACCACCCCCCCACCACCCCCTGCACACTCACATTCCCCTGTCATACCCCCACCACATTTTGGTGCTTCCTCAGGATTTGAGGCTAAGGTTGAAAAGGCCTGCTGACTTCCATGCCCTATTTCCTGAGATGAATTTGGTCGTTGTCCCTCTGGGGGTCTGCTCCTGGAGGGCCCTGGTTTGCTTTTGGGTATTGTGTGTGAAGCTGGAGGTGTGTTGCTCACAGGAAAGGAGGCCTCCGATAAGCTGGACGACTCAGGGTCTTCTCGGTGGAAGGTCCAGGGCTGTGAACCAGACAATCCTCATCCATTTGGGTGCCCAATGGGCCTGGTGGTCCGCCATGAGATAGAGGAGCATCTGAAGTGAGGCCCAGAAGCTCCACTGTCCCCTGTGCTGACACTCATGGATTCCCACCAGTATCTTCACCATACAGCTGAAGCCCTCAGATACGGAGGTCATGGTGTGGACACCTCTTGCCATAGAGTGCATGTCCTGCACTAACATCTCCACTGGGGACTCCAACTTTGCAATGTTGTCCTCGGTGCACTGAAGTGAAGGCAACATCTGCTCAGACAGAAGTCAATGGACCTCCTCCAGCTGTCTCTGGAGAGAAGCTGTGATCTCTTCCTGATACGCACGATTCTGCCTTTGCAGTGCCAGCAGCTATGGAACAACCAGACCCAGTCGCACACCATTGGTACAGGATTCAACAGATCTGTGGTCTCTGACATCCATAAAGCGCCGGATCCCTGGGATATCCTTGCCTCCGCCAGCTGCAGACCTTTTGGCTGTGAAGTGCTGCTCAGTGAGTGCCACAGAAGCTAGTTAGTGAACCCACCAAGATGTAAGTTTCTGCACTGATGCTGTATGTGGGTAACAACTGTGATGTCTGTTCAATGGTGGGGCTGAGATGTCTTCTTGGAGCTGATCAAGTCTAGCGAGTCCAAAGGCCATGAAGAAGGTCCAGCATTCTTCGCTGCTTTGCTTGCAAGAGAAGGGAGATGGAATTTGTGCATTACAGAGGATAAAGGTTGGAACATTGATTATTCACTTGAGACTTGGAGAATAACAGTGTGTTTTGAGAATTGTCATATTTATCCATCATTTCACATCAGTGTAGCCACACTCTTTTTCCTCCTCCCTGGCCAGCTCAAAAGGTCCCACCTCAGATGGTGTGAGGATTCTGAGCTCCAGCATTACTCCATATGGATGTGCTATCTCATGCTTGTGGTGATTGAGTTTGTCCCGCAGTGACACAGATAGGGAGTGAGTAGATGGCAGATAGTGATGCAGTGTGACATGGAGTAGCACAGTGGCATGGTGATGAGCACTGCTGCCTCACTGTATCAGGGACCCGGGTTTGATTCCCGGCTTGGGTCACTGTCTGTGTGAAGTTGGCACATTTTTCCATGTCTACGTGGGTTTCCACCAAGTATTCCAGTTTCCTCCCACAGTCTGAAAGATATGCTGGTTAGGTGCATTGACCCGAACAGGCGCCATGGTGTGGCAACAAGGTGAATTTCACAATAACTTCATTGCAGTGTTAGCGTAAGCCTTACTTGTACCTAATAAATAAACTTTACTTTAAGTGGGAGCTGGAGTGTAAGCAACATGGCAGCATGTATGGGGGGAGCGTGGTGTTTCTGGGATTGGGGAAGAGGACCTTCTTGCAAACACTAAGGTGTCTGAATGAGAAATGAAGGTGGAGGAGGAAGGAGTGTGCAATAATAGGGTCCAGGAAATGATTGCATGACACTCACTTATCCTGGCTGAGTGCAGGAGATCATTCATCCTCTTGCAGTTCTGCTGCCCCGTCCTCTTCTGCAGCTTGCACTCAGCAAAGCTACCACTGCACCCCAGGTGGGTGTGGTGACTGTGGTGTGAATCTTTGTCCTGGAGTGGAGTTAGAGTGTATCCTGCTTCTGTGACACTCCATCAAGAAATCTGGTAAGAGCTCCCTCTGAGAGATGCAGGACTGGGTTCCTGACTGCTACCCCAGCAGTCACTGTGGATTTAGTGTTCAGAAGCATTTATTGGCAGCTCCCCAGTGATTGGCACAATTAAGTTCAGCCATGGTCGGTAAATCAGACCTAGGCATTATTCTCATGACTATAAAAACTTTTGTCAATGAGGCTCATGATCTGGTCAAAAATTATGCCAGAGCTGTCAGCGCAATTCACTCCAGAATCTCCAGAACTGATACTGGCCAAATTCTGATAAGATCGCCCCAATGTGTGTAGAATATAACACACTGCTATTTAGTGTGTTGTATTCAACTATAGCTTGCCTGCTAATTGATAGTTGTCTCATGTTAATTCTGTATGTTACAACATAAGGTAAATATTATGGATTGTTTTGTTTTGCTGACCTTGTACAGAAAAGCTTTTTTTAAATTAAAAGCATGGAATCTTATATTTTTGTTATTCTCATGATTTACTGGGATTTCAAACTTTAAACAATCACTTACTGGTTCATATCCAGACCAGAACATAAAGTGAGGGCTCACCCAGTATGTTGAATCCACTGACAAATACGGCAACTGAGAATTATTGAGGTTAAGGCTGATTAGATTTCCTTGATGAATTTTGCTTTACTCATTGAAAAGCAAAATGGCTTTGTTAGTTACTGTAACTTTTCTGGAAAGGAAGTGTTTATTCCTGAATGATTTGCAGCAATTAACTAAGGTTAGGTTAATTGCATTAGCAGAAGAACTGAAGTTTGCATTCACAACTTATCTAAGAAAAGACATATAGTTGAGGTAACAGCGTGGCATTTGAAATTAAAAGCACGGAAGGTTAATCTGGAGAGCAATTCCGTTTTGTTGATGTAAATTCAATTGCTGAAGGAACAGTTCAAGATAGAAAATAAAATAAAAGCTATATTTGGAAAACTAAAAGAAAGAGAAAGATGAACTCTTGATCTCAAGAGAGGAAAGTTAGCAGAGAAGAAAGAAAAAAGAAAAGTGAGTCTCAAAAGGAGTGAGAAATCATGTGACAGCATAAGCTGAGTAAGAAAAAGTTTTATCTGGTGCTAATTGTGCCTTGGGAGCACTGTGGAGAGGCAGCAATTTGCAAGTGGAGAGCTTGTGAGTGAGTAGAGCGATCTTTTAAGTCTAAATTTTACTAGTTTTTTTTTAAACTTTTTAAACTTGTAAACCCGGAAGGTGTTGCAAAGCACCTTGGGTAGTGTAGTGTTTTTTTCAACCTCACTATAAATTGGAGTGGTGTGGAATCCCAATACTCTACACAAGTAGAGTATCCCAACCCCCCCTCCTCCTCTAACCTAAAAAAGAGAGAGAGAGAGAGGAGCTCTGAGAAGGAGCAGGTAAGTTTGTTTTTGTGTGAGCTGTAAGGTCCTTGGCTCACAGAGCCTAAGCAAAAAGGGGAGGCAAGGTAAGTTTTTTTTTAATCTTTCTTACTTTTTTTTTCTCTGGGTTACTAAAAAGGGGCAAGTATGGGTGTGAGGCCAGCATGTTGTTGCCAGTGTAACATGTGGGAGGTCTTGGAGGCTCCTGGTCTCCCAGATGTCCATACCTGTGATCGCTGTGTGGCGCTGCAATCCCTACGGGACCAGGTAAAAGAACTGAAAATGCAGCTTGAGGACCTTCGACTCATTAGGGAGAATGAGGAGATTATTGATAGGAGCTACAGACAAGTAGTCACACCAGGGCAAAGGGAAGAAGGCACACTATTAGGAAGGGGAAACCTCAGGTGATGGAGAGTACACCGGTGGATGTCCCCCTTCAAAATAAGTACTCTTGCCTGAGTACTACTGTGGGGGACAACTCATCCAAGGGAGGCAGCGGTGGCCAGCTCCTTGGAGCTGAACAAAAACAAAAACCTAAAAAACAGAGCAAAAAGGCAGTGCTTATAGGGGACTCCCTAGTGAGGGGGGCGGACAGGCATTTTTGTAGACGCAGACGGGAGTCACGGATGGTGGTATGTCTCCCTGGAGCTGGGATTCGGGATGTCTCTGGACGCGTCCCAGACATCCTGAAAGGGGAGGGTGAGGAACTGGAAGTTGTAGTACATATAGGTACTACTGACATAGGCAGGAAGAGGGAAATGGACATGAAAAGGGATTATAGGGAACTGGGTAGGCAGCTGAGAAAGAGGAAAGCGAAGGTAGTAATCTCAGGATTGCTGCCTGCGCCTCGGGAGAGTGAGAGCAGGAATAGTATGAGGTGGAGGTTGAATACATGGCTGAGGGACTGGAGCAGGGGGCAGGGATTCCGGTTCCTGGATCATTGGGACCTCTTTAGGGGCAGGTGTGACCTGTACAGCAAAGACGGGTGGCACCTGAATCCCAGGGGGACTAATATCTTGGTGGGAAGACTGGCTAGGGCTACTGGGGGGACTTTAAACTAGAAAGGTTAGGGGAAGGGAATAGTGATGTGGAGACTGGGAGCAAGGAAGTTAGCTCCCAGGTAGGGAAGGACTTTAGGCAGGATGAGAGGCAGGTTAGACGAGTGGGGGAGAAGGGAAATGTCCAGTCTGAGGGACTGAGCTGTGTCTATTTTAATGCCAGGAGTGTAGTAAATAAGGTGGACGAACTTAGGGCGTGGATTGCTGCTTGGGATTGTGATGTGGTGGCCATTACAGAGACTTGGATGTCTCAGGGACAGGACTGGGTACTACAGGTCCCGGGATTCAGATCCTTCAGGAAGGACAGGGAGGGAGGCAAAAGAGGTGATGGAGTGGCACTGTTGATCAGGGTCAGTGTCATGGCTGCAGAGAAGGTGGATACCGAGGAGGGAATGTCTACGGAGTCTCTGTCGGTGGAAGTTAGGAATAGCAAAGTGTCGGTGACGTTGCTGGGTGTATTCTATAGGCCGCCCAATAGTGACAGGGAAGTTGAGGTGCAGATAGGGAAACAGATACTGGAGAGATGTAGAAATAACAGAGTTGTTGTGATGGGAGACTTCAATTTCCCAAACATTGACTGGAATATCCCAAGGGTAAGGGGTTTGGATGGGGAGGTGTGTTCAGGAGGGTTTCTTGACATAGCACGTGGACAAGTCTACAAGAGGAGAGGCTGTACTGGACCTGGTACTAGCTAATGAACCAGGACAGGTGATGGATCTCTAGGTAGGAGAGCATCTTGGGGATGGAGATCATAATTCTATCTCCTTCACCCTTGCATTGGAAAAGGATAGGATCGGGCAGGCTAGGAAGGTGTTTGTCTGGAATAAGGGGAAATATGAAGACATCAGGCAGATGTTGGGGTGAATAAACTGGAAGGAGATGTTCTTGGGGAAAAGCACAGAAGGAAGGTGGCAGATATTCAAGGAATGCTTGTCTGGAGCTCTGCACGACAACGTTCCGATGAGACAAGGAGGTTTTGGTAGGTCGAGGGAACCGTGGTGCATGAAGGCTGTGGTGAACATAGTCAGGAAGAAAAGAAAGGTGTATAAAAGGTTCGAAGAGCTAGGAGATGTTGGGGATCTAGAGAAGTATAAGGCTTATAGAAGAGAGCTTAAAAAGGAAATTAGGAGAGCCAGAAGGGTCATGAGAAGGCCTTGGCTGGTAGGATTAAGGAGAATCCCAAGGCCTTCTATAAATATGTGAAAAGTAAAAGGATGAGAAGAGAAGGGATAGGACCTATAAAAGGTGAAGGGGGAAAAGTCTGTATGGAACTGGAAGAAATGGCAGAGGTGCTTAATGAGTACTTTGCCTCAGTATTCACGGTGGAAAGTGATCTGGGAGGATGCACCACAAGTTTGCGGCAGACTGAAAAGATTGAGTATGTAGATATTAAGGAAGCGGATGTGTTAGAACTTTTAAATGCTATCAAGATAGACGAGTCTCCGGGACCAGATGGGATGTACCCCAGGTTATTGTGGAGGTGAGGGATGTCATTGCAGAGCCCCTGGCGATGATCTTTGCGTCGTCGATGGAGACGGGAGAGGTTCCGGAGGATTGGAGGATTGCGGATGTGGTCCCTATTTTCAAGAAAGGAAACAGGGATAGTCCTGGAAATTACCGACCGGTGAGTCTGACCTCAGTGGTTGGTAAGCTGATGGAGAGGCTTCTGAGGGACAAGATTTACGAGCATTTGGAGAAGTTTAGGTTGATTAGAAATAGTCAGCACGGTTTTGTAAAAGGCGGGTCGTGCCTTACGAGCTTAATTGAGTTCTTCGAAAACGTGACTGAACACATTGACGAAGGAAGAGCAGTGGACGTGGTGTACATGGACTTCAGCAAGGCACTTGACAAGGTCCCACATGCAAGACTTCTTGAGAAGGTGAGAGGCCATGGGATCCAAGGGGCTTTGGCCTTGTGGATCCAGAACTGGCTTGCCTGCAGAAGGCAGAGGGTGGTTGTGGATGGCTCCTTTTCTGCATGGAGGTCGGTCACCAGTGGAGTGCCCCAGGGATCTGTTCTAGGACCCTTGCTGTTTGTCATTTTCATAAATGACCTGGATGAGGAAGTGGAGGGATGGGTGAGTAAGTTCGCCGACGACACGAAGGTCGGTGGTGTTGTGGATGGTCTGGAGGGATGTCAGAAGTTGCAGCATGACATCGACAGGATGCAAGACTGGGCGGAGAAGTGGCAGATGGACTTCAACGTGGATAAACGTGTTGTGGTCCATTTTGGCAGATCCAACGGGATGAATGAGTACACTATCAAAGGTAGGAGTCTTAGCTGTGTGGAAGAGCAGGGGGATCTTGGGGTCCGGGTCCATAAGACTCTCAAATCGGCCTCCCAGGTGGAGGATGTGGTTAAGAAAGTTTATGGTGTACTGGCCTTCATTCATCGAGGGATTGAGTTCAGGAGTCAGGAGGTAATGCTGCAGCTTTATAGGACCCTTGTCAGACCACACTTGGAGTACTGTGCGCAGTTCTTGTCGCCTCACTATAGGAAGGACGTGGAAGCTATTGAAAGGGTGCAGAGGAGATTTACAAGGATGGTGCCTGGATTGGGAGGCATGCCTTATGAAGACAGGTTGAGGGAGCTGGGACTGTTCTCCCTGGAGAGACGAAGGTTGAGAGGCGACCTGATAGAGGTTTAAAAGATGTTGAGAGGAATAGATAGGGTGGACTCTCAGAGACTATTTCCCAGGGCTGAAATGGTCGCGACGAGAGGGCACAGATTTAAGGTGCAGGGAAGCAAGTACAGAGTGGATGCTAGGGGAAAGTTTTTCACTCAGAGGGTGGTGAGTGAATGGAATCGGCTGCCGTCGGTGGTGGTCGAGGCGAACTCGCTGGGGTCTTTTAAAAGACTTCTGGATGAGTATATGGGATCCAATGGGATTGGGGGTTATAGATAGGTCTATGGCTGGGTAGATTTTGATGTGTTCGGCACAACTTGTGGGCCAAAGGGCCTGTTTGTGCTGTAGTGTTCTATGTTCTATGGTGAAAATGAGTTGAATGGCTCAGATGATGAGACAAGTTCCATTCTGAGCTTTGATATAATGAAGAATTTTTGCTTACTGCCTAAATTCATTGGGAATGAAGCTGAGAGGTATTTTATCTTGTGTGAAAAGTTGGCCACAAAACCAATACAACCAAAGGACAAGTATTTTCTTATTTTGCTGGGTGTTTTGACTCTAAATGTCTTCTAGCCTTTTGACACAACAGTCCACAGTTAAAACTGTGGTCCGTAATGCTTACAACTTTGTCCTTATCAATTAAAGAGATTAAACAAAAAAGTTTGTGGAATTCTCCAAGGAGAAAGAAATGTTGCTGACAATGTTGGTTTGGGGCACTAAAGCTTGAACAGAATTATGGGAAAGTGAGAGAGTTAAAGATAATGGAAGAATTTCAAAACAGATCGCAAGAGCTATCAGATCACACTTGGAAGACCACAGGTTTTTCTCATGTAAGGGGAGCAGCAGTTCCGGCAGAAGGGAATGAGAGATCACGTAGACAGCTAGCAAGTAGTAGTTTGCATTTGTAAATCTAAAGAGAAGCTGAAGAAATAGAAAAGAGGACAGCTTTAGGAACAGGACAGAAGCTGTTTGTGTCAGTGAAAACAACAGCACATATGTAAATTTATATGATGTAAAGAAACCTTTTATCATTTACTGCCATAGTACAGCACATATACAAGCAAATTGTTCGAAGCAGAATGATAAGCCAATGACAGTAATAGGAAAACTTACGGCATTTTCAGGAAATGGGTGTTAAATCAGAACACAAGTGCAAATGAGAGGAAAGGTGAAATAGAAAATCAAATTGTGAGAAATCCGTCGGGGAAGGGGGATTCACTAGCTCTATCCTATCAGCAATCCCAATTGCCTGCTGAATTGGACATTGGTGCTAAAATCTGGATTCCCATTGGTGTGAAGGCTATTGGGATTCACCTAACCCAGCCCATCAGGCTTGATTGAGTTACTGTCCCTGATTAAAATGAAAACTCACTAATTATAATACAAGTAATGGATTTCACGATCCATTCACAGCGTCCCACCTTGCACGCAGCCCCTCTGCTGGAAATGCACTAGGCAGGGTTTGGTGTTAGTCATTACCAGTTTGCTTTAACTTGACCACTTGTTCCCTTTGAAGAAGCCAAAGCTGTCAATCAGGCTTAGAATCAGTATAATCATAGTGGTTCAGTTCAATGGAGGTGCTTGACATGCATTCAGTGCAAATATACACAACTGACTGGAGCCTAAATAGAAATCCATTGAGCTGTAAACAGAAGCCTTTTCTCCAAGCACTGCATGTTGAAATTGACAGAGGTTTCCAATGGAATATAAAGGATTTCAAAGGTTTCAGCTTGCATGGAAGCCTCAGAAACTCACAGCTGTATGAATACACTGGGGATGAGTACAACTATGCAGAACGGACCCCATCTCCTCTTGCCCAAGTGAAACTGACATTTCTCTGTCAAAGGTCTCCATACACCTGCAGATTCTAAAAGGGAGAAAGGAAAATCTCTTCTGTAGAATGGAGTGCTGCAATGATTTAAAAACCTGCCAGGTGACCAAGGAGCATGGAGATTGACACCGCTGACAAGCAGGAATGATGATGTTGAACACAAAGCTGCCTAAAATTAATATAACTAGGGTGATTTTCAGATAGGTCAAGGTCAAGAGGAAATGTCCAGCAATGAGAAATCCCCCTAATCTGGGGGAGTGTCGCAATATCAACCTCTTTCCCCAAGTCACCCAATCCCAGGGTTCTTGTGGGACACTTACTCAGCAGCCTGGCAGCAGCAGAGGGACAAATGGTGTTGGATCTACTTCCCTGACACTCCCCTACCCTTCCACTGCCCAAGGTACCAGGTCAGAATTTCAGGGCCGGTGTACCAATGAAGGGTACCTGAGTGAGGGGAAGAGGGGTTGAATGTGGAATCTGAGGGGGAAGACGATTGAGTGGTGGTCTGAGGAGGAAGAGTTGCTGGTCAAAATCCTGGAAGTCCCTCCCCTGGGTCAACCCACAGCACACCAACTGCAATAATTCGAGAAAGTCGAATTCGATAATCCACCACCGCCTTCTCAAGGGCAACTAGGGATGGACAATAAATGCTGGCTAACCAGGACACCCATATCCTACAAATAAATATAAAAGAAAGTGTGTGCTGTCATTTCATGAGGCAAATTTAAATTATGCTCTGATGAAGGAGTCTTGTGTGGTTGGAATTGTTCCTAAATTATCTACTAAAAATGATATAGTGAGCAACATTGTTTTTCACAATCTGGGATGATATATCAAATGTAGAATGATTCCTGTAAATAAATACTCCTTGTTTAGCTGTGATCCAGTTAAGAAACAATCTGATGCAAGAAAAGATGTTGAATGAATAATTCTAGGAGTAGTACAGAGACAACATAAATGCCTGCAAAATTTTCACATCAAGCTTCGTCACAGAGGGGAACGAGACCTTAGAGTGACCCTAAAGGGTTAATGATAGTTAGTGCTGAATGAAATGGTCCTATCAGTTCTGTGACAGCACAAGAAATAACCATGCTTGTCAGCGTTGAGATACATGATCCAGCTGGAAAAATCCAAATGATTCAACTGAGTTCTGAAAGACCAGTTACAACTTCAAAATGGATTGAAATAAAAGTAAATTGTGAATTGCGTGGAAGAGTCCAAGTCCTGAACAGAAAATTCACAGCCCACCATAAGGAGGCTGTTCTAATTGCTCAGAAAGAATTAAACAAAAATTGACCTGAATTGGATGGAGAGAAACTCAACGAAATGCACACAAAACAAGGATATCACAACGTTGTGCTTGAGCATGAAATACATCAGAATGATAGATATACTTAAAGCAGTGAAGGAAGGTTTCAATCAAAGAAAAGATGAGTTATGAGCACAAATATAAGTTATTTTGAACTTGGTTATCTCAAAATGTAAATTTAAAATTTGTGAGTCTGGAAAAATAACTCAAAAAGGAAGATGTGCCCTCAGCTAAAGAATAAACAATTTAACTATGGACTTAATTGAGGCCTCCTTTTTGGTTTTTAAAGTAGAGAAAGCTACAGATATGAAGGACAATTAAGTTCCATAACTTAAATCTACACAGTCTGCTTTAAAGACTGAACTTGTGCATATCAATGGGGACTCTTTGTTTGCAAACGAATATATAATTATTGCATGGAAAAACTGTGATAAATGCTTCATCATAAACTGGACACAGAATTCAACAGAGTGCTAATGGACTTGTAAATTTCACCGACAATGGGTCATTGATTACTGAGTGTGTTGGTTCACAAAACAGTTTTAAGATCTACAACACATTGTAAAACATTATATTCTAAATAGTAAATGAAAATACCACATCAATGACTGATGACACAATTTCATTTCTCTTCCGGCAGAGGGGTGTTATAAAGATCTAGTTCATGGTGTATTTTAACGTTTTAGAGATAATTGTTAATCTTGGGAAGCTTGGTGGTAAAAAATGGGATAAATGTATCTAAATTGTTTTGGAGCCTATTACATTCAAATAAGTTGGGGTCACGTTAACTTAAGAAGTTAACAGCTGGGAAAGTAAGATTTGAAAAGAACAATTGGATTTATTTAGCTGGAAAACTGGAAACACGAGCCCAGATCTGCTGTTCTTCAAACAGTTGTACTTAAAATTGAAGGGCGAGATTTTACGTCCTTGCTTGAGCGAAACGAGAAATTCCCGTCCAAGGTGAACAGATATTTCAGTTGTCTGCTCCTCGCTCCTCTCCTTCTGATTCCATGGCAGGTGGGGTAATAGAATTCCGGTGGGAGATTTTGGATTGTTCCAACTAATTTGGCAGTAAAGTTACCCAGGAAAGGTAAGGATTAAAACCATTTCCAACCCTCTGGATAACGATACTACTAATCCCCACTGTATCTCATGACTATTCCCTCTGAACTAACCTCCCTACTCGCCAACTACATCCCAAACCCCTATGCCCTGAGTACCACTTCAAGCCTCAACCAACAGCACAACATTTAATTCCTATGCACTGATTCATCCCTTGATCACTCAACTACCATCCACCTCCAATTACTCCCTATCCCTGACTACCAACTATCCACAACTCTACAGTCTCCCCATGCCTGACTAATCCCTAATAACCTTAGTATCCGCCACTCCCCAACTACATCCCCGATGCCTCATAACCAACTCTCCCTCCTCACTTATCCCCTTGCCACCCTACTTCCTCACCTACTTACCTTACATTTGCTCTGCAGCTTGTCAAAGTAGCTTTGGGAAATTTAAACTTACTGGTATACAGAAGCTAATGCCTTAAATGGGAGCCTGGCTTGACATTCCCTGATTCTCCAACAACAGGAAGGAAAGTCTTCAGGAATGGATATACTCCAAATTACTCAGGAGGTCTGGTGTAGATGTCTGGGCCATAAATGTGGAGGTACAATGCAAAGTAAATAGAAGTGTGGAGATGCAATCTGACAGAAACTGCCACTCCTTGGAAGATTTGACCTCAGGGCTGGAATTTTACTCCCTCACCTACCCCAAAATCAGGGTGGGCAAGGCTCACAGAATGGCATTTTCCATTGGCTTCAGGCGGGGTCTTACGTGCCTTAGGAAGGCCTAGAAACTAAAATCCTGGTACCTTAGGTCCACTTGCAAGGAAGCGCCATCCAGAAAGATATTTTATTTTAGGTATAAGAGCTAAATTAGTGTAAAAGCATTCAGTGAATTTTGAAAGGCTGTTTTGATTATGGAGATGGGTGAAAAGGGTTATTTGATACCAATTTATCTATGTATTTATCTAGAGAGGAGTTGGTTGCAGTTTGGACATCATGTGGTTTGCAGCTTATAGAAGAGAGAATTGTGAATACAATCAGAAGCTTGATCTTTGAAAGTGAAGCACTGCAATTACTCATGAGGGCAAGAGTGTTTTAACAATATTTTATGATCCATTGTATTCATTTACATCCATGTGGGTTGCTGTTGTGGGTTCTGCTTTCATCGTATCAGCAATTTAATGCACAGAATGATGTGTTTGACTACTATTTATCTGTCAATTCATATTTACCTCATGTTAATTCCAAATGTTAGAGAATTAAATACGTAAAATGGATTGTTTTACTTTGATCTTGTTGAGAATGAGTAATCATCCCGGGGTGGAGCCCTGTCTTAGGCAGAACATAGGTAGAAGACAGTTAGCGACCTGAGCAGCTAGTGAGCTATCCTAGGGCAGCAAAAGGCTGCAAACCTCTTTTTCTTTTCTGATGAAATCCATGAGTATGCACTATTTCATCACGATGAGGGTGGAAAGGATTATTGATGATGCTACCTGTGCCCAACACTTGTGAGTATTCTGTTTTAAGCAAAGTCTGAAGAAAAATCACTCATCCAAATGCTGGTTTTTAGGTGAATAAACCCATTTCAGATATTGAGATATTGCCAGGCCCTGAAGAATGGACTTTAATTGTCTAATGCAATAAGAGATTTGAAGAATGAAGAGGAAATAAACCTCACAAACAAGAGTTGAGGAAAATGGAGCTTTGAAAGAAATAGAGTTGCTGCAGAATTCTTTTGAAAAGAAAAAAAACAAAGCAAACACAAAACAATGCTTCGCAGAAGGGAGGAAAATGCCTCAAGGGACTGTAGGGACTGCCAGAAGTGCGGGATAATGAAAGGGCTGAGATTGCCAGGTTTCCAATCCAAGCAGAGCCTACAAGCAGTCCAGAAAGTAGTCCCTGTACTGACAGACAGCAGGACGCATGGTTTCAAAGCTCTGGACTCAAATATGTGAGAGGTGGTGGAATTCTATGCAGGGATCAGTCTCGGTATTTAAAATAGTTATGCTGAATTAAAAGAGGTTTTATTTCTTCAAACTTTTTAAGGTATCAGAAGCAAACCCCGAAAGCTAGTGGCATCTACTACCAAGTAAACTTGTTGGACTTTAATTTGGCATTGTGAATGATCCAACATTGGTGATTTAAATAGCTTTTTTGGGTGCTTCTCACCTCAGGGCATTTATCCAGGGAATGTTAACAGTTCTGGGCAATTGTGGTGCAAATGCTTACCTGGGAACTTCTGAACAGAATTTTTCAGTGCATCTTTGGAGAACCCCCTAAATCTATCAATCCAGAGCTCAAAAGTTATGGCTGATTCGGTCATTGGCTGGTGCACATAGCCAATAAACATTACAGGTCATACTACTTATATGAGACAACCTTGTAACACAGCAGGCAGCACCAATTTACCATGCAGTCTGCAACATAATGAGGAAGCCAGCATTAATCATATACCACAATGCCCTTGTTCACTTTGGATGGTCAACTAATGTTTTGCCGGGTGGCACAGTGGTTAGCAATGCTGCCTCACAGTGCCAGGGACACCCGGTTCGATTCCTAACTTGGATCACTGTGTGGAGTTTGCATATTCTTCCCATGTCTATGTGGATTTCCTCCGGATGCTCTTGTTTCCTCCCAGTCCAAAGATGTGCAATTTAAGTGCATTAGCCATGTTAAATTCTCCTTCAGTGTACCCGAATAGGTGCCGGAGTGTGGCGATCAGGGGATTTTCATAGTAACTTCATTGCAGTGTGAATGTAACCCTACCTGTGACTTAAAGATAAACTTTGATTATTACCATCATAGCAATGTTTAATGCAAGGAACCAAAATATATTTGTGGACTCAGCCTAATTAAGAATAGGCTGCATTTATAGTCTAGCTGCCCAATGAAAATGGTGGACATTGATCAGTTGCTAATGATCATGCACGTTACAGGTATGGCCCTCAGAGTCAGGGAGCTGGCCATTTAAATTGAAATTTGGGTTCTGTGATATCAATACAACGACAATTGCTGTTTCTGGAATGCACAAAAGAAAGAATTGATCATGGAAAGAACAGATTATCTTCTACTACAGCTAAAACAGAGCCCTCCCATGATTATCCTTCTAATTCCATACAAATTAACTGATGAAGAATGCATGAAGTTTGTGATTCAGCAGGGGAGCTGTAATAGACTTGTGTTACACTGTAAATGCTAATCTGCAACCACATTCCAGGGCAGACTTGGCACGACCAGTGAAAGTCAGGTTCATTTTAGCCATTAACTGATTTGAATCCAAAGTATACAAGACTAGCAATATTCATGACTTGGCAGCACACAGATATATTAAGCAAATAACTAATGTATTGTTTGCGAAAGCAAGGAATTTCATTACTTTCCCCATTGACTACTGTCAACAAAGGGAGAGAGCCTAGGTTTTCTTTTCCAGATGGCAGGATTTCCTCAATTTCAGGGACCATTGAGTGTATGCATAGCGCTACATGCTCCTGTACACAATTGTGTTCATTTGTAAACTACAAGAGCTACCAATCTGTTAATGTGCATCTTGTCTATGATGATCAGCACAGGATTATGCGTGTCAATGGTCCATTGCCCTGGCAGTGACAATAATGACTTGTCCTCGTAATTTGATTTGGAAGACAAGTGCCATGTGGTGTATGACTAATGTACCCTAGAATCTAATGAAGTTCTTCTACATCTGCTTCATTAGCAGGGATATGGAAGATGGCTGGTTATAGCATTATTATAGCCAATGTTCGACATTGAGGTGCCTGTGACCTTCGTGAGCAGAAACCTCCTTCTTAATGCAGTGTGGCACTGCCCACCTTTCTGCACGTCACTGAAAGGAGGCAATTGAAAATTCTATGTATTTTATCACTCTGATTTATATCATCCAGGTTCACTGTGAGATTGGTATTTTTCAGCTGCAGGCATCATGGTAGGTGGGAGCAGAAAATATCACGAGGGCAAACAAAATAATGTTTATGTTGTCATGGGAACATTTTGTGATTGTCCGCTCCTGCCTTTAATGGCAGACGCCATTTCCTGTCATATTGAGAATGTCGTTTTAAGGATGACTCACCAGAATCATTCCACTATGCTGGATCATCAAATTGGAAAACAATTAGAACAATGTTTTTCACAGCCGTATATTAGCGACATGATCTGTTGACCTGCACTTCACTCATGGCTTTGAGGTTGGCTCACCTACATTGAATTATGCAGCGTTATCTGCACAATTCTTCGCAGGCAGCACCACAACACTTTCAGGGGATTATCATAGGAAATTCTACCAGATCAGCGATAAGTGATGTGTGGCTTTTATGGGTGTGAGGGGAAACTGGCCTGAGACATGTGAGTGAACATCAAAGCTAGTGCTGCATTGGAAAAGAAGGAATCTAATCTGAAGCATGGGAAGGGGCTGTGGGGATGGGGCTGCACTGAAGGGTAAGGGTGGGTAAGGCTGCACATGGACGCATGGCTGGGGAATGACAGTGTGGGGTTAGTGTCCTACGCACCAGGATGGCGAGAGAATATGTTACAATCTGACAGAAACAACTTTGATCAGAATGTGAGGAGTGCTGAGTGAAGAGTCACCTCTTGCATGGCTGAGTTTGCAAAGCCTGTCCTTTGTCCTGTCCAGGAAGTGGGTGGGCATGTCAGATCAATCTTAGTTGTGCCCAACATGCAGTGCGCAGGGTGTGAATGTAATGACGCTTGCCTCTGTCCGTGGGATGACTGGGCCACAGCTGGTGCACTTAGACAAAGGAGGCATTTGCTGCCTATAAATGGGGAAAAGGTATTGTGCAGAAATCCACAGTGGGGGTGGTTTAACTGTGCACATGACCTCAAGATGGCAAGGGCCAAAGGTCACATGGGGCACGGTTACATTCAGCTCAACAGGATCAGGGGCTAATAAACAGATATCCACCGTAATCACAAAAGGATAAGGTAGACAGGGGAAGGATTGAGAGGCCTTGAAAGGAAGTAAACCTGAACATGAAATTCCTCCAGGTTGATGAGAAGGGTTTCCATGCTCACACAGCGAGCGTCCAGAGATAAGAATTCAGCATACCACCATCTTTCAACCTGCAGCAATGGTACAATACAAGTAAATGGGGAGGCCAATGAGGATGAATTGGAGGATGCTGGTGATGGTCTTTGGGTAGGGAGCTGGGGGGAAGAGTGGGGGGCAAGTGATTTAGGGGGGAGGGTAGGAATAATGAACACCAGCATTGCTATTCCTCTCATTTCAGCTGTGCATTTCAATGAGAGTGAATAGTTACACATCAGGCTCCCAGTATCCTGATCCTTTGAAGGATGATGAAGCCTCGGGAACACGTGTCCTTGTTGAGATGACGTGTTAGCTGGAAGAGGGCAACCAGCCATCAGAAGATGCTGCCTCTTAAAGCACATCTCCAGCATCCCAGTAACAATATCAGCCTACAAAGGCCATCAGCTGTTCCACTATCCTCAATAGACCTGTAGCTGTATGCCTTCAGTCTGACAAAGCTCCTCAAGAAGAGCTTTCTCCAGCAATGGGACAAGGAGGATGGTAAAACCAATAGGTGACACTTGGGTCAAGGATGCCAAGGACATTCTGAGGTGGGAATCTATTCAGAGATAACTCAATCCTTTTCTCACTTTCTTCTCATTTACATTGACATCTAGCGTGCTTATTTAGAGAGCTGGCCTTCATTTATCCTCACTTTAATAGACTTGAAGATGACAACTTCTAACCATTTGCATTCCAGACATTAAATGCCTTCTCTAAGTCGGATATTACACTCTAATAGCCAGTTCCTATGAACTCAAAAATGGTTGGACACCAGAAAGCTCTCAATGTGATGTGTTGTTAATAAAGAGGACACTTCATTTTCAGTAAATCCTCACTTCTATCCCATTGCTCCCCACAGCATTGTCCAAAGCTACAATGTGCATTTCCAGAACCTGCTGAAAGGCTCCATTAGCTGCCAACAATCACCATTTGAAATTAACATCACTGTGTTTGCTGATTATTTTGGTGATGGAACGTGCACTGCTACTTCCCTACACTATAATGAGAACACTGTGGCCACAATCCAGATACTAGAGACTGAGAAACATTCAAGGTTGTAGATTTGAGAGTCAGGACAATAATGTGACTGAGAGAGGCAGAACTTCATCATCTTGGGGTGGAAATATTCTTCCATTTATTCGTGAACTTAGGGGATGTACACTCAGAAAGTCAAGACGATGGTTAGCAGACAGGGGTACATGTGAGCACTAAATATGAGCTGCTGGATGGCAGTGAGGCCCAAGATACCAGATCCTTCTCCATGCATTTAAACATCCCTCCTTCTACACCACATCTTCACATTTCCATTATGCAGCTGAGGTGGGAGGATATCTCAGTTTTATTCTTACATGGTCAAGACTGAACATGACTTCAACATGGTTCCTTCAACAAGCACACTCAACATTAAGGAAGGAGTATCACTAATGTTAGGAATGATCTGAGAATGGGCACACAATGTGGTAATGTGGAAGCAACTATGTAGTAGAGAAGTCCATGATAGTGGCATCTGCAATAAATGGGTGGTCCCAGGGTGACCAAGGCATCACAACAGATTGACAGCAACATAGCTCATTACAGAAAGGAGATGTAAAAAGGGTGCAATTCCATTTTTATTTGTGATCATTATACACGTGCTGAATGCCCATGCTTCTAATATTCTTGTAACATTCCGAAACCTATCTGAATGTCTGAATGCATCAGCAGAAGTGGAGGCAGCTTGCTGACTGCTGCTCCCTGCTGCCAGTAATTAATTTAGTGGGCATCCTCTGAAGGACTGAGACCTGGAGGATCTCAACCTGCTTTGCATGTCTGCTGCGGAACAGGTGTGCTGTCTTTGGGCTGTAGAGTTGTAAGTGATAGGATCATAGGAAAGGAATTAGGATCAGCTGGACAATTCCTGTGTCATCTGGGTGGATAACTCTGGGTTGTCCAGCTAATGGTCCTCCTCCCCATCGGTGCGAAGACTCCTGGCTGACTCCTAGAGGAGAATGAACAGTTAGAATGAAATCTAGATGACCTGCCACTTCTTGAATAAATACTGATGGATGCTGGCAATGGCTATTGTGATTGAGTACTGCTCCTGCAGCAGTGCAGAGCTGATATCCTGGACCAAGGTCTCTATGGTAGCTGCCAACCTGGCAGTATTGATCCTAATGTTTAGACGCATTGGCACTATCACCTGAGACTAAATGCAAACAGACTTCTCCATCATTTGTTTCAGTCTGAGGAATGAAGCTGACTTCCCTTCCTGATGTTCCAGTGTTTGTCAGTGCAGCTCTACTATTTGATTTAGGACTGACCAAGAGGTTCATTGTCTGACTGGAACTGAGCAGAACCTTGGCCTCCAGAAATTTCCTGAGTGTTGTCAACCTTGACTGCTTGTGCCTCCATCTGCTCTGTACCAGATTGTGTGCTGTGCTCACCAGGTTGTGCCTCCCATGCCTATTCAAGCACCCGGTGCCTCCAAAGTGTGTCTATGCACTGATTAATGGTATGAGTGAGCAGTGCAATAAGTCTTTGATGGTATACTGCATGTTCCTCATTTGACGTGTTGTTGGGGCACCAGCCAAGTGCTTGTCGGATTGGGGGTCTTGGGCACTTGGCAGAGATGCCTATGAGAAGAAATGTGCATAAATAGTGCTTGGCAGCTGACAAGCACTATTGCAATCCACTCATAGTAACAACGCCTGAGGGATGATCTGGTGCAGGACCCTTATGTGGGTGTTTGTCACTGACCTCACTGTCACTACAGGGATGGCTAACATCTCCTCTGGCCAGCTCTACTGTGTAATTTTCGAAAAGGGTGAGGAAGTTGCATTCCAGTCCTTCAAATCACCCGAGAACCTCTCCCCTAGTCTGAGTGCAAGCTTTTCTTACATAAAGACAGATGGAGAGAGTGTGAGCATTGCACATGTCAGGCCAGATGAGAAGAATGCCTGCTATGTGTGTTTGGTTAGTGAAGCTGTGGTGACTGTAACTTTAAGACCAGCCTTATTGACTAAGCATCACTTGATCTGAACAGCAATCAACACCTATAAAGGGAACTCTCTCCAATGGGAGGAGTTTTCCTAGTTAGAAAGAGTGGACTTGCAGCATGCAATGAATGAAGCAATCATGTAAATAAAGTTTGTTCAAATTAAAAAGCCTCTGGGAATATACCTCACATGATCCATGAATGGGACAAGTACCTGTACTCCAGAGGGTATGAGCTCACATAAAAATGTGAAAGTATGTGTGACAGTGAGTGGTGATATCCCTTGAGCTGGCAATGTTTGAGAGACTTGTGACTGTGTGATGGGCTGGTGCATGTATGAGTTGAGAGTGGTAAGATGGTTGACTTACTTTGGTAGCATGGATGAGATCATTCATTCGCTTTCTGCACTGGCTGGCTGTATAGAATTAGCATTGACCACCACTGCCACTCTCTCGCAAGTAGGAGTTGTGAGGTTGGTGGCCCTCTCTTGGCCAGAGTCAGAGTAGTTCACATCATGGCAGACCTCCATGGAGTCAGCAGGCGTTCTAATGAAGCACTGCTGAACTTGAGGCCTTCTTTCCTTTTGAGGCCATCTGTTTCACCTGGACTGCAGGGATTGAGAAAGCTGTGCATGCATACTGTTTAACTGTGGCTCTTGTAGTGAGAAATTGATAGGGAGGGTGAATCAAAGGCTGCTTGCCAACAACACCGTGAGTTTTCCATAATACATAATTAATAAGGCAGGAAGTGGGCAAAACAAAGTGAAAACCTATCATTGTGGCTGGTGTGAAAAATGCTGATATTTGTCTTCACTACTGCACTTCGTGCAATGAGGGGAAAATCCCACCCAAATTCTGCCCTGGCTACTGCTCACCACTTCACTGTGTGGAAAGATCTTTGTGACAGCAACAATGATACTGTTAAAGGCTCTATCCATGGCCTCTATGATGCAAAGGTGATGCCCTGATGCACACCATAACTTCCAATTTCTATGTTGGTAGCGTGGGTATTTGCAACAGAACCTAAGGTTGAATGAGGGGGCAGGCTAAGTCAGCTTGCAAGCTTTGCAGCTCTTTAAAGTTGCTCAAGGCCACACTCTGAGCATTTCATGAGCAGAAAGTTTAAACTGCTCCTTTCACCAGTCAATCCCCAATGCCTTTTTAACACACAACTGTTTTTCACCATCTCTGTCAACACAAATTACATTCCATAGCATGTTACAGTTCTAAATAGCTTAACATAGAATAATGGCAACAAATGACTTATGTAATTTTATTTTCTTTGATAAACTGATAACTGAGCATTGTTGAACTTGTGCATTGGGGATAAGATCGATCTATAGTATTCAACTGTCTCACCACACAAGACTATTCATAAACTGCATTCATTTTCTTGAGCGTGCCTTTTATTCAGTGGCAACTTCTTTGAATTCAGTAATCGCAACACTTACTGATTCTGACATACTGAAAGCTACATTTATTTCCCCTTGCCCTACTTTTGCAATTATGTTGTGGAAATACACTGGAGAAAATGTGCCTCCTCTGATGGATATGCAGCAAGCTTGTTCTGCTCCTTTATCAGATTCCTCCCAATCTGTATTAGTAGTCAAATTTTCCAAACACTTTTCACAAGCTCTCATCCATCATTGCAGTAATGCCATCTGAAAAAAGAATCTCAGGCAACTGTGACCTTCTCTGTGCAGTGGGGATGATGAAAAGACAGAAATAAATCACCTTCCTCGTGATAATTGGAGGGGTTACTCAGGGAAATGATCGTTCTGAAGGTAGAAATGCTTCAAATGGTGATGTCAAGATTCAATACTATTTTACAGAATATGAACCATATTAATGGAAAATAAATTTACAGAAGAGAACAAACACCACACGCTGTCAGGATGATGGATTTTAAATCGAAATGATTTGGCATGCACAAATGAGTAAAATAAAAAGATTTAGAAGAGGTGGCTTCATGCACCAATAAAATTGGCAATCTATACGCTGGATCTTGTTGAAGTGATGCAAAACTGTCCGGCCTGCTAAAATATACTGAGCAGAAATTTTGATGAGATCCAAATTGCGGGTCACCTTAAAGATACAAGGTAGGAGTCATGTTTAATTAGACTGGATTTCTTGTTGTTATCAAATATTAAGAAAACATAGGGAGCAATTCTCCCAAAATATTTCCAAACGTGATCTCCAGCAGGAAAAAGCTGTGTGATTTCCATTGGGTATCACAATGCAATTTTGATCACAATCCACCCATACTCTGATAACCTTATGGAGGTTGAGATGATTTTTTTCCTCATGAAAGAGATGTACAAGACACAAAGTCGATTGCTCAGATTGGGGCACCCTTTAAAAATGGCATCCCAATCTCAAAACAATGCTGCAGACTCCCACGTACCCCAATCGCCAGTACAAACAATCCTACTCACCCCATCCCTCAAACTGAGTGATATCACACTAGGGGGGTCATCAAAGCCCTCCTTCCTTCATGCCCCCAACTTTTAATACCAACATGGCATTAAAGTGGAACCTATAGGGTGCTCCAGAGGATAGTACCAGGGCACTGCACAGCCATATCCCTATCGACCCAGGAGCTGCTATGGCCTCTGAGCCCACCGCTGGCATGGCTATTACATCTGGTTTCACATTGCACCGCTGGGTGAGTGAATCCCAGGAGCTGAGTGAATCCAGCACAAAACAGGTGCTGCGTACTTAAATTAAGAATTTAAATTTGCTAATGTGGCTCTCACACCCTTGTTGAGTGTGAGCCAGATTACTTCACCAACTTGGGGAGAGAAGAATCTTAAAATGAGTCCCCTGCTACCAACCAAACCCTTTCCCCCTCAACCCCACCAACCACCGCACCCCCCCTCCCCACTCCCCTTGTTGCCCCTTCCTGGCACAAATCACATTATGGCCCCTGATGGAAGAGTCTGTGGCCATAATGAGATTTGTGGCTATGGAAATGAAGCCACAGAATCTCCCCAATGGTTGTTTCAACCTGAAGGATGCTTATTGATATTGTGGACTTAATGATTTAATCAGGTTTGGACCAAGTCAAATACCAGCCAGAAACCTCAGGTATTATGTGTATGAAATAGCGGTGCACATTAAGTTGCTATGATTAGTTATATTCCACAGTGGGATCTGCTGATAAAGGACTAATTAAATGGATCGTCAAGGTTCATTCCAGCAAAGCATGTGGGTCTATTGATTAATATTTAGATTTATGTTAGATTAATAATCTAGTCTCTGTGTCTGGTGAAACTACATTTGTCTTATCCAGCTGTGCCCAGAACTCCACTGGAATTTGATAATGGAAAATAAGGCCGAAGTTTGCCCAGAGAGAGTCAGCCTATGCGGTTAATAGCCATGCGCAATTGTTACTTCAATTTCAATATATAAAATTTTTTAAAAGTTCTTTTCGAATTAAATTTGACTACCTGTCTCGGCAAGCCCCACAATGTAATATAGCTAAGCATGGCAATTAAAGTTAAGGAAACAACTTGAAAAACATTTCCTGTCATCAGCTTCTGAAGCCAATTCTTGCCCATTAATGTTGCTTTGTTGAGATATCTTGCTACAACAGTTTGTAACTTGGAGACTTGCCTTTATGTTTGATGTCACATCTATTTATCCACATGTTTCCAATGCCTCACCACAGTCGATTTTCAATTAAACTCTTCAGTTATATACATCACTAAATTTGATCTCAAATATTTCTCCACTTATCATAGAACAATATGCAAACGTATTAATGTGCATGTTAATGTATTGTGATTTACTAACGTGTGTGTAGAAGTCTCTAATTTCAGTAATTGCTAGCAACACAGTTGCTCTATCGGTCTAGCTCTTCTTTGTGCAAGCATTCTTAATTCAAAATTGTGAGCTTCACCCATTTAATGTCGTTTTCCAATACCAATGAAATTTCTCTTCTTTTCTGCTTTGGCTTTTCGTCAGCAAGCAGTTTCAATATGGCCCATGGTTTGGCAATTAAAATATTTTCTGTACTGATAAATCTCTGCCATGTTGTTGCTATTGCAGTAATAACAACTCATTAAACCTCTATCACCTGTATTCTTCTGATCAGGACTTGTTATTTTAAGGACTCTGGGTCTATACTTGTTGGAGTTTAGAAGAATGGGGGGGCGTGATGCAGAATAAAGAACAAAGAAAATTACAGCACAGGATTAGACCCTTCAGCCCTCCAAGCCTGCACCGACCATGTTGCCCAACTAAACTAAAACCTCCTATCCTTTTGGGAGCCATATCACTCTATTCCCATCTTATTCATGCATTTGTCAAGATGCCCGTAAGGATCCTATTGATACTGGATAGAGCAGACGTGGACAGGATGCCTCCACTCGGAGGAAAAACAAGAACAAGAGGGTACAACCTCAGGCTAAAGGGACGATCCTTTAAAGCAGCAATCAGGAGGAATTTCTTCAGCCAGAGAGTGGTGAATCTGTGGAACTCTTTGCCACAGAAGGCTGTGGAGACCAGGTGATTGAGTGTCTTTAAGACAGAGATGGATTGGTTCTTGTTCAATACTGGAGTTATGGGGACAAGTCAGGAGAATCGGGATGAGAAAAACATCAGTCGTAATTGAATGGTGGAGTCGACCTGATGGGCCGAGTGGTCTAATTCTGTTCCTATGTCTCATGGCCTTATTTTAGGCTTGGCCAGAGCCTTTTAACAATAGATGGAAGCTACTTACAAAGGACAAAATTCCAAAATATACTTTTGGTGCCATTTTCATTGAAAAGGAAATTGTATACCCTGGCTGAATTCTAAGATTTTGTAACTTTGGATCTTTTCATTCACCAATCCATACATAAATTTGACTCATTATACATAATAAAACGATATGCTGAAGTTGCAATGTAATGATAAATTCTTCAGAATCACAATGCACTTGCCAACTGTTTCACTATTTTTCTGTTCCAAGTTTGTAACTTTCCACAGTCTCTACTGGCACAAGATGAAATGTTCTTCTAACTTGGTGACAATTATTTTGTATGGCACATCTTTCCCTTGTTCATCTGCCATAAACTTCTGAGGCAGTCTTTGTTAGCAATTTTATTTTCATACATTCTGGAAATCTCTGATTCTGAGACTGGACTTCTCTTTTGCCTCAAGTTCTAAAATATTATTAACTTTTGAGATCATTTTTGTTCTTTGAATATATGAACAGAATGATTCTTTTTTGGTTTCTCATGCTTCTAGCCTTCTAATGTTTCCTATGGACACAACCATGTAGTTCTATTTCCAAACTCTGTACCTGGTAAATACTTTGCTGCACTGTGACACACAATTACAATAAGGTCTAAGTCAAACTAACCCAAAGCCAATCTTGGCAGCAGTTAAATTATAAGTCCACTAGGACTTTACAGTAGCCCATCCAGTTGAAGGTGGCTGTGCAATGTCAGAAGGAGTGAGGTTAGATGTAACCCAGTTAAGACCTCTTCCATCTGAGCAGTAGGTCACCGGACTCCAGCTTACCTTTTTCATCACTGTCTTTACCTGCCATTTTTGACCTATATATATTCTTTGATTCTATCTCCTCATCAAAATCTGTTTATGTATTAGGAGGCCTTTGCAAAGAAAGAAAAATACCAAGATGGCCCCTTTAATGTTAAATTACATTGTGCACTGTGCGTCCTCATAATATATGAACACATTGCAACTCACTCAGCCCTGCATATTCAATGGCAGGATCTGGGGAAATATCTATGGAATATCACTTTGACTTTAACCAGATATCTGTCTTTTGCAGATCTATTTCTTTAATTTTTCCAAAGAAGGAGCAAGCTAATATTGGATGAGATGAGGTAAATGTGCAAGTAACAGTTCTGATCAAATTGAGTTTGTTCAATTAATGCTACTTATTCCTGTAATAAACTAGCAATCAGTAACATAATAACTAACCCCCATTTAGTAACTCGTCTTGTTTGATATAAACAGAATGATTTCTGTCTATCCTTTCCATAGATTACGGTAGAATCTCATCTGCTGCAGACTCTCCTTTGTTGCCTGTCTGTATTTACTGCACTTTGATTCCAAAAAGCTTTTACAGTAGCTGTTGTCATGAAGATGTGCTTTATGTCAAATAATGATTTTAAATACAGCAGCTAGAAACATGAATTGAACTTTTAATAACAAACCTTTTAAAAACACAGAGTAAAGTGACTTTAGCATTTGGCCCGCTATATTACAAATAAGCAGTTGAGGGTCTATTATTGTTATCAAGCCTATTAACTCTAATAATACACTGCCCAGGCTATAATGAATTTGGCATGGGCAGCAAGGCATGAATGGGAAATCCAATTTTTAACCTGAAATGGTTAAATGGAGCCAAGAAAATGGACTCGCTGTTTGGGGGCTGATCTTTGCCAATTATAGGACACTCACAACCAACACCTCCACACCCCCCCGCACTTCGTTGCTACCCAATTCGTCTCATTAAAAAAAAAGCTTCCTCTCTCATTTTTGCCCATGTCCCTGATGTTCCCAAATCCTTCTTACCCAAGCGCCAGACTATCTTCTCTGGGGAACATAAACTGCGGTTTCCACTCTTAACCTATAGTCCCACAACTGTCACTGACCCCTTTTGGCACTGCCACGATGGATGGGAATGGCAGCCAATCAGATTAACCAACAGCTCCAGAGAATGGGACTTACAACTCAATGAATAATGGAAGTCCCATTCTATCCTGGCTAATGAACTCCACGGAGTTGTATGCTGCAAGGCTGCTTGGCATGATGTTAGTTGACTTCACACCCATGTGGTTCCCTTACTATTCATCCCTGCAAGTCTGCTAAATCCACCAAAGACAATGACCCCTTAGGGAAGGTGAAGGATCCAAGTTTACATGGCTTTGACCTTATTTGGATTCCTGAACAGCTGGATAAGCTGATGCCAAGGTGGCACGGCACAATGATTAGCACTGGTGCCTCTTAGTACCAAGGATTCAGGCTCAATTCTGCACTCAGTCACTGTGTGGAGTTTGCACATTCTCCTTGCGTGGGTTTCTTCTGGGCGTTACTGTTTCCTCCCACAGATGTTTGGTTAGTTGATTGGCCATGCTAAAATGGTGTCAGTGGATTAGTAGGGTAAATATATGGGGTTATAGAAATAGGACTTGGCTGTGATTGTAGTCAGTGAAGACTTAACAGGTTGAATGTCCTCCTTCTGCATGATAGGGATTCTACGGATTCTATGTTTTGTATATTTTAAGTAAGAAGTCTCACAACACTAGGTTAAAGTCCGACAAATTTATTTAGTATCACAAACCTTCGGAGTGCTGCTCCTTCATTATGAGAGATGGGTTCACAAACATGTCATATATACACAGAAGCTTAATTACAAGATGATGATTAGAATATGAGTCTTAACAGGTAATCAAGTCTTTACAGATACAGCCAATGTGAGTGGAAAGAGGGATAATCGCAGGACAAAGAGGTGTGAATTGTCTCAAGCTAGGACAGTTCGTAGGATTTTGCCAGCCCAGGCCACATGGTGAGGGTTACACGCAGTGTGACATGAACCCAAGATCTCGGCTGAGACTATCCTCGTGTACGGAACTTGGCTATCAGTTTCTGCTCGATGATTCTGCGCTGTGTTGTGCCTTGCAGGCTGCTTTGGTGATCATATACTCAAAGATCAGAGGCTGATTGCTCTTTACTGCTGAATAGGAACAAATAAACCTGTTGGACTTTAGCGTGGTGTTGTGAGACTTTGAATAGTGACCACCCCCGTCCAAAGGTGGCATTTCGACACCTTGCATAGTTTAAGATGAGAGGTCATATGAACACCTGGTTATAGAGCAACAGGTTTATTTGAAATCGTAAGCTTTCAGAGTGCTACTCCATCAGGTCTGATCCAACACCAGCATCTCCACATCTTGTATATTTTAAGCATGTGCTTTCTCAACACAACTGAGGATTGACAGTAGAGAGAAAAGATACAATTGGACCCCTCTTGTTGCCTCTTTCTTTAACTCACTTGGCAAGCATTGTTTTCCAAATCATTTCTTTGGTAAAAATCTCAAATCAAAATAAATGAAAAGCTCCAGACATAAACATGGAGCAAAACATAAAAAGGTGTTAGGCCATCAGTCTTGGCTAAATATTTCTTCAACGGTTGTTGGATTTGGATCTAGTTCTTGTCAATGAATGAGGATAGAACTATTCATATAATGGATGTTATTTGTCATAAACCCAACCCAAACCAGACACCACACCTCCTGTCTGACCTCACTCCCTCCTTTATCCAACTTTCCCTTTGATATCCCGCCTCTCTCCAACGTCTGACCCCATTCCGATGTCCAACATTCCTCCCTTTCCCCCACCCCTCAACATTTCCCCCAAGCAATGTAACCTGCTGATGATTGTATTGAAGGCTACATGGTATTTAAGGCACCTAGAAAATAGGATTGGGAGTTGTTTATTTGGCCTTTTGAGTCTAGAACTGGAGAATTAGAGGTGGCATGGCTAACTGAAACATACATTAATCTTGACGTGCATTATGTTTTTGTCTGCACAGACTAACAATTTATCATTTTTTTCTGAAAAAGTTGAATTTTCTTCTGTTTCAAAAATTTGTAATGTTATTTATTGAACAAAAAATAAAAATGTAAGTTAGACGTTTCATCAAAAATGGAATTTATAGCTGTTAGGAACATCATGCTGTCTTGCGGCTGAGACTTAAAGATCATGACCAATAACTTCCTGGCTCCTCAGAGTCAGATTTAGAGGATACCAAATCTGGGTATCCCTCATGGAAGTTCCTAGGTAAGCACTTACCCAATAATTGTCCAGAATTACTAACCTCCCTGTTCTTACATTGCTCTGGGAACCATCTGACAAAGCAATTGAAATCACTTCAAATGGTTCTGTTAGTGGTATGCTCAGAATTACTTTGAAAGAATTCGATGAAATAAGAACACTTCTAACTTCAGCATAACTCTTTTAAATATCAATGACAATCCCTCACACTCATGACCCACCCAATGGATGTCCCCACTAACCTCTCCCTTCAATAAGCACTCCACTCTCCATGGTATTGCTTATCCTGCACAGGATTCCCTATCACCCCTCTGGACTCAAGGCCCCTATGATCTGACCTGCACAACTGACCTCCATCTCAACTGACTGCATGTACCCACCAACCAAACCAGACACCACACCACCTGTCTGACCCCACTCCCTCCTTTATCCAACTTTCCCTTTGATATCCGATTCCCCTACCTCTCTCCAATGTCTGACTGCACTCCAATGTCCAATCCTCCCCAACATTTTCCCCATATAATGTAACCTGCTGATTATTGTATTGTTGGCTACATGATACTTAAGGTACCTAAAAAATAGAATTAGGAGTTGATTATTTGGTCTTTTGAGCCTAATCCATCATTCAATATGATCATGGCTGATCCCTTATCCCAATGGCCCTCTCTTCTCATATTCCTTGGTGTCTTTCAAGGCTAAAATACTATTTCTTTCTTAAGTATATTCAGTGAGTTGGTTTCCACAGCCTTCTGTGGTAGATAATTCCACAGGTTCATCATCCATTGAATCCTCTTCTCAGTTCTAAATTGCCCACCTCATATTCTGAAACTGTAACCACCCACAATAGAGGAAACCTTATGCCTGCATTCAGACTGTCCAAATAAAAGCAAATTTCCGTGGATGCTGGAATGTGAAACAAAAACAGAAAATGCTGAAAAATCTCAGTAGGTCTAACGGCATCTGTCAGAATTTTTTGTACATTTAGATGAGATCTCTCCTCATTGTTCTAAACTTCATTGATTAAAAGCCTAGTTGATCCAAATGCTGATCATACAATAGTTCTGCCATCCCAGGAATTAGTCTGATGAATAATCAACTACTTAAGAGCCCTAATTGGAGAAAAGGCAGGCATCTTGTCCAAAGCCTTGTCTGCTCCAGTGTAATATTGCTGAGAGGTTGGTACAGGTGGGAATCCAGCGGGAAGCCTAGCCATGATACTTAGCCACAATACCTCATCACACATCCACCCATCGCCTACAAACCTGTTGGGGAGAGTAAAATTCAGGCCTATGCAATACTTCCTTAGCAACTCATGGCACATAATTAAGTTTATTAAAGTCCTGAAATTAATGAACAGCATTTTATGTGAATTTTCTGAAACTATTACAACATTTAATTAGTGTCTAAATTGAAAACATTCAACCATGGTGGGTGGTATCACAATGAGCTCATGATCTCAGTGGAAAGTCGGATGGATATAAAATCCATTACAAGCAGTAATGACACACAAATTGAATGTCTAGCTCATAGTTTTTTTTTAAATGGAAGCTACTAGAGTGCCATAAATATATCTTTCATGTAAGTTACTGCACACCAGAGATTGTTTGGATACGGCAATCACGTGTGAATATAACTACGGTGGCTTTATTAGATCCTGCAATCACAAGATTATTTAAGAAGACGAGTTGTATTTTTAACGTTATTATTTTGGTCCTGCATTTTAAAAGAAAGTCTAATTTGATTTATTCTACTATAACTAAGAGATACAGATTCTAAAAGCTAGTACCAAGTTCTGTGAGACTGCTGCCACATTTGCGAAAATAATAAATATACTACACTGGGAATTGTTACACAAGATCTTCTGGTGGTAAATATATATGAACGTCCTTGATGTGAAATTTATTATGTGTATTAGAGGACCAGCATAATTTCAGCTATTTTCTTGATGGATTGGAAAATCACATGAAACGATGATTTCCTATCTCCAAATGTATCCAATGCTAAATAAAATGCTGGACCTGAAATTTAATCTCCTTTCATCAATATTTTAGTACCAAAAATGACAGAAACAAATTTCATGCTGAATTCAAATTGAAATGATGTGTGTTCAACATTTTCCTCATGTAATGTAATCTTCTGATTATTGTACCTTACTGTGAGCTGTTTGAGTTCATCTTGGTGAGCCTTAACCTACTATCAATGTATTGTCTTACACACTCAACATCTGCTGTAAGAGCAAGTATGAGTGGAAGCAATAATGGAATAGTTCTGCATGCAATCAAAACAGAAAGATTATTTCAGTATTTATATCCAATCTGTATTCCCACAGAAGGTTAAGACTCCAATAATTCCCAACAAGATCAATTAATAGATATTAGTTATTTTGACTAACAAACTCATTTACAATTCAGCATCTGATCATGAGATGGCTTTGAGGTTTTAGAGGGTTGAATTGGACACAACTCAAAAAATAGATGTCGGGATCATGCTGCATTTTTTTACTGGATTGTTGCATTCAGCTTGGGTTACCTGCACTATTCATTGACTGCACGCATTTTGAGGGTCCCAGTATCACAAGTGGCTGGGACTATTAAATAGGCAGCCTGCAATTCTTAAAGTGGGAGTGCATTACATTTATATCAGTGGTGGGAGTGATTTATAAACCAGATCTGTTTTGTGGAAGAATGATTAAATGTGAGGTTTTGTAGAAGCAGGAGAGAGCAATGAGGTGGCTCAAGTCACATGCTCAAGAGGTAGTGGGAACAAACAGTAGCGAGGTCATTGCCAGTAGTCTTGCTTACTTGGATACAGCACAGGGAAAAGCTTAATGATCTCACATGGGTTGTCAATGCAGAATAAAGTCACGATGTTTCTGTTCATTAGACAATGATATCTTTGAGGGGGCATCACATCAGATGAGATAACTAAAGGAGTCTGAAGGAGAAGGTCATAGAGCACTCTGTATAAAGAGAATAATGTTTCTTATCATGCAGTCTTGATTGTAAATAGTTGTAATAAATAGTATTCAGAAATACCCTAATACAGTCAATGTCTGAGTCACTCAGTGTAAGAGGAACTTTGTTCAGCTGCAAACTAGCATGAAGAATAGGACAATGATCTAAACCGTTAAATGGGTTATCTTCAAATGATATGTTCTATCAACTGTACCATCAGCCTTATCAACTGGTCAATTCATAACACTCCCACCGCACACCAATCAACATACTCTATCAAACACAACTCAATAACTCTGAAACTTTACCTCATGGTCACCCATTATGAGCCTAACATCCAGAACTCTCTGTTTCTATACTGGAAGCAATTCATCCATGACAGTCACATCACTCAAATGCATTGTGGGACATTCACTGGCACACTTTCTTCTTATTTGTATAAGAATGTGATGTATAACAGCAGCCAATAGCAACAAACTGAAGAAGGAGAACCACACTTGATGGTGACAGTGCTGTCTATCATGGAAAGTGATCATTGAGAATGTGGTCACTAGTGACACTGGAGTAATCAAAGAAGAACAAAGAACAAAACAGCACGGGAAACAGGCCCTTCGGCCCAACAAGCCCGTGCCGTCACCCCGATGTTCCCACCTCTACCCGTGATCCCTGTCCATGTTTATAGATGGACAGGGATCGCGGGTAGAGGTGGGAACATCGGGGTGATGGCGCGGGCTCGTTGGGCCGAATGGCCTGTTTCCCGTGCTGTTTTGTTCTTTGTTCTTTGTTCTTCTTTGATCACTCCAGTGTCACTAGTGACCACGTTCTCAATGATCACTCATGAAAGAATCAGGATATTTAAATCTTCTCCCTCATTTGACAATTTATTCTGTTTGGGAACCTACAAATATCATAAGCATATACTTCTCCCTTTCCCCTTTTTTTCTCAACCCAACATCTGAGATACCCAAGACCTGGAACCGGATAAGAGGCAGATAAGAGGCAAACATTAAAGAGACACCATTACAAGTTACACTTTACAAGTTGCACCTTCTGCTCAAACCCCTGATTCTGCACAGATTTCAGATGCCAGGTCAATGGAAGGATCTGCCATTGAGGTAAATCAGGCACACCTACACAGGAGGGAGAACAGATGAAAAGCTGACACAGTTACTCAATCACGAGTAATTCATTCCCTGGCTCTGCTGCAGAGGGCTCAGCTGAAGACTTTGAAGGCCAGACTAAAAGAGAAGGCTGATGGATATTCAAATTTCTGGTGCTCAGGAAAAATCGCTAGAACACCTATGCATAATACCAAGGAGATTGAACATGCATGGCACCATCATGAATGAGGGCTTTCTGCAGAGCTGGGAGACGAGCTTTTCCAACAAGGAATTGGTGGCTACTCTCACCAATGGAATGTTACCATGATGCAGCATCTGATGGCTAATGTCACAGCTTCCATTGCAACACAAGTAACTTTTATCAAAGTGCTAGAGTTGAAATTCTGACTGCTACGAACCCAACTGCGGATAGTGCTATTGAAATAGGCTTCCGAAGCCTTATGGCATTACATTAATGCTTCCCAAAGGATGACAAGGATACCTGAGATGACAAGCTAGAGGAATTATGTGTCTTAGTGCAGCACAAACACTCTGCACTCTCTGTTTGACAGCATTTGCGTTTTGACCATTGCTACTCAACCAAATATATTGCTGTTGCTTGTCAATCAGTCAGCTCAGACTGCTATAACTCAGGCAGAGATAGTACAGCCTGAAACTGTGCCTTCTTGACCCAAAGTTGCTCAGGGTCATTTTGAAAGGCCATCTGCAGTCTCCTTAGTTGGAGGTCGATAGCCTTCCATCACACAGACTGAAACTACGAGGGAAGAACTCCACACGATGTTGGGATAGGAAAAGGCACAGAGAAGATGCATGACAGAATGCATAAGGATGGTTCATGCATTTTTGTTTGCAGTACGTAATGACTGAATTTATGCATTTGGTTTGGAATGAGCATTCCCTGATAAATCTGTACTTTTGTCTTGACAGAAAGAGGACTATGTGATTATCACTGTTGCAGGAATGATAAGGGTTGAGGGAGTGTTAATGAATAGGGAGATGTGGTTGAGGTTATTAATATCAAAAAGTAATTATTTCATCATGTAAAGCCAGGGCAGTCTCTCCCTGATGCTCAACCTTCTGTTACACTTACTTCTCCTCTCTTGTTCCCTGCTCCTCTTTGTCTTCCTCTCCTTAATGTGCCTAATCCTCAAATTCCTCTCTGACTGGTAGTGGCAAAACTTCTTTTCACATAATGTTTAGACCGTGCAACATGCAGCAGTCCACCAAGGATGTTGACATTCTTTCAACTGTATGCTGTAGGGCTCCTCCAGAGCATCCAGACAGCAGAAGTGTTGCTTGAAAATGTCCAATAATATTCCAGGGGAGGCAGTGGCCTAGTGGTATTGTCACTGGGTGCGTAATCCAGAAAAACAGGGCAATGTCCTCCATTTTTCTCAGGTTGGAATCTCTCCACATCAAGTGGTGGAGTTTGAATTCAATAAAAAAAATCTGGAATTAAGAATCTATTGATGACCATGAAATCAATGTTAATTGTCAAAAACACCCATCTGGTTCATTAAGATTCTTTTATGGAAGGAAATTTGCCATCCTTACCCAGTCTGACCTACATATGACTTCAGAGCCACAGCAATGTTGTTGACTCTCAACTGCCCTCGGGCAACTCGGGATGGGCAATAAATGCTGGCGCTCAGTAGTTCCCACATTCCATGGACGAATATTTAAAAAAAATTGTTGTGACAGTGTAGCTCTCTTTGTAAGCCTGTTGTGCAGGTATGTATTGGTACCAGTTCAGTTATGGATGGGATCATGAGTGGATAACACTTGTCACCTAGTTACTGGCCTTTGACTTGTGATAATTTAAATACACTGAGGACTGCTGCAGAATGAAGGAATCATAATGACTTCCAGGATATAGGGCATTCACCTGCTTGGTACACTGCCTGCAGTCAGCTGAAAATAGAAGAAGTGGAATCCCTCTCGGTTTAGGAAAGTGGCAGAGTTCATGTGAGGTGGATGCAGGGTAATGTGTGTGCAGTCAATGGCACCATGCCCCATGAGGAAACTTGTGGTGCATGCAAACCCTCGCACTCACTCTGCTTGCTTGTCTCTGGCAAAAAGGGAAAAACAAAAGCTGTCTCTCCCTCTCTCTCTCTTTCTGTAGGCAGAGAGCTTCAGTGACCTGACTTATGCAACAATGTAGGGCAAACTGTGAACATTGCTTATATCTTCTGGAAGAATTCAGATGCATACAAGTCAAGAGCCATGATCACATACAATGCAAACTACTCTGAGGTTGCAGTTGTGATTGCAACAATTGACAAGTTTTACTCACGGCAACATTCATGAATCAAAGACATTTCAAGAGTTTATCACCAGAATTGTGATCACAGAGTTGCTCCCTGAAGATTGCAGACAGATAAGAAATAAAACAAAACTTGTATTTTTTTTAAAACAATCCATTTATAAGGCTGAAGTTCATGCTTCGCTGCTGACTTTATTGGTTGAGAGTTAACAATTGTCCCATGGGTTCCCGTAAATATTGCATGGACTATTGTACATTCTATTCATTTAGAAATGTTCACTAAACCCACAAAGCTCACTAAGATTCTCATTTTCAGTCTTCCACGTGGGATAAATATTAAGATAATGGGGATCTGAATTGCACTATTTTGTGTGTTGAATTGGTCTGAACTGAGATCTGGCATCAAATTTCTAATTAATATAAGTGCTTTTGTCTGAGAGCACACATTATTTTCTGCTGCTTGCAGGGCACTTCAAAACATATTTTGTATCAAGAAAATCATATACTTATCTGAAATGCGCAATTCTGGAATAAAATGTGCATCATTATTAACAATATTTGCATATATAACACATATCAAATTGAAATGTCCGGAAACACTTCACATAATGGATTACTTTTGAAGTTCAGTGATTGTGCTTGTGTGGCCAGCATTAATAGTATGAAATTATGATAATAATTGACCTTGTTCACACATATTTGTATAATCCTCAAAGTAGTATCTATAATAAAGATCTGGCTGGATGAAGCTCCCAGAATTTCAATCCCAAAAGGAAACTTTGTCCTTCAGGCATTGACTTTGATTGTCAGTGATGCAGATGAGAGTATATTATGACTATCTCCAGTGTCTTTCTGGTTTCCCTTATGTTACTTATTCCAGCCCCGGGTCCTGTTCAGTTTTGTCTCCTCTGATCATGACATATTTTGCCTTATACTGCTTTTCTGAGCTAATTGACTCTGTTTACATTTCGGTCTACTACACTAACTTGATATCCTTGAGCAATTTAATTCTGCACCCTTAATTTCGTACGCAGTTGACCTTCCTCTGTAGTAGCACACACTCATCCTGGTAATGATCCTATGTTAGTGCATCAATTGACATTAGTGCTGGTAGTCTCACCATCCTTTGCCTTGAGAAGGGATATCAGCTAACAATATCAGAATATCAAGATACCAGTCACCCTTGGCACAATTGCTGGGTCAAGTTAGAGCACTAGAATGCCTGCATGTGTAAGTAAGGCGCAGTGAAAGTAACCTTCATTTTCCTTCAAAAAATAAATTGTGTAAATTAGGAATATTAAGTGAAGTTAGATGAATATTATTTTATTTTCCAAAGAATAATAAAGTATGGAATAAATTACTAAGGATAACCTTTGAAGTGAATCATATCGATGAACATGAAACGAATAGACATGTTTCTGTACCGATCAATTTTGAAGATATGCTCATAAGAACAATTACAATCAATAAAGGAGGGATGGCTCCTTTCCTGTTCATAAAATCTCTTCTGTTTGAAGGATACAACACTCTTAGATTCCAAAATAAATGTGGACAGAGTTAAAGTCAGATAGGAGTAAACAATGGCAAAACCAAGATCACATCAGTACTCAGACCTAAATGTAATACAAAACACTTATTTTCTAATTGAACACTATTACAGTTTAAGAATGTTTTTTTTTTCTCTTGCAAGGATTAGGTGAAGAACTGTGTTAAGTCTGTTTTAAAACAAAATGGTTTTGCACAGGTTTAATAAACCACATCCTGCAATCACTGAAGCAGAGATTTACCACTTAATGAGTCAGATATTGCAGCAGTTTCCATAGGGACTGCAGACATTAAACAATTTGTTATCTCATCTCTGATGGCCTTAAAAACATCCGCACCTATTAAGATAAGGATAACGCTGTTCGCATGAGTTGCGCAGGAGGTGTCAGCAATGAATATACCATCGGGAAAAAGAACAGGTGAATTCATGGTTAGAAGGAAAATTTATTCTCTGTTACCCTTCACATATGGTGGGCGATATCTAGGGAGATAAATTAGAAAACACCTAAAAATTGGTGCAGAGATAGAATCTTGTGATGCAGTCACAGAGCCAGGTACCTGAATTCAACTCTGACCTTCGGTGACTGTGTGTAGTTTGCACATTCTCCTGTGTCCCTAGGTTTCCTCTGGCTGCTCCACTTTCCTCCCATAAGTGCAGGTTAGGTGGATTGGTCATGATAAGTTGCCACTTAACGTCCCAAGATTAGGAAGATTAGTGGAGTAAGTACACGGGGTTATGGGAATAGAGCCTAGGTAAATGCTCTGTTGGAGAGTTAGTTCAGAGTTGATGGACCAAATGGTCTCCTCCTGCACCATATATATGCTATGATTATATGACTATCCTATGCGTGTTCACTATAAAGCAGGGTACTTCATGATGCCTGTCTATTATGGTATTTGTGACCTATGATACTTTTGGCCTATAATCAGTGTTATCTGTTCGTTTATTGGCTACCATACATAAGCAAGGGCCCCAAAATCATAAAGTTGGAGCTCGAAGCTAGCCAGCACAGTTTAAAGTCTGCAGCCCTTAAAAAGAAGGTACATTGCAGCTGGAGCGGAAACAAATAACTGCACAGGAAATGAAGAATAGTACAACAAATTCTTGTGCCTAGAATCAGGATAGCTCTTCCTGAGCTGAATAAAATTCTCATTTTTTTCTAAATAACTATTTACAGTGTATTAAATTGTTCCTGGGCATGTTTCAAAGAGATAAGACAAAAGTTATAATAAATTTCATTTATGTGGTTTGGCATGAATTCTTCCAAGAACTAAAAGTATGCATTTGAAATGCTCCCATTTTGAAAACATTTGACAATACCAAAAAGTAGCATACTTGAGAAAGGTCCCTTAATATCATTATTCAATGCAATTCAAACCCATAATGATTTCACATTTTGAAATAAAACAACTGCAGTCAATTGTTTAAAGTGTTATTTTCACAGTGTAAACTGCGGTATGTTTTTCTGTTGAAATATCAGCTGTTGTCAGGCACCAGACCTAACAATAGAACTTTCCCTTTGAAACCTTCCACAATACTTTGTCCTTGTTGAAGTAACAGTTCACTGTGGTGTACATTCATACGTCCTGTTCAGATGAGAATCTCATTTATGGAAAGGAACGACTAGAAGCTGACACGTGTCAATTGTAATGACGAATCGATTTCACTGCGTTTTCAATAATCTTTGAGGTCAGAGTGAAACTTGAGTTTTGTCTTCTTGCTCTTCGTCTTACTTGGAAGACTGAATTAAGTTTCGGACAGTCCGTGCAAATTATGGGTGGGATCAATGATGATTTCTTATTGTGAATACTCCATGGTTCCTTGGGTTATACTAAAGATTAATCTCTGAAATGAATTACTAAATATTTGAAGCTACATGCTGATTTTTCGACTAAAAAAGGTGTAGAATATTGTCATAGGAATATAAGAACAGGAGTAGGCCAGCAAGCCAGTTCTTCCATCCAATATGAGCTTGACTGTACATCAAATTCAATGTCCTTTTCTCTGCACTATCACCATATCCCTTTATGTTATTGCCATTTAGAAGATCAGTCAGTCTTGACTTTGAATACACTCAGTGACTGAGCTTCTGCAGTCCTCTGAGGTCAAGAATTCCAAAGATTCACAACCCTCTGAGTGAAAAAAATAAATTCCTCATCTAGTTTCTAAGAGGCTTCCCCTTTGTTTTGAAATTGTGCTCCTGATTATGAACTCCCCAACAGGGGAAACATCGTGCTTACATTTACCCTGTTTATTTCTTCAAACCTTTTGTAGGTTTCACTGAGATGATTCTAGACACTGCAGGTTCAGTTTCCCCAATCTCTCTTGGTATGATAAAGAACATAAGAACTAAGAGCAGGAATAGGCCATTTGTCCCTCTGAGCATACTCCACTATTCAATAAGATCGTGGCTGATTTTTTTGTGGACACAGCTCCATTTTCCCACCCATTACCATAACCCTAAATTCAAAAATCGATTTGTCTTTTCCTTAAAAGCTTTCAACGAGGTAGCCTCAACTGCTTCACTGGGCAGGGAATTTCACAGATTCACAACCCCTAAGATGAAGGCATTCCTCCTCAACTCATCTTAAATCTGATCCCCCTTATTTTCAGGCTATAGTGTCTAGATCTGTTTCCACTCGCCAATGGATAACCCTCTCTCTTTTGTAATTTATATTTACTACTATCTGACCAACTCTGTGCATCTGTTCTTTCCATCAAAATGGATAGCCTCACCTTTTTTCCACATTATATTCCATCTGCAGTATTCTTGCTCACTCACAAAATCTGTCCAAATGCTCTTGAAGCCACTTTGCATCTTCCTCACAACACAGATTCCCACCTAGGGTTGTGTCATCTGTGAACATAGAAATATTGGGCCCAATGTGAGCAAATGTGAGGTTATCCACTTTGGTAGAAGTAATAGTAGGAGACATTATTATTTAAAGGATGAAAAGCTGCAGCATGCTACAGTGCAGAGGGACCTGGGAATGCTTCTGCACGATTCGCAGAAACCCAGTCTGCAGGGGCAGCAGGAGATCAAGAAGATGAATGGAATGTAGGCCTTTATAGCGAGGGTGATAGAATATAAAAGCAGGGATGTCTTGCTGCAACTGTACAAGATACTGATGAGGCTGCAACTGGAGTACTGTGTGCAGTTTTGGTCACCGCATTTGCAGAAGGATATGTTGGCCTTGGAGGGAGTGCAAAGAAGGTTCACTAGGCTGATATTGGAGATGAGGGGGTTAGCCTATGAAGGGAGATTGAATAGACTGCGTCTGTACTCGTTGGAGTTTGGAAGGCTGAGGGCGGATCTTATAGAGACGTATAAGATGATGAAGGGGTTAGATAGGCTAAAGATAGGGAGATTCTTCCCCTTAGAAATGATAGCAGGACTAGAGGGGGTGGCAGTTTAGATTGGAGTTGAGGAGGAACTTTTTCACTCAAAGGCTGGTGAATCTCTGGAATTCTCTGTCCGTTGAAGTGGTGGATGCTACCTTGCTGAATATATTTAATTCACGGGTAGACAGGTTTCTGATAGACTTGGGAATTAAGAGTTATGGGGAGAAAGCGGGAAAATGGAACTGATCCACTTCAGATCAGCCATGATTTTATTGAATGGTGGGGTAGACTTGAAGGGCCAGATGGCCTACTCCCGCTCCTATTTCTTATGTTCTTATGTTCAATTCTCCCATTCTGCACACACACATTTTAGTGCATTAGGTTGGGAGATGTGCATGTCAGCCACTTCACAGGATTCGCACATGCATTCCTGATGCATGCATGTCTCCCACAGCTGGAGAGTAGGCATAGTCAGGACCATGCTGAAAACTAATGGGAAGACAAGGTAAGTTATTTAAATCTAATTTAATCTATTTTTAATGTCATTATCGGGCCTTGGACTGAATTCTCTGGGCCCAATGGCATTTCTACCCTGCCAGGAGTATTTCATTCTGGCAGGGTTTAGAGTAACTCTCTACTTGTGGGAACTAGTAGAAGACCTTGCTGAGTGAAGGGAACAATTGGGGAGACTCTAGGGGTCAGACAGTGGGGTGGTGTTGCGGGTGAGCATGTGCAACCTGGAAATGCCAACCTGTGCCCTTTGGCACATCACAACGGGCAACGTGCCCATGTACAGAGGGCATCTTGGCACTGCCCACTGGGCATTGGGCAGAGCCAAGGATCCTATTGTGGGCAAGGCCTAGGGGGTGATCGATAGAGGGCAGAGCTTCCACTGTCACTTTGCAGACAGGATCGGGGCAGGTCTTGAGGGAGGCCAGTGTTCGGGGCAGGCTGGGAGAGGGGTTGTGTGCCTGGCATGATCTGTCTTTTGGGGGAAAGGGGATCTGCCTTCCATAGCCTTCCACTCCATTGGGTTCCCTAGAAGCAATGCCCCTGGTCCCATTGGCAGGCGGTACCTATGACCACAACCCCAACAACGCCAACCTGGTGATATTGCTCCTAATCTTAGTCCCATCGCACTCCCTCCCATCATTCCAACAAAGCTTTAGTCCATGAATAGATATGAAACATGAAAGAATTTCAGTCTGAATCCATTAAAAATAAACCAGACAGTTGCTGAAGCAGAGGTTATGAAGACAAGTTTTGCTCAGTACGTGATCAAACACAAGAAAGGAAACCAAAAGCAATGCAGTTGATGAAAATATTATTGGAGAGAAGAGCAACATTTCTTCAGCCAAGAATTGACAGTGAATTAAATACTAATACAAATGCAAAACACTGCAGATTCTGAAAAACTGAAAGAGAATAGTAAAGACTTGAAGCATTAAGCATAAAAAGGTAAGCACTTTTGAAATACCTTCTAACCCTCCTCAAGACCTTTGTTTCCAATTTGTGGTCACAGCTGGAGGCAGTTTCAAATCAGCTAAGTGATTTACATGTCCTCTTTTGTTAAAAAAAAATTGTGGTTCAGAACAATGAGGGTACTTGATTTGAATTCAAGCATGAAAGAAAAAGTAAATAAACACAGATGAATGCATGCCAAGTGAAAACCATTGAGCAGTCAATCAAATGGGAGTTCAAACAACTGGACTGAAATTGAAAGGAAAGAGGGGTTGAAAATATCTCAAAGATTCTCAGCTTTCAATGAAGGCTCAGTGGCTTGAAATAAATGCTGTATTAAAACAATGAGGCTGGGCAAACATCTATTGGGATGAGAAATGTCCCCTATTGACTGTTTTCTGGAGCCAGAGGACTTAGAATAGATCTTCTTGCACCTGCAGCTTTCTAGACAGAGAAAGGGGAATCCTGTTGCTGAATAGAGTACTCTGGTGATTTGGAATTAATCCAGACTTCCAAAGGGTTTGGAGATTAAAGGAACCAAGAAACTTCAAAGATTTTAGAGCACAGAGACAATAATAAATATTTTACCTCAGTGTCTGAATTCAACATCCTGAAACTGAACAATACTTTCCCACAGCTAGAAGGGGCAGAAAAGCCATGAGATCCCCATCATGGGGGAAGTGCAGGGGTTAGATTCTTGGGGGACCTTCCTTCTGTAAACAGGCAGCGATAGAAGAACACATAGACATTGGACATACCTCCTCGACATATCCTCCACCCTATTGTCCAATGTGTTTAGTCAGGATGTCAGTGCCAGAGTGCCAGGAAGCAGTGCATAATAAACATTATCAAGGGGCAGGACTGAAGGAAGGGACCTGAATGGGGTCTGAGAGGGAGAGATTTCTGAGAGAGGAGGGGAGCGGCTGACAAGGGAGGGGTGTAGAGGAGGATGGTGGCTGTGTGTGGGAGGGGTCATGTCAGGTCATCCTCATGCAAACCAGCTTTGAATTTTTCAGAGTGTGTGTGTGTGTGTGTGTGTGTGTGTGTGTGTGTGTGTGTGTGTGTGTGTGTGTGTGTGTGTGTGTGTGTGTGTGTGTGTGTGTGGGGTAGTGGCCCCTTATTTCAGTGGTCAAGGATGGGGAGATGGACCAGATACTTCCTGCACCAGTGGCAAACACTCCAATTTTCACACTGTCATGGATGCTTACTCCTGATTTTAGGAGAATCGCAGCCAAAACGTAAATATCTTTGACTTGCCACATTGTTGCAATGAAAGTAAACCTGAGGAATGTCACCCCATTGTTTGATTAGGCCCTGAAACCTTTTGCACTCACCAGTGGTTTCAAGTCATGACTTATGTGCTCTTTTGGCCAGAAGATTTCCAGTATCTAAATAGTTTTATTTTTTATGTTGTTCTGAAGTTGTTTGTTTTCTTCACAATAAGCTATCCTTTTCGTTCTTAAATCATCTTCAACTTTTGATTGTATGTATCCTAAACCAAGTCCAAATCATTATTTTTTCATTTAATTTGCAGAGCAATGATGCCAGCACTGGCCTCTGTTCATTCCTATTTTTATTACTTTAGACCAAAGACAGCTACTGAATCTCTCTTTTCTCTGCTTTAAATTATGCTGTGTGTATTCTACATGATATTCCTTTGTATTCAGGAATTCTGCAGTGTTACTTAAATACGGCACTGACTAATATTCCCAACAAGGGTCCCCTTGTCAAACCTTATCAAAAGGTTTACCTTTTGATAATCTATTCAAATAAGATGCACTGCAGTTCCTTTTCAATACACTATTATTACAAATGTTGTCATTTGGCTTGTTTCGAAACGCATTTCCAAATTACAGGAAGCTTGTTGTTAGAGCATATAGCTTTGTTGTCGACATTAATAAGTCGTCATCACAGCAGCTAGTCTGGCTGAAATAGACACTGTATCAGAGTCTTCAACACTTTTTTCTTTGGCAATAGCACTGGACATTCTGGGAGAGGAAAAGCTGCAATTTTTTTCTGAGCTGAAACTGTTCCTGCTGCAGAGCAGGCATTTTGTAACTAGATAAATCACTTAATCTAAAAATTGTCCGTGAGATATTCATAGGCAGGAATTTCCAAAACTTAAATAAGGCCAACTTCTTTTAATCTGATTTCCTTGTACATTACTTGTATCCTATTAATTGTACAATTAGCGTTATGAAAAAAAGTTTGCGCTTTTGGGATTTCAGCTCATTAAGAGCTGTTGAATGCTACACTTCAGTAGAAAAATAGTCATTTCCCTTTTCAAAAGGAACACTCAATTACCAAAGATATTCAATGAGAGATCTAGTCCCAGGTGCCACTGCTGTTGACTTCCCCCAATGTTTTCTTTGATACCCTGTCTAAATTTCTCATATGAATATTGCCTTTGTCCTCTCTTTGCCAAAAAAGTAATGATTCGCCAATACATTTGCGTAAACTGGTGAATAATTTGTTCAAACACACAAAGATATTTCATATAAATTAGTAAATAATCCTCATTCTCACGGGGAACTGCCTAACTAAAAACGATGAGCAGATAATTAGGCAATGTACTTGTAATTGCTGTAGCATATCTCCAGGGACATGTTCCTGAACATCTGTTTATAGCCATCAAATATAATCCATTGTAAATAACAAGCATATTGTGTCTCCAGAAATTCATACGGAGCGTATGGTTCAGATTTATATATTTGCAGACGCAGCAGACTTTGTTTGCTATTGCAGCAGCGCTGCTGATGGCAAAAGTAAAAAAATTATTGTGTTTTTAATCTGCTAATTTATCATTTAATTCCAAAGCAATGACCACTAAAGCTGAACAGAGTAAGCCTAATACAGTGCACTCCTATTAAATAAAAACTCCAGTACATGCCAATTTGATTTCATTAATCTTCTACTTTCTTGATGAGGTACCATGCCAGGTGTGATATTCAACAGGCACAGTTGTAGGATAAGGTAGAATTTAAATTGCTGCAATATTTTAAGAGGAAATGTTTTTCTCAATGATATCTATGTACGCATTCTCATTAGAAATGCAAATTAAAATCAAAGCATATTTCACATATTTGTAAAATGATGGCACCGAATGCAACTGCTAAGTTAAACAATAAGCTGTTATAAAATGCCAACTGTGGCATGTAGAATAAAGCTCTTTTCAATTATGCAAAGTCAAATTGTCTTTTGTTTTACTGAATTGAGGTATTTTATTTTCTAAACCCCTTTCCTCCCCAATTTCCTCCTCCTCTTTACAGGCATCACATTTTAAAAGCAAAAGACAGTCCTGCAACCTTCATGCTAACGCAAACAATTAGCAAAAGTATAATGGACTCAATTCTTGTTCACAAACTCTGGTGATAATGAATGTCCTTGGAGTAACATGATCCATAGCAGTCTATAAATTGGTGGAGCTTACTGTTGATGAGTGTCGTTTCCTGTTATCATCATTACCAGTCAGAGTTATCAGTCAATACTAAAGATTGTCCTTAAAAGAGCTGACAATACTTCCTGAAAAAATTGAGCTACGAAGTTGCCTAATCTGCATCAAAGCACATTGTCTGCCAAGGTTGTAAATAAGCAGCAAATACTTCCCAATTGAAACTTTGATGTGAACTTTAAAGGAATGCAACAACACGAAAACATGTCATAGAATCCCAATAGAGCAGAAGAAGGCCATTCGGCCCGTCAAGTCTGCACCAGCCACAATCGGACCCAGGCCCTATTCCCATAACCTCGAGTACTTACCCTGCTAATCCCCTGACATTAGTGTCAGTTTAGTACGACCAATCAACCGAATCCGCAGATTTTTTGGACAGTGGGAGGAAACCAAAGCACCCAAAGAAAACCCACGCAGACATGGGGAGAATGTGTAAACGCCAAGGCCAGAATTGATCCGGGTCCCTGTGAGGCAGCAGTGCTAACCACTGTGCTATCATCCCGCCCCAATGATACAATAGGTTAATCCAAATGTCATACAAGTTTAATCTGGAGAGCTAGTGCATGACAATCTTAATAAATCAGTTTCCACTTGTGGAATCATAGAATCCCTGCAATGCAGAAGGCCATTCGACCCATCAACATTCCCAGCCAGGCCCTATCACATAACCCTTGGTTTTTATCCTGGTAATACCTGTGACATACCTAAGGGGCATGGCCAATCAACATAACCTGCTCATCTTTGGGCTGTGGGAGGAAACTGGAGCACCCAGAAGAAACCCAAGCAGACATGGGGAGAACATGCAAAGTTCACATAGACAGTCACCCGAGGCTGGAACTGAATATGGTCCCTGGTGCTATGAGGTAGCAGTGCTAACCATTTGCCATGATGCTGCCCCATGCCACTCTTTGTTTCCACAAAAAATGTCATTTGTACTGTCACTCCATTAGCAGACTTTTTCCAGCTGTGATCAAGTAGCACCAGCAAGTGTAATAATGGCCTTCATGCACATAATTAATGGGAAACTCCAAACATGTGATTTGAAGGTGTTTGGAGTTAAGACCCAAAGTGAAAGTGGTGCCAGTATAAAATTCAGACATGTGAAAGCTATGCCTTGGTTCAGTGATGCTTCCTTGATTGCTGGTGATTGTGAGGGCCTACAGGAATGCTTTGTTGCCAAGCAATGGTATATGGAAACTCAATGTGTACACCGAGAAAGACGAAGAGAAGGTGAGCATGAACAGTTATGTTCATGAATACAATGTATGAAATAGTAAAATAATCTAAGCTGGATAAGAAAATTGACAACAATGTTACTTTCACCTGTATTCTGATCTACTTAAAGACCTAATCCCTTATTCAGCCTTCTCAAGCCTGCTCCATCATAATGCTCCTCACACAACTATCTCATGAGTGTATCCATTCAATTGTTCACTATCTGTACATCCACCACTGACGCTCATACAGCAGTGCCACATGTCTCCCTCATAGCTATAGTCAACAAATGTTCTACATCCGTTCAACACATTTCCTACCTCTTGCTGGAATCCCCCAACAAAAACATCATTCTGTGCATCTCTCCTGCAAATGGCAGTGGTGCTTTGGCAGAGGCTGTACTCTGATCCCTTAAGAAATAAACTTTTATGTGTTTATTCATACTGAGAAGAAGATGAGGGATTGGATAGAATTGAGTCCTGGCTAACAGGAAAAAAATATTTTCTTGCAGGACAGCTGTACAGAGTCCTAAATAAAAGGGTATGCATAGTTTTGGTTACTCTTCCATAGAGAGGGTACAAATAAGGTGACATTATAATTGGTAACTTTCAGAAAAGATGATCTATAAAGTTGCATGGTATGCAGAACAAAACACTGTTATACATTTGAGTAAAGGATGCTTTGCTAAATTTAGGATTAGTAAGTGTAGCCAGGAGGCAATTGATGCTTACACCAAGTGCAAGGCGTAGTAAATTGTCAATTCTCCAGCATTGCAATCCTTCATATTGTCCATGGGCTGAGAAGGTTGTCTTATGATGCTAAAAAAATTGGGCTTGTGTTCTGTGGAGTTTAGAATAATGAAAGGTGAGCTCATTGGAACCTCCAAAACTCTGAAGGGAATTACAGGATGGTTGCTGAGAAATTATTTTCATTGGTTGGGGAATCTGAAACAGGGGCACACATTCAGGATAAGGAGCTAATCATTTAGAACAGAGATAGGAGAATTACTTCACTTTAAGGAAAATTCATTTTCAAACAAGGCATAGTAAATTTGCAAGACTGGTGAATCAGACTGGTGAATCTAATGATCCTGCTAAGGAGAACAGCTAGACAATTGCTGCCCTGACTTGTGCCTTGTAGATGGTGGACAGATTTTGGGGAGTCAGGAGGTGAATTAATCAGCACAAAAATCCTACGTGCTCATGTGCCTAATGTAGTTAAGTCTACAGCACCGGTAACTGGTGGTGGATTCAGTGAAGGCAATGTCATTGAATATCAAGGGGCCATGGTATGACTCTGTTATTAGAGATGGTCATTTCCTGGTACTTGTATTGGGCGAATGTATCTTGCCACTTAGCAGTCCAAGTCTGCAATTTGTATAGTTCTTGTTGAATTGGGCAAACCTGCCTTTGAGAAATCAAGTTGTATACAATGTTTCTGTAAATTAGTTCATAATATTATGATTCTACTTTATTATAGAACATAGAACATAGAACATAGAACAATACAGCACAGAACAGGCCCTTCGGCCTTCGATGTTGTGCCGACCAAAATAAAAAGCAATGCCCCTCCTAACTAAACCATTCCCTTCTCATCCATATACTTATCAACTAAAATAAGCATAAGCATCATTGCTTATGCAATGATGCTTATAAGCATCATTGCTTATATGCATCATAAGCAATGATGCTTATAAGCATCATTGGAGCATCTGAACTCTACAATGATTGTTAAATAATGTAGCAATTAATATTTGTACCATTGCCCTCATATATCTACCTTTCACAAGCAATCTGCTCAAAATATGTTTTATTTATTCTCACAATATGAGCAACATTAGTAAGGCTACATTTATTGCTCATCTTGCATCACAACAAGTAATTGGTAATGAATGGTGTTCTTGAAGCTTTACAGTCTTTGTGATAATGGTAATCCCAGAATGCCATTGGGAGAGAATGTTGGGAATTTGATTTCATAAAAGAATAGTAATGTATGTCCATGTTGAATCAGTTCTGTGATTATATTATTCTGTGATTATATCAGTTCTTATATCTGTAAATATCAGATATCGTGATAAACCATAGCATTGCTCTTTTTGTATTTCTCAAAGGTGGTAAAACTGAACTCTGCCCAGTACCAGATCTAAGGCCCATCTTTCATTTCTCACCTTAGGCTATGACATCAATGATTGGTTGACTTCAACCTCAAGGAGTAGCAATGATCAAGACTGCTCTTATCCTTAAGAGACATCCAAACAAAAGAAAAATCCAGAATGGTCACTGGATACCAATCAGAAGCCTAACTCATTAATTATCTTTTTCATAAAACATTCCTCCGAGTGCAATTGCCAGCAGATTCCCACTCTGTAGCGACTTGCTTTCATCTGAAATCCAAAGCCCCTGTCTCGGCCTACCCCCTGACTCAGATACGTGAGACTGAAGCAGCAAAGCAGTTCAGGTGCTCCAGCAGCAAAGTGTAAAAGGAGCGCAGGGAAAGAGGACAAGCCATTTTTATACTGTGGGATGTCAGGTTGGAGGGTGAAGGGATGCAAGTGAAAGCCGTGTGGGACTCAGTCTCAGTCTTTATATTAGTTACTCTGAAGTTAGAAGTGTTTTTCTACCTTCTATCTGCTCAGGGGTGATTTTGAGTCTCTGGCTGTGTTAATGGCATTATGTGTGTCCAAAATTTGTACAGTAAGAAGTGTCACAACAGCAGGATAAAGTCCAACAGGTTTATTTGTTAGCATGAGCTTTCAGGGGACTGTCCCTTCATCAGGTCATCACTTTAACCTGGTGTTGTGAGACTACTTACTATGCCTACCCTGATCTAATGCCAGCAACTTCATACAAAACTTGGAGAGCAGGACTTGCACCAGGAATTTTGAATTCCAATCTTACTGTTGCCTCGCTGGTGGTCATTGGGTGCTGGCTCTAATTTCTGGTAGTGGGGGGAAATGATCTGATCATTGGGGGAAACAGCGGAGGAGAAGATGCCGATTGAGGGGAGTGGCTTGTATCAAAAAATGCCGACTTCAGTGGTCCTGAAGCCTCGGTGGTGGACAGGGGGGTAAATTTTCTTACGTTCTGATTGGGGTGCACTTTAAAGATTATGCCTTGATCTCTGCAGTCAGGTTTTACTGACATATTTAGGCCCCATCTCACTGCATGACAATGTGAAACATGGCAACTTGATCTTTTTTGGCAGGGTGTTGTCAGACAGAGAGAGAAAACTGATCAATTTCTTTTGAGAGAAACATGGCTGCTTTCTCACCAGAACCAACACTCTGCCATTTGCCATTTTTTGGCAAGACTCCCACTGTAAAACTGGCAGAACCATCCAAACTTATTAATTTAAATCACTTTGTCATATGTTGTCAGACCACCACAGTTGGCAAGGGGCAGTGTACCCTTCTGGGTAATTGCTGGCTAAATCTGATATGAAAATGTCCAACAGTGATTAACCAGCATGTATTTGGGGTACTTTTCCAAATGAGAGTCAGGAAGTTATGGCCAAGAAATTTGTGCAGTTAGCTCATTTGAAATCCGTTAGCTCCATTAAGCGGCTATCTAATCTGGAACCTCTGGTTTGCGTGTCTTAACTGCACATCATGTATTCAGCTAATGTACAGACAAATTGGAACATAATCCACTGAATAAATGTGATGAAAAGTGTAAAATGAAAAGACTTGTCAATATTCAGAGATAATAAAGACCACTGCCAAATCTTTTATTCACATTGTCATTATTGCCACAATTTAGTCTTACGAAAGATAAGATTACTTACAAATGGCTTATTATAAAAAAAACTGAAAATGTTCAGAGGCAATTACCACTTATAAAACATATTACACATTTATTTAGTTGCACTGTGTCAAAATCTTGGGGAAGGATTGCCAAAATTATGAAATGTAAGGTAAATTTAGTGATCTTGAAGTACACTTGAATGGGATGCAGATCAGAGAATCAGCACTTACGTTTCATACTCCAGATCAAGCAGTCTCTACTGGGAGTGTGCTGGGCTGAACTTATCCTATAATTCTTTAATTTCTGACAAGACATACTTGTCAAAAGAAAGTCCATCCCAAGGTAAGATGCACAAAATAAACTGGTTGCAAAATACTTCCGCAACCTATAATTGATGCCAAATTCTTTTCACACTGTTTCTCAAAGTATTAATTTTTATGTGTGTATAAATTTCTGAAGTTTTGACATGACCAGGTGATAAATAACTCACAGTAGAGATACTTATGCGATCTATTGGGTATTTACTCTTCAACATTTCTTCAGGTTTTGAAGGTTTTTACCGATCCTTAAAGTACCAGGGGGTCAAAGACTGTCCATTGAGGAAAATGTGAGCCTTAAGAAATTAGTTATTAATTGTAGTTCCTCATACCTGCAGTAAGAAAAATATAAAGGAATGGAGTTAGTAGCAATAGTGCACACATGTGCCAAAGCTCAGAGAGGGCTGCAGCAATTGGTGTGGTACACTCTTAGCATTCAGATTTTTCTGAATTGTTTATTATTCTGAAATAAATTGCACTTCATGCAATGTCAAAAGGAAACAATGCAAAACTATCCTCTCTGAGCTTGTCCCAAAGACTCCAGATTCACACTGTTCATCTCATATTGGGAAGTTGAAACCACTTCATAATAACACTAAGTGTGCTCAGAAGTGTCTCCCTCAGATTAAAGTTGGCTATGATGGACTGGGAAGCATTACTGAAAAAAAAGGACAGTAGACAGGCAATGGCATGTATTTAAAGTATGAACTCCAAAAGTTATTCTTACTTGGAGCAAGAGTGGAAAAGGAACTGTGGTCAAGTCATGGCTTATAAGAGAAATTAGAGATCATATTAGATTCAAAGAAGAAGGATACGAATTGGCAAGAAAAACACTGAATATGGGGACTGGAAGCAGTTTAACATTCAGCAAAGGCAGACCAAATTATTGATTAAGTAGGGGAAAATAGCATGTAAAAGTAAGCTAGAGGAAAACATAAAAACTGACTAAAAGTTTCTATAGATATGTAAAGAGAGAGAAAAAAAATTACAGAAACAAATGTAGGCCCCTTCCCTTGTCAGAAGCAGGAGAATTCATAACGGGGAACATATAAATAGCTGAGGAACTAAATTTGTAATTTATTCATGAATAATAACATTTGAGAAATATAAAAGTTTTAAAGGAACTGAAGGAAATCAGTATTAATAGAGAAAAAGTTTTGAGGAAGTTAATGGTATTGAAACTGAATAAATCTCTAGGGTTGATAATCTTCATCCCAGAGTATTTAAGGAAATTGGCCTGGAAATAATAGATCCGTTGGTGATCATTTTCCAAAATTCTTTGACTCTGGAATGGTTCCTATTAATTGGAAAGTAATTCATTTCAGCCTTTTATTCAAAAGGGAGGTAGAGGGAATATAGAGAATATAGATGAGTGAGCCTAACGTCAGTCATAGGAAAGTTGCTAAAGTCCATTATCAAGGATTTCATAGCACAGCATTTGGAAAGAAATGTCAACATGAATTTACGAAAGGGAAAACAGACTTGACAAATCTACTGGAATTCTTTGAAGATGTAACAAGTAGAGTTTGACCAGGGAAAACTGGTGGAGATTTTCAGAAGGCTTTCGACAAAGTCTCACATAGAAGACTACTATGAAGACCTAAAGCACATAGGATTGCAGGCAGTACCTTGAGATGAAAGGAAAGTTAGCTAGCAGATAGGAAGCAAATAGTTGGATAAATGCATCTTTATCCAATTGACAGGCAGTGGCTAGAGGGGGTACTGCAGAAATCTATGCTTGGACCCCAACTATTCACATTATACATCAATGATTTGGACAATGGAACTAAATATATTAACTCCAGATTTGTAGATGATACAAAGTTGGGTGACAGGATGAGCTGTAAGGAGGATGCAGAGAAGCTTCAGTGTGAATTGGGCAGACTGGGTGAGTGGGCATATGCATTGCAGGTGCACAATAATGTGAGGTTATCTGCTTTGGTAGCAATAGTAGGAAGGCAGATTATTTCTTGAATGAATGTAAACTTGGAAAGTGGATTCTCAGCATGAACTTGGGGTCATCTTGCATTATTCACTAAAAGTAAGTGTGCAGCTACAGCAGGCAATAAAGAAGGCAAATGATATGTTGGCCTTCATTGCAAACGGATTTGAGTTTAGGAATAGGGATGTTTTACTGCAGTTGTGTAGAGCATTGGTGATGCCTGGAGTATTGTGCGCAGTTTTGGTGTCCTTATCTGAGAAAGGATATTCTTGCAATAGGAGTGCAGTGAAGGTTTATCCGGCTGATTCTTGGGATGACAGAACTGTCATGTGAGGAGAGACTAAGGATTATATGCATTGAGAGAGAATCTCATAGAAACTTATAAAATTCTAAAAGGATCAGACAGGGCAGATTCAGAAAGAATATTCCCAATGTTGGTGGATTCCAAAACTAGGGGTTATTAGAACAAAGAACAAAGAACAAATGACACGGCATTGGGAGTATCATTTTGTTATGATTGCCTTACTACTGGAAGGATGTGGAGACTCTGGAGAGAGTGCAGAGGAGGTTTACCAGGATGCTGCCTGGTATAGAAGATCTGAGTTATGATGAGAGGTTAGGCAAACTGGGGCTATTTTCCTTAGAAAGGCATAGATTTAGAGGAGATCTAATAGAGGTATACAAGATTATGAGCGGTATAGATAGAGTAAACAGGGTTATGCTTTTTCCTAGGATGGACTCAAATAGCACGAAAGGTCACAGGTTTAGGGTGAGGAGGGTAAGGTATAATTTGTATGCTAGAGGGAGTTTTTTCACACAGAGGGTGGTGGGGGTATGGAACGCACTGCCAAATAAAGTGGTGGAGGCAGGCACTCTGGAGTTATTTAGGAGATACTTAGATGGGCACATGAACAGAATGGGAATGTAGGGATATAGAAAACTGATTTAAAATAGGGATCATGAGCCTGGGGAGTCCCTGGGAAGTGCGTAAATAGTCGATGATATAGGGGTTATTGTTTGAGGATAAGGGGTAAGCCTTTTAGAACTGAGGTGAGGAGAAATTTCTTCAGCCAAAACGGTGAATTGGTGGAATTCACTATCACAGAAAGTAATTGGGGCTAAAGTTTTGCGTGATTTTAAGAAGAAATGTGGCATAGACTTTGGGGCTAAAGGGATATAAGGGGATCATGGGATCAGACTATTGGATTTGATGATCAGCTACAATCATAATAAATAATGGAGCAGACTCGATGGGCTGAATGGTCTACTCCGACTTCTATTTTCTATGTGTGTTTCTACATATCATTGCGAATATTTTAATAAACAGAAAGACAATTTACTCTGCAGACAAAGTTACTCTTCAATCCTCTTTTCTCTGCCAAGCATTTACTGTACATTGCACAGGGGTACCATGCATTATACAGTAAGTTTTGTGTTGTATTGTGATGACAGTTATGAGTCTTGCAAATTGTTCACAACCTCAAATTGTTACTTGTGAAGGAAATGGTTGTGGTATTCTATTTCTGATATTTGGGTCATGTGAAAAAGTTCTTTTTCGTTCTAGCATTTTTATTTGCATCTTTCCATCAACCATTTTATCATTCTGGCCCTTGTGTTTTTCTATTAGTGTAACCATTTCAGCAGTCTTGTTCTGATGTATAATCTCAGTTTCCTTCCCTGCCTGAATTGCTGCTTTGTCTATCTCTCTCTAGCACAGGGTGGTTTAATTTTTTCAATTTCTTCCTTTCATCTTCTGCATCTCCTCTCCCTGTAATTTTGCATTCAGCCTCTGCCACTTGCAGTTTAGTCTGAGCTAGTTCCATCTTCTGTACAACCTTTTTTTTCCCTTTACCTTTGATATTCATCTAAAGTCCCTTTAGATTAACTTACAATTTTAACTGGCTCCTCTTTGTTACGCGTTCTCTGCAGCAATTTCAGTCTTCAACCTGTTCCTGAATTTGTTCCAAACTCAGCTTTATTTCCCAACTGTTGCTTTACCCAATCTCTCATGCGTGATTTGGTTATTTCCAACAATTTAGTTGTTATGGTTGATTTCAGATTCTCGTTCTCAGTATGTGCTAGTTTTACTCTTAGCCCATTCCTTTGCTTTCGCAATTAATTCAGTTTATCAATTTCTGAGTTCTTTCAAAGTGAACTCAAAAGTCTCTTTTGAAACATTACATCATGATCTCTCCCTACTCATGCTCTGCATCTCTGCTAAGAATTTCTATATTCTTTCTGCTATAGTTGCAACAAACTTTACTTCTATGTTCAACATTTCTACCTTCTTGTTATTTTAATAGCCACTTCTGCCAGAATTTTACTGCCTTGCTTGCTCGAGGCTCGTAAGATCCCACCTGAGGCCAATGGATAATGCCTTTCTGCATGCCCGTAAAATTCCGGCCTTCTCCTGAATTGCTAACTTGTCCAACAGTTGTGTTCCCTCTTTGAGTTTGTCCATTGCTGTGTCCTGCACAGTATACTTAAACACTGAACAGCTCCTGCCTCCATGCAGAATGGTGTGGAGATGCCGGCATTGGGCTGGGTAAACATGGTAAGAATACCAGGTTAAAGTCCAACAGGTTTATTTGGTAACACAATCCACAAGCTTCTGGAACACTGGTCCTTCATTGGGTAAGTGGGAGATTTGATCACAAAGAGGGCATATAAAGCCACAAATTCAATAATGATTGAAATGCGAATTTTTACAGCTAATCAATTTTTAAAGGTACAGACAATGCAAGTGGACAGAGCATTAAGCACAGGCTAAAGAGATGTGTGTTGTCTCCAGACAGAACAATTAGTGAGATTTTGCAAGGTCAGGCAAGTCATGGGGATTACAGATAGAGTGACATGAACCCAAGATCCTGTTTGAGACCATCCTCATGCATGCGGAACTTGGCTATCAGTCTCTGTTCAGCGACTCTGCTTTGTCGTGTGTCATGAAGGCCATCTTGCAGAATGCTTACCCGAAGATCAGAGGTTGAAAGCCCGTGACCTCTGAAGTATTCCTTAACAGGAAAAGAACAGTCCTGCCTGGTGATTGTTGAGCGGTGTTCATTCATCCTCGTTGTTGTAGCATCTGCATGGTCTCCCCAATGTGCCATGCCTCGGGACATCCTTTCTTGCAGCATATCAAGTAGACAACATTGTCTGAGTTGTAGGAGTATGTACTGTGTATCTGGTAGAGGGTGTTTGGAGCAGCACTCTGAAAGCTAGTGGTGTTTGCTACTAAATAAATCTGTTGGACTTTAACCTGGTGGTGTGAGATTTCTTACTCTATGCAGAATGCCAATTTCTTCAGCTCATTGCTGTATTTCACGCAGCTAGTAGTTTGATCATTCAGTTGTATCTTAAATAGAATTCTCAATATAACTGGCAAATGATATCTTTACTTCAACAGTACAGTGAGTCTTGTAGTAGATGATACAGGATGTCCTACATGAGTGCCATGAGGATGCATTTCATTGTGACACTAGCAGTTCTTTCATCTATCACAAAGTGATAGCATCCATTGCAATAGGAGTTTTTTGGTTCATTGCGCATTCCATGATATGATCTCCATTGTTGAGTTCTGCTTGTGCTTTATCTCTTCACCACCTTTTTTATCTTTTACACATCTTCATGTTCTAAGTCCAGTTCCTTCACTGTTTGCTGATGAATATTGCACTGTTTCTTACTGGCCCTAATGATTTCCAAGCTACTTTCACATTTTTAGCTTTGGTATAGCTGGGTCACTTCTCATAGGAATCATAGAAACCCTACAGTGCAGAAAGAGGCCATTTGGCCCATCAAGTCTGTGCTGAACACAATCCCACCCAGACCCTACACCCATATCCCGACATATTTACCCTCTAATCTCGCTAACCTATGCATCTCAGGACTCTAACATGCAATTTTAGCATGGCAATCAACCTAATCCACACATCTTTGGACTGTGGGAGGAAACTGAAGCACCAGGAGGAAACTCCGCAGATGCGAGGAGAATCTACAAACTCCAAAAAGACAGTGACCCACGCTGGGAATCGAAACCAGAACCATGGAGCTGTGAAGCAGCCGTGCTAACCATGTGCCACCGGGCCACCCATTCTTGTTTAGATTAATGTCACAAACTTTTACTTCTTTGTGATTTGCTGTAGATCTAGCATAGTATATCTAATTATTTTCTCTTCATTCTTACTTGAGGCAGTCATTTCCTCTGCTGAAGTCTTGTATTGTTTTATGGATCCTCTTTTTATATTTGCCCTCTATTGGGGTGTTCTCTGATTTTTCTATATCTTATTCTTCCTTATGATTGTTGCAATAAATGTTGTATAACTTTAAGTGCACTACTGCTTTAAGACTGTCAAAGCTTTTTAAATTAAAAGCAAGATACTGCAGATGTTGGAATCTTAAATGAAATCAGAAAAAGCTGGAAAATCTCAGCCAGCCTAATGGCACCTGTGGGGAGAGAATCGAGTAAGAAGTCTCACAATACCAGGTTAAAATCCAACAGGTTTATTTGGTAGCAAATGCCACTAGCTTTCAGAGCACTGCTCCTTCATCAGGTGAGTGAGTTTGTGATCAGGTGATCACAAACAAGGCATGTAAAGGCACACGCACAGTTTACAGAATACTGATTAAAATGTGAGTCTTTACAGCTATTCAAGTCTTAAAGGTGAAGACAATGTAAGTGGAGATAGCATTATGCACAGGTTAAAGAGATGTGTATTGTCTCCAGACAAGACAGTAAGTGAGATTTTGCAAACCCTGCTAAGACACGGGGGTTACGGACAGTGTGACATGAACCCAGGATCCCGGCTAAGGCCATCCTCGTGTGCGGAACTTGGCTATCGGTCTCTGCTCAGCGACTCTGCACTGTTGTGTGTCATGTGTATGAATGTTTACCTGAAGATCAGAAGCTGAAAGCTACCAAATAAACCTGTTGAACTTTAAGCTGGTGTTGTGAGACTTCTTACTGTGCTTAACCCAGTCCAACGCTGGCATCTTCCTTTCGCGAGAGAATCAAGCCAACCTTTCAAGTCTAGATGATCTTTTGTCAAAGTTTTTTTTTAAAACTGACAACAGATGCCATTGCTGTCAATGTCTGTGTTTTCCTGCACTTTTGGGGTTTGGTGGGAATTTACATTTCCTCCATTCTTAGGTCCTTTTTAACTATTGAACTTCTTTTTTCACTTGGTGGAAGACTTGTACCTCAACCTCTGCAGTTTAGCATTTTTTTTTGTTCTGGTTGCTTGGGAAGTCCGTTTCTCCAGCCCAGTTCTAACATCAATCTTGTTTCTTGCGGCCTTGATCGGAGCACCAACCATACCAAGCTGTGACACATCAAAAAAGGATTCTTTCTTGCAGTGCATCTGTAAAATTTGGTGAGAGACATAATGAATATGCCAGATTTCCTCAGCATCAGAGAGGTCAGTCACTCGGGGTAGAAATTTAGTGATTGATGGAAGGATTGGAGGGGAGCTGAGGAGTACTTTTTTCACCGAGATGGTTGTAGGGGTCTGGAACACAATACCGAAAAGGTTCGTTGAGACAGAAACTCTCAATTCATTTAAAAGGTAGCTGGATATTCACCTCAAATGCTATAACCCATAGAGCTATGGACTGAAAGTTAGAAAAATTAGTTTGGGTGCCTCATCCTACAGTCAGTGCAGCTAGGCTGGTCTAAGTGGCCTCTTTCTGTGCTCCAAAATGTCTATGATTCTATGATGCTAATTGTACTTAAAAACATAAAATAGTTTTGCAATAGGGCTTTTTCCTATTAAGCGTATTATGGGATAAAATATAGCAAAGTTATTGTGAATGTTTAATCTCTGTAACTCTTGATAGCTGTACTGAATTATCATAGTTATCTACAAACACACAAGAAAAGGATTCTATATGATCTGTACAGGAGGAACAGAAGTATTTCTGCAGTGTTATATGTGATGGCCTTTGGGAAAGACAAGATAATTCTTCTCAAATTCCCTGGTTTGCTGGACTGTATTGAGTTCAGGACCATAAAATTGCCTTTTCCTGCAAATGTCAAACAGACCCATAAAATTACTTCTTGGATGATGGATATTGTCTCTGTAGAACTGGAGATGCCAATAGTAAAAAGCTGTAAGTATTTTGTTTTGAAGGGTTTCATTCTTTCACTGACTTTCCCAGTCAGCTGTCAGTTACTTAAAATGTAATATATATTTAACTGCATTACTGAGGAAAAGGATGGAACATTTAAAAGTTAATGCGGAACTCCTATGCTAAACAAGTATAAGCTAACACTTTGGGTTTGAGCTTCTCAGCATTGATGCAGAAAATTGTTTATTTCATGCATTGTCTACTTTTTCATTCTTCCTGCACCAACCCAGCCTTGTATTAAAGCTAAGTTAACCATTTTCCAGAGGAAACGTAATGAAAGTCAATTGTCCTGAATTTCCTTCAAAGGGTCATCCAGACTCAAAATGTTGACTCCGTTCTCTCTCCACAGATGCTGTCAGGCCTGCTGAGATTTTCCAGCGTTTTCTGTTTTTGTTTCAGATTCCAGCAGTGGCAGTAATTTGCTTTATCCAATTTCTGTGTTTTTTCGCTGCCGTCACAGTATGGACCCACAGGTGAATGGGGCAGAACCCAGCTTTGCCTGAGTCTTTGCCTTTGTTTCCAGTTTTTTAGAGGGGAGGTGGGGAAACATGTCCCTTGGATGGCATTGTGGCGCAGTGGTTAGCACTGCTGCTTCACAGCTCCAGAGATTTGGGTTCGATTCCCGGCTTGCGTCACTGTCTGTGTGGAGTTTGCACATTCTCCTCGTGTTCTCATGGGTTTCCTCTGGGTGCTCTGGTTTCCTCCCACAAGTCCACAGATGTGCGGGTTAGATTGACTGGCCATGATAAAATTGCCTTAGTGTCCTGAGATGTTAGTTAGAGGGAGTATTGGGTAAATATGTAGAGATATGGGAATAGAGCCTGGGTGGGATTGTGGTCGGCACTGACTCGATGGGCCGAAGGTTTTCTTTCTGTACTGTAGGGTTTCTATGATTTCTTTGATGTAACCTTTCTGTCTGTCACAAGCATGGTTCCTTAAATCAGAAACTGTGGAAAGGGAATTCTCAAATCAGGAATTTCCTCTGCATTATGCTGGTGCATAGCATACCAACAGCATTTATGGGATCCACTTGGAGTATAAAAATATCTAAAATTGCAGAAGTAAGCACCAAATCAGTCTAAGATGCTGAATGTCATCATGATTTTCTTTCTCACAGATGCTCCTTGTGCTCATGTCCTTGTGAAAATGCTGTCTAGTGCAGTTAGCACCCAGAACTATACATGTGTACAATAGAAAGCATTTTGGAAACAACTGATGCACTGGGAAGTCAAAACTAAGGAGTGTAATGACATGACCATTACTTCCAGCAATTAGAACTAAGGGACATATTTCCCAGATTAGGGATAAGGGAATTAATACAGAGAGCAGGGTAAAGCTTTTTTACAGTTAGATCTGAGACTGTGTTAGGTATTGCCAAAGTTGGTGATTGAAACAGGGAACATGTCAACATTTGACAAAAGATAGATGATTGAAGAAAGGGGGAAAATAAAAGCATTTTCTGCCTTTAAAATAATTCAGGTACATACACGTTCTTTAAAACAGTTGCTAAACTAATTTCCAAAATATAACCTCATTCGATACCAGGTTTTTACTGAAACCAAAAGAATGTAAGTGATTAAAAATTAGGACATTACTTGTGTATTAAAATATATTTATTGATAACGAGTAAAATGTCCGAAGCAAATCTAAAATATTAGTCGTTTTCTGTGCGCCGTTGGTAGGGAACATGTTTGATTGACATTGTGCTCTAATCTTATAAAGTTTAATCATTGAATAAAGCTTTCATGATATGGCATTATTTCAAAGGAATGTTCTGAGCAGCATAATACACTTCTCTCCCTTGCTCAGCGAGTCTGAAAAGCTGACATCCCTTTGAAAATAATAGCACCCCGCACATATCTGTAATTAAAAATGCCTCCAAAAATAGCCTTTACAAATGGTAATGACAAATCTAAACCATGAGCTAAATGCAATTGTTCACCTTATTCAATTTTTTAAAATTCAAGAATTCATAATAATTCATTGTGAAGCCCGAACTATGCATGGAAAAAAATATTGTTTATTAACTAGCTTGGGAAGTAAGAAGACAAGCCCAAGTTGTTTCTGCACATACCCACACTTATTTCTATATTCCAACACTCAACACTGAGTACTGAAGGCGAAGAACAATCTATTTGATTAGACACAACATTTCATACCTATAGCTTGTAGCATTAATATAGAATTTCTGACATCCACATAATTGAACATATTCTGATTGGTTCAGGTCCAGAAAAGATAAAATAGCAGCAGATGTAAAGTTGCTTCTCAAATGGTCACTACAAAACTAGCATCACTAGATATAATTTTGAGGAGAAATGAATGATTGGCATAGTAAAAATCCTAGCAAATGTAGGACCAAAATTACCCCGTTGTTTGGCTATTGGCACGTAATGTTTAAATTTGTTAATGGCATACGAACATCACTGAGAAGACCAGCATTTAATTCACATCCTAAACTGCCCTTGAGAAAGTGATAGTGAGTGACTTCCTTGAAAGCCTGCAGTCCATGAGGTGTAGGTACACACATTGTTCTGAGGGAGTGAGTTCTGGGATTTTTCAGTAGCAGCATTGAAAGAATGATAATCTATTTCTTGTTCGGGATAGTGTGTGACTTGAAGGAAATTTGCAGATGGTGATATTCCTATGTGTTTAACTGCCCTCGTCCTTCAAGGTTGCTGGTTTGGAAGATGCTGTCGAAGTTAGTGGTTGGGATGCCAATCAAGTAAGCTGTTTTGCCCCGGCTGATGTCAAGCTTCTTGAGTATTGTTTGAACTGCACTCACCCAGGCAAGAGGAGAATTTCCCATCACACTGTTGATTTGTGCCTTGTAGAATGTGGAGATGCTTTAGGGAATCAGGAGGTAGGATACTTGCTGCAGAATTCCCAGCCTCTGACCTGCTCTCGTAGCCATATTATTTACATGGCAGTTCCATCTGACTTTATGATGATTGGTAAATCCCAGTGTTGATGGTGGGAGGGATTCAGCAATAGTGATGCCATTGGGTGTCAGAGAGAAGTAATTAGATTGTCTCTTTTGGGACAGAAAATATGTTGTTTGGCACTGGTGTTATATAACTAATTAACAAATTATCAGCCAAACCTGAATATTGTCCAGATATTGTTCCATTTGAGCATGACAGCTTCAGAGTCATAAATTGGATTGAACACTCCGTAGTCAATAATATCAGTTAGTACTGATTTTTTTTGTCTAAAAGGCCAGCAAATAACTAGTTAAGGAGTTTTTATTTTTGGGTGATAAGTCATTCAAACACCTACAAATTAATGACAATAGCAAACTCCATCAAGGTGTAGGGAGAAGACATCAAGGAGTTATTAAATTTGCTGAAGGCAAAATAATTTCACACATTTGATGAACACCTCACTGTCAGCAGTAGCTGCTAATAATTTGCCAAATTGCTCTCAGCAGTGAAGCCGAACGCAAGTTACAAGCTGTCAGACATTTTTGCTGGTTGCAAAACTTACATTTCATTTCAAATAGCCTCACTTCTGGACAAAATAATAGCACATTGGATTTACTTAGTTCAACTTAATAGGTTAAAACATACTGCTGAACTGGAACAGCGACTTGCATATAAGTGGATCTAGAAAAGAAGCTTCAGCCAAGAATCACTCCTGTTCAAAGAGGTTATGTTTTATCCCTATTGGCTTATGTCACAAAAAGATTTGTTTTACTGGTCTGGGAAGCTCCTGCCTGTATATCAATGAATAAATATTGCACCAATACATCTGATTAATGACAGCTAAAAACAAAAATTGCTCAGATTATATGCTTCTGGGTTGCTGATTTATATTTGTTATGTCATAGCATGATGTATTAGGCTCAAAATTTTATTTTTGAGCCATGTCCTGATATCTGGGCTTCTTATTGGTTGCCACATTTTGCTAGGGATTTTTCAAATGACCAAATCACAAAGGAACAAGAGAATGACATGTATAGGAATCCAATACAGGGAACACCACTGATGTCAGCGTAAATCATGCTGTAATTTGCTGGGGAAAAACAATGGCAAGATATTGCAGAGAAGATCAATGTCATAGAACATAAAAACATTATATATTTCTACACTATTTGCAACATTAACAGCAGAACCTACAAGAATGGCTTCAATGTGTGATTGACAAGTTTTTCTTGTATGTGGGGAAGTTTTGAGGCAGTGAAATTTTAAAGCCAAAGAAGATGTAAGAGAGACTGGAACAAATACCTGGATTGAGTTAACAAGAAAAAGAGATTGTATTTATTTAACATCTTTCAGGAGGGCAATCCAAAGTGCTGAATTCACAAAAAAACTGGCGTAAATCAGGATCGTTTTTTAGTGGGAATTCATACTTAAATTTCTGACACTCTCTGCAATGCAGAGATCACAATTGTGACCATCATTAAAAGCTTGGGGGACAGCGTCTATTTATGTCAAAGCCTGACAGTTCCAGGCCTCGGTGCATGTGCAGTGGATCCAAACTGTCAGCCTGCACTTTGTTGGCCAGCTTGATTGCTGGCCAGCCTGGGACCCTCACAGAGTTACCCCTCCACCCCCACCATGGCTCGATCATGGCCCTTTTATGCATTCACAGGCCAACCCCAACACCCCCACCCTTCCTGGAGTGCTCCGATTTCCAGCCCCTCCTCTCACCTTTCAGCAGTGACAATTCCACCACCCTCCCCTCCCCACCATCACCACTGGAGGTGGATCCAGCATCAGGAGGCAGAACTGCACAGTCTGCAGACCCTGCCAACAGGAGGCAGACCACTCTCCATAATCCACCCCAATCGTTGACCTCCCTCTGACTAATCCCAAAGCAGCCTCGCAGCAGGACACCCCCCCCCCCCCCCCCACCCCACCAATCACATCCTAGGCCATCCCCCTGCACTGCCTGATGCTCTGTGGGCAGGGCCAATGTGCCCCTTGGTATGGGCACTTTGCCCCTTGGGTGGGAGATGTTAGTGGACCTGAAGACTTCAGACCCTGACCTAACAATGACATTTAAATAAGATTAGAATAACTTACCTGCTGGTCCCGACCACGCCAGATATCTAGCAGTCGGAGATGCACACATGTTAGGAACACGTGTGATTCCTGCGAACTCCCCCCAAATTAGCGCATCAGGATGGGAGAATCACCCCCTATGTTTCTACAACAGGCCATGTTGGACATTGCTGAGGCTGTACTTGGACAAAAAGCACACATCAGTGTACATTTTCCCTCACAACCAGTGAGGACCGGCAGGTGGGCGTGCTGTTAGTTGTTGTCGCAATTATGAGGCAGATGGTACTAATGCCAAGGGATTGGTAAGCAAGCCATTATAAGCACAGGAATTAGTGTATCCTTCCACACAAAGCTAACTGGGAGATCACCCAGTGATCCTACCACACTGCTGAGGACCTTCCACTGTTGCAGGTAAATTGCCAATGCAAGCAGCAGGAGAAGCTCAAATTGTGATATGAGAAGCCAAATTGTCTGCCATCTGTCCCAGTTGGAAAAATGGCATTATGGCGGAAAGGCATCAGGCACTGTACAACCTTACATCATTTTGCCAGCCTTCCTGCCTCCATCCCAATCCTCAAAAACCCTCTGCCTACGTTTTCCCTATCAGCCATAGTATTCAGTTATATTAGCACTGGTGATCAAAAAATACCCCAGTGACTAAGGGTGTTCAAAAACATGATGGAAATTGTGGAAATTTTAACTAATAATTTGAGTGTGACCTTTAACCTGAACCTGGACTTGTCAAACCTGAGTTTGATATTGTCATTGGATGCGAAAAATGAAAAATACTTTATTAATCCAAAACCAAGGTTTTATACTTTAAATACTAAAATTATCTCCATGCTAACAATCTTAATATAGCTTGCAATTCTTGTAATTGTAACCGTTACTGCTCAAAGTTTTTGCTCCATCCCACACGCTACTGATATCCACTGTCTAGCGTATATTTCAGTTCCTTAATTCAATTACAATAAGTAACCCACAGATTGTGTGGCCAGTTGCATCACGCTTGTTTATCCAGGATTTCGTGTTCTATATCAGGAATGCGGCACGGTGACACGGTAGCTAGCAGAGTAGCCTCTCAGTGCCAAGGATCTGAGTTTAACTCCAGCCTCAGGTGACTATCTGCATGGCATTTGCAAGACGTCCTTGTGTCTACTTGGTTTCCTGCAGGTGCTCCGCTTTCCTTCCACACTCAAAAGATCTGTTAGGTTGATTTGCCATGATAAATTGCCCCTTAGCGTCCAGGGGATTAGTAGAATAAATGCCTAGGATTACAGGGTTAGGGCCTGGGTGGAATTATTGTTAGTGCAGGCTCAATGGGCAAAATGGTCCCCTTCTACATTGCAGAGAGTCTATGATTGCTTTTGTGTTTTTCCTGACATAGTTGTAATGAAACAGAGATGATATTATGAGTTTATGTTGAGCAGTTTCTTCAGTTTAAATCTTGAAAGTTTGATTAAAACTTTACCAGCACTTCATGATAGACCCATATGCTGAATAAAACAAAATTTTATGAAAATAGACTGCATGCTTATCAACCAGTCAATTTGTCCTGCAGGCACGTACCTCAGCGATCCAGACCCAATTATTGAAATAAGCTGAATATTATGACTCGGTTTGGCATAAACTCAAGCTCACATTGTAAAGTTATTCTGCATGATCGTCAGTGAAAGAGCTTGCTATATTTCAGCACGTAACAGAAAACCAATCAGAATGAAATAATGAACCTTTAAAGACACACCCTGATTTGTAATAGTTTAACATTATAGCCAAATTAATAAGCTGCAGTGGAATGCATTGAAAAGTGGATCTGAATTGAGTTTAATTGGCATTAATATGAACACCTAAATTTAGCCCAATTTAGAGCATTTCATCTTTGAGTTGACTCAGTTCTTTAAATAAAATGGTGGCGCATATGAGTAATGAACCAAAACCTCTCTTAGCTGCGTGCATTTATATGCTGTCCATCATGCTGATAGTTATGCAAAGAGAAGTTAATATTCCTCTGCATGAACACTGCTATTTTTACTTGCCCCAGGTTCCCAGTGCTTCATCATTTTTGCAGTCACCGCAAATCATTCTTCTCTTCTATGTCCTGTTCAGTATCCACAATTTTCATTTGTAATGCTTTTTGATGTAAAACAGTGATTAACTGAGTTGTTGCCATGACTCATGATTGCATGTGGAGTTGAACGACAAAAGTTATGATGTTTTAGCCTTGTGAAGATAATAGTTGATGGTCAGATAGAAGAGTGAAGGCCAGTATTTTCCACTATGGTGGAATTCAGCCTAAAATTGGTGGGGAGGGCGCAGTTTCTGCCTTTCATTTGTCTTCCTGAACCCAGATAATTTTCCCAGGTTTGTGTTTTCACAAACGCAAACCTGGGAAACATTGGCCAAAATCTTCGTTCGTGGCTGGAATTTTTCTAATGCCACTGAAAGTGAATGCAGTTTTTGCTGGAATGTGAAAGTTTCCATTCTCGATTGCAATGGGTCCGATTACGAACAAGATCAAAGTATCCTGCCACCAGCTGGAAGCCAGTCTGCTGAAGGGTTCATATGCAAAGATTTGCAGCAATCTTCAGCCAGAAGTGGCAAGTAGATGATCTGCCTTGGTCTCCTCCAGAGGTCCCCAGAATCATTAATGTCAGTCTTCAGCCAATTCAGTTCACTCCTCTCCACATGATTCCTTGAAACAACTGAACGCATAGGATAATGTAAAGGTTAGGAACCCTGACAATATTCCATCAATACTACTGATGACTTGTGCTCCAGAACATGCCTCACCCCAAAACATGTTCTTCCGGCACAGTTACAACACTGGCATCTATCCGGCAATGTGGAAAATTGTTCAGGTATGTTCTGTACACACAAAACAGGACAAATCCAATCCGGCCAATAACTGTCCCATCAGTCTATTCTTGATCATCCGTAAATTATGGGTGGGTTATCAACAATGTTATTATGCAGCACATTCTCAGCTGTAATCTGATGGATTTTCAGTCTGAGTTTTGCCAGGGTCAGCAGCTTCTGAGCTTATTACAGCCTTTGTTCAAATGTAGACAAAAGAGCTGAATGCCAGAGATGATGTGAGACTGACTGATTTTGACATTAAGGCAGCATTTACCTGAATGTGGCCTGAAGGAGCCCTAGCAAAACTGGGTCAATGGGAATCAGGCAGGGGGATGGGACCCTCTGCTAGTTGGATTCATATGTGGCACAAATGAAAATGGGTGTGGTGGTTGGAGGTTAATCATCTCAGCTCTAGGACATCAATGCAGGAATTCCTGAGGATACTATCCGAGGACCAAAAATCTTCAGCTGCTTCATTAATGACCTTCCTCCCATCATAAGGTCATAAGTAGGGGTATTTGCAGATGATTGCATGATGTTCAGTACTATTCATGACTTCTCGAATACTGAAATAGCCCATGTCCAAACTCAGCAAAAGTTGGACAATATCCAGGCTTCATCTGACAAGTGGCAAGTAACATACGTACCACACACTGCCAAGTAGTGACCCTCTCCACCAAGAGAGAATCTAACCATGGCCTCTGGACTGTCAATGGTATTATCATCGCTGAACCCCCTATTATCAATATCCTGGGGGTTACCATTCACCAGGAACTACACTGGGCTAGCCACATTAAAAATGTGGCACTGGGCAGTGCCAAGGGACAGGACTTGAGGGGGTGATTCCTGAAAGAGGGGGGGGTATTTTTGGAGCGAGACAGAGGCGAAGCCAAACCGCAGTGGGAGGAATTCTGCATGGGGGGGTTGTGTGAAGAGGGTGAAGGCTGTAGGCAGGGACATGTCAACAGATCTTCCAGTATACTGAAATATGGACGTGTGCCCAATGGTCCCCTGAGCAGTCTGACACTTGCTTCTCTGATGGGATTAGCCTTCTCTGCCCCTCTCCCTACTGGTGTGAATTGCTGGTATCTCTGTATTGCACAGAGTGCTGTAGATTCACTAAACTAAACTCACCCAAAAAAACAGGGGGGGAAACCTTCCATTTTCCTGTCCACGTGGCCCTTGGAAAATCACAACCATAAATTTTGTGTCTTTCAAAATCAAACATTATGCCCAACCATTTATACAGAACTTCAATGACACTGGTTTGTCAAAATGAAATCTTTATTATGTGGAATATACATTGCAATTGTTTTTTTTCTTTCAAGCGTGCTTTTTCTCAGGGCTGCTGTTCCATGCAAACAAATAAATACCACTGGCTCAAACAAGATACTTTCGTAGCTTGAAAATTCAGAATGCAAAGAGAAGACACAAAAAAATAATGTTTGTGAAAGAGATTGGGGGAGCGAGGAAGAAAGAGGAAAGTATTTTCTAAACAATGGAGTGAGAAGCTGTGCTACTTCCAATCAATTGGGAAAAATTACCTTTGATTACTTGATAATGGCTACAATTTTCTTTGCTTCACAGAAATTAATAATCTGATACAACAATGCTGTCTCTCTGAGTTTTGATGCATGCTGTGTTGGCTCTATAGCTTTGAAGATACCAAATTTTCTTTTCAAAATATTGTATTCGGGTAGTCGACTTCCCCCTCCTCTGCATTATTGAAGGCACTGAGCATATAATTTGTGAAGTATGCTGTTAGAATAGTACCAAGAGAGGTATTTTTTCTGATTTATTGAGCAGCAATTAAATCAATTGCTGCTTTGAGTTATCTTTTGAGCCTTTTGAGTTATCTTTGATTTTCTCCTTTTTTTCTGATCAAAATAAGGCTTTTAATAATTAATTAGGAAATATTTTCCATTGGAAGTATCACGTGTCAGCAACAACATTCATAGATAACACTCAGTGCAGGGATAGATATACAGATACCGTGCATGAATTGTGCTGTCCCATTAGTGACCCTGGTTTATTTCTTGCATTGGCCATCCTGCAGATTTAATCTAAGATCCCATAGTTGAGCGTCAGGTGTCCAATACATTTGCCAACACGCTATGCTAATCCTAATCACTTCTCTTGTATGGCCTGAAGGAGAATTCCCTCCCCTCCAGACCCCATGATGGAAAGGTTACAGCAGGTGATTCTCCCAGCCTGCTGCACTGCATCTGTCACGTAGTGGTGGACTGAGACACTCTAGCGGAGGCTGTTTTGCCGGTTCCCCGTTGGATGCCACAGCCTTGGCATATCACTGGCAGCCAGATTTCTGGCGCCATCAGTTTTGTACCAATTTCCAGTCCTAATGTGTATAAATTATTTGACTACAATTTAAATCTCATTACTTGAACCAAGACTGAAGTCTCCAGGCCCAATCATCTCTCTGCCTCCCCTTCCCCTTCCCCTCTGTGAGGAGTACTTCACTCCAGCAGAGATTAGTAAAGCTGCCCACTTGTAGGGAAATGGTGGTGTGACCCCGTTGGAATGAAGGGACGGCAATCAAGGACACACACACACACACACACACCCCTGCCTTCCCCCCAGAGGGTAGGACACTGGGAGTGTTTGCCCTCTGGTTATTGTCAGCTTGACAGTGCTGGTCTGTGTCCTTTAGCACTGCTGAAGGGGCAAATTGGCAGTACCAAGGGAATGGAACCTAATGGGGGTGAGAGCTCATGGAGGAGGGGCTTCTTGGGGGCCAATCTGTGAGGGTGAAGGTGGGGGTGTTCCCGCTGCTACTCTGCATTTGGGCTGAATGACAGAGGGAGGGAGACCAGCGATCGGGGCTGGCCATTGGTGAGATCAGCCTGCTGGGGAGTGGGGTCGGTGTTGCAGGGGAGAAGTTGCCACTGTGGGTGAGGGTGTTGGGACTGCGATGGGTTGGAGGGGGGGGTGGCAATAGGAGATTGGGGTGGGCCAGGACTGTGGGGGACAACAAGGTTGGCTTAAACATGTTTGGGGGGAGCAGCGGTCAGGCCGCAGGGGTGATGGTGGGGTCTCAGGGTTGGCAATGCAGGGGCTGCAGGGCAATCGGGGGTTAGCAGTGCAGGGTCACTGCATATGCTCCGTTTTCCACAATAACAGATTGATCCATGCACAGTGGCTCACTCAGCACTATGCTGCCAGCTTCCCTACCACTTTAAGACCTCTGTAACCTCCTGACATCTACCCACTGTTTCCAAACTACAGTGTGAAAGCCAGCATTTTCTTTTGCTCAGCATCAATTAAAATGCAATCGGAATCCTTTTAATGCAATGGGCTCCTCATTTCCATGTAAGTAAAAGATGCTTGCCTGTCTCTGGTGGCCATTTTAAATACCAAACTATAGTCAGTGGCTGAAAATGGTGACCAGTGAGATTCTATTGGAAATAGGGCAGTGGAAATGTTGAAAACTTTTATTTTAGAGATGAAGTAAGTCAGCAGCGATTGCTGGCCCTTCACCACATTCCCTTCTATACACAAGCCCTATTACAGTTCATAGAGTGTTAGAAGTTCTGAGTCAGCATCCAGATTTCCAGCAGATGTGACTCTCCCAGTTATATATAACAGACTCCCTGTTTGGGTGGGCAATAATGAGCTCAATCAGGGTTCTAAGAAGACAAACTCAGTGGCCTTATTGAAGTTATTACAAGAGATACCCAGTTTCCTCTTCTCATTGGAAGGGGATTTCTCCTGTTGATTGCAAAGCAGCCCACTTGTGTACAAACATGGCTTGGATTCTTTCTGGATCACATTGTTTCCAGGTCTCAAAGGTTTCCAGGTTCATTTTAAGCATGTCTTCATACACTTGAGAAGTTATTTTCTGAGGAAAGGTTTGCCTTATTTCAATTATGAGTAGAAGATCATTCTAGCCAGTGTATCATCAGATATCTCAAGATTCAAAAATGTTTTGCATTCAAAAAAATAGCAATGGCATAAAGTATGATTGAAAGCTAATATTAAAACTGTTTAAAAAAAAGTATTTCCAAATGACCAATAAGTATTTCAAGCATGCCTTTTAATATGATGGTACTGAGTAGGTTATTCATCATTATGGATATGATGTTGAGAATGTAGGTCATTAATCAGGACACAGAACTCTAATCCAATCCACAATGGGACTTTGAGGCCAATTAAAATCTGTTGTGGATGGTGACAGGATTTTTGAAAGCTCTAAAGGAAGCTACAAAGGAAGGAAACTATCTTACATGCTATCAAGGGAAAGGTTTATTTATAACTGTGAATGGAAACTCCAACTCAGTCATTTTTTTCCCTTCACCCTGACCTCGTGGTTTTATTAAATCACTTAAAAATGTATTGATACCAAGAGCAACAATATCTAACTTTTAGATAAGTGAGATGTCTGCTAGAAATTGAAAATGCCTTGCAGGGAAAAAAAAAGCAGTAAAACAGAATTCTGAACTAGAGTTCCATTTTAAGATATACAAGATCAGTTTGGACCAGCAGCAGTCATTTCCAAAGTTTTACTGATTTTTTTTTTTATCCACCGGAGATTATTTCTATTGCCGTGTTTATCAGATTTAACCTTCCTCAATTATTTGCGAAACTTGGTGAGACAGGCTGACTAATATGTTTTGCTAAATACAAGACTAGCACAGGGTATGTCAAGCTCTTACTGTGCTGCAGTGGAATAAGTTTGCTTCAATCATCCATGTTCAATGTACTAGTCAAATTCTTAATGGAAAGAAAGTCAGCCTGTGCCCAGAGAAAGTTGGATTTTTGAATGGTTGCAATGGCAAATGTATATGATGGAGTAGGCTATACTGAATTAAAGGAATAAGAGGAAGAGGAGAATTTTGGATTGGAATGGTATTTTAGGAGCTCATGGAGAAAGAAAATTGAAAAGAAGCTCATAGAGTAAAAGATCATTAAAGTGTAGTGACAATACCATAGGGTAAATTTAAGCACTCAGTAAATGCTATCTTAGTTTTATATATTTTTATGTAATTGTTTTAATTAATTTTTCTTAGTGATTTTTCCTTTCTGGAGTACCTCCAAGGCAGGTATATCCTAAATTCAAAAGGGTTGCTTGGATTCTAGGTTCTGTTCCTCCTCTCATTTACTCGCATTGCTTTGGAGATGTGCAACAGTGACCGGGTGTAATGAACCCTCCAATTTACCCATCCCTACATCTGGAGGTTAGACATACCTAATTCACCTCCCTGGTGAATCCATATCTAAAGAATTCTGAATGTTGCTTTATAATACACAATGAGTTGAACTTAATGGCAGTAGCAATGGCCTTTCTGAAGGGGAGGAGAGCTGGTGGCCCTGATAGCGTCAGACATGTACCTACCTTGGATTGCTGGGGTCATAGGGGATGAAAATCTCCCCTTCAGGAGTTACTGGACAATCAGGGGCCAGCAGCTCTTCAATCCCAGCAATTCCACCAGGAACAGTGACCACAGCTGTTACTGCAGGAGGCCCAGGGTAGAATCTCTACTGTAAAGAGGGAGGTCATTCAACCTATCGGGTCTGCACCAACTCTGACCGAAATTATCCAGACTCACTCCTCTGCCCTATCCCCATAACCCCACCAGTCAACTTGACCTACACATCTTTGGACTGTGGAAAGAAACCGAAACACCTGGAGGAAACCCATGCAGACATGAGGAGAATGTACAGATTCCACACAGACAAGCAACCAAGGCTGGAATTGAACCCGGGTATCTGGAGCTATGAGTTAGCAGTGTTAACCATAGTATGAGGATGGGGAACAGTGACGGAGGCTCTGGAACACAAGTACTTTGGATTGCTCGGCTGGTGTTAATTAGGCACATTCTGGCAAGGGGTAGGATGGTCAATTTCAAGAGTTTGTGGAATCTTTCTGTGGGAAAGAGGAAGGATAATGGGCCTTGCCACTGTTGATGGCCTCAATTATGAACAGGGCCAAGTAGGGAGGGGACTGCTGTGCCCATGGGTGGAGTGCCAGTATTCACCTGGGGGCCCCCAGTGGTGAGATGCAGGTGTTAAGTGGATACTATTTGAGCACTTAAAGGCCTTGACTTTCTTTACCCCAAGAGTGGAGGGGGAGGAAGGGGGCAACAATTAATTCCACCCAATGTTGTAGTCCCAACATGTTATATTTATTTAAAATGAACGATATGCATACAGGCTATGTGGTATGGGTTGAAAAAAATTATCATCTGTTCCTGCAGTTTTAATAGAGTTAACTGTTGATGTTTCCCAAGTGTTATTATTACAGCACATTACACATTATGACCATGTGCTGAGTTTTCAAATAAAAAACTCCAAAAGTACTCCAATGTTGGAGTTGCAGAGCAGGTTATGTTCACATTTTGACAGATAGGGTAAAAAGGCTTTCAAGGATTAGACATATTTGATATGGTTACCGAAAACAAGTTTGTTTTCATAAAAGATTGAATACTTGAGAGGATTTAATATCTTTGAATTAGTTTTTCTTCATCAAGTGAATATGAGCACCATTAGATGGTTTAATTTTTTTTTTCATTTCCACAAGGTTCCTGAGGTCTGCTCCTAGTGGATGTTAGATGATGGGCTATGGAGAAGGCATCGAGTATGAGATGGCTTGAGAGTGATTTGAATGAGATGGCATACAGGTGTTATGAGACTCAAATTGGAATAGAGGGGCAGAGGGAATGAATAAGAGGCTGAGGGGTGTGACAAATGAGGATGAGAAGGTGGATGATCCAGAAAACTGAGGAAGACCAACTTTGCAGATGCATTCCCCCCCCCCCCGCAAACAAAACAAACTGCCTATAAACTGTTCTACAGTTTGCAAGGTGACTCTATCCTGCCCTACTTCCACGGAATGTAAATTGGGTACAACAAAGCCTCTGAAACCAAGTTGGGAAATTTCCTGACTCGAGCCTGGATTAGTGAAAAGATGACACTTTCTGTCATGACTGACCAGGATTCAAATTGATGGTGGTGCACTGTGAGAGCAAGGTGCAACCCTGGGAAACAATAGAACCAAAGGTAACCGGCGAGATTTAAGACTGAGAAAGGAACAAAGGAAAGAATGACACGGAGGGCTGATTCCAGTTAAAGTTAGTACAGAAATGAAAATAAGCATAGGGAAGATATTGCATTGTTAGAAAGAGGGGGAGATAACAAAAAGAAACAAATGAAAAGCAAATAAAGCGCTTAAAATATTAAAATGTTAAATCTCCAAACTATTTAATGTATTCAGAAATTAGTTTCAACAATGTAAAATGTTTTCTTTCTTGCTTGGAGTGGTTGATGGGCATTGCAATAACAACCATTACGTCATTAAAGAGAATCTACACAATTAGCCCAACTACGGTGTTGAGTTTAATTTGAGCTAAAGGTGAATTTCCAACAAGATCTTAAGAACAGTTAGAAGCTTGTAGGCAGGTTGCTATTTTTCTAAGCTTATTAATGTGCAAATTGTCCAACAACTTGTTGAGATTTGCAATTCACTGGAGTGTCTCTCCTTCATTGGAAGTTCCCGTATGTTTTATAAATTATTAACTGTGAGTGCCATTAAGCTCATTGTCAGCAAATTCTGAGCCTTTCTTTTTTGAATGCACTTACAATGTCATTACAGAGAGCAGTCAGGGCAGTTCTTCCTCTATAGTGAAGAGCCAGAGAATGTAATCTATAGCCCTACTTATAAATAATCAGGTTAGACACTCGTGGGATATCAATCATGTTATACAGCTTCTCATTATGTATCTCCATATTCCCTTCAGTTGGTCTGTGAATAGTGTGTTGACATCATGTTGCCTCTTGACTTCTAATACAGCTTTCAACTGGAGCAATCAAAACAAAGCAACAGTCAAGGCTGCAGGTGGAAGCTAGCTTTCTGAAAATTCCCTGAGAAATTATAGACTTTGCTGGATGATACAAACCCTATCCATCTTGGCAACTAATTGGTATTGTAAAACACATGCTGCGGTCATTCCAGTGTCAGCATAGTGCAATAGTTATTAAATGTGTTCTTGGCTAACAAATTGTAATTAAAATAATGGATAGTTGGCAGGGATTTGAAGGCAGTAATCACTGGAGGGGTTCAGATATCAGCTGAAACCACAAGTGCAAAGGACAAGCAGTTAATAACTGCAATCTGAACCTGCAAATTGAACTACAGCTTTCAAATTGCTTTCGGGTATCTATTTCTTTTTATGTTTGGCAAGGATGTTAAGGGATCTGGGACCAAAGCAGGTAGATGGAGTTACAATACAGATCAGCCAAGATCAGTTTAAATACTAAAACGTTGTTTTATTCTTTTGCAGGATGTGGGAATTGCTGGCTGAGCCAGCATTTGTTGCCTATCCCGAATTGATGTGGAGATGCTAGTGTTGGGCTGAGGTGGGCATAGTAAGAAGCCTCACAACACCAAAAAGTCCAACAGGTTTACTTGATATCTTAGGCTGCCCCTTCATCAGAAGAGTGGAGAGGTGTATTCACAAACACAGCATATATTGACAGAGACTCAATTGAGAAAGTGGTAGTGAGCTGCCTTTTTGAACAGCTGCAGTGTAGGTTGCATAGGTATACTCAATACTATTAGGAAGAGAGTTCCAGGATTTTGACTCAGTGACAGTGAAGTAAGGGCAGTATGGATCCATGTCAGGATGGTGCATAGCTTGGAAGGAAACTTACAGGTGGTGGTGTTCCCTTGCATATGTTGCCCTTGTCTACTCTTAACTTATACCTTGTAGTTTCTAGGCATGAGGTTTGTGAGTCAGCGTAGAATTCCTAGATTCTGAACTCGTTTTTGTAGGCACAGTATTGGCTAAGTTCATTTTCTGGTCAATGGTAGCTCCAGAATGTCATTAACAGGTTGATACCTGGAACAGGTTTAAGGACCAAATGACCTAGTCTTGTTGCTCTCTTCCTATTAAACATTAGATATTCCTGTCTGACTTTGCTGTTGAACAAACTGAGTTTTTGTTTTAATTTTTAGTTGCTAAACTGCTCTTTCCCTTTATATAGGAGGGAAAGTTGCTTCAATAGATCAAGTGGCAGTTAATTATAATCATTGGAGATTCTCTGGGACAAAGACTATTTCGCTTTCTTCTAGGTGGCGAGGACATTTACTTCATTTCAGTCTTCATTGGTCAGTTTTCATACAAAAGATGGATTTTGCACTTTGAAAGAGACAACTAAATCATTTATATAATTAAAAATGCATTCATTTGAGGGGGTTGTTTTATTCCGTTTAGAACCCATTGATTGACTATCCTTATGCTTCACCTCATCATTTAATAACATTCAGGATTTCTAATTGTACTTTCTGTCTGTTTGCATGTAAGATTGGAAATTCTATTTGATCCTCAGCTACAAAATTTGATTCCACAGCATCCATTGTTTCAGTGTTTATTCCAAGATGTCATCTGTGCTACATGCATACTTCGGGTGCTGGTTGTGCTACCTTGGGTTTGGCTTTATCGGGATTGCAGGGAGGATCTTCTGGAAATATGCAGAGCACACAGGGTATAATGTCTGTATGGCACATTGATTTTACTCTAGTACAGCTATTTTGAACTCAACAAAATAGCTAACACCCTCTCTTGACCTCACAAAAATAAACATGAGTTCAACAGCAGGGCAGAGCATCCCACCCCTCCAACTAATACGGTTTAAAGAATCATCAAGGACTTTCAGATTAGTTCCCTGATTAGTTTCTATTGGTACCTGTGGAGTTAACTAAAATATTTGGAGCTTTAACTGATAATCAAAATTGCTGAAATCTAGATGGACCAGCGTAATAGCTGCTAAAAGCATTGATCCTAATTTCGAGGTTCAGGGCAAAAGACTTACTTGCAGTTTATAAACCGCTTACAGCATGACAACCATAATGAGCAGAAATGGCAGAAAGGAAGACAAGGGGAGAGAGAACAGCTTTCAGTAGAAAGTTGTATTGATTTGAGATGTTCAGGGAGAGATTTTAGCCTTAGCAAGGAGCAGTGTGGTCAGACACTGCAATTGTTTCCCTAAGGAAATGTTTGCTAAAATCTATTCGCTGCTGTAGCTACAATCTCAGTATTACAGCTGGGTGAAGGTGTTATTTCCATTGGCTGTGATGGTGTTTGTATCCATGAATCTTCATATGTCTGCTGAAACAAATCATTATACAACAGCCTCCAGTTCTTCATCTATTGCAAAAGAAAGGTCATGGAGTATATGTCTGGAAAGAGAGCTGAATGCGTTTCGATCTCTCTGACAGAAGAAAGAGAGAAACAGGCAGATTAAGTATATAGCTTTTCTGGGATTGCAGGATTTTGCAGACTGTAGGATGCCACTGACTGCACACACAGTGCTTTGGGGCTCTGAAATATGAACTCTCAAATGCACAGCAAGCAAAATGCTCATCACTCACTCAAAATCCAGCTGGTCTGTGAAGATACGTAGATAGATTATGGTACGGTAAAATACATGGCAGGTAAATTCCTGGTGTCCTGGCAGCAGTCCTGATGTCTTCATTCTGTGTCACCCAGCTGCACCATCTTCACTTCAGCCAATACGACAATCCAGAGGGTGGCTGCTTGGCAATAAGAGTTATGCAGTGATGACATGGTTCATGATTCTAATGTGCAACTGAAATCCATGTGAGCATCGTGCATATAATGAAAAATATACAGCTACATGAAATGTGATCTAGCTCAGGAGTGCTTAAATAGCATTTCTATTGCCTGGAGTATTCTGATGGAAGAAGTACTTCAGTCTTGGCAGAGGATATATCAAGATTTATCATTGTTTTCTACATGGACATAAGGGTACACCACTTGCCAGCAGGGATAAGGTGAACTGATGAGAAAGAAAAGGAAGAGGAAGAAAAGTCAACCACACATAAGCTCCATTCTGGTCAGGATGTCTGTGATCAATTCACCTGACTGCCCTGCTAGTAAACACAATCTCAATTCCCCATTCACCAAGAATCTCACATCTTATCAATTCTCATTTGTTGATTATACAATATTCTGTTGACTATAATGATGAAATTAAAAAAAAACACTGCAAAACAAATATTCCAAAATAAATGTGTAAAGAAAACCATCCAATATTCATACAAAAATCAATTGATATCCTTCAGCATTCCTTAATGCCTACATTGCAGGTTCCTCTGCCTGGCTTAGTGCTCCTATGCAATGTTATCCTAGTTGCTCTGTCATGGCTGGTGGAGGGCAGTTGACTTTGAGTGAAGAGGCCTCTGAGTTTAGAAGACCTGGTTTTGAATGGCACCATCTCAGTATGTATGGCAGCAGACTGGGCTTAGTGGCTGACAGACAACAGGAAGGGCACTCAAAAAGTGGCAGAAATGGGAGCACAAATGATGCCATCCTAAAGGAAGACAGTAGGTTTGTGCTGAACAGACTTGCTTTCATTCTCAAAAGGCAATGCTTCACCAGATCTTATAACCTGTGCAAGGACAGCTTACTGGAGTGCTGTAAAGTCCTGCAGGACCCTGCGATTGCAATGAATTTCATGGCAGCAAGCTCACCTAGATTTACAGAAGACTGAGCTTTTATTGTAGAATTCAGGCTATCATGTGATATCTGCCAATATTGCATTGAAAGCTGGATTGTCAGCCATCATCGTTAGGCCCACAAGTGTTCCCATGGATCCAACAGTCTCTTCAATGCTAGAAAGGATGGGCTCTAATCTCCATGCAAAGCTCTATGCAAAGTTGATTCAGGTCTTCTTCAGGCTGACTGACACTATATGCAGATTTTCAGGCAGACTTCCAGTGCAACAAGCATTTCATTATTCATTCCCACCAGTCTTTTTTCTGGTGGGCCACTTCGTCAAAATTCTCTGCAGCAGAGCCTGTATGGGATCCTTAATGAGATGCCTCCTGAGCTACCCATGCTGTCTATTTGGGTTACAGACCACCCATATACTTCACCATGTGCAGATTCTGCCTCTAAGTTGCCCTCTAAATTATGCACAGTGTTAGTATCTTTAAGTTGACTGGAATGGTCCCAGACATGGGAAATTTCAGTTACAAAAAGAGATTCGAGACATTGGGGCTGTGCTCCTTGAGAAAAGGTTACACGGTAGGCTGATAGAGATATTGAAAATGACAAGGAAGCTGGACAGATTAGATAGGGAAAAACCTTTCCCAACTGCAAAAGAGTCAAGAACGAGAGGACACAGATTTAGAGTGATTTGCAAAAGAAGCAAATGTGATGTGAAAGAAAACTTTTTCACTCAATAAGTTGTTTGGGTCTGGAATGCACTTCCTGGAAATGAGGTGGAGGCAGGTTCAATTGATCAAGAGGGCACTAGATGGTTACTTGAACATAAATAATGCACAGCTGTATGGGGAAAAGGCAGGAGACTGGCACTAAGTCATGATACTTGTTTGGAAAGCCGATGCTGAGCTGATGGGCCAAATGGCTTTCTTTTGCATGATGACAATCAATGATTTTGCAAAATGCTGGATATGTGAAAGTGAGTGACGGTGTGTCTTCCCCTACTTTTCCAACTGTTGCTGTTCCTATACCAATTTTTGAATATCTGAATGGAGAAAGGCCACGGTAAGGTTATGGGAAAGAGTGGAGGGGTGTGGGAGGTGGGGGGGGGAGTGTTCAGCATAAGGTGCATGCTTTCAAAAATCTGCAGCTTGTAAATCAAAAGGGATTGTGAGAGGACGAGGAAGTGTGATATAAGAAAGTGGGTTATGTACGGGCATACCACCATCTCCATTGATTTCAGTTACATTGGTCTCAGACAATGATGGCAAACAAGTCCCATTTCCTCCACAAATATGATAACATGAAACCATGTCCAGCCCCTCTCAACTTGCTGCTGCTCTCTTGGTAATGTACCACCTTGTCCTGCCAGAGAAAGAAAGGTATTTCAGTATGTGTGATGCCATATGTTTTGGTGATGTGACTACCATGGTTGAATTATTGGCTGGATGGGCAAATTGGGAACTGTGGATGTGAGACTTACACCAACATTAAGCACTTACAAGTAAAGTGAGGGAGATACAAGTCACGATTCATGCAGAATATTGGTTGATGTGCGTAGCATATGTGGCAAATTCAGCAGCGACTGAGGAGGCTGGTCAGTTGTAAAAATATGGTGTTTGAAACCTGAAATTATTTAGCTTCTTGTGGAATTATATCAAGATTTTCATGGGACACACCATTTTCATTGACCATAGTGGCTACCTATTCATATTCATTGCTTTCTCAGGAGGATCTCCTAGCTCCTTTGGATAGAGGACATTTCATTTGCTCTTCAAACCACACTAAGGACATCCTTGCTGTGCCAAAAACCTTGGAGCATAGTCTCTGCCCTGTGTACTATTAGATAGTATTGCTCTGCCTCTGAATGTCTTATTTAAGCGTTTTCAATAGATTCATCAACTAAAATCCCTGTAGTGCAAGCTAGTTTTAAGTTGTGCAAGCTTCACACAAACCAGAATATCCAGCTGAAGAGAGCAGTTAGCCAGCTGGGCGTTTGATGTTGGTTGTGTGCTATGTTCATCTAAATCAGTGAGACAAATAAAGTTTACATTGTGCCTGTATCGGAAGAAAGTGCCAGCGGTTAATCACAAATCGTGATCCCTGTTTCCATAATTGGAGACGATTGAATTTTGCTTCTACTAATTGTAATTTTTTTGTATCTTTCTTGCACTTTTATTGTGAAATGTAACTTTTGTTTATGGACAGAAGATTGTTCTGTCTAGTTATTGGACTTCTGTTGGGTAAATCAGGATGTCATAAATTTTGGAAAGCACAAAATCAAAGTAGTCATTCCTTGCACTGCTCACTGAACCGTGTCCCTAATTATACAATAAATGCCAAAATTTCTAAACGGAAACATTTCATGACCGAATAAAATCTGTGACAGCTGCAGCAAGGTGAGGAGTTCTCTTTTGGATTTCTTTACTGTTACAGGGTGCAAGTGCAAGTTCTCTTTCTGCATTTGTCACCTTTCTTGTCTTCTACATGAAAAACTAAATCCAAAATCTTCTGATAACACGCAACAAAATCGATCCTAACAGTGAATCACGTGCTCTAACATGACAAGGGATATGGTTCCAAGCAGAACTGCAACTTCTAGCTGCTTCAACTTGTTTTTTTGATTAATAACTGAAGCTGAAAAGTGCCTGAATGGAGTACTTGACTCTGGGACTTATTATACGAAAAATCTGAATCCAGCATCTCTGACGTCTCTGTGCTTCCAGCAACAGTAGCTGCACATTGCTCATGAATCAGAGTGATGTTTCTTGTTCTTCACCTGAAAACATTTATGCCAATTCCACTGCCATTCTTGGCTAAATTTGTTAACTCTGCTGACATCAGAATTGAAACTTGACCTCTTCTTGGTCTGCACAGCTCACTGTCTCACCACACAATCCAGTTCCCATTTAAGACATTGATGATGAAATTTGAAGTTTGATGTTAGATATTGCCAGAGAACCTTCAATGAACATGTTAAATGATGTAAATATCACTTTATCAAATCCCCTCTCCCAACCCCAATCCCATTTTCTTTCTCTCTCTTCCCCTCTCTATAGCCTCTTATCGTCTCCTCCAGCACAACAATAACCTTCTATGATCCTTATGCTCCTCCAAGTCTATAAATCCCTGATTTACAACAGTTCACCACCATTGGTGGCCATGCCTTCAGCTACCTATGTCCTAAACTGTGGAAATACTTCCCTAAATCACTTCATCCTTCTATCCTCTTAATCCTTCTAGCTGATACATCTCTTTGACCAAGCTTTTGGTCACCTTTCTTTTATCCTTGCATGGGGTGTGTGCACTGCCAACATTTATTACCCACTTTTAATTGCTCTTGAGAAGGTGGTGATGAGTCATTTTCTTGAACCTCTGCAGTCCTTGTGGTGTAAGTACAGCCACAGTGCTGTTCAGGTGGCAGTTCCAGATTTTTGACTCAGCAACAATGAAGGAACAATAAAATAATTTGAGCCAAGATGATTTATAGCTTGGAGGGGAACTTGCAGTGGTGGCCTTCTCCCTTTAGAGTATAAGGGTCATGGATTTGTAAGATGCGCTTAAAGGGGTAAAGGCAAATTACTACAGATGCTAGAACATGAAACAAAAAGAGAAAATGTTGGAAAATCTCATCAGGTCTGGCAGCATCTATAAGGAGAGAAAAGACGTTTTGAGTCCAGATGACTCTTTGTCAAAGCTAAGCTTTGAAAAAGGGTCATCTGGACTTGAAACATCAGCTGTTTTCTCTCCTAACAGATGCTGCTAGACCTGTTGACATTTTCCAACATTTTCTCTTTAGATGAACTTAAAGGAGCCTTGGATAGTTGCTGCAGTATGCTCTGTAGTTGGTACGCACAGTGGCTCCTGTGCATCGGAGGTGGAGAAACTCAATATTTAATGTTTGTGGACAACGTACCAATCAAATGGGCTGGATGATGTTGAGTGTCTTGTATCTTGCAACTGCACTCTTCCAGGCAATTGGAGAGTATTCTATCATATTCCTGACTTATGTCTTGTAGATGGTGGACAAGCTTTGCAAGAGTCAGGAGGTGAGTTACTCACTGCAAAAGTGAGTATATTCACCTCTGTGCCATAACATTTCTATGGTTATATGATTCTAAAATTCCCAGCTTCTGACCTGGTCTTACAGCTGCAGTTTTTTTAGGGCAGGAGCAGTTCAGTTTGCTGCCATTTATAACTCACAGAAGATTGATAGAGGGGGAATTCAGTGATGGTAATGCCATGTCATGGAAAGATAGTGAGATTCTCTTTTTGGAGATGGTCATTGTCTGAAACTTGCATACTTGCACGACATAAATGTTACTTGCCATTTGGCTGCCCAAGTCTGAATGTTGTCCAGGTCTCGCTGCATATGGACATGATTGCTTCAGTCTCTGAAAAGTCATGATTTGTATTGAATTTGGTGCAATTAGTAGCCAACATCCCCACTGAAGTCCTTACAATGGGAGGAAGATCACTATTGAAGCAGCTGAAGATGGTTATGCCTGGGGCACCACCCTGAGAAAGCTTAGCAGTGATGCTCTAGAGCTGAGATGATTGACCTTCAGCCACCATAACCATCTTCCTTTGTACCAGATATGACTCCAACTGGTGGAGGGTTTTCCCTCTGACTCTTCTTGACTCTAGTTTTTCCATACGATTTTTTCAGTATCTGAGAAGCTGTGAATGGTGTTGGACAGTGTGCAATCAAAACTAAAACATCCTTGCTTTTGACTTTATGATGAACGAAAGGTCATTGATCTTTCTCAGTATCTCCTTATATGGCTTAGTGCAAAAACTTTTGTTTGAGAGTAATAAAAACAGGAAGTGCTGGCAGTTCTCAACATTTGTGGAGAGAACAGTTTTGAACTTACAAGTCGAATATGACTTTCTTCAGAACACACAGATCATCTTCGATTGAAAACATTAACACTTTCGCTCTCTACAGATACTGCCGAACTGTTGTGTACTTCCAAACTTGGTGTCTATATTTCAAATATCAGCATCAGGAGCATTTTGCTTTTATTTGTTTGATAGCGTGCCTTTGAAGCAGCTTGGAATTTTAACTATGCTAAGATGCTGTATAAAAGCAAATGATTGTTGTTGTGTTAGTTATATCACAATTTCAGCAAGATTGATTGATGTAATGCATATGAATGCTGGATCAAGTACCTCATTTATGGTGTAGCTAAATGAGTTACTTCCACAGACCAAACTGTTGACACTCAAAGGAACTGAGAGAGATATCAAAGGTTGAAATTTTACTCACTTCATCTGTCAGGAGTGGGATGGGTGTAACCCAAAAGTTACAGAAAACCCAAAGTCAGGATTCTTTTGTACACTGTGGAGTTTTAATTGCATTGTCTGCATACAATGCCATTGATTAGTTCTCTTTCCTCAAAAGCTAAGGGGTGAAGATCAGGGCCATAAACACTATGGAGAGGGATCTGCAGATCTTTTTCAATGAAATATTGAGACTATAAAGAGGGAGATCTTTGTGGCTTTAGATACAGTCTAAGTGATAGTGTAACTCACTTGTACCATTATCTCCTGCAGCTTGTATACTGAAATCATACTCTTGAAATGTACCCAGGAAGTCCTGGGCTATTATTTCACCATAATAATTAGTTAACCCAGTCCATTAGGAATAATGCTGCAGCAATCATACTTGTTAATCTTGTTAATATCGGTGAAACAGTGTGTAGGTTTTGTGCCACCACTGCAGTTTGTCAACAGAAGAGCTGGAACTTCTTAATCAAAGTGTAAAGATGAACTGTGCAGCCTGCACATTTCTGTTGTTGATATCATTTGTTTGATGTCTCACACAGAGAGGAAATCGTTGTTATTCTGACAGGTCCTGCAGTGTATTGACATATTTATCCTTCAGACACTTCCAATTCTAACTAGCTCATCACTTATTGAATATGATTGGTGGAATATCTCCATCTTGTTAGGCTAGGCATTGAGAATCTGATCACTTTGGCCAGCATATTGGCAGGTACACATTGACTATTTAAATAGTAGCTATCCCATCTGTGGTAACACTATTATTTCTGCATTTACCATATTTTTGAAGCATTTACCTCAAACTTATTTTTTACATTTAGTTAAAGTAATAATGCATAACAAAATACTACTGATTTTAAAGAAATGTGTGAGGGTTTAAGGTGACTGAATTAGATCAGTATATAATCCTGGTACATGTCTGTGCAATATAGGTATCATCCTTAAAGCCCAGCTGGCACACATTTACTGCCACTGACATCTTTAGAATAAATCAGATTCATTATGAAATATAGGGCAAATTTTACAAGAATGATCATAAGTGTCCAACTAGAATGAAAATGGGAGAGTTCCGGATCCATTTTTTGGGTGAGAGTTCATGCCCAATCTTACGAATTTAGTCATTAAAAAAATGATATAGACTGTTTCTCGCTGCTGCAGGCACTGAGCTAGATTTAATACACTAGTCGGCCTGTAGAGAGACCTACAGCACACATGCAGATCTCTGATGCTGCACACACGCAATTTCAGCAGCAGAGGTCTGACAAACAGAAAGAGCTGTCAGGACACTGCTGCTGGTGCCGGACTGAACCAAGTCCTCCTCCGCCGACCCAACTTACAATTGCACTGTTCTGTGCCTGATTGCAAACTCCATAATGCATGGATATCTAACCCCAACTGCACCCCTCCACCCGCACCACCACAACTGATCATGCCTCCCTCCCAACCTGGCCGCCCCTTTGTGCCCTGCTGCCATAGGCCTCACCTCCCGCACTGCTCAGTGGACTCTGTCAAGGCGTCAGGCCGGCACTACCAGCAAGGACATCCCTTGCTCTGAGCCTCCTGGTGGGGTGGGGGAGAGGAAGGGGTGGTGGTGAATGTTGTGGGGGGGGGAGGTGGGCGGCCTCAATTGCCTCTGGTTCCACCAGTGAGGTCAACCAGTGAGGACTGTTTCCTGTTTCTCCCAGCGAGGCCATAAAGTCAAGTCAGCCCAGATGACTGAGTGCAGGTCTCACTAAACATATGCAAATAAACATTGAAATGTATTTAAATAAATTATTCAGCCCCTCATCCGTTTCCTGCAAGGGTCTGACCTCACCGGAAATCCGACTCTTGTAAAATTGCAAAAGCTGAGAAATTGGACATGATCCTGATTTCTGGACTGTCACATGATTTTATCAGCTTGCTTCGTCTATTCATGGATGGGGCAAGTCCATAAAATTCTGCCTATAATGTGACCTTGAAAGATTTTTTGAAAATGATTTTCTGCTCATCTAACTTATTACTCTACAATCTAGAACTTAAAAGAGGCACAGCAAGAGATATCATAAAATGGATATCACACTGCTTATCCACATAACGTGATGGAGCTAAATAAGGAAAAACTGCAATGAATTTGAAAAAGACTTTGGAGTAAAAGTGGAGGACACAGGTCTTTCTTGCAACATTAATTTCACATTGTGATTTCTTTTGTAAGAATGAACACCATTACTGTTATGTTAGTCAATGAATGGAATTTTACTAGTACGTCTGCCCAAATTCTGTAAGATCCCGCCAAGGCCAATGGAGAGTGCAGTTTTCCAAGCCTTGCTAGCCCCCAGAATCGGGGGTGGGTGCTTGCACCAGTAAAATTCCAGCCAATGAGTTGGAGGTGAGGTAGGACTTAGCAAATAGTGTAGTTTTGCAGCAAACAGTATCTATTTAAATTGAGCATCTGGACATTACAAAATTTGGAACTCATGACCAAAAATATAACATTGTCAGAAGCCGGATAACTACCCCAACCAAAATGTTAAGCAGAGGAATGCTTGGTGGTTTAAAATGCAAGTTGCCTTCACAAAGTGTTTGGTCAATGATGTTCTGTTTGTTGCAGCAAAAGTCTTAAAATGTGCTATCTTGTTGTTCAATCATAAACTGGAAGTTCAAATTTATTTTTAGAAGTTTATTTTTAGAAGTTTACTCAACTTTGATCAATCCTGTACACTCACCCTTGCCTCTAGAGTTCAATTAAGGATTGCTTTCAAAGTTGTCATTTTGTTGAATTTGCTAGGTTGTTTTCTGAAATCCTTGTGAATTCTCATTTTTTTAGTTGTAACTTTTTTGAAAATACCCAAAGTGAACAATATGTAGATTAACAATATTATAAAATATAGGGGGAGACAGTGGTGTAATGGTGACATACCAAACTAATGATCCAAAGGTCCAGGGTCTGAGGACACAGTTTCAAATTGTATCACAGCAGCTGATGGAATTTAAGTTCCATTCATTAAACCTAGAATTGGAAGGTACTTTCAGTGACGCTAATCATGATAACTCATGTCAATTGTTGTAAAAACCCATTATTGATGGTCTTTAACGTGAAGTTTATTTATTAGTCATAAGTAAGGTTTACATTAACATTGCAATGATGTGACTGTGAAAGTCACCACAGTTCAGTGCCTATAAAGGTCAATGCACTGAACTAGCACTTCTTTCAAGATGTGGGGAAAAAATGCAGAACACCTTGAGGAAGCCCATGCAGACATGGGAAAATGTGCAAACTCCACACAGACAGTGACCTGAGCAAGGAATCAAACCCTGGCGCTGCGAAGCAACAGCACTGACCACTGTGCTATCGTACTGCCCACATTTACCAGGAACACCCAAATCCCATTAAAGAAATAAAATAAAACATTTCACGTGCACAAAATCTCTGTTTTCACCGATGTTTTCGCATGAAAATATAAAGCATATACTTCCTGGCTCTAATTTGCACAGCATTTGGAGTTTGAAGATTCTTTTATTTGACTTTTGCATGAAATAAAATTGTGCTATTAAGGAAAAGTGAAGGGGTTTATTTTGAATTGTTCATTATTATATTTGCATTAGATTTGTTTCTGTTAATTATCCTATTAAATAAAGAAATAAAACAGCAGATGGAGGTGTTCTGATAGTTTACCAAGTTGCATTACCACAGTATTGTGTTGTTCTACTCAAATAACCCTGACGGCTACAGAAAAGATTAACCTGTCATTTGTTATCTTCTCAAAATGAAGCTCTACCTTTTGCAGAAAAAAATCTATTCCATGTTATTATCCGCTTCAGATGTTTCCTTGCAGATTGAGTCCCATCGTGACAGCTAACTGAACTCACAAAGCTATGGAAATGCTGTAAAATATTAACTTTCAAAAAATCACTTCTAGTTTTGGAAACATAAAATAAATCTTCAAAGTGCATTATAAGTCCATCAACTAGCATAATACTAGGGCAACCTATGTGAGAAATTTGAACTCTCTACATATTCCAATGTCAGATATTGGGTATAAAAGTCATCATTGGAAATGCAGTCAAGTGTATCTTTCCTATTGCATATTTAATGGTGACCTTATTGTATTCAGTTGCGGCAATGCCTTTGAATAAAGACTCTCTCTGCAAACTAGATCTCCACTAAAGTTGACAAGTCATTGCTTCTGGACTCATTTACGCTCAGAATTAATTTGTACTGCAAGTGTCCTCTAAAGTCAATTTGATAATGCAACTGTAATATAAATCTAAAGTGACATGGGGTGCTATTTTAAACATTTTAGACCGCAAATATATGGGTGGCATTGTAGCGCAGTAATTAGCACTGCTACCTTACAGTGTCAGGACCCTGCGTTCAATCCCGACCTCAGATGACTGTCTGTGTGGAGTTTGCATGTTCTTCCTGTGTCTGTATGTGTTTCTTCTGGATGCTCCAATTTCCTTCCACACTACAAAATATGTAGATTAGTTGGATTGACCATAGTAAATTGTTCCTTAATGTCAGGGTAAATACTTGCGGTTGTGGGGATAGAGTCTGGGTGGGATTGTTGATGGTATCGGCTTGATGGGCCAAATGGCCTCTTTCTGCACTACAGAAATTCTATAATATAATGATGTTTGTGTGTATGCTCATAAAACAAACACAGTAGTTAGTACACTGCTACAGCAAACAATTAGGAATGACAATGGCCTTTATTGTAAGTACAGAAATAAAAAAAGTACAAAAAGATAGAATTGCGACAATTGTAAAAGTTTTTGGTGAGGATACACCTGAAGAATTTGTGCAGTTTTGGCCTCCATATCAGTGGTACATCATCATCTCTGTCATTTATTAGCACATGTCATCTCTTCACCCTTTATACTTCTCTTAAATATATTATCCTATTTTCAACAGCAATGTGGAACAATAGCTTTAACTGTTTACATTAATTTACATTTCTGTAATTCCCTTATTACAACTATAGATTCTGACCAAACCTAACTGCTACTCTCCTTTCCCTAAAGGCACAGATTGAAGGGGTTCAATCTCCCACAGTATTCTCAGCCCTTAAGAAAGATATCTTGCAGGCATGAGGGCTTTCTTCTGCATCTGGTAGGACATCAGCTTTTGTAGAATAGGAGAGCACTTCAGTAGCATTGCTGGTATGCAAAGTGTTGGGTTCAAAATCATTTAACTGCAAAAGCAATGTGGAATTTTGAACCACAAACTGATTCAAGAAAAAAGATTGGAGACCCTCTGGGGTGATAAGTGAAATACTCCTTGCTGAGGGACTTGTTACCTCCTCAAAGTACAGTGGACACAATCTTCAAGTCCAGGGAATACTGTCACAGCTGCATTATTTGCTCTAACATTGAAGACTGAAAAAGTATTGCGAATCCAAGATCACAACCATTCAATAAGGCTGTGCATTGATGTAAAAAACATTGAAAGAATCAATGATCTGTAAAGAGGAGCAATAATCCTGCATTTAATTTGAAGATGCATGCTGCTTGGACCTTTTGATTTGTTGTCTAATGGATGCAGGGTCATTGGCTGAAGCCAGGTTGATACCATCTGCTGATACATTAACAGTAGCTCTAATGCCAATCTTATAGCTAGTATTGAAGCCCTGAACTTGCACTGTAACTCACCAATTACCTTAGGCTGCACTCTGTTTTGGAGAACAATTCAAAAGTAGCTCAGTGAACACCATTTTACAGACAAAGCTAAACTTGTTTTTAGTTCTTTATATACATGATGAAAAAAGAATATTGATGTACAATCTCTAAATATTCCAAACTGCTCTATTCAAGTATTTTTCAGGTGTACTAATAATTATAATGCAGGAAATGTGAAAGCCATTACTACATAACAAAGCACTACAAAAAATAATAAAATAAATGACCAGATCATGACTATAACACTTGCATCTCCCCACAGCCTCAGTAGTTTTGACACTATTACAAGTACAGCTACCTTGATCCACTTCCAGTGCAACCCATGCCAAATGTCAACTCGACAAGGACATTAGCACAATCATTACAGGAAGCTTACAAAGTGAGCAGAGTAAGCAGATTATGAGTCAGTCAACTTCTAATGCTGTATTGAAGATATTTTGGACCTAAGTACTGATGCTAATGCTGCATCTTTAGTACACATAGCTGCACATGCATTCAGGAACACAAAGGTTTCTCCCAACCAAAGTTTTTAAGAGGCATTATCATAACTATAGGTTAGTTGCTTGTTGCTAACTACGAGGTCAAACTGAGGATGTGGAAGTGTTGGGTATTTAGAGGAGTTGGTGAAATCTGTATGGAATGGTTCTACATGTGGATAATGCATTCGTGGATACTAAGGACTCTGAGCACACCACTTGCTACAAGTCATGATGACCATCCTCTTGGGCTGCAGCAGGAAAGGGAAATGATGCAGAGGCAGCAAGGCAGAGGACAAGCAGTCCACAGAGGGAAGATGGCCTCAGACTTGGGACTGGTCACTGCTTCAAGGAACAAAGAACAAAAGAACATAGGAAATTATAGACAGGAATAGCCCATACAGCCCTCCAAACCTGTGCTGATCATAATGTCCGAACAAAACAAAAATTAAACCCTTTGCCTTTACTCGGTTTGTATCCCTCTATTCCCTTCCTATTCATATACCTATCCAGATGTCTCTTAAATGTTGGTAAAGTGCCTGCTTTCACCATGTTCTCTGGCAGTGCATCCTAGACGTTTCGTACTGTCCACATGAAAAACATCCCCCTCACGACTCCCTTAAACTTTTCCCCTCTTATCTTGAACTTGTGCCCCCTGGTAATTGACACTTGCACCTTAGGAAAAGGTTTCTGACTATTCACTCTGTCTATGCCTCTCATAATTATATATACCTCCATCAGATCTCCCCTCAGCCTCCGTCTTTCCAATCAAAACAATACTAGTTTGTTCAACATCATCGAGACCAGGCAACATACTGGTGAACCTTCTTTTCACTCTCTCCAAAGCTTCCACATCCTCCCGGTTGTGTGGTGACCAGATCTGCACGCAATAGCAGCTACCTATGTATGGAGATAATAGCTGTCACTGTCTCCTCCATTGGGATTGCATATGCATCTATTTCTGCCCCATATTTCAATTACTAATATTGATTATGTCTCACTTTATTTTTCAAGAAAGAGGGAAGTGTATCAGTAAATTTGGTAATAATGTGTTTAGGTATTATGTCTACTGAAGTTGAAAGCTGGTAGTGTGTGCAAGCTTTAAGGTGTGGGTCCACAGTAGTGGTAGGTGTGTATGAGTAAGGCATAATGTTATGGATGTGAAATAAGAGACATAGTTGATGGCAATTGATGATGGGTGAGTTAAGGGAATGTGGTCAATTGAATAGTATGTGAAGCTAAGGATATGACAATTGAAGCTGGATTAACTGACCTTGACCACTCCTACAAAGTCATTAAACGTCTCTTGGCACTATGCTTGCATGGACTGCCATGACCATGTACTCTCCATCTGGTGAGTTTCTTCATTCTTCAAGAAGGGAGACCAATCTCCTGTGTCCTCCAGCACCAAGACTTTTAGTGCTATATCAGAGAATCTTGGGTTGTGCCCTCTAACCAATTGTACCATTTTTGGTATTTCTACCTTCTGTTAAATTTATCCTTCACTGCTTCTAAACCCACCTGCAGCAAGAAAGCACCTTGTCTTTAAGAGGAATAGTTGGTTTAAACAGTTTGGGCTTACACAAACCTATATCTCTGCTATAAAGTTCAACCACTAAATGGAATGTTCTGCACGGGATTGGACACTCCAAGTATTATAAATAGCTGGCAATGTTGGTGTGCCATCAGAACAGGAACAGTTAACCATACATTGAAATCCTCAAACTCAGTTTTTGAGAATCACCAATTTAAGTCTTCCATCTGCTTCAGTGACATTGGTTGCAGGGGACACATTCTCCAGAAAATTGGAAAGTACTTGCCTGCTCTTCTTCAAGTAATGTCATGGAATCATTTACATTACCTGGGGGGACAGACTGGATTCAGGCCCAGAAAGCTGCATCTACAATGGTGAAGCACTCCCTCACTATGGCAGTACAGATTTAGCCTTGATTAAATGCACAAATCTCAGATGGATCCCACTTCCTTTTGCCCCAGAGGTGGGATTGCTATCACATTCTCTTAATAATATTGGAGCTGTGTGTATATTTGTGTATTTATTTGAAAGAGAGGGAGGAATTTAAAAGCTACCCCAATCAGAACAACTACTACATGTCACACGTTTGAGTATCTCTTCTCAGAACCTTAAATGTTAACCCTTTGATCTTAATTGTGGAGTAGCGTGATGGCACAGTGGTTGGCATTTCTGCCTCACAGTACTAGGGACTCAGGTTTGATTGTCGGCTTGGGTTATTGTCTGCGCTTGTCTGTGATTCTCCCTGCGTCTGCATGGATTTCCTCTGGGTGCACCATTTTTTTTCCCATAGTCTGAAAGATCCACTAGTTAGGTGCATTGGCTATGCTAAATTCTCCGTCAGTGTGCCTGAATATGCGCCGAGTGTGGCAACAAGGAGATTTTCATAGTAACTTCATTGCAGTGTTAATGTAAGATTATCTATGACAATAAAAAACTAATAAATAAACTTTGAAAAACTTGCAAAACAGAGTTTTTCAATCATTAAATTTATTGCTCTGTTCATAATTTACTACATCCTTAAGCCAAATTGAAAAGGGCAAGAAAGCCCAAGCTGTGACGAAGTATAAACTATAATTTAGGGGCTGCAGATAAGAGATTGTTTTTTGAAGGTTCCTACATTGAAATAATTTCAAAATAATTTATTAAGTTACTAATCTGACTGAAGTAGGAATGGAGAAACATTTACCCCAATCTCTCTTGATTGCTTGACTGTGTTCAAAGAATTGCATTGGTAGATGAACTCATTCCATTGCATTTGCAGGCTTTCTATTTATCTGACATAGAATCGTATTATCCCTGCAGTGCAGAAAGAGGCTATTCAGGCTATCGATCCTGCATCGACAACCTTCCCACCCAGACCCTATATGCGAACTTCATATATTTATCCTGCTAATCCTCTTGACACTAAGGGACAATTTAACATGGCTAATCTACCTAACCGGCTTTGGACTGTGGGTGGAAACTGGACAGCCCAGAGGAAACCTACTCAGGCAAGGGGAGAGCATGCAAATCCAACACACAATCACCCAAGGCCAGAATTGAACCACGTTGCTGGAGCTGAGAGGCAGCAGTGATAACTACCGTGTCACAATATGATCTGCATGTAGAAAAGTAGTTTTAATTTTTTGGGCTTCTAATTAGTTGTTTGTTGTGATTTCCTGGCATGGAATTGTCCTTGTTACTCGGAGCCTGTCAAAGGCTGAAGGAGACCAGGATTTCATACAGTTGCAGCTACTCCTGCTTTTCTGCTGCTTAAGTGACCTTTATTTCTTTTTGTATAGTCAGAACCAATAAATAATGGCTGAAAATCTCCCAGTAATCTTACTGTTATTGCTGGAAAAGTTAAAGATTACTTATTAATCACAAGTAAGGCTTACATTAATACTGCAATGAAGTTACTGTGAAATTCCTCTAGTTGCCACACTACAACACCTTTTCAGGTCAATGCACCTAACCAGCGTGACTTTCAGACTGTGGGAGAAAACCAGAGCACCTGGAAGAAACCCATGCAGACACGGGGAGAACGTGCAAACTCCACACAGGCAGTCGCCCAAGGCAGAAATCGAACTTGGGTCCTCGGAGATGTGAGGCAGCAGTGCTAATCACTATATCACCCCATTTTATTTCTCATTCATAAAATGCCTTACTTAAAAGTACTTATCCCACAGAAGAGCCACCTGGACTAAATAGGAAGAAGGGGTAAGAAGATCATCACTGTGACAACATTTAGAAGACAAAGAAATAAATGAAAAAATAGGACTGTGCTAAAGGTCAGCTAATCTGTGCAAGTTCCCTGCACAAATTAGTTAGGCAAAGTGTATGATCAACAAAGAGTTTCCTCTCACCTTAACTAAAACAGAGATGTACATATCACTCACATGCCAGTTCAATGTCAATTTACAACTGGGGAATAATATTGACAAAATTTGTAATTATTTTATGTTTTTAACACAAAAAAAAATCCCAAGGCACTTTGAGTGAAACGACTGATAGTTTGATAGTAAAGGTGGATTTTGAGAGGTAATGCTAAAGTTGAAGAGAGTTAGGAAAGAAATATGAAAGATTACGGCAAAAATGTTAAAGGCACATTCGCCAGTGGTGGTCTGAAAAGAAAGGGGCTTCATAGAGGGCTATATTAGACCAAACCCCATTCTTGAAAGGCGTGTAAGAGTATAATTGACAAAGGTAATGAAGGTGAGGTAATGGAAAGATTTATAGATTAGTAAAATAATTTTACAGTTGATTCATCAGAGTTAGGCTGCTATTTGATATCAGTGATGACAGGACCACCATCTAATTGAGGACAATAACTTAAATCCAAAAACTGCCAGCCTGTTCAGAGGGCAACAACCCAGCAACATCACTGGAAGAAGTGGCCACATACTGGGGCTGTATATGGAGGATGAGAGTACATTAAGGGTCATGAACCCTCATAATCAGGTAAGTGGGATCAAAACAGTCCCCAAGAAGTTGGTTGAAAGAAGTCACTGAGGATAGTGGGAGAGTCTCTTAATGGGATAAAAAGAAAACTCTTGTATCATGTTGGAAGACAACTGTGATGAAGCTGCTGGTCTCCTCATGCTGCGATGGGCCCTCTCCTGACAGGCAACAAGATCATGGAGGTGAAGAGAGGATTGGTCACTAAAACCACTCAACTGGGCTTCGAGAAGGGAGATCATCTGTCACTTTTTCTGCCATTAGGCAAATTTTGCTCACTGTTGCGGAAGTGCAAGTGATAAGATGTAGAACTTCAATCTCTGCTGAGAGTCCAACATGGTTCTGGAGTTGCGACTGTCTCAGTTTTAAATGAGGAAATGATCACTGAGGTAAATGAAGTTGGTGGAAAAAGAACAATTTTTTTGCAATGACCAAACCCAACAATCCATTTATCAGTTATATAATTCTGTTATGTGTGCCAAGAATTACTGTCAGGCAACTTGTCACAAATGCAGTGTTAACCCATCACAACTTTTCATATAGATTGTGGGTCTTCTGTTGTTGGCCATACATACCAACAGATAAGAAACAGTTTTATTTTGAAAAATCAGCAGCTCATTTAACTCGTAAAAGTATATGAGTAGTTCACACCACTCTTATGGAAGCCTCTGTTTTGAAGGCTTAGAGCAGAGCTTTTCAAATGAGATTCTATACAGTCATTTCTTCTGTTCTATTGGCAAAGATGATTTAGCTTATTTTCTTATTAATCAAAATATTCCTGCAGTATTGTGACCTAGGAACCACACGAAGGATTCAGGAAATATTAGTTGAAGGATAGCAATTGTAAACCTGTCTGTAAGGAAAAAGAGCTGTAAACTTTTTTAATAAAAATGTGCTCCATCCAGTTTCAGAGCAGACCAGTTGTTCATATCTGACATCAATCTACACTCAAATGTCAGAAAAATCCATGCTCATTCTTCATTTTAGTAAGATTTAGACCCCGGCAGGTGCTCAAATAACTGAAGAAGTTATTCCACCCTAAAAATGCAATTGTATAAAACTGTGATTCCACTGATGCGTGAAAGATTGAGTGAAGCATTAATCAGCTTGGAATAATTAGGAGTGCGTGATGAATGCTCTTTATGATTGATTTGGCTTTGATAATAATCACATTTAATTTATTATACTTACGAAATGTTTCTGAAATACAATTTTAAACATAGAGCTATGCAGAAATCATTGGAAGAAATGCATTAACCAAATTAAATTCTAACCTTTGTCACAAATACACATGAATCAGACTAATTAATCTAAATCTCCATTTTGTTTCATACTCCTGCCTTTCTCTTTCCATTTCTAACATATTTCAGTTCAATTACCTCAAGATACAACTCAACTTTGGAATATCAGGCTAACACTCAGATAAACGGAAAGGAAGATTTTTTTACATTTGGACTTCTGTCAGGGAGCCTTACCTGCTGACCTGGATTTTCCACTCAGTTGTGTTGGTTCTTTCAGTGCATTTCTCCCAAAATTGTCCAAACATGTGAAAAGCCTCAAGGAATTTCATCTGCACATTAGCCCAGTGTACGTTTCTGAGATCTATTGCACTGGGTCATTGTAATGGGAGCCAGGTTGCCCATAAAAATTGACTCTATTCACAGATGAAATTACACATGATGTGTTTCAACTATTTCTGACCTCAAGGATCAAGCTTTATGAACTTTTGCTTTCTTTTTGAAAGGGTGAAATCTCTGCATCAATGAAAATAAGAAATGGTTGCATACAGATTTTTTCTTTAATCAATCTTAGTTATTCACAATTAGGTTACTAACCAATGGTGGACTAAAATACTGATTATTTTTTATGATAAACTCTGTTTTAATTGCATTAATAAAATTATACGGGGGTGGGGGGTGAGGGGAGGGAGCACAAAGGCACAGTGGTTAGCATTGCTGCCTCACAGTGCCTGAGACCTGCGTTCGATTCCCTGCTTGGGTCACTGTCTAGATGGAGTTTGCACATTCTCCCCATGTCTGTGTGATTTTCCTCCAGTTTCCTCCCACAGTCCAAAGATGTGTGGGTTAGATGGATTGGCCATGCTAAATTTCCCCTTAGTTTCAGGAGAACTAGTGAGGACAAATGCATTGGAATATGGCGATAGGGTCTGGGTGGGATTGTGGTCGGTGTACATGTAATTGGGCCAGATGGCCTCTTTCCATGCTGTTGGATTCTATGATTCTAAGTTACCTGCATGGTTAAATGCATCACAAAAAAAAGCATACAAAAAAAGTGCTGCTGATTAGGATTGGTGAGTTGCAAATGAGTCTGAGCAGAAACATCAACAAACAAAACAAAATTACTTCTGAAAACTAGTACAATTTTGAGCATAGCTTGCTGACTGTGCTCAAAGTGGAATTTTGTCAGCAATGTCAGAAAGCTGGAGCCAAAATGATCAGCATGCGTTCTCAGTAGTCGGGACTATCTGTTGGTGGCCGCCAGGTCTTTCTGTGTGCTAGCATGATAACGGTTAGTCTATTTTAGCAGGTTAACACTTCTGTTCAAATTGCCAGGAGTCGCATGTATACATGCTTGAAGTTCCTTCTCAAAGCTTGTCGCAATTTTTTATCGACCAGAATTTCTTGACATCCAGCACTCTGTTCACCAATTTCAGGCACTTGAATGAAACTTTGAAGATTTGTTGATGTCAGCAATTCTTCTTTTTACTGTGTTTTTTTTTATTATCGATGTCTGGATTGATACATGGGATTAAATTGTTTGTGTACCACAGGCTTTCAAGTGGTAAAACCAACAAAGTACAAAGTGCAAGTTTTTTTTTGAGAATTTGATATCAGTGGTTGTTCATCTCACTCTGATGATGTAATTCCATTGAGGTCTAATCCTGTGCCTGAAGCGGCTGTCAGGTCTGCCATTAATCACGTTGTTCATTAGCAGCTATTTGCACCACTTGTGTTGGAAGTCCTCCGGAGAGCACAAATTTACCTCATGGTGTCACTCAAATTAGCCGTAAGAGCAACATACAGAAAGGAGAAACAAAGCTCCTATCGACTCAACAAGTTGCAAGAAAGTTATAATGCCTTTCTGGAATGAATACTAAAGAAGCCCTAATAATTACAAGTAAAATAGTTGTGACGGCTGAATCAGTTGTGGCTCTTGTAAAAATACAGGACCTGATACCGAGACATTAACTGATCACAAAGCACTAAATGGGAAACTATTTGTTCCCTTACATTTCCATGGCAAACCTTTGAATATTTTTCTCTCTTTAACAAGGCTGTTTAAATACAAATAGTCGTAGTTTTCTCTGAACAAGTGAAAAACAATGTCATAGGCTTGGAGTAACCAGATCTTCTCATTACTTTTTAGTTGTTCATGGGATGTGTGTGATGCTGATAGGGCTTGCATTTCTTGTCCATCCCTAATTGCCTTGAACTGCATGGCTTGCTAGACCATTTCAGAGGGAATTTGAGTCAACCATTGCTGCAGTTCTGGATTCACATGTAGGCCAGATCAGATAAGGACAGTAGATTTCCTTCCCTAAAGGATATAAGTGGACCAAATGGGTCTTTATGACAATCAACAATGGTTTCATGGTCATCATTAGACTTTCATTTCAGATTTTTATTCAGTTCAAATTTTAACATCTGCCGTGAAAGGATTTGAACCCATTTCCCAAGATCTCCCTTGCCATGTGCATCTGGATTATAGGTCCAGTAACAGTAGCACTATGTCATTGCTGCTCTTAAACATCTTATTTTCTCATTTACAACTCTAATTTCTTATACAGCACTTCAGATATAATATACAGGGATATACAGCATTGGATAAGGGAAAAAGAAGAGTGGCCTATGGCATATTCAGGGGGTTTAGAAAATGGATGCTCCAGAAGAGTATAGAAAGTGCAGGGAGGTAGTTAAAAAGAAATTAGGAGTACGAATAGGAAGCATGTAAAATCACTGATAGGAAAAATAAAAGAAGATCCAAACGTGCTTATAAGTATATTAAGGACAAAAGGATAACCGAGGAAAGTGTAGATCCATTAGGGACCAAAGTGGCAATCTCTGTGTGGAGCCAAAAGACATATTTGAGGGAGTAAATTAATATTTTGCATCTGTGTTCACTATGGAGAAGGATAATGCAGTATAAAAAATAGACAGAGTGATATAATTGAACAGATTAACAGTGAGAGGGAGAAGGTGTTAATGGTTTTGTTGGGCTTAAAAGTGGATCAATTGCCAGGCCCAGATGAGACCTAGGCTGCTGTGTGAAGCAAGAGAGGAGATTAAGGGGTTCTAACATTATTTTTCAACACCTCTCTGGCCACAGGCAGGGTGCTAGAGGATTAGAGAACAGCTGATGTGGTACCATTATTCAAGGAGGGAAGAAGAGATAAGCCAGATAATTACAGGTCTGCAAATCTAAATCAGTGGTAGGGAAATTATTGGAAAAAAACCTGAGAGACAGAATTAATCTCCATTTGGTGAAGCAAGGATTAATTCAGGATTGTCAGCATGCCTTTATTAGAGGGAGATCATGTCTAACAAGTTTGATTAAATTTTTCAAGAAAGTAACTAAATGAGGGCAGTACAGTTGATGCAGTCTATGTGGACTTCAGGTCCTGCTTTGGAGATTGATTAAGAAAGTAAGACCCTGTGGGATCCAGGGCAATTTGGCAAATTAGATCCAAAATTGATTTAATTGCAGGAGATGGAGGGAGATTGTGAAAGATTGGCTTCCAGTCACAAAAACAGTCCGCAGTGGTGATGGATTAGTGATGGATCTCTTGTTGTTTGTAGTGTACATTGATGATCTAGGCATGAATGAGAGGAGTATGATCAATAAGTTCACAGATAACAAGGAAATTAGTGAAGTGGTAAATTGTCAGGAGGAAATCCTTAGATTACATGATGGTGGACAGAATAATGGTAAATGGAATATAACCCTGAAAAGTGTGAAGTGATGTATTTTGGGAGACTAAAAAAAGAAGGGAATACACAATGAACTCTAGGACACTAAGAAGTGCAAAGGACCAGAGGGATCTTTGTGTGCTTGCCTAAAGATTCCTGAAGGTAGCAGGACAAATAGATAAAGTAGATAAAGGAAGATGGGTACTTGCCTTTAATAATTGAGGCATGGAACATAACAGCAGGGATGTTGTGATGGAGCTGTATAAAATGCTCATTAGGCCAGAGCTAGAACATTGTGTGCAGTTCTGGTTACCACACGATAGGAAGGCTGTGATTACACAAAAGAGGGTGCAGAAGAGATTCACCAAGATATTGCTTGGGCTGGAGTATTTCAGACATGAAAATAGGGTTGAGTAGGCTGGGGCTGTTTTCCTTTAAAACAGAGAAGTCTGAGGGGGGACTTCTTCAAGGGATACACAATTGTGAGGGATATAGAAGGGTATATAGGAAGAAACTGTTCCTCTTCATGGAAAAGTTAATAGTTTTATTTATTTATTAGTAGGTTTACATTTACACTGCGATGAAGTTACTGTGAAAATCCACTAATTGCCACACTTGGCATCTGTTCAGGTACACTGAGGGAGAATTTAGCTTGGGCAGTGCACTTGACCATTATGTCTTTCAGACTTGGGAGGAAACTGGAACATGCGGAGTAACCCCATGCAGACAGGGGGAGAACGTGCAGACTGCACAGATGACCAAAGCCAGGTATTGAACCCAGGTTCCTGGTGCTGTGAGACAGTAGTGATAACCACTATGCCATTGTGCTGCTCATACGCCCCAGTAAGCAGGGGCCATACATTTAGGATAAGAGGCAGGAGATTTGGAGGAGTTTTGAGGAAAGTTTTTTACCGAGAGGGTTGTGGGAATCTGAAACTCAATGCATGAAAAAGTAGTAGAGGCAGAAACCTTCACAAGTTTAAGAAGAATTTAGATGAGCAATAAAATGCAATAGCATATAGGGCTACGGATCAACTGAAGGAAAATGGGATTGATAAGGTATTTGATAGCCAGTGTAGACATGATGGGCTGAAGGACCTCTTTCTATACTGCAAAATGGGTGGGATTTTCGAACCGTGTTCACCCCAAAACTGGAAAAGCCCACTCAAGATCAACAACCCTTTCCTTGATTCGCCCCCGCCCCCCACTATAACTCTTGTGATAGGTGGAACAGGAAAAATGCACCCCAATGACTGTATATTAGATAAATGTGCAGACAGGAATCTAGCAACCTGCTTACAAATAAACAAGAGGATGGGATAAATGCCACTGCATAGGAATATTGCTCTTGAATATTGGGAAATACCAGACAACTTCAGCAACTATCTATGCTTTTTCTGTTTATGCGTGGCATGAGTCAGCTGACATTAACACTTCAAACACACTAGGTATTGCATTGAGCATCTTTTATCACCTGTTAATCTTTAATAAGTTACATACTGATGCTTCTTTTGATTGTTGTATTATGGGCATCAGGCACATCACTGCTGTTGTCTCTCTGGGAACATCCCGGATTTGGCACGGAACTTACTGTAGTTTTCCTTGAGGTTTGGGATTGTCACAACAGCTTGTGACATCAGTTAGCATTGAAAGTGAGACTTAGAATTCTTCAGCAGCCGCATGGTGTTTTCTTAAAGCAGGTCTTTAATGTTGAATGTTGAGAGATGTAAGAATCTTGCTAGCTGCCAGGATACTGTGAAGGATAGCAGGTTGCCCTCACACACTATCTGTACACTGACTGAATGAAATCCTCTTCTGTTCCTTTGCATGACATGGTTTTATCTCTGGAATCTCAAAAGAGTAATTTTGTGTCACCACTGATCTTCCATGTCTTTAAAACACTCAAAACCAAGGGTACCTTGCTGTTTTGATTCACAATGCTGCAGCCCTTTATCAAGGAGGATATGAGATGGGTGCCTCCGCAAAGCCTTAGTCACATTTTGGATGCACCAGGACACTGACAGACAGTTGAAATCCTCTGTAATGTTTGAAGAAGTAAACCTCTGTGCTATATATGTTTGGAGAGCTTCAAATAGAGCCTTTTTATTGCCTCTGAGAGATGCTCATAAGATGGCAGCAATCACGACCAACTTGATAGGTAACCACAGGTGTTGAATGTGCTGTTCTACAGTCAGGTCCAGGTAGTTGCCTGTGATGTAGATCAATTATTACTTCTCCGAGGGATTATGAGAGTTCCATGGAGTCAGTACTTTAGCTGTCTGTCTCCTGCATCTACGCACAAAAGCTCATTGGCTGTGCTTCTTGCTGTGGAAATTTTGGACTATTTGATGCACACTCACTACTTTACTGTAGCTCAGTTAGAGACAGAGCTTTATGTTCACAGAAGAGGAATTACAGGGAAAAATGGGATAAGGCCTAAAAATTAATGTGGAACTCATGGTACATGATTAACCAGCAGCTATTTGTGTGAAGCAGATTACATACAAATGGTGCTGCCTGTTCATTTATACTGTTAGCAGCATGTAATCTACATCATACATTTGCATAACCTATCTGTTAACCCTCTATGTGACACATGACACTACCTGATATAACCCATTTAACCCAACTCTTCTATTTTCTGTTTGTTATACAATCCTTTACTCATGTTACCCCAAGATCAGAAGCTCAGACCTTGTGCAGTCCTCTTTTAAGTAGCATGCTATTAAATGTCTTTAGGATTTCAAATATGTTACATCGACAGGTTTCCCTTGCTTCACCTTGATTTTTTACATCTTCAAACAACTCTAACAAATGTGAAAAATATAATTTATTTTCCATAAAAGCATGCTGACTCTGCTTCATTACATTATGATTTTCTAAACGTCCTGCAATTATTTCCTTAATAATGGGTTCCAACATAATTCCAATGATAAATGATGACATTAGTCGGTCCTGAGTTAGAGTCTCAAAAGAGAGATTGGAATCGTGCCTGGGAGCAATGTGACTATTTGTAATCTGTTTATACATAGTATGAATAAGCATGTGTTAAGCAGATATCAAAGTACGTCTACAATCTGACTAACAACAAAGTCCCAGGCCTAGAGGCAGAAGGACCCATCTCAATGTACAGTGGCAGCAGTGGAGACAGTGACATACGAAAAGTATTAGAAATGAAAACATCAATATTATTGAAGGAACCATAGAGTGAAGGAACCTTCAAATTCAACTTGAGAAATGTGGGCAGTTGGTAGATAATATAATTGAGAACCAGGCTGAGTTCATATGATTCAGATGTGAGGCCAAAATGTGAATATGTTCTTTTTGGTTGTGAGAAAAGGTGGCATTAGGAGAAAGCCCAAAGTCTTCTCTAAGTGCCTAAATAAACAAAGAGCGGTAAAAAGAGGATTAGGCCTGGTTAGAGAAAAAATAGGGGATCTGCTCATAGAGGCTGCGGGCATAGCTAAATTAATACTTGCATCAAGGAAGCAGATGTTACCAAGGTTATAGTGACAGAGGAGGAAGTTTTGGACAAACTTTCATTGCATAAAGTTGACCAGGAACTAGGACCAAATGAGATACATCCAAGGAAGGAAGAATAGAAATTGCAGGACTCTAGCATAATCTTTCAACCTTCGCTTGAGTCCCCTGAGGTGGCAGACAGTTGGAGACTTGAAAATATCGTGCCCTTGTTCAAAAAAGATTGTAAGGATAAAGCCATCAAATACAGACCAAACAGTTTAACTTGTGTGATGAGGAATATTTCAGAAGCAATTATTTAGGAAAGAATTAATAATCACATGGATTAGAGAGAGTCAGCATAGTGAAAATGGCGTTTAGCTAACTTGCTGGAGTTTTTTGCAAAGATAACAGAGAATGTTGATGAGGATAGTGCTGTACATAGTGCATATGAACTTTCAAAGGGCATTCCATACAGTGCCACAGCACAGCATAATGAAAGAAACTGGCAGCTCATGGGATAAAGTGGACAGTAGGTATGTGAGTGCAGAATTGGCTGGATAATAGGAAATCGAGGGTCATAGTTTTTTTTGGGATGGAGGAAAGTTTGAAATGGAATTCCCTAATGGTCATATTGGAGCCTTTGTTTTTCCTAATGCATATTAATAAATCTAGATTTTAATGTACAGGGGACAATTTCAAAGTCTGTGGATAATGCAGATTTGGAAGCATTATAAACTGTGAAAAAGACAGTGCGTGACTTCAAAATGATAAAGACAAGTCAGTGAAATGGGCAGATAGTGGCAGATGAAATTCAGTAAAGAGAAGTGTGAGGTGAGTGGTAAGTAGTAAATGAATAAACAGTATAAAATAAGGGGACAATTCAAAAGAATGTGCAATAGCAGAGAGATTTGGGTATATATCTGCTTGTGTTATTGAAGGTATCAGGGCAAGTGGAGAGAGTAATTAAAAAGCATATTATATCCTAGGCTTTACTAACAATGGCATTGAATGCAAGAGCAAGGAGGTCATGCTGAACTTGTGTAAGACACTCATTAGATCTCATTTGGAGTATTGTGTACAGTTCTGGGCAACATTTTACAGGAAGGATGTGAACACATTGAAGAGATTACAGAAGAGGTTTACAAAAATGCTTCCAGGAATGAGAAACTTCAGCTATGAGGGCAGATTGGAGAGATTCACGGTGCTCTTCTTGGAGAGAAGAAGACTAAGAGGAGATTTGACAGAGGTATTCAAAATCATGATGGGGCTGGATAGAGTAGATAGGAGGAAAGTCTTCCTGCTTATAAAATGATTGAGAATGAGAAGACACAGATTTAAAATAGTTTGCACGTAAAGCAAATACAATATGAGAAAAATATTCAGGAAGTGATTCAGGTTAGGAATGTATTGCTTGGAAGTGTGGTGGAAGCAGGTTGGAGGGCACCAGATGATTATTTGAATGGGAACAATATGCAGGGCTATGAGGAAAAGACAGGGGAATGATACTCCTTTTGAGAGCTGGGGCAGACACAATGAGCCACATGGCTGATTTCTGCACCATTACAGTTCTGTGGTTCAGTGGAGACATTGAAGATGGACAATAATAAGCATACTTAATGAGCAATCCCCAACCTTGCCTTGCCATTTGTCTGTCTCGAGGATCCACAGAGAGACCAGCAATGGGAGTTATGAAAATACTATTGTCTCTAGTGGCCTGAAACAGCAAGTCTTCATGATATAGAGCCAAAGCTACAAATTAGTTACTTTCTTCATACAATAGGTTCATTAGCAGACAATGTTCTTATAAAATAGAGTGTGCAGATGTGCACTGTGGATTTTAATTCCAGTATTAAAACCTTTGACATCTATTTTAATCTGAAGAAAATTTAGAAATTGATCATGTTTAACCAGCACTCTCATTGACCTGAAGAATTGATTGAATTATTGCTAACTAATCCATCACCTAACTAATTTTTGCAGACATATGGGACACTGGAGGACATAGTTGCATGTTTTGGGATGAGAAACTCTCTGAAAACCAAAGGTAATCTTACATTGGATCAGATGTCCAACATGTAGAGCAGACCAAGTTTAGAAAATTTAATTGGGCAATAAGCCAAAGCTTCACATGATTCCAAAGATTAGGTTGGCCCAGGGGTAACAGCTCCAGCCATATGAAAACCTGCCAATTAAACCAAAAGGCTAGGAAACTCCAGGCGAGCAGATTCTTGTGCTGTGTCATGTTAAAAATAGCATAGATACAAAGATTGCCCAATGACAGGCACAGAAAGCATCCATTATGGCAAAGTGAACATTGCAAGCATTCCTTCATATCTAGCAATTATAATTGAAATCTCAGACCAACAAACACTTAAAAGACATATTCCTTCCAAGATGAGCAAAGTCCAGGAAACGGTAATCCAACAGTTTCTTGTGGAAGTTGATAGTCTCAAGCTAGACTTCTGTTCAGATAGGGTGTATCTTTAAACATTTTGGACAAAAAAAGGAAGCAGATTCCATGATTGAGCCTACCCCACGATCAACCTCATCTCCTGACTGATCGGCTCTTCAACCTTCTATTTGAAAGCATTAGAAATGAAATCTTCAGAAGTGGAGGAATTTTATACACTGAGCAGCAAGTTCCTTTCACAGAGACATCATCCATTAGACCTGACAGAGGCAGACATGGAAGTTATGACTTTCTCAGTTGTTCACAATCTAAGTCTAGGGGTAATGGATATAGAAGGCACTGCAGCAGATGGTGACCATCCCCATAATGTTCTTCTGGATATGAATTGTCCAAAAGGTGATGAGGAAGAATCCCTTGCAGTGCTGAGTGATTTCTTAGAGGCTGAGGTCCTACAGAATGGTTAATCTTTCCTGTTGATAGATGTGCCTTATAAAATCTCTGTTACTTATTTAGAACAATTAGCTGTGCTTTTGTGGCTGAACATTAATAAGATCTTAATTCCACTGAATCTACTGATGTTTTGCCTACTTTATCTTCTGTTGTCCATGAACAATCTTCCACAAAGGATGCCGTTACCTGAATTCAGGTTAGATCCAACAGAGAATCCCATTGCCAAAGAGCTAGCACCTTCCCTGAGTGAAAGCCAATTGACATTCATACTTAGTTCCAGCTTCACAACTAGAGCGACAGTGCAGAAGTTGCAGCAGATTATTTAGAACTCCTAAAGCTACAGGACCCTTTACAGAAATCCTGTCTCAGAACTGATTGTCCACAGCATGGTCATCTCATTATAGAGCATGATGCTGTCTTGATTCCATAGCCTCAACAATTCTTCCCATTGGAGCAACCTCCACTTTGAGAGAGAAGTGTGGCTATTTTATTACTGACTACAGGAAAATAGATGGTCTTTCTAAAAATAATTGTAGAATTATCTCTTTAATTTTTCCTGACAGTTTTACAGGAAGTTGGTCATTTTTCCTTTGTTGTCTAAGTTAATTAAACGTTAGATTTTCAATGCCTTTTCAACCATTGTTATGGCAGTTAACAATACTGCCATGACAGTCTTTTCAGAGAGATGGAGATTATCCATCTTCAGAAACTTCTTCTCAGCTTCTTCGTTCAAGTGAGGAGCAAATTGATCAGATGGTCGTGAGTTCTTCTCTTCTAGCCCCAGAGGTCCAAAGCTCAATTCTCTTCTGTCTTGACTTTTGGATAATCCTTTCACTGAAAAATCTTTGTTGGCCTCTCACTCCAGTCTACCAACATTCAGCTTCTCAACAATGGTGCTAAAGTATTATCTTTTCTATGGATGATGACAGTTCCACCATCCTGTCTCCAAGACATCTTCCCTAAAAGCTGAGAAGACTGAAGGAGATTGAATTCCTCAAAATTATGACTTGGGGAGGAGAAGAACAAGAAGTGGAGCTAAGCTGAATCTGTAGCTGTAAAAATGGAATTACAGAACTGTAATATCAATAGTTAAAGGCTTAGGGTGAAATTCACCCATGACCCTGCGGTTGGGTGGTAAACTCAGCAAGAGTCCAAAAATCAATGCCCGCCATAATGGATCAAGAAGCCTGCTGGAGGCTGGCAAGAAACTGATATGATGTGGAGATGCTGGCAGTGGATTGGGGTAATACAGTAAGAAGTCTCATAACACCAGGTTAAAGTCCAACAGATTTATTTGGTAGCAAACACCACAAGCTTTCAGAGCACTGCTTCTTTGTTAGGTGAGCACCTTCCCAGGGTGAAAAGGTGCTAATTCTTTAGCAATGTGATTCTCTCTGAAATCTAACTTGAATTCAGGTAATGGCATCCTTTGTGGAAGACTGTTCATGGACAACAGAAGATAAAAAAGTTGACAAAACATCAATAGATTCAGTGAAACTAAGATCAACCACAAAAGCACAGCTAATTCTTCTGAATAAACAACAGAGACTTTATAAGGTGTATCTATCAACAGGAAAGGTTACTCACTCACCTGATGAAGGAGCAGTGCTCTGAAAGTTAGTGGGTGTTTGCTACTAAATAAACCTGTTGGATTTTAACTTGGTGTTGTGAGACTTCTTATTATGTTTTTTAAGGAAGGAAATCTGCCATCTTTACTTGGTCTGGCCTACACAAGACTCCAGAGCCTCAGCAATATGGCTGATTCTCAACTGCCTTCAGGCAACTATGTATGGGCAATGAATGCTGACCAGTCAGTGACCCAAATGCTGACCAGTCAGTGCCACAAATGAATTTAAAATATTAGGAGTGGGGTTATTGTGAACCAAATCCCTCATGCCTGAAAAACAAGAGCTTAGTAACATTTTTCTCCCTTGTGGTGTTTCTGTTAGACTCAGAGAATTACGACATAGAAGGGGGCTACTATTTCCAAATGATCAATCTTAGAATGGTTTTACAAGTGTGGAAGAACTTAACAGTTAGAATTCTCTGTTAAGTCACCTGGTAGAGGCAGAATGATCAGAGGTTTTAGTCAACTTTCAGAACTTGCTGGCAGTGTTTGGAGAGGTTTGGCTGGCTGCCTTCTAATTATGTGATGTGAGAGTGACAAAGTTATTCAGTAACATTTGGAGCAAATAACATTTAAAAGGGCACTGCTAAACAGGTTTAGAATTTCTTTAATGAGCATATGTTCACCCAATTCTAAACAACACAATCAGTGACATGCATTTGTTTGGTTCAGTTGCACTTGCAACACTTCAGAAAAGCTGAAATGCATCAGCCTCTCTTAATTAGAGACAATAGATAGGAGATCAGACAAGTAAGTTACATTATTGGAATATTGCAATGATCAATAGCAATTTAAAAATCCATTATTCTGTGATTACTATTTGCATAGTTTGCCCTGAAACAATGGGGTAGATTTTCAATTCAGTGCACTGGTATAAAGTTGGCATTGTACATTGACTGCCTGTTAGTTTAACCTTCATTGACCAACAATGTAATTTTATGTCCTACAGCGAGGTGAAAGCTTATCCCATTTCTTCAATCCAATAATGGCTAAGACAGGAATGTTTTAAGACAATTGGTTCTGCCAGACTCCACAATTGCTAGAGTCAACAATGCACTGCTGCACTAAAGTTAATTGTAAAACTTTATCCAGTACAGAGACGCCACTGATTCTGTATTGTCCAGTGCCAATCATTGTAATGATAAAAAAAACTGCAATTTATCAATTGTCAATCTGAATTGGCAACTTTAGTCCAAAGACTTTAAAATTCCAAGATGTGGGTTTGTTTCCACTCTTGTGCTGGAAAATAAAAGAATGTTCCTAAGAAGAATCCAATGTTCTAAGAAGCTGTTTGAGAAGTCCTCAAAAAAAACATTGAAATTCTGCATGTCATGAATGACCTGAAGGTATTGTTTTTATAAGCTCAACTTACTGTGATTTTTGTTATCAAAATGTTATAAGAATTTATCTTTGATTTGTATCACGAAGTTATCTTTCAGATATTTGATTCTCCACAAAGAACCATAAATTAAGTATTGCTTGCCCAAAGGCAGATTAGAGCGCTAAATTATAACGCTGCTTCATAAGATATAAATCTCTATTTACTTTTCTTGGTGGAGCCTGAGGTTGTCACTCAGCAAACATTTCATTTAGGTCATGGATTGTGAGCTCAGAATGAAGCAGATAGATTTGCATTATGAACACTCATGTTTTAGATTAGTTGAGATTTTATTGCCTTCAACAAAGCCATAATTGCATTCTAATTTCTAATTCAAATCTGAATCCCTACAGATCAATTAGGGATATTTTTATTGGAAAATTAGACTCTACTTCACTCAAAGATGCTTGATAGGAATGTGAAGATAATAGGGCTTTACTAGCATTCACAGCATTCATAAAAGAATAATCTAGTTAGCATTTAAAAACAATCGGGTAATCAGATCTTAATCTACCACCAGTATCAATAGTCTATGTAAGTAATTGCTTAACCTTTTATTCTATAAAATTCATGTCGACTAATTTTTCAAAGCAAATGTGATGTTTTAAGAAAATTACAAATAAAACCTAGCAGCTCATATTGCATGGTCATAATTAGCAAAAGCTTCAATCTGTATTTCTCCTTGTAACCTTTCCTGTCTGCTGACGTCCTCAATATCATTCTGCAATAGGACAAGTGGTCTTCCAAACCACCCGTGGCATTTAGCATTAGTGCTGCTGAAGCGATTAGCCACTAAGGAACTGAGTACAGAGTGACATTAATGCATTCCCAGCTGCTTTTCAAGGTGAAATGTTCAAACACCCCAGCCTGGATTCAAAATGAGTGCTACTCAACAAGGGAGAGGTTACAGATGACATTGTTCATTCCTGCATCAAGGTCTGAGGCCATGGGCTGTAAGCATTCAATTCCAGCACCAGATAAAGTTTTGCAGCGAGTATTGTATTCACCTTAAATCCAATCACACATATATTCACCTTAAATCCAATGACACATGAGTTTAATCCCTGTCAAAATGGCAGGACCATTCTGGGCCATTAATCTGTTTAATTATTTAGTGAGCTTTTCCAAGGCTTTTTCACTGAGTTACAACATTATTATACCATTTCTGTGTTCCCCAGCCTTTGAAAGGTGAGCGCATTAATGCATCCAAACAAGAAATGAAAGATCTTTATTCAAAGGGATATGACAGGACTCACAATGGCAAAACTTAGTGAAGCATTCACATCAATTAGGGGACATAAAATTGGAGCAGAATGGAGGCAAGATCCAATTCTCAGATTTTCCCTTGAAGGTAATGTTAGACCTAGTCAGCTTTTCTCTTCAGATTTTACCCCAGCATCCCTTTCTTTCAAATATGCCAACAGTCCACACTTCAAAAGAAAAATCCCTGAACTCCTCATCCTTGTAAACTGTTACCTTACCTCCAACCTTCCTTTTCTTTGTAAACTTGTTGCTTGTGTCATTGACACATTGCATTGTGTCAATTTCAGGCATTATGCATGTACAATGCTCATGGTAGATCCCTCAACCCAGTGATTGAGGTGGTGACTGAATGCTGCTACTCTCCATTAGGTAATTGTTCCACAGCGGTGAAAAAAACATCATCACAATGTAAAATGCTAGCTTGTTTTCTTTTAACGCACGTGCAGTAAGGAGGAATAACTTCCTCTTTTTTTAGTAGAGTGCCAGATTAAGTGTACAAAGCAAAATGCTATGGATCTGAAACAAGAACAGAAGATGCTAGAAAATCTCAGCAGGTCTGACAGCATCTATGGATAGAGAGTAGAGCCAATACTTTGAGTCTGGATGATCCTTCATCAGAGCTAAGAGAAAAGAGAATCAGATACTATGAGGCTGGTGGTGGTGTGTGTTTGGGGGGTGGTGGTGGTACTGTAAAGGGACAAAGGGAATGTAAATGAGGTTAAAGACAGCTGAGGGAGATGTTAAAAGGCGCACATTAAGAGTTCAGAGTGTGTGAATGGCAGAACAGAGGTACAGATGATTAAAGCAATTAGCTTGAAGATGGGAGGGTGAGGAGGGGAGCAATTGCAGAGGGAGCAAAAGGAGAGTGGGAATGAAGAAGTGTAAAGGTAGAAGAGAGGAAGAAGGATGATAGAAATGGATGGATGAGATGAAAAGAAGAAACAGAAAGCATAGTGTTTAGTGCTGCTGCTTCATACCGCAGGGACCCAGGTTAAATTCCTGACTTGGGTCACTGTCTGTATGAAGTTTGCACATTCTCTCCATGTCTGTGTGGGTTTCCTCCAAGTGCTCTGGTTTCCTCCCACAATCTGAAAGATGTGCTAATTAGGTGCATTGACCGAACAGGTGCTGGACTGTTGCGACTAGGGGAATTTCAAGCTTTACTTGTGACTAATATGTAAACTTTAAAACTTTTTGGAGGTGATGTGAAGGAGGAGGGGAGAGTTCATGCTCTGAAATTGTTGAACTCACTGATCAGTTTGGGTGGCTGTAAAGTACCCAACTGGAAGATGAGGCGCTATTCCTCCAATTTGCGACCACACTGAGTGGAAAGCCAAGATTGAGGAAGAAGGAAGACATATCTGCAGCGCAGCAATATTTTGCAATGTGCCATCATAAAAACAGATGTGGCAGAGGTGAGGAAGCTGAGAGAATTACAAGTGTAAAAAGCTGTAGTCAAGGTAGTTGTGAGAGTTGGTGGGCTTGTAACGGATGCTCATGGACAGTTTATCACCAGAAATGGAGAAAGAGAAGAGAAATGTCCGAGGTGGACCATGTGAAGCTGATAGATGGCTAGAAATTGAAAGCAAAATTGATAATTGATAATTTTTTCAAGGCCCAGGCAAGAGCCTCAAGCAGCACCGAAATAGTCATCAATGTATTAATAAAGGAGTTATGGGAGTGTACCAGAGTAGGACTGGAACATAACCCATAAGGAAACTGGCATTAGTGGACCATGTGGGTGTCCATGGCCACATCTTTTATTTGGTCAATATTAGTAAGTTGTCCGTCTAACCATCCATTTGTCTGCACTCCACAGCATTATGACTTCTCTTGCTTTGGAACAAAATGCATTTGTTATCTACCCTCTGTCTTCAACACCATGCCATACCCCCTCTCCCCTCCCCGAGGACCAAGCCTGTCAAATTTGCACTTCCCACTCGTATGTGCTCCAAGGGTAGTGGCCACCTCTCCCATCTTGGTCACCTGTTGGTTTTCAGAATCCCCCACCCTCCCTGTACATCATGAAAGACAATCATTCTTCACAATGTTTTCATACATTGCCATGCCAACTTAGTAGTCACCTATGCTGAGTGCAGATCATTAAATTATTTGTGGCATTGGATCTAGGAACACTGGACTATGTCTTGCTCAGTGACCTGGGCTGCTACTTCTGAACAGGCCTTTGTTGCTTTATGTGCTGACTTTTTTTTGCTGAATGTCCCTCCTGTCACTCACTTCCTCCAGTAGAATGCACTTGTTGGAGAACCGGGAGCCAGAATGCCCACTGGCATTGTCTTCCTGCTTTGCATGCCCAGTGAATGCTGAGGCTGCAGCCCCTATAATTTTTATTTATGTTTCCAAGTCAGTTCCCTGAAGCTCACGTACGCTTCAAGTCAGCTTTCAGGGAGCTGCCTCTGCTGTTTTTAAAAGCTCCATTAGGTCAGTGGATCCTGTGCCATTGGACCCCATGCCTGCCAGACACCTTTCTCTGTTGCTAGTGCAGCACCAAAGCCCAGGTGTGTTACACCGTGTCCAGCACTTTACAATGTAGCCAGCGTGAAATCATGTTCAAGGTCTCATTGTGAAGTGGATACCATGGCTGCATTTGGACCCACTGATCAAGGATACCTACTAAGTACAAACTGAGGATTATGAATTGTATAAAGATACAGAGTTTGAATGAAACATTTCCCTTGGCATTTGTCCTGCACTTTTTGCATTGTCCTGCTAACATTACCCATATGGCATGTAGCTTGGATTAAAAAAACTGTGACCTTCAGTTTCAAAAAAGACTAAATTCCTTTGCTGCTTCTTTTGTAGATAGACTTCAAATTACCCAGAAAGTAAAGTGTCTTTAGTCATTATCATCTGCAATCGGGCAATGAGAATGCCGCGAACCTATTTTTCCCTTCTAGTTTTCGCTTCATAAATATTGTTTGCATTTAATTATGAATAATTATGTGCAGATAGAAATTTGACAATTGCAATGTAAATTAATGTTGAGAAAAAATATTTCAGCTTCATTGGTCGTTATGCAGTTGTGTTTGAGAACTTGGTTACTAACAAAATGTATGGTACTCACGTTGTTAATTTGGGCACAAATTCAGCAAAGTTTTAAAGTAAAGTCAGCCAGGAGAAGAAAATGACAACAGATTAGGAGACAATAGTAGGAATAATGATCTAGATGCTGGTGATTTTTTTTTTCTGTTTTCCTGTTTTTAGTCTCATTGTGTAACACTTTGGCTCAGTTGCAGGTTTCTGCTCATGTCACACTATGATCAGCCAAGAGATGCAAATGAAAGCAGTCCAAAATAATTCTTCCTTTACTTTCTCTTTTATCACTCCAAAGAGGAACCTCATGCCTATGTGCACACAATGGTATGAAACTTTAAAACTCTCTCATCTAGAAGCTCATGGGCACAGGTTCAGGAATTCAAATCTCAATCCTAGCAGACCCTTTTCTCGGTGACTGGAAAAGGGGTTGACTTTAAAAAATGAAGTCCTGTCCAGCTCCATGATGAGTATTCTAACTGTCCTGACATAGATCAAACCTTTTTTTCTGCTTTTTAGAAGATGCAAAGAGGTTCGGTTCAAATTAACCCCTCAGTTCTGGTACAAAAGTTGCAAACTGTTATCAAACTTCTACTTGCATTATTCAAGTTTATTTTTATAACTGAAGGTAAATCATTTACTTAGGAGCTAAATAACATTGAACTGAACATGGGAAGAAATATCACATGCACTCATGTAATTCTAGCTTCTTGCTCATCCCTGATCAACCAATGGTCATGCTTTCAATTGCCTTGGATCTAAGTTTTACAATTCCTCCCAAAAGGTGGGATGGTCTAGCTTCATTTGACTGAGACTGCAAAATCCTACCCAAGATCAATGGAATTTCCAATATCTGCCCCTCGTCTGCTCCAATTCCATGGCTGGTGAATATCTCTCCGCCACTGTCCCTTGCTTTATTCCTTTAGGACATGCTGCAAATGTGTCTCTTTGATCACGATATTGATCATGAGACCATAGGTGTCCTTATGTAGCTCAGTGACATGTTTTGCTTTATGATGCTCATGTGACAAGCCTTGCAGTGCTTTATTACATTTAAATGTGCTCTGAGTTATTTTGAGAGAGAATTTGGCTGATTTGTTGATATTGCCTAGCACAGGGGGGCAGCCAAGGCAATCTGGTGTTTCCACCATTTCTCTACTTGAAATCAGTTCAATTAACCAAGACCTGAGATGCACAATGAGATCACCTTGATCATTCATGAGTCATTAACTCACCTGATAATCTGTTTAAACAATGAGCTGGGGGAACTCATGCAAGCTTTTAAAATGAGAAATTACTATGCATTTCATTTGTGCAGTAATAAGTCTCATAACACCAGGTTAAAGTCCAACAAGTTTATTTGGTAGCACAAGCCACAAGCTTTCAGAGCACTGCTCCTTGATCAGGTGAGTGGGAGTTGTGTTTACAAACAGAGCATATATAGACAAATTCAATTTACAAAGTAATGGTTGGAATCTGAGTCTTTACAGGGGATAAAATCTTAAAGGTACAGTGAGTAGACAGAGAGTTAAGCACAGGTTAAAGGGATGCTTATTGTCTCCAGTTAGAAAGATTTTGCAAGCCCAGGCAAGTCGTGGGGATTACAGATAGTGTGACATGAATCCAAGATTGCAGTTGAGGCCGTTCTCATGTATGCAGAACTTGGCTATCAGTTTCTGCTCAGCGACTCTGTGTTGTCGTGTGTCATGAAGACCTCTTTGGAGAATGTTTACCCAAAGATCAAAGGATGAATGTCCGTGACTGCTGAATGTTTGCCAACAGGAAGGGAACAGTGTTGTCTGGTGGTTGTCGAGTGGTGTCCATTCATCTGTTGTCGTAGTATCTGCATAGTCTGCCCAATATACCATGCCTTGGGACATTCTTTCTGCAGCGTTTCGGGTGGACAACATTGGCCGCGTTGCAAGAGTATACACCGTGTACCTGGTGGATGGTGTTCTCATGTGAAATAATGGCATCATGTCAATGATCTGGCATTTCTTGCAGAGGTTGCTGTGGGAGAGTTGTGTGGTGTCGTGGTCACTGTTCTCCTGAAGGCTGGGTAGTTTGCTGTGGATAATGGTCTGTTTGAGGTTGTGCGATTATTTGATGGCAAGAAGTGGGGGTGTGGGGATGGCCTCAGCGAGCTATTTATCTTCATCGATAACATGTTGAAGGCTCCGGAGAAGATGCCATAGCTTCTCCGATCTGGGGAAGTACAGGACAATGAAGGGTACGCTGTTCGCCATGTTCTGTGTTTGTCTTCTGAGGAGATTGGTGCAGTTTTTCGCTGTGATGCATAGGAACTGGCGATCAATGAGTCCATCGCTATATCCTGTTCTTATGAGGGCATCTTTTAGTGTCTGGAGGTGTCTGTTGCGGTTCTCCTCATCTGAGCAAGGTATATGAAGGCCTTGTCCATAAGGATGGCTTCTTTCATATGTTGAGGGTGGAAGCTGGAGAAGTGGAGCATCGTGAGGTCACCCATGGGCTTGCGGTACAGTGAGGTGCTGAGGTGACCGTCCTTGATCGAGATGCATGTGTCCAAGAACGCAACCAATTCTGGAATTCTGGAGAGTAGTCCATGGTGAATCTGATGGCAGGATGGAACTCGTTGATGCCATCATCTAGTTGATTCAGTGATTGTTCACCATGAGTCTAAAGGAAGAAAATGTCATCGATGTATCTAGTGTATAGCATTGGTTGAAGGTCCTATGCGGTGAAGAGGTCTTGTTCGAACCTGTGCATGAAGTTTGTTAGGATATTGAGGCACGAACTTGGTCTCCATGGTGTTTCACTTGCCTACAGAGTTTAAAATTATTAGAACCTTATATCCAATGGCAATCATTTATGCAGAAACTATGTTTCGATGAATAATTTAGCCAATTCCTGCTTATTTTAAATCTTTCTCACCTTAACTTGGTTTTGCAGGTCCAACATTTGTTGTGCTGAAGCACAAGTAAACTTGAGAAGCCATTAGAAATGACTGCCGTCCTTTAACAATTTAAGAAAAAGAATGAGTCCGAAATGTGATTAGATGAAACCTAAAGATATGCCAAGGTTCAATATAAAGCTGTTAATGTTTCTAAAGCTCTTATATTGATTATCTGCAGATTTCTTAACTGTTAAAGGCTGCAATGGCAAACATCACCAGGCTTGTTATTTTAAAAATTTATTTGTAAAAATATATCGAAAATTAATACCTTTTTGATAGGTTATACAGGTTACAATGATGCTAGTTTATAACATCCAAACCCGAGCAATCCATTGACAGTTTTTATATTAAAAATCAGACTGAGTACTTGTAACAACATTTCAGGGCCCAATTTTACCAAAGTGTCAAGTCTGTTTTCAGAAATGTGGTAAAATCAGGCGTGAGGCCATTTATGCATTCCACACCCATGTCCCTGCAGATGCCCACATCACCGGGGCCTGAAAATGGCTGCAATTCAATTCATACCTGAAGCGGGTGCAATGGCGATTTAAATGCACTTGCATGCATTTAAATCGAATTAATGAATTGCCTACCCAACTTTATCAGCATTTCCCCCTTTACCATGGCGATCGCACATTCAGATTCGGTGCAAAATAAACATGCTCGGCAAAGGTCTGTTTCAGGTGTTCCAGCTTCTGAAGAGGTAAGTTCAGAGTTTCCAGTCACTCTCTGACTCAGGTTGGTAGTACAGGGGGAGGTGAGAGAGGGAAGGCCAGATCATTCTCTGGTGAAGGGAAGGGAGAAGGATGTGGGTCAGATGCATCTTTGGTGCATGGGGAGGGGACCCACTGCCACTCTGTGGAGAGAGAAAAGGACAGGGGGTCACAATCAGTGTAGGGAGTGGGGAGGTGGATGGATAAGGGGGAAAGTTATGTTGTAGGGGTGAGGGTGATATCTATGAAGGCCTTCGCTCTTGGGCTGTTTTATTCACTTCTTGTGGCCCAGGAGCGATGTGACAGTGGTGTGATTTTCAATTTCATTTTCTAGCCATGCATGCGCAGTTCAGAGCTCCAATCATTTTGGTTAAGCTATGCTCCGCCTACAGTGCAATTCAGACTTGTGATTTTTTTTCAGGTTGAGTGCACGTGGGGGCGCCTGACAGCAGATTTCCATGTCAGACCTGAATTGTGCACAGATTCAGCACTTAGAATCAAAATGGTAAAATCGGGCCCCTCAAGTTCTTTAAAAGTCAATTGCACCTGTGATGAATATCTAGTTCAAACTCTGTTAATATTTTAGAGGTAATTCTGGGAAGATTGTTGTTTTGAAGGTAAGATGACTAAAATTTTGGCCTTCAGAGATTTTCAGAACATCCAAATAAAGAGGCAGATCGCACGAGGTTACTTACGACAGAATAGAGACAGAATAGAAGAGGAGAAACAAAAAGGCAGACAGGCTTACTTAGCTAGAGAACTGAGACAAATTTTTCTCAAAATAAATTCTAAGTGCAAAACAGACGAGAAAGCAGGAGGTTATTCACTTGGCTTTTCAGCGAGGTTAAGTCATGATCATTTACGATACTCAATTCAATACAGAAAGTATACTGTGAATTTTGTCAGGGAGAGAGAAGGGGCAGTAGAGTCTCAGCATGTCCATGAGGCCAGCTGCTGAGCTCTGGGGGTACCATTGCACATCAGCCCCAATCTCCCAGTATACTCTGTATTTTTGAGTGGCTTTTGAGGGAATTCAGAGGCTATATCTTCAAAAGTGAAGAGTTGAAATCCCTCGTTAGAAAGAAAGAGAGGTGAATTTTCCTGTCATGCAGTCATGGAGTGGGCAAAGGCTGGAGCATGGAAAGTCCTTTCATTCTGGGGCAGGATTTTATGATTTTGGGATGGGCACAGCCATAAATTCTCATCCAGAGTTTTAATGAGATATTGTGACTCAGTGGTCCCTAATATCTACGTGGTTTGCTGAGAAATCTATGGGATCAGCCTTGGTCACATCTGCCATTCAATGTGCAGTATGGAATATTTGACAACGGTTTGCCTGTTAATTCATTTTTGTACCATATTCATTCTGAATGTTAGAATATATGATAGATTTGTTTTAGATTTCTGACTTTGTAGATTCTTTGTTTTCTGAAACCATGGAATCTTGTGGATGTATTCTCCGACAGGATAACTGGGATTTTATACTCTGTCTAAAGTTGAAGAAGAAGTTAATGGTCCCTAAATGGATTGTAACATGCCTTCACTGAAAAATTAAGAAAATGTTATTTCCAAGGAAATATAATCTGCTATATTTTTTCCTTCAAAAATAGTCTCATTTAATGGTTTCACCCTACTGATATATTTATGATTATTTGGCTAAAACTAAATACATCCAACTTCTCATCTCAGTATCCCCTAAGGAGGCTATGTGACTTCCTAACTTGATGTCAATGTCACTCAGTTAACAGCAGATTTTAAGCTGATATGATGCACTGCTGAGACATGAACAACCATTCTGTTGATGGAACTATTACCAACCATAGTAGATAGATTTGAGCAACAAGTAGCCCTGGAATGGATCATGTGGTTATTTGACTAAGAAGTCATCTATATAGCTCCACAGATTCCAAGTTGTGGGTATTAAGGTGTTAAAGTAGGCAAAAAAAAACTAGTGGAATTTTATTTTTAAATACAGGTTTGTTAAAGGCCAGCAAATGTGCTGTTATTATTGTTTTTAAAAAGTAACACTCAAGCCTTTGGGAGGTTAAATATTGACGATAAGAAATCACCAAAATGTTGTTTTGCAAAGTAAAACTGTAATCACCTCATGCCTTAAAGCTTCCTTATGATATTTATCCTTCTGACTTATCTATTAAATTATTGAAAGTGTGTACCTCAATATCTATCACCACTGAGCAGGAATCTGGCACAAAGGTGGAATGTTGTGCTCGTGTCGGGGATCCCAGCAGCGGGCCCAAAAGTGGTGCAGGAAGAAGGGAGAATTGGTGTGTGAACTCAGAGCCATGTTTTACAAGCAACTAATTGTTTGTTGCCAATTATTATTCCTATTAAGGATGGCCTGCCTCCCATCGGGAGATGCTATCCAACTGGATGGCTGGCATCATTACCTCAAGTGGTCACCATTGCTGGGAGTTCACCTAGAAGAAGAGGCACCACCCTCTCTGTGGCATTGGGGTCAGTGAGGCAAGTCCTAGTGCAGGGTGGGACAATCTGTGGATTTGGTGAGAGCAGGGGATGCTGTTATCAAGAGAGCAGCCATTGTTACATCTGTGAATCAATAATCCTGAATGCCCCCTTCTCTCTGATGCTTCTGGGAAGCTGCTGTGTTTTATATGGCAGTTTCTCCATGTGCTGGAGAGCTCAAACACTACTGGTACAATGCCAGCAATGGCAGGAAGAGACTCTTAACCAGTCACTCAAATGGCTCAGAAGATCATCTGCCATCTTCCCTGTCTCAGACAATATACAATGGCACCTAAAAGTGACAGATGCTCCACATTCCCTCTCCCTTTTGTCACCATTCTATGAGCCTCCTCGCCTCCCAATCTCTCCCCAGAAGGCAGGTAAAATTCAGCTCACCCAGCCAACTGATTATCTCTACTTGCTGTTAACATATTTGGCAATGTGACAACAGTTGTTGGGTTATATATGGAATGACATGTGGCAACAATCCTCTTTAATTTAGTGGAAATGCCCCTTCGCATAAAATGCCCCTATGCCCCAGATATGTTAAAAATTCTTGATGGTTGAATTATTGACTTGCAGATGATAAAATGGCAACACCCTGCTATATTTTGTTTTTTGTTATGAATACCCTTTCATCTATGAAAGATAATGGATAGGCAGAAAAAAATTCCATTGAGGTGGATTTACTTCAGGGCCTTCATTTACTGATGGCTCTGAAGGCTATTCCTCGGGTGGCAGGTTGTGCCTTCAAGCGCCATACATTTAACTGTCAAGTGACATTGTAGGTTACTGTCTTCAGTATTGGCACTGATCATCAAGGCACTGTAGCCACCAGTTGCTATGATTGAGCATGCCAGTGCTACCGCATATCACCATTCCTTCTTTCACGAGCTCGGGTGTGCTAGTTGATGCTTTGGATCTACATGTTACACTTGCAAAAATCCTTGAAGCACAGGCTTGGGTGACCCACTATTATCAGCTTCCAGCTTCCCTAGCCTACAGAAGTTCTTTGGGTATTCTCTGCAGGAGAAACCAATTCTTCTTCTTAACAGTCAAATCTAATCAAGTGAGTTTGGCACACAACTCTGAGGATGCGTGTTTAACACTTTTTGTCCCCAATTCTCCTTGAAGTATGTTGTATCCTGAAGGTTAAATAGTAAAATCTATGCTTCCGTGCATTAAAGGAAACTAAGCTTAGTCAGCTTGAGAATTATCTACTCGGGATCATGACCACTGAAATAATGTCAAGAAGTGATTAGATTTGTCTCGATTTAATTCTGATATGGAATATTATATCCGTTGCATACTATATAATTTCTTCCTGCCTTTCAGAATGAATAGCCTGTTGTGTATTCATTAATTACAATTAACTATCTCTCCATAATGAAAAATGCTACAATATATTACAAATATTGTACTCATGATATGTACTGTCAAATGTGAAATGGAATGTCATGTTTATGAAAAAAGGTACATTAATCAGTGCGGCATAGTACATTGCTCAGTTGCAAAACCAGACTTTTCATTTTAAAGTTTGCAATTTCAGAGTAAAAAGATAGCATTGGTGGGAGTTTCTTTTAATCCATCAACAGGAACAATTATTGTCCATTGTCTTTTTCTGTATGTTTTTCTTTCTGACATTTCATCTCTCTCTGCATTTTGCACTGTTTATTCTGTGTGCTATGCATTTGCTGATGGCTGTGAAAGCCAATCAACACTCACTGAACAAAATCTCACTACCCCAGAAACTTAAAGCACAAGACTCACTTTAAATCAGACAAAATATCCAAACTGAGTGGGATTTTCTAACGCTTCCCACCAGTGGCAAGATGGGTGAGCCATACAAAATGGCATTGCTGGGAATGAAAGATCCCATAGGTGGCCAATGATGAGTTGATTTTGCAGCCGGAAACCATGTCTGTGGTTAGGGGGGACGAATAGGGATGCAGGGGTTGAAGACGGAGGGGTGATATCAGAAAATCTCACCCATACATTACTTCAAATTTAGTCAGTAAACAAAATGATAAATGTAAAATAAGACAGTTTTTTTACTTTCCTCCATGTTCTAAAATAATATATTTTCTTTTGGTCTCACTTCGACATACCTTAAGCTGGAAATGGACAGATGTTTACACAATATAAATTCAAAAGAATGATTTAACTCAGAAATGCATTTCTATTTGTTTTTTTTGCAAAAATATTGACCTGGAATCACTGTGTGCAGCTAAGGAGGTGTCGGAATTCAATGAGAAGTCATGATATGCAAGCTTCTTAGCCCTTCTGCAGGCAAGTGTGTCTAAGTCAGGTTTGTTTGAATAGCCACAAGGGCTATGCAGCAGCGTTTGAAGGACACTTTGTATGGTTTTGCTAAATTAAGATAATTAAGATCAGGTTGGATATTTGATAGAGATAACCTTTGGTCTTGTCCTTCAGATATCCAACTGTTTGGACGTTTGACAAGAACACAATAATGTAAATGTTTATGTACTAATTAGCTGAAAATTAGAAATATTTATCTGTCATGTTTGCAAAATATAAATCATGTTTCACAAATATATAAAAATTGTGTTGTCTGCTAATGAAAAGTTACAAATGTTACATAATTATTAATTAACAATGTAAAAGATTTGAGCAACTGCTAGAATATATTTGCTTGAAGCCATGCATGCTGTCTAATATCAGTAACACCTCATTTATTGGCAATGCTCTGTGATATGAAGATGGAAGAATTACATGTTGTGTAAACTTGCTTTAATTAAATTGAAACTGCTAACAGTGGAATATTTTTAAATGCAACTACGGTTCAGATGCAATTCAGCTTCTCCACACATTTATTTGTAGACTCTGCAGCATGAAAACAGGCCATTCAGACTAAGCAATCTACTTGGTGTTTATTCTCCAAATAGATCTCATAATATTTAACTAGTTTAGTTTCCATGCCCTCCTTTCTTCATCCAGCAATCAAATTTACATGGTGTCAGTTTGATCAGATTATCAAGAAACAGACCACCAATCTGTAAACAAATGCTTTTGCAAAGCCTGATACATCAGCCTACCAGTAAGCATTTTAAGTTATACGTCAGGCAACAGGCAAGTGCAAAGTCATCTGTTGCACTGTCTTTTGTAGCTACCATTTATCAGAAAACTGGTACCTGAGCCAATAATAACCATCAGTTGTACATTGTAGATTTGCTGCTTCTCGATGCATATAGATACATCTCTATGCATGCCTAAAGCAATGTTAATCTATGGGGTTGGTGCTATAAAATGGCTCAAGATGGCAAACTTGTTAACAAGCAGCACCTTGACCATCAAACAAATGGTTGGGTTGAGTTGCCCATCAATTGTCCGCAGGCTCAATCCTGCACATGGGATTCCATTTCCCTTCGTTTTTACTGGACATTTAAGCCTTTCTGTCTTTTGTTGCAGTTGAGATGTCTTTTAAAGCTTTATAAAAAAAATCTTAATTTTTATGTTCTGTTCTGGAAATCACTTTTAATCGTTCCAATCTATTAAACTTTCTATATCTACAGCCCCTATAATTTGGGGTTTGCACTCATTTTCAATAATTTGGAACTGACCTAGGTCTGAAATCTAAAAATAAACTCCAAATCAATCATCCTCATAAGGGATAGATTTTTTCTGTGTAAAAGGGCTTTGTGCAAACGTGTTACATCTGCAAGTCCGATTCTCAATCATGTTGAACAGCCATCTGCTGATTTATTCAAATATCAAGTACACAACTTATTCTTTTCACATTTTTTTATGAACTATTACAATATGAATTTGAAGTGTGGCAGATGTCTCCAATGCTGATAAAGTCCTGAAGTTGATCTTTAACTTCTGTCATTTTGATCCAGAAAATTTCAGGTACCAAAGCTAAGAACAATGTTTATATGATCAACACCAAAGGAGCCCTCACAGTACAGAGGCTGATAAAGATCAAAGTAATACACAACAAGTTTATTGAAAGCTGTTCTCTGTACAGAAGAGAAATTGAAGCTAACAGCAGCTTGTGAAACACTCCAAATTACATCACCATCGAAACATATAGAACATAGAACATTACAGCGCAGAACAGGCCCTTCAGCCTTCGATGTTGCGCCGACCAATTAGGAAAAAGCAATGACCCTCTAACCTAAACCATTCCCCTTTCATCCATAAACTTATCTACTAACCTCTTAAACGCCACCAAACTTGGCGCATTTACAACTGCAGCAGGCAGCGCATTCCACTCCCTAACCAGCCTCTGGGTAAAGAACCTACCTCTGACATCCATCCTATAACTACCTCCCCTTAATTTAAAGCTATGTCCCCTCGTGCTAGCTTTCTCCATCCTAGGAAAAAGGCTATCGCTGTCCACCCTATCTAAACCTCTAATCATCTTATATGTTTCAATAAGGTCTCCTCTTAGCCACCTTCTTTCTAACGAAAACAACCTCAAATTCCTCAGCCTCTCTTCATAAGACCTGCCCTCCATACCAGGCAACATCCTGGTAAACCTCCTCTGTACCCACTCCAAAGCCTCCACATCTTTCTTATAATGTGGGGACCAGAACTGCACACAATACTCCAAGTGCGGCCGCACTAGAGTTTTGTACAGTTGCGGCTCCGAAATTCAATCCCCCTATCAATAAAAGCTAAGACTCCATATGCCGCCTTAACAACCTTATCGACTTGATTGCCAACTTTCAGGGATCTATGCACATATACACCAAGATCCTTCTGTTCATCAACACTATTAAGAGTCCTACCATTAGCCCTATACTCTACACATTTGTTATTCCTGCCAAAGTGCATTACCTCACACTTTTCCACATTAAACTCCATTTGCCACCTCTCGGCCCAGCTCTGCAACTTGTCCAATTCTCTCTGCAAACTAGAACACCCCTCTTCCCTATCTACCAGTCCTCCGACTTTGGTGTCATCCGCAAATTTACTAATCCAAATGATAATACATATGACCAGCTCTTAAAGAAACCATGCAATCAGATAAATATACAACAATTCTGCTTTCCTATTCTTACTACATAAGGGCATAAGTTTAAAGTGCAAGGGGCAAGGTTTAAAGGAGATGTATGAGGTAAGTTTTTTACACAGAGGGTGATAGGGGGAACTCGCTGTTGGGGGAGGTAGTGGAAGCAGGTATGATCGTAACTTTTTGAGGGCATCTGGACAAATGCACATAGAGGATGGGAATGGAGGGATATGGTCCCCAGAAGAATAGGGGGTTTTAATTCAGTTGGGCAGCATGTTTGGTGCTGGCTTGGAAGGCTGAAGGACCTGTTTTGGAGCTGTAATTTTCTTTGTTCTTTGTAATAGAAGCGAATACCTTCACACTTGCTTCATTATGCCCCATTGCCTCCTTGTTGCATGCTTGCTACCTTTGTGAACTGCATACCCATAGTACAGTTAAATAAGAAATTCCTGGATTTTATCGCAGTGACAAGGAAGGCGTGGAAATCTGGCCTGAATTCTCTGATCTTGCCTACAGACAGGAATCTCAGGTTCCGCTACAATGAATGTAGAGTTGGCTGACTGCTAAATTCTCCGTTCCTCTGGCAGTGATGGCAGGGTATTACAGGCCAGAGAATTTCAGCCATCGTTTCAAGTCAGTATCATATGTGACTTGAAAGGAAAATTGTATGTGGTGCCCTTTTCATGCATTGGTTGCCTTTGTCCTTCTAGGTGGTGAAGATTGCCTTCTTTGAGAGCTGCTGTCAAAGCAGCTTTGGAAGGTACACCTTGTAGATGGATCATGCTGCATTTATGTTGTACTGATGGTAGATGTGGTGTTGATTTTTTCTGGAGAGTGTCAATGATCTTTAATGTTGTTGGAGCTCCACTCTTCCAGGCAACTGATCAATATTTAATCATACTCTCCTGACTTGGTGCTTTGTAGGCTTCGGGGAGTCAGGTGGTGAATTGAATGCCTAATACCCTACCTGTTCTTGTAGCTGCAGTACTTGTGTGGTTAGGCCAGTAAAATATCTAATCAACAGAGATGCCTAGGTCATTGATGGTGGAAGTTGATAGTAATAATGCTGTTCAATGCTGAGGGGAGGTGTTTAGTCTCTCCCTTGTTGCAGATGGTCATTGTATTGCACTTGGGTGTTGTGAACATTACCTGACATTTATGAGCTCAAATTTTAATGTTATCCCAAGGCCTTGCTTTATGCAGATGTGGACTGCTTCATTATCTAAAGAACCAAAATCGAATCTGAACACTGTGCAATCATCAGCAAACGTCCTCATGTCTGTATCTATGATGAGGTGAATGAAGATGATTGATGATACAGGTAAAGATGTTGGGCCTAGTGCAATGCCCTGACAAATCCGCCCAAAAAAATGGATCTGGGAACTCGCCCAGTTTCACTCCTGTCTAACACTTCGCAAAATACTCGTGAAATTGGGGCAGCACAGTGGCACAGTGATTTGCACTGCTACTTCACAGTGCCAGTGACCTGGGTTCAATTCCTGGCTTGGGTCACTGTCTGTGTGGAGTTTGCATGTTCCCCCATCTCTGTGTCAGTTTCTTTCGAGTGCTCTGAAAGACATGCTTGTTAGATGCATCCACCCGAACATGCACTGAAGTGTGGCAACTAGGGGAATTTTACAGTAACTTCATTGCAGTGTTAATGTAGGCCTTAATTATGACTAACAAATGAATGTTAAAGCAAGCCACATGGGTTTGGTCCTAAAACTAACCCCACATCTGATTCCTGACCCTTGATTAAAAATTCAGTCCATTAGCTCTGTTTCACTCTCTTTAAATGCTGCTGGAACTGCTGAATATTTCCAACATATGCAGTATTTGAATATGGAAATATAATTTCAGGTTTCCAGCATTTGCAGTATTTTGCTGATGTGTTGTCCCTTGCAATTATTAATTAGTTGATGATTAGAAAATTACAATTTATCTTAATGGCAATAATAACAAACAGTAATCTTAACTGGTTTAGGCATGACATCTGATCTGAAAGTTGCATCATTTGATTTTCTTTTACTTACCAGAATTAGGATTTATAATGTGCACTAAAAATTCTGTTATTATGTTGGGCGCGATGCTCTGATCTCGTCCACACCCACCCCACTGCCAGTGAGAATGGAGGATTTGATGCCGAATTTGAACTCTGTTCACTGCAGCGGCACCTGAGAATCCTAGCTGTGGACAAGGCCACAATCTTTCAGCAGTTATGTTTACCTCACCATACTTGGTCATTGTCCTCTTAAAGTTGTATCATCTAAACAAGCAATGGATGAGTGACACCATAGACCTCATATTTAAACAGACCTTTTCTTTTTCCCTTTTCCTCTTTCTGTCTCATTTTCCTGTCTTTCTCTGTCTCTGTCTATCTTTCCCTTTTTCTTTTTTCCTCACTCTACTTCTTTCTATCTTCTCTCTTTCCTATTGAGCGCTCGGTGCTTATCGATTTAAATATTCCCCTTACCCTTGATAGAAAAGTATGTTAACGAGTTTGTGGTTATAATAAAAGATGATATTTCTTGAGGTGCCTTGTTTCCTCTGTGAGCACTGGGATTAACTGATAACCAAGAACAATGCATTTTATTTCTTTCACAAGGGTATTGATACTGTCTGTGACATCATTACCTCAGGTATATAGTGAAATAATCTGCAGTTGATTACAGAAATATTATAGCTTAATTAATTAAATATTATTTGCGTTTCTCTATCCTTGCTTAAGTAGTGCTCCTTGTGGATTAGAACATAATTAAATCTTTAATGAGAAATGTGTTGAATGAAAGGTGACAGGAAAGAGTAAAATATAAAAGCCTTAGTATGATGAGTGTTTTTTGGCACTTAAGTCCCACCCAGAAGGTCATGGGCTTGAGCTCTAAGGTTACCTGTCTTTCCAATTCACTTTCACTGGTTGACTGAGCTTTGTCAGTTGTCAGCTGTGATATTGGATGAATCATCCCATGCAGTAAAGGTCCTGACATGGACTGTTTTGTGTTGCTTGACCTATGACTCCTGTTGGCTGACCACCTGGAGAGATTTATAATAAAGACCATCTAGCTTTCCCAAGAGGAGAAAGATGCACATCACAAAGGGCACCTTTTGGAAGAAAATGAGTTCATACTGCAACAGCAAAATAGAATGCAAGTAATGCTGAACAGGAGGCTTCTGATAACTTGTTTGATTGTTTGAGGCAATACTGTACAGAGATTTATTCTTGGAAATGGCACTTCTAAACCAATTAGATTCACTCTCAAAATCACATGAGATTTAATGTATGAAATAAGTTAATAAGATTACATTGTTCCTTTTACTTGACAAGGGAATAAGGCTTAGAATCACAGAATCACAGAGTTATTACAGAGCAGAATGGAGAGGCCACTTGACCCATTGTGCCTGAACCAGTTCTCTTAATAAGCAATTCACCTTGTGCCATTCTTCCACCTTCTCCCATGCATAACTCTGCACATCCTTTCTTTTCAGGTAACAGTCTAATTCTCTTTTGAATATCACAACTGAACCAACCTTCCCTGCATTCTAGGCAGTGCATTCCAGACCTTTAAAAACTCGATGTGTGAAACTGTTTTACTTTGTGTTTTTTTTACTCCTTTTGCCAATTTCTTCAAACCTGTGCCATCTCATTCTTGATCTGTTTGCTCGTCAGAACAATTTTTTCCCAACTACAGAAAATGTGTTGCCTGTTCTTCTGATTTGTGCGATTCTTAAAATACTCTATTTTTCCAAACAAACATATTGCTATGATTAACATTGGAGGAATTTAATATGTTACATTTGTAGATTGAATATTCTAAATAAAAAAATGCTGACTGCAATTTCAACTCTGTATACAATTTACATGGCAGACATTGGTAGAACAATTCTTTGCATTCTGATTTCTTATGTTCATATGTATATGCAATTTGTATCACAACAAATGTTTCATATTGCCAACAAAACATTGTCAGCTGTGGTGGATTGAACCTACTATATTAGTAACAGCATCGTCATGTCGCGTTACTTCCATTTTTTATTGTAGTTTTCAACAATTTCTTCAACATTCTGTGATAGATTATAACATATTTCCCTCTGTCCCTCCCTGTCTTTATGTCCTTCACTACTTACTACCTTCAAAATTTGAAGATTATTTCTGATTAGGATTCAGTGTAAATCCAAACTGGTGCTCTGTTAAGACTAAACTTTGCTCCATTGATTAGTATGTCAAGGTGCTTTCACAGATAATATCAACACATGACAATTTTGTCTATTTGTCCTCTGAATCATAGCAATATTGAAGTTCTAAGAAATATTCAGTAATTCTAATGCACTCTTCATGAGGCTCCTTTACCATAGTCTTGATTTTAATAGCATCATATTCAATTTAAGTTTCATACATCCAATGTTCAGTTTTAAGGGTTTGGCATGCCCAGTGGACAAAGGCTGTAATCAAAGAGTTAACCAGCCACTGCTTGAAATGTATTGGATTCAGCACAGTTTAAGCTAGCACAATGTTCTTTATAGTGTCACTGAAGCAATGATGAAGTCAGCTTGGGTGTCAACACTAAACATATGTTCTATGGTAACTTTGGAAAGCCAATGGCCTACTAGCATTATCACTGGGCTATTAATCCAGAAACTCTACATATCTTCTGGTGACCTGGGTTCAAATCCCACCACAGCAGATTGTGAAATTTGAACTCAATAAAACATATTTGGAGTTAAGAATTTACTGATGACCATGAAACATTGTCAATTATTGGAAAAATCCATCAGGTTCAATAATATCTTTTAGGAAAGGAAATCTGCCATCCTTATCTGGCCTGGCCTACATTTGACTCCAAAGCCACAGCAACTGAGCGAGGGCAATTAAAGATGAGCAATAAATGCTGGCCAACCTGTGACACCCATGTTGCATGGATGAATAAAAAAACATTGGAAGTATTTTGAACTAATTTTCCCTCTATTTTACACATATCAGAAGAGATTGTTACAGGTTAATATTCAATAGTTGTCTTCACGACATAGAAGTTAAAAACCTCCATTTTTGCTTCTTCGGGCCAGCTCTTTTATATCTCCAAGGAAAAAGAAAAGAAACATTCATCTTTATTTCTTGTTCAGAGCAATTCTACCCAAACCGACCAGGTATTATTATTCAGCCTAAAAGCTCAATTCACTGGTCATAACTGTCTTTTCATCTTGATGCTTACATCTTCTGTGGATATTATCTTGTCACCAGTAATGCTTTTGTTACTGCAGTGTCATAGTATCAGAGTATTCTATTGGCAATCTGGATACGTTGGACCAGTTTATGTTTAATTCTACACAATCTGCCAGTTTCTGAAACATTCATTCTAGGTGGTTTTATGAGGGGTTCATTGAATTTAAATTTTGACCTATGAATATAGCCACATGCTGGATTGAATGTCGGATAATGAAGTTGATAAAACACAATTCAAGCTCAGTATATCATTGAATGATCTGCCTCAAAATAAACTCAAGATGAAATGTGTGAATAAGACAAGGTAAAAGATGTTTTGATAAATTAATGGAAATCAACATTCTAATTAGCAATAAACATGCGTGGGAATATGTGGTTGAACCTGAAATAGGGCCTGAATGTGAAATTTGAATAGAACTGCATTCGGACACATTTGAAGAGATGCTTTATACGGGGATGTGTGACTTTGCATTTGTTAAAGAGACTAGTCATAACTTATGTTTTAACTGCTGTTGTTGGCTTTAGTACAAAATCTACTGTAATGTTTATTAAAGACCCAAATGTTTCTCAGCCTTTTGGCTAAGATCGAGATTGGGTCAAGTACAAGATGGGATGCAATGCCTTATCTTATCAGCTTGGATCTTGTTTCTCTGCCTTGTGGATTCAATTTGAATTGGTTTTTAGAGCAAGCAAGGAATGGATTTGAATCTGCCCAGGCATTGGCTTTGCAACTCTAAGAACAGAGTTCAAAAATATGAATAATTGAAAAGTATCATAAACTCTGGTTTGGAAAGAGATAATCAACATTGAGGTTTATAAAGTTTGGAAGAAATTAATGCTCTATTACTCTGAAACAGTGATGTAATAATTCAAACAAAAAGTTCTCTTCTTGTATACTTCTAAATCAAGCCATCTGCATTTGCTTTATTCATTTTTATCATCACAGTATTATGGAGCCAATGGATAAGAATGGATGATCATCGAAATATAAATCTGCTATGATGACAAAACACCCTGGGTATGATTTTCCCCAAAATTATCCAGTGTCCAATGGACAGGAAGCTGTTTTTATTTTATGAATTTATGACATGCTATGAAATGCATAGGCCTCAGGCAATGTACATTAGTCAGGGAGGGGTTGCTGGCCTCCTATCTTTTAGCCGTGCTGACCATCCCCCCTTTCCTCCCCCCCTCCCTTTCCTTTCCTCCCCCCCCCCCCCAAACACACACACACACACACACACACACACACACACACACTGTGCAATCACTATCCAATATTGATTTCCGTTGGCTGGCCTTGATTTCTGTTGGCTGGCCCTTACCTCTGATGGATTGTCCCTATCCCCGATCATAGCCCCACCACTAGCCCCCACCTTCCCCCTTTTGTTCCCCTGCTACCTCCCTCCATCTGGCTCTGCCCCAAGTGTTCCTACATCCTTGGCACTACCTGATGCCTGGGCACTATTAATGTTCCAGACTGGCAATGCCAGGATATCAGGCTGGTGCCAAGTGTCCTAGGCTGGAGTGCCAAGGGACAATGCAACTCCTTACCGCTGACCTCTCGGGAGTCTTCAATGGCCTTCAGTCCCACCAATGGGGCCATCACATCTGGTCCCTAATGCTGGTGAATGACCCCCATTGGTGGGAACATTCGACAACAATGTCAGAGTCAAGTGAGCCTGGACAACATTGTTTGGTGCTCGGTAGATACATTTAAATGAGATTATGAATATTTACACAAAACAAATAACCAGGAAGTTTGCAAACTGCTAGATGCAGGGCAGGAATTTGATTTTTTGACTCATGCTTATATTTCCTGCTCTACTATGCAACTCAACCAATATAGAGGGGCAAGAAAATCCTTCCCCTCTGAGGCTGAGAGTGATACACATTTTCTTACAATTTCTTACAGTCTGGTGGTCATTTTCATTCATTACTCTTCTTTAAAAAATAAACTTATTGCTTTATTTATTCAGCAAGTTGTTTCTTTTCTTCATTTTTTTTATTTGCACCTCAAGTATCTTTTTGCAATCTGCTCTTTGGTCCCTTAAGTGAAGAAAAGTAGGGATGTGCCTCCCTCATCCCTCTGATGCAAAAAGGTTGGATATGACCAATCTAAACAAGCCAGGTAGTCAAAACAACAGCAGGGTTTTTAAAAACTAAGGTTTGTTCTGTGCAGCTATGAAACCAAGCTTGTGAAAAGCCAAAGGATGCCTCAGCCTTATGTGTGTTCAAGTGTATTGTACAGATGTGAAAATTGAACCTTATACTCACTGAAGCAAGAAGAAAACTGCAAGGGTTTGGGTTATGGTGTCACAGGCATACATGAATAATTAGAAAATGATAACTAGTATGGAGGCCTTAAACTCAATCATCAAAAGAGAAGTGGCAAGGCTGATGATAGAAAACGTCATCCTGTGGAAACAATACTCAGAAGTCGCAGAAAGTTGGTTTTATGAATGGCAGTGAATTAAAAAAGATAGCAGCTGAATGACTGGGGAAGACATTAGATTTGGGGTGGATGCAATCCACTCCTGTTAAAACTGGTTAGCAACATGTAAATTGAAAAAGATATGGAGAGAGAGAACGTAGTGAAACTCAAAAGTTTGTGAATTTATCCCAGAAATTGGCACAATACATAAAACATTTTTATTTGCATTACTGATGTTGGGATTATTTCCCAACCAATCTCGCATGCTTTTGCCAGAAAGAGAGAGAAAAAATGGGAGGAAGGTGCATGCGATCCTGAAGTTGGATAGAGTGCGAAGGGGAAAAAGAGAGGACATAAGGTGATAAAAATGAGGAATAGGAGTAGGCTATCTTTCACTTTCCGCCTGCTCTGCCATTTACTAATATAATGGCTAATCTTTTTATGGACTCAGAAGACAACAATATAAAGAGAATGAAGTGCATACATTAGTAGAGTACAAATGTTAGGTACATTGTAGGAACTAATGGTTTTATATGTACAAATTCCTTTGCGACACACAGTTAAGGAAATTCAAAGTCCAGGCGTGTTCAACTTGGTCCATGCATTAAAAGACAAATTACTCAAGGTCATCTCCCTGAAGTGTAAACTCTGTTTCCCCTCACAGATGTTGCCTGATTGGTCGTGTATTTCCAAAGTATTCCGGTTTTATTTCAGATTTCCAGCATCTGAAGTAATTTGCTTTCGCATTAGTTGCTGGGACCCCATATCCCACCACAGTGAGTGGTAGAATCCAAATAATAGAGTCAGTTATAACTGAGTCTGATTATTGACCTCTATTCACTGTTTGTTTTTCCTCAGTGCAATCACTATCCAGTACTGATTATCTTGAGATATTTCAAATGAATATGTATGTAATTGATGGTAAAATGCCAGGGCTTATATTTATTGCATACAATCAGAAAATAATTAGTTAGTGGGTGTAACAAATTCACTGGACCAGTCACTAACCCTTCCCAATATGTGTGAAAGAAATTCATACATTTTACACTCCCATGCAGATTGATGAGACTAGTTCCTCTGTAGAGTTGTGTGATTGTGATAAAATGGAATTTCATGCTACAACACCAACCATGGATAAGTAATAAAGAAGAGCACAGAAACATTCTTTTCAGAAAACAAATTTTATTATTGTTGAATGGTGCCATTTAAGAAATAGTCTATCATTTGTGGGAATTTATCAACAGCTGTCTGAAAAGTATACCATATCCACAGGTTCATCCTTACCTATTCATCCTTACCTATAGGGTGGACAGTGATAGCCTTTTTCCTAGGATGGAGAAAGCTAGCACGAGGGGACACAGCTTTAAATTAAGGGGTATGAGTTATAGGACGGATATCAGAGGTAGGTTCTTTACTCAAAGAGTGATTAGGGAGTGGAATGCCCTGCCTGCAGCTGTTGTAGATGCGCCAAGTTTGGTGGCGTTTAAGAGGTTAATTGATAAGTATATGGAAGAGAAGGGAATGGTTTAGTTTGGAGGGGCATTGCTTTTTATTTTGGTCGGCACAACATCGAAGGCCGAAGGGCCTGTTCTGTGCTGTATTGTTCTATGTTCTATGTTCTATGTTCTATGTTCTATTTGACTAGTTGCATCCTCAAAAAACTCAGTTTGAATTTTCACTTTTGTAAATCCATGCTGACTTTGTCTAACCCCATTGATATTCCCTAAACTTTCTGTTTTCACATCCTAGCATCTTCCCTACTAGTGATGTTAGGCTAACCAATCTGTAATCCTCTGTTTCATCAGCCCTCCTTTTTTAAATAATGAGGTTACATTTGTTACCCTCCAATCTGCTGAATCTACAGAGTTTTGGAAGGTGACAACCAATATATCAACTATTTGCATGGCCACCTTTGTTAGCATCTGGGGATGTAGATTTAGCAGACCCTGGGCATTTATCAGCTTTCAATCCCATTCATAGAATCCCTACAGTGCAGGAGAAGGCCATTCAGCCCATTGAGTCTGCACTGACCACAATGCCACCCAGACCTATCCCAATGCATTTGCCCTAGATAATCCCCCTGACACTATGGAGCAATATAACATGGCCACTTCACTTAATTTGCACATCTTTTGGACTGTGGGAGGAAATAAGAGCACTCGGAGGAAATCCTACACAGATACGGGGAGAATGTATGAACTTCAGACAGACAGTGATCCAAGCTGGGAATCGAACCCATGTCCTTAGCAGCAGTGCTGACCATTGTACCGCCCTTCCTTCTTCGGCACTATTTTCCTCTAGCACAAATTTCAACGACTGAATAACTGAGAGTGCGTTGAAAGTGATAAACCATTTGGTGCTTTGTTTTGAACAGGGGTGTAGTAGAATGGAAGGGTGAAGAGTGTTTTGCTTAAAGCTTCAGGCAATTATTTTACAATCAGTTTTACAATGCTCATACATCTGATAAATTCCCCTTATAACATAATCCCAACAAAGGCAACTATACCTGCCCCCTGAGCTTTTACTTTGTGTGAATGCTGTGGATAGAATTTTCTCATCTGCGACTAAATCCTGTGGTGGGGATGGGGATGGGAACCGGGACCAAGGTGTGTTTCCACTGTGGAGGGCGCTGGGAATCCATGATGTATCTTCCATTCCTAACCTTATTAATTATGCATCCAGAGGTTTTGTGCTGTGTTCCATGGTGGAGCGGACCTGCTGACATGCATTTGTCATCATATCCAGGTGCCAGAAGGCACCCAGAATCCTGACTGTCATCACCAATCATTGCAGAAATGTCACGAAGGGCAGATGAAAGCCAAGCACCTAAGTTTCCACCACCCTGCGCATCCACCACCGTGTTCTCCTGCTGTTGTCATGGAGAATTGGGATTTGGCGGTGGTGGGGGGAAGTAGATGCTGGTGGATTCTGTTAACAGTATGCAAATTGGTTTCATGTCAACCACCAGCGGGTTTCCTGACCCACCATGCTGAGTGTCATCTCAAGATCCTGCAGATAATTCATACTAGCATGAAACCGATTTTTGGACACCATCGAATTCTCCCCCACTTCCTACTGAACCCGCTGGTGAGGGCACGGGAGAATTTCATTCTATATTAGAAAACATATTGCTACTATGAATAAACATCCACCTCATCAAGGATTTGATTTGACACTTTTTGTTGAATTAATTACATTTTTTTGAATTCTTCTTTCTCCATCATCAATAACACCTCCTAAGTTGCCAAGCAAATTGTTTTCTTCAGAATGAAAAGTGAAAATGAAATTCTCAAACTAAAGCTGCAGCAACAATTATCACAATTAATGACTACACAATGCGTAATCACAATAAAAACATAATTGTGAATGTTCATAAGTTTGCACATCTACACTCCACACTCACCTTTGCTTCACTACTATGCAAAATTTAATCCTGCCAAATGAAACAACTTTAGGATAAATCTCTTCAGCGACTACATATTAATTGATGGTTAGAAGTTTAATTGATGCAAGTTTGAAATGGAGAGCATGGAACGATTGTAAGCATTCTGATGTGATGTTCACAGATGATGAATGCTAACACTCCAGATACCTGAAGAAATACAAGTACATTGCTTACAATGTTTGTAAAAAAAAAATTCTATCACTGCTGGTAAATGCATAGGAAATGCAATGGCTACTACTGGCAATCATTTTGTAAGTCATCAAATGAGTTATCCTGACCTGTAAGCAAGAAACATTATCAATCAGAAACTGTATTTATGCAGCTTTTACTCAATGACTTTGGATGTCACGGGTCCTATTTTATCATTTTGATTCTGAGTGCTGTTCGGAGTTGAAACTGGGAATGTTTCAGATTTGACTTTTAGACCCATTCTCAAGCACCCGTATACGCACTCTGCCTGCAAAGTTCTGAATTGTGTTGCACAAGCCTGTGGCTGGGGCTTAACCCACCCAAAACCCCGCAGCTCTGATTGGCACTTCCAACTGTGCACACACACAAAAAAATGATAGAATAATGCTCCCCTGCCACAACTCACCACTTACCTGATGAAGGGGCCAACCCCCAAAAGCTTCATCAAATAAACTGGTTGGACTTTAACCTGGTGTTGTGAGTTTTCTTACTGTGTTTACCTCTCTCCCAAACAGATAATGCCTCCCCTTGGCCCCCACAAACATTGCCCCACCCCTATGGCATTATTGATCCCATTATCCCCTACCCACTCTGCCACCCAGACCAATCACAAGCCCCCCACTTCTCCCTCATTGATCACAGGCAGTATGGCAGTCAATTCCCCCCTTCTTCCTCACTGATCACAGGCAGAGCAGCAGCGGACTCCTTTAATTCCCCCTCACTGATCACAGGCAGATTGACAGCACACCCACCACCTTCCCTTCCACTGATCATAGAGTGGCAGCAGACATCCCCTTTCCTCTCACTGATCACAGGCAGAGTAGCAGCAGACCCCTCCAATTTCCTCTCACTTCCTCCTTACTCCTTACTGATTACAAACAAAGTAGCAGCGGACACCCTTTCTACATCACTGATCACAGGCAAAGTGACAGCAGCTACTCACTCTTCCTCCTGCAGCCTATCTCAAGCAGAGAGCCATCAGATGCTTGGCACTTAAATGGCCATTGTGCTTGTTTCATATGCAGTCTTGATGGCAGCCATTTTTGGCCTTTGGTAAAAGGGAACCAGTGTGGAGATGGGCACAGATCATGCTACTCACTTTATGCCTGACTTTACCAAGTTGACGAAAAAATCAGGCTCTAGGAATTAACATTTTACTATACTGCTGTTCGTATTAGTTCTGCGCAGATGTCTAAAATCTGTGATTATTCCCTAAATATTTTTGTTTTCTTATTCCATGTCTTCTCAAACATTTATTGTCTGCTTTATATGCAAGATGAAGCTTTTTTGGCCACTTTCAGACTACATGAATACATAGCTATCAGATTTGTAATCAGTAAGTATACTCTGGAAAGCAATTTTGAAACCCAAGACATGCCCGTGTTGGTCAAGCAAGACTCAAAAATAATCTGTTTATTTTTAATAATGGAAAAGAATTGTACAGAGAACCAAATAGAGTATTTTGCCAATTAAACACTCAAACCAAGTTTGCTCACAGAGAAAACTTTATGCAATTTTATTGAGCACTAGATTGAATATTTGCTGAACAAAATGATATAGAGCTTGAGCCATAAGTAGCAGCTATATAATATCTTGGAGAAACTTTCTGAATGCATATCAGGCAGAAATTACAGGAAATACATACTGTCTACTGTCTACCATGGGGAATTAATCATATACAAAAGTTATTTTACCATGTATTGTAGGGAGGGAGGACTACTTGCATACAAGATGATTTACTGTGCTGTGTATATATATTTATTCCTTTTTCATACCTTACAAGATTATACAAATTTGTTTGACCAATCTACATTTAATACAATTTCATGAACTTGTACAATCACTATATATCAAGATACTTTTTTTCATTTATGCATTACTGTCACAGTAGGCTTACATTAACACTGTAATTAAGTTACTGTGAAATTCCCTCTTCGCCACATCCTAGGGTCTGTTAGGAACAGTGACAAAGAATTTAGCATGGCCAGTGCACCTAACCAGCACATCTTTCGAACTGTGGAAGGAATTCGATGCAGACACAGGGACAATGCTCAAGACTCCATGCATACAGTCACCCAAGCTGGAAATTGAATGTGATTCCCTGGCAACAGGATTAATCACAGTTCCACTGTGCTGCCAATCCTGCAATGATTAAGTTAACACAGAGATGCCAACTCACAATAATGTTTATGTTTGTCCTTTGGGAATGAAATCAGTTAATGGCACCGTGGTATCATGGCCTCTTTAAGAGGCTTGAGGGCCATGTTATTGGGTCTGACCCAATGGAGAGGCTGTGCCAATCAAGAACAAGGGTGCACATCTTGTGTTAGGGAGGAACCTCAGCTGCAGCCAGAAAGGAGAAGGGAGCAGACACTTATTGCAGTTCTGTCTGACCTTTGATTATAAGTATAGAAATATTGTTATTAAAAATGAATTATAACTTGTAGCCACAATGGGTCACCTCGGAAACTATTACAGATGCATAGTTGAAATGTAAAGATAAATAATAAGCTGCCAATAGGACACTGAAATGAGGAATATATGAAGCAGAATGACAGGTAATTACCAGGTTGAATTCATGGTAGAACTGAAAATGTGATAGGCATCTTTTATCCTTTTTGGCATGTTGCTTGGTGCTCAGTTAGCATCACCCTGTTGTTTTTAGTACAACCTCATCAACCTTGGCAGGGTCAAATAACTAGGTGATTGGAGGAACAAGAAAAGATATAGACGCGGAACTGGGGAAGACCAAAATATGTAAAGCAGGCATTTCTATACCGGTCTACCTACAATTCAACAAGAAACTTTCACTGATATAAAGAAATTTGAGGAGCACTTTTTAGCCTTACATTAGTTCATAGAGTTGTTAATGAACATAATGTTAAAAAACAGCAGACTGTTAACATATTTGGAAAGACAAATTAATAATACTTAATAGTTTGATTTGTAAAATGCATGATTAGCTATGCATGACAAGGAAAATGGTTGGGTGGATTTTAATTCTTGCACCCTGACAGAAACAACCCAATTTTTTTTTCTCTCATCCTTTCGGGTATCTTAAAATCTGTGGACCAATTTAGTCGACAATTTAATTAATTTATGTTAAACAAAGGTCCTTTTGCATAAATAGGATCTTCAATGCAACTTTTATGGTCGGTATCTACCGTGGATAAGCCATTTAGTGAAGTCTCAGGGCAGAATTTTACTGGCACATCTGCCCAATTTTCGCACAATCCCACCCGAAGCCAACGGAGAATGCCGTTCTCCAAACTGAGCCCACCTCCCGGAATTGGGGCAGACATGCCGGTAAAATTCCAGCTTCAGACTCGCAGCAAAGGCTCTCTAAGGAAAGAAACACCATATTTTAATGGGGCCAGCAAGAGCAAGAGTTCTTCTCGAAAGCCCCAAAATATAATTTGGCTGCCTTAGTGTTCCCAAAACCTTCACGGACCCAAACCTAATGCCCTTGTTTGCTAACAGAAGGGCAGATTCTGGGCTGTCTAATATTTGCCAGCTCAGATCTGATCAGCTGCTTGTGGAAGTCCACCTGGGGTGAGCAGCTCACTACTTCTATTTAGTTAATGCCTGGTGCTTAAATTCTATCAGGCAATGGAAGACCCAGTTGCCTTTGGATGATTAACACTCTTAAGTGCTCAATTAATGATCACTTAAGAATGTCCTTCCATTGTTATTGGGATTTAATGTCAAGCATTCAGCCTGACACTGTTTGGCCTGGTGGCTGTCAAAAGGAGACATCTGCATTAACAGGCCCCAAGTCCTCATTAAATGGCCCTATCAAGCTCTTCTCACCCCCAAATTTCCCCTCCTACTACTTTCTTGCTTAATCTGATCACAATTCACTCTGCTATTTTGGTAATTTTAAAGTCCCAGCCGGTGTTATTAGTGGACAGTGTGGCCCAAGGATGAAGCTCTGGCTTAATGAATTGAAACTTCTGTTGTTGGAGACAGCAGAGCCACAGAATAGCCAATTATCTTCTAACAATATAATAAAACATGTATTATCAATAAAAGAATAACTATAATACACTGCTCCTTCATAGCATCTATATCTTTGTAGATGTACAGAAATTTGCAATGATTACACAAGTAACAAAATATATCTCACATTCTAAACCAACAAGCAAAATGTGGGCAGACATACTTCACACTGAAATCAAGTGGCAGATTCCATCCTTTTTGTGTTGGATTTCTCATCAAATCCCCCCAGATGCTTGTCATACTGCGACCTAACTGATATCACTGAACTCTGACTTTTACATGAGTGCTTTAAAATTCCACTCTTGAAAACATGTCTTGGAATTTTGTCCTAAACAATACATTCTCTTGGATGATTCTCCAGGGATCCATTCCCAGGATTTCAATATCTCCTTTCAGTATTCATCTGCCTTTTATTTCTACTTGCACTCAAGCTTCTGCACAATCTCTCTTTTACCCAGCATGACAAAATAAGACAATTTCTCTACAAAGATTAGCCGAATAATGGATCGTATAGAGGATAGCGCTAATTTCCAAAACAATATCAATGGGTTGGTGGAGTGAGCGATAAAGTGCAAATAGATTTTAACATAGAGAGATGTGAGGTAATGCATTTAGTCAGATCAAATGGTTATAAGAAATATACAATAAATGGAAATATACTAAGAGGAGTAGATGAAATGAGAGATCTTGGTGTACAAATACATAGGTCCAATCGGGCAGCAGTTTAAGTAGATAAGGTTGTAAAGAAGGCATGTGGAATGTTCTCCTTCATTGGCACAGGTATAAAATATAAAAGTGACGATATAATATCAGTGTTGTATAAAAAACTGGTGAGGCCATGTCTGGAATATTGTGTGCAGTTCTAGTCACCATGTTATAGGAAGGGTGGAATTACTTTGGAAAGAGTGTAGAGGAGATTAAAAACAATGCTGCCAGGGCTAGAAAAGTATAGCTCTGAGCAGCTGTTGGATATATTAGGCTTATATTACTTGGAAAAAAGAAGGTTGAGGGTGACTTGACATAGGTGTACAAAATAATGAGAGGAAGAGATAAAGTGAACATGATAAAATTGTTTCCCTCGGTAAAGAATTCCAGAACCAAGGAAGAGAGATTAAAGATAAATAGCAGTAGGTATAAAGGAGATATGAGGAAGAACTTTTATAGAGTGTGGTGGGTGTCTGGAATTCTCTGCCCAAGTTGGTAGCGGACACTGAGACTCCAAATACTTTAAGGTACCTAGATTTGCAGCTAAAGTGCTATCAGCTATAGGTCTATAGGTTGGGTGCAGGAAGGTAGGATTAAAAAAGGCACCAGGTTGCCCTCTGGTTAGCATGGATAGGATGGACAAAATAGCCTCCTTCTGTGCTATAACCTTTCCATAATTCTATGCTTCAATGGCTGCATTATGTTGTCACTAGTATTTTGATTTACCTCGGATGTCTGGTTATTCATCTGGACGAGTTTACATTTGCTTCTGGCGGTTGTCTCTTTAACTTAGAGCCCTTTCTCTGCTTCTCCCTTGAAATTCACCTGAACAAGACCTTGTCTAACTTCTTGTTCTTTGTTTCTTTAAACTAACTGTCATCCTGAGCATAATTTTGTTCCAACTCTTTTGCTCTTTTGGGAAGTTTCATCGCTGCAGCACTGTTGTCCTGTCCAGCTTCTCCTCATTCCAGTTTAAAACTAACTTGAAAGTTATTTTTGTTCGACAGTGGCCCCTGGTTGCTAAGCAACAACCTAGTTTTCCTTAAAGCCTGATTTGTTTTCATATGTAAAAGCTCATTCCCATTCCAAAACGAACTGAAATCACTACTTCTTTCAAATAGAGAATCCAAATTTAAAATTACTGAAAGCTATATTGTATTTTCTCAAATACAAATATAGATTATTTAAAACTACTTATATTTTGTGACATTATGACCAGTCAACCTATCCTTGACAGAACTTCTTGAGGATTGGTTTCAGTTTTAGAAGTAGCCATTGCACCTGATGGTGTTATTGGGAGCAGAAATCTGCTGGGTATTTGATTCACTGATGAGACTTGTTCCCTGGATATAGATGCAGGTATGACTCAAATCAATTAACAGCTTAAATAACTGCAGGGTGAGCTGGTCTGATGGAGGTCAGCTCTCCCCAGAATGTTGGCACAATTGTTATCACTACTGCTTCACAGTACCAGGAATTCAGGTTCAATTCCTGTCATGGGTGACTGTGCAGAGTTTGCACATTGTCCCTGTGTCTGCATTGGTTTCCTCTGGGTGCACCTGTTTCCTCGCTTAATCCAAATATGTGCAGGTTAGGTGGGTTGCCATGCTAAATTACACCATACTGTCCTAAGATGTGTAGGTTAGATGGATTAGCCATGTAAATGTGCTACAATGGAGCAGTGGAGGAGGATGTTCTTTCAAGAAATTGCTTCAAATTCAAAGGGACAAAAGCCTTTTTCCTCAGATGGCGATGGCTAACATGAGGGGATAGAGCTTTAAATTAAGGGGTGGTAGTTACAGGACGGATGTCAGAGGTTCTTTACTCAGAGGGTAGTAAGGGCATGGAATGCCCTCCCTGCAGCAGTTGTGGACTCACCAACTTCAAGGGCGTTCAAATGGTCAGTGGATAGGCATATGGATAACATTGGAATAATATAGGTTAGAGGATCATTAGATGGTTCCACTGGTCGGCGCAACATCGACGGCCGAAGGGCCCATACTGCGCTGTAATGTTCTATGCTCAATGTTCTATGTTCTATGCACTGGGGATTCTACAGGAGTTTTATGTTCCCACCCCTCACTTAAATCCAACAGACTCTTTCAGGTTAATAACCTTCTAACTAAACTCGAAAAAGTCAAGAGATGGAGCAAGTTTCAAGCAAATATGGAGGCACATTCTGCACTATATTCTGCACTCCCTCGTTTCCTTCTCTATGAAAAGTATGCTTGGCCTGTATAATGTACAAGAAGCAATACTTTTCATTGTATATGAATTAAATGTGATCATAACATATCAAATCAAATGTAAGGGCAAGATGGCAGTGGGAGAATAATAAAAGGGAAAGCTTCTAACAGGGTGGAAAGCTGAAGAGGTTAAATGACAGAAGCTGTAACATTGTAAGTCAAAAGGAGTTTGTCATGGACAAGTGAAAAAAAAGGATCTAAATGAAATAGAAAACAACGGAGTCATTACCATCAGCTATTGTCTGAAAAAAAATGTGAGCGAAGATTATGATTTGAAATTGTTGAACTCAATTTTGAGTCTGGAATTGTTGAACTCAAAAATTGAATGTGGAAGGTTGAAAAGCGTTTAATCAAAAGACGAGTTGCTGTTCCTCGAGCTTCTGTTCAGCTTCATTAGAACAATGTAGGAAGGCAAACACACGTAGGTCAGATTGGGAGCGAGAAGAAGGATTATAATAAAATGCAACTAGAAGCTTATAGTCATACTTGCAGAATAAATCGAGGTGATCCACAAAGTGATTGCCCAATCTGCAGTGTGTCTCCCCAAAGTCACTTGTCATTTTAACAGCATGATGCGTGAAATGATTAAGATCTAGTTAGTGGGAAATAAAAATAGAATTTGCATTTGTATTGCATTACTTCTTGAGATAGACTTGACCTTTGTTGAAGTATTAATGATTGCATGGCAGATTGAAGCTGCCATGGGTAATGTTAAATTCATTACTGAGAAATATATGCTTCAGCTTTATGGTATTTGTTCGAAATGCAGACACTTTTTATTAGCAAGCAACATTAAAACAATGCTAAATCTAACCTTAGACCCAAAGAGAAGGTGTTTTCTTAACGGACCATCTGGTAAATAGCTGATCATTCCCTATCAAGAGTGCTAAATGTTAATTATATGCAAAACATTTCTAAATTTTGCTTCCATTCTTGCACCCAAAGAATAAAGTGACTCTACCTGAAATTATTGTGCAAGTTTTCGTAACTCTATCATCAATCTAATGAAATATTATTGTCGTGCGTGGTAGTCTTGGATTACCATTCCCATTTAGCGCATTTTTTAATACAGAATTGTATCTTAGGCAGCAGCTGTTGGAAAAGAAATGGTATATAAGATGGGCTGGCCCTTATACATCTCAGCCAATATTCAATTTCATTGGCTTTAATTCCTATCCCATTGCCTTCAAGTTTTACTTCAGTGCTGTAAAAATGTAACAAAGGTTCAAAATTCAGTGTACGCTGAGGGATCTTGCCATAGACACTGGGAGTTTTGATGCCCACCTAAGTCAAATTTTTCCATGTCAATGTGGTGAGCCATGAGCCACCAGAGGGTTCTTATAGTCCCGCAGAAATCAATGGGCTTTTGCATGGCTCACTTATCCTGCCAGGGTAACCGCTGCAAGGGATCAGCTTTTCTCTTTCTCTTGCTGATTGTGATGGCAGTACTTGTTTGGCCATCTTCTACCGAATAGCTGAGTAAATGGACTCAATGGATGAAGGCAAAAACTAGCAGCAAGAGACACAGGTAGCCATCTTTCTGTCCATCTGACCAATCCCTTGATATTTTCCCAGAGTCTCCAGCCTTCTCCCTCATCATAGACTGCATGACCAATCTGCGTATTGTTTGGGAACCTTTTGATCGTACCTCCTACAGTTAAGTTTGAACCGTTGATTATACATTACAAACTGCAAGGGATCTAGAAATAAGCTCTGAGAAGGTAAAAACAGCCTTCCAATCACAAGCGTATCTGCTGGCAAATCTCTTTGCTTTCTGACTCTAAGCTAATCTTGGTTCCCACAGGCACTTTTTTCTTGGGATTTTTAGGGTTTTGCCACATGGAGCCTTGCTAAAATCCCAAGCAAAAACCATGTAGCTTACATCAAATGTTAACCCTCCTTGTGAATTTCTCAAATAATTAAGTCAGAAATTTAGTCAATGTTCTCTTAATAAATCCATGCTGACTGCCCTTACCTCCTTAAATAACAATTTATATCATTTATCAAAATTTATCCCAATAATGGGCACCATTCATTCATTGTGATCAGCACCATGCCTCGTAACCAAACAGGATTAAATATGATGTCCAAAGCTTTTGAAATGTCTTTCTTGCTCCCCTTAGTGGCTTAGAATACAATTCATTTTTGGTGTGCATATTCAAAATAGGATTCTTTTTCCAAGTGTCCTACTCATCTGTTCAAAAGAACAGATCAATATAAGAATGTTCCAAATTTAAAGCAAGATGTACGGGGTTAAATTGACAGGTACTTTAACTGGCCTTCTCCCCAACCCCAACCTGATTTCTACAATATGAGGACAGTTATAAACGGGCCAAAATGTCAGCAGTTACTCATGGGGTAGCAATCTTACATTGAATTCAGTCTCACTCCAGAGAGTTGAGAATAAACTTAGACTGATTTTCTGGTGCAGTTTTGAGACTGCTGTGATGACGGAGCTATCATCTTTCTGATAAGAAGTCAATCCAAATTTCAGCCTGCTGCCTCTCAGGCAGATATGAAAGAATCCATGACACTACATCAAAGTCTTTTTTTTCTAACTGAACCTACGGCCACATAATCATCGCAAACCACACAACTCAAGGAAAGGAAAAAGGTAGTGAACTATTATTCTGAATCACGCTATATGTATTGGAGGGATGGAACTTATATCTGCTCTCCAATTCTATCTTCAGCAATCACATGTGCCAAGGTCTAGTTTAGTTTTGATTCCAAGAGAAATCGGTGTAAAACATCTTGGTGGACCATTGCTGCTGGGAGGTTGAGATTATCATGTCAGGTGATGGCAGACATCTGCAATCCTCTGGAAGGAGCCGTGCTGCTGCTGATTGACCAGGTGGTCATGCAAACTTGACCATATGCTGAAGGGGCTTAGAAATGCACACAGCTACCACACTGATTGCAGATGGTAAGGGAAGAGGAGGGAATTGGGCTTTCAGTTTGTTTCCCCTTCTCTGTCTGTAACACCATGCAGTTTATTTTTAAATTCATTCTTTGTCTCTGCTTCCAATGCTCTCTTGGGCATGAGTTCCAGCTCAATATCACTCTCTGCATAAAACTGTTCTTTTCTCACATGTCTCCTGCATTTCTTGCCCAAAACTATCAATCTGTATATCTTAGTAATTGTACCTTCAGCTAAAAGGAATTTTTCTTTATCTACTTTATCCAAATCTATCATCATCTTGTACACCACTATCAAATGTCCTCTCAATTTCCTGGCTGTCTGAAGAACAACCCCCACATTCTTTAACCTTGCCGCTGTAACTTAATCTCCTTGTCTATGAAAATATTCTGGTATATTTCTTTGCACCCCTACATGGACTCTCACATTTTTCCTCAATTGTGGTGACCAGAATTGGATAAATAATCAACCCTCAAATGTAAACTCTTTCCAGCTGCCTCAAGTGAAAACCACCTAACTGCCTAAATGATTGCATTGAAGTGGTACTTGATATTTACATGTCCTATGATGATGCACCCTCAGAGTTCATCGTCTAAGGTACCATGATCAAGAAGATCCATGAGCTGCTTTTCCCCACATATTGGCTTGGAGGAGAGAAAATGGAGATATGAATTAATAATTGCAATGTGAAAATGTTGTGATTTTATATAATTAACATGAACGTATTTCAGTCCTTCAAATCATGGAGATTTTGGGTATAGAAGATGCTATTGAAGGACTCTTATTGTGTTCCTGCTTCTTAGATGGTACACATTGCTGTGCACTAGCAAAGGTTAAAGTTAATGGATTTGGTGATAATCGTACAGGTTACAATTTACCTAAATGGTATGGAGATTGTTACATTTTGATGAAGCTATATTCATACAAGAAAACAAGGCAACTCCTAACTTTTGTTTTGTGGATAGTAGATAGGTTTTTGGAGTTAGGTGGTGACTTACTGCAGAAATCCCAGTTCTGGCTTGCTCTTGCAGTCACAGTATTTTTCTAGTTGATCCAATTGAGTTTCTGGTCAATCGTGACCCTTCCAGAATATTGATATTTTTGAATTCAACAATGATAATGCCAAATTGTTATTTTGTAGTACAGAACTTGAGTATTGCTGATAAAAGAGACATATTGTTGAAGTTTTTAATCTTACACTCATCAGGACAGTTCACAACAATACCAACAATAGAAGGAACAGTGGTTTTATACTGCACAAAAAGAGATTCCTGATTGTTTGGCAAGTCGACTCCAGTGGAGGAATTAGCAGAGAGGATGCACCAGAATACAATTAAGCTTTTGTTCAAAGTCAAACTAGGCAGGTAAACTCTGGTTAATGTACAGTCATGGGAAATAAATGATGGAATGGTTCTTCCCAAGTTTTGGGTTGGTTGAGAAATGTATAGTGCATGGACATGCTCCTTCTGCCTGCAAAGGCTAAAGTCCTACGTGTGAATATATGTTATTTCTATCTTATGTAAGTGAGCCATGCTGTGAACCTGACTGATGATCTTAAGTTGGTTTTCAACACAGTTGGTTAGCATAGTCAGGATTGTTGGGCAAGTATGGCCCAATCGTGTAATCATGTCTAATGTTGGACACAATGAGCAGAAGCTTACCAAAAAATGACAAGTGTTGATTCCAGTGAGAAAAATGGTATGTTTCTCTCCAGAAAAACATATTGGATCTCACCACAATCTGCCGCAAAAAACAGGCTGGGTGTGTTGCACGCTGTCATGTAGGGAGCGGAGCCTCAACACACCGGCAAAGCCTGATTGCACTGAGAATGGGGAACCATGTTTAAAGATTGTTCCGATCAGACCAAAACATCATTTCCCTCACTCCCTCCCTTCCCTCTCCCTCCAATTCCACCACGCAGATCTCAGGGCAAGCCTCCCACTCGATCAGAGACAGCATATATCCCCAGCAATTACAATCACCATTCACCATACAGCCCACAACAATCAGTGCTGGTACCCTGTCCGTATCCTCATCCACACAGTCAATGCCAGCATTTCCAATTCCCAAATCCACTCTCCCCACCCCACCACCCCAAATAAAGGAACGACCTTCCCTCATCCATTCGGCTTTCACGGGCACAGCCTTGGCACAGGTTGGCACTGCCAGGTTTTCATCACATCAGCTCTGAAATTTATAGACTATATTAGTCATTTATGTGATAAATGGAACATCTTTTTGGCTTGATCGCAGCATTCAGTTTGTGAAGAATACTACTCAGTTTGCTGCTGCATAGTAACAGCATGAAATGTCAAGCTTCAACTATTGCTCAGATTTTTGAGACACCTTGCTCTTCCAGAGTAATCTTAGCTGGACTGCACACTTTCTAGGAGTACTTCCACCCATTCCTGAGTATGTGTGATACATACAGCGAACACAACCTGATCAAGATAGCCATTATCTCGTAGGATGGCTTTTGGTGTGCCCTATTTTCAGCATCAAGCTTGCACAGTGAAAACGTGTCTTAGGCTCTATTTACAAAGTTGCTGTTTGAGCCGATCTTACAACATGTGGAACTGTAGGAATCCCAATATGCGTATTGACCAATGAAGGTAGGATGACTGTAAACAATAGTGAAGAACCGGCTGGCACGCTTACAAACTAACAAATCAAAGAAAGAGAGCTCATTTGACTGCTGTGCTTCAAAGGTGAATTTGAGTGCAACAAGGAACCAATTAGGGAAGGAAAGAAGTTCTTACATGTAACTGGATTTAAATATGGAGACGTAGAGGGACAATTCTCCCCAAAAAATTCTATGTGTTGAATTTATAGGAAAACTAGTGTAAATCATAATTGTTTTGTCAATGGAGTTTCACATCAAATCTCCCCCACTCTGTGCAGAGATCACAATTGTGAATCTCATTAAAAATTCGAGGCATGAGGTCGAATCATGCCAGAGTCCCATGGGAACCCTGCAGTTCTGCCCCTCCCAATCATAGGCCAATCGCAGCCCCCATGAGCATCCCAACACCAGCCCTGCTCCTCCGCCCTGTCGCTGATCATTTCAATCTCCAGCACCACCCACTCTCTCAGCAGTGACAATCGCTCCCCCATCCCCCCCACTCCACCTCCAGCAGACTCTATTCCATGGGAACCAGAGCCCTGGGGAGGCAAACCTCCCCCACGCTGGCAATCTACCCCCAACAGGGAGTGGAGACCCAGGGAGGCAGACCCCAATCTATCTATTTCTTTCTTATTTCTATGATTTGGCCTCCACAGCCTTATGTGGTGAAAACTTCCACAGCTTCACCAGCCTTCGCACAAAGTTTTTCCTCAAATGAGTCCTAAATGGTCTACTTGTACCTTGAGACCATAGTTTGTTTTAGATCCTCAGCCAGAGGAAACATCATCACTGTATCTAGTCTGTTCAGCCCTGTTAGAATCTTTAGACATTTTATACATGCCGGTGAAATCATCTCTCATTCTTCTAAACTCCAGTAAATACTGGTCAAGCAGAGTTTTCTGCCATGCATAGTGCAAATCCAATGGTTATGAATTTGAACCCACAGTTAAGAATAGTTTGCATTTTGCCAGCATAGCCATGCTTGTTTAAGGATGTCTATTCCACTCCTTTTGTCAGGTTTAGAGATATATACAAGACAATTGGCATTCAGTTCTCACACCACCACTATTCATTTATATTGCATGTGAAAAATCAGCCAAGTTTCTTGGAATTCCACAATCTGCACGTGATACATCAGTTAGGAATGCTTTCAAGGATGCAGCATTTTCAGCGGGTGCCAGTTTATGGTGGGATAGTTGGGAGCAAAGGTATTCAAACACAGCAAATACCTCATCCCATTTACCATAGGATAAAGACACACCTAAATTGAAACCATGACCAGGAACAAACTCCTCGCTTTTAGAGAGTTCAGGGTCAGAGAGATTTGCTACCTTTCTCGCAGTGTCATTAATTGCACTGCCAAACTGTTTCGTGCTTCATTGTGCTTAAAGTGCAGGTGTTTTTCAGGCAGCTATTGTTTCCAGCACGGTCATTTCATTGAGTCAATGTAGTGGTGCAAATGGATTACATATTTACATTGTTCAAAATGTCCAGACTTCAAAAAGTACACTGCCTTACAAAAATGCCATCCACAGTTCTTCATTTGGATTATAGACATTGATGAGGCCTGTTAAATGTGCCAACCATCTGAGATCAGAAAAGGTTAATATTTGCTCTTAAACAAAAATATCCTCCGCGACATGCATTGTAAACCTTTCACTGAATTAACAAGAGATATGTACAAGTGATGTTTGATTTAATCTTTTAAATAAAAAAAGAGTACTATAAAGCACCCTAATTGCTTGAAAACTGAGTCTAACCAGAAACTCAAATGCATAAATCACTTGTTTTTACTCTGACGAGTTTTAGAATAATTTATTGTAAGTTTAGTTTTCAATTACAGTAAATGTTTTGTTACTGTGAGCACCATGTCCAATATCCGAGAGTTTCCCTTCAGTGGTCATGTTATTTCACGAGTATGCATTGCTCAATGACCCTGAGACCTTGAACTAATGTGTACTCAAATAGTCGTTCGTGCATTCAGGGGGTGACAGGCCTATTGGTCTGGAAATCAGCAGCCATAGTGTTGCACAGTAAATCATTCTGAGGAATGGAACCTGCAGAATGGAGAGTCGCAGATAGAACAACTAATGCTGCCATGTTTAATGGAGGATTAATCCATCTTTCATGGGGCTTCATGTAGGGAAATCAAGACCAAAAGCAGTCTTCAAGTGAAATAGGTTTCAAGGGCATGGAATAATTAGACCAAGGGCAGACAGATGTCATTAAGTTTTTCTTTTCCAGTCACGTAGTCTAGGGGAGCTTTTCCACATGTTTACGGTAGGTGGGAGGGCCAAAGAGGGTGGAGAATCCAACAGGAGTCCCAGAAAGGCTTTTGCACCAGTGGGATTTCCCACTGACATTGTACCCATCCTCATACTATTGGCATAATGGAGCTCCTCCCTTTAAAGATCAGCATGTATTAGCATCGACTTATCAGGCCTTCTCACTGTAGCATTTCCACACGTAAGGAATTCTCCCGCAGGTTTTGATAAATGGGGACCTGGCAAACAGAGCCTGCTGGGGGCACACAAGTAAGTACCGTCCCCGGAGTGGAGAGGATTATGCCAGGGCAGTACCCTGGCAGTGCCCTCTTCTAACTGTTTAAAAACATAGCAGGAAATCAGCTGGTGTGCTACCCTTCATTTTTCCTGCCCAAGACAGCACTTAAAAAAAATCAAAAATTTCCACACTTTGTTTCTATTTATCTGTAGTATCTGATTTGCATCTATACAAAAAATCCTGCATCCATGCGCAATTACTACAATATAAATTCATAAACGAGATTGCCTACATAAACTTGTTATGTTGAAATTACACGCTGTCACCAGAGATGAAACTTTTAAATATATTATAAGGCATCAATAGTGTTATTCTTCCAGATCCATTACTTGTTAGTGGACTCTAACATTACTTGAATGCCAATATGACTGTTGACACACCTCTTGGTTTATGGGAACCATTATAAGTTAAGTTGCCTGAAATGTTGGGAACTGCCAAACCTCTTCGCAGTTACTAATTGTTGAGTATTGCCACTTGATGTTTCCCGTATACCTTTAGCAAATAATTGCTCCTCACTCATGGTGAGATAAACAGCAGACATTTGGGCACACAAGTCTTGAGGAAAATATAAAATTTGTGGAAAATAAGATTGAGAATGAATGAAAGAAATTTGCAAAAAGCATTAGGAATGGATGAGAAAAAATGTCAAGTCAGATACAAGAGACTGAAAGAAGCAACAGAGAGAGAAAATATTTGAAGCTAAGAAGTCATGAATAATGAAAAAAAGATGCATTCAGTATATTTCATCACATGGCAAACAAAATCTTATACATTGGAAAATTTGATTAAATATGACAAATATATTGACTGGGCAATCTCTTTCAACATTGTTCAGCATCCCAGTTTTTAGAGGCAGGTACTGAAGCAGAATTTTTTAAGTCCCCACGTAGGCCTGCCAGTGATGAGCATAATGGTTTGGAGAACAGATTTAATGCAGTGATGGAATGACAGAAGGAAAGACCCGGAGGAAGCAGGCATTACCTGAGGGACTGTGTAAGCAGATATTATGCAACCAAGGTCACATGGTACAGAAGGAGAATGAATGAAGGCATGCAGCACGGCAGATGGTAGTTTTGTGTGAAGGTGACACACACAGAAACATAGACTCATATATAATAGAAGACGGCCATTCGATGCATTTTAGCTCCGCCGATTCACTGAATAAACTTTCAGGCAGTTCCAATCTCAAGTCTTGCAGCCCTGCAAGTTTTTTCTTCTTTTAAGTACACATCCAAATTTAACTTTTGTAATTTAATATTAAATCTGCTTCCACCACCCATTCCGGTAATGCATTCCAGATCATAACACATTGTACAAAAATGTATCATCTCATCTCCTCTTTTCCCTTTTGTGCCCAATTATCTTAAATCTATGACTTCAGGTTATGGACACTCCTGCCAGTGGAAACAGCTTGTTCCTATGTTCGCTAGCAAGACTCCTCCATAATTTTGAACAACTCTATTGAATCTCCTCAGGGCCTCCTCTGCTTTAAGGAGAACAATTCCAGCTTCATTTGACTGTATCCCTCACCCAATCCCCTCCACACCCTCTCCAAGGCCTTGAAATTAACCCATAGCATTCACCAACAACATTTTGCTTGTATTTGGGGCTGATTATAAAAATCGGAAGTGAATTATAAATTGTTGTGTCAGATTTTGGAATTTAATTGGTCCATGCTAACAACGCAGAATTATTCATTGTGTGGTCAGTGCATATCAATCAGTCATGCTTCTGGTATATTACAGTCATACAGGAGCATACAGACATAACACTTGTAATCCAGATATATGTTTTTTTTTATATTCTCATATGTGTCCCTTTAGCAGTTCTTGATGTCAGCAAACTTCCCTGGACATGATGTTGTATTAGTTGTGTTGTTAAGAGTGAATGATCTTTCTACACTTTTTTTATTGTACTGCATTGAATCCAAACCAAAATGTTACATTTATATAATGCTTTTCATGATTTCAGGATGTGTTAAAGTTTTTTTTCAGTTATCAAGGTATTTTTAAATGTAGTCTGTCCCCGTGGTAATTTTGAGAAAGAAATATTTATTGTCAGGACACCTGGAGAACTCTCCTGCTCATCTTCAAATTGTTCAATGAAATCCATTCCATCCACCTCAATGTGATGGATATTTAAGAATTGATTATCTATTAGGTTTTGGATAAAAATGTTTAGGATGAGCTCAAGTTGGTGGGAGATGAGAGAATGAGAGGCAAGTCAAGTGCGTTTTGAATTGTTAGGGTGATCAGGGCACAGTTGAAGATTTCAGCAGCAAATGAGCTGAGAGAGGGCAGAGAGGGACAATGCTACAGATAGAAATCTGCAGGATACGAGGCTGGAAGATAAGGTTGCTGTGAAATAGGATGCCACAGTTGCAAACATTTATGCTTTGACCTGAGACAGTGGCGAAGTGTGGGAATGGAATTGATGACAATTTGCAACAGGCCACAAAGTCAATTAGAAATTTGTTCAGCTCACACTCTGGAATTTAGGTTAATACTGAAGTCTTATCTCTGAGGCAGTTCTCTGGAATAAATAATGTTTTGCTTCCTTGCTGATTCATTATAAGTATGTTGATAAGTCCAATGCAGATTTTGCCACATGCAGTGATCATGGTGCTTGTAGGATTGTGTAGGTGGATTATTTGGAGATTTCTGTGCACTCTTTGACACATCAGCTTTGTCTCTGTATGTTCCCACAATGTTCAGTGCCTTCCCAACCTTAGCCTTTTCCATTTTGCTCTACCATTAATCATGGTTTCCCATGAGTGGAAATATTTGATCTCTTCAGAAATGCATTGAGGACATTTCTAAAGCACTTCTGTTATACTTGTTGCCTGCCACAATTAAGCTCTCAATTGAGCAGTTGTTTTGGGAGTTTGGTGTCAGCCATGAAAGTCAAATGTCCCAAGCAGCAGAGATGATGTTGTGCAATTAGCACCTTGTTCCTTGGCATGTTGGTGTAGAAGAAGATGCTGCTGATAGGTTGCTCTTCTTGCCATCTTGAAAAAAGGGATCTTGCATAAGCAGCACTTTTGATGTTATTCTGGTGCTTTGAGGTGCCTGCTGCAGCCATCCCAACAACTAAAGCTTATAGGACAGCAGGAATCATGGCTGCCAAGTTAACCATGACCTTAGTCTTGGGTTTGTGATCCTGGTCCTTAAATATTCTTTTGAGTTGTTCAAAAACTGAACTGGCAAATTGGAGGCAATGGCAATCCTTGTCATCAATATCTGCCTTATACTATTGAGGGAGTGCAAAAATGCCAAATCAAAGCTAACACCATCTGAATGAGACTTTAAAGTTTGTCTTTAATTCAGGTGGAATTGAAAATTCCATGGCACAACTTGAACAAGAAGAAAGTCTTGTGGTACAGTGGGTGATGTCCCCGTTTCTGAGTTAGAAACTCTGGGTTCAAGTCCCACACTGCCACATGGTGGCCAAGGAATGTGCAGGCACAATGCGCTCAAACATGTTGCGTGGCAACCTGCAAATCCTTTGGAAAGGATTTGGAAACAAAAAAGATGATAGCCATTTTAGGAGCACCAGGTTCTCAAAATGTGATGCAACTGAGATAATTTATCAACTAGGATAGATCAACTATTATGGTCAATTCATTCCAAATCTATAAAGTTTATTTGCTAGCATCACAAGTAGGCTTACATTAACACCACAATTAAGTCACTGTGAAACTCCTTTGGTCGTGACACTCCACTGCCTGCTCGGGTACACTGAAGGAATAATTTGGCTTAGCCAATGCACTTAACCAGCACATCTTTCAGACTGTGGGAGGAAACTGGAGCAGCCAGAGGAAACCCATGAAACCCATTGGGAAAATGTGCAAACTCCACATAGTGACCCAACCTGGGAATTGAACCTGGGTTCCTGACACTATGAGGCAGCAGTGCTAACCACTGTGTCACCGTGCTATCCATCAAGCAAGTTTACTAAAAACACTGCAGACTTTGTTATATGTCATGAATGTGAAAGAGTTGACGAAAAGAAGTTAAAAAAAGCCTTAAGGAAATCAGAATTACTAGTGCGTTTTAATTCCAAGTTATAATTATTTGCAATTCATCATCCTGAGAGATAGACATAGTCATCTCACATGTAACATCCTCAGAAGAAGATTGATCAATAGCTTTTGTTTCACAAACACTTACTAGTGCAGAAACAAATTATGCTCCCCTAGACAAAATAGTTTTGAGTATATTATATGAAGTAAAAAGATTTCATCACTATCTTTATAGCCATTAGTTGCACTTCTATGCAGACCCTTGACAATAGTCTTTGGCAGGATCATGGTACTCCTTCTTTAGCAGCAGGTAGGTTACAGAAGTGATCTTTGATACTATCAGCACACATCTACAATATTAAATATCGGAACAATATGCAAATACTGACGCTTTGTCAAGATTGTCATTGCAAATCAAACAAGAACCTGAAGAAAATTTTGTTAATATCCTATATTTTTCACAAATGGATTGTGCACCTCTTGTCTCAAGTTCAGGGACACATCCTATCAAATAATACGGAAGGCTATGGATATAGACCTTAAAGAAACAATGACAGAAGAAGAACATAAAAAGAAAATAGATCTAAGTCCTTATGTTACAAGAAGACTTGAATTGACAGACAAAAGTGGGTTTTACTGTGGGGAAACTGTATGATTATTCTTTCACATTTGTGTCAAAGAATCTTTGAACAGCTGCAAGAGGGATATCTAGATGTGTTAAGAATGAAGGAACTGGCACAAGGTTATTTTTATTGGTCAGCAAGAGATGCACAAATCAAAGAGAGAATGGGGGAATGTCAGTCCTGTGCAAAAGTAAGAAACACTCCACTGCCACAGCCCTTACATGCATGGGAGTGGCCAAAACAGCCATGGCAGAGAGTACACATAGATTATGCTGGTTCAATAGAGGGATACATGTTCCTAGTATTGGTAGATGCATATTCCAAATGACCAGAAGTAATAATCATAAAGCCTACAACAGCAGAACAGACTGTTAAAAAACTGGATGAATATTTTCTAGAGTTGGTAGATCTAAGCAAATGATAAGTGACAATGGAACAAATTTGCTTCAAAAGAGTTTGAAGATTACTTGAAAGAAAATGGTATCCAATACATCAAGTCTGCCCTGTTCCATCCAGCAACAAATGGATTGGCCAAACGATCCATAAATCACAAAAATACTCAGTAAAGGCCTCAAAAGACCAAGGAACATTGTCAAGATGAGTAAATAAATTTTTGTTATACTACACATCTACTGCACACACAATAACACAGAATTCACCAACGATGCTGCTTTTAAAAAGAAAGCTTGGAACAAAGTTTGACCTTTTGATGCCATCTGGTATTTTAGAAATTGTCGAATGACAACAAGCACAGATTGCGGGGAGAGAAGAAAACTCTAAAAAGGGAATATTTACTCAAGGAGAACATGTATCAGCAAGGAGCTGCATTACCAATAAATATGGGTGCCTGCCACTATCTTCACAGAAACAGATCCAACATCTGACACCATACATCATACTGACCAAATATTAGTCTCAAGAATTGAAGTCACTGAGGCTTCACCAGAAATATTTACATCAGAAATGTTAAATAGTAATACATTTGAACAGAGACTAAACACAGAGAGAAATTTAGATGTTATTTCTGCAAAATCTTCAACACTGATTTGAAACTGACGCTGAAATTGTTTCACAAGAACAAATGAGAAAAAGAACACTTTAAATATCTCAAGCAGACATATTCCAGAGCATTCAGTACGACCCAAAAGAAATAGATGTCTATCTGAGAGGCTGTCTTATTAATTGTATATAAATGTGGGAATTTTGTTGCAAAGTAATATGTCTACTGTTTAATTCTACTGGTCCATTGTTGAAATATTGGGGAAGAAATATCTTTTAGAGACTAAAGAAGTAAAAGGGGAGGGATGTTTTGTATTTAAAGTGGTTGCATCTCAGCTGGTATAATATCACTTGATCTGTAAGTTTTAAGTTAATTTATTAGTGTCTTAAATAGACATACATTAACACTGCATTGAAGTTACTGTGAAAATCCCCGAGTCACCACAGAATGGAGCCTGTTCAGGTACACTGAAGGAGAATTTAGCATGGCCAATGCATCTAACCAGCATGTCTTTCAGAATGTGGGAGGAAACTGGAGCACCCGGAGGAAACCCACACTGATGTGGGGAGAATATGTAGACTCTTCACAGACACTGACACAAGCTGGGAATCAAACCTGGGCCCTTGGCAATGTGACACTAAATATTGTGCTATCTTGTTATCCTAGTGCCATAGTAACATAAGAAAGAGATGTATGGGCTTTTGTGGCTCTACCAGCTTACGCCAGGCACTGGCAGCACCTTCTTAATAAATCTGCATTGTGTTTTACTACAACACACTAGTGAGGCAGAAAAGGCAAACTTTTCTGTTTGTGATACCTACCAGTTCATATGTAACACTGCAGTAGGAGCAACAGGGACTCCTGGTCAGCAATGTATGGGACAGAGTGGCACCAGTCAACCTAAAAACCTCTGGAGACAGATTAGTGACCTAATTCAGGAACAACTAGCTCTGGGAACAGATGAAAACTGACCTTAATGTATCACAAGGTACAGGAAGAGAATTGGAACTTGAACAAGAAGAGGGAATTCTCCAAACAGGGTAACTTTTCTTTCCCCCAAATAACATCACCAAAAATAAAAACTAGTAATTTGTTCCTTTTCTGTTAGAAAAATGTTTCTTGCCTTCATATATTTAGAATAGTCACTGGATTTCAAAGTAATTCATCACTCACGAAGTGCATGCCATAGGCCAGTGATGAGTCTCATGATAAGGTTCTGCATAAGTGCAGCTTTTTCTCTCAATCCCATCCCATCATACTGAGCTGAACACAAAAAGCAGAAGCTGCCTGGAGAAATTCACCTTTTGATCTTCATTTCATCCTAAGGGAAGATACCAAGACTCCAATTACACCACAGCTGTAGTGCTGGAGCAAAGTTTCATTAACTTCACATTGACACCATAATTTCCACGGTAAATTTAACAGTGCTGCACTCCCAGAAGGAAGTCCAGGTCAAAGATGGAGCTAAAACACTTCTGCGTTGATTATTTAACCTATGCTCCTATCAAGCACAGTTCCTTTTCAAAGCATGACATTGGAGAATTTGTCCTGTAGTCGAAATCTGGAGTCAGAGGGGATAGAACCGCACTCATAGAATTGAATAGAAATCGCAACACGTTTCACAATGTTTTACAGTTCATCCCTCTGTGTTAATAAAGTTTCTGTGCACTCTGCCTTAAATCTCTTACATTGAATATTATATGCTTTAGACCCTATTACAACTGGAAACAAATTGTTTCTTGAAGCCATGTGGCACTTGTCGTTATTTTAGCAAATCTATTAAACCAGACTTGCTGAGATTTTCCAGTATCCTCTATTCTTGTTTCAGATTCCAGCATCCACAGTATTTTGCTTATTTTACTCTAATCGCCCTTGTTCTGCTAAATAATTTTGTAAGGCATACCACACAGCATTCTAAGTGAATAACAATCTCTTGTATTCTGATGTCCTTAAACCAGATGCACACAGTGTCTTAATGTTGGTGTGAAATGATTTTGCATTGCTCTAATTCAACACATACAGTGCAAATGCGATCTTAACCTTCTTGCTCTGACGAAATGACTGAGATTATAATTGCACTTTCTCAACAACCATAGGTGAGAAGTCCCATTTTCCAGCTCTACAACTGAATGTGCTGGAATGCCTTATGTTGCTTTGCTGTCTTATTGCTGGCCTCCATGTCTTCTCTTCCCACTCTGCTGTTCCAGAATCACTAATTTATCTTTCCTGCTTTTCAAGAGACAAAACCAAATGTTATTCAATCATGTAGCAAATGAAGAGTAATTAATCATTTGGTTAGTGCTAAATGTCATTTGACTAAAATAAATACCTCAATTAACATGCTAAAGTAATATTTTCAGTTGCAAACTGTCACCATTCAGTTGTATCTATCTTCCAAGAATAAAAATGTTCTGACATTTTGACAGTGTGAAGAGCTTCAAATGCTGAATGTAATTGTACATAGCTTTTTCAGAAAAATCATGTTGATTGTTGACTAAATATGAAAAAAAGCTAAAAATGAAGAAAAGTAAATAAATATGAAAAAATTTGAAAGAGAAACTAAAAATGCTGAAAGTATACTTTAAGTTCATCAGCATCTGTAAAATGGCAAAAACACACTTCACACTGAATGTGTATCTTATGAAGAAAGGTTGGAAAAGCTGGGCATCTTTCCACCGGAGGTTAACAGAGTGAGTAAGGGTTGACTTAGTTAAAGTTTACAATATCCTCAATGCTCTTGATAAAGTAGGTATGGAACGCATGTTTCTTCTCTCAGTGAGTCCAGAATTAGGGAGCATTGTTTTAAAATTAGGGAGCACACTAATAGGATAGAAATGAGAAGATTTTCTGTTCTCCCATAGGATTGTGTGGTTTTGGGACTCTCTGCCTCAGAGAGTCTGCAGGGAAAGCAGGTCCACTGAATATCATTATAGCAGAGGTAGATAGATTCTTATCAGAAAGGAACCAAATATTATTGGGATTCAATGGAAAATGCAAGACTCAATGCAAACAGATCAGCCATTATCATAATGAAAGACAGAGTACACTTAAAGGATCAAATGGTTGCTTCCCCCCATTTTATATGTTTGTGAAGTGAAAAAATAACTTAACCAGTTGATCATGTGTTCAATTCTCACCCTGGAGATTTCACTGCAAGATCTAGACTGACAAGACTGAGTGAGTGCAGCATTATTCGTGGCACTAGTTTTCAGATAATGTTAAACCCTTTCATATGTATGAAAAAGATTCTTTAGGGCTACTTCCTAAAGAAATAGCCTCATAGTTTAAGCTTCACCTCAACAACATAATTTAAAATCAGACAATCTGGTTTTTATCATCCTCATGTTTGTGGCACTTTGTTACATTGATATTGACTGCATTCCTGCACTCCAAAGGTGTAAAAGTTGTTGGAAAGCACTTTGGAGCGCAAAGTGCTAAGGTTGTACAATAAAATGTACAACAAAATACAAACAAAAGTCTTTCCTTTTTTTAAGGTTAAAGGAACCCTTAATCTTTTGATACAAAACTTCCAAATACATTCAAAGAAGGGTGGCACAGTGGCACAGTGGTTACCAGGAACCTGGGTTCAATTCCTACTATAGGTCACTGTCTGTGTGGAGGTTGCATGTTCTCCCCATGTCTGCAAGGGTTTCCTCCAGGTGCTCTGGTTTGCTCCCACAGTCCAAAGATATGTGGATTAAGTTGATTGGCCATAGCAAATTGCCCCTTAGTGTCAGGTTGACAAGCAGGGTAAATAGGTGGAGTTGTGGGGATAGGGCCTGGATAGGATTGTGATCTGTGCAGACTTGATGGGCCAAATGGCGTCTTTCTGCACTGTAATCATTATAATAATTTCTTCTTCTTTTAAAAGTATTGTTTATTTAGCACAAAAATAAATTGGTCACCAAACTCTGCATTTTAAAACTCTGATAATAAAGTTTCAATAAGTTTTTACTTAGTTAAGGGAGATTGGAACATTATGAAAATGTGATGGGAAGGAATGAGATAATCCAAATCTTTCCTCTGGATTATGTTGGAGTGTTGTGCATCTTTCCAAAGTTAAGTTATTCACTGGTTTTCAAATATCTGATGATTTACAGATCATTCTATGCATAGGTGACTTATCACAAAGTTGGAAACAAATGCTGGTGGTAGGATCACCACTGCCTTGACCCAAATGGCATATTTAGGAAAGGATACAAAACTCAGATCTTGAAAGTCTATGGAGGTCCCACCAGTATTCCAGTGGAAGTCTGGTGAGAGCCCACTGCAGGATTACTCACTGTCTTTGTCATTTGTAGTGTGTGCAGATTCATGATGTCACTTACAAACCAAATATTGTTTGTGAGGCTAAGTCTAGGCCTGTTCATCTGGTGCTAGAGGCCTATATGCCTCATCTTATAATGTGTGTATATGTGGCTTTGACTGAGTGAGGTGGGGTATGGCATAGACCGTCTGGAAAATTACCTCGATTATCACTTACACTGGGGATTGAGGAAAGACACAACTGGACTCGAGCAATTTCTTGATGAGCAAGTATAGGGTGTTCTTGTCACATTTAATGTATATATCATGGTCTGGGCTGTCTCATGAGCGTAATGTAGCTTTAAAGTTACTGGAACGGTGTAGTTTTTTTTACAATGATATAGTGAATTGGCAAATACAATCGCCAGTTTATCCAAGCAGGAGTTGAATTTATATTGACCTTAGATCCAACTCCTAAGTTTATAATTGTGCATTTAAAATTTGCTGAAACCTATTTCTGTGCTTGTGTCTTCATTGTGCAAAACTCTGACCTAACTATTGTCTGGAAATAGAAGAGACATTGATTGTTGAGCTGAGATGTCGTTTTCCCTGCTTAAAGCTTCTAAAGCTAAACTGCATTGAATGGCCTCCATATGTTACAGGTCTGATTTTACATCAGTAAACTCTGAATATATATCTATATACGATAATGCATGAGCATAACAATCAAAATAAATAAAATTTAAATGATCAAAGTTTCAGAAGTTTCAATAATACATTAAGTGCAACAAAACACATCCAGAGAGAATATTAATGGTGTAAAACCATTGTTTTGGAAGGCAGCACTAGTAATCTCAAAGTCTATTATTTATGGTTTTGTTTTTATGCATTGGCTTGTTTAGTTACATTGAGGATTAATTCATCTGGCAGAACTCATGGGTATTAAGAATGAGGGAAAGTAACATGTACCTTTGGACATATAGATTGGCTTAAGTGGGGACCACTAAAGTATTTTTCCTCACTCAGGCACCTCATATTACTGTACCACTGTCAAAGATGGCTACTAGTTCTAAATTGTCCATATGCTGAAGAAGCATTTGTGTGCTACAGGGCAAAAGTTACTTTAACAACCCTGCAGTCCTTCATATAACATTGACCTGATCTGGTCATATAGCAGTGAACAGATGCTTCAGCCCCATTCACCCCTGAAAAATATAACAGTCACTAGCTGTCGGTAACACTGTTCCACCTCATCAAGCTTTCCAGCACACTGATTCTGGATGTCCTGTTGGAAAGATCAATTGCATCTCATCGTGTTTTTTGATGCCGTGGTTTCTAGACGTGTTATTCCTGTGTCCGATTAAACTTCAATGTCATAATTGAAGTTGGATTTATTTTTTGATCATGCTAATTTCATTCCAGCATGGTGCCCCATCCAGGTCAATTGGTATTTAATGTGAATCACAATATATTTTTTGTCATGGATGTGAACCTTGTTATTTTGTTTTCTTGTGCAAGATGCTGCATAAGATTCACAACTTCTTTGGATCAGGAGAGAGTGTACAAATTAGTAGAAAGCTGGAGGCAGTACAAAGAAGAATGTAAGACTATTGAGGTGCACTTGCTAATTGAAGGAAGTCATTTGCAGTGGGAAAATGTTATTCAAAACTGCCTGCAGCGAAGGAACAAATCTCAGTGGAACTTGGATTAATACATATTCTTCGGAACAAAGTGATATAGAAGTTAATCAGAAACACTTTAACAGTACCTTCAAGCATGTGTGCATTCAGATAAATTTCTTATTGCTATTTGCATAGAGAATATTTATTTTGATGCATTTAAGATTTATCATGTTTGTTGGATAACTGTCACAATCTGTGTGGCTTTACTGTGATTATCTTAGCTGTTTGTTTTTCTGATATTAAGCTATAAAAATGTGAGAAGGATAAAAGGTAGAGAGGTGTTGTCAATTCAGCTATGAAAAGGGCTGACAGTGGGTCTTGTTCATTCCTCCTGTATGCCGCAAGTATTTTATAAAGAGGTGAGATGATATTCTGAATTCCTGGATGAAAAGCAGACTGGTAGTTAATAATAAAAAAGCTTCTATTTGAAGCAAATAATTTTTACTATTTGAGTTTGGAAATCCCAGACTTAGAAGGAAAGAAGTCTGAATTTAGATGTGTATCTGAGATATGAAAGAAACCCAAGCAGTACGCTATCAATAGTGTAACATTAATAATGTATTGTGAGTGACAAACTGAACAGGCATCACAAAATGGTCTGAATTTGATGATATCAAATTATTCATAAAGACTGAAATTTGGGGCAGGTTGACTTACCCCAATTTAGTTGCACTTCTCACTTTCAAAATGAATGTCACACTTGCACAATATCTTTATGGATCCTTCTGAAGCAAATTTACCATACTGCACTTTGGGTCTAAAACTGTTCAGTGTCAAGGGTTACTCGAGGTAGCCATAGAGGAATCATTTTGCAAGCTTAGAGTGTGTTTGTCAGACATTTTCACATATGAAAAAACTAGGAATTCATAGATATAAACTAAAGAGATATTATGATGTTCCTTTGATGACTGCACACGTAACATCAGGTAACCCAATGGAGGAACGGATGAGTTTATTAGTGCATGATAGTAATATTGTGATGATATGAGATAAAATAAAAGTAACAAAATACAATAAGCTTTAGTTGAGGTATGGGTTTGGTAGTAATCGGAAAAAAAATAGAGTGGAAAAATAAGTAAATGTTATTTAATCCAGTGCACTGACCATTTCTATTTCAATACAATGTCAAAGTCCATGATAGAGCAGTTCCTCCAAACTCCTTAGCTAGTTTATGGTAGGATGGCAGACATGTTAAATCTCAAAACTGCTTTAGGCAAAGGGAAGGAGGTGATGGAAATTACCTTGGAGAATCCTGCCACAAATTACCAACTCACCTTGAAACTGTCCTTCTGAGGCTCGTGAATAGGATTCTCTTTTGAGGTACACTTTCCATCGCTGCTGGTGAATCTTTGAGTATGTTGCAATAAGCAGATCAAGTGGTCAGTAAACCTGAAGAGTAACAGAAAGGGTCTTGCCCCTTTGAGGTTTCAGATTTTCATAAGGCTTGAGGGAGTTGTGCTAACTTTGCTGCTACTAATTTTTGTTAAGCTACTCACCAAGTGCTTCTTGTAGCTCTCATGAAGAAGCTACTGGTTATGACAGGATAAGCCTAAAGCTTGGATTTCATAAGGAATGGATATTCCAATTCCCTGAGCTGAAATTCTCTGTACTTAGCTTTCTCAAAAGAGGAATGAGACATTTTATTTTATCGTTCATCTTGTTTGATATCCCTCATATCTAAGGGTTAGCCTCAGTGCTTTTTCCAGGCTCTATTGAAATATTAAAGTATTTCTTTTTGTGTTGCCTTTGGATCTGATAGGTTGCGATAGAGGGTAACCTCAGGCACAGATTATGGATTTGCACAGTTCAACACATTTTTTTTTAATGTGCTTTTTATAAGATTTGAAAGGGCATCAGCTTCAATAGTTGATACATATCAATAATCAGAGTTTTTGGATGTGCTAAATTCAATCTGACCTCCAGGCCTCCAGGATCACACTAAGAAAGAGTTTTGCTATCTTTCTTGGATGGCTGTGAAATCTCATTGAAATTTTAGTTCTGGGACTGGGTGAAAACCCCCAGATCCTGCACAAAAAACCATTGATTGATCTCATTGTAGGACTTGTAGAGTGTGAAATCCCTGATGATTGGTAATTACCTTACCAAGTGAAACTGTAGACTGAGCCCTTCATAAAGCAAGCCCCTGAGTGCTTTCCTGGTTGGGATCCATTTGTGTTCATGATAGGCATGTAGATTTTATTTTATTTTGTGCAATAAAGCACTGTTCCTTTACAAAAGACTCCTGGAGTTAAGAGAGGCAGAATTCCCTATCAACTGATTTTTTGATTAATTGTTCATAAAATTCACTAGGTGACATTTCTAGCATTCTCCCTACCTGTCCACAGTTATACCAGGTGTGTGAGAGGTTTTGGACAGCCTATCACCACTAGTTCCACTTGAGGCTTTTAAATGGCCAATTCCTTTTGCCCTCTCTTCTTCTTGCAGGTTAGTCATAGCCAGTGACTCATCACATGTAACTCCAACTTGTAAGCTTTCCTCTATTTATTTACAACATCAGTATTTGAACTGGTGGCCATTATGTGAGGCAATGTTTTTTCATCATCTCTGTTGTCTGTAATTTCATCACTGCCTGATTGGTTAGCAGCTCTTGCATATTTAAAAAGGGCATGGCCATGGGTAAAGTGGTCAGGAAGTAAGGGTTAACAAGAGACATATGCCTACTCCATACACAGCTTAACTCAGAAAGATTATAGATCAGGTGGGAAATGGCATGTAAATAGAGAGGATATGGAGAGGGTAAGTGAGAATACCATTATCTTTTGTGGTTACAGTCTCATAGCTGGCTGTGACTTCATCTCCAATGATGCTGAACAAGAACTCCCAGGTCAAGGTCAAAACATACCTTACCCACCTGGGTAAGATGCACTTTCAAGGAGTCAGTACAAACTTGATGGGCCAAATGGCCACCTTCTGCATCATAGGATTCGATGGTTGTGTCCGTGGGGTGTGATACAATGCATTTGGTCCATGCGCCTGTCATGGTTGAATGGCAGCATACACATGCTATTTATAGATATTTGCAGCAGTTTTAGTGAGTGAGGGTGAGGTGAAACTCGGAATGTTTGTTTTGAGTTGTGGATTAATAGAGTGATGGGGTGTGACAGTGAGCAGTGTGTTAAGCTAATGCTGGAAGAATACCCTGGTGCTCAGGGTATTGACCACCATGACCATCTTATCCCACTGTCTTTGCAAAGTTTATCCAGAAGATCCCCTCACCCTGTGAACACAAGACCTCTCTTTCGTTATCTATTTCCTCCATCAAGGCACCCAGTGTAACATCAGAGAAACTTGGAACCTGCTCTTTCTTTCTGCAATTGCATCACAATTTGTTCCGCTGTCTGCTTAGATTCTCTTCAATAGACAGTATTGCAACTAAAAGGCACCTCTGTTTTCAGAGATGCAGATTGGCTTTATGTAATGTTATTTAGCTTCATAACATTCTGCCATCGCAAAAACTTGAGACCTCTGCTGAAATCATTCAGTAGTGTGATTGGCATTGGCTGTATACAGCAGTCACCAGACACAAAATGATGTGCAGCCTACAACAGAGAACAGGCACAGGTTAATCACTGTTGTGACCCGTCCCCGTACTTTTTAAGGGGATATTAAGTTTAGTTGCCTTAGTTGTACGCTATAAACTTCATGACATGTTTTCTGGAAGTATCAGTGGTAGTAAGGGATTGAACCAGGGAGATTGAGGTTTCCACACATGCTCTGTCCCATTTTATAGTGTTGTGTTGTTGGGTTAGAGTAGTTTCAATATAAGGATACCCTTACATTAATATTTTTGCAACCTACTTTTCACCTAGACTTTCTTAGATCACAAGTATATGTCACTACCTCCTACAACACCACACACAATTATAGTTAACCCTCTATGGGACATGATCTAACATATTCCATTACACTACAAGTTTCCATTTAGACTTCAACATTCACTGGCATTCCTGGAAACTTAATCTTTTTGCCTCTTAGTTGTTTTGAACATTTTGGTGTTTTGAAGACTCATAGAAAATGTAGTCTTCTTTAATCTCTGAGACAAATGCCGATTTTCTTCCTCTCTCCATGTTCTTGTTTTATTCTCTCTTTGCTCTCGTTCTTTCACCTTTTGTTTTTGAGATTTCCTGGCTGGAATCTTGCAGCCATTCACACCAATTGTATCTTCAGTCCAGTCAATGGCACACCATGTCGCAGGTTTCCCAACAGTGAAAGGATTAATTCAATGACAAACCACTGCAGGTTAATTACAGGCCATTTACATCCCTGGAAAACATACCATGGAGGCATGAGAGATCCCACAGTATTATAATGCATCAGCTGTGCTTTATCATTTCCCTTATGAGTACCAAACATCATCAATCTTAATTTAAATATTTGAACCCTTGATTGCATCATGGGAAGCCCTTTTGAATTCAATATTGTGACTAAAGATTTATGGTCTGTTTGTATCAAAACATGAAGACCAAGTTACCTTCAGTGAATCTCTCACATACCCAGAAGGCTGCTAATGTCTCCTTTTATGATACTGGGAATGTCCCTTCTCTGTATCTGCTAACAATTATGATGCATAACGGACTGGTCTGGTTTACCATGGGCTGAATTTTTAACATCGTGGGAGCTCAACTTCCACCATCTGGAGAGTCACTGGGAGTCACAGCCCCATTGGCTCCAACAACCTCGGATCATAGAGTGCAGAAGAGGTCCTTCAGCCCATTAGGTTTGCACTGATACTTGTAAACATCTAACCTCCTATCTAATCCCATTTATCAGGACATAGTCTTGACTGTTATGATGTGCCAAATGCTTATCCAGATACTTTTAAAGGATGTGAGGCAACTCATGTCTACCATCCCCTCAGGCAGCACCGTTCCATTGCCAGACTAAGTAAAAAAAGCTTTCTTCACATCCTTCCTAAACCTCCTGCCCCTTACCTTGAGCCTGACTGAGGCTCACTTGAGACTGACTCTTCAACTAAACAGAAAACTGCTCACTATCCACTCTGTCCGTACCCCTCATAATCTTATACATTCGATCGGATTACCCCCTCAGTCTTCTCTGCTCAATGAAGACAATCGAAACTTACTTAATCTCTCTCCATTACTTAAATGTTCCATCCCAGGCATCATCCTGCTGAATCTCTTCTGCATCCTCTCCAGTGCAACCACAACTTTCCAATAATGTGGTGACCAGAATTGCACACAGTTGTGGCCTGACCAAAGTTCTATGCAGCTCCAACATGATAAATGCTGGAGGCCAGGTACATGGCAGAGGTAACAAAGAGGGAAGAACAAGAAACTTATGGGGGAAGTATGAGGGGGGGATTTGGAGAAACAATGGATAGGTGTGGGAAAGGGAAGTACAGAAGTGTCTGGTCTTTGAGAGAAAAGTGTTGTGAATCAGAATTGGGCTTCCAATGGCAATAACCCCCACCACCCACCCCATCTGCTCCCCTCCCCACACCTCATAATCTGCCCAAGGTTTAGGATTTTGTTTTCCATTTTCCACCCTGATGCATCTGGATCCACCAGCCTAAACATTGAGGATGGGTGGGAAAGTAACCATTAATTTGCCATGTAAGGACCTGAATTAGAGCAGGGGTGGATGGGGGGGGGTAGTCTTCCTCGCCGAGATTTGACTTGCTCCCCCCCCCCGCATCCTGGCTGATCATCTTCCCAGCTGATCCCTGATGACAGCGTGCACAGCCCATCTGTGCCCGCCTTCCTTTAGGCCCTGCCCCATTATGTCTTCACCCCTCTCCTTAGACCCCACCCATTGGCACAGCTTGATGCCTGGCTGGCAGTGCCAGGCTTTCATGCTGCCACTGCACAACAGACACTTTTCCCTCCCCGCCAGCCTCCAACCATCCAGTGGTCTCAGAAGCCTCAATCCGCCAGCGTGGCCACTACACCTGGTTCCTGTGCTGGGGACCATACATTATCCTTTCTGGCAAGGACTTTCACCAGCAAAGCTGTTGAGGGACAAAAGTGCGTTGGCTCACTAATCCAATGTAAAAATAGATTTAAAGATTTAAAGCTGCCTCATGCCCTTACCGGGTACAAGGCTGATCACGCCTTGTACCCAGTAAGTGCCAATAAGATCGTGAGAGGAAAGAAACTGGCTTTTTGCCCTCTTGGGATCTTATTGGATCACCACGCTGATCGACTGGCATGATAAGCTGGTATGATTACCCTGATGCGTTATTAGGTTGGAATAATTTCAATAACTCCCAAAGACTATTTGCTGTGAACACTAATTTGATTGTCGTATATTTACAGTTGTGGGGACATTTCCTTACATGGGCTTCACTCCATGCTGCTTTTCTCCCAGGGCTTTCTTAGTCTGCATGAGAATATGTCATGTCCTTTTGTAAAATCATAGACTAGCACATTTACTCCTTCATAGGACTTAGTTAGACATACTCCATTATCCTACGCATTTCCAAATATTAGTGGGGTTCATTTAAATATTTTGGTGATGGTGTGACATTGGAAATATAAAATCAGCCCTTAAATGCACCTAACTTTCTTCTCATTTACAGTATAATTGATAGGTGTGAAAAGCAAGCAGGGCCTATTATAAGTATCATATTCATTATCACCCATTTTACACGAGGGAAAAATACTAAAATTATCATCATTGAAGTCCACTATTGCGGTTGGATACACTGGAGCTGCTAACTGTTCTCTTCTACTTGTTTTAGCTTTTTTTATGTCATGAAAGAATCACCAACAGCAAGATGTAATTAAAGTAACACTGTCTTATAGGCTTTCAATTCATTTGAGTGCACTTACCATCTTTCTTTTGGGTATATTTTGATTCATAAACATGTGTCTTTTCTGTTTTCTCCACTTTTAGCTGCTCATGGCAGTCGAGTAGCTAGAATATTACGTAGCTGCTCAATTAATTGACTAGCTATGTGAGATCTGTACCTATTCATGCAATTTCCTCTGGAAATCAATCACTGGCCTTTATATTTGGATTCAATTTGGCCCAATACGTTCAAATCCACGTGCAGGGCCACAATTTGGCAAAAAGAAACTTCTGCTGATCCCAAGGAATCATATTAACATTGTTTGCTCCTGCATTTTAAGCACATGCTCTCAGAGAGCATGTGTCATGGAACAAAGAACAATTTGCTCGATTTGAAGTTACTGAATTCCACTTTTACAGTTGTCTCTATACATCTTTCAAGTGAGCTGTAATCATGAAACATTTTACTACAATGAGTATAGATTGTGTGAAGGCAAATAGCTGCCACATGTGTTGGAACAGCCGCTGATTGAATGTAAACCCAATATTGCCTGAAATCTATGCAATGAGGGACAACTGGATGAAGGACATTATGTTATTGTTTGCACAGTTACTTTTGCGGGAAATTAAAGGATTAAAGTGCACAAAAGACTATGTCCCATGGCTAGTTGTGATTTCTGTCACAATGTTCTCATATGAGACGATGGTATCCATATCAATGATTTGGCACATCTTGCAGAGGTTGCTGTTGCAGGGTTGCGTGGTGTCATGGTCACTATTCTCCTGAAGGCTGGATAGTTTGCTGCAGAAAATGGTTGTTTGAGGTTATGCGGTTGTTTGAAAGCAAGAAATGGAGGTGATGGGGATGGCCTTGGCAAGATATTCATCTTCATTGATGACATGTTGAAGGCTCCAAAGAAGATGTTGTAGCTTCTCGGCTCTGGAGAAGTACTGGATGTCTGTTGTGTCCCATGTTTTGTCTTCTGAGGAGGTCGATGCAGTTTTTCACTATGTCACGTCAGACTGTTGATCAATGAATTGAGCACCGTATCTTGTTCTTATGAGGGTGTCTTTCAGCGTCTCTAGTGTCTGTTGTGATTCTCCTTATCTGAGCAAATTCTATGTATACAGAGGGCTTGCCCAAAGAGAATGGCTTCTTTAAAGTATTTAGGGTGGAAGTTGGAGAAGTGGAGCTTTGAGAGGTTATCTGTGCAGAGCAGCGATGTGATGAGATGACCATTCTTGATAGAGATGTATATTTCCACCACCGAGTAGGTACATGGTACATACTCTTATGACTTGGCCAATATTGTCTACCTGATATGCTGCAGGAACGGGTGTCCCGAGGCATGGTACATTGGGGAAACTGTGCAGACAATAGGTAAATGAATACTACTCGACAATCACTAGGCAGGAATGTTCCTTCCAGTCAGGGAACACATCAGCAGTCACAGGCATTCAGCCTCTGATCTTTGGGTAAACGTTCTCCAAGGCGGCCTTCACAACACATGACAACACAGAATCACTGAGCAGAAATTGATAAGCCAAGTTCTGCAGATATGAAGATGGCCTCAATCGGGATCTTGGGTTCATGTCATACTATCGACTTGTCTGGGCTTGCAAAATCTCACTAACTGTCCTGGCTGGAAACAATTCACACCTCTTTAACCTAAGCTTGGCCCTTTCTCCACTCACATTGGCTGTACCTTTAAGACTTGATTACCTGTAAAGATTTGCATTCCAACCATTACCTTGTAAATTGATTGTGTCTTTATATGCTCTGTTTATAAACACAACTTTTCACTCACCTGATGAAGGAGCAAGACTCTGAAAGATTGTGCTGCCAAATAAACCTGTTGGACTTTAAACTGGTGTTGTGAGACTTACTGTGCTTACCCCAGTCATAGTTTTCTATCATAACCAGATGATATGGGAATGGGAGTTGACCACATAAAGAACATATTCTTCCATTCAGTTAGAGCATGGCTGACTTGCATCTGAATTTATTTACCCAGCTTGTTTCTATATTCCTTCACACTTCATCTAACAAAATGTATCAATCTCAGTTTTAAAATTCTCCTTTGACCTACCCTCAATAGCTTTTGGCAGGGTAAGGAGAGACATATTGCAACAGTTTCTTTGTCAGGTTTATTTTGTTCAGTTATTAGAGTCCTCTGATGCCTCATCTGTTTCTGGGCTACCCTTTTTATACAACTCCCATTAGATTATGAAGTACCTAATAGTGTTTGCTACATTCACTTATGTAATTGAAAGATCCTTTCAACCAGTTAGTTCTGCCTATGCTATGTTCATACACCCAGGCAGTGCTGCACTTAAAAGATCTAAATTTTCTCTTTATTTTTATGACTTGCCCTCATTCAGAGGAGGAACTCATGGTTGGATTTTTGTCCAAATTTTCCCTTACTGCCATTCTACACAATTACAGCAGGCCTTCAAACAGTTCTTCAAACATTTTAATAGATTCTTGAGTTAATTTTGATTGCGCTTATTTCAGACAACAAGCAAAGCTCTGGAAATAAAGAAGTCTGTTATTACTACCTGTTTACTGTCAACTGACTCATTAATTTACTGATGCTGGCATTTTTGAACAGATTACTACCCAGAGGAAAATATATCTTCTCATCCTTTAATACTAACTGTCTTTATATTACTTCAATTATATCTACGATGTGACTAATTTAAAAATTTGAAAAAAAATCACACATTAATTATATTGATAATGTCTGCAAATAAATTAGTTTTAATTATTTCAGCCTTTAATTATTGAAAATTGCATCTTTGGCAGCTTGAATGACATTTCAAGAAAAGGAAAGTTGTGACTAAATTTGCTAGCTCTGAGTTACAAGGTGAGTTTGGCAGCAGTTCACAAGGGCGCCTGCTGGGGCTATATAACTAAATCACTTAAACAATTACATTTATAACACATCTGTTAAGTTATTTTTCAATGAAGGTCACAACATTTGTTTTATAGCCATTCTTGCATTAGATTACAGCAACACATTCCACACAGATAAGCATACAAAATGGCTTTTAACTGGATTAAGAAAGGCACTATGTTAAATGTGTCCTTGCTCTGATTTTTTTACTCTCTTTAGGTTAAACCTGATCCTTAATGGAAGCAAAAGGAAAGTGCTAGTGACTTGTTGGCAAGGAATAAGGGAGATGGGATTCCAGTTCTACAATATCTGCTACAAAGAAAGAAAGCAAGCATAAAATGATGGAAAATAGCAACACAATATTCTGCACTTCATTCTTATCCCCCATTATGTCAGCCAACATTTACAGTGAATGTCCTTAGCTTTAAATTAAGGGGTGGTAGTTATAGGACGGATGTCAGAGGTGGGTTCTTTACCCAGAGGGTGGTAAGGGTATGGAATGCCCTGCCTGCTGCAGTTGTAGATGTTTGGTGGCATTTAAGAGGTTAGTAGATAAGTTTATGGACGAAAAGGGAATGGTTTAGGTTAGAGGGTCATTGCTTTTTCCTAATTGGTCAGCGCAACATCAAAGGCCGAAGGGCCTGTTCTGCGCTGTAATGTTCTATGTTCTATATTGCTGTCGTAACTTTGGTTTTATTTTCTTATCTTTAATGTAATGACTTAATTACATTGGAACTTATGTTACAAATTAGTGAACGTACCCAAAAATTACAGTTGTTCTCTGCAACATAATCAGTGCATATACCGTGAGGTAAATCTCAAAGAGTTAAACAAAATGTAATACTTTCCCATTATTGCACTTCATCCTAATAGCGTACAAGTATTCTCAGTTTCACTTTGGGTTTAAATGAGGAATTTTCTCCCTCCTAGCCTTGAAGTACCTTTTGGGATAATTGTTCTTTCTGGGTTTTTTTTTAAGAAGAATACGAAGTGACACCGCTAAGTTCCGATTTCTGATTCATAATACTAATAGGGTAAGGTGATGGTTATGTTACTGGATAAATGATCCAGGACCATGAGTTCAAAGTCCATCATGGCAGCTAAGGAATTTAATTTTGGTTAATTGAAGAAATCTGGAAAAACATCCTGATGCTGAAGTTTTCAGATGGTCCCGTGAAGGCAAATGATCCACCAGAGCTTCAGAAGACAATTGTTGCAGAGGGCCAGAACACCAAACGAGTTTGAATGAAACTCACAAAACAGTACTGAATATTGAATTACAATTCTAGTTTGCCCTTTAAATGCAGTCATTTTACATTTTGTGGGTGTTTTATAAAAATCGTCAATTGACAATTTAAGATGCCAAAGGAAAGTGTTTGGCCTAATTACTATTGATTGGATCCACCATTTCAAATTTCTATGAAATCCCTGGCAATCCACTATTGTTCTGCATTTAAATCATCACAAACAAGAACATTAAAGCCAATTACATAGACATGAGGGGAAGCTGATTTGGTAAATAGACTAAATATGGAAGTAAGTAAATATTGAGATATATTTAAAGAAACAATTCAAAATGTTCAACAAACATATATTCCATTGAAGAACAAAAATTCTGTGAGAAAGATCCATCCATATCTTACTACCAAGGATAAAGATTGTATTAGATTAAAAAAGGATTATAATCTTGCAAATAATAGTAGTAAGACTTGAGGAGTGTTTTAAAATCCAGCAAAGGGCCACCAAAAATTAGTGACAAAAGAATTGTTGTTAACAAAATAGTTTGATAATATTCTTTAGGAAATCATAGAATCCCTACAGCGCAAAAGGAGGCCAACAAAGATACAAAGAACAAAGAAAATTACAGTACAGAAACAAGCCCTTCAACCCTCCAGCCTGCATCAACCATGCTACCTGACTTAACTAAAATCCCCTACCCTTCTGGAAGTTTTATCCTCCTATTCCCATCCTATTCGTATATTTGTCAAGATGCTCCTTGAAAGCCACTACTATTTTAGCTTCCACTACCTCTCTAGGCAGCGAGTTTCAGGCACCCACCACTCTCAGTGTAAAAAATCTGCCTTGTGTAGATAGAATTAAAGAATTAATTGTGAAGATAGAATTAAATTCTATCTCTCTGCCCAAGACTCCAACCAAACTATATCCTGCTGTGTCCTTTGGTCTTCATCAACCAGCCCATCAAACCTGCACCTACAGGTCCCACCCACCCCCTATCCCTGTAACCTTATATTTACTCTGATAAAACCCTGAAGACTAAGGAGTAATTTACCAATCATTTAACCTGTACAACTTTGGAGTATGGGAGGAAACCAGAACACCAGAAGGAAATCCATGAAGACACAAGGAGAACATACAAACTCCACGCTGTTACCCGAGGCCAGAATTGAACCTGGGTGCTTTACAGTGTGTTGGAGGGAATGAGCAAACTGAGTCTTTCAAGACCATGTGGACCTTCAACAAAATCAGATTTATTCAACATCCATGAGGAACAGCAGTACTCAGTTGTAATTCCAGCTTGATTCCAAGTTACTCTGCCCATCATAGGTGCTTACATATTCTTATACATTGTTGTGTTACAAAGCATTACGTTTCGACCAGGTCATCATATTGTTATTTTAAATTTGTTTAAGTTCTGTTTTGATCACATTATGCTGATCCATTTTCCTGTGTGTTTTATCTTTAATCATTTTCTGAACATACCCTGTATACCTGAATGCAATATCAGAGCACTGCAGTTATCAAGCCGATTTCAATGGAGTATTAATTGTCCCATTTCCCTGATACTTGGTTAGTTTTCCCGAGCCACGATTGGCCTTTTAGACATTATGGAGTCTCAGTAAGTAGGATCAATAGCCTTACTGTTGTTGTAACCTTGGAAAGATCTCACCTGGGTATGACTGTTTAGTGCCATCTGGGATGTAGTTATTTGTAATTTGTCGTGTGTCTGCCAGGAGTGAGAGTGGATACTACAGTCAGGCTGTCTGTTTAATCATTTACATTCTTTCCTTTCCTGCTGCAGCCCACGCTCCTTGGGTTGCCCTACTACCCACTGTGAGGCAGCAGTACTAACGTGTACTATCGTGCTGACTTAAATTGTTTGTTCATACTTAGTCTGTTCTGTATGACTCCAGATCCATCGGAAAGTGATTGACTCATAACTGAAATGACTGAGAAAGCCAATCAATTGTATCAAACCACTCTGAAAAATTCTAACAAGAATAAAATTGTGCTTAGCACCTGACATTGACTTAACCACCACGAACAACTAATATTAACATGAACTGTGAGCTGGTTATTCACAATAGATTGTTGAGACGAAGTCCCACTATCATACTGAGGATAATCTCCATTGTGTTATGTGGAACAACCACCATGTGAAATAGCATAGATTTAACAGTTCAAAATTGGACATTCATGAGGCACTGTTGATCATCAGCAACAGTGGAATTGCTCCACCTTAATCTGTCATCTAATGTCCTGGCATATCCTTACTTTGCAATGATTATCATGCTAAGGGAACAATCCAGGCTGAATGAGGTGTGTAGAGGAATACATCAGGAGTGTAGCCAGGCATTCATAAAGATGAGGCCGTAACCTGATGGAGTGACAGTAAAGGACGACGTTCGTGCTAAACAGCAAAAACAGCATGCTATAGACTGAGCTCAGTGACCCTATAACCAACAGTTAGATTAAAACTCCACAGGCCTGTCACATCCAGTCATAGACAATTAAACTACAACAGGATGTTTGTGAAGTTCAGCATGCTTCATGCAAAACCAAGGCTGACGTGTTTGCTAACACAGGGTGTGAGCTGAAGAAGGAATAAGGAAAGAAGCCGGGAAAAGCAGCAGCAAGAGAAAGAGGTAGAGAGAGAGGGTAAGGAGCAGAAGCAGAGTTCTGAATTTTGAGTTGCAGTGTGAAGAAGTCAAAGCCATGAAAAGTTTAGCTCAAAAACACTAATGGCGGCTAAAGCATTGGGAAGTAGAATTAGAGCAGGAGTAAGCTGTTGGATGCTTCAGTGGATTCCCTAGACAATATCCCAGAGTTCAGGAAACCAAGAGGACAGGAAGATTCCCTCTGCACCGAGAAGACAAGTTAATCTGGTTCATGCGCTCATGGGAAATTAACAATAGGAGCTGCTCCAATTGAACTCTACTACTTGGCTAATTAAAAATCAGGAGTTAAGGCCTTGTTGGTCTCCTGGTGGACCCAGAGTGTCAGCAAAATGCCCTTCAAAATAGTTCATTTCTCAGAGTTAAGCTTTTCCATTAATGCTCATGAAGATTTGATACCAATCGAATGTAAGATCCCTGTTTTATGACTTTCGTGCAATTGTGAATCCTATGCAACACCTCAGCCAAATCCATTGGGGATGTTAAAAGAATGGCCATGATTTTCCGGCCACATTGTACCTGGCTCAGATTGCATTGAGGCAGCGCAGAGTTGGAGAATTATGATCCTCCCAGCCAGCATGTCCAAATGTAATCTGGTTTACACCCAGTGAGGGTGAGAACCCAATTAGCATATTTAAATAGGCATCCATTTGAGACTGGGTTCTCCCTCTTCCTGGGATCCTCTGATCCTCAGGCACGGCAGGAACCCAGTGAGAATCATTACTGGTTTCCACAAACAAGACCAGACGTGATGACTGTATGGAATGAGGGAGGCTCAGAGACTATCGAAGCCCCCAGGTGGTCAGAGACATGTCTAGTAGTGCCCATCTGGCTGGGCCAACCTGGCAGTGCCAACTGGCACCCTCACAGTGTCAGATTGGCATTGTCAGATGGGTGCTGCCAAAGTACTGGGCATAGTGCCAATGGTGTGGGGCATGAAGGCCAGGGCATAAAGGGTAGTTGGACAGGAGGAACGTATAGGGGAACCAATTGGGAGGGGTTTAGGAAAAGATACCTTCAATGGGGGAGCTTCCAATTTCACCTTGAGGTCGGGATGCTCTTTAAAAACAGCACGCGATCCCTGTGAAGCCAGGCTCGCCGGTGTGTTTAGGCCCAGCCCCTCACAAAACAGGCGCAAAACTCACTCCTCTCCTAAAAAATGACTTAAGTGTGGCAAAGTTGTGATCTGATTCATAATGGACCAATTTTCCCACCCAAAATGACACTGTCTCAGGGCTAAGTACCCATGCCAGCAGGAAAACAAGAGTTGGTGGAATTTGTCCACCTGAAAGATGTAAACAAGCACATTCTGAGCAAGCTGCCAGCCAGGCCCACTATTCCGAGGGTGAGCTGTCTGATCATCATGCTCATAGACAAGCCCCATTTCCCCAAAACAATGAAATGCTGCTCCCCACACTAAGCAGTGTAGCATCACCAACCTTTCACCAAAGAGGGGCACCCTCTCTCTTCCATTCATGAATAATGGGTCAGCACTGCCCACACCATATGAGTATGAGGGTGACCTGACCTAACCATCCCCACTCAGCTCTCTTCACCTCGGAACTCCCACTCATCCTCCTTCTCCCTCAGTTATCCCATTGAACAAACTCCTCCCTCCCCCATTCCCTACTCAGCGATTTCATAAACGATAAAGACAAATAATAGAAATGTAATGTCAAGCATTCAGTCCTCATGCAATTATTAGGCAACCCCCATCCCCTACATATGCACATCAGTTATATGTCTGCTGATTGTCCTTGAAGCACAGAGGTCCTGTTTAGCCAGTGGTTTAAGTTAGCTGTGTTTTTTTGGATGCAATCAGGTATAGAAGAGGTAGCTGTTATAATGCAACTTAAATCGGATTTTTGTAGTCTTGCCTTCTTGAACTGAGCTACAGAATTATTCCAAGAGAAAGAGAGAGAAATAGTACAGTCCTCCCCTTTATTTCCTCAGCTAAAACATGTGGTCACAGCTTCTGTCACTTATGAGTTTGCTTTTTTTGTGTTTCTTTGTCAGGTAGCTGTGAGTTTAGATACCTGTCTGGATTATAGGAAATGACTCTCTCTTCAGATTTTTCTGAAGGGAGAAATTTGTTGGTTTGTCACTGTCATCTTACAATGTGGCTTTGCATTTTGAAGCAACTTGCTCATTCAAATTGCAAAAGTTCCAGGTAGCTGAAAGTTAAAACGTCATATTTTCCAAAATGAAGGGGCAACCTTCATGAAAAGCTTCATGAAGTGAAAAATAAAGAGCCTGATTTTACCATTGTGTTCCACACATTATTAGGGCAAAAACTTGGTAAGGCGTGAGGTGAATATTACAATCTCTGCGTGCATCTACGCTGATTCCCCCTTTATCAAGGCCTGAAAATGGACGTGATCAGAACTGTGCCCAAAACGGGCACAATGTCAATTTAAATGCATTTGCATGCATATAAATTAATATAATAGCTGCATGTCCAAACTTACCAGCGCTTTCCCCTTTACCATCACATTCGCCTGTCTTGATTCGGTGCGAAACAGATATGCTCAATGAAGGTCTGCTTCGAATGCTCCAGCTTCTAAAGAGGTGAGTTCAGAGTTTCCAGTGGCTCTGAGCTCAGATCGAATTGGGGGCAGGGGGAAGGGGGGGGATGTAGGGGGATGGAGGCAGGCCACATCTTCTCTAGTGGAGGGGAGGAGGAGGAAGGAGGCCAGATTGTTGTCTGGGAAGGGGTGGAGAAGCAGGAGGCAGGTCAGATCATTCTCTGATGAGGGGGATGGAGGGAAGGGAAGAGCGTTCTGTCACATTGTTCTCTACTGGAGGGAAGGAGGGAGGAGGTAGGCCAGAACATTCTCTGGTGGGTGGGAAGGAAGACGGAGGCCTGATCATTCTCTGTTGGGGAGGGGTAGCAAGAGGATGTGGAGGACGGCCAGATCATTCACTGGTAGGAAGGGAGGCTCAATCGTTCTCTGATGTAGAAGGGGTGGAGGGGGTGGGAGGAGGAGGGCCAGGGGCAAGGGCAGGAGTGGGGGGACAGGGATGGGGTGGGCAGGGGCAAGGGAAGTCTGCTGCCACTCTGTGGTTTGATTGATTTGCGGGGAAGTGAGGCAGGGGATCGCGATTGGTCTGGGTAGGGGGTGGTCGGTAAGGGGGAAAGTTGTGCTGTGGGTGTGGGGCAACGTTTGTGGAGGCCATCGCTCCTGGACTGCTTTATGCAGGGGGACGTTTTCGAATGTTTTTTCACCATGCATGCACTGCTGAAGGCTCCGATCAGAGCCTCCTTCAGAAGCGATAAGCCCAGCCCACAGCACGATTCAGATTCGTGACTTCCTTTTTCAGATTGAGTGCGTATGGGGACATCTGAGAGCAGGGTTTACAAGCCGGATCTGAATCATGCCCAGACTCAGCACTTAGAATCAAAATGTTAAAATTGGGCCCAAAGAGACAAAACAGATTTGTGAGCAACTGATGAATTATTGACCTGGAAAACGCTTTCCCTCATCAAACATCAAGTCCATTCTAGATCTCCAAGAACCACATTTGGATTCTGTGGAATAGCTAAAATGTGTGACAGTATTTTTCTGAATTCAGTCTTGGACTGTTGACATTGCTGACAAAGTTAGCATTCATTGTCCGTCCCCAAGTGCCTTTGAGATGTTGGTGATGAACTGCCTTTTTGAATTGGGCAGTTCCTATGATGAAGTGAACCCATACTGCTATTCAATGGGGAGATCCAGGATTTTGATTCAGCAATGTAAAGGAAAGGCAATATATTTCAAAATGATTCTCTTCACCTGGATAAGTTAGAGGCAGACCACCTACCATCCACAACCCCCCCCCCCCACCCAGCTACTGACAGACAGACAAAGATTTTCCCTTCTTCAGCCTCCCAGAGAGCAAGAGACATCCCAAATGGAACACAATCTTCCCCGCAGCCACGCTGCAAGCTCTGACTGTTAATTGGTGAAAGGAAAAATAATGAAACGGAGAAAACCAAAATAAACTGAAATTAAGCAAAAATAAATGGAAGAGATGTTTCTCAAATATGCAACCAAATCTTCGTAGGAAAGGAGTATGATATCACCAAATTGAGATCAGCAAGTTTCACAAATTTGTTTTTGTAATATGAGGCAAATAAAAATTAGTATTTTTTTTATTTAGCCATTTTTTTTTGTCAAAGTTAATTTAATTTTGCTCAGCAAGCTTTCTCATATTCTGTTGAAAAATTTCTATGTCAAAGTAAGATTTTATCATGCACATGACAAAGACCAAATTAAACTTTGAAAACAGTATGTACTCTTATACACGTGACCATGTGGCCAAATTTGATTTCCAAGTTTGCTGTCGACATCACCATAGTGGGACAGATCTCAAACGATGATGAGACAAAGTACAGGAATGAGATAGAGAATCTGGTGAACTGGTGCAACAACAATAATCTCTCCTTCAACGTCAACAAAATGAAGGAGATTATCATTGACTTCAGAAAGCGTCGAGGAGAACATGTCCCTGTTCACATCAATGGGAATGAAGTAGAAAGGGTCCAGAGGTTCATTTTTTAGGTGTCCAGATCACCAACAATCTTCTGATCACCCCATGATGACACTATAGTTAAAAAAGCCTACCAATACCTCTACTTATTCAGCAGACTAAGGAAACTTGGCAGGCAGCTACGACTCTTTTCAGATGCACCATAGAAAGCGTTCTTTCTGGTTGTATCACAGCTTGGTATGGATCCTGGTCTGCCCAACTCTGCATTTTGCAACTCTGCAAAATGCTATGAATGTAACACAATCCATCGCAAACCAGCCTCCTATCCACTGACTCTGTCTACACTTCCTGCTGCCTCAGCAAAGCAGCCAACATAATTAAGGACTCGACACACCCAAAGCATTCTCTTCCACCTTCTTCTGTTGGGAAAAAGATACAAAATCTGAGGTCACATAGCAACCATCCCAAGAACAGCTTCTTCCCTACTGCCGTCAGACAGTTGAATGGACCTTTCTTGCATTAAGTTGATCTTTCTCTGCACCAAGCTATGACTGTAACACTACATTCTGCACTTTCTTGGTTCCTTCTGTCTGAATGGTTTGTTTTGTTTGTATAACACACAAGAAACAATACTTTTCACTGTATACTTTTACATGTGACAATAATAAATCAAATCAAATCAAAATCAAACCAGTGGAGATTGTACGAAGTAAATGATTGAGTAGTAAACATGATTTTAATCGTATCTACTGTATTTTGTTAGCAACAGAAATAAACAAGAAAGTTTCAAACAAAATACAGCATCATGTATGGGAGGTTATGGCCTGGTTGCTTTTCAATAGCTTACACCTCTGCAGAAGAATATGGAGCTCCTGCTCTCCCTAAGAAGACCAATCACAAAATGTAAAGCAGTATGCTCAAATAAGATGCCATCACAAAGGATCTATCTGCAATTTTATGCCTCCTGGGCCCCATATGCACCTATTCCATTAGTGCATGGGAGCAGAACTGTATGTTCTTGTACAAAAACAATGCATGTTCTGGTGCAGAATTGACCTGGAGTTAGATAGTTTACTCCTCTCAGTGTGGTGACCTGTTGTTCTGTGTTTGATGAGTTGGGTTGTGCCGAACATGATGCCAAAGTAAACTAATCCCTTTTGCCTGCCCTTGGTCCATTTGCCTCTATTCCTTGTTTATTCATATGCTTATCTAAAAGCCTCTTAATTTATCTGACTGCACCATCACCCCTTGCAGCATGCTCCAGATGCCTAACACTCTGTTAAAAAAAACTTGCCCCTCACATTTCTTTCGAACTTTGCCCCTTCACTTTAACGACATGACCCGTAGTATTAGTGATTTCAGCTCTGGGAAAAAATTTCCGACTATCAACCCTATCAATGCCTCTCATAGCTTTATAGACTTTTATCAGGTCTCCCTTCAGCCTCTGCCACTCCAGAGAAAACAAACTAGTTTGTCCTGCTTCTCGTTATACCTCAGACACTCTAATCCAGGCAGCAACCTGGTAAATCTCTTCTGCACCCTCTCCAAAGCCTCCACATTCTTTCTGTAATGTGGTGACCAAAACTGAATACAATTAAGTGCAGCCTAACAAAAGATTTATAAAGCTTCAACATGACATCCTGACTCCTGTACTCAATGCCCCAACCAATAAAGGCAAGTATGGCATCTGCCTTCTTTACCACCCTATCTACAAGGCACTTACAGGGAACAATGGAACTGAATCTGTCTGTACATCAACGTTGTTCACATTCCTGCTGTTAACTGAATATTTACCCTTAACATTTGATCTCCCAAATTGCAGCATCTCACACTTGCCCGGATTAAATTCCATCTATCATTTCTCTACCCATACTGCAATTGATCTATATTCTGCTGAATACTTTGACAACCTTCTACACTATTCACAACTCCATCTTTCTTTATGTAGTCTGCAAACATACTAACTCACTCATCTATGTATTCATCCCAGTCATTTTTGTGTGTGTGTGTATATATATATATATATATATATATATATATAATATGTATATCCCCATATGAATCCCAGCGGAACACCATTAGTCATGGACCTCCAGCCAGAAAAATACTCTTCCACCACTAATCTCTCACTTTTTTGGGCAAGACAATTCTGAATCCAATCAGCCAAGTCACTATAGATCCCATGCATCTTAATCTTCTGGATAAGCCAACTATGAGGGATCTTGTTGAAAGCCTTAGTGAAGTCCATGTACACAAGATCCGCTGCTCAACTCAGAGAAGTTGCTGGAAGATACGACTGTAAGCATTGAGTAGCCATTTTAAAGAGCAGACTAAAACATTTACTTGTGTGGAAATTAGTGTCACCTCCGCATAGCACCAAGATATAAAATATAGAACACTTGGTTTTGTAATTCTATATATAACCTGAATGCCTGAAAGCTGTGCAAAATTACAACAAGAACTGCTTATTCAATTTATTTATTTCTTTCTAAAATATGCAAGCTGAGGAATTGATTTTTTTGAAGAAAATTGAATTGTTTTGTTCTACAAGATTTGAATATTGCTTAAAATGTTGTACATCCATGTTGAAAATAGTATTTCATCCCTTCAGGTCCAAAAGATCCCCTCCAAGTAATTAACGTTTTGATTCATTTCACCTTCTACTCATGGGATTGTACAAAATGCACTCATTAATTGCTGTATTTTCCTACATAACAATAGCAATTGCACTGCAGAAATGACAAAATGCTAACCATTTGGCAAGGAACATTCAAGGAACATTTAAAGAAAGCAGTGAAAATGGATAGCTATTCCAAGTCTTTGTCAACGTTTTGTTTCTCTAACTAAATTTCTAGCATCTATTATTGACAATAAAACACGTAAGATGCCAACAAATTGAAAAAGACAATGTTAAATTAAATTGCATTTTTACCAGACTTTAATGCGATTTCCTTGCACTTTAAACGTTAGAGTTTTATTTGTTGCACTAAGCTGGTTATTACACAAGAAATGTGTTTAAGACCTCAAGTCACATCTTTGAAGAACTAAAGCTTTCAAGCTGTAGGTTGTGATAATTTGGGTGGCAGTCAGTCAGGGAGACATTTGGAACACAGAATCAATATAATCTGCAGATCTCAGCCACTGCATTCAATTCTGTTCATACACTCTATCACCTGGGATTCATTACTTTTAAAACAGCTTTATACAAGGCAATTTGATTTGTAGGAAAGGGATGTAATAAAGACTGAGACTAGCAAGCACCTCGCACTCTGCACAAATTCAGTTTGTAATACAAGGCAAATAGAAATTAGTGAACAAAAGGCAGCTTATTTTCCCCTTAAAATTTTGTCCTTTACTTTTGTCAAAGTCAGTTTAATCTCACTCAGCAAGCTTTCTGGTGTTATGTTGAGACACTTCTATTTCATAATAAAGTTTTAACACAAATGTGACAAATATAAAAATAGCAATTTGACAGCAGGAGTGATTCTGTAAAATATGTAAATGAATAGCAAAAGTGATTATTATATGTATTAAAATGTTTTAATCAACAGAAATAAGCAAGAATGCATCAAACAAATATGACATTGAATAAAGAAAATGACATTTATACTGTGGCACCAGTAGCTTCCTTACTTGACCTTGATGCAAAGACATGAAGATTAGACCTCTAAGACTTAGAAACAGGACAGAGAAACAGACACTAGCTCAACTCAAGGGGGATCAGTAACATGAAAATAGCTAGGTTGGATTATGTTTGACAGATTTAATCAAATAGTTTGTATGTCTTTTCACATAAGTGGATCATGATAATCAGATTTTATGTCTCAGAATGGCTAAAAATAGAGAGGTTGGGTGATTGTTTCCATATCTGGAACTCTATAAAGGAGAGACAAAAATATCAGTAACTTGTCCTCTGTCACAATGATGACATGCATCTCCTTCTGATAATATGTATGCCCTGAAGTGGCTTCTGTATGTGTTATCCCCAGACAGAATCTGGATGTAACCCAGGATACAGCCCACTAGGTTTATTTGCAATTCACATTGCATTACTGAGGGATCAGAGAGGTAATCTCTGATCAGCAAAGCTTTCGTATTGGGACATCTCCAACAGTCCTGCCAGTGAAAATTTGGAGCACTTGGGTCAATTGGTAAAATGATGTGCTGCACATCAGAAAATGATGAAATAAAAGTACTACATTATGAACAGAGCATTGCAAACTTAGTGTAAAAAGTTTCATTAAAAAGGGACATGTTTCAAGGTCGCTACCCCACCAGCCCCTATAGACTAGTGAATATGAGAAATAGGTTGACAGGAAACACAGTTAATTTGGCTATTCCTCAGAACTTTTTTCAGAAAGCTGAATGAGTCCACGCCGGAGTTCTATGGCAATGCATGCCAGTGGGATCTCCTAATCCTGCCGACAATGCACCACCACCATGGGTTTCCCAATGGTATAGAATACAGTCAGTGGGAAATCTCACTGACGGTGGCAAGACCAAAAGGTCTTACCTCTTGTGAATTGTGAATTTCTCGACCCGCGAGAAACATGTAGCGAGGAAGTCAATAAATATCCTCCTCCCACCTACTGATGAGAAATGGCACAACATATCACCAGAATAAAATTGGACATAGATAAATGAATGCTAATTCCAGAGCTTCTATGGAATATTATGTTAAAGAAAGAAACTATCAAACATGATTGATGTGAATTTCTCTAATGGCTCAGTATGTTCTAGTACTGGTTAGCTGAGCAAGACGGATTTATTTTTTAAATCACAAGTAGTCTCACATTAGCATTGTAATGGGGTTATTATGAAAATCCCCAAGTCCCCACACTCCGACACCTGTTCGGGTACACAGAGGCAGAATTTAGCATGGTCAATGCTCCTAACCAGCACATCTTTTGAACTGTAGGAGAAAACCCAGAGGAAATCCATGCAGACACAGGGAGAACATGCAGACTCTGCACAGACAATGACCCAAGATGGGAATTGAATCCAGGTCCCTGGTGCTATGAAGCCACTGTGCCACCATGCTTAATTTTCATTTTAAAATCCAAACGATCTAAATTAAACAGAATAGAAGGGACTGAGAGACCAATTCTTATTTTAATTAGGAAAAATATATAGACATATAATATAATAATGTGAGGATGCCCAGTGACATCAGGACTGATCAGATGCTTAAACTAGCCTTGAATTCAAGTTGATGATGGTACAAATTTTTGTCATACTGGTTAGGATTTACTCCTTCTAGAAATAATCTCAATCATGTAATGCTCCTGATGTTTTTAAATGGATTTAATAAATTTGCAGGAGATCCATATACAGCAATAGAACTCCTTTATTAGAGCATCAAGATAGTTAAAAAAGTAAACAGAAAACGATTTTTAAAAATGATTTCAGTGCATTAGTTAGTTCTGAAAAACAATTTCTAGTTCAGTTAGTTTTTCCTGCAGCCCATACACTATCCTGATTCCATCCTAATAATAATCTTGCTTTTGATCTGCTGATGAACTGACTTCCTGGCACATTAAAAAGAAACATTCACAGGATGTGGCAAGGCACACATTTAGTGCTTATCCCTGATTGCCCTTGAGAAGGTGTTGGTGAGCTGTCTTACAATCTAGCAACTTGATACAACTAATTCACTCCAGAGGGCAATTAAGAGCTGACCATGTTTGTGTGGAATTGGAGTCACACACAAGCCAATAAAGCTCAAGGATAACAATGTGTAAAGATGGCAGGTTTTCTACCCTAATGAATATCAGTGAGTTGGTTGGGTATTTCATAAAAGCTTCATATTATATTATTAGCTTTTTAACTTACAAAAAAACTGAAAGTCAATACTGAAATCACCATGGTGATGATCTGAAATCACTTTCTCTAGATTACTCATCCCATATGGTGAGTGGATTAGAATATTCTATTCCATTAAAAGTGGGCTGGCAAGTAAGTGTCGCTAAATTGGGTGCCACAACATACGCCAGTCACCAAGATGCCTCTGCTAGTATTTTACCAGCTGGCCACTCTAAGGCCTGATGAAGTCCTTAAATTAATAGTTAATATTTTGAGGACGTGACTCAGTCTGTAGCCGAGGAAGTGCAATGTAATCTACATGGACTCAGTAAGACTTTTGACAGGGTCAAGAAAATAGGAGCCCATGGGATCTGGGGTAATTTGGCAAATAGGATCGAAAATGGATGTAGTGGTAGGAGGCAAAGGTGATGTTTGAAGGATGTTTTTGCGGCTGTTCAGTAGAGATCAGTGTTTGGTCCCTTGCTGTTTGTATTGTACATTATTGATCCAGATAGTAATGTGGGGCTATGATCAGTAAGTTCAAAGATGACATGAAAATTGTTGGTGTGGTGAAAGTGAAGTGGAAAGCCTCAGAATTCAAGATAATATAGATAGGCTGGTGAGATGGGCATGACAAAGGTAAATGGAATTCAACCATGAAGAGTGTACTGTGATACATTTGGGAGGATTAACAATGTGAGAGAGTATACACCAAGAAATTAAGAGGTACAGGGGACCAGAAAGACTTTGGGGTGCATATCCATAGATCCCCGAAGGGAACAGTATAGGTAGATAAGGTAAGTAAAAAGGCATAAGGGATACTTGCCTTTATTAACCAAGGCATAGAATATAAGAGCAGGGATGCACTGTGTTCTGGTTATCACGCTTTAGGAAATATGTGATTACACTAGAGATGGGAAGAGGAGATTCACCAGAACATTATTTTAGCAGGAGCATTTCAGCTACAAAGACAGGTTGACTAAGCTGGGGTTGCTTTCCATAGAGCAGAGAAGACTGAGGGGGAAATGATCAAAGTGGACAAAATGATGAGGGACATTGATTGGTCATAGATAAGAATAAACTTTTACCATTAGAAGAGGACGTTAATGACTAGGGTAACATAGATTTAAGGTAAGGAGCAGGACTTTTAGAGCAGATTTGAGGAAAAACCTTTTCATCCAGAGTGTGATGGGAACCTGGAGTTCACTGCCTCAAAGGGTGATAGAGTAGGGAACCCTCACAGATTTGAAGGAGCATTTAGGTGTGCACTCGAAATGCCATAGTATACAAGGTTACGGAAAATGTGCTGGAAAATTCTTTTCAGAATAAGTAGGTACCTGATGGGTGGGGCAGGAACTGTGGACCAAAGAGCCTCTTTTTGTGCTATAAAACTCTATGCGTTTGTAATAGCCACTTGGTCACTAGTATTCTAACAGTGCCAGAGTGAAATACTGTCTCCCAAAGGTGCCACCTGAACACTGGCAGTCTAGCTGTGTGTTTCTGTGGAGTGAGGGTGAGAGGAGAGTCTCCTTCTTGTCATGTTCTGGCAATGGAAATGATCACTTTTGCATGTCTTATCCATACACACTCTCCACCCCTCAACCTGCCTTCCCTGACTTCCTGCACCTGGCGTGAACATTAACCTCAGTAAGTCCATCCGAAGCACCTCAATCTCTGACCCCTACCACTATTTATCATTGAGGATTAACTGCAGTACCAGCATAGACCACTATTCTTTTTGATGCTGCAAGATCATGAAAGCTGCTGACCATCCGATTAGTTAGGTGTGACATCCATATGGGCAGAGCAGAAGTGTTGTGAAGACTGGGGATAAAGGGGAGTGATAGCCACAACCTCAGACTTTCAAATGCCTGCCAACCATAAATTCTGGTTGTGATTTCCCAGGCTAGCATAAATGGGCTCCTCAGTCAGTGGGCGGAAGCACCACTCTATTCCAATTCTAGGGTCAGACTGACATAGGGAAAGGCCATGTAGCTAACTGAGTCTACACTTGCTCTCTGATCCAAGATGCACTTAGTGGATTTCTACGTAGCTCTGCAATATACAAACAGTCCTGAACCTTTACTTCCCTCAATTACCCTTCAACTGCCTTTTGAAACCACTGATCAGCTCCAAGTTCCATTATCCTCACAGCGGTGAATTCCAGGCCATGACCTTTTCCTGCAATATGACGTTCCTCCTCACATCCCTCTACACCTCTTGCCAAAAACTGTTTTATCTGTGTCAGACATGCCACCAGGAGCACGTGAAATTCAGCCCTTTATGTCCTCGAATCTTAAGCCCAGTCTTCATCATTTTAATCCATATTCTGTCATTGCCACCATACCATCTTCCCATGTGATTATTTGTATTTGTTGTTCACCAAACATATTCACCACACTTTGTGGGTTAATGCAGTTACTACCACTGTAATCCAGAGTTATAAAAATCAGTGGGTGTCTTTCATAAGATTGTCTATTTATGTGCATAGTACAAAGTGTTTAATTCTGTCAAATGACCAGGAGCTGATCTCAGCCACTGCGTGGAACATTTAAGCTAATTGGATGCAAAATGATAACAGGGTGCAGTGTCTGTGCCATGGCTGCCCTCAAGTGCCTGAATGCCATTTCCTTAAGGAGCAATTAGCACCAGCAAGGCAACCAAAATCTCTGTGCACAACACTGTCACTTTCTGTACATTGGGCATCATAATTAATTAATACATTACAAATTGTTGTCAGGGACCATTCCAATTACTGGGATCACTTCTACCACTCCCTGGAAATTTGAGAGAAGGATTTTAACAATGAGGCATTCAGCAAAGAGACAGAAGTGCATGATATTCTACTTCATGCGAGGGTATTTCAGTTCCAAGATTGGCATGCAAATGAATCACAAGATTTATGGAAATTTGATAGCGAGTGTAGGCAACTACTGAATAGATGCCAGTGCTCGAGGATGTTTCCAAGCCATGAACAATCTCAGAGTGCATTTACATTGTATATCCTGTTTACTTCAATTGCAAGAATGTATAGAACCCCATGGAATATATTTTGATGTAATTTGTCACAGAATACCTGCTGAATAGAAGGGAAGTAATTTGTTGGGAATTGTGAGATTTTTTTTAAGCGTCCGAGCACAGCTGGCATATGAGATGGAATACAGATTTTGGAGCACTTGTTCATCTATCTGTTATTTGCAATCTGTTTTGAAGGTATCCATTATTTTATTCCAGATTGTCAAGTGACTTTGCCAGTGTTTTGATTATTTCAAATTTATATCTATAGTAGTAAGGACAGAAACTCATAAGTCGGTGACAGAGATTTTTCTGTTCTCTAACCTACCACCGTCATATGCAGAAATGCTCCCTTCATATCTCTCTCCCTGTCTCATTTTAAACGCATTTCTTTGTGGCTTTCCCTGCATTTCCCTCATTATACTGCATTTTTACTCCATTATTCTTAAAGATTTACATGTTCTATCTGTGCCTTAAAGAAAGGTGAGATAGAGAGGCACAAAGACATAGGGACAGTATTCCAGAACTTAGGACCAGGCAACTGATAGTGTAGCCAAAAATGGTGAAGCCATTAAAAAACAAGGATGTTCAATACACCAGAATTGGAGGAGTGTGGATATTTCAGAGATTTATGGAACTGCAGAGGTTAGAGTTGTGAGCTGAAAAAGATGTGAAAATTGTCAGCACTACTTAGATGGAAGTAGGAGGTCTGGTGATTGAGTCAATGTAGGGGTAGAAGTTCAGCTCAAGTCAAATAGATTGCCAAGCTTACGAATATTGTGGTCTAGCCTCAGACTGTCAGGAGAAGGGTTAAAACAATAGCTGGGAAACAGAATTTGTGACGGGGATTGAAGTTTTTTTGTCTTCCCAATATTTAGTTAGAGGAAACATTTGATGTGTAATATTGGATGTCAGACAAACAGCATGAAAATTCAGAGACAGTAAGGGATTAAAGTGCTGAGTTAAATCTGATGTTGTCAGAGGACACATGGAATCTGGTGCTGTGTTTTCAAATGGTGTTGTGCACATCTTATTTTTATCTTATTTTCTCTTTAACTTTCCAAGACTCTCCTCTTTTCTCACCATATTTCTGTAATAATTTGTGTTTACCAGTTAAGAGAAAAATAACAACACGTTTATTTACAAGTTAAAGCTCGACAGAGATTTGTAGCCTTATAACTGCAGGTAGCTCCCAAAATGATTCTGGAACCCAAGCTTACCCAGTGGCACCCATCTTGCTCCCTGACTGGTTCCCTGTGTCATGTGACACATACTCTGTGAATTAATCCTGAAAGGGATAATCACCATGTCTTTCCGCCCTTTATGTTCCTTCATACAAATGTCAATACTCAATTTGCACAGCCAAACATCATTAAACATTTAGTGCATGAATTTAGTCAATTGTAAGTGAAATCTTTCAGGGGGGTCCTGAATCTTCCCGGTTTGGCATAACTCAATCATAATTCTATCTCCTTCATGATAGCATTGGAAAGAGATAGGATCAGGCAGGATTGGAAGGTGTTTATCTGGAGTAAGGGGAAATATGAAATCATCAGGCAGAAAATTGGACAAGTAAACTGGAAGGAGGTGTTCTTGAGGAAAAGTACTGAAGGAAGGCAGCGGATTTTCAAGGAATGTTTGTCTGGCGCTCGGCACGACAATGTTCCAATGAGACAAGGAGGTTTTGGTAAATAACGGGAACGTGGTGCACAAAGATTGTGATGAATCTAGTCAGGTAGAAAAGAAAGGTGTACAAAAGTTTCAGAGAACTAGGAGATGTTAAGGATCTAGAGGATTTCAAGGCTTGTAGAAAGGAGCTTAAAAAGCAAATTAGGAGAGCCAGAAGGGGTATGAGAAGGCTTTGATGGGTAGGATTAAGGAGAATCCCAAGGCATTCTACAAATACATGAAGGGTAAAAGGGTGAGAAGTGAAGGGATTGGACCTTTACCTTTAAAAGGTGAAGGGGGAAAAGTTTGTGTAGAACCAGAAGAAATGACAGAGGTGTTTAATAAGTACTTTGCCTCGGTATCCATGGTGGAAAATGATCTGGGAGGTTATACTGCAAGTTTGCAGCAGACTGAAAAGATTGAGTATATGGACATTAAGAAAGAGTATGTGTTGGAACTTTTAAATTCTATCAAGATAGATAAGTCTCTGGGACTGGATGGAATGTACCCCAGGTTACTGTGGGAGGTGAGGGAAATGATTGCAGAGCCCCTGGCGATGATCTTTGCATCATCAATGGAGACGGGAGAAGTTCCGAAGGACTGGAGGATTGTGTATGTTGTTCTAATTTTCAAGATAGGGAACAAGGATAACCTGGGAAATTACCGACCGGTGAATCTGATCTTAGTGGTTGGTAAGTTGATGGAGAGGATCCTAAGGGACAGGAATTATGAGCATTTAGAGAAGTTTGCCTTCATCAGAAATAGTCAACACAGCTTTATCAAGAGCTGGTTGTGCCTTACTAGCCTAGTGGAGTTCTATGGAAATATGAATGAACACATTGACGAAGGAAGAGCAGTGGATGTGGTTTACATGGATTTCAGCAAGGTGTTTGGTAAGGTTCCCCATGCAAGACTTCTTGAGAAGGTGAGAGGGCATGGGATCCAAGGGGCTTTGGCCTCATAGATCCAGAACTGGCTTGCCTGCAGAAGGCAGAGAATGGTTGTGGATGGATCTTATTCTACATGGAGATCGGTCATCAGTGGAGTGCCCCAGGGATCTGTTCTAAGACCTTGCTGTTTGTTATTTTCATAAATGTCCTGGATGAGGAAGTAGAAGGATGGGTTAGTAAGTTCGCCGATGATACAAAGGTTGGTGGTGTTATGGATAGTCTGGAGAGATGTCAGAAGTTGCAGCAACACATACATAGGATGCAAGAATGGACGGAGAAGTGGCAGATGGACTTCAACGCAGATAAATGTGTAGTGGTCCATTTTGGCAGGACCTATGGGATGAAGGAGTACAATATCAAGGATGGGAGTCTTAGCAGTGTTGAGGAGCAGAAGGATTTTGGGGTTGAGTCCATAGGACTCTTAAATCAGCCTGGCAGATGGAGGATGTGGTCAAGAAAGCGTATGGTGTACTGGCCTTCATTAATTGAGGGATTGAGTTTAGAAGTTGGGAGGTAATGCTGCAACTTTATTAGACCCTTGTCAGATCCCACTTGGAGTACTGTGCGTAGTTCTGGTACCCTCACTATAGGAAGGATGTGGAAGCTGTTGAGAGGGTGCAGAGGAGATTTACAAGGATGTTGCCTGGATTGGGACGCATGCCCTACGAAGATAGGTTGAGGGAGCTGGGACTCTTCTCCCTGGAGAGACGAAGGTTGAGAGGCGACCTGATAGAGGTTTATAAAATGTTGAGAATAGATAGGATGGATTCTCAGAGGTTATTTCCCAGAGCTGAAATGGTCGCTACAAGAGGACACAGGTTTAAGGTGTTGGGCAGCAAGTACAGAAGGAGATGTTAGTGGTAAATTTTTCACTCAGAGAGCAGTGAGTGAATGGGATTGGCTGCCTTCGGTGGTGGTGGAGGCGAATTTGCTGGGGTCTTTTAAATATTTCTGGATGAGTACATGGGATTAAATGGGATTGGGGGGGTTACAGATAGTTCTGTAGCCTAGTAGGTATGGGTGTGATCAGCGCAAGTTGTGGGCCGAAAGGCCTGTTTGTGCTGTAGTGTTCTATGTTCTATGTTCTAACTCCTCTGCCTGGGGCACTTCCACAGGAGTGCTGTCAGTTGAAAACACAATGATAGGTGCCTCTTAAATACAGACAGTTCTGTTCTCTCTGTTTCCAAAGAGATGTTGATTCCATAGGACGGCCAGCTGGTTCAGTGCTTAAAATAGTCGGCAACATTCCCAGGTGGCAATATAGCACCTGATGGCAACACAGGCCACTGGGGCTACTCTCACTCTTTCAAATGATTAATGGATAATCTTTCCTTCCATGTCCACTTGATTAGACGGGGTCCAGATTTGGAACATAAAGGAGGAAAGACAAAACTTCAATCCCTGTAACAAATTCTGTTTCCTGGCCATCGATCAGGCAGAATTTTACTGGCTCATTCGCCTGAGGATCGTATAATCATACCTGAGGCCAACAGAAAATGCTCTTCTCCAAGTGTCGCCCACCCCCGGAATCAGCGCGGGTGTGCTGACAAATTCTGGCCAACGAAATTCCAGGGACTTAACTCAATCCACTTCTGAAGTTCCTCAAATACATGTCTCCATCCACTGAAAGCAACCATGTTGACTTACACTAATCATAGCTTGTCTTTTGACTGCTTTGTCTGCCCCCTACCCTCTCAGACAAGTTTGGAAACATGAGGGTCAATCTCATTTTGAGATGACAGTTCATTACCAACTCTGCTGGCAGAACTCCCATCATTGCATGTGTAGTGATTCTGTAGTGATTCCAGAAGGAATTGTGAGATTCTGGTCTCCAGGGTCTTTTCTGACTGCTTCTTTAGGTTAAGCTCAATGGTTTAAATGGCCCATTCAGCTACTCCATTGAATATTGCAGCATTAAGATGTCATTCTAATGTATTTGTTACCACTGAGGGCAGTGAAGTTCTGAAGCTCAGCACTCTTGAAGACTATTCCACCAGCAGACACTTTGGGCAAGATCTTCTGATGCACTCACACCAAGATCAGAAAAACTCATCTGTGGCCAATGGGTTTTTGCATGATCCGTGTCCCGTCCACTATGATTCCCATAGCAGGTGCAATAGGAACATTTTGCTCTATAGCTTCAGATATTCCATGAATCATTGGCATAATTTCTTAACCGTAGCATGTGATGTTGGAGACTTCACTGCAAACATTTTCACCCACTTTGAATGTGCATCGACACTGGAGAGAAACTTTGTGCCCATAACATACTAACATATCAATATGGACTTATGTCATGGCTGGCCAGGCCACTCCCAAGGGTGCAGTGGTGCTGCAGGAGTCAATCTTTGTTGCAATTTGCTCTGTCCACAGTACTTGAATAGGCTCTCAATGTCTGCATCAGTACCAGACCACCAGACAAAACTCCTGGTGAACACCTACATTTTTGAAATACCCAGATGGGTACTGTGTAGTTCAGCTAGGAACAACCCAATCGACTACTCTTGCTCCCTAAAGTATAATGACCCCTTGGCAATTTCACTCATGTTTTCAGATAAAATATAGTTTAATCTCCTCAGAAATTGCCTAATACATTAATATCTTGTCCCTCACTTTGGACAGGAGTGGATCCCAACTGGTTCAGTACTTGATCTGCCTCACCAAGATTGGCAGCATGTCTCAGAAATTTGATGCCATGACAATTTATTTTCATACTGGGAGAGGTGCAACAGACTCTTGCAAATGTAGGCGACTAAGTGCATCCACTTTCATTGCGTGTTCCAAGCTAGTGCTTGTGATGATATTCATAGGTGGAGAGAATTAATGCCCAAAGCTGAATTCCCACCAATGTGATTGGTGGAATAGTCTTGTCTTCGCTAAAATGATCAAAAAGCGACTAGTGTTCAAAAATAATGGTAAAGTGTCCAGCATAAAAATTCTTGTAGAAAACTATGAATAATCCTTCTTCCTCAATTTATGAGTAGTCTTTTTTGGCTTCTGAGAGGGTTTTCAAGAGATACAGTATTGGCTTTTCAGACCCGTTGCCTATCTCATCAGAAAAAACCGCACCAATGCCATCGCAGGTCAACATCAGTTTCTTGGGCAGGTCAAAATGTACTAACAAGTTTGAAAAACACAGTAATTGCTTTACTCTGTTGAAAGCTTTTTTCTAGGACATCTTCCAAATACTGGTGCATCTTTAGCAGGATATACAAGAGGGCCAATAATGTTGGCAAATTTCATTTAAAAAAAATACCCATAGTAAATCACCATTCCTAAAAATAACTTGAGCTCTGATGTGTTTTTGTGGGCCGGTGACTCCTTTATGGCCCTGACCTTGTCAATACTTGTGTAGTCTTGAGGAGAACTCCAGCCTCTTGATATCTTTTCATCACCTCCTTTAAGTTAGCTAGGGGCTCAGGTCTATCTATCCAGTTATAAGAATACCATCAAGGTGTACTGTAGCTTGTGACAGCCCTTGCAACAGAATTTCCATTATCCTCTGGAAAATAGCACATGCTTATAATACACAATGGGCATCAGCATATAGTGGAACAAACCTTTGTGTGTTTATCATGGCATAACTGTGGAAAGCATCATCTAATTCAAGTTGCTGATGTACATGACTCATATCCAGCTTTGTTTAAGATTGACCTCCAGCCAGCTCTGCATGCAGGTCTTCAGTGTTCAGGACTGGGTATTTATCTGATTTTGTAGCCTGATTTGTTGTTAACTTGTATAGCCCACAAATGCAGATAGTTGTATCTGACTTCAAAACAGGGACTCTTGGTGCTGCCCATTCAGCAAGTTGAACTGACTGGATAATGTCTAATTCTTCCAATCTATTTTAATCAATACCTACCTCTCTATCAAGGTACATGGTACAGTTCTTGCTCCCAGAAATTGAAAGAGAGCCTCTGGGTTCACATAGATTATTGCCTATAGGACTTTTACCTTGCTTGGCTCTCTATTGAAGTCTCTTATATTTCTTCATCAGTTTGAACAGTTCCCTTTTTCACACCTAAACTATCTTATTCAAATTTAACTTGATTTAAGCCAATCATGGCCCAGAAGATTTTGCCCTTCATCTGTGTAAGAGGGTGTAGAGAATAATTTGGACTTAAAAGGCAAACAGATCATGATTAATTAGATCAGAGTGAATAGACTGTCGAAAATTGATAAAGTGCCTGGAATATAGTCTACAAAGAAACTGTTTGCATTGAGGCACATATAACCATTGTTAGAGAATTTAGACTTGCATTTTTGAAAATATATTTTATTCTGTATTAAAAGCTACACTGTGGCTAATGGCACAATGTTCAAAAGCATGATGTGACATAGTCAAGTAAAAAGAGCCATGTTCCTTGGAACAATGCAGCTAATAAATGAAACAAAGAGCAACTCTTCTCAGTATCTCTCGAGAGTCTTAATGAATAGAATATTCATTAGCCAAGGACACACCAAGGGTTCAAGACGGTTATATTGAATAGGATACACATTACACTAGATAAAAAGGTCCGGAGAGACATTCTGGTGACTGTGAGAAAGACATTGAATGTCGTGAACTCATGTAGTCCCAAGCTGTCAGAAGGTAAATGTTATTGGCCAAGATAAATCATCCATGATAATAATGATTACCTAATACTTGGCTGGTGTGAACAAGGGGTGGGCAAATGACTTTCAAAAATTGTATCATCATAATACTGAGAATGATGTAGTTTCAGAGTAGATTTGGAACTGGCCCAAATCTGTCTCCCTCATATGTTGACCAAGCTTGGAAAATAAAGATACATTTATAACCAGAATACTTGTCACTATGAGTCTTTGTATTAGCTGAGCTGCAATTAAGAGAGGAAGCCAGCTTCCTGGAGAGGAAGAGAGGATGGTCCCTAAAAATGCTCCTGCAGTCTGACACTATTATTACTCGGGGCTGGGCAGACTTTTGCCCATATTACGGGTACTGTTATCATGCCCATTATTTTTATTGCTTCTCCTATTTAACTTGTTAACTTTGTTGCAGTACTCTTTAAATTCAATGGCTGGGTTCCTTCTGTCAAGTACTGTAACATATGTTTTCCTACCACAGTAGCAGATGCCCTGGCATCTACTTCCATCTTAAGAGGCTTTTCATTTACCAGGAGTGTTACCATAATGGGGCTATCTTGACTGCTTTCATATTAAACATCTAAATCATTGGTGCCAGCTTCTTCCACATTATATACTTGTGTTGCACTACTCAATCTGCCACTGGGGAGATTGATTTGTTTTTGCATAGCTGCCTTAAATGGGCTTCCTTGTGACAGGAAAAAACATCTAGTCTCTTTATATCTGCAGGATTTAGAGGAGCGGTTATCCCACAACAGTAACATTCTGTTTCAATCTTTAATGATTGATCTCTTCTTCTGAAGCTTCTTGTTTCACTTGTGGTTCAATTCCCTTACCTCCTCAATACTGCATCCATGTTTTTGGCACCACTGCAGGTTCTGACCCTAATCAGCGAATTGCATGATTTTGCATGCTTTATAATTCTTGTGCATGCTTTTCAGCATTCTCTATTGGCAGCACTATCTTGAATGCTCACTTAAAATTTATATCTTTCTTCCTCTTGACTTCTCTTGAATAGTCTTATTATTCACTCTACAGACTGATCTGTTCTGCAGCATATCATTCAAAGTAACTCCAAAATCACTACTCAAATTGGTGATATAAATCACAATAGTTTCCTCTAGGGCTTTCCTCCTTGAATTAAACTTAAACCCCTGCAATATGACTAATGGTTTCGGATTGAAATCTGACTTTACAAATTCAGTGATCTCACTGAATGATTTGGAGCCAGGCACACTTGGAGTTGAGAGACTGCAAAATGAATTGTAAGCCTGGCTTCCACACATCCTCTGTTGATTGGCATGAGGTTATTAGCCAAAAAGCTCTCTGTATCATGTTCAGTACGTGGTGTGGAGATGCCGGCATTACACTGGTGTAAGTGCAGTAAGTCTCACAACACCAGGTTAAAATCCAACAGATTTATTTGGTAGCAAAATCCATTAGCTTTTGGAGCGCTTGCTGGTCCTTCGCCAGATAAGTGGGAGTTCTGTTCATAAACAGACCATACAAAGACACAAACTCAATTTTCAAAATAATGGTTGGAATGCGAGTCTTTACAGGAAATCAATACAGGTAATTAAAGATAGAACATAGAACATATAGAACATAGAACAATACAGCACAAGGAGGCCCTTTGGCCCACGAGTTGCGCTGATCACATCTAACAATCCACAGACCTATCTATAACCCCCTATCCCACTTGTTTGCATATACTCATCCAGAAGTCTTTTAAAAGACTCCAGTGAGTTTGCCTCAACAACCTCCGACGATTCCATTCACAAAAAATTTAAGTGGAGAGAGGGTTAAACACAGGTTAAAGACATGCGTATTATCTCCAGCCAGGACAGTTAATGAGATTTTGTAAGCTCAGGCAAGTCATGGGGTCATAGATAGTGTGACATGAACCCAAGATTCCAGTTGAGGCTGTCCTCATGTATGTGGAACTTGGCTATCAGTCTCTGCTCAGCGACTCTACATTGTTGTGTTTTTTGAAGGCTGTCTTGGAGAATGTTTATCCAAAGGTCAGAGACCGAATGCCATTGACTGCTGAAGTGTTCCCCAACAGGAAGACAACAATCTTACCAGGTGATTGTTGAGCGGTGTTATAGAACGTAGAACATTACAGCGCAGTACAGGCTCTTTGGCCCTCAATGTTGCATCAACCAGTAGAACAAATCTAATGAGCCTCTAACCTAAACTATTCCAATATTATCCATATGCCTATCCAATGAACATTTGAATGCCCTTAAAGTTGGTGAGTGTTCATTCATCCATTGTCAAAGTGTCTGCTTTGTCTCCCCAATGTACCATGCCTCGGGACATCCTTTCCAGCAGTGTATCAGGTAGACAATGTTGGCCAAGTTGCAGGAGTATGTACCATGTACCTGGTGGATGGGTGTTCTCACATGAGATGATGGCATCCATGTCAGTGATCTGGCACGTCTTGCAGAGGTTGCTGTGGCAGGGCTGTGTGGTATTGTGGTCACTGTTCTTCTGAAGGCTGGTAGTCTGCTGTGGACAATGATCTGTTTGAGATTGTGCAGCTGTTTGATGACGAGAAGTGGGGGTGTGGGGATGGCCTTGGCAAGATGTTCGTCTTCATCATTGACATGTTGTAGGCTCAGAAGAAGGTGTCATAGCTTCCCTGCTCCGGGGTAGTTCTGGATGACGAAGGATATTCTGTCTACTGTGTCCCATGTTTGTCACCTGAGGAGGTTGGGGCAGTTTTTCACTAGCACATTGGAATTGTCAATTGATGAGTTGAGCACTATGTCCAGTTCTTATGAGGGCATCTTTCAGTGTCTGGAGGTGTATGCTGTGATCCTCCTCATCTCAGCAGATCCTGTTTACAGAGAGCTTGCCTGTTGGAGATGGCTTCTTTAACGTGTTTAGGGTGGAAGCTGAAGAAGTGGACCATCATGAGTTGATCCATGGGCTTGCAGTACAGTGAACTACTGAGGTGACTGTCCTTGATGGAGATGCGTGTGTCCAATAATGCAGCTGATTCCAAGAGTAGTTCATGATGAGTCTGATGGTGGGATGGAACTTGTTGATGTCATCATATAGTTGTTTCAGTGATTGTTCACCATGAGTTCAAAGAAAGGAAATATCATCAATATATCGAGTGTGTAGCATCGGTTGAAGATCCTTGCAGTGATGAGATCTTGTTCAAACCTATGCATGAAGATATTGGCATATTGAGGTGTGAATTTGGTCCCCATGGCTATTCCATGTGTCTGGATGAAGAACTGATTGTTGAAGGTGAAGACATTGTGGTTCAGGAGGAAGCAGATGAGTTGCAAAATTACATCTGGAGCCTGGCAGTTGTCAGCATTGAGTACTGAGGCAGTTGCAGCAATGCTATCATTATGTTCAGTACTCTGGGAGTATCAAAAGGATCTATCCTTCAAGATAGGGGCATTTTTGCAATTACTCTGTCTTAACTTGACTTAGCTTCAGTGGAAATTGTATACTCACAGTTCAAGGCTTGATTTTACCCTCATCATTAATATAATAATCACAAGGTATTTATTTACAGATAAAAAATTCATAGAGGCTTGCAGCTTCATGGCTGCAGTCAGGTCCTGAGATAGTTGCAGAACAGAAACCCAAGCTCATTGTGGTGATCCCCCACACTGATCCCCAATTGATTCTCAAAATCATGTGACCCTTTCTTAAAGGGACAATCAACACAGTATAATTTAAGTCTGTACTCCAGGGTAATCTGCACTTCCAATTTCCTACCCCAAATCTTTAGTACTCCTTACATACCAAGGTTGACATTGTCTTAGATAAGCCATACAACTACTCTCTATATCTCTCTTTTATCATGACATTTGGTATTGATTCAATGTGTGCAGTAACCCAATTGCCCAGTCCCTCTCTTTTGTCAATCTTTCTGCCCAGTGGGCCCCAACATGATCCACTCTGGTCAGGTCCAATTCCCACTTGAGAGACCAGCCACATAATGCTGTGCAGGCCATTGTGCATGTGCCAATCCGTCAGCACGGAGATCGACGCATATGCACTGCTCCCCGCCTCCCTCCCACTGCCAGGCTCCTGATTGCTGGCCGACTCCGCAACCGCCTCTGATTGCTGGCCTTTCCAAACTCACACCACCATCGCCCAATCACTGGCCTACCAGATCTCCTCAGGCCACCCCCAAGACATTATTTTTCGCCCTGCCCCAAACTCTATTCTCTACCTATTAACTCCATTCTCTCTTTGGCAACAATCTGAAATTAAACCACCCTATTTGCAACCTTGATGTCAAGGTTTGATCCTGAAACTATTTTTCTCTTATTCTGGCTTCTATAAACCATATCAGATTTTAATCACTTCAACATTGGAGGCCAAACCTTCAGTTCCCTCAGCCCCAAGCTCTGCCATCCCCTTCCTACCCTTCATTCTCCATGTCGCAATCTCCCTTTCTGTACTTAAATCCTGCCTCTTTGACCAAGCTTATGGTCATCTGGTATATCTTTTTCGATGTCTCAGTGTCGACTTTGTTTTATAATGTTGCTGTGAAGCACCTTGAAACATTTTATTAAGTGAATATTGAGCATTCATTTTTTGTTGATCTTGTTTATCATAATATTTTAAGGTAAGTTAATAAATCAATCAATATTCCAGCATGAATCATCTCTCCATATATGATCAATAGCATGGGGAAACAGATAAAACTTTGTCTAAATAATTTATAAAGCAAAAGCTGGAAATAGTATAAATCACCAGCTTGGCTAAGTTCCATATACTGTAAGCATGGGCTAATGTTGTACAATACTGTCTAATTAAGAATGGAGAGAGTGCATGTTATTTTCAGGACATTCTTGAGGATCTGGAGAAGTGCAAATGGCAGGGACTGAACTCCAGTCTTGCTGCTCGCTGACAACGGCAAATGCTCTCCAAGGTAACAAGGTTTTATTATTTGCATGTCATTTCCTATAAATGGAAGACTGGATCAGCCACTGTAATAAAGCTTATAATTATAAAAGCCACTAGTGTGTGAACTATACGCTGAGTTATAGCCACGAGACTAACAGCCCTTTGTTGTGACAGTATCCATTAAGACATCCATCAAAAGGCTTAAACCCCCAACAGAGACTTGAGTAAAAAAAAGCACAGGCTAACGACAGGTGGACCGAAACCCAATCTGTCCTATCAGATGGACATGAAATATATGTGAAAAGAAGAGCTGTCAGGTAAAACAGTAAAGATATTTTTAAAATGCTTCATTGTTGAAAGTTGTGAAAGGCACTCCATAATAAGACTCTTCCTTTTCTTTCCTTTAACTCTCTGAATCTCCATCATATATGGGCTTCGACACATGTAAAATCTCACCACACATGAAGCTAGTATTCTGTTGTCAAGAGAAATCTGTTAGCTACAGATAGAATCATAGAATCCAACAGTGCAAAAGGAGGCTATTTAGCCCATTGAAACTGCACTGACCACAATTCCACCCAGACCTAATCCCTATATCCCCATGCATTTACCTGAGTCTAACTCTAACCTAAATCCTAACCCTTGACACTAAGGGGAAATTTAACATGGTCAATCCAGCTTACTAGCACATCTTTGGACTGTGGGTGGAAACCAATGCAGCTGGAGGAAATCCACGCAGACTCGAGGAGAAAATGCAAACTCCACACAGACCGTGATCAAACAAAGATCCCTGGTGCTGGGAGGCAGCAGTAGTAACCACTGTGCACCATGCTGCCCTAATTGATCCTCATCTTCATTTTACATCATTACACCCCCTCTCTCTAGAATCTCCCCATTTGTTCTCAACTGCTCACACTATATATTCCTTAGACACAGGTCTATTTCTCATTCCACTCTCATCGGTCACTGTTCTTTCAGCTACTATACATCTACCCTGTGGAGCCTCTGTCCAGGAATCCTTGATCTTTTCCCTGCCTGTATATAACTCTTCACTCATTCACACATTTGTTATAACAAACATTTTTATCCATTTATTTTCTTTCAAGTGTCTGCCTTTTCACAAAATGCAAGTGAATGGTGTTTCATCATGTGAGAACTACTATATAAATATCAATTATTGTTCAGCTCACTTTTCCCAACATGCATTTTGCTGCTGCACATCTAGATGTTATTTCCTATCAGAATCACCATTTTAGAGGCTTGAATGCTTCAGAATATAAGGATAGGATGAGGAGTAGAGCATTCAGCCCAGTCTGCTGTTCAGTGAGAATATGGCTGATTTGAACTTTCCTCTCAAAACCATTTTCCTGCGCTATCCCTGTAGTCCTTGGTGAATACAACTTAGGTGAAGAAATAAAAGAAGTGACTTGAGTTCAGGCTAGGTCTAAATATTTGCAAAATGATATGGTTGATTACAATACAAGCAGCATCATGCTTCCTACCTGTTTCAATGATTTCAGGTGCAACTATGCTATCGATTGACACATCAACGAGGGACAACATTATGAGTGACTACAAGCATCATTTAAAGCTGGCCTGTATCTCTTAAAGAGAAATGCATTGTAGCTGATGCAGCTGCCAGCAATTGTGCAAATAGTGCATCTGACCTAGAAAATATTAAAGAAAAGCACAACAGAAGAGAAAATGGTGTTCAAGTCTTTTGAATGCTGAACTAAGGGATGAGTGGCAGTGATGAAATGTATGAGCGATATTCCATATCCCCACAGGGTCAGGAGGCCTTCAGAACATATGCTGAAAAATCAGTCAGAGTGGATGGTCAATGAAATCAATGCAGGGAGTTTAAAATTTTAAAGTTTATTTGATAGCATCACAAGCAGACTTACATTAGCACCGTAATGAAGTTACTGTGAAAATCCCTCAGTCACCCCACCCAGCCCCTGAGGGAGAATTTAGCATGACCAGCACACTATTTAGATTGTGGGAGGAAACCAGAGCATTCAGAGGAAACCCACACAGACATGGGGAGAACATACAGACTCTACACAGACAGTGACCCAAGCTGGGATTTGAACTCAGGTCCCAGATGCTGTGAGGCAGCAGTACTAACCATTGTGCCACCCAGTCAAGCATCAATTAACTGAATAGAGTGCTGCAGGAAACTCAGTGATCACATAGGAATGTTTAAGACTCAGATACTGCTGAAATCACCAAATCCCAAATCATGCCAACAATCTGAATCGGGAGTCATTATTCCTAGTCATATACTCCACCCATCTTCACACACTTAGCACTGCTGCAAACTTCACATTCACATTTCATAGATTCCACATACTGGCATCTAGTCAACTATGACAGCCTCAGCAACCATTGCAGAACATTCATTGCCACACTTCCTTCTCTGTTGCTGGACAAAATAGGCCATAACTAGAGATAGCAGGAGCTTACTTCTCTTTTACCTCATCTTCATGCTTCTGCATGCAATATGCAGTTGACCACCACAAATCTGGACAGCCCACCCTGCTGTGTAAGGCAGAGCTGTTCGAGAGCAGCGTAGAGAGCAGAAATGTTGTTTTGATACAATAATTGTCTGCTCTATAACATTTCATGCAGCAGCATCTCTCTCAATGTATGGTTACTGAGTATATGTGCATGAACTCAAGTAAAGGGTTATCTCACAAAAGGGTTATCGACCACTAACAATCCTTTTATAAAAACAGAAAATGCTGAAAAATCTCAGCAGGTCTGACAACATCTATGGAGAGAATAAAGTGATTGTTTTGAGTGAGGATGACCCTTTGTCAGAGCTCCATTGTAATGCTGCAATGAAGTGTCAATCGTTTGTTGAGGCTGGTTGTAGACTGATGCAGAATGAACACATTATGACTATTGTCAATATAATGTGGAGATGCCAACATTGGACTGGGGTAAATACAGTAAGAAGTTCACAACACCAGGTTAAAGTCCAACCAGTTTATTTGATAGTAAACCCACAAACTTTTGGAAATGCTGTTCCTGACAAAGGAACAGTGTTTCCATAAGCTTGTGAATTTACTACCAAATAAACTGGTTGGACTTTAACCTGGTGTTGTGAGACTTCTTACTGTGTTTTCAGTATAGCAGATATTGTCTTGCAAGATTGGGTGACACACTGGTTAGCACTGCTGTCTCGCAGCGCCAAGGCTCGGATTCAATTCAGGCCTTAGATATTGCCTGAGTGGAGTTTGCACATTCTCCTCTGTCAGAGTGGGTTTACTCAAGGTGCTTTGGTTTCCTTCCACAGTCCAAAGATGTGTGGGCTAGGTTAATTGGTATACATAGTTGCCCCCTAGTATTAGGGAGATTAGCAGGGTGGATGCGTGGTGTTGCGGGTTAGGACCTGAGTGGGATTGTTGTAGGCTCTATTGCCCTCTTCTTGCGCTGTAGGGATTCTATGATTCTCTGCCTATCATTGCATAGCTCATGAATAATGATGGAGTGGAAACCCCTTTTTGTTCCAATACCTTTCAAAGTGGTCATGCAGCCCCTGCAAAGCCCGTGCAACTAGCCAATAGTGTCCTGTGCCATGGAAAAGTTTGTACTCATTGTCAGAGAGAATAAAATGAATTTAACCATTCTTACTTTCTTACATTCATCCTTTCTTATAGAACAAAGAATGGCAAATTGTGCCATGTTGTAAATATCTCAAGCCCAGGCTAGAAATAACCCAAACAGAATAATTGAAGTTGTAGCAATAAGAGGTAAAAGGTTTTGTTCAGGACATCCTCACTGAGATACAAATATTTCACACACTGTTCTCCAGTGAATTGTTTCTCAAATAGCTGGGGTAGATATGATGCCCTATTGAGTATCTTTCTCCCTCTCTTCCTTTCTCTTCCAGCAACTTACTGTGCTCTGTATGACATCTCATCATTCTTCAAATCATTTAATGTTCCAACGGGTTGCACATTTCTGCACTCAGCTAGATGGAACTGGAAGGATAGATAAAGGGGAGTCTGCAGATATAGTGTAAATAGATTTCCAAAAGACATTTAATGAAGTGCCATTAACAAGGTGAATGCACAACATCAATAATCATAGCATTGGGAATAATATATTAGTATGGATGGAGTATTGGTTAACAGATTGGAAGCAGAGTGTAAAGATGAAGGGAAAATGTTAAAGTTGGCGGACTGTAACTAGATGCTGGGACCTCAGCTATTGATAATCTATGTTAATCATTTTGAAAAGAGACCAAGGGTAAAATACTTAAGTTGTTGACAATACAAAGCTGGGGGGGTGGGGAGGCGGGGGGTGAAATTTAAGCTTTGAAGAAGACAGAAAGAGGTTGCAAAGACACAGTGACAGGTTAAGTCAGTATGCAACAGAGTGACAGATGAGGTAAAATAAGGGTAAGTGTGAAGTTATTACTTCAGTGGTAGAAATAGTAAAACAGAACGCTTTAAAAAATCTGAAAGTTCTACCCATTGATGTTCGAGCAACTTGGACAAGGAATACAAAAAAACTATCATGCAGGTACAGCAAATAATTAGGAATGGAATTGGCACGTTAATCTTTTTTGCAGGGGACTGGAAGACAAGAATAAGGAAGTCTTGTTACAGTCAGAGTAGGGTTTGTCGAGATAGATCCAGAATGCTGTACACCATTTTGTTCTCCATATTTGCAGGGGGGTATATTTCTTTTGGAGATAGTAGAGCTAATAGTCACTTGATTAGTTTGTAAGTTGAGAGAATTGTTTTATGATGAAAGCATGAGTAATCTGGGGTCTATGCCCTTTGGAATTCAGAAAAATAAGTGAACTCATTGAAACAGATTAGGCCCTGAATAGATTTGACAGGGAAGATGCTGAGAGGTTGTTTCCCTAGCTTGAGGTATCTAGAGCTCAGAGTCATTGCCACAGGATAAGCGATCAATGATTTGGAATTGAGATGAGGTGAAAGATCTCCACTTAACCTTTGAAAGTCTCAACACAAGAGGGTTGTAAATGCTTCATTGTTGAGTATATTTGATGTTGGGATAGATAGGTTTTATTTTATCTCTCAGGGTATTAAGGAATTTGGGAGGAGAAATTGGAGTTGTGGCAACAATTCAGCCATGATCACATGGAACGGTGAAACAGATTTGAGGGACTTTTGATCCTCTCCTGCTCCTACTTCTTATGCTCTCGCATTCTTAAAGTCAGATAACATTCTTCAGTACCTGACAATCATTGCCTGTAGACTTTTTCAACTTGACGTAGCTCAGAGCAGCAAGTAATTGTATAACTGAAGCAACAGACAGAAGAAATCAACCAGTCATTAAGGAATCCTTCCTGCTTTTGAACACATGATAAAAGAGGGAAAGTGCTGAAGTCTTGGGTTTCGAAATGACATTGCTGTCAGGGTTGCATGTTCACTGTGCCCTCACTGAGACCCTCACCATCGTGGCATTCATTGCATTTTACCCACAAATAGGCACACGTACCAAAGCTGCCATCATGGATATCTAAAGGCACACACAGTGCTCAAAAACCAATCACAAACAGTCTCAATATCATGTCCTCTGTCTGGTCATGATATGTGAGAACAAGTACTCGTTTCAATTGCAAAGGTAGTCACAGGGACATTGACAGCCATCCCCAGATACCACAAAGTAGAATGACTAATACATCGTCCTTGCTCCAGAGATTTGACATTTGATTTGATTCTCAATGTCAGTATGTTCCTCAAGGTGTTGTTTGCTGAGATGAGACAAAATCTTAAGTAGGTACATTTTAGCCAAATCCTCATTTCAAAGAAAACTGGAGATTGGCTTTGTAGCAATGATTTGTTTTCATTGCTAATGTTCTGTCATTTCTTATATTATATTGTTTTGTTTGTTATTTGCTTATATTATACATTTCAAAAGCATGTATCACCTGGTAGCAGAGTTTGCCCATTTTACATATTTTGAATACCTAAACAGACACAGTTGTTAAATGTGGTATGTGTAAATAGTGCACAAATGACAAATGAGAATGAGTGCTGTTCCATACTGTATGGATGCAACGTTTCTATTTCCCATACCAGATATCCTGTGGCTTCTGTGGGATAGACTGCTAAATTGTGCTGAATTATTAACAGTTCTATGCTGAATAGAAACCTGACTGAAAAAAAATATCCCAAAGGCAAAACATTGTGGAAAATGGAAATCTGAAATGCCAGAAAATGCTGGAAATGCGCAGGAGGTGAGGCAGTATTTGTGGTGAAAGTAAAAGAGTTAATGTTAAATCTGTGACCTTTTGTCAGAACTGGACAATGATTCTGATCGAATAGGTTATAAGCAAGAACAGAGGCAGGTAAAAAGGGCAGTGAGAGGGGGCAAAGTGCAGAAGAGATGGTCTGTGATTGCGTGGGGAATGAGGTGGGGGGAGGTGGGGGGGTTGTTGGCATGGAGGGGAGGAATGATTGAACAAACTAAAGGGATGATAGTGCAGGTAAAAGGAGCCAGTACTGCAGTAAAAGATAGGTCTAGAGGAGGTGTAAATGGCAAGAACAGAATCATTACTAACAGCTGCTGTCTGCAAAAATGGGACTAACTGTTGTGATCTGAAATTTTGGAACACAATATTGAATCTGGAGGGCTACTGTGCCTTGTTAAGGAGAAATAAACCTGCACTGGAAGCAGTTGAGAGAGAATTCACTGAACTGATTCCTGGCAGGAAGGGTTTGTCACATGAGAAAAGGTTGATCAGAATTAGGGGGAGATTGTAGCTTAGTGCCAGTGGATTGTAATCCAGAGCCCTCAAGATAATGCTCTGTTTCAAGTCCAGCTGATAGAGTTTAAATTCAGCTCGAAAATCTGGAATATAAAGCTAATCCAAGTGACGGTAACTATGACAACTATCATCAATTGCTGTTCAAAGCCCATCCAATGTCCTTTAGGAGGAGAAATCTGCCATCCTCACCTGGTCTGGCCTTCATGTAACTCCAGACCTACAACCATGTGATTGAATCATAACTGTGCTCTGTATTGGCCAACCAAACAACACAGTTCAATAAGGGATGGGCAACAAATACTGGCCTTGCCAGTGACGCCCACATAACATGAAAGAATGAACTAAAGGAAATGTTGGGCCTGTGCTCATTGGAGTTTAGAAGAATAAAAGTTCTAATGTTTATTTATTAGTGTCACAAGTATGCTCACATTAACATTGTAATGAAGTTACTATGAAAATCCCTTAGTCACCATACTCTGGTGCCTATTCAAGCACACTGAGGAAGAATTTAGCATGGCCAAAGCACCTAATTTAACACACCTTTCAGAATGTTTAGGAAACTGGAGCACCCGGAGGAAACACACACGGACATGGAGAAAACATGGAGACTCCGCACATACAGTGGCCTAAGCCAGGAATCGAACCCGGGTTGTGTGCACTGAGGTAGCAGTACTAACCACTGTGCCACAATGAAAGAGGTCAGTTTGTTGAAACATATAAGGTGCTGAACGGGATTGACAGAGTGGATGCTGACAGAATGTTTCCTCTCGTGGGTTAATGCAGATCTACAAAATAAGAGTCTTCCATTTAAGATGAATATGAGGAGGAATTTCTTCTCTTAGAAATTTGTTAATGTTTGGAATTCTCCTCCCTCTTGGAGGCTGGGTATCGTGAATGTATTAAAATTTGAGTTAGACAGATTTTTGATTGACAAGGGAGTCAAGTGTTCTGGGAAGTGGAGTGGGGTGGGGATTGGGTGTTATTGTGGACAGTGGATTTAATGATCTTCCTGCACGTGGAGTAGGGTTTAAGACCAAATGGCCCACTCATACACCTATTTCTTATATATTTTTATGTTCCTCAAGTTTACATTGAACTTCAATGTTTACATTGAACTTCCTCGCTAGCACGAGGGGACACAGCTTTAAATTAAGGGGTATGAGTTATAGGACGGATATCAGAGGTAGGTTCTTTACTCAAAGAGTGATTAGGGAGTGGAATGCCCTGCCTGCAGCTGTTGTAGATGCGCCAAGTTTGGTGGCGTTTAAGAGGTTAATTGATAAGTATATGGAAGAGAAGGGAATGGTTTAGTTTGGAGGGGCATTGCTTTTTATTTTGGTCGGCACAACATCGAAGGCCGAAGGGCCTGTTCTGTGCTGTAATGTTCTATGTTCTATGTTCTATGTTCACTGGACTAATGTATGATGCTAAGGATGGAGAGGTCAGATTGGGAATGAGACAGATAATTTAAATGATAAGCAACTGGAAGGAGAATGGCGTTGAGGATAAAAGAAAAGTAGATTTGGATATTCCAGAGTGGACAATCCCTTCAGAATGCTGAAGTGGAGATAGCCAGAAAGATTTGTTTTGTGGTAGCATCATATCAGAAGTAGGCAAAATGGTTGAGGGAACACTATTTATCATGGAGACTGGTGGGGTGGAGTTGAAGGCAGGCAGGTCATTATTGTGATTCTGAAAAGGAAAAGAAAGAAGTACAATCAGAAGTGTGGGAAATAGGACACACATGACTGAAGTCCCGTTCAACCAATATGAATAATAATCCTTGGTTGAGGAAAGAAAAAGATATGCTGGAACTCGTAGCTTCAAAGGTAACATCCTCAGATCAGAAGTAATTGAGAGATTAGCATAAAGTTCATCCTGAAGATAGGATAAGACCAAATGTAATGAATGTACATAAGGGGGTCAATGGATATATAGTTACTATAGTCACTACTGAGATGTGCAGAGATAGTTTTTTACAGAGGGTTGTGGGAGTTTGGAATGCTTTGAATGCATGGCCAAGTGAGTTGGTTGAGACAGACATGTTAGTGACATTCAAGACTTATCTGGGTAGACACATGAACAGGCAGGGAATAGAGGGATACAGGCGGTTAATTTAGATAGGACAATGTAATTGGCACAGGTTTGGTGGGCCAAAAGGCCTGTTTCTGTGCTCTTCTTTGTTTTTTGTTTTTTGACTCAAGAATAGTTGCTCCGTTACTGCCATCAGACTATTGAATGGACCTACCTCACATTAAGTTGTTCTTTTCTCTACACTATAGCTACATTCTCCTTTCCCTCTCTATGAATGGTATGCCTTGTTTGTGTAGCATGCAATAAACAATACCTTTCAGTGTGCACGAATACATGTGACAATAATAAGTCAAATCAAATCAGATATAGAAATTGATATATTGAAGGTAAAGAATCAAAAGTAAGGGCAAAATCCCCTATCTTTGAGATGAAATATGGTGGCGGCGGTGACTCCAGCAGAGCCTTTTCCATTGACTAGAACGGCTGCACCAGATTCTGCATGTGGACCTTTGTTAATTAGCCACATGTGAGCTCCCCTCTGGGTACCTGGGGAGGATGTCGGCAATGATGTGGACATGCTACATCATTGGCACAGACACTACAACAGATGAATGAACACTGCTTGACAATCACCAGGCAGGAGTGTTCTCTTCCTGTTGGGGAACACTTCAGCAGTCACGGACATTCAGTCTTTGATCTTCGGGTAAGCGTTCTCAAGGCAGCCTTCACGACATGCAACAGTGCAGAATCATTGAACAGAAACTGATAGTCAAGTTCCGCACAAATGAAGATGGCCTCAACCGGAATCTTGGGTTCATGTCACTTTATCTGTAACCCCCATGACTTGCCTGGGCTTGCAACATTTCACTAACTGTCCTGGCTGGAGACAATAGACATCTCTTTAATCTGTGCTTAACACTCTCTCCACTCACATTGTCTGTCCCTTTAAGACTTGATTACCTGTAAAACTCACATTCCAACCATTATTCTGTAAATTGAGTTTGTTCTATAAATGCCCTGTTTGTGAATACAACTGCCACTCAGCTGATGAAGGATCTGTGCTTCAAAAGCTTTAACCTAATGTTATGACACTTCTTACAAGGACACCAGCAACCCAGAGGTTGCTAGCCCAATCAAGACTAATTTTGTTCCACGATCCAATAACCTTTCCCTGAGCCCATCACCTTTAAGGCACCCAAGCACCACTGGGACATTTACCCACCACATCTGGAGCTTTCTTATATCCCCTTCCAGTAAACAATGTCATATCTCTTTGACTCCCTTTATTGTGAGCTTTTCATGCAGCTTTGTCAGTGCTTAGCATTCCTCCCCTTGGTCTTCCCTCTGCTTTCCATTGTTCATCTTCTTCCTCTATCTTGTTGCCCCCTCTGCCTATCATCATAAGCTCTCACCCTACCCCCCTGCCCCACCCACCCTCCTTGCAGAGCCTCCTTCCACATTGCTTTCTTGTCTTCATCAGCAACATCCTCAACCCTGCCCCAACCTTCCCTCACACTCCAGTCCTCGATTGAATTTCAGATCTTTGTTGTGGTGGTTGTATGAATCCCACAGCACAGATAGACAATGGTAAGTGGCACAAAGGGGAAGGAGACTCCTGGAAACCCCAGCCCTGGGTGCAGTACTGATCCCTATAGGTGAAACAGGAGGATAGAGCAGCAGGGTGCTGCTCCAAAAAGCCCAGCTTGGCATGGAAATGGAGTGTAAGAACTAGTCTGCCATGGCAAAGTAGTGTACAGAGCCTCAAGAGCACTGCAGTATTATGGCAGAAAGATTTTGTTGCATTTCCCTCAAAGTCTCTAGTGAAGTCAGGACAATGTTGAGCATGCTTCTCTTTAGCAGTCGGGATTTAGACTAATGTAATTTCACACTGATGTGATGCACGATTGGGAAGCCTGGTCGGGAGCCAGTGGGCATCTGTTTTAATGAAGATTCATGAAATGCAAATGAATGCAAATGGCATTCACGCCACCAGCCAGCAGGAAAACTAACCCGCCATTGGGAGAATTGCTACACTGGCTAGATTTCCTACTCCCGCCTGTTATCAAACCTGCTGCAGGATGGGAGAATTCTGCCCAAGGACTCAAAGGCAGACAATGTGATGGTGAGGGAGGGATGGGAATATGAAATTACGTTGCTGAAATTTTATAGTTCAGACCAAGAAAGGAGCTGCAATAATATTATCAAAGCACAGGAAACAGAGTTGAAGGAAAGAGTAAGTCTGGAGCATGGAATATCCCACATATCCCACAAAATGCCAGGCACCCATATAGGTGCCCACAATGACACCTTTTATTCAGAGGAAGTGAGTGGTCAGAAACATTTTCCCATGCAAGCACAGGAGATGCAGAACCCACCCAACTACAGGTCCCTTCCCACAAGCAGTTCTTTCCTTCATCTGTGCTTACATCTCACATCTCCCCAGCATCCCTTATCTCCAACCACCACCCCAACCTCCCATTCGTCTCCTCCCCCCCCCACCTCACTGCATTTCCCTATAGTCCTCTGCTAACGTTAGTTATCTGATGCTTTTGAACCTGCTTGAATACTGAATTTAATCTTTACCTTTCCTTGATCAACGCCACTGAGAGATTAACTGGTAAGTCTAAGCATTCTGGGTGGAATTCTCCCAAGAAAATTTTAAGTGTCGAATTTGTGTAAAAATTGGAATAAATCCCAGTGGTTTTTTTTCCCACGGGCATTTCAGAATGAGTCTCCCACAGTCTGAGCACTGCAGTGTGTGCCTCATTGTGAATCGTGATGAAAAGTGGTGGGCAGGGTCCACTCATACTATTCCCACTTGAGAGACCAGCAGCATAGCACTGAGCAGGCCACTGTGCATGTGCCAATATGTCAGCATTGAGATTGGTGGATGCTCAATAGTTCCGCACTTCCAGCCTGCCGATGAGTGCCAGTCCCTCAATCCACCATTGCTGGCAGTATGACCTCCCTCTCCCCTCCCCCATACCATAATTGCTGGCCCATCGGACATGTTTAGGGCAGCTTCGACTCACCCCAACCCCTTCCTGCATCCCTGATCCACTCCATCCTGATGGTTAGCCCTGATCGCTGGCTTCTCTCCCTGTCGCTGTCGATGGAGAGTGGCATCAGGACACCACGTCATCATCAATCTCACCCCCCCACAAGCCCTGCCCTCTACAGGCTCTTCCCCCCTCAAGCCCTACCCTTTGGCACTCTCCTGTGCTTGGTGGTGAATTGCCCTATCTGTCTTTGCTGGCTGCTAGGTCTCATCACCAGTGCAAACTCAGAAATTGAGCCCAGAATGACTTGATTTCATTGAGAAATGAATGATCTGACATTTTATTTCTCTCAGTAACTGTTCTGTTCACCTACCCTGACCTCAGCAGTGCAAAAGCAGGAAGGCAGGTGCAAATTGTTCGGTTTGAAATGCTACTCATTGTCACGCTGAGTTTTCTTAAATGAAATAACATTTTAGCTAAGACAATGGAGACAAACTTACACTCAAACATATAAATCTATTGCCATCCATTATTTTCTTTCAGGAGTAGAGAAGTTGAAAGTCTGACAAAGTTGTGAGGTCAAAAGGAGAAAGGAAGATTCCAAAGTTAAATAACCTGGGTGTGTGCCATGTTTAGTAGAAGGGGGCATACTGTGCATTTGTTCATTGGAAAAGGCAAGAATCTTTGGCAGAACCACACCCAAAATGAACAAGTTTACAATGTGTCGCTCAACTGAAGAAGAAATCTGCCTCACTGAATTTCCTTGAGGAAGTTTGAGCCCTCAATTTAATTTGAGCCCTCAAATTAAACCCCATGTCATGTCATGTATAGGCTTGTCAACTCAGTGTCATTCATGTTCGCGACACAGAAGCTCTTGGCCTAGGAAGCCTGTGCCCTCTTGCCAATATCAACTTCTGCAATGATAATTGGAGCGGGTCGAGAATCCAAGAACTCCAACGAAACGTAATAACCTGGCCTTTCTGTATCCATGTCTAAATTTGAAGAATACCGCCCTAATGTTTGCTGGCATTATGTTATGGGAACCGTTGATTTTTGATACTCAATTTTCTTTCCATCAATTTCATTTGTTTAATATTTGTCACTTTACACTTTTTTTTGACAAATTCTGTTTCTTTATTTTCGTTTCCATTTTCATTTGTAACCTTGTTAATATATTTGAAAATGAAGATGACTTTTACCATATCATGTCAAATATATTATTGAGTACAAATTCTTAACATTCTTCTGCACTTCCTTTTTCTCTGCTAGTTCAGAGTGACAGATAAATGCTGTGAGCGAGGCTTTTCACAAAATGATTCAAATACATGACATTTAAATGCCAGTTGGTGAAGTGACAGCAGGAAAGAAATGCCTTTTTAGAATGGAGTTTCCACAAAAAAAAACAAATCCCTGGGCAAAAATACAGATCCAAACCTTTCTAAATTATAATTGGCAGGCTATCTGCAGCACATTTCCTATAAACTGATTCTCTGTGCAAGGCTCTCGCAGGGTAAAGGCAAACCTACGGGAATGTGTAGCCTTGCCATTACTACTTTGTGCAATAAGGAAAAATTTATTCTATCATTGGACCAAAGCTGCCACAGGCAACTCCTTCCTAATGAAAGCACAGAAATCAATCGGATTTTACAGGCCTTATCAAAATATTGGAACTCCTGTGTTATAATTAACCTTTTGACAATCGTAAAAAATTAGTTTTCAACACATGCAGAGATTATTTTCAAACCATGGTAATGGCTATTTTGTATGAAACTATAAAGACATAGCTCAAATATACTCAATTTTAGTATATTCTGAATACCATTGCTATTTATTTGTAATGTAACTACATTGGCAGGCTTTTGTTTATTTATTCAAACTATCTGTTCAATTTTTATAATAAGGTTTAGATAATACAGTTACTATTGTAGTTTTACTTATATGGCATTTGCAGGATCATACACCAACACAGTGAGCATTGCATTACCTTAATGCACCAACTGGAAAAATCATAGCATCAGGCTTTTCACTCTGATTCTATTATCTCTTGAAGAGAATGGACAGTAATATTGGGCAAGGCGTAATAAACAACTTTTTACCTGGGTCTGTGGATTTCCAATCAGATTAGTTTGCTTAAAGTTGCCAAGCTCTTAATGAGCTTGTACATGTTATTATAGTGGTATTACATATTTCAGGAGAATCACCTTAGTGGCAATCTCACCAATCACATTGTCTGACATTTGTCAAATCCACCTTATTTTTATTCCAACAAGGGAGATTGGGTACAATCTAATTGGTAGAATTAAACTCAAGATGTTCTGGGAGTTGGTCTTGGGGCTTCAACTTTGCACTATAAATATCAATGATTTGGATGAAGGAAGGATGCGTCGTATATTCAACTTGGCAGATAACATTGACTGACAAGGCACAGTACAGTTATGAAGGTTCAAAACCAATAGCCATTTAGAATGCTGTTTTTTAAAATGAAGTCACCCAACACATCTTCAAATAATTATCAGAAGAAATGACATTACTATTATTAACACTAAGCTGATGCTCTTGGAGAGTTGATTTTAGTTGGGCTGTAACGGACGAGTTAAAAGTGATTTTGTTGAGATATTGTGTCTCTATAGAGTAGTTGTGCTGACTGTACCCTGCCCATCAATCCCTACCAACTGAAGTCAAAGTGGAGGCATTTCAAACAACTGCAGTGACTGCATTTTCAATTATTCATCTTAGTATTCTCCACCAATGAAAGGCCTCAAAGATCATTTACAATAAGGGATAATATAGGACTATTTGGTGCCACAATAGCAGCAGAAATTGACAATCTCCCCAAAAAGAATAATATAGGTTGTTTTGCATTTGATGAGCATCTACATTTTCAACGCATCAACAGCAAATCTGCAGCTCGTCTGACAGTGACTCCTTTTATCACAGATCAAAGTGGTTCTCATATGTCGCAGTAGCAATTTGCAACTGCTTTGTGTAGTGTTTGACTGAAGCCCATGTATTGCAGATATCAGTACATTTTGAATTATATTTGCCAGAGACAGTGGAATCCAATAATTTTCCTTGACAATGCTATCAAACATTGAAGGTGACTCCCAATTAACAAAATGCATAACAAAATTTGTCCTTTTAGCTATTCATCTATAACAAGCATTGCATTTCCTCACATTTTCACAGAAAATGAAGCAGAGCTGAAATGTTTGCATTGACACTTTACAGCAAATTAATATTTCTAAAATAATTTTATTTGTCTCGATTTCATTACAAATCTTCAAATTCTATTAAGCTCATCCACGGTGCAATTAAAATAAGGGTCATGAGGTTGGGTACCTCTGAAATGTCTGAATATATTTAAGAAGATGGGGGCAATTTTGAGTCCATGTTACCTGTCAGTGAGAACAGTGACGTGGCTGGAAAATTCGAATAGGAAAATGTGATTCTCTCCAGCTGATACACCATTCCTGATTTTCCAGGCCTTTTGCCAATGGCATAATGAGAAATCCACTGTGGAAGGCTGAGAACCTCATTTTAATACATTATAGTCTCATTAGCAAGCCCTCCCTTCAGGACCTCCCCACTCACCAAATATTCATCTGTCTCCGTCACGATGTTACTCCAGTAACAGCTTTATAAAAACGAGAACCCGATGACTCCATCTCCTAAGGGGGTTTTCAGAGGTGAGCACTCAGGTTGCCATCACTCTTCAGGGCGCCAGTGGCAGAGGGGACACCAGAGAGGAGACAGAGACCCAGAGAAGTTCAACTCAGTGCTGGGGGTGGCTTGCTGACATTAGAGGCCTTTCATGTCTGTCAGCTTTCAGGTTTAAAGGGTTGGGCTGCTGATATGCAGGCAGTGCTTCTTATGTCCTCCTTTCTGGGATTTAGAAGGGTGGCTAGAAAGTGGCTGGGAAGAGACAAATCCACATGGTCAACATCCGAGGTAGCTCTGATCTTCGTGTATGGAGTCCCATGAGAGGCAAGGCTACATGGGCAGAATGACAACAGGTATTTTCCAGCCTCATGAGACCTGAAAACTCTCACACTGGTGTGTGTGTGTGTGTGTGTGTGTGTGTGTGTGTGTAGTGGGGGAGTAATGGCAGTGGGAATTAATCCCCCATACTCAGGCAGCCTCAGAGGGCATCAGTATATGGAAGTTCAAGGTCACTGGTTATGGAGGCTAGGCCATCATGGGTTTGTGATTTGTGGCTGGTTGTTCCAATTGGAAGATTCATTTCATCTGCAACCCTGTGAGCTGGGGTAATAAAGGTGCCCTCTCAGAATAAAGGTGGCATGCTAATCGCAGTCTTCACATGAAGCAGATTTACCTCACTTGCCACATGGAGAAGCCAGTTGTCTGATCAGTTCCCTGACCCTCTCAATGAATCAATTGTGCCATGTAAGTCAGCATTGTGCCACTGAATGGCATCCAATTTCTAAGTCCTTAGAAGTGTTGCCCCAAAGAATTGAACTCCAATGTATGGTTACATAACATAGAGATGACATTGATGTGACTCCCATTGCATGACACTATGGTGAAGTCTGTCATCATTCACCCAGTTCAAGGTGATGACTAGGGGACATCATCTAGGTCCGCCATGAGGGTAAAATGCTGATCTATTGAATGCTTGTGAGTATGTTTTAACTCTTCAAAGAAACTGGTGTTGACCTATGATGTCTCTCTGTATGGCGTTGGTGCAGTGTTATTTCATGAAATGCACGAGTGGAAGTTCTATTCACAAACAGGGCACATAATAGGGTGGCTTGTGCTACCAAAGAAATCCATTGGACTTTAACCTGGTGTTGTGAGACTTCTTACAGTGTTTACCCCAGTCCAACACTGGCATCTCCACATCATGGTTATCAAATGGATGCAGAAGGAATTGTTGGTAATTAAGAAAATTAGATACAAAGAAATGGGAGGAGAGTTCACTAATCCTGGCATCATTGCCAGTCAGCTATCTCGTCAATTAATAGGTTCACTTTCAAAGGATTTTATTATCATAAAGAATTGATTTTCAGTGATGTTGTGTACATTGGCACTTGCCTTTTTCTATTCAACTCAAATGCAAAATATTGACTTGGAAAAGAAACATACAAGCCAACGTATTGACTTCAACAGCAAATAAATCAAGTAAAAAAAACAAAATCAAGTCTTTTCTATGAATCACTTTGATACAGATGGAATATTGTAGTTCATGCAGTTAGAATCAAAGCTGCATGAAAAAGCTTCAGTTTCAAATTTTGATAACAAACTTGGTTGTGTTAAAAAAAACTTAACCCTTAATCTTAAACCTTGGAATTATTTTTAATCTTAAATCTTAATCTTAAACCTTTGAACAATTAATTTTCAAAAGATCAGAATGCTTTTATGTTAGCACCAGCAGGATATATTTATGAAGATCAGATATCAACCAATTTGCTAAACCTTGTATCCTTAGACACAGACACATGATGAATGGCCTTATTAATATATTTTTTCTATTGAAGCTAGATGGCAACTAATTACAAACATACTACAATTCAGCAGTGAAAGGAGTAGTTGATTCAGTTTGCCAAAAACTTTTATCGTGCTGATCGCCTTTCAATAGAAGACAAGATTATATTCCAAAATTCATTCTGCAATGTTTCTAAAAAATACATCAATCATTCAAAAGTTTTAAAAAAGCATAGAACAGTTCTGTGAATAGTTCTGGTTTCCATATTATAATAAGGATATGAAGGCAACTAACAAGGTGCAGAAGAGATGTAAGAAAACAACACAAGAACTGAAAGTTTGTACCTGTCAGAAACGACTGTACAGGCTGAGGCTGACTTAATAGAGATCTTTAAGTTTATGGAAGCATTTGATATATTTGACAGAGTGAAGGTGTTTTCACTTGGAATGGTGACCAAAACCAGAAGCCATAAATATGTGACAGTAATTAATAAACCCATTATTAGAAATTTCTTTATGTGGAAAGTGATTGGAACATGTAATCAAGGCCTTACCGAGTAGTTAAGTTGAATAGTATTAATGCATTCAAGGGAAGTTGTTCAATATAGGAAGAGAAAGAAGGGGTAATATTGATGGTTTCAGAAAGTTGAGTAAAGGGAAATTCTTGTGGAGTAAAAAGACTTTTACGGACTGAATGAGTTTTCAATGTCTCTTTCTGTATAACAGATAATAAGTGCATGTGCAATAGAATGCATCAATAAGTTTTAAAGATCCTTTCCTACCTATTATTTTGTCATTACCAATTAAAAAAACTGACAAGATTATTTCCCTCATTCCAGCTCAAATCTTTCTCACTTCCAAATTGTGGTGAGGTGAGAAAGCAACGTCAGAAGTAATGCTCAATGTCTGACTGGGAAATGGTTAATAAATATGACTGTGTTTATTTAGGTGAGATTCAATACAGACATTATTGGATGTGTAGATGCTGGAAATCTGAAATAAAAGTAAAAAATCCTGGAAATTCCTGTCCAGCTGATCCAGCTATATCTGTGTGAAGAAAAACAGGATTAATAGTTCAGATCTGTGGCCCTTTGTCAGCACTGAAAAAGGTTACAGGTGGAACAGGTTAATGCAGGTATAGAGGCAGGGAAAGGGGGCAGGAAGAACAATGGGGCAAGTCTGTGATAGGGTGGAAGAAGGAGTGACCAATGGGATGATGGTGTAATACAAAGGGGCTAGTCATGGGATAGGTAAATAAACAAAAGATGGGTCCACAGGCGGTACAAATGGCAAAAACAGAATCATTACGAGTATCTACTGTCAGAGAAAATGAGAGCAATGAATGTGATCGGAAGATAATGTCCATCATAGAAATAGTGAAAAGGAATCAAGCCTAATATAGGAACCATCATCGAGCTGGACACCAGAAAGAATAGCAGCACATTGTGTCCAGTCAACCCTGCAAATCTCTCCTTCCTGACATCAAGAGGGATTGTTCCAAAATCAGGAACGCTATCAGACTGACTAGCCAAGCCTTATGTAGTCATACTGACTGACAACATCACCAAACACTACCATCCTGGATTTATTCTGCCCCACTGAAAAAGCTGACTCACCAAAGATTACAGCACTGTGGTGTACAATCAGGAGGGAATTTCCCTAAGAGTTCCCAACATTGATTCCAAATGCCATGAGGTTCTTTTTTTGGCACAAGATGAAACATGGGTAAGGAAATATCCTGGCTGATTCCCATCACAGGTGGTGAATCAGTATTCCTCCTTGTTGAATACCACTTGGAAGAAACACTGATAATAATAAAGTCTGGGTAGGGAACTTCAATATCTGTCATAAAGAGTGGCTTGGTAGCAGCACTACTGACTGAACTGGCTGAATCCTGAAGGATATATCTGCTGAACTGATGTGGGCAGATGGTGAGGGAACGAACAAGACAGAAAGGTTACTTGACCTTGTGCTTATCAATCTACTTACCACAGATGCATCTGTCCTATGACACCATTGGTAAGAATGAGCACTGAACAGTCCTTTTGAAGTCAAAGTCACATATCATACTGAGGATACTGTCAGCTATGTTGTATAGCACTATCACTGTGCTAAATGGAATAGATTTCAAACAGGTCTGGAAGCTCTAAACTGGGCATCCATGAAACATGCTAATCCATCAGCAACAACAGAATTGTGTTGAACAGCAATCTATAACCTTGTCACTCAGCATATCCCTCACCCTAACATTGCCATCAAGCTAGGGGATCAACCCTGATTCAATGAGAAGTGCAAGAGGGTATGCCTGAAACAATACCAGGTATACCTAAAGATGAAATATCACCCTGGTGAAGCTAATGCACAGAACTACATGCATACTAATCCACAGCAGCAGCATGTGTTATACAGAATTAAGTGATCCCACAACCAAAAGATCAGATCAGAACCCTGTAATACTGTCAGATCCAGTTGTGAATGATTGTGAAAAATTAAACAATTGAATCAAAGGAGGAGGCTCCAAAAACATCCCCACAGCGGGAAATCAACTTCGGTCAGAAGTTCTGCATGGATGATTCATATTGGCCTCCTCCTGGGAACCCAAATATCACAACTGACAATCTTCAGCCAATTTAATTAACTCCTTTGTAGTATTAAGAAATAACTGAAGACAAAATGAAGATAAGTGATCTGTTAACTCCTAGGCAGTCAGAGTGAAGACATGCATTCCAAAATTAGTTGTATCACTAATCAAGTTTTTTCACTATTTCGTCAACACGTGTTATGTGGAAAATTGCCCCGATATGTTTAGTCCAAAGTAAGCAGTACACATCCAACCAAGCCAATTACTGCCCCATCAGTCTATTCTCAGTCATCAATATAGTGATGTAAGGAATCTTTGACAGTGCTATCAAGCAGCTCTTATTCAGCAATAACCTTCTCATCGATTGTGTTCCACAAGGGCCACTCAGCTCCTGATCCCATTACAAGCTTAGTACAAATAGAGACAAAAGAGCTGAATTCAAGAGGTGAGGTACAAGTGAGTGCCCTTGACATCAAAGCAGCATTTGTCGAAGTGTGGCATCAAGGAACTCTAGTAAAATAGATGTTGTAAATTGGGGAAAACTCTTCACTGGTTTGTGTCATACCTGGCAGAAAGGAATATGGTTGTAATTATTGGAGGTCAATCAGCTCAGCCACAGGACATTATTGTTTGAGTTCCCCAGGGTGGTGTCCTCAACTCAACCATCTTCAGTGGCTTTATCATGGACGTTGCCTTAATCATAAGGCCAGAAATGGTGATATTCACTGAAGATTGCACAGTGTTTAGTCCCATTCCAAAATCCCCAGATACTGAAATAGTCCATATCCATATGGTTGGTCCTTTATCATGGTAAGAAGTCTCACAACACCAGGTTAAATTCCAACAGGTTTATTTAGAAGCACAAGCCACTAGCTTTCAGAGAGCTGCTCCTTTATCAGTTGAATGGGATTTCAGTTAGTGTGTATTGTGATATTGCTTTAATGGAATACGTGAATAGTCATCACTGCAGGAAGTCATATTTTACAGATGTGACACATTTGTGGGAGTTGTGTTGATTTCCTAGGAGGATCTACATGTACAACTTTTCTGTAATTTGTCCACAGTATTGTGAGTCTTCAAGAGAAAAGAATCCAAAGTATTAATTACTATTCATTGTGTATATAATTGGTAAGTTATTGTGAAGAACCCCATTGAGTGTTTGATATTTACTGAACAGTGAAGAAGACAAAGCAATGAAATCCAATTCTGTCCTCAAATGATTCTCAATCATTTCAGCAGAGATCTCTAGATAGCAATCACTCTCAGCAACATTTGTTCATATGTTGCTCTCTTCTCTTCCTAGATAATAGATATTGATGCCAATTCATAGAATCATGTATTACAGCAAGATGCCATTCAGTCCTTTGAGCCCATGTAGTCTCTTTGAAAAAGTTGTCCAATTAGTTGCCCTTTGTTATTCTTTGTTCCTAGTCCTGCAGATTTTTTCTTTTCAATTTCCAATCCAACTTCCTTTTATGAAATCTACTTCCATCATCTTATTTAGGCCATATGTACCAATCAAAACTAACACTTGTCTAAAAATAAGTTCTCCTCAGCAACTGTAGGATTCCAATGATGGCTTCAAGCTGTATGGGATCCAATCTTCCAAAAAAAATGGCAGAGTGTTGCTTACTGCAAGAAATCTCTCCAGAGAAACATACCACTTTTCTCTCCAGATCTTATGACATTCACACAGGGGAGCGAGCCTCAACACACCAGCAAAACTTGGCTGCACAGAGATTGGCAGCCATCATGTAAGAGCATCCTGATCATAACTAGAGTAAAGCTCTCCTCCCCCACCAGCTCCCAGCCTTGCACAGCACTCTTCTCGGCTCCTCTCTCCATTCTCAAACAGAATCAGCATTTCTCCTACCAACATCCACCCAATCTTCCACAGACCAACCCCATATCATCACCCTCTTTCCCCTTCCCCTATTCATCAGGCCCTCTCCCCTTTCCCCTCCCCCCAATCATTGGCATCTTCCATCCCCTCCCTACCCACAATCTAAAATGACACCTACCTTCACCCCCATCTCCACCACCCCCCACCCTAAGGTCATCAACTGCATCCCCAGCTCCACCATTCAATCCCAGCTATCAGTATATCAAAATGAATCCACCTCCCCATGAGGCTCCCATTGGGGCCACCTCTTGCCACAGGTTGACACTGTCAAGTTGGCATTACTAGGTTGGCATGGGCAAGATGCCAATTCAACCTATACAGAGGACAATGCTAGGGAGAATTCCAGACCACTCTCAGGCTATATCTCTCCCTTCTAAAGGCTATATTTAACTTTGCACCTCTGAGGAGACCTCCATGGTAAGGTCGTGTCGTAAACTGCACTGATATCTCAGTATAGAGCAGGGGGGTGGGGATGGGGGTCAATATCTAAATATCTAGTGAGGAACATGGTTTAATAACATTTTTTATTAATTCAAATTCACGTAAAGCAGGTTGACACCCTTTATAACTGTGAACCTGATGATGTTGTTGTTGGCAAGTGGCGGGGAAGATCCAAAACTGCGTTCTTGCCAACCAGAACTCTGGCTTCAAAATCTTGATCCCCTGCCGGCATTTGCACGGTCAGGAAACATAGGGTAAGATCATCCCTGTTGTTATGAAAAGCAAATGGAAACTAGACATTCCTTATTTAAACGGCTATATAATGGTGCACCTCTCCAGGACAGCAATTAGTGGAGCTTTATTTTCCTTTAGTCCTTACTGTGCTATGCCATCTTTTTATATCCTCAAATGTGTACAGTCTGTGATTGATGCCAATTAAAGGCAGACCTGGCATCTTTTGCCTTTTTATCTCTTTATCTGTGAGGATGTGTTAGGTTTCTTTCACATGGCAGCTTCCAGAAATGGTACTTACACACTGGCAAATTATTGGTAAAAATTACACTGAAGTATTCTAAAGCACAGAATCTAAAATCTCAACAATGTCACGTACCATCACATTAAGTGTGTTTTAATATATTTTGAAAGAGCCAAATTGAATAAAATTTAAATTTTGAAGTCTTGATATTTTAAAATACTGACAAATAATTACAAGGTCAGTTACTTAATTCTGTTGAAAGGTGTCACTGACTATGACTCACATCTTTAGAAGCATATAATTGATTAATTAGCGCATGTTGCATACTTTGAAAGAATGCATGCTTATATCTTGTGATTATCAAATTAGTTTGGTATATGTTTGGTAAATGTATATATATATCAAATTTAACATATTTCTTAAGAGTGTTTCTTAATATTTAAATATATATCAAAAATGCATCAATTAAAATAAATTGAAATTCTTAGTAAGAATGTAATATTTGATTATGTATTTGGCAAGTTGTGTTGACTTGATCAAATGCCCATTTGCTTTCAGCTCTGTTAATCATCATAGCTCACGCATATCTTTTTGATGCTTCTTTGGTCGATGTTACATGTAGTCAGGACAACTGGGGTGTATGTAGTTCCCCACAGGTCAAGCATTAGCTATTTGTACTCTTCCCTTCTCAAATTCTAGCTTCAGGCATCAGCTTGTCATTTAGGATCGAGTTGCAACATTGTATCACAACTGCAACATTGGTATCCAATTAAAATGTCATCATGCATGTTATAGTCAATCTGGATTGATAACTCTATTGGAGCTTTAACATGTATGAAAATGATTTGTCAGTAATTGCATTAAACCCATTGCAGTATTTAATGTACAAATTGGATTTCAAGTATTTCTGAGAAAAGGAGACATTTTGTCAAAGATTTTCAGCTTGCACTCATCAGGACCATTTGTAAGAATACTTAACGGTAAAAGGAAAAATATTTTATTCTGCATGGGAAGAGAGTCATGATTGTTTAGCAAGTGGACTCTGATTGTTAGCGGTGTCACCATGGAGAATGCATCAGGAACACTTAATTGTCAAGTGTTTGTTCAAGTTCAAACCAGGGAAGTTAAATCTGATTGAGAAGGCATTGCCATGAGGAATGAACCAGGGAATGCCTGTCCGCCAAGTTTTATTCAGTTGAAAAAAGATCAATGTGTGGATAAACTCCTTCTGGCTGCAAAGCACAAGATTCTGTGTGTAAATATATGTCACTTTTAGTATATGTAAGTGAGCCACAATATGAACCTCACAGATGGTCTTAAATTAGCTTCCAGTGTGATTCTCGGCACCGTTGGGATTGATTAGCAAGTCTCCTTCCACACTTTGGTGGAGAGGTACATTCCTGAAGAAGAATTTCCAGAACACAGAGTACATGGAATATTCTAAACTGAGTGAAACATATTAAAAAGGCTATTTGGAGAGTAGTAATTTTCTCAGGGGGGCCTTTTCTGTTGGGGAGAAATGGATTCATCTTTCAGATCCATTTAGCAAATTTAGGGTCTGTCTTTCTCAAATTGAATCTGAGAGAGGCCATCTGAGAAGTATGCCTAGTCCAGTGATCCCAAAATGGAACTAGAATCACAATCCACCACATAAAATGGGAAGGCGGACCCATCATTATTTAGCTATTGCTATAGTATATCAGATTAGCTAATTCAGAATAAGATTAAACTTAAGATGATGGACAACAGTAACTTATATTTATATAGCAACTTTAATTCACTCTGATTCACAGGAATTCACTTTGATTCTACTCAATGTCCTTGCTATTTTCCAAGATATGATACTTCTTGAGATCCTTCCACTGGCATTCAAGAAGGCAATCCTCCACTCCTGAAGCACCTCAGGATTGTGCTCACTCCAGCTCATCCATGAGCCTCATTGTTTTTTCCCTAAGAAACTCCCATAGCCCTTTTTGCTACTGGTTGACAGCTTCTAGCAGATTTCTCTCTGTTTGTCTCAAAGTTGATCAGAGACTCCAAATGCAACTGTTCCTGTGAAAAATCACAAACACACACAAAAAGCCAAAACAAAAGGGAACCCCCTGTTCCATTCTTCTTCTCTTTGAGATAAATATACCAAACATGCACAAAGATTAATGGAGGAGTTGTTGGTTCTTTCTTCAAAGATAAAACCACATACAGATGGAGTGAAAGAGAAGCTTATACATCTAATTTCTTTAACTGCTGCTTGCAGACTGACTACATACAAGTCATGGGATAAGTATGTCACACCCTGTTGAAGTGTGTAATGATTGATTGTAGTTTAAGATATACCCCCTTAAAGGTGTACACACATCACATTACAGCACCTCCTTGCAATGTATTCCTATAGCAATTCTGGATGTCTCAGATAAAGAGTCAAACTCATTCATTGGGGTTTTCTTCTCCCAATTCAGTCGAACAGGTTTGACAACAGAAGGCAAAAATATCACGAGAAGTGCAAAGTCATGTTTTACATCAATGTAAACTTGTGATGGGATTATCCCCTCACCCCATCAATGAAAGGGTGCAATTCTTGATGTTGAACATTAGGAATACCATTTGAATGTCTTGATATATAATTATGAGGCCATCATTGGGCAATTCCAGATGACAGAGTCTGGGAGATACAGTGTGGGGTTCAGTGTGATCTTATTTGCTGCCTCCACATTAAGACAGCCTTTGAAAATGGCATGTCGATCCTTGGTTGCCAGCTTGTCCACCCCTTGCTATGCTTCAAAGTTATGTTTCAATGTCCCAGAATATACAGTGGAGAAAGCTGTTATTGATGATAATGGCTTCAACATCATTTTCTCCCTGGTTTCTAGGAAAATCTTGTCCATTACTTCCCATTCCAAATCATTCCCTTTGTTTTGGGATACCTTAGGAATAATTTAAATCCTCAGTGAGAACAACTGAAGAAAATTTGTCTCCGTTAAGTAATTCACAAATGGCTCACCCATTGTTTAGTGTTTTTCCCCTTTCATCCCTGACCTTCTGAAATAAACATAGGTCGCCCCTTGACTTGTGATTACTTGGAGTTTGTTCACCAACCACGTAAATCTTCCTTAAATATATCTTATATTTAAATTTCAAACCATAAACTAAAATTTGAACTCCCAAAACATATGCGTGTCACTGTTATCACTGTTTAAGAGGTTAATTGATAAGTATATGGAAGAGAAGGGAATGGTTTAGTTTGGAGGGGCATTGCTTTTTATTTTGGTCGGCACAACATCGAAGGCCGAAGGGCCTGTTCTGTGCTGTAATGTTCTATGTTCTATGTTCTATGCACGATGAAATTTGACATTCTTTCATGGAAGTAAGGTGGATCAACAACCACAAGGGTGAAAGGGAAAGGGTTAAGGCACAGATGGCTGAGATTTGAATAAGCTAAACTTTATGGAGGTTTGAATATGGGGGACCAGTGAGGAATGCATCAGAATAGTCAAATCTTGAGTTAACAAAGATATGTAGAAGGGTTTTGGTAATAGATGAACTAAGATGAGACAAAGCCAGACAATATTTTGGAAGTGTAAATCAGCTGAATATGAAGCGGAAGGTCATCCCTGGATTAAATGGGACATGAGATGGAGTGTTGTAAGACTTCAAATGTGACACCCAGGCTATAGCAGATTTACTTAATTTGAAAGTGTTGCTAAGGAGAAAGGTGGAGTCAGAAGATAAGCAAAAAGAGTCTGAAACTGGTGTCTCAGTCACCCAATATTTAATAGAAATGAATTTCTGCTCATCCCATAATGGATGTTGGATAAGCAGTCAAGCAATTTATCGACAGTGGAGGGGTCAAGAGATGTTTTGTGTGCTATGTGGCTCAGATAGTCACTGGATTAATTGCAAAACAGCAGGGGAAATCACAAGAATTTTGCATCAATTTTAATATATTTAAATACTTGAGTCAAAATATTTGCAGCGCATTTTTGTTTAAATCACAATGATATCTTAGATATAAATGGAAGTGATTAAAATGCTGTTCACTCTCTGTTGTTGCATACATGTCAATGCAATTTAAATAAGGCAAATAAGCAAAGACTAAATGCAGCCACAAATATAACATGATTTCTAGTCCAGTCACACAAATGTATGACTCTATGCTTATTGTGTGCTAACATAATTGATACAGACTCATAATGTTGCTCTTCTCCCTACATTGACTTTGATATTCTTCCACTTTTGTATACTAATAATACAAATTAACTCCTTCATTTTATTATTAGTGCTACGAAATTTCAATATTGGGTAATCAGGAAAGAACTTAAATGTGTTCCCTTTTGATAGTTAAAAAAAGCTTCATATTTCTAGCACACACACACATGCATATATCATATATATATTATATATATTATATGTATATGTATATATACATGGGAAGGGCAGAAGATTGAAATGTATGTTTTTGTAAATTACCTTACCACTTGATAGAATTATTTTTAAATAACATCGGATGCTTGAAAGATTCAGTTATGTAGATGATTATTTGTGGAGATTTAATGGTGGAATGAATGAGCTTTCATCACATAAAATGTTGAGCTCTGCTTGAAACTAAGCCAAAGTTGTTTGATTGTCCCTGAACCCGGGGTCTGGATCTGCTTGTGTGATTAACCATGCCCATCAAATAATGTAGACTACAGCGTTATGTAGGTCAATGCCTGGTGTTTTGGCAACAGTTATAATGCCATAATTCTATCACAGTCCACTGTGCCAGCTACCATAGTATACCAAAGAGAGGTTCCTGAGTGACAATGGGCATGAATTGACTCCAATGAGTAATCCACATACACATTAAAAACACAGCAGGCCAAAATGTAAGGTCACCAATGATTATTATCCTGTTTGCAGGACATGCGGGAGTGTGAAAGGCAGCTGAATTCAGAGTAAAAGAAAATAATCAATGAGCGCAATAATTATTTGAATAGAAAATTCTGGAATAATAGACTGTAAAGAAACCCGAATCTTTTGGATCTAAACTGCAAGATCTAACAATGCACAAAAAATTCAGTCAGCAGAGAACCAAATCCTGATACGTATTCTGTCAATAAAACCAAAAATGAAACTCACTGGTTAGTTGAATGTGTAGCAAGCACATACTGACAGTTGTGCTGCTATACATTATGCAACAGTGCAGGCCATTGGCATGTTAACATAATGCTGTTGCTGCATAGATTACTCTGGAAGAGGATCAATCGAACATGTGTTAAGATTTGTGGCGGTCTGCTGCATGCTGCACACTCTTGTCATCAATAGGAGTTATTAGGAAAACACATTTGTGCAGAGCATATTTGGGTCGATGTGGCATCTGGATGTCAGCACTCATCTGAAAATGCCTTCGGCTCTGTCTGGAATTCAGGATGGAGGCACTATTGAACCAGAAGCTTGGAGTATCACAGCAAAGGTTGGGGGAACATCTAAAGCTGGTTCTTCCGACTTCAGTGTCATTGAGGATGTCCATCTTCCAGGCACAGAATCCCTACAGTGCAGAAAGAGGCCATTTAGTCCATTGATTCTGCACTGACTCTCCAAAAGGCATTCCACCCTTTCCCCTCTCCAATTCCAATAACCATATGCCTTCGCTAAGGATAACCCACCTAACCTACTCATCTTTAGGACACTAAGGGGCAATTTACATCAGCCTCCGTGTGTTCACAAACATTGAACTTTTTCTAGAGGTCCATTTTCTTCCTTCAATCTTGAGTCAGTGACATGGGACACCTTTCAAATGTAGCACCCAGATTTGATGGCAGGGCTTGTGCCATTATACCTGCCACACCACAGAATATGGCTTTAACCCCCACAGTGCATAATTACTGAAATAAGACTTGGAAGACATGGCATTGTTTCCCATAAGCCTCCATAGAAGGAATAACTCTATATTCCCATTCGCATCATGGGTTCAGTCCCAGATGGGAGAATTCCATCAGCTGGGTGGAATTTTCTCAAAACATGTCAATACCAGGCTCTGACTGAAAACCAAAGTGAATCTCTCCAGAAACAGAGTCGAGTTTTGCATTGACACCCTGGTGAGGAGGGCCTAATAGAGCTGTCGAGGGCGGCTCCACAGAGATTGGACTGCCATCTTTAGAAGATGCCCCAAACTGCATTTAATAAATACTCCCCCTCTCAATCTGACTCCTCACAAACTCAGTGGAATCACCCCCCACCAAGCATCAGAGATATAACCCACCATAAATGTATCATGGGCTCGATACACATATCCATCGTTGGGGTTGACTGCCAGGGTGTACCTCACAACCCAAGGCTTTATTTACCTGTCACACCTCCAGTGTGGTCATCGTTACTGTTTTCTCTTTTTGAAAACTGGTAGTGATTCACACCGGCGTGATGTCACATAAGCTGAGTGGGAAGATATGGTGAGGTTGGAAGATTCAGAGTTAGGCATTATAATTATGTTCAATTTTATTTGATAATATGCTAATTAGGCTTGCACTCTTCCTAGACATGAACATGATTGCTTCATTGGAGAGGGTGGGGAATACCAAATTGAAGTCTCACCAGCGAAAATCTTGTTTTTTGCTTCTTGCAGCATCTAGTGGGCATTATGGTATTTGGACCCAATAGGGCAGTTAGATCGCAGCCAAGGTCTTTCACTGAAAGGTATACGAGACATAATTTAAATGGAATGGGCCAGTCAATTACTTCCTAGGCTGGCTCAAAGCTCTCTGTGTTTGAATGCTACAGCGCAGGATATGTGTCAGCCAAATACATGATCTGTTTTTCAAAGAAGAACCTTAGACTCGCCACATAGTTCAGATAACCATGCTTATGATGTTCATAAAAATAAGAGAAGTTATTTTAATCAGGAACTGGATAACAGCTATCATCTGAAACATTATCTGAAAAGCAATTGAATCAGCTGCAAGACATCCATGTAGTCAATGTAAAGGAACTATACCTTGAAAGTGGGAGAAGGATTCTCCCCCTCAACCTGTTGCATCTTCAAATTCATGTGAGAGCTGAACTCTGGTCAATTTAACTACAAGAATGCACACAACTTACTCAGAATCATCTATTTTACACAACCACTACTCCACCCAAAGTAATAATTCATCTCAGAAACTGCAAGCCTGCTGAAAATAGACTGGAATAAGATTACTTGCAAACTGTGTTTTTCTTTATTTGTATCTAGTCTTTGTGGGCACGATAATGCATATACATGCATGCATGAGCTTGTGCATGTGTGACGTGATATTTAAAACTTCAGGACAAGTGTGTGCTGATCAATAATATTCTTTAATTTACAAAAGATGGCTATGGAAAAGATTTAAATTGGGACAACCCATTCTGAGGGAAGAAAACACATTAACCTCACATAAAAACTCTTTGGTTATAGATAATAGGAGAAAAACATCAACTCTATCAACAAGATTACCTACTATCTTAAATCTTATCCTTTGGTTTCAATAAGAACAATTTCCTTCTGTGTACTCAGTCTAGTCACTTCATAATTTTGAACATCACTATTGAAGTATCTTTCAACTTCTCTGTGTTAAGGAAAACATCTCTAAAGATTGAAGTCCTCCTCCCTGGTACTAACTTTGGAAATAATTTCTTCACCCTCTAAATCCATCACATTCTTCCTAAAATGTGATGCCCACATTTGGACATGACAATGAGGTTGTGGAGATTCATCATGACCTTTCTTGCTTTTGTACTCCATACCTCCATTTATAAAGCCCAGTGTCACATGTGCCTGTTTCACTATTTTCTCAACCTAACCAGCTACCTTCAATGGTTTATGCATTTAAAAACCTTTGCCTTTGTGTTCTTGCACCAGCTTTGGAATTGCAGCATTATTTTATATTACCACTCCAACCAAATATCTGTCACTTCACTCTTCTCTGGGTGGGATTTTACAGCCTTGCGGGCAAGATCAGAAATTCTTGTCTCAGATCAATGGAGATTGCCGTTTGAGACCCTTGCCCATGCCAATTCCATTCTGGCCTCTGAGTCTTCACTGTGTATTTCATCTGCCAGTTGTCTGTCCATTCTCTTAACCTATGTCCCTGTTGATGTTTATCACACTGCTCACTGTCCATAGTACTTCCAAGTTTTGTGTGCATGTGCAAATTTTTAAATGTGCCCAGCACGCCTCAGTTTCAATCATTGACATAAATCACAAAAGTCCAACCCATAGGATCACTGCCCAAAACTGAGAAGGTGAAGACAGGAGACAACACCTTTCTGGTTGGACTGATTGTGAGGAACTGATCCGAGTGTAGTTCCATAACTGCAACTCCACTCCAGCTGTGGCTCAGTCAGTGACAATCTTCCCCCTGAGTCACAATTCCCATTCTGGAACTTGAGGTTAAAAGAAGGCTGACCATCCAAAATAGCAGTGAAGGGGTGCAGCACTGTCAGAGGGTGTTGTCTTTTGGAAAAGATATTGAACTTTGCAGACATTTCCTCCTCAGGTACATGTGAAAAGATCCCACGGCTCTATTTCAAGGAAGAGTTATTTCAATTTTGAGTATGTTTGGGTGGGGGGACTAAAAATGGGCCTTAAAGTCAGATCTGATACTCTCCCAGTTTCAAATCTGCTCAGCACTTAGAATGAAAAAGGTAAAATTGCCCTCATTGTCACTTGCTTTATTCTTTTAGAAGAGATATACTTATTTTTTAGTGTTGACTATTCCAAATGTGACATTGATCTTTGTTAGTGTTGTATTTTCTATGATTACTTGTGTTAACTGCACAATATAGTCTTCACAAATTACAATCATTCACAGTTTTATATCTACCATAAAATAAAAAGAAAATGTTGATGTTATTATGGCAACATTTAATTGACAGCAATAACCAACACATTGGTTACGCATGTTTCAGCAGTGTGCTCTGCTTGTCATTTTCGGGGGGGGGGGGGTTTACAGTAACATTATTGCAGTGTTAATCTAAGCTTACTTGTAACATTAATAAATTAAGTTAATGAATTCCAGGAAAACAAAGAACATTGCTCACACTTTATTTTATAAAGTATTTAGTGTATGCATGTAAGCCACATCAGAATTGAATGATTAACAAAGAGAAGATTGCTCTTCATCTTCAACAGAATCATCAAAACTTGAGAAGTAAATGGAATAAACTTAATGTTAGAGGTAAAAGATCAATTCAAATGTCATAATATTGCTTAAGCCTTCTTTGTTATAATTGCTTTTCGAATGCAGGGAAGGAGGACAGCCAGGCAGATACAAAGCTTCCCTACCTCAAAAATGCCTTTTGTATGCTGACATTTGCCCTGATTTTTAACTCTGACCATGATTTTGGTCATCTGCCCAATATCTTGTTCTTTGGCTTGGCGTCAATTTTGTCTGACTATGCTCCTGTGTAGCACGTTGAGGTGCTGTGCTGTATCAAATGTACTTTAGAAATAAAAGTCATTTATTGAAAGTTTGCAAAAAGTGCCAATTTGAATGCTCCACTTAGACCCTGTCATTGCTCATGCCAAAGATCAGTTCCCAGTAACTTTTATAAGACATTTCCAATAAAAAATATGTATCTCCAAGACAAGATGGATCTTTATTTTCAACAGAGACACCAAAATTTGAGAAGTAAATCGAATAAACTTTATGTTAGAGAAAAAAGACCAAATCAAATGACATAATATTGCTTAAGCCCTCTTTGCTAAAAGAGATGTATCATAATTATGGAAAGTGAATGATGCTGTAAATAGCAGTCTACTCTGCACATATTAAAATGAAAAATGAATAAACATTGCTGATTCAGTGCAAGGAAATAATAATGATATTACTACAAAGTGATGACAGTATCTTTCCAATAACATGCACTGGCAATTCAAGACCAAGCTCACATATGCATAAGCGAATGTGGCAGATGTAAAACTAGTTTTGGAGCAGTCGACAAACCTCTGTTCAAAAGGTATGTCAGTACATATATTGGTTTAGGAAAATCTAAACGAAAAATACAAAGAAATGTCAAAGTAAGAAATCCATTCAGATAAGCAGCCATCTATCCTCTAGCAGTCCTTGATAAATGATTTAGTTACTGCTTTGAAGTTTAGTAGTACAACTGAATGGCATTGATTGATGATTTGCTGAAATGTAATTAGAACTTTAATTAATGACCTGAATGACTGCATGTTCAAATGAGAGAATATTAAATAAATCTCATTGAAAAAGCTTTAAATAAATATTGTGAATATGAACAAAGTTACTTCAAAATCTAACATTGGAATGCTTATCTTTGGTTGAGTGAGTTAGCTTCAAACAAATCTGTAAAAACGATTTACTTTGAACATGCTATGTTCATTGTGTACTGAACAGCAAAGCAAGTTCATAATTCCAAAGAAACATATTTACAATTTTAATCCTGCATAGATGTGTAAAAGCTCATACAGAAATGTACATTGATCATATCCTGTGGCAGATACTGAGTGGTTATAGCAAGGAAGTCGAAAGCATCTGACAACCTATCAGAGTGTTATTTATCCTTGACATTATCTGAACATTCTTTCCATTAGTTAAATAAGAAATGTGCCTCCAGTGATGGTGAGGGCTGTCATACTTTCCCCAGGCCCACAACTCACAACGTGTATGTGCAAATAAGTGATTACAGCACTTTAGTGGAAAAAGCAAACATCTGGAACTTCCAGTCAATTGCTGAGCTAATCCAAGTTTCTGGTCCAATTTTGAATTAATTTCTGAACCATCTACAACTTCAATCTTCTGAACATTTGTAGTTTTTATTTGTTACAAGCAGTAAAAGAATAAATATGCACCTTCCCCATTTTGTGCAATAGTTAACAAATTTTAAGTTTATTTACTAGTCACAAGTAAGGCTTACATTAACACTGCAATGAAGTTACTGTGAAATTCCCTTAATTGCCACATTCCAGCATCTATTTGGGTCAATGCACTAAAACAGCACATTTTTCAGAATGTGGGAGGAAACTGGAGCACCCAGATAAAACACATACAGACACAGGGACAATGTGCAAACTCCATACCAACATAAGGAGAACATGCAAACTCCACACAGACAATAACCCAAGACCTGAATTGAACCTGGTTCCCTGGCACTGTGAAGAAGCAATGCTAACCACTGTGCTACCGTGCCACCCCTCTTTTTTTTTGAGATTTTTTTTGAGATTTAAGAGCAGGAGGAAGTCATCTAGCTTGAGAAACTAATTAGTGTGGGTCATCAACCCATGGGTGGAGCTCAGTTAGGCAGAAGAGAGTCTGAAGACATGTAATGGACTTGTAGGGACTGGGGCAGCTGGTGGGCTGATCCAAGATGGCCAGTGAGACTGTCAGCCTCTGTACAAATTTTTCTTTGTTAGTAAAACCTTTTTGTGTTCCTAACAAAGTGTGTGTCATTACAGATTGCTAATTCCACTTTTACGCCATTCGCTACCAAATGTTGTTGGAATAGTTCTGTATTGGGATCTTACTTCAGATCTCAGATCACTTCCAGCAATAATTTACAGTGTATAAGCAGTGTCATAAAGCATTGTTTAAATTGAGTCAGTGGCAGTGCTGTTACAAAAATTGCTCATATGCTTCACTAGTTAAAGAGTGTGCATTACGAGCAACAGCTGTGAAAAGAAAAGGTTTGTCATCAAATGCTAAAATTTTGGTTGACTCGAGTAAACAAAATAACTTGAGCTCTGTATGCCCACATGGAGGTGGATACCAAAGTATTCTCAAATACCTAGTTATACAAATTATTGCATCTGGACACACCATGTGGAGAAGGGGTATAATAACCCACACTAGCTCCATAGGGAATCATTGATTGATCTTCTTGTGGGCCTTGTTGGCATGAGTTCTCCTGGTGACAAGCAGTGGTCTGCCGAGCTGGAATGCATAAGGTCAGCCTCGCACTGGGCCTGATGAACGGTAGTTCCAGGCAGAGAGAAGTGCATGTACACCACAGTAATGCTTTTACTTTGCATTCTGTAATGTTCCTTTCCAGTTGGGCTTCCTGTGTTATTATATGGGGAAATAATCTTTCACTTCTTACCATTTGGCTGGTTGTAAGACCTGATGAATTGTCTTTCTTTACAATTTTTGACAGGCACGGTCTCTGAACTGTCACTCACAGTTAGATCAGAGACTCAATGGCAGATTGTAAAGCAGCTTCATTTATTCAGCAGGCTCGATGATTTAATTAAGGTTGGGCCACCATTGCCAGTTTCAACTTCAAAGGGCTAATGTGGACTTTTTTTCCCTTTACAAGCAGGCTACTGATATTCTGTTATAAAAATCTACAATTATTGGACTTTCATAAACTAAACATTTTCCAGCCACACTCACTCCAAATCGAGAAAATCCCACCCAAGTTCAATAGACCTTTCCATGTTCCATCTTCGCCCATCAGGATTCCCGTGGTGAAATAATTGGGAAAACTCAGCCCATGATTCAGGTTAGGGCTTTTTGTTCCAACCAACTTTTTTCTTGGATGTTCATGGAATGTGAGTCCTTGAGAAAGAACTGGTGAGTGACATTCTTGAATTGTTTATGTGAAACAGGAATCCTACAGTGTTGTTAGGGAGGGAATTCCAGTATTTCAACCCAGCAACAATAAAATGATGCAAATCTCTTTCCAAGTCAGGGAGGTGTGTAACTTTGAGGGTATCTTACAGTTGATGGTGCTGTCCTTGTCCTTCCAGGCATTAGAGATTGTGGATTTGGAAGATGCTGTTGAAGAAGCCACTGTAATTTGCTGCAGCGCATCTTGTGCAGGGTACACACTGTGCCAGTCTATACTGGTAACAGACTGAGTGGATGTTAAAGACAGTAGATAGGGTGCTGATTAAAAAAATTATTTTTTAGTGGATGGTGTTGTGCTTTTTGAATATTTTAGGAGCTGAATTGTGCCTTGTGGATGCCGGAAAGATTTGGGGGGACTTATCAGACTCAATGCAGTATTTCCAGCCTATGACTCGTTCTTGTGGTTACAACATTTATGTGGCCAGTTAAATTAAGTTTCTGATAATGGTACACCTGAGGACATTGATGATGGTGGAGTAAGTAGTGTTAATGCCATTCAATATCAAGGAGATGCAATTAGACTATACTTCAGTTAGAGATGCTCACTGTCTAATACTTGTATGGTATGGAAGTTATTTCCCACTTGTCAGCTCAAACCTAAATATTGTCCAGGAATTTGAAGCATGTTGGTATGAACTACTTCAGTAACTGAGCCATTGTGAATGGTATTGAACACTGTGCAATCATCAACAAACTTTGCCTCTGCTGACTTACAGAGGGAAGACTATTGATAAAACAACTGAATATGGTTGAATCTTTGATGCTGTCTAAAAAACTGGTTCCTGGAGTTGAAATGGTGGGCCTCCAATAACCATAACCATCTTTCTTTGTGCGAGGTATGACTCCAGGCAGTGGAGCATTTTTTCTTGACCTCAATGACTTCAGTTTCACTTGGGTTCTTTGCTGGTCAAATGCTGTCTTGATCTCAAGGGTAGTTACTCTCACCTCACGTATGAAAGTTAACTCTTTATTCCATGTTTGAATGACAACTGTAATAAGGTTTGGCGATGTAAGGCAGGATTTTGCTGTCTCACTCGGACGAGATCGTAAAGTCCCACCCAAGGCCTTCTTGAACTGTAATGTGGGGATGACAATGTGGGACTGGGGCAAACACAGTAAGAAGTCTCACAACACCAGATTAAAGTTCAACATGTTTAGTTGATAGCAAATGCTACATTTGCTACCAGATAAACCTGCTGGACTTTAAACTGGTGTTGTGAGACGTCTTACTGTTCTTGAACCATAGCAGGCATCCCTAAAGTGTTGTTATGGAAGGAATTTCAATGACAGTGAAAGAACAGTGATAATGTTTCCAAGGTGGTGAGTGACTTAGAGGGGAACTTCCAGGTGGTAGTGTTCTAATGTATCTGCTGCCCTTGTCCTTCTAAATGGTAATGATTGTGGGTTTGGGAGGTGCTGATAAAAAAAAACTTTGGTGTGTTTCTGGTGAAGGGAATGAATATTTGTGGAGGGGGACCAATCAAGTGGGCTGTTTTGTCTAGAATGGTATCAAGCTTCTTGAGTGTTATTGGAAATGCACTTATCCACGCAAGCAGAGAGAATGCCATCAAATTTGTGCATTGTAGATAATGGACAGGCTTTGTGGAGTTCAGGAGATGAGTTACTTGTCACAAGATTCCTAACCTCTGATGAGCTGTTGTGGCTACAATATGTATTTGGCTCATCCAGTTCAGCTTCTGGTCAATAATAATCCCCAGGATATTGATAGTGGGAATTCAGTAATGATAATGCCATTGAATGTTGAGGGGCAATGGTTAGATTCTGTCTTGTTGGAGATTGTCATTGCCTAGTACTTGTGTGGTTTGAATGTACTTGCCACTTATCAGTATTATATTTCTGTAATAAAATCTGTTTGAAAAGTTTTTACCTGAATAAATGTTTTCATATAATCCCTCAAAAATTGAATTCCTTTCAGAATTTCCATCTTTCTATCACACATTTTCCCATTAGTTGATTTAAATTCTCTGTCAAAACACATAAAGATAAAAAGATGCAATTACTCTAACCATTCTGGTAACAAAATATGGAACATTCCTAAGTGCAGTTTACTATTTCTCCCAGGCACATCACAACCCTCACAATCAGCAACATTCCTCACCTTTTATTGTCCTGGTTCCCCTTTGACATAGGGCATAGAAGGAATGGGTAACACAATGGTTAGCACTGCTGCCTCCCAGCACCAGGGACCCAGGTTCAATTCTTGGCTTGGATCACTATTTGCATGTTCTCCCTGGGTCTGCGTGGGTTTCCTCTGGGTGCTCCGGTTTCCAGTCTGAAAACCATGCTATTTAGGTGTGTTGATCCAAACAGGCATGGGAGAGTGGTGACTAGGGGAATTTCACAGTATCTTCATTGTAGTGTTAATGTAAGCCTTACTTGTGACAAATAAATGAACTTCTAAAAAGACTCCAAAAGAAACAGAAATTAAGAATCAACTATTTGGCTCTTCGAACCTGCTTCACCATTCAATATGATTATGGCTCATCATTTATCTTAAGGTCATACTCCCATACTCTCCCCATATCCCTTGATGCCTTTATGATCTAGAAATCTATTTCTTTCTCAAATATGTTCACTGACTTAGCCTCCTCAGCTTTCTGTGATTGACCATTCCACAGGTTCATCACCCACTTACCAACCTGTATCCTGAGACTGTGAACTCTCGTTCTCGAACCTCTCCACAACCAGAGGAAACAACATCCCTGCATTCAGTCTGTCCAGCCCTGTCAAAAATGTGTACATTTCAATGAAGTCCCCCAACATTTTTCTCAATTCCACTGAATTTATGCCAGTTCGATCCAATTTCTCTTCATAGAACAATCCTGCTATTCCAGGAATCAGTCTGGTGAACCTTCACTGCACTTCCACTATGGGAAGCATATCCTTTCTTAGATAAGGAGATCAAAACTGCACATAGTAATCTGATTGGGGGTCAGTTAGCTCATTTAGCTGGACAGCTGGTTGGTGATGTGGAGCATAGGTTCGGTTACCATACCAGCTGAGGTTATTCATGAAGGCCTTGCCTTCTCAACTTTGTCCCTCTGCCTGTCGTGATCCTCAGGTTAAATCTCCACCAGTCAACTCTGTTCTTAAAGGAGAGAGCAGACTAAAGACATCTGGTAATATGGCAACTTGACTTTATGTAGTAACCCAGGTGTTGTCTTACCAAAGTCCTGTACAGCTGTAATAAGTCATCCTTGCTCCTGTACTCAAGTACTCTTGCTATGAAGGTCAAATTACCATTTGTCTTCCTAACTGCTTACTGCACCTGCGTACTTGCTTTCAGTGATTGGTGTACAAGGACACCCAAATCTCTTTGTACAACAACATTTCTCAATTTATCACCATTTAAATAAATTCTGCCATTCTGTTTTTCCTATCAAAGTACGTAACTTCACAGATATCCATATTATACTGCATCTGCCATGTATTTGCCTACTCACTCAACCTGTCCAAATCGCCTTGCAGCCTCTTAACACCTTCCTCACCATTTACATTCTCATTGAGTTTTGAGTCATCATAGACACCTGGTGCCTGCTATTTAGAAATTCAGAGATAATGCCAAAAGTTTACTAAAGCTCCTCATTTGTGGTTTATGATTTCCTCAGAAATACCGAATGTTTTCTTATACCTCTAGCCTTACAATCTCTACTCTGTGTTATATACTATATATAATAGACAAGTTAAATCAACACAAATAAACTGTTCAAGTAGTTCTTCTGCCATCTGTCATAGATGTTGTATGATTTTCCTTTCCAAAACTTAAAGTGGCTTAGCCTACCTTTGACAAAGTTTTATTAAATTGTTTATACGATGATGCAAACTATGTCATGATATAGATAGATTGGTGAGATATCTCATGTTTCTATGTATAACATTAACAGATGACTTTAGTGATAGATTGCCTCAGACCTAATTCTGGTTTGATTTGAATTCTCAGTGCACATGTGCTAACATATATTTTATTCAGTGGTAAAATAGCTTATCTCTGCTTCTAGTTCCCTTCTGTAATATTGCACAGAAAAGTATAAGGGAATAATGTCTTCATGGATTATGAGAAAAGTCTTTCTTTGGTGTGAAACAATAGAAAAACAAAGTTGTCTTTCAAAATTGCAATAATAAGATGATAAATACTATGGGCAAAATTTTCCATCCGTTCATGCCAGTTGAGCGCCAAATCCTCATTGACAATGGAATCATGACAAGAAAGTCAAAGAATTTTGGCCCACGTATTCTGCAAATGCAATATGGCTGTGTAGGATGGCTGCCAATACCATGAACAAAATCCAGTGACGTATTTGCAGGAGACAATGTCGACTGGATCTTATTCAGATCCCAAAGCTGTTGACTGAGTTGCTGAGGCCTGCAGCAGGCAGGCAGCTGGGATGCAGTATCCAGAGATTGGGATGTGGAGGGAGAGGAGGCTTTTGATCTACCCAATGATGGCCACAATTCCATTTGCATCTCCACAGCTTGTTCCCAATGAGAGACTAGGAGTAAGGGAAAGAGACTTGGAGCAAGATATTCAAAGATCACGGGGAGGGTAGAATTGCAAATATTATAAAAAAATTGATTCCCTTTCATGAAAGGTGCTAACTTGAAGCTGCCGGGATTGTAATATTTGCAATTCCAAGTTGTGATGGTGAACAAGCACATTGCCCCCTAAAAGATGTTGTCCGTGTTTCCTACTGCATATCACAGCATTGGCAGCAAGTACAGCCAGTGATAAAACAGTGAGGGTTACAAAATCTTCAAATTATATTGCTAGCAAACAATAGCACACCACACTGGTGTCTCCATTAATAGTGCCTACTATTAAACGATATTTCTCATAACAAGATGGCACAGTGGCACAGCAGTTAGCACTGCTGCCTCACAGTAGCAGAGATCTGGGCCATTGTCTGTGTGAAGTTTGCATGTTCTTACCATACCTTTATAGGTTTCCTCCAGGTGCTTTTGACTCCTACAGTCTGAAAGATATGCTGGTTAGGCTCATTAGCCATGTTAAATTCTCCCTCAGTGTATGTGACCAGGTGCTGGGATGTTTCAGCCAGGGAATTTTCACAGTAACTTCACTGCAGTGTTAATGTCAGCTCACCTGTGACTAACAAATGCATAAACTTTTAAGTGACATTAAAGTATGCTGCATGTTTGTGTGCTCCTAGATGCATTTGTCTGTCCCAATAACAATACTTAAACCAAATAAATTTCTGCTTTGATTTTTTTGTATGTTTCAGATCAATCAATACACAGCAGTCATTAATCAGGAAAAATGAGAAAATGCCGTGATGAAAAATAATGGTAAAGGTATAGAAGTATAAAATAAAACTGACAATGCGAAGTTAGATTTGTCAAACAATGACTTTCAAATACTTTAAGGCAGATATTCAATGAGGAGTACTTTGCATGACAAATTTGAAAGGGAATAGTATTGATAACTTTTTAAATAATTAGTTAGTAGGTCCAAGAGACTAATCTAAGGGAACATACAGATGGACCTAAATTGTCTCTTCCCACCCCTATTGATTTTTTTACTCCCATGTTTAAATTACTCATAAGTTTATAAGGTATAAGAGCAGAAATAGGCCACTTGGCCTATTGAGTCTGCTCTGCATTCGGTCATGGCTAAACTGCATAAGTAGAGCAGTTTCAACCAAATTTTTAAAGGTTGATGTTCATGTCAGTTTGGTTGGAGTTTTCTCCATAGCTCATTAAAGGACACCTTTAAATCTGATTTTGGAAAGAATGCAGGTTGAGTGTTTGATAGTTATATTTTGAAACAATGACCTAAAAAATGTAATTCACATAATTCCAACTAACACATGAACAATTAATATTGTAATTTGCTATATTGAGCCTGTGGTAGGAAGCTGAAATGTTAGTCATGACATAATCGATACAACGCTTGGTGAATTAATAGGTTGAAATATTATATGCTAAAATTGGGTAGTGAACTGGTGAAGCTGGTGAAAAAGATATAAGGAAAGGAAAAGTAATGGGATAAGATTGATATTTCCTTCAGAGAGTTGGCACAAGCATGATGACCTTTCTCTGTCCTGTACATTTTCATGTTTCTATGCAACTTCAGTACTATATCTCTAGTTTTTGTTACCAAGACACAAAATAACACTAAAATGAGGCCCTTACAGGAAAATGCATGATTAATATCCATACTTATTTGTAACATATATTTGGAAAATTTGTATTTCAGAAAACCAGAAGAACATCTAAAGTCAGAATATTCCTAAGTGAAACTTGCATTGACTTGGGTGTTAGACACTCTAGATTGAATAAAATAATGTAGTGATTTTTGAATGATGTTCAAGTTCACCTTAGTTACCAAAGAATAGAAAAGCTACATATATTGGCCGCAATTCTCCTATCATGACCCGCAACTTTTCTGGCAGGTTGCGATGGAAGATGAGTGTTGACAGCCTTGTTCTAGGATTTGCACATAGACCAGGAACGCATGCGCATCTCCCAGAACCGACGAGCAGTTGCCAGCCAGACCATACTGGAAACCGGCAGGAAGACAGGTAAGTCATTTGAACTTTTTTTAAATATGTTTGAACATCATTTAAATCTAATTGTCGGGAATTTACTGGTTCCGATTGAATCTCCCACATCGCGAGGAGTATTTCATTCTAGCTGGGTTTAGACTAGCTCCCCACATTTGGGGAACTAGCAGGACTCCCTGCCGGAATGAAGTGGGGACACTCAAAGCCGTCCAAGTGTTGAGTGAAGAGGGATGGTGATGTCCCCTGGGCATGGGCATTCTGCAGACAGGATTGATGTGGGATGGAGGGAGGGCAGTGATTGAGGCAGGCTAGAGGAAGAGTAGTCTTTTTCCGGGAGGGGTCCTGCTTCCAGGGAGGGGGAATCAGTGAGGGAGAATCTGCCGAGGTGAGAGGGCTATGAGGACTGCCACTGTTGGGTGGATGGGATGGACAACAGGGTGTTCCAGAACAGGCAGGAGGGGAGGGAAACAATAGTTGGGGGGGGAGGGGTTAGGGATGCCGCAATCGGGCCATTAGAGGGAGTTGGAGGGGCAACATTGCAGGGGTCCTGGGCTGGCCAGTGATTGAGCTGGCCAGCAAACAAGGAGACTGACAGATCGGAGCCACTGTGCATTCGCAGAGTTCCAGAACTGTCAGACTGTACCCCCCACCCCCCCCACCCCGGATTTTTAATAATATTCACGATTGGGACCTCTGCAATACACAGAGTGGAGAGATTTGGGTGGGAAGTTGAACTGATAAAACAGTAAGGATCTAGAACACTTTTCCTGCCAATTCAGCACTTTTGGGAGAATCACAGCCATCATTAGGTAAAATGTTGCTCGATTAAATTAAAATGTTGCATCTATCAAGCCCATGTTCTGCATCAGTGTGGAACTACATTTTTGATCCTTCCCTGTTGAAAGAATCTAATATGTCCTCAATATATTGGAGCCAAAGTATACGATAATGTTATGGAGAAAATATGACAAAAATAAACTTGCAAGTTGCATGCACAAAACTTATCAGCTAATTGAAATGTCATCCATGATTTAAGATCATAGTCAGTAATGTCTTTTAGACAAACCCTGCAACTTCTTCTAAGATTCCGTATGAAAAGATAATTAAGAGGACAAATGAGGATCCTACATCTAAACCCAATCATACAGATATTCTTTCCATCAAATTTTACCTGCATGTTCTTTCAATGAGGACAAGTCATCCAAACTGAAACAAATGTTTCATCAGGGACTCCCAAGATCTAATTGTTCTGGTTGCTGTTGTGTTGTACTGTAGTAAGTATGGAGGTGCTTTTGCTTCACCGTTTAAATGTAGCATGCTAAGACACCCCAATACTGCAGTGGGCTGAAATTAATTAAATTACTGTTCTAAGTTGAGAAGTTGTTAAGAGTGTAAACATTCATTGTTACTTCCACTGATACTGACAAAGCTGTGCTTACAATAGACATATTCCCTTGTGCCTTAATAAGCTACCTACTTCTGTTTGATATTTTTACAGACTAGAATGCTGTATGGAATTTTTCATTTAGTAAAGCTTGCTCATTACTTTCTAGTGCCTTGGCATAGCTTGGCCATTGTTTCAAAACTTATTTTTAATTGCAGCAACTTTTTCACGAAATAAGAACGTAATTGGCACACATGTTTTATCGCTGTTGATTTTATGGTATGTCAGCATGAGAGGAAGCCCAACTTACCCAGTGTTGACAAATGCAGCGGAATATATATATGATCGATTACAATTGCGGAGAGTAGAAAATCTCAACAAGAACCTGGCTAGCTTTTGCATCGTGCAAGTTGCTATTCTCTTTATTGATGCCATATTTGTGTAACTTTTATAAGCACTATTGTTTAATTGATGTTAAATATCCAACAGTGTGTGCTATAAACTCATTGATATGATGTGCTGAACTGTGTTGTCTCAGTGTTCAAAGACACTTTTAAATGTCTAGGTCATTTCCTGGAGTCTGATCCCAAAGGCCTGGTTGCAATGCCAGAAAATGTTCATTGACCTCATGCAGGTGGTCAAGGACAGTGAATGACTCTTCGAAGATTTCTCCAGCCCACTGCACCTTTAGCCTCCTAGTGTGGCTCAATTCACTATCATTAACCCAGGAACAGGGAGCCAAATAATGGGTATGTGTTCACACTTCTCATGCTTCTGAGGTTCTTATCATCCTACTCTTTAACGCTCCCCCCTCAACCATGCATGTTATTTGTTTCCTTTTTCAAGACCATGGATGTTATTTGTTTCCTTTTCTGAGATTCAGCAATCAATTCAGCAAAGAATCACAGAAAAGTCTGTATAAAGTGATAATGCTTATTGTTGGCATTTGGATGCAAGTATCATCTGATATATTAATAGCATCGTATATCAATAGTTAGAGCAGTGAAGATCTAATGCAGTGTTTTTGTTTGTGGCACTTTATAGGTGATTATTAGGCAAACCAGAGAGTGCATATTTTATTTTATCAGTTTTGTGTAATCTTGTTGATTTGACAGAAAAATATTATTTATAACACTGTATATAACACTGTATCTCCATTCTGCAGCTCATATTATAATATTGTTCAAGAGTTATAGAAGGGAAAGAGTGAGGGAAGTTTGGAGAGAAATGGGGAGGGGGTGGGGAGAATGGTGGGGTGTTGCAAAAGGCAGTGAGTATGGTCCCATTCATTTGCTGAAACCTAGGCTCACTTCTCTCTCCCCAGACACACTCACACAGCACTTACTCACCTCACTCAATATTACTGTCTCACTAGAAGTGAAGTTCCACTTCCTTGGAAATGCTTTGTGCTGGGGACGCAGATGGCAGTTGAGTGTGACCTGCTGCGAAACTAAGTGAAATCTCTCCCAGGCCCGTTCCAACCTCATCACTGACAAAGACTCCCTCCTGTTCTCTCATTTTCTGTTCCTTCCCCTTGGCCATCCAGAAGATCTGATGACAAATCACTTAGTACACCGTGGCCAGGTGGAATAAACTGGATAACTGCTCCAGTTCCTTCAATCATGGGTTCTCTCTCTCCTGCCATCCTGCTCTGTCAGTCATATGTTTTGTTTCTAGATGAGTGGCAAGAGCAGGAGGAAAGTAACCAGTGATTGGAGGAACTACAGTGTCACTGAATGCACAGACTCATTAGATTGTTCCAATGAAAGATAATATAAGGGCTTCAAAAGAAAGCTCTTGGCAGTACACACTCACTTCTGCAGATCTGTTCATAACTTGTTTGTTTCTGTTTATGTGCCAATGGAGTGCATTGATCACCTTTACAAACTAATCAGCATGAGGGAGAGAGGAACAGGCAGCACCATTCTCAGCCATTGGAACAACTATGTTGCAAGCAAATCAGCAAGAAAATCAAAGAACATAAAGAAAAAGGAATATTTATCCAGTGTGGGAGGGAAAGAATCTCCAGCCACACTTACTCAAAACCAGAAAATCCCACCTGAACTCAACAGACCTTTGCATAGTCTGCCTCCCATCTGCTGCAATTCCGGTGGTGGGCAAGGCAAGAGATTTCCGGCCTCTGTATTTAAAGGAGTAGTTCGATTTTTGCCAGTACTCAATCAGTGTTCTTCTGTCTATTCTGAATCTTAGCAAATGAAAGCTTAATTGACTGTCAATGTTAAAAGAAAATAAACCTTACAGTTGCTGAGATGGGAAAAGGCCTTTTGAAGCTTTATGGCTGACCAGTTTTTAAAAGAAAATGTCATACTCATCAGAATTATTACAGTAGCTCCACTTTAAGTGTAAGTCATTGGCTGCTAAATGCTTTGACACATGCTGTGGCCATGTAGACTACTTAAACTGCACAGGACCTTTTCCAATCTTTGGAAGAATCAGAAAACTTTCTCCTACTTTTGTGCATGGCAGAATTCAATATTATTATTTAATGTAAACGATTTAAATGGATCCTAGATTATCAGTAATTTAGTAAAGTGGAATGATTGAACAACAAAGGTCTTCACTGTGAGTGAGAAGCATTAGAGCTCTGAGGTATGTCTGTGTAATAAAACTATTAAGAGACCTGAGAACAAAGCCTGAATGGTTCATACTTCCTTATACATTCTTATCAGCAAGTCTGAAAACTCCAGTGATTCTTGTTCTCATCACATTTTTTTAAAATATCAACTATGCAACACAATTTTGTCACAATATGTCAATACCCCAAATAATTCATAGAAAGGACTATAGCAGAACGGGACAACAGGTAAGTAGGCAAAATGCACAAGATTAAAAATATTGAAGAAGACTCTCAATGCAGTGTAAAAATAAGTTACTCATTCACTTTGAGCCCCTAATGCATTCCTGGCAAGTTCACACCACAAAGCTTGCATATAGTAAACTTCCATTAGCAACATAATAAACATAACTCCAGCCATGATTGTACTCCCTGTTCCAATTGTAATTATGGGCGACAAAAGCCATCTATCCCAGCATATCTCATCTATCCAAAATTAATTTAAAGGCACTCTCCCCCACCCCACCCCCACCCACTCTTCATCCCATTCCTCCACCATTTAATTAGCTCTGAAAAAACTCTCAAGATTTTACTGGTTTTTCAATCAGTTCTTCAATCATGAGTATTCTGGTGACAGTTACTGTGAATAGAATTAACTACTGCTTCTGAACTTTGTGCAGCTTTAGTGTTTGCTGTCAGGCTTCTTGAAAATAAAATCAGGACCATGAAGCTGCCTCAAGGTTGGATGCAGCAGCGTAACAACTGTCAATTAAACTGACATGAAAGACCAGCTTTAAAAAAAATTGGAACTGTCAGTCACAGACAGTTCCAATTTTATTAAAACCTGGTTTTACAGGTCTAAAATTCTGGTTGCTTAGTCCAGCCAACGATGAAAGCTCCATTTACAACACTGAGTATGACCCCACCCTCAGCCCATTGACCCCAAAGTTTTGCATTGTTTACATCCCTTCTCCTGCACCCTGTGCTCTCTCTTTGCCAAGCAAGATTCATGCCTAACATTCCAACGTCCATTTTCTCCTCAAGCACTAATCAACCCTCGAAGCTCCATATACCCCTAGCTATTCAGCTAAGGCAGGAAGATCATATTGGGTGAGAATTTTCAGCCAAACTCGACCCAAAGTCAGAAAATCCTGTCTGAGGTCAAAGGAACTGCGTAGTCCATGTCCTGCCTGTTACAATTCCCATGGCAGGTGAGACAGGAAAATTCCATCCATTAACACACACAGTGACATTTGCCCCTCTTGCCTTGCAAAACAATATGGTACAAAACTGCAGGGAGCAGAACAGAACCGGTGTTGAACAGGAATGTCTTCATCTTCTGAGCCTTTTGCAGGAGACAGTGCGCTGAATTATAGGGTTCACAGTCAATGAGATTGTTGCATGTGGTGTCACCAAGAAGGTGAAGGATGATGTTATCTTCCTGCTTTAAAAACTTCACTTTTATCCTGCCTATCTGGCATAACGAGAAAGGTACAAATGGTATGCCTCTTACTTTCAATTTCCCGCATGACCCTCCACTCTTTCCCCACACCAATAGTAGCCACCAATAACCACCCCAAGAAAAATTCTTCATTTTTGCTTTCAGCTACTCAATGGGTGGGATTCTCCCAAATGAAATCCTAAATCTCAACTTTGTGCAAAAGCTCGAGAAAATCCCACTTTTTTTAAGCAAGATTTTCAAAATGAATGTCTCACACTCTGTGCACTGTGGCGTGAATGTCATTAAAAATCAGTGGGTGAAGTCTATTCCCGCTGGAGAGGCCAGCAGCATAGTACTGACTGGGCCACTGCACGCTAGCCTTCTGATTGCTGGTCAGCCTTGCAACACCCGCATTACTAGCTGTGCAACTACTCATCAAACTCCCACCCCCTCCCCAGCTAGGCTGCCTTGATCCCCACCTTCCCCTCCCCCAGCAGTCCCAATTTCCCAGTGCCCCATATCTGCTGGGCCAAAATACCCCCTGGGCATTACCACTTTACTCGCTAGGCAGTGCTGGGTGGCAGGCTGGCACTGCCCAAGGTGGCAATGCCCACCTCCCTCTTATCCCTGACGATGTGGAATGAACTCCATGAGCCTTTCCTTCACTTCAACGGGTTCAGGCTGCCAGCTCTCTGTTAGTGAGGAGCTGCTGTAAATCCTGCCGGAGAGACACTCTAGCGGACATAGAGTCTTCAGCCCAGGGCCCAAATGAGATAGTAATTATTCAGTTCCGCGCCAATATCTGGCATGGAGCTGACAGAGCTGGAAATCTGGTGGCCAGATACACGCAGAGACTGTGGCACCCAAAAAAAAGCCCGTTACACCGTCCCCACTTGATACTCCCAGCCCACTGTGCTCCCAAGATTTCTCACTTGGCCAGATAGTGCAGCCTCACTTGAAAGAGCATGATCACTTGATCTGAAAAACACATCACTAACTCAGATATTGATATTGCATGTATGTTATAGGGTGGAACAGAGTCAGAATAAGGCTTGTCTGAGCAGTGGTGATAGTTGGTAAGTGTTGGAAAAGGGAGTATTTTGCTAACTTAATGAAGAATGAGCTTGAAGATGGATTCAATTGTAAAAGACTTAAGTGGGAACTTTGATGAGACAGTGTACACAGTCATTAGCATCTCATTCTCACTCTGCTATATGTCTGTAGGACTGGTTAGATAATGTGGCAAGAGTCAGTAACCTCATTCTTAGCAAAACAACGCTGCCTCAGACGTGTCTTGTTTGAGCTAAAGTTAAAAGACTTTACGAAAACAGAAAATGTGAGACAAACTCAACAGGTTTGACAGTATCAGTGGAGAGAGATACAGAATAAATATTTTGAGTCCTGCTGAGCTTATTCAGTATTTTCTGTTTTATTTCAGATTTGCAGCATCCTTGACATTCAATGTTATTAATATCACTTAATTCATCACCGTCAATGTCCTCAGGGTTACCACTGACCAGAACCTTAACTAGCCACAAAAATGCTGTAACTACAAGAGCAGGGCAGGGTCTGGGAATCCTACATTGAGTGACTTGATGGATTCCTCAAGTCTTTTCCCCATCTACAAGGCAGGAATCAGCAGCGTGATGGTATATACTGCAACTCCAACATTCAAAAAGCTCAACACCATCTATTAAGACACACTCTGTTTAATTAACACTTTATCCATAGCCTTAAACATCCACTAAGCCTACTATCAGTGCACAATGGTAACAGTGCGTACCCTCCACAAGATGCACTGCAGCAAATACCAAAACTTCTTCAACAGCACCTTTCAAATCCACAGTCTCTACTACCTCAAAGGACAAGGACAGTGGGTCTATGGGGGTATCATCAACTGTAAGTCACACACTATCTTCATTTGGAAATATATTTGCATTGTTTCATTGTTGCTGGTTGAAATACTGGAACTCCCTCCCGAACAAAACAGGGATTCCTGCTTCACATAAACGGTTCAAGAATGTCGCTCACCAGTTCTTTCTCAAGGGCCAACGTTCCCATAAACATCCATGAGAAAAGTTGGTTGGAACAAAAAGGCCTAATCTGAATCATTGGTAAAACCAATTTTACCATTCCACTGCATTCCCCCCCCGCTCCCCCACTGGAATGGTGGTAGGCCAGGATGGAATATGGAAAGATCTGTTGAACTCAGTGGGATTTTCCAGCCTTGGAGTGAACATGGCTGGAAAATCTTGCCCATATTGTTTAGTCTATGAAAGTCCGATAACAGTAAATTTTTGTATCAGAATATCTATACCTTGCTTGCTAAGGGGAAAAAAGGTCCACATTAGCCCTTTGAACTTGAAACTGTAATGGTGGCCCAACTTTAATTAAATCATCTAGTTGGCTGAATAAATGCAGCTGCTTTACAATCTGCCATTGACTCTCTGATCTAACTGTGGATGACAGTTCAAAGACCATGCTTGTCAAAAATTGCTACAGAAAGACAAATTAACATATGCTACAACCAGCCAATTGACTAATCCAGCCAGTTGTGGTAAGAATTGAAAGATTCTTTCCCCTGTAATGACTCGGGAAATGCAATTGGAAAGGAACACAGTTTATTTCAGAAGACAAATTAAAAACACTACCATGGGGTACATATACTTGTCCCTGCCTGAGACAACAGTTCAGCACATTCAGTTTTGGGCCTGCCTTATAAACGGCTCAGGCAATAAGTTCCAACTGGACAGGCCATACTTGTTACCAGTGGAACTCATACTCAATGATCCCCACTATATAATCAAAACTATATTTAAATCAGGTACATTGTGATGCATTGGAAAAATAACTGTGTAATTAGTCTTTAATAATTTGGAACACAGCTTGCACATGGACAAACAAATAGTTACTATCTCATGAAAATTAAATAAACTTATGTGATTATTGTCTTCTTTGAACTCTCTGGCAATGCATTAATCAAATATAATTAATCTCAAACCATTACAACTTACAATCTCAAATGCATGAATAACGAATTAATATTTTTCAAAGAATGCTTAAAATATTCACCACATCTTTTGTGCACAATACCTATTCTGCTGCATTTCTGATGAATTGAGGCCCAAATCAATGATTTTCTGCACATTTTTTAAAAAAAAACATTCACAGCTGGCACATTTTCATTTAGAGTCTAAAAACATGAACAAATGCATCATTTTGTACTTTGATTTGTTTCTAATTTAGTCCTGAAGGATTAGTAAAGGGGTTTTTGCTTTGAAGTAAATCATTGAGAAGTCACTACCTCTCTTCTCTGGGGTAATGGTATTTTTTTAATGAGCATGTGTTAATTTTTGAAATGATTCTTTTGATTAAACAGTGAAGGAGGTGATGGTTCTTTGTGTTGGCTTCCTGTTGATGCTTTATGCAACTCAGAACGGGGAAATCAGCCAGATCAAAGGACTCGGACATAGCCTTGGGCTACAGAAGAAATATAAGCAACTATCAGCCCACAATGTTTTCTTCAACACAATTCCCAATTTATTCAATTATATTTCTGCAGGAGCCTTTCAAAGCAGTGCTCCTGTACATGACTAAACTGAACTATTGTCAAATGTAACTTCCACAATAATTATTTTTGGCTGCTATCTTTTGAGATTGCCTTTGTATTTTAGTGCTAAAATACTAATCACTGTTGCAATGAACAGTGAAGTTTACTTATTAGCCACAAGTAAGGCCTATATTAACACTACAATGAAGTTACTGTGAAATTTCCCCAGTCACCACTGTCTGGTGCCTGGTCGGGTCAATACACCTAACCAGAATGTCTTTCAGAATGTGGGAGGAAACCAGTGCCCAGAGGAAACTCACATAGACACAGGTAGAATGTGCAAACTTTACACGCACAAACCCAAGTCACTGGCGCTGTGAGGCAGCAGTGCTAACCACTGTGCTTCCATGCCACCCTTTGAATTGAATACGATTTGTAGAATTAGATTGTGCAGCATTGGAGGCTGTTTGATCCATGGTGCCTGTGCTGGGTATTTCAATGGGATATCTGATTCTTCCCACTTGCCTGCTCTTTTCCTGTAGTCTCTTTATGGTAGTTCAGCTGCATAAGCTATAATCTTGCCTGGCATTTCGAGGTAAAATTATTCCAATTCTTCTTATTTATCTCAATCCCTCTGTTAGAACAGGATTGGGGAAGATATGTGTGGGGGTTGGTGTTGATTTTGACGGGGTAGAGGTAGCATGCATAGGAATTACCTGAGACATTTGGCCTTTACTGGCCACTGTGCTGTCCTCTGGGCCCATGTCCTCATAGTTGAGCTCCTCCATGCTAAGCCCAAGGTGAGCCATTCCTATGGAATATAATTTTGCAATGTACAGCAGATCACTACAATGTTTATCTATTGTAATAGTGTAGGGCACTCACATCAGTGTGCATACACCAGAATTGACTCACCAGTCCTACCAGCAGTACACTTCCAATCACAGGTTTCCCGTTGGTGTGGGGTGACATCAGTGGGAATTCCCATTGACATTGGTGGGACCAGAAAATCCAGCAAACAATGTACCCCCTCCTGCTAGCAGGAAACATGTGGCGGGAAACCTGAGAATCTTGCCGCAGGTATGTATACACTTAGTCCTCAAAACCACTTATTGTGCCAATGTATGGATCCAGTTTTACCTTCCCTATGCTCTATTGCGGTAATGTGGAACCACTTCATTAGTCATGGTTTCAGCAGATAGGGCTTCCTGGTCAGGATTCATTCATTTCCTTGCAATGGTTCTTTGGCGCTCTTTGTGGAAGAGGCATCCACCTATCTTTTACATGCTGCCCGACAAGACTCTACAAGCAATGGAGATGAGGCCATGAGCAAAGAGATGGAGAAAGGGAGTGACTTCATCCTTCCTTGTCCATGGCATAACAATTTGGGAGGATCCCATCCAGGATTACCAAATTGGAGAACCTCACCTGCTAACAAGTCACAACAGTTGAAACCCTTTAATAACATATCATTCAATACATTTAGTAATTTGTACTCAGGTACCAAAAGAAAATGTCCATGGAAAGTTCTGGATTGTTTTTAGAACCCTAGTGGCTTAAGCAGGAAAGGGGACCTATCACCAATAGGTTAATAAGTGACTTCAACCCCACACAGTCTGGTTGACTTTAAATGGTTTCTGAAGTAACTCAGCAAGTCACTCAGTTGTGCCATTGTCTTTCATACAGCCTTTCCATTGTCAATCAAAGTCCAAGAATAAAAATAAATTCCTCCCCTTCCTCTTTTATCTTAAACAGCTTTTGTTACTGCAATATATGTATACTGTAATCTTTTTGAATTTGATGTGGTAAAAGAGTGAGTTAAATGTAAGACTGAGGTTTCTTGCTACGTGGGAGAGACTTATTTTGTCTTTTTCTACCTCCACATGTTAGCATCTCGTATGGCAAGGTCATGGTTTAGTTGCAAACTAAGACTCTCTGCTCTTTCAGTGTGACATTTTTATTTCCCACTCCATCTGATCTTATGGTTCCTCTGAGTGAGTCTGCCAATTATGGGCAGTTTTGTAGGCTGGATATATTCCCAGTGGGACTGGAGTGAAAGCATCAACTTTATTTTCTCTTGAGACTTTTACAGCTATCAAGAAGAGAACACTTTGCACTTATCAGTTAAAGGGGTGAAAGGACGGAATGCAACACATGAAACAACTTTAAATGGAGATTTTCATATCATTTAAAAATCATTGACGTAAAGTGGTAATTGAGAATGTATGAAGAGGACATTGCTGACATGTTGTAACCAACTATGTTTTTCATTTCTAACATTTCTCTTGCTTCTGAAATTGAGGAAATGGCAAGTGCAACTTTGCAAAAGAAGTTTGACATTTGATTCATGCAAAATTACACATTTAGGATGCCAAATAATGGAGCAGAATTTTACAGCCCCTCCCATTGGCAGAATTTTCCATTCCCACTGAAAGCAAGCCACATTTTCCAGCCCAACTCAACCACACTGGGGCCTAAAATTCCATTCAGTGAAAAGGAAATAATCACTGAGGCCGAAATTATTGTGTAAAATTAGGCTTAAACTACAAGTGCCTGTTCCTGACACTTAGGAGAGAGGGAGTGGGTGAAATGAAGTTGGATGGCGTGTTGGCAAGGAGAGCAATCAATCAGATGGCAGAGGCTTGTGAAGAGGCTGAAACACTGGAGAGGAGAGTTGAATAATTAGCTTTAACTTAAGAGGGAATTTGATCCAGATCAGAAGAAGAAGATGCATACAAGAAGAAGTAAAGCATGTCAACCTGCTCTCAGAGATGTAAAATGCTCAGACTGTTTAAAGGAATAACTATCATCATTGAAGGGGAAATATCCACAAATTCCTGCCTGCAAGAAAGACATGGAAAAATAATAGTGAAATACTAATAGACCTACAAAAATTGAATTTTTCACAAATTATCAAATTATTTTTTGATGACTTTCATATTGAAAATACTCATAAAGGATAAACCACAATCCTGGATAAGGCAATATGACTCATGGAAATTATAAATATAATGACCAAGCACAATATCATATCAAGGACAAAGAACATTCTGATGCTTCAGGTCTTGCTTTCTTAACTCAATACCAACAGTTACACATCAGAGTTTATTCAAAATAGATCTGTAGTTTCCAAAGATGAGATCCAGCTTGTGGGGGTCCACTTGATACCCAAATGATATAACGGGCTCGGCTTTACCATTTTTACCATGCTGAATCTGGGTGTGATTCTGATCCGACTTGTAAACCTTTCCCTCTGGTGCCCTCAGACGCACTCAGCCTGAAAAAAGAATCGTGAGTCAGAATCGCACTGCGGGTGGGTTTTTATCGCATCCAAACCCCAGTTTCTCTGATCAGAGCTTTGAACTGCGCATGTGCATTAAAAAATTATTTGAAAAATGCTCCCTGTCACATTAGGCCCAGGCCACAAAAAAACAGATAAAATGGCCTAGGAGAAATGCTCTCAAAATATTGTCACTATCTTCACAATATAATTGCCTCTTATCTACCCACCACTCACCGTTACCCAGACCGATCGCGACCACGTGCCACTGTACCCCTGCTACCGATCTCCCACAGATTGGCAGCAGCATCATTTGCCTGCCCTTCCTACTACAAGATGATCTGCTCCTTCCCTATCCCCCCCATCCCTCACCAGAGGACATCTGGCCTCCCTTCCCCACAACCAGAAAACAAATTGGTCTCCTTTCTCCTCTCCGCCCCACCAGAGAATAATCTGGCCCTCCCTCCTCCCCGTTCCATCCCTCCTATCAGAGATCCATCTGGCCTCCCTCCCCCTCTCCCCTCCTCCCACCACCAGAGAATGATTTGGCCTCTCTTCTCCTCCCCCATCCCACCAGAGGGCCATCTGGCCTTCCTCCTCCTCCCCGACACCAGAGAACGATCTGACCCACCGATCTCCCCTCCCCCCCCACCAGAGAATGACCTGGCCTGTTTCCCTCCCCACCACTGCCCCTTGGCGCTGCATTCTGCCCTCTCCAGTCACCTCCACCATCAATCTGAGTTGGAGAGCCATTGGAAGTTCTGAACTTACCTCTTCAGAAGCTGAAAAGCTGGAGCACCCAAAACAGACCTTTGCCGAGCATGTCTGTTTTGCGCCGAATCTGAAAAGGTGAACATGGTGGTAAAAGGGGAAATGCAGATAAGTATGGGTGCCCGGCCCATTAAATCAATTTAAGTACATGTAAGTGCATTTAAATTGTTGTCGCGCCTATTTCTGTCTCAATCATGTCCATTTTCGGGCCTTAGTAAAGAGGAAATTGGCACGGATGCAGACACAGACCATGTTTTTTGTCTCACGCCCAACTTTACCAAGTTTTTATTCCCAAAAACGGTGCAACATAATCATAAAATCAGGTGCTGATGACGATAAGAAACCTACACAGACTACAAGTGAATACTGATGAACATATAGCTGCTTGCCAAAATAAATTAACAGTTGTAATAGGATTGCTCATGGTGCTTCCTACAACCTGACCAGTTGTCAAAATGACTGGTTCATTCTTGCATACCATCCATTCTGCAACCACCTCAAAGCCAAGTAAACATGTAATAATTGGATATTGCAAAATATTTTGTTTTCCTTTCTAAGCTAAACCAAGAACATGTTGGTTGTTACAGAATGCACTTACTGACTATTTCTGTAAAAATGGCCAATTAAAACTTCTGACAAAAGTTAGTCAAAAATGGATTTGATTGCAACCTGCATCAGATTCAAATGTTAGAGCATGTGTTTCTATGTATTCATTTTGGATGTCATTAATTTAAACTTAATATTATTTGGTTTCAATAGATTGTGCATATCACTGATAGGAAATTGCTAGATTACCATTTTAAAATAGAGCTTGCTACAAAATCAAGGAGAGACATTGATGAGGCGAACTTTCCGGCTGTGCTCACTCCTAAATTGGAAAATCCCATCCGAGGTCAATAAATGGTCTACTCCCGCCCGCTCCTGTTCCCATGGCAGACAGGATGGGAAAATTCTGAACTGTAAAATAGTATTGTTTTGATCAGATGTGACATGAGCAATCTTTGTTGAAAAGAAGTAAAACCTACTGCTCTCCATCATGTACTTTTATCCACTGCTATTGCCATTGTACTGGGGAAAAAATTACTTGAAAACAAAAAGACAAAAAGCTGGATTTCTGATATAAGTGAGAACACAATGGATTAATAAGTATGCTGCTGATGTTGGATCTGGTCATGCATTTAAATAAGGTTGCAATTGATGCACAGTTGGAGTGAAGAGGAAGTTATTCGCTTATGTGGAATCTTGGCTCAGAAAAATTACACTGAAGTCATCCAGGTAACATGTACAGTACAAAATGTTCCAGGATGAGCATAATTGCAACAATGGTAATTATGTGTTCTGGCTGAATATTTTTATTCAACATTTGAATGCTTCTGTCATCGTATTGGACAATTTCTCAGAATTGTTTCATGTCTAACATTTAGGGATGAGTAGTGGGGAGTGTTGAAAATTTTTAGGATCTCAGACATTCACAGTTAAAAACATAGAAACCAACCCTACAGTGCAGAAGGAGGCCATTTGGCCCATTTAGTCTGCACCAACAACAATCCCACCAAGGCTCTATCCCTGTAACCCCACATATTTACCCCACTAATCTATGCATCACAGGACACTAAGAAGCAATTTAGCATGACCAATGCACCTTACTCGCACATCTTTGGATTGTAGGAGGAAACCGGAGCACCTAGAGGATACCCATGCAGACATGGGGAGAATATGCATGCTTCACACGGACAGCGACTCAAGCCAGGAATCAAACTCGGGTCCCTGGAGCTGTAAGGCAGCTGTGCTAATGACTGGGCCACTGTGTCACCCAGTAGATACCAGATGTCAATCCATATGTTTCATGAAATTCTTGTCAGCAGGTCACTTTTTCTTTTGCTTTTTGTCAACCAGTTTCTGACATTGCAGATAATAATCATCCCTTCATCAGCAATTCACTTGGAGATAGGATGTACATTTTCCATTGGTGCGCATCACTGTGCCAAGGCAAGCCATGTGGAAATCTTCATTGGAACAGCAAAAATACAATTTGGGCCAAGCGGGTATTAATAATTTATTTATCCATTATCACCTGAGATTGTGTTCTGTGATATAAGTGGTAGCTCTAGTTGGCTTATTTCCACTATTGGGCCACAAACATAATGCATATATGGATGACATCTTTCATAAATGGCAGACCCAAGGAGGGCTAAGAATGGCTTTCCCTCAATAATTACCATTTATATTTATAAGGCTGCCGTCTGCAAGAAATTATAATAAATTGGCATTCCCAAGAGGAAATTGCTGCCCTGCATTAGAATCGAAAGTTCCTTAATGATAGAAAGTAAAACATCGTAGCTTTAACTTCATGCATTTTCAGAACACAAATTGATGTAGAATGAGTGGAGTTTGAGATGTAGGAAAATCAGATATGAAAATTCTGACTGATTTCTGAGTTCATTATTAGTTCCATGCACGGTGACAAGGCAGAACTAATAAATATATAATATTATGCATTGAACAATGAGATCTACATTGTAATTCAGAACATTAGAAAGACTCCAGAGTACGACAGACAGATACCTCAACATTTTGTAAAGGAAGAAATTGGATTCCGACACCCTGAAGCCCCCTTAGCAGACAGACCTCCACTCCACTGAGGATCCCCCTGCTGACCTCTCACCCCACCCGGCAGTCTCAGACCCACAGCCCCTTCTCCCACCCCCCAACCAGGCCCTGCGGACTCCCCTGGCTGATCACTCACTCCCCCAACACTTCCTTCTCCCCAACCACAGCCCGCTCCAATCACTAGTCTTCTTCATACCCTGATTAATCCAAATGTAGAGTGACAACGGGAACCCCCATCCCCACCAATCACCCCGTAGGCTCCACTCTGAATAGACACTGCCCCTTGGCACAGTCCAATGCCTGGTGAGCGTGAGCACTTTGCTTCTTGGGGCTAAGTGTTATTTGATTAAAATAACTTACCTGAACTTCCCACTGCAGATCCAGCGCAGATCTGACGGTGCCAGGAATCCGGCACTGGGAGCTGCGCTCGCAGCAGGAATGCATGCACGAATCCCACGCATGCCTGCCCACTACATTGAAATTACTGTGAAAATCCTCTCGTCGCCACACTTCAGCACCTGTTCGGGTATACTGAGGGAGAATTTAGCATGGCCAATACACCTAACCAGCACCAAGCAAACTGGGCCAACTGGAAGAAACTCATGCAAACATAAAGAGAACATGCAGACTCTGCACAGGCAGTAACCCAAGCCAAGAATCAAACTCAGGTGCCTAGTACTGTGAGGTTACCACAATGCTACCCACCCTCTAAATATCACATTTACATTATGTAACTTTTGTTTGATGGAATCATACAAGATATTCAATTTATTAGATAACATAACTGAAATTGACAACACCGGACCATAAAATCTATGTTATTCATGTAAGTAATGAGTAATACACTCTTTCAGAGAGCCGGTGCAGTCTCAAGGGGTCGAATAGCCTCCTTCTGCTCTGAAGGGATTCTATGGTTCCATGTTCTTGTGGAGTTTGTGCTTTCATAATGGTGTGCATTCAGACGGGTGAGCTGACTAGAAGATATAAATCCTGACCTTCTGAAATAGAATAGCACAGTTATAAAGCTGGCAGTTTGCAGTTACATCAGCTGAAGCCTTAAAACTTATAGGAACATTCCCTACTATACCGGCAGAATGAACACCCACATTCAGAACTAAACAATGCTTTACAAGGTGCAAGGCGAGGGTTTTTGAATATTTCATCACATTTACAATCATCTTTAGACATCACATCCATCTCAGAATTGTGCATGCACAAGTTACACAATACATCAATTAGAGAGCACTTTATCATATGAACAACTACACTTGTGGAATAACAAAATACACAGCTACGTTCAAGTCAAATAAGTCATTTTAACCAAACAATATTCAATTGAAAGGTACAATATATACAGCACATATAATTTGTGATAACAGTTTATAAAACACATTTTGGAATAGTCTGTGAGATCTTTGAACACAAATGTCGTGGTCCATATTTTAATTTAGAGATTTGGGAACAAGAAAGTATCACTTGGGAAGTAAGTTCAAATGGGCTTGTCAGTGGTTATTTAACTCAGCCAGCTCATCAGCATTTTATTTCCTAATTTGCCATCCATTCAGCGGCAGTATTTGTGGTGAGGTATTGAAGTATATTAATCAGAAACCCAATATACCAAGGTCCAATGGAAAGGCAGGGTTTGAAAATTTGAAATTGAGTAAAAGCCAAAATAAAGTGTGACTGATGAACTCAGGTTGAGCAAAGACTGTACTCTTGTTCTCCGGCAGCTGCCTAAATGTGCAGCTGAGGTCAAAAGGGAGCTTGGGGAAGCAATTAGGGGAAGAAATCTGCTGTAAACACCAAGAGGCCATACCTAAAAGTGGTCGAGGAGGTCAGCAGAAAGGTAGTGCACACTCATGGATTCTGTGTGGAAGCTTTCTAATGACCTCACCAGTGTAGCTGTATATTCAGTTATGTCTTGCTGTGCTCAGCACTCTACCTCACCATTGTCAAGCTAACTATCACATCATTCCTTACACCCATATTTTAGGTCTGTCCACGCATGCCCCTCTTTTTATGTACTTCCTCAAATTATTTATCGAGTATCTCCATCTCTGGCACTTTTTTAAGCCCTAAAAGGATTAGATTCTCTCCCTCAGTGCCATGATATCTCATGATGTCCACTTCTACAAATAGAAGGGGCACCTACATAAAGGATCAAATAGTAGTAAATGGCCACGTATATGTTGGTCAATGACCTGTACTAGGTTGATTCTAGAGTTGAGAGTGTTGTCTTATGAGAAGAGGCTGAGTAGACTGGGGCTATACTCACTGGAATTCAGAAGAATGAGGGGAGATCTTATAGAAACATATAAGATTATGAAGGGAATGGAATAGATAGAAACATCAAAGTTTATTCCACTGGCAGGCGAAACTAGAACTAGGGGGCATAGCCTCAAAATAAGGGGAAGTAGATTTAGGGCTGAGTTGAGGAGGAGCTTCTTCATGCAGAGGGCTGTGAATCTGTGGAATTCCCAGCCCAGTGAAGCAGTTGGGGGTATCTCATTGAATGTTTTTAAGGCAAAGATAGATAAATGTTTGAACAGTAAAATAATTAAGGGTTATGGTGAGCAGGTGTGTAAGTGAAGTTGAGTCTACAAAAAGATCAGCCATGATCTCATTGCATGGTGAAGCAGGCACGAGGGGCCAGATGTCCTACTCCAACTCCTAGTTCTTGTATTCTTACATTTAAGGCATGACAGTGCACTATCACTATTGAGACAGTTGTTAGGTCTGACTGAAATATGCTGCTATATCTGTCCAGGCACCTGAATCACCCCTTCAGCATTCGATTGGCTTGCTCAATGAACAGCTCTGTGGCTCCTGTAGTACTTTTCCTCCAAATCAGGTCAGGTCCTCAAAAGATGGCTATTAGACACGATTTTCCCAATTACACTCTCAACTGTTCCTGCCACTGGAGAAGTCACATATTTGCAGTCTATGACTTCCTGTACCTGTAGGAATCCAATTACTGCAGTAAATTGGAGAGCCCCATGAGTCTGACTGGCTCTTACTGTTGTCAAAATGAGCATAAATGGCAGTTTTAGCAAACGTGGCGTTGGTCACCAGGGAGATATACTTGAGGATGACTGGTTGAATCTTGGTGATGTTACTGCATTTCTCTAAAATGTGCCAAAAATTCAAGGCTGTGGCGATCTGATCTTGTTTCAGGGAGCTGCAGCTGTCAGCAATGATCTGCCGCGGAAGTTTGATCTCCTGAATCTCCTGAGGCACCACTGCTTATTTTGAGGATACTAATCTTCAGACAATACTCTGCACTGTGAGTGTTGCCTTCTTTGAGGTGAGGCTCTGTATCAATCCCTCCATCCTATAGAGCAGCAAGTAGCTGGAGAAAAGTCAGCTGCTGATATTGTTGCTCCTGCTGTCACTGTTGGTGGTGTTATTATGCTACTCCTGCTGGTGCTATTGATGTTTGTTTGGCTGTTCATCTTGCTCGTCATCATAGGCCCACAGTATAACTGCATAAGCTGCTCCCATGCTGTACTGAATAAGACTGATCAAAGTGGGCAAAGTTTCAAATTTTGTAATGACTTCCAGAAAGTTGTAACTCACTTATAAAGTAAGGCAGCCAGTCCTGTGAGCAGCACGTTCTCCCGTAGACAGTGCAGCAGCTTTTTGCAGGATTTTCAGACTGCCAGTTCGTTGTTCAATATTTTCCCGTTCTCGCTATATTGTTCATCATCATAGAAAAACATCATAGAATCCCTACAGTGCAGAAGAAGGCCATTCGCCCCATTGAGCCTGCACCAGCAACAATCCCACTCAGGTTCCTTCCCTGCAACCTCACATTTTTGCCCTGCCAATCTCCGTGATACTGAGGGAGGATTTAGCAAGGCCAGTCAACCTAATCTGCTCATATTTGGCTGTGGGAGGAAACCGGAGCACCCAAGGAAACACACACAGATACAGGGAGAACATACAAAGTATCGATGAGTACCACAAAGCTCAGGAACCTTATGTGCTGGGTGTTTAAGCTAAAATTATGAGTTTTACTCTTTCATTTTCTTTCCTATTTAAGTTACTGAACTGATAACGGCGCGCCTTTACTCCAATGCAATTGGAAATGAATAGGATCACATCAGATTTTTGACAAGTCATTGAACTCCCCTGCCAGAATTGAACTTAGCCTCTTTGACTAGTAAAATCCTGCCCCTTTTTAAAAAAAACACAATTAACACTGTTTATTGTATGGACAAACAAATAGACAATTATGACATAAGAAATGGCTAAAATGAAAGTTCTGATCTGTTATATTTTATTTTCTGTACCTTTTCTATGTATTTCTAAGGGTGGTGCAGAGGCACTGCTGTCTCCCAATGCCAGGGACCCATGTTCAATTCTTGGCTTGGGTCACTGTTTGCATGGATTCTGCACATTCTCCTGTCTGCATGGATATTCTCTGGGTGCTCCGGTTTCCTTCCACAGTCGAAAAGATGTGCTGGTTAGATGCATTGGCTATGCTAAATTCTCCCTCAGTGTGCTGGAGTGAGATAACTAAGGGATTTTCACAGTAACTTAGCCATGAAGGACAAAATTAATGTAAGCCTATTTGTGACACCAGTAAATAAATAAACTTTAAACTAATTTTTTATTAATTCATGCGATGACAGTGTCACTGGCAAGATCATTGGTTGTTGCCTATCGCTCATTGTCCTTTGGAAGGTATGGCAGTGATAGGAATAATAAAACTCAAAGAGATACTTCAACCACATCTTCATTCTAGCAACATGAAATGACATAATTAACACAGCAGCTAGTTCTCAGTATAATGTTATTTCTTTTCACGAAATCATTTCTTCATGGAGTCTTCTCTAACCAAGAAAGCAAAGGTTAACAAATTTGCAGGAACTTTAGCACCAATTTGATTCACAGGCAAACTGACAGACATCATGCCTTCTGTAGCATACAACTGATTTTAAAAATGTCATTTTTTCGCAAGAAGTGAGATACTCTCAATCCCTGAAACTACCACCATCAGCTCCAAGGCAAGCAAATTAGACACTAAAGATCAGATGATTGAAGAGCTGTGAAAAGTTATTAAAGAGGATATAGACATAGAACATTACAGCGCAGAACAGGCCCTTCGGCCCTCGATGTTGCGCCAACCAATTAGGAAAAAGCAATGACCCTCTAACCTAAACCATTCTCTTTTCGTCCATAAACTTATCTACTAACTTCTTAAACGCCACCAAACTTGGCGCATCTACAACTGCCGCAGGCAGGGCATTTCATACCCTTACCACCCTCTGGGTAAAGAACCTACCTCTGACATCCGTCCTATAACTACCACCCCTTAATTTAAAGCTATGTCCCCTTGTGCTACCTTTCTCCATCCTAGGAAAAAGGCTATCACTGTCCACCCTATCTAAAACTCTAATCATCTTATATGTTTCAATAAGGTCTTCTCTTAGCCGCCTTCTTTCTAACGAAAACAACCTCAAATCCCTCAGCCTCTCTTCATAAGACCTGCCTTCCATACCAGGCAACATCGTGGTAAACCTCCTCTGTACCCTCTCCAATTCCTCCACATCTTTCTTATACTGTTGGGACCAGAACTGCACACAATACTCCAAGTGCGGCCGCACTAGAGTTTTGTACAGTTGCAACATGACGTTACGGCTCCGAAATTCAATCCCCCTACCAATAAAAGCTAAGACTCCGTATGCCTTCTTAACAACCTTATCGATTTGATTGCCAACTTTCAGGGATCTATGCACACATACACCAAGATCCCTCTGTTCATCAACACTATTAAGAGTCCTACCATTAGCCCTATACTCTACACATTTGGTATTCCTGCCAAAGTGAATTACCTCACACTTTTCCACATTAAACTCCATTTGCCACTTCTCGGCCCAGCTCTGCAACTTGTCCAAGTTTCTCTGCAAAATTATCTGGATTTTTCTAATATTATCCTCTTTAATGAGTCACCTTCACAGCACGTTTTGCAGAACTTTTTGATGAAACTGTTCCCATAACTTGAACCTCCAAAGAACATGCATACTCAACTGTTTATGGATATGGATGAATGTCTAAGTCATGGGGCTGCAAACTCTTTTTCAAAAACTATGTTGATAGCTATTTGTATTTTCTTTCAATCATGCCATTCAACAAAACAATTCATTGTTGGTATATACTTGAGAATTGACATTAATGATAAAATTTCTACTTAACTGATAATGTCTCAGGGGATCTCTATTGACTGAAAGTAAAATACTTCAACTGCCGGAAATCTGAAATAAAATCGGTGAAACTGGAAATACTCAGCAGGTCAGGCAGCATCTGTGGTGGGAGAATCAGTTGAGTTTTAATTCAGGTTGATGACCTTTGATCGGAGTCCTGCTAAACCCATCCTAAATGCCATTCTTGTTTTAATTAGCAAGGTCTTCAGAATCTCAAAGAAGTCAACAGTTGAGTATGCATGTTCCTTGGAGGTTCAAGTTATGGAAACAGTTTCATCAAAAAGTTCTACAAAACGTGCTGTGAAGGTGACTCATTAAAGAGGATAATATTAGAAAAATCCAGATAATTTTGCTTAAAGTAATATTCAAATGTTTGCAATTCAAACATATCCTGCTGTTTTTTAATACTTCAAACACTGAAATTTTTTTCTTCATTCACTAAAGCCAACAAAAATTCTCAATCTACAACAACTTTGAAAGAAAGATTAATAGATACTTCACACTTGTTAAAACATTATAATTTTAATTCATATCAGTAGGCAAGGCCTCTAAGAATGAGCAAGGATAGCCACAGGTTAATTTTTAATTAAGGGGCCATCAATTATAAATTTATAATTTAAATATATGTATTTGAATATTTGAATAATATGCTGTGACTCAGAGTGTTTGTCGTAGACCCTAACTCCAGTAATAATTCTTGTCTAATATACTAACCTCCGAGCTGCAGTTATTCTTTCCTCTGGTTACTTTTCAGCCTTTTTAAGCAGCACTCTAGGCAGACTGGAATTTTAATAAGTTAACTCTCAAGCCTTAACAGAGTCTAAATTATTCATTCGTCGATAAAATAAGTTTCACTCTTCCCAAAGGAAAATGTTGCACCCATTTCCCATTGCGTCTGTCAGTCTACAGTCTGTCTGTGTTCCATTCTTAACTCATAATGCTTCGACAGCCAAAGCATAGTAGCAGTCAAGGATATTTTAAGATAATAAGATTCCAACATATGTTGCAGGCCACTCAATTCTTTAGCATGATATGTGATTCGAACAAATGTTGCAGTGTGATTTGCATTCTCAAACAATATAACAGATGCAATTCTACAAGTAGAATCTTACACTAATGGCTAAAATTCATCAAAATAATTTTGACTTCAAATTCTATACAAATGGCCTAAGGTCCTAAATGTCTAATGTTTTCCTACTTCTTCCTCTTCTTTTAACTCTATTTAATGTCTACGAGCTTGTCTAAGTTTTTGGTCACCTGTCCGTACTTACCTGGTGTCAAATTGGGTTTGGTAATGCTGTTGTGAAACAACATGGAGCATTTTACTACCATAGAGGATTACATAAATACAAGTTGTTGATGTTATTGTGGAACAGATATTCATTTAATTCCATACAGCTTTCTGACAAGTTCAGTGGTGCAAGCCATCTGGGGAATCATGTGCTACAGCAAACGATTGATGTCAGTTTTTTAAGTTGAGCACCATAGTAGTTTAAAAAAAATGTAGATAGAATTGGTGAGACAACGGTATCATTAGACCTGATTTTAAAGGATGGAGGAAATGAGAATGTTGCGTGGAAACATCGAAGCCTGGTCAACATTTAACAGCCGGGTCTCATCCCCTTTAATTTAGTCAGATTCCAACTCTCACCCTGCCAGGTGCACTAACTGACGTTCATGAACGGGTATTCAGTTGGCAAGGATAGTCCCCAGAACAAATGTAAGTGCAGTGCGAGCAATGAATTGATTATTATTGGAAGAAGGAAGGGTAACTCAGGACCAAGGTTTCCTTGTGGGACTGAGAACCATATTTCAGTCCACTCTGACCTTCAAGGAATCCTAAAAAACAATTACACAATCCGTGTGTTCCATTCTTAACTCATACTATTTCTACAACCAAAGCACAGGAGCAATCAAGAATATTTTACACCAATGAGATTCCAATGCGTGTTGCAGACCATCTCAAAGCTGTAGTATGACATGTGATTCATGCTATCATGTGATCCCTATCCATACAATGGACTCATGTTGACAGATAGAGTTTTGTCTGCCTGGGCTGCCTCAGACCCTCAATCTGAGGTTTGTCTCTGCATTGAAGCTTTCACTGCTCCTTCATTCAGACTACAGTTTAACACTGCAGTTTAGGGCGCTGGTGATAAAATCAGGTCTCAAACTAGGTATTTTTTTAGCAGAAATACACAATCTTCTGTAAGTGGTTTCTTCATCACTGCAGAGTCGGATAATACCAGGAGCCTATGGGAAGGCTCTGGGTTCAAAGGGGTAAAGTTACTGTCACTAATTTTAACTCCCCTGGGGGGAATTTTCCCATCCAGCCAACCACGGGAAACATAGCAGGCAGGGGGGCAGACCATGCAAAGGTTCATTGACCTCGGATGGGATTTTTCTGATTTGGGGCAAGTGTGGCTGGAAAATCCCGCCCCTTGTTTCCACTGTGAGAGTTAAAGTTGGAGCCATTTTGTAAGTGAACTATGTTTGACTTGCAACCATTTCATTGAACAATTACCTCCTTCAGAAGTCCATTCGTGGTATGAGTAGTCTATTCTGGGAGGCTCTTTCGCCCATGCACACTACTTTCAGCAATACCCACAGAACCAAGTCATTAACTTTGAACTCAATTTATAATTTCATTCAGAAAGTCCCATTAACGATAGTCTGTAACTAATGCATTGGGCATGGTCCTCTTCTGAAGTTCAGGTTTGGAATTCCATAGAGGAAATTTTATTTTACATTGAATACATGGTTAACAGACAATACCCGCCATTCATAAGTGTTTGATTTCCCAAGAGATTATATAAATGGATATCTATTGGATTAACTTATTTTTCAATATTGAATAATTTTGAATTAGTATTTATCCTCAATTCCTTCAGCTTCACCATAATTTGGTAAACACAAAAACAAACCTCGAAGAAAAATAGAATTAAGAAAGTAAGAACATGAATTCCAGGGTGGAAAAGATATTCATTGCAGTGTCCAATTTAGGGGAAAAGATTTGCATTGGAAACCAATTTCAAGTTGCTATGTTTCTTGTTTGACTTTCCCCAGAAGAACTCTAGCTATCGAATTGTATATTAGCGATTTTGAAATGTTAGGTTATCAGCCTGAAGCAGCTATCATGTGCCTTTGCAACTACCTCATTACCATGCTTATGCTCTATCATTGGAAAACATGTCAGGCAGGCACTCATCTGATCATTTAATGAGTAGTTCAATGCCTACATCTTGGCATCTGATTTGATACTGAGCAGATCTGCTGACTATATACCCTGTCCATCACAAAGACAACCTACTTAAACTCCAATAATGTATTTTGTCTCTGCCCTGCTTTGGCACATTTTCTTTAAAAAAAAGACCCCTCAACTTGTACTGTTATAATACTTTCCCAGGCAGTATTATCTCCTGAAATTCTCCATAGCCTTGGGCTCATCCAGAATTCTGCTACCTGTATCCTAACTTTCACAAAGGGCAGCTTATTCATCTCTCCTGTATTTGCTAACCTCCACTGGCTTTCAGGCCAACATGCTTCAATTTTAAAATTCTCATCCTTATTTTCAATTCCTTCATCGTTTCATCCCTACTCAACTCTATAAGCTCTTCCTCCCTATGGCTTTCTGAGCTCTCTGCAGTCTGTTACAAGGTTGTTCAATGTCTCATTAAGAAGTTTGGAAAATTGAACATAACCTGCTTATTGCTAACACAGAGCTATGTACATATCTCCATGATATAACCCCCACAAGGTACTATCTTCATGCCAGCTTCTCTCAGAATCTTTCATTTATAGTCTACAATCATTCTACACTATAATGTGGGTGGGACTGTTTTCTCCCATTCAAATATAACTATCACTAATCTAAACACCCTCATGCAACATCCCATCCAAGTCCTTACTTAAATATATGTACCATGTAAAATTTCCATGTAACGCCTTCTCTTGCCAAGTCTCCAAGTCTCAATATTCTGACAATTAATGACTCTTCCAGATTTTTGATTTGATTTGATTTATTATTGTCACATGCATTAGTATACAATGAAAAGTATTGCTTCTTCCAGACACAGCATACTGTTCATAGGAAAGGAAAGGAGACAGTGTAGAATGTAGTTGTTACAGTCATAGCAAGGGTGCAGAGAAAGATCAACTTAGTGTGAGGAAGGTCCATTCAAATGTCCAACAGTAACAGGGAAGAAGCTGTTCTCGAGTCAGTTGGTACAGTATCCTCAGACTCTCCTGATGGAAGAACGTGGAAGAGACCATATCCAGGGTACATAGGGTCCTTAATTATGCCGGCTGCATAAGCAATTTGCATGTTTCCCCGCGTCTCCGTGGATTTCCTCTAGTTGCCTCCCACAATCCAAAGATGTGCAGGTTATGCGCATTGGTTATGCTAAATTGCCTCTTAGTGTCCCAAATGTAGGTTAGAGGGATCAGTGGCATAAATATATGGGGTTATGGGGATAGGACCTAGGTGAGATACTTATCGGTAAAGATGTAATGGGTCAAATGGCCTCCTTCTGTACTTTGGGATTTCTATGATTCTATGATGACAATTCTCAACTGCTAACATCTCATTTTGAGTTCCAATTCAAACAATATTCCTCTTGTACGTTGAAATCCTCTCTTTAAAATTTAGCCAGCAAAACACAGGCTTACTCGTTCATACTTAGGTTGTCAGTTTTGGAGCTTTCAGATAACTTGGAGAAATAGACATACCTAGTTTCTTTCAGGACCAGACAACAACTGCTTATTTTAAAAATGAAGGAAAGCTGCATTTTTCCTGTAATCTTAGCTCCTCCTATTCAGCATATGATTTTGTTCTTGTCAATCAATCTAATAAAAAAAACTCAACTCTGAAACATCAGGGGAAACCTAAGTAAACATAAATGCATTAGCTCAATTTAAAACAAACACCCAAGATATTTATCCTGTTCTCCCAGATACCAACTTAAGAGGTTTCTTAGACAAATCAACATCCTGCAAAACAGATCAGAATTATAAACACATTCCTGACAAAAAACAAGATATTTCTTAAAAGCACCATATCATCAAAACCCTATTTTGCACTTTCTTCAGGACCTCTCTTTTTTTTAATTGTATGCAGAACTTGAGGTGTGATCTGACCAATGCTTGATTAATGTTTCACATACCTTCTTTACTTTTAAATTCTATTCATCTTGACATAAACCTTGGTTTGCTTTTCCTCTTATGGCCTTTGTAATCTGTGTTGCTATTTTTAGTAACTTGTGTATTTGTGCCTCATAATCTTTTTTCTCCTCTAGATTCAAAAATTAGATTCTAATTTTCTAGGTAATATTATCCTCCTTATTTTTTTTGCCAAAATGTAATACCTCTCATTTGGCTATGTTGAGAATCATTTGAATTTTCTGAGATTGTTTTCAATTGCTTGCAATTGTGACTGACAGAAAGGAATAACCTTTCTAAAGAGGAGATTAATATCGAATGGAAATGATCTGTTTAATGAAATTATATAGTGCTGCAGTTACAGTGTCACCTCTGAAATGTATGATCACCAAGAAAATATTTTTATCGCTTCAACCACATTTTCTTTTAAAACAGTCTCATTGTTTCTATATTGATTTGTTACAAACTGGAGACATTTCTGTATCAGACCACTAAGTATAATGAATAACACTGGGACAAAATATAATAATGGTATATTGATTTCAAAACTACATTGAAAAAAATGTGCTTGCCAATCGCTTCCATGACTACCTGACACTTTGCAGGGCCATACATGGAAGACTCTTACAAGAACAAATCTGTTTGCTTCAGATCTTATAGGATTATACAACAAATTTTAAAGGAATCTACAAGGTAAAAACACATCTTTAAGAATGTTAGTTAACAAAGACATTGGGCAAGAAAATCGGCTGATGTCGGTGGTGATGGAGGCAAATTCAATAGGGTTTTTTTAAGATACTTCTGGATGAGTACATGGGACTTAACAGGATTGAAGGTTATAGGCAAGCCTAGTAGGTAGAGATAAAATCGGCACAACTTGTGGGCTGAAAGAACTGTTTGTGCTGTAGTTTTTCTATGATTCTAAAATATTCCTTTGATTGATTCTGATAGTATCCATAATGCAAATGAAATGAGTTTGTCCAGAGAAATGCCAACAATAATTATGAATATTCAACTAATTTAACTTTGCAGAATTGCAGACTGAAGATGGAAATTTCTAACCACTTAAATAGGGCTTTAGTTAAAATACATAAGGCACTGACAGAACTACCAGTAAAGAGTTTAAATATTGTTGAAACAAAGTTAGTAAGCTAATGAGACAAATACTTTACACATATGTGGATGCAGTAAGAAAAGTACATAAGTAATTATACTGCTATTTTAAAGTATTTGAAGTATTATATGAATCATTGCTCATTTTAGCCGAAAGCAGGTTACCACAAGGGATGATGGTAAAGGCAAATAGTTCAGAGCCAAAGGCCTGGGAACCTCGTAGTTAGCAAAATTGATGTCAGAAAGCTTCTTATGAGGGAACACACCTTGCAACTTTATGAATAGGTTCATTCATTTCTGGACTTGGAAAAAGGACATGCCTCGATGCAGGATCATGTGTTTATCCCAGGCTGGCAATGATCCAGTGGGAGCATGGAACATAGAACACTACAGCACAAACAGGCCCTTCGGCCCACAAGTTGTGCCGATCATATCAGTATCTAGCAAGCCATAGAACTATCTGTAACTCCCAATCCCATTAAATCCCACGTACTCATCCAGGAGTCTCTTAAAAGACCCCAGCAAGTTCACTTCTACCACCACTGACGGCAGCCAATTCCATTCACTCACCACCCTCTGAGTGAAAAACCGACCTCTAACATCTCCTATTTACTTGCCCTCCCAGCACCTTAAACCTGTGTCCTCTTGTAGCGACCATTTCAGCCCTGGGAAATAGCCTCCGAGAATCCACCCTATCTATTCCTCTCAACATCTTATAAACTTCTATCAGGTTGCCTCTCAACCTTCGTCTCTTCATGGAGAAGAGACCTAGCTCCCTCAACCTATCTTCATAAGGCATGCCTCCCAATCCAGGCAACATTCTTGTAAATCTCCTCTGCACCCTCTCAATAGCTTCCACATCCTTCCTATAGTGAGGCGACCAGAACTGCACACAGTACTCCAAGTGGGATCTGACAAGGGTCTTATAAAGTTGCAGCATTACCTCCCGACTCCTAAATTCAATCCCTCGATTAATGAAGGCCAGTACACCATATGCCTTCTTGACCACATCCTCCACTTGTGGGGCCGATTTAAGTGTCCTACGGACCCGGACCCCAAGGTCCCTCTGCTCCTCAACACTGCCAAGATTCCTACCCTTGATATTATACTCCTTCATCCCATTGATCCTGCCAAAATGGACCACCACACATTTATCCACATTGAAATCCATCTGCCACTTCTCTGCTCAGTCTTGCATCCTATCTCTGGATAGGAACATCCACTTTAGCCACAGTTGAAAGTGTAACCAAACAACTAATAAGTGTCTTTAATCAAGATGGGACTTAGCATATGGATTAAATGAACAAATGATATATCATTATGCTGGATGGTAAAATGCAATTGGCTGAGGTGTATTTCAGGGATTATTATTGATGTATGTTTAATGAATGCAATTGATTTTTAATTAATATGCAATAGAAATAAGAAAAACTATAATTGCTCTGTTTTTGATTATATATGTTAGATTCATTGGAGAAATTCTGTTACTCTATCTCAGAGTTACTTAATTCTTTTGGTGAACTCTGTTGTGTTTTCATTTTGAATAAATGTTACCTCTTTATACAGAGGTCCTGCCTCATGGGTTTTTTTTGACCATTGTTAAAGACAGTACTGGCCATCTCAATTTACTCCACAACATAGACATTTCAGGATAATTAGTTCAAACATCATTGGAAGGTGCAGTTAGATTTAGGATTCTAAAAGCAGACATTTATTTATCCAATCTCTAGAATTCCGACATTACATTCAAAAAATCAAGCAAGAGGTAAAGTTAATTCGCTGGTGACATTCTGAGGTGTACCTTTAGCATACTCAGGTGTACCTGAGTATATCTTTAGCATACGCATAGATAGGATTTGTAATGTCTGAATAGTCTCATGTATGATGTTTGCTTTCCACAAATTTTTTATCATCTTTAATATTAATACTTTTCCCATCACATTTATTTTTAAATGCACTGCAAAAAAAGTAATGTCATTCCTCTCTAATTGTCTGCTGTATTAATTTATATAAAAGAAATAATGAATACAATAGCAAATGTATTGAAACAGTGCACATGAATAAGAACAAGTGCAATTTTAACTGTTATTCTTAAAACACTTATCTCCATATACTGAATTTGTCTTCAATTCCTTCTGCTCTGTTTTTAGTGCCTTACACTATGTAAGACTAACACATTCTGTATTCACAGACTTCATCGTATTCAAAATGTATTGCCACAAGAGTTTTAAGCAGCTCTTTGAAGATTTCACACGTCTTGTCAGTTTTTGGCTATTTACTTTCCCATAGCTTCAGCTCTGATGTGACTTAGATTGTATTGGGGTCACCTGGTTGAAATATATAAAATAAAAAAAAATGAATGCACAGTTTTGATCTGATCTGTTGTGTGTAAATGTATCAGGGTGTTCTCAGCATCCTAGTGAGTTATTGAGGTCACTACCATCCAGAGTAACTCAAATCTGTTTTAAGGACTGAAGGGCTGTTTAACATCATGGGTCATTTCCTAACAGGAGGAAAGAAAGCTCAGATTCCCAATGTCAGAAAAGGCTTGAATATAGATTGTATGGTCAAAGTAATCCCACTTCCATTTAAAGAGCTTTTACAGACCTTGACAGCTCCTCACTGCAGAGTAGAGTCAATAACAGAGCTGGGAATTTTGATGTGTAGCAGTTCAAGGTTAAAATATATGTTTCCCTGTGGAAGAATTGAACAACTAATTTAAGCTTTGGATTACTTTGTAAGAAAAATATTAAAATATATTTGATTGAACACTAATGCTCAGAACACTTTTTGAGATTAGCTTATTCACCAAGGCAATGCTATAATGGATAATATGTGTGTATTGTTAGATAATAAAATGTCTATGCATTACTGGCTTAATAAATAATAAAGTACATACACATTACTGGATTAATGAATAATAAAGTATGTCTGCATCACTGAATGAATAATGTGTTTAGAATTTCTGATATAATGCATTATTTCACGGCATATCCCAACTAATTCTAAAATGTAATAACTGCGATTAAATGGCTGGGCAAAAGCTGTTGGCTGAGAAGTAATTCTTAATTTCTGATGACATATTCTAATTATAACTCAAATGAAGATTAACATTACTAAAAATATAGTACTGGGACATGGATACTACGAGCAAGTCCAGCATTTATTGTCCATTCCTATGTGCCCTTGACTAGGTAATGGCAAGTCTTTATTCTGAACTGCTATAGATTACATGGTGAAGGTGTTCCCACAATGTTAGTGGGTAGGGAGTTCCAGGATTGTAATCTAAAGTCAAAGAAGGAGCAGTAGCTTGCATCCACAGGAAGTAGTTGATGCCAAAACATTGAATGTATTCAAGAAGTGGCTAGATGTGGAACTTGGGGTGAATGGGATCAAAGGTTATGGGGAAAAAGCAAGATTAGGCTACTGAGTTGACTGATTTGCCGTGACCATAATGAACGACAGAGGAGGCTCAAGGGGCCAAATGGCTTCCTTCTGCTTCTATCTTTCACGATTCTATCTAACTCTGAATGGGTGATGATTAACTTTTAAGTGCAGAGAATAGAACAAAAGGATTGCTACTTATGCATCCAATTAAGACCATTCACGTCTCTATATTTGCATCAGAGAATTTCCGATTGATTAAAGTTCATGAGTATTACTTTATATTTTAATCAAAGCTCTTACTTTTTCGGTCTAAGAGGCTGTTCAATTATATATCATGTGCAGCCTCTTAAGACAACATTTTCCTCCATTCCATATTTTTAATGCAAAGAAAGATGTATATAAATTAGATGAAATTAGAAATAGATTAGAAACATAAATATAAAAACAGGTGCTTCAAACCTGCTCCATCATTCAATATGATCATGGCTGATCTTCAATTTCAACAATGTACTCCCACATTTTTCCTATATCCCTCAACATATTTAGAGTCTAGAAATCTATGTTTCCTTTTTAGATATATTTGGTTTCTTCAGACTTCTGTGGTAGAGAATTGCACACGTTCATCAATTTCTGAATAAAGATGCTTCCTTAAACTCCGCCCTAAATGACCTACCCTGTGTCATAAGACTGTGACCTCTCAGGCAGGGGAACTAACATCCCTACATCCAGTCTGTCCAGCCCTATCAGAAGTTTATACATTTCAATTAGGTCCCATCTCATTCTTCTAAACTCCAGGAATACATGTGTAGTCAAACCAATTGCTCCACAGACGACAATCCTGGAATTAAAGGAATCAGTCTGGTGAACCTTCAAAGCATTTCCTCAATGGCGAATATGGTCTTTCTTAGATAAGGAGGCCAAAACTGCATACAGTAATCTAGGCGTGGTCTCACTGAAGCCCTTTACAGCTACAGTAAGATAACTTTGTTTCCGTGCTGTTGCAATTAAGGCCAACATATTTTCCCTCCTAAGTGCTTAGCCTGGCATTGGTGGTGGGAAAATGCTGGAAGCAACTATTAAGGATGTAGTAACTGAGCATTTAGAAAGTGGTGACAGGATTGGCCTGACTCAGCATGGATTCACTAAAAGGAAATCGTGCTTGACAAATCTTCTGGGATTTTTTGAGGATATGACCAGAAGAGTGAACAAGGGTGAATTAGATGTTGTGTATCTATACTTTGAAAAGGCTTTTGACAAGTGCCAAGCAAGAGGTTAGTGAGCAAAATTAAAGCTTATAGTACTGGGGTAATGTACTGACGTGAATAGAGAACTGGTTGGTAGACAGGAAGCAGAGAGTGGGAATAACTTTTCAGAGTGGTAGGCAAAGTACCACGGGGTTCAGTGCTGGGATTCCAGCTATTCACAACATACATCAATGATTTGGACGAATGAATTGAATGCAATATCTCCAAATTTGTAAACAACGCTAAGTTGTGTGGTAATGAGTGCTGTGAGGAGAATGCTAAGAGACTGTACGGTGACATGGACAGGCTGACTGAGTGGGCAAATACTTGGTAAATGGAACATAATTTGGATAAATGTGAGGTTATCCACTTTGGTGGCAAAAACAGAAGGGAAGATTATTATCTGAATGGTGGCAGTTTAGCAAAAGGGGAAGTACATGACCTGGGTGTCATGATGGAACAGTCACTGAAAGTTGGAATATAAGTACAGCAAATATTGAGGAAAGCTAATGGCATGCTGACTTTCATAGCATGAGGATTTGAATATAGTAATCTTGCGGCAGTTATACAGGGCCTTGGTGAGGCCATACTTTGAGCATGATATGCAGTTTTGGTTTCCTGGTCTGAGGAAGAACATACTTGCTATTGAGGGAGTTTACCAAAGGTTCACCAGATCGATTCCTAAAATAGCAGGACTGACATATGAAGAGAGAATAGATTGCCTGGGCTTGTATTCACTGGACTTTAGAAGAATGAGAGGGGCTCTCTTAAAAACATAAAAATTCCCGGTGGGGCTCAACAGATAAATGTAGGAAGAGTGTTCCTGATATTGGCAAAGTGCAGAACTACAGGCGACAGTTCACAAATAACTAGTAAGCCAATCAGGACTGAGATGAGGAACAACTTCTTCACTTGGAGAGTTGTGAACCTCTGGAATTTTCTACCACAGAATGCTGTTGGAGTTAGTTTATTAGATATGTTTAAGAGGGAGCCATATATGGCCCTTGTGACTAAAGGGATCAAGGGATATGGAGAGAAACAGGATATGGGATCCTGAAAGTGCATGATCAACCCTGATCATATCGAATGGTGGTGCAGGCTTGAAGGGCTGAGTGGCCTACTCCTGCCTCTATTTTCTATGTTTCCATACCTGCATGCCTGCTTTCAGCAACAAGTGCACAAGGACACTCTAGTCCTTTTACATGTCAATATTTCCCAACCTATCACCATTTAAATGATACTCTTGTCATTCTATTTCTGCATCCAAAGTGGGCAACTTTATATTTATCTATATCATGCTGTATCTGCTATCTGTCCATTCATGCAATTTGTCTAAATCACATGGGCGGCATGGTGGCACAGTGTCTCACAGCATCAGGGACACAGGTTCAATTCCTCTTGGGTCATTGTCTGTGTGGAATTTGCATGTTCTCCCCATGTCTGCATGGGTTTCCTCGGGGTGCTCCGGTTTCCTCCCACAGTCTGAAAGACGTAATGGTTAGGATGCATTGAACCAAATAGTTGCTGGAATGTGGTGACTAAAGGAATTTCACATAACTTCATTGCAGTGTTAATGTAATCCTTATTTGTGACTAATAAATAAATATTAACATTAACATTAAATCACCCGGGCATTTTTCAACATCCTCTTCACCAATCACATTTCCACCAAATTTTGTGTCATCAGCGAACTTTAAAATATTACATTAGGTTGCCTGATCCACATTGCATGTTGTGAACAGCTGAGGCTTAAACAGCTCATCCCTGCAAGGCCCAATTAATCACCACTTGCCAATTTCAAAAAGACCCATTTTTTCTTCCTCTCTGGTTAACCAATTATTATTCCATTACTTCGAATCCCATATACTTTAATTTGGCACATGGGAGAACTCTTTCAAAAGCTTTCTGAAAGTCTAAGAACACCATATCCACTGGTTCACCCTTATCTATTCTACTAGTTGCATCCTCAAAAAACTCTAGTAGGTTTGTCAGATATAATTTCCCTTTCATAAATCTATGTTGACTTTGTCTAATCGAGTTGATTTTTTCTAAGTGGCTTGATGTCACAACCTTTAGAATAGACTCTAACATTTTCTTTATGACCAATGTTAGGCTCACTTCTCTATAATTCCCTAAATTTTCCCTCTCCCCTTTTTTAAATAGTGGGCAGTTATATTTTGCAGATTCCAAACTGCCAGAATTGTTCCTGAATCTACAGAATTTCAGAATATGGCACTCATATTTCCATGGCCACCTCTGTTTGTGCTTTAAGATAACTTTATTCATTTTTACATTGCTTTTTCACATTTTTCACAAGGTTTTTCACAGAAACTTCATTGCAGTGTGAATGTAAGCCTACTTGTGACAAAAAAATACTTTAACTTTAATTTGGATGTAAATTATCAGTCCCAGGGGATTTATTTTCAATCCCATTAATTTTTCCAACTTGTTTTTTTTTCAGTATTACTGATTTCCTTCAATTCTTCCTTCTCACTAGATCCTTAGTTGCCCAGCATTTCCAGAAAGCTATTTATTTCTTCCACCTTGAAGACGGAATGAAAGTAATTGTTTATTTGCTCTGCCATTTATACGGTTAATTTTATAAGGCTTGAACTACTGACGTGATCTGCAATGATTCATTAGATTTTGCTTATTGTTGGTAATTAAGTAATGTTATACAAGGGCAATAACCTTCTCAAGTGCAGTGAAGGATGGGCAGTAAATGCTGTCCTTGCCAATCATGCCCACATCCTGTGAATGAATAAAACATTCATGACATCAGCTGCAAAATTGTACGCTTCCATTGTTTTATACCGTTCATGAAAATCTATAGAAAAAGGGGGTAAAGAATATAATCCTTCACCAATTATTGCTCCGTTAAAGTATATTAACATTATTCCAGTGTGAATGCTGCTGCAAAAAAAATTGTAATCATTGCTTGACTAAACTTTTGTTAGCCTACAAAACCATATTAAAATGATTTTGAAACCTTTACGCCCATATAAAAAAATGTAAAAGCAAACACTTCTCATCCTGTTTAAATTAAAATAAGATATCCCATTGCGTTATCTAACAATGGTTCTTCTGGCGTCTGAGGCAAAATTCATCCCTCAACAATACCATCAAACCGGACTGGTTATAGTGGCACAATGGTTAACATTGCTGCCTCACAGTACCAGGGACCCGGGTTTGATTCCCAGCTCGGTCTGAGTGGAGTCTGCACGGTCTCCTTGTGTCTGTGCAGGTTTACTCCAGTTTCCTCCCATAGTCGGCATGGGGGAGGCATTGGTTGTACAGTGGTTAGTGTTGCTGTCTCACAGCACCAGGGGCCCAGGTTTGATTCCTGTCTTGAGTCACTGTCTGGGCCCTATTTTACTATTGCCTTGTTTCCGTTTTCATCGTTTGCGCAAAAACTTGGTAAAGTCGGGTGAGAGGCCATTATCGCGATCCGCACCCGCATTCATGCAGATTGCCACTTTACCAACTCTATCAGCTTTTCCCCTTTCACCACCGTGTTTACCAATCCAGAATCGTGCCATTATGAACCTGCTAAATAAAAGTCTGATTTATTTAGTTGCTGAAATTCAGTGTTTCCAGTGCCTCTCTGACTCAGATCAATGGTGGTGGTGAGAGGGGGCCTGATCATTCTCTGGTTGGGGGCGACAGGGAGGGGGAGGAGGAGATGGGTCAGATCTATCTCTGGCGGGATGGTAGGGGAGGGAGGAGGGCTGATTGTTGCCTTGGGGGAGGGAGGAGAAGGCAGGTCAGATGTTCCTCTGGAGGGGGTGGGATGGTAATGAAGCCAGTTCATTCTCTGAGGGGGACAGTAGTGAGGCTGGGGGGGAGGGGGGAGCCGGGGAGGTCTGCTGCTGCTATTTTGTGGACGATTGGTGAGGAGGGGGTCTGGCTAGTGGAGGTGGTGGATAAGGGAGACAGTGATGTGTGTGGTTAAGTAGGGGGGTGGATAAGGGGGACAGTGATGTGTGTAGTTAGTGGGAAGCATGACAAGGGGGACAGTGATGTGTGTGGGTAGTGGGTGGTGGATATTGGGAACAGTGATGTGTGTGGGTATTGGAGGGGGGTGGATAAGGAGGACAGTGATGTGTGTGGGTAGTGGAATAGGTGATAAGGGGGATAGTGATGTGCGTGTATAGTGGGATGGATGGATAAGGGGGACAGTGATGTGTGTTGGTAGTGGGGTGAGTGGATAGAGGGATAGTGATGTGTGTGGATTGTGGGGGTAGTGGATAAGGAGGCCAGTGAAGTGTGTAGGTAGTTGGGGGGGTGGATAAGGGGGACAGTGATCTGTGGATAGTGGGGTGAGTGGATAGAGGGACAGTGATGAGTGTGGGTTGTGGGGGTAGTGGATAAGGAGGACAGTGATATGTGTGGGTTGTGGGAGTGGTGGATAAGGAGGCTAGTGATGTGCGTGGGTAGTGGGTGGGTGGATAAGGGGGACAGTGATGTGTGTGTGCACCATCACTACTGCTTTTCGCTCCTGGGCCATCTTCTCTGCTTTTTGCGTCCAGAAGCAATCTGACATGGCTGCACTTTTTCAAATATTTTTCCAACTGCGCGTGCACAGTTCAGAGCTCCGATCGTTTCGGCCACGATAAGCCCCGCCCACAGCACGAATGGGACTGGAAATTGCTGTGTGTGTATGGGGGGGTCTGAAAGCAGATTTCTAAGTCTTTTCTGCATTATACCAGGTTTGGCACTTAGAATATAAATGGTAAAATCAGGCCCTCTGTGTGGAGTCTGCATGTTCTCCCTGTGTCTGCATGGGTTTCCTTTGGGTGTTCCGGTTTCCTCCTACAATCTGAAAGATGTGCTGGTTAGGTTAATTGGCCATTGAGAGGTATTGATCAGGCGGATTCTTAGAGGCTTTTTCCCAGGGCTGAAATGACTACCACAAAGGGACACAGGTTTAAGGTGCTGGGGAGTAGGTACAGAGGAGATGACAGGGCTAAGTTTTTCACTCAGAGAGTGGTGGGTGAGTGGAATTGGCTGCTGTCTGTGGTGGTGGAGGGAAATTTGATAGGGTCTTTTAAGAGACTTCCAGATGAACACATGGGACATTGGGGGAGATATGATCAACGCAATTTCTGGGCCAAAGCGCCTGTTTGGGCTGTAGGTTTTCTATGATTCTATGCTTAATTGACTCTAGTGTCAGTGGGATTAGCATGGTAAATGAGGGTTATGGGAATAGGGTCTGGGTGGGATTGTGATTGCTACAGACTAGATGGGCCGAATGATCTCCTTCTCTACTGCAGGGATTCTATGATTCTTTGAAGTGCTGGTTAGATGCACTGCCCTTGCTAAATTCTCTCCCAGTGCACCCAAACAGGTGGGGGAGTGTGGCGACTATGAGATTTTTCACATTGACTTTGTTGCAGTGTTAATAAACGTTAACTTCATTTACCTGATTTATTGGACTTTGCCACGCTCCAATTGGCTGTCAGATTTTCTGATACACCAGCCACCAGATTTGAAAAATAATTGATTTCTATGAAGCACTTGGAACAACCTAAGGCTGAACAAATGAAAGTGTCTTCCTTTCTTCTTTCAACAAATATCAGTTGAGACAATTCAATGCTCCAAATGTCTGCTTAGTTTCATTGACATTCTGCACTAATGAAAAGAAAATGTTCAGCACAATGATAAGATGGAAGAGATCTATAATTATACATAAAAGGTAAAAATAGGCAGTTGGACATTTCCCTGCACTAAATTCTGTAATAATTTCCCAAATTTCTTCTGGGCAAATCACTTTTCCTATCGCATCCTGCCAAGAATCATGTCGCTTACAGATATTGGCCATTAGTTTGTCTGCCTTACAACAACCCCAAAAAACAAAGAAAAATGGTAAAATGTCAGTTCACATATATTTATCACAAAGAAAAGTAAATCTTCAGTGTGTTCAAAAATAATTCTGTAACACAAGCTTTATGATGCAATCCCAGCCCTTTAATGCATTTATTGCTTTTTAAACCACCAATTTCTATATATTGCTGTTGTTTTCTATCAGTCAAATTTGTGTGTGGGGCTCTACCAATCAGAATTGTTACAAGTTAAAGCATTGCATGGTTCTTTGCCGACTACCTCTCATTCATAATAGTCATTGTACTGGAACAATGATATGTAGCCCCAGACCTCTCAAATACTGTAATCTCTATTATATGAATAAAGGGCCATCAAATTGCAGCTGTTAAACACACCTACACAGAGATTGATAGATTTGTGGACTCTAAGGAAATTAAAGGATACAAGGGTGGTGCAGAAAAGTGGAATTGAGGCACAAGATGATTGTAATGAAAGGCAGCGCAGGTTTGGACGGCCAATGGTCTACTGATGTCTTAGTTTCTTCTTATTTTCACCATGTTGATCCATTTCCCTAAGACACTTTTGTAGTTCTTCATCCCCATCCTACCAACAGTTAATCAGATATAGATTTATTTTGGGCAATATAGAAATATAAAAACTCAGAGCAGGAGAAGGCCATTCAGATCTTCAAGCCTACTCCACCATTCAGTATGATCATGGCTGATCATCCAATTCAATGGACTAATTCCACATTCTCCCCATGTCCTTCCATCCCTTTTGCCCCAAGAGCTACATCCTAATCCTCTGAAAACATGCAACGTTTTGGCCTCAGCTGTTTTTTGTTAATACATTGCACAAGTCCATCACTCTCCCCATCTTAATCCTAAAAGGTTTACTTGTATTTTCAGACTGTTACTCTATTCTGGACACCCCCACCATTGGGAATATCTTCCTGCATTTACTCTGTCCAATCCTCTGTGTAATTCATAGGCTTCTATGAGAATCCCTCCTCATTTTTCTGAATTCCAGCAAATATAATCCGAACCTGCTCAATCTCTCCTCGTATGGCAGTTCCAGGAATCAGTCTGCTAAAGGTTTGCAGCATTCTATCTATAGCAAGAACACTATTCCTCAGATAAGGGCACCAAAACTGCACACAATATTCCAGGTCTGGCCTCACCAAAACCCTGTACAATTGGAACAAGACATTTCTGCTTCAATTCTCAAATTCTCTCGCTATGAAGGCCAACTTTTGCCTTCTTTACCATCTGCTGCACCTCCATGTTTATCTTCAGTGACTGGTGTATGAGAACAACACAGGTCTTGTTGCACATACCCTTCTCTAAATTTATCACTATTAGGATAATAACCTGCTTCCTGTTTTTGCTACTAAAGTGAATAACCTCACATTTATCCACATTATACTGCATCAGCCATGCATTTGCCCACTCACTCCATTTGTCCAAATCTCACTGAAACATCTCTGTATCCTTCTCGCAGCTTACTCTCCCACCCAGCTTTCTGTCATCTGCAGACTTGGATATATTGCATTTACTTTCCTCACCTAAGTCATGAACATATATTGTGAATAGCACTTATCATTGTGTTACATCACTAGTCATTGCCTGCCATTCGAAAAAGGACCCATTTATTCCTACTCTTTGTATTCTGTTTTCTATCCATCTCAATACACTACCAGAATCCCATATGACACTAACAATTTTGCACAAAATTGGCAGTAACTCTAAAGTTACCTGCTCTAATTCCCACTTGATATTTAGCTCAGTCTACATCAATAAAGTTGAACATCAGAGTAAAACAAGTGGTGCCATAATCCTATCAGTTTTGTGTGACTGCCCAAGACTTATTTCTAACCACAGGGATACAGTTTCTGCTTTGGTACAGCCAGCAATTTAAGCATAAATTGCATTTTGTAAAGTGTTTGCTTGAGTTTCCATTCAAACTCACTTACATATTGATGAACACAATGCTTGCCACAAACCAGTATAACCAGGCAGCGCTTTATTGTATGATTTATGTCTTTAGAAAAATAACTTCTAAAAATTTTTTTTAAAATGATAACTTGGTGTTGCTTGATTAATATAGCTGAAAATGGGTTTGTCATGAAAGACACATTTCAAATCAGTGTTTTCACTAACTATTAATAATTTTTATTGCATTACAATGACTTTTAGAAAATAAACAAAACTGCTTTCTAGTTAGATTAGGATGCAAAATTCAGCCTCTTAATACATTATAAAAACGCCTTTCAAAACATGCCCATTAGTCTCCTTGCGCTGAAAATATCCAGCTTAATTATCAACGTTTCCTTGAAGGCTGCAAATATGTGCAATCTCTGGAAACTCCCTGTGGCAATTTACCCTAAAGGCCATGGCCAATTTTGTGAGTGGGCCCTGCCTGTGGCACAGTACTTATAAAACCAGCAACAATGATTGCATGAAGGTGAGTTATGCTAAACACAGTTTGTGCTGAGTGTTGTGTGATCATTTACACCAATATTTGGTAAATCATATTAAATAAACCAATGCAACTGAGCAAGATAACAGGCACATTTTGGAATGTTTTAAATAATTGTAGACTGAGTGTTCATGTGATATCATGATGCCATGACCACAAAAAAGATCATGCGACTGGAATACACAAATTCTCCCTGGGAGAGTGGGCAGAGTACAAGCGTGGAGTAGCTGCTCAGCTCATGGATAAAGTACTGCTTGTGACAAGTCCTTGTTGCCAGTGTTTAGAGAATCCACCTTGAAATCTCGCATCTACCTTGAAATTCTTTGTGAAGAATTGTGCATCTGACATCCTCACTAATGAGTTAGTTAGGGATTGATTAGTTTGCAAGGTCCATGTGATCTTGTCCAAACTCAGACAAAGATTTAACAGTACAAACCTATATCTGTGTTAAACAAACAGTCAGAAAAAAACACCACCTACTCACTGGGGCATCGGAATTTCTGCCAGCCATCGAGCAGGTCGGAGAATTGGGCCCTATATATATATATATATATATTTGCTGTTGTAAATCTATCTGCTTTTTATATTCAGTACATGATCTGAATCTTTGTACAAAATTGGTGGCTTGACACAACCCATGAATATCAGATGCGATCTGTCCAGAAAAATTACAGTTACTATATTTCTTAGAGTGGAGGTAAAGTTACTGCACTGGTATTATTTTAACAGAATTTCTTCACTCATAGTTTTATTTGTTGTAATAGATATGAAATATAAATGTGCAACCCAAAACTGAAGTAAACTCACTCACTAACCCAATTGAATGCCAGAGTCCAATTTCAATCCAGCCAATACAGAAATAAATGCCATCACATAGCAGGACATTTATCGCATAGTAATACTTTACAGTTAAACTGTGGCTTTCTGTCTCTCTCTCTCTCTCTCACACACACACACACACACACACACACCTCCTTTTTCCTTTATGCACATTGGTTACTACTAAAATAGAACCACATAGTGTATAGAAAGGAATTATGGTCTAATCTGATGAATAATTTTATTTTCTCTTACAAAACAAAGTAGGCTCCCTCATTTTTAGGTAACCTTTTTACTCATCCAATTCATCAAATCACCAGGTTCTCCATTTAGTGATTGGCTTAATGCATTAGATGCCTGCAGGGCTATTTGAACTGACTATTTTGTGTGAACTGCTGTGTGTACTTTTTGAAAGCTACAATGGAGTTTTGTTATCTTTCAGTGTAAATGGAACCACTCTTCTTGCCTATTTATATATTTAACACTTGATTTAATAATATTCACCATCTTTCTTAGAATATATTGTTTTGAAAGAGTTTCAGAAAGAAAATCAGGAGTGCAGACTTTGAGTTACATGTGTTCAGTCCTGTTGCACAATTAAAATTTTACTGTGCAGGTTGGACCTGCTGGTCAAAGAAAAGATCAGTAGTTCATTAAACATGCCCCATACTCAAAATGGTAAGTGTATTATGACAAGGCACTCTACTCTATCTACTGCAAACCATCCCAGTTCATTGCCCTTCTTCATCAACCATGCGAGTGACATAACAATAGGGGTTCATAAAGGGAAACTTAAACTCTGGAAAAATTCCATCTGTTCCACTCAGGAGATCAAAACCAAAAGGTCATACGAACCATCCATTTTCTGCAAAAATGCTTAACTTCTGTAGCATGTTTTCATTGAAAACCAGGCTAACTACTTTTCAAATATGTGCAGCGTATCAATGGTCTTTGCACATGATAACAATGTATTCCAGAAGTTTACTGCTCTGGAAAAAGATTATCCACTTAATGAATGGAATTTTCCAATCTAGGATTAAGTCTCATGACAGGTGGCAGGTGGGGGAACGATGGGAGATAGGGAGTGTCTCTCCCTGTGGAGGGGAATGGAAAACCACACCACATCTTTGGTAATTAATTATTAATGAGTTTTGCATTGTCTTCTATGATAGGGTGGACTTAATTACGTGTGTCTTAATGTCATATTGGGATTAAAAGGCACCAAACATCACTGATCCGCTGCTGAATAAAGAAGATAGACCTCATGAAGAAAGAAAATGGATCTCCAGGAACACTACATGACTGGAAGGTGGACTCTTTGATGACACTGAAGCCACGTATCCATCAGATAGAAGTTCCCACATCTATACCTGTGGCGGCCTAGGGCCACTGCCTGCCTCCACCTCAGAGTCCAGAGGCAGTACCCAGCCTTCTTCAGGACAGAGCCAATTTCTCCATTCCATGTTGGTCTAAACATGCTGCGGACTGGCGTATTTTTCTTCTGGAGTCAGAGGGAATTGGGCACAATACGGGGAGATCCTTCATTGCATTGCATTAGCGGAATGCGAAGTGGTTTTATGCGGTCTCCAGTGAGATTCCAGATCTTCCTTGGTGAACAGCATTGGAGGGGCCTGCTGTGACTTCATGCTACAGTGAAAACAAGTTTTCTACTTCCCAGCAAATTCCAACTCGCCTACACAATCCCTGCCATTCATACTGCCAGTGGAGATTTGGGAGAATTCTGTCAAATATTTAGCCCACTCTGGCCTGCTTTAAACTTGGCATAATTCTCCTCATCTGTCAAACAGAAATAAGCCATCAATAAGTATCATATCCAGTTTTCATCATCTATGAACCATTATTTATATATATTTGTTTGGTTAATCTCATTCTAAAACATCTCACTCTCGGTCCTGATGACGGAGTCTCCATTCAATCTGATGCACAAATTTCAGTTGTTACAGATGCACTAATGGGAAAACAAATGAAGATTTATGCTTCAGTGGTGCTATCCCTACCTCTGAGTCAGAAAGTCCAAGATCAAACTCCACTTGAGGGTTTGATAGGCACAGAAGGTACTGTCACAGCATGGCTAAATGGACTGATTAACAACCTGTAAATCCTTCCAATTTGCCAATGGCAGTTGGTAAGAGTGAGAGAGTTTCCTGGTCAGCCACACTGCAGAAAGCAATGGCAAATCACTGCAATACTTTGTCCAGGGTAATCATGGAGCAACTAAATGGGAATCAGTGGTTGCTAATGGCCTCTTAGAACATGGTACCTGAAGGAGCAGAAGAAATGAGAAAACAACCCAAACCTAGATGCACATTCATCATCATCTATTTCATGCTGGAATATTTCTGTCCTTTTCCGAAGTTGAACAATATGCCATCAGTATCACATGAATATCAACATTAGTTATTTCCTTCTTTTTCCTTATTTCCACACTGAATTGGCTTTCCAGACCCTTTCAATAAGGACAGAAAGGAGACTTTTGCTAACGGTTGCTCTTGGTGCCTTATATAGCTGCAATGAATTCAGATTGTTACACTTATACATTCAATCATAAAACAGCAGAGTCAAAGTTTAAAATCAGCTTTATGGAAATTTATTTTAATCTTAGTGATCTATTCCTATCTAATTTCCAACTGTCCTCAATTTCCAGTATAGCAACCAAATTCCTCTAAGGAGATTAAAGCTGCCTTGCACTAAGCCTTGGAATAAAACAGCACTGTTTTCTGAGGGAAAAAAAAAATCACTAATATTATCCCTTTGGCCAAGCATTTGGCCATATAACCTAGCTTCACCTGACGTGAATTGGTGCCAGACCTTGTTGTAAAATTCTGCTGTGAAACATCTAGGAGTGTTCTTTACATAATTACAAGTTTCCCTGATCATTTCATTCTCTTTTTGAGGGTGAAAGATATGTTGAAATGGCTTTCTAAGCATAGTGTGCATAATGAATTCCATTATTTTTATTAAAATTATATTTGTGAAACATCAGTCTGCTGCAGTGATCCATTGATATAACTGTCTTATGAAAATACCTTACGAATCATGATATAAAAGTTTGCAATAATGGCAAATTTATATCATCCAAAATATTTTTAGATTTATCACGTTGTATAATGAAAATGTATTTAAAAAAAAAGATAGAGCATAATACACCAGTAATATCCAAGGGGAAAGGTTTAATATGTATTTGCAGGGAGAGAAAATTCCACAGCTGTGATCATTAATGTCCCCTGAACTCATTTTCTGGTTAAAGAGCCAGTCAATCTTATCTTTTTGGAGATAACTAGAACATATACCCTGATATCTATTGCGGGCTGTCAAGCATATACTGTTTAAAATGTGCGGTAATAACAGTTATGAGATCTGTACAGCTGATAAAAAGGAGTAAATTGCTTTCTCCAGCCCACTGAATCAAAAGAGTTAAAGGGATGATGTCCTCTTTTCTTGTCTAACGCAACCTTTTCACAATTATCAGAAATCTAATTCACACTGTGTCTACCTAACGTATCCTAGAAACATACTGAGCAGTATTTCAAGCTGCAAATAAGCACAATCTCGCTTCTAGAACAATCATGCCAGTGGAATCTATTATTTGTATTAACCCATTAAGTGCTTTGGACATTTTTCATAATCGCAAAGGCCCTTTGTGAATGCAAGATATTGTTGTCAGGGAGATGAGAAGAAAATAAATCGGGCAACCTGACTGCGTATATGAAAATATTGTGACATGATAGCTGGAGGGTGACAGTTGATCTTAAAAGGCAAATTATTTTGTCCTTGATCAAGACCTTGGTCATGCATCACTTGGGAAAATCATCTTGTCTTTTGGTCCCCTCACATAGTGGATAATATTGAAATTTTGAAAAGATACTGCGAGGAATCATTGTACTAATTCCCAGTGTAAGTGATCAGGACAGGTTAAAAGAGTTTGGTTTCAATGCCTTTGAGGGACATCGACTTGATCAATGTTTCTAAGATATGAAGGGAATTGATTGTATTCCAGTTAACAGTTTATTACAATTAAATAAACCAGGGAGGATCTGGAAGTCACAATTCAAAGTTGTATAAAGTCAGATCTAGGTTAGATGTCAGGAAGTGCTTCTTCTCCCAGAGAAAAGCGAATCTCCTAAATAGGCAGTCAGCTCCTCCAGTGGATAACAAATCAAAAAACAAAAGAAGAAACAGCAAAGAAAACTATAGCACAGGAATGGGCTCTTTGGCCCTCCAAGCCTCTACCGACTATGCTGCCCTACGTAACTAAAGCCCCTCCCCACTTTTGGGACCATAATCCCTCTATTCCCATCCTATTCATGTATTTGTCCAGACACGCTTAAAACTCTACTTCCACCACCTCCCCTGGCAGTGAGTTCCAGGCACCCACCACCCTCTGTGTAAAAAATTTGCTTCCTACATTTCCTTTAAGCCTTGCCTCTTTCACCTTAAACCTATGCCCCCTAGTAATTGACTCTTCCATCGTGGGAAAAAGTTTATGACTATCTACTCTGTCATTGGCCCTCATAATCTTGTAGACTTCTGTCAGGTCACCCTTCAGTCTTTGTCGTTCCAGTGAGAACAAACCAAGTTTCTCTAACCTTTCCTCATAGCTAATGCCCTCCATAACAGGCAGCTTGGAATGTTTCAACACGTCATTGATGAAGACAAACATCTCACTAAGGCCATCCCCACACCCCCACTTCTTGCCTTCAAATAACTGCACAACCTGAGACAGACCATTGTTCGCAGCAAACTATGCAGCCTTCAGAAGAACAATGATCATGATACTTCACAACCCTGCCACAGCAACCTCTGCAACATGTCTGGATCACCGACACGGATGCCATCATCTCGTGTGAGAACACCATCCACCAGGTACACAGTACATAGTCTTGCAACTCAGCTAATGTTGACTATCTGATATTCTACAGGAAAGGATGTCCTGAAGCATGGTACATTGGGGAGACCATGCAGCTGCTACGACAACGGATGAATGAACACCACTCAACAATCACCAGGTAAGAGTGTTTTCTCTCTGTTGGGGAGCACTTCAGCGGTCACGGGCATTTGGCTTCTGATCTTCGGGCAAACGTTCTCCAAGGTGGCCTTCATGACACACGACAGCGCAGAACTGCTGAGCAGAGACTGATAGCCAAGTTCTGCACATGAGGATGGCTTCAACCAGGATCTTGGGTTCATGTCACACCAGCTGTAAACCCCATGACTTATCCAAATTTGCAAGATCTCATTAACTGTCCTGTCTAGAAACAATACACATCTCTTTAACTTATGCTTAGCCCTCTCTCCACTGACATTGTCTGCATCTTTAAGACTTGATTACCTGTAAAGAATCACATTCCAATCATTATTTTGTAAGTTGAGTTTGTGTCTTTATATGCTGTTTGTGAATAAATCTCCCACTCACCTGATGAAGGGGCAGTGCTCCAAAAGCTAGTGGGCTTTTGCTACCAAATAGACATGATGTTGTAAAAATTCTTACTGTGTTTACCCCAGTTCAACACCGGCATCTCCACATCATTGCTACCTCACTGACAGTGATATTGGGATTTTACAGCCCTTCCAGTTGGTGGAATCGTCTGGTCCCACCAAAGGCAATACCCTCCCTGAGATGCATTTCCAGGAGGTGTGGCCAGTGAGCAATGCAAGTGGCATTGTCTGTGGTGGGATTGGGAGACTCTGGAAGTGGCCAATGGCAAGCTGCATCCACCGCCCAAAAACCTACCATGGAGTAATAGGAGGGGGGTGGGGGGGGTGGAGAAGGCAGGAGTAGAAAATCGCATCCTATATAAATAGAAGCAAATCCAGGCTGGATTCTCTGATTTCATTCGCTCTTGCCACACTTGCAAGCTAAAATGGAGGATTTGGCACTTAAACAAAATTCCATTCTCTGCAGCGAGACTGGAGATTCTCAGCCACAGGCGAGGTTAAAGAATCCTGGCTATTGTTACTGTGATCGATGTCATAGCTCATTTTGAGAATCAGCTGGTTTAAATTTCTTTATTTATACTTAAAATTTCTCGGATGTTTTAGCACTTTACTACCCATTATTATCATGCAATAATGTCTTATCAAAATTTACTACTTTCATGAAACAACACAGATTTTATAACGTAACCAACTAAATCCTAGAAAAAGTTTCCACCAAATTTTGCTGATTTGAGCTCGAAATTAACCCTATTAAATTTCCCATTTCAAATTGCTTGGGACAGCTTTTAATTTCATTTAGCTAAGCCTGGAATTGTGTTTTTAAAACTTGTACGCAACGTAAAAAAAAAAAATTCTTGACCTCAATTATTAAAAAAAGAATGCACTGACTACCTCTGCAAAGTGGCCTCATTCTTCTTCCTAGGATTTGACATACTGTGCATTCAACCATTTTACTTCCTAGTTATACTGCAAATTTTTGATATGTTGTTAAAAAAAAACTTATCATATTACTGCAAATTCTCCAGCAGTTTGGATAACTGTGGAAGTAAAAGCATGTTGTTGAACCCTGCCCATGCTTTCACTCTCTTCCCAACTTTCCCTTATAGTAACCACATTGAAAGCAATACCTGATAGATTGGCATCAACTTCTGGTGTTCTGATTCCAAAGGACATCAGCTATCATATTTTTTCTAATCTACACTGACATGTGGTTCCTTCCTTCCCATGTATTTAGCACTATTTGCCACAGCGTGAAGTAAATGACAATTAAGTAACCCCTTTGAGAACAACTCCTTAATTAATTGACTTAAGTGCTGAATGCAGTTTGCAGGTAAATCTGCAGAGTGTGCAATGCATTTGAATCAACAAATTGAACATTGGTGTCAGATTTTCACTCTGATTATGCAGAGCTGGAATAATTCCCAGCTCAGAGCTTCCACCTTGGGAGAAACATCCCTAAATGGCCATATTTTTATTCCTGGGGAAGGGCACCCCCCCTCCCCACATAATAATAAAAAACAATTTGGAGACTGATAAGGCCTTCAAGTATAAAAATGGACTGATTAAAAGGGTTGTCTCAGTGTTCTGGGATTTGGTCCCAGTTATAATAAAAGTACTTAGGTTTTCTAGCTCTGATTCCCTAACTCACTTCCATTTCATCAAAGCCAACTCATGCCTCCTCCCCTATGGCCACTTAAAAGTCTGAGATCACGTACCAACCGATTCGAAAGCAGCTTCTTCCCTGCTGCCATGGTACAGTGGCTAGCACTGCTGCCTCGCAGTGCCAAGGACCTTGGTTCAGTTCCTGACTCAGGTAACTTTCTGTGTGGAGTTTGCACATTCTCCTCGTGTCTGCATGAGTTTCCTTTGGTGGTCTGGTTTCTTCCCACACCGTAACGATATGCGGGTTAGGTGAATTGGCTATGCTAAATTATCCATTAGTTAAGGGAGATTAGCAGATGGGGTTACACAGATCGGGTCTGGGTGGAATTGTAGTGGGTGCAGGCTCAAAGGGCTGAATGGCCTCTTTCTGCATTGTAGGCATTCTATGATCCTATACGCTCAGCCTTTTGAATGGACCTATCTCACATTAAACTGATCTTTTTCTACACCCTGGCTATGACTGTAACACTACACTCAGCACTCTCTCCTTTTTTTTTCTATGAATGGTAAGCTTTGCCTGTATAGAGCATAAGAAACAATACTTTTTACTGTATACTAATACATGTGACAATAATAAATCAAATGAAATCAAATCATAGCTACTCTTAAAATCATTAGTCACACAATACTGGAAACAAACCTCACTCCTGCATTGAGTTTGAAAGGTGCTGTTGGATTCAGGTTTCCCCCATGTGAAAATGACATCCTGCTCCCCTTCTCACCTCAGCTAAAATAAGGCTTGTTGGAACTGCAGTGGGACTTCTGGACCCAGTATTCTAGCTCCATTTTGCATAAGGTGCGGAGTCATTGTGTCTCTGTGAAAATCTGGGGGCTGGTGTCAATATCTAATCAATTCAAACATGGGCATTAGTATATCAGAGTTTCCTTCCTGCTCCTGAACAATCAGCTGTCCATTAAAAGTTACGAAGATATCTGTATACTAAGCAGCAGCTCTTTGTAGAGATTTGTAGGCAAAATACTATCTATTATCTGTTTAAAAATCACAATTTTCTGAAGAACAACTAGCAGTTTATCATTGATTGAATATATTCACTTGTGATTGTGATGGGTCAGGTTCGAAACTCCAAAGTACTTTATGGAGACCATCCGAACCATAAGTTTTGCATCTTGAATTTGGCTAGGGTGAGCATGGTATGTTTCACTTCAATTATGATTCAATAACACACCAGAGAGCTTTTATCAAACAAAGTTTATTTAAGAATATAGTTAAATTATAGTTAGAAAGAAAATTAGCTATACCTTCTATCAATTACAAGCAAAATCAAAAGAAAGGAAACAACTTCAATGTCCACAATCGTAATGTATTAGCCCTTAATTGAATATTAAAGCTGTTCCAACAAATCAAAACCTTTCAGGGGCAAAACCATTATCACAGGTTTAATACAGCATAGATTAAAATCTCACTTAACAGGAATTGAGTCTTTTAGAAACCTGCACATTCCTTCTGGAAGGCAAAGCGTTGCCTTGAGATAACCAGCAGAATTTCCAAAATAAAACAGAGAGACAGCAACAGAAGCTGACATTTTACTGGCATGTCCGCCCTGGAATCGGGGCGGGCAGGGCTGGCATAACCTCTGTTGGACTCAGATGGGATTTTATGAATCTCACTCCAGTGAGGTTGTAAAATATTGGCCAGGGGCTTCAGCATTTTTCTTGCTTGCCGCCCCTGCTAAAACTAAAAACTAAACTACAGCCTCAGAACTCTCAAAACTAAAACCTTAAATTCACTGTAAAGTTAAAGTTTATTTATTAGTCACAAAGAGGTTTACATTAACAGTGCAATGAAGTTACTGTGAAAATCCCCTAATTGCTATGTTCTGGCAACTGTTCAGGCACATTGAGGGAGAATTTAGCATGGACAATGCACCTAACCAGCATGTCTTTCAGACTGTGAGAGGAAACCAGGAAAAGCATACGTAGACATGGGGAGAACGTGCAAACTCTGCACAGAACTAACCCTAACCCTAACCCAAACTGGGAATCAAACCCAAATTGTTGGCGCTGTGAGGTAGCAGTGCTAACTACCGTGCCACTGTGCCATCCACTGGAAAGGAGAAAAATTGTCCAATAACACATGACCTTTTCTCCTAACAATGCAGGATGGTAGAACCAATCCCAGGGTAAACACAAACAGCCCCTATTTAAGTTATTGAAGTAGCAATAAAAGGATTATCACAGTCAGCCTGGCAACAACAATGACATTGCTGAAGCTGTGAGAAATGAAGAAATCATATTTAAAAATTTTTTCTTAAAAGTACGCTAACATCACAGTAATATTTGCAGACGCTGGAGAGGTCATGATTGTAAAATCCACATTTATAAGCCATAGAATTTTGTTCAAGTTGTCACAGAAATTTGCTTTGAGGGGCTGTGAAATTTTGGGGGCCCAACTGTCAGGTAAAACTAAGGAAACATAGAAAACAATCATAACTTTTGGTTTCCCTTTTGGTATTTTTTAATGATAACAAATAAAGGGTGAATTAAAAACATAGGGCACACATTTAAATGCAACATTTTGTGCTGACCTTGTGCAGTTTGATGTGTTTATTGCTCCTATTATTATTTTGCTGTTCCAAATGTTGAAACAGTTTGGAGATCCAAAAGAAATGAGCTCAATCACTAAAAGGCTCAGCACTGAAGCGTGGGCTTGCCAAAGAGTTTCACTTAAAAACGCACCAGATTTCCCTTCAGGGGAAGATTCTGACATGCTCAAAATAAGTACACAAATAATTCCCCTTTTACCATTTGATTCCGTGTCAAAATCTCTTGCTGTAAATAGGGCCTCTCATATCTGGATTCATCTTAGTTTATCCCTCCTAAAGTAGGTCATCCAAAAACTGGACAAAACTGCAGTATATGCAGTGTGTTTAGCATTACCACTGCTTTTCCCAATAAAATATTGGTGACTTGGATCAGGCAGAAGGTAAGATCAGTAGAAACGGGGGAATAAGAATACTAGTTTTAACTGTCTTTGTCTACTGGGTAGAAATCAGTGCACTTATCCAGAAAACAACCAAGGTAGACTTGATACTTGCATATTTACCCTTTGCATCAAAAAATCCTATTGAATAAAAGGCGCAATTTCTATAAAATTTGTGATTCTTGTTTTCTGGTTGCACCTCAACAAAGTGCCTTAATATATTTGCTTCTGTGCTGAAAGAGTTATATAAATGCAATTTCTCATTGTTGTATTCTTTCCTCCTGGTTAAAAGATAACAATTATCAGATAAAATGTGTATCCCTATTATAAACAGAAAACTAACAGATCAACACTGTAGCACCTGCTCCATGATAGGCACAAGTTCCAAATGATTTACACTGTTTTAATGCAGTTAGAAATTTTAGCAGCCATATCAAAGCACACTGATGAACATTTAAATTTAAACTCCCACATTTCTGTGGCTCCAATAAAATAATTAATTGCAAACAAATGTTTACAGTTTAGGTTTTTGCTATGAATACAAGCAACAATAATCAATTCTGAGTATCATCTTCTATTCATTCTCAGGGTGCGCATATCGCTATCAAAATGAACATTTATTGCCCATCCCTTAATACACTGTGGTAGAGGGCTTTCTTAAACATCTAAATAATGATTTGATATAGCTGAGTGATCTTGGGACAGGATAGATGTGGGAAGGGATCAACAACATTGCTGTCGGACCAGAGCCACACATAGAACAGACTTGGTAAGCACTATAGGTTTCCTTCACTTCATAACCTACATTGTTTGCTCACTGACACAGCACTTTGATTGAGTGGTATGTTTTTTAAAGAATAAATGTCCTTTGCAGTGCTTCTAGTTTTTAAATTTAATGTTCTGGGCTCTTGAACTCTGAAAGTGTTTTTACAATTATGGATTCTAGGAATAATCATATTGTCAGCTGACAAATGTAAAAAATTAATCTCTGGTTCTCTGCAGCTCTAAAAAGAGGTGAAAATTGTAACAGTAAAGTTTCATGGCTATCATACTTGAATGAACTATGTTGCTGATGCAGGCAACAACTACATTGGATGATAGGCCAATTTTTATGGTGCCCGGTGGTAGAGTTAAAGACAGAAATATCTAAAAAATTGTAAGGGTGCCTTTTTCATTGCCTATCCACCTGTCCCTTACCGGATTTCCTCATTAACTATAAAACATGAGCTACAAGCTTATGTTATAGTGGGTAACATACTGGCAAGGATAGAAAATTGATAGGAAGCAGAAAGTAGGCATAAATGGGTATTTTTCAGATTGGCAAAATGTATTGAGTGGTATGCCACAGGTTTCACTGCTGAGACTTCAAGGGCAAGATTTTAAGGTCTCGCTCATCCTGAAACCGTAAAATCCCTCGCGAGATTAATGGACCTTCCCATGGTCTGCCTTTTGCCCACTCCAATTCCTGTGACGGGTGGGGTGGTATAATTTCAGCCCAAGTGTTTATGATTCATATGAATGATTTAGATGCAGGGATTGAAGGGACAGTTGCCAAATTTGCTGAGCACACAAAGTAGGAAAGTAAGTTGTGAAGAGGATATAAAGAGGTGACAAAAAAGGTATGCCTTGGTCAAATAAGTGGGCAAAATCTTGGCAAATGGAGTACACTATGAACAAATGTGAAATTATCCATTTTGACACGAATAAAAAAAAAGCATATTATAAAAATGGTGAGAGATTGCAGAGTTCTGAGTTGCAGGTGGATCTGTGTGCCCTAGTGCATTAATTACATTAGTATGCACACGGCATGCAACCAGAAAAACTCTCAAATTGTTATCATTTATTGCAAGGGGAATTGAATACAAAAGTAGAAAATTATGCTTCAGGTCTATAGGGTACTAGTGAGATCAAATTTGGAGTACTATGTACAGTATTGATATCCTTATTTAAGGAAGGATATAAATGCATTGGAATCAATTGGGAGCATTGGAAGAATGGAAGGTTTACCGGACTAATACCTGGAATAGTTGGGTTCTCTTATGAAGGTGGAAAGGTTAGTCAAGTTAGGAATGGACCTGGAGTTCAGAAAAGTAACAGGCAACTTGCTTGAAACATATAGACTGCAATTCTCCAACATCGTATACCCCGCCATCACTGCCAGCAAGAATATAGAAATTGGCACTCAGTTAAAACTCCATTTACTGCAGCAGGACTGGAGCTGTGCTTGAGATCGAAGAATTACAACCATAAGATCCTGAGGAGTCTTAACAGGGTAGATGTAGAGACACTGTTTTCTGTTGTAGGAGAAACTAAGAGACCGATTCTCGCAAAAAAAATCTAAGTGCTGAATTGGCAGCACAGAATGTGGATATCACTATTGTTTTTTTCTGTACAATTCAGACTCGAATTTCCCACATACCCTATGGATTGCATGGGTCACAACTGTGAATATCATTAAAAGCTCAGGGATGGAGCCTACTCACACCAGAAAGCAGAAATCAGCAGGATGAGCAGGAACCCACACATGTGTACATCTCTGGGTGATCACTGAAAAGACCTCCCAGCATCGAGATCACTGCCCTTCACCCTGCAAAGACATTGCTGGCCTTATCGCTGGCCCTCGCAATCCCCACACAGACATCACTGACCATATCGCTGCCCCTCCCTCCTAGCCCTATACACACATCATTGGACACATTGCTGCCCCCTATATCCAGATAATGCAGGTACCCATTCCTCCATCCCATCAACATACAGTCCTCTCTGCTGCTCTGCAGAGACCTTGCACTGTGTTGACATGCATGCTCCCAGCATATGAGCATTCCCTCTATTGAATGGGAGCCTTGAGTATTGCACCCCCACAGCAGCATATTGATTAGAAGCCCTGAGTATTGCGACCTCCCTTCCTGGACACAGTACTTTATTGATTAGGATCTCTGACTATTGCACCTACCCTGGACACAGCAGCTTATTGAATGCAACCAATCAGCACCCCAAGGGATGCATAACATTCAATTGAAACCAACCTTTAAAATTTCTCACAAGGAATTGTTGTCATCCGGCCCTTGACTGCACCTGAACTCCCCCAGTAAGCCAGAGTTATATATAAACTGCAGGAATGGACACATAGCCAGTAATGCCATGAAGATATTTTCCAGGAAACGAGCCCCAAGACCAAAACTGATGAGGACCGCTGGCTTCAGCGGATCATCACCCACAAAGGCCCTCACTCAAGGAGTGCAGCCACCACGGCATTGTGGGAGGTGGTGGCAGAAGTGGTGAATGCCAGGAACCTGATACTGCGGTGTGGCCAGCAGTGAAAGAAAAAAACTGTACGACCGTCTTCGAGCAGCAAGGGTGAGTGAGTATCCCACGTACTTGGCGTGGATGTCAAACGGTGCTTCGATAATTGAAGGGCATGTAACATCATTCCGTGGCCATGGTTGTTAGGGGCATGTGGGAGACACTGCTGGCCATTGCTGGGACTCTTGCTGGCATTCTGGAGACATAGCAGGCTGTGGCTGTGAGCCTTGACAACTTAGCCCAGGCTCAGAGGGCTACTGCTGAGGGGCTCCGGAGCCTGGCTCACTTACTGAATGCTGTAGTGAAGGGGCTCCAGAGTTGGCCTAGTCACAGACGGCCAGGGCTGAGTGATCACAGATCATTGGGCAGATGCATCTGGGCCTCCAGAAATGGCAGAGCGAGGAGAAGCTGGAGCTTTTGGAACTCAGTCCAGCTACACAGGCATCACATGGAATATCATCAGAGCTTCTAGGAATCCCAAGGGAGGAGGAAGAGCTCAAGCCCATGCCAGGGCCTTCCAGCCAGGAGATCCCTGGATGTTCCGAAACTTTCCGATTCCCCGCTTCCTCACACTGGCCTCAGAGCCAACTAGATGAACACGATGTCACCAAAATAGTGTTATCCGCAAATCAGCTGGTGTCGTCCTGGTCCCGGCCACCTAGGGGACGTCTGCCAAGGACTTCACAGGTAACAGGATGTGTAACATAACTGGACACCTCCAACTCTGATGTGCATCGTGGGGTAACTGCTAGAAGAAGCAGTATGCCACACAAAGTTAGAAAGTTGGAGTTCACTAGGAGGTCACTAGGAAGGTCATCAGTAGTCAGGGTTTATGCTTCACTAATATTAAGAGCAAAATAAACTTTCCTCTGCACCTCACAGCTGTGGCTAATGTGTCTTTGATTTTACCACCCCCTCGACAACAGAGCTCAGTGGCCCCCATTCCCACAGGGTGCTGTTTGTTGTACTTTTTGTGATTGAGTCACGTGCCTGTTCTAACTTCCTCCACATCCACCAGACCCTTGAGGCAAGTGCTTCTCCCTCATCCACTGATTGTCTAACAAACATGTGTCCCCAACTCTTGTAACTACACGAGCCAGGGTGGCAATGTGCACTTGGAGAACAGGTAGGAGTCAGACTTGAATGGCACCAGGGCCAGGATCCCAGTTTGTTCAACAGCAAATCATCATCATCCAATATCCTTCAACCAAGACTCACAACCATTGCCAACACAGGCCCAAGAATAGGCATGCATGTTTCTGGGGGATAGGATGGAGGGATGAGAGATTGGGGAAGGGTGATGTGGTGGTTTGAAGGCCCGGGTTGGTTTGGAGGAGGAATAGCAGCTGCACTTACTCCTGGGTTGTGGTGGATATGTGGTGATTGCAGCCCCTCACTGCACAGCTCCAGCTACGTGAAGCGGGCTGCAATCAAGGCGTCCCTCGCTGCCCTCCCTTGCCTGACACCTGCCATCTCCGCCCACCCTCTTCCCTCTGGCTCCTCATCCCCTCACTGCTCCTCTTCCTCTCCCTGCTCCAGCTGGTCTCCCTGATGCTGGATGATGTTGTGCAAAATGTAGCACACAATTATAATGCATGAGGCATGCACAGGATCAGACTGGAGGGCCCCCCCACCAAAGTGAGCCAAGCAGTGGAATCATGTCTTCAGCAGCCTGATGCACCACTTTATGATTTACCAGATAGCTGCATGTGTCTTGTTCTAGCAGTGCTCCCTCTCAGTCTCGGGCCTCAAAGTCCTCAGCTATAAATTTAGCAGGTTTCCTTTGTTGCCCAGTAGTCATTCCAGGACCCTGGGCTGGTCTTCAAAGAGTCCAGGAATGTCCGACTGCCTGAGGACAAATTTGTCATGGACACTCCCTGGATGGCATGCATCAACCTGCATGATCCTCATTAGATGGTCACAAGGGAGTGGAACACTTTTTGGTTTACAAATAGATGCAGTGCTGCATATGTGGCCCGCAAGGTGATGTGTGTCCCGTCCACTGTTCTCGGACATTGGAAATCCTTGCAATGGAAGTGAAGTCTACAGCCAGAGCCTCCTGCTGTGCACGGCCCACATTCATGTACTGCCTTGCCCAGACATATCGGGCACCTGTGACTTGCCACACTCATCTGTGCCTTGAGGTCTGGGAGATCCCAACAGGGTCACCACTGGGTGCCTGAAATAAGTAAGAAGTCTCACAACACCAGCTTAAAGCCTAACAGGCTTATTTGGTAGAAAATGCCACTAGCTTTTGGGGCTTTTCCCCTTTGTCAGGTGAGTGGGGAGTTCTGATCACAAACAGGGCATATAAAGGCACACAGAATACTGATTAGAATGTGAGTCTTTACAGCTATTCAAATCTTAAAAGTGCAGACAATGTCAGTGGAGATAGCATTAAGCACAGGTTAAAAAGATGTGTATTGTCTCCAGACAGGACAATAAGTGAGATGTTGCAACTGGGGAGACCATGCAGATGCTATAATAATGGATGAATGAACACCACTTGACAATCACTAGGCAAGACTGTTCTCTTCCTGTTGGCGAACACTTCAGCAGTCACAGGATTCGGCCTCTGATCTTCAAGTAAACATTCTCCAAGGCGGTCTTCACGACAGCACAGAGTCGCTGAGCAGAAAGTGATAGCCAAGTTCCGCACATGAAGACGGCCTCAACCGGGATCTTGGATTCATGTTGCATCATTTGTAACCCCATGATGTGCCTGGGCTTGCAACATCTCATTTATTGTCCTGTCTGAATCTACCAATTGATGTATATATTTTACTCACAGTTGTTCAATTAGGATGTTCTTAGTTTTAAAATTGGTTCGCTTCACAAGATGCCCCAGTGGCACAATGGTTAGCAGTGTTATATCACAGTGCCAGGGGCTTAGATTCAATTCCTGGCTTGGACCACTGTTTGTGCAGAATCTTCACATTTGCCCCATGATGAATGAGTATCCTCTGGGTGCTCTGGTTTCCTCCCACTAGTCCAAAAGAAATGCCGGTTAGGTACATTGGCCATGCCAAATTCTCCCTCAGTGTACTGAACAGGCACTAGAGTGTGGTGATGGAGGGATTTTCAAAGTGAGTTCATTACAGTGTTAATATAAGCCTATTTGTAACACAAATAAATAAACTTCAAATTGCATCAATTGAGAAACACACTTCCTGTCAGCTTCATGGAAATGGAAAATATGAACAATCAACAGAATGAAAAGTTCTTGAAAGTTCAGATAGTTCAAATCTTTCATTTACAACAGAAACACAATTGAAGTCTGACCAAAATCTTACATTGCAACTCTGATGGCCTTCTAGGTTAAGTACCAAAGCCTTTGAATTGTTCTGCATGCTTCAAATGATTCATTAATGCCCTTTTTCAGGCAGGATGTCATTCTGAACATTAAGGAAGCTTAAATGCAGAATATTATTAAAACTGTAATGGCTTGTGAATAACTTGATGGATTTCTTTCGCACTACTATGAATGAATGAGTTTTGATTCTCTTTGCAGAGATGATTCCAGGATTGTATTAATTCGCATACTATTAATTTTACGGTTTTTTCAGTTAGCCTTGTTTGCTTATGATTTCACTGTATATATAAATTTCTCAGTGAACTGTTTATATATTTCTGTAATGAGTTTACAACCAAGCAAGTAGCTCCATAGAATACATTTTAACAATGCCCTGCTTTTCTCTCTTGATATGACCCAATGAATTTGGAGGCAATTTATGTAACAGCTTTCAAAGTGCATCCAAGTAGTGAGGCATTGTGTAAGTACAATAAAAAACAAAATGAGATAATTCTGGACAACCAACGATGCATTTCAGAATTATCTCAAAAGTGATCAAAGAATCAAGAAAACCCAAGACATGTTAAAGGAATCTGGTTTAATAACACTAAGTTAAACTTCAACAGCATGTTACTTGTGTTAAACCTTGATTATAACATTTGACCATATCAGTTTTGAAATAATGAACATAGATGCCAATTTTAAGCAACAGGGAAGGATAGGTAGGCAGGTAGCATATACAGGGTACCTGTTGCTCAACTGTTCTCCCCAACACCAGCTGGGCATCCTATAGATTTCTAGCAGTGAACTGGGCAGGTATATGTTATATTCTGTGTGGCTGGCATCTGGAATTATTGAAAGGGGTTTCAAATTTGATAGAGACAAGTAATTTATTGATATTTATTGCTAAGGGAATCTTGGTAAAGCAGTTGCAACCCATTACTGCCCTGAGGCAGGAGCTCCAATCATTACCACAGATCTGCTCAACCATTCTGCCTGAAAAAAAAACTCCACTCTCTGGTGTGTTCAGTCATTCTTTGTTTTCACTGACTCTCATTTCAGGTGACTCACTTTTGTTGTACTGTCTTAATGAAACATACACCACATACATATCAGTGTGCTATTGCAATTTACCAGTCTTGGGAGAATTCAGTTGAGTTAGCCAATGGTTGAAACTTGGGAAAAAAGGTGCATTCACTTCCATTTTCATTCCTCCAACTAATTCATAAATAAGAAGAGTCAATATTAGCCTCATAGAAGGTACTGAGCAGGATGTTACAGCCTCGCTCAAGTAAGACCCAGAAATTCCAGTCCAACATCAACAGACATTGCAGCTGTCTGCACCTCACCCACTCCAATTCTGTGGAGGACAGTATAGTATGATTCTGGTGATGCTCTCTGTCCTTGGTTATCAGATTATTAGCATGTCTATTTTTTTGAAAATGTTACTACTATTAAAGAAACAATCTAAATAAAACACTAAACAAAAGTAAGGTTTCTCCTTGTAAATACCCATATTTTCTGACTTAATATTTTGACACTAAAGTGCTATGACGAAAAAGTCTCACAAATTTCAACTCACTTCTGGTGATCATTTTTTTGGAAGCCACCTAGTATATGCTATTACTGGTGATATTAAGTCAACAGTAAAATACAAATCCCTGACTGTTTCACAGCCATGCACATGGAAATCTAGCTTTACCAGAAGCTTATTACATAGGCTTGAAACAACAGTGCTAGGAAAGAGAGAGACTCTTTTTGGCTCAGTAGAAATTAACATCACCAAAGTGACTTATGGTACTGGAACAAGTAGCATTGGAAAGAAATGATTTGATGGAACACTCTGCTTAATTGAGTTAGACAGGGTGTGTTCCAGTGAAAACATTTTTTGCAGTAAATTCTATCTTTTCACCTCAAAGTGGCCAGGAAAGCATACACATATCTGCATGCATATATGTGTCTTGAGCACACGGTGTATATTTCTTGCACTGGAGCATTCAGATAGCCAAGAAAGACATCCAAATGCCATGACTAACATGGTTCCCTTAACTTTGCAGGTGAAAGGTTCAGGTACATAGAGTTAGGTACCTTTCAGAATTAGCGAAAAGCAACTGGAGTAGGTAAACTGCATCTGTATGTTTTAGCTGTGCAAAGGCAACAAATTCATATGTTTGGAAGGTGTGAATAGGATTCATTTTCAGGAAAGTGGAAATCAGGAATACTCTCACTCAAAAGGCTCTTGATGGAGGGAGAAATGTCATTTTGGAGACTGATTTCAAGATCGATCAGTTTTTTTGTTCAGTGAAGGTATCAAGGGATATGGAACAAATGTGAGCAAATGACATTGAAATACAGATCAACCTTGAATGGTAAAATAGACTTGAGATTTTGAATGGCCTTGTCCAGTTCCTGTGTGAATTCAGTGAAAGTAATAGAATTATAAATGAGCTCTTTTGTCAGGGGGACCTTCAGTAAGATTTGGAGATGCTGACTGAAGTTCTAAACACTCCAAATCCTCTCAAATATGACTGGAAAAGTAATCCTTTCAGTAGATCTTTTTAAACTGAAAATGCTGGGCCTTGTGCAAGATATATCTGCTTGTTCTGATTATGCACCAAAGTCCAGGTGTTCTGTGAAAGTCTGTGTTCAACATCTCTGGCAGCATGAATGATGGAGATAAAATGATTGAGTGAGGCTTCAACATGTCAAGGGTCTGAAATGCTTCTTCTCCTGTTCCTTGTCATGCACCAGTGACTGCTAAGTTACTGTAAACTGTAGGTTAATGTCTTTAACCATAGAAATATTATGCAGTATGCAGTGCTACTTCATCGTTTTGCACTGTTTTTTAACAACATAATAAAGCTTACCACCAGAATTATTCAAGTACCTGCTTAATGTTTGATCATTAATAAAATTTTACTTCGCAACAAAAGACTGTTTGCCCCAATAGGTCTTTGACTGAAAGCAATGTGTATGCTCCACACAAACCTCTTTCATTTAAATCAATCTGCATGATCCTCTGTAATAATGTAAAAGCAAATTACTGCAGATGCTGGAATCTGAAAAAAAACATAAAATGCTGGAAAATCTCAGCAGGTCTGACAGCATCTGTGGAGAGAGAATAGAGCTAATGTTTCAAATCTGGATGACCCTTATCAGAGCTTTGTCAGAGCATAACCTATTCTCTTCTTCCTCATGTTTTTTTAATCTAATTTTTCTTTAATTTATTGCAAAGATCTATTTAATCTATACCTTATTTTTCTCATGCTCCACTCCTGATGCATAGGTTATGCAGAAGCATTGTGTGCTACAGTTGAATGTTTAATCACAGCTGACATACTAACAGCCAACCAAAGACTATTTTCTTAGTGCAATTGATTAATATCTGAATCTAGAAAACTGCACAGACTGATTGCCTTTGAAATTGCAGTTACTGCTCTGCATCTAAGTTACTGCCATGGTCAAACAGGCCTCAGAAATCAAGCTATTGACTGTGGACCAAATATCTTTTCATTCCCATGGACCTTTTCCATTCCCTTGTTCACCTAGAATGCAACCTTCAACATAGAAGCTGAGAGTTGTTGTTAACTGAAGCAGAACTCATCATACACAAGGTGCCTTAGAAACTTCCTCCTTGTACAACATTGCTATTTGAATGATTTGTCACTTTAGATGTAATGAGTAGTCTTGGTTGCTGGATTTATAAGGTTATAGAATAGAATTATAAAATCCTTACAAGCAAAGAAGGTCCATTGAGCCCACTGAGTGTTTGACAGAGTATCTTAGCCAGACTCTTCAGCCCTCCCCCACCAACTCTTTCTCGCTCCCAGTCTCCCCTCTAATCCTGTAATCTTACACATTTGTTATGGCTAATCAATCTAACCTACCATCCTGGGACACTGAGGAGCAATTTCGCTCCTAACCATCTAACTTGTGCATCTTCAGAAATAGATGGAATACGTGATCATGAGTGCCCTATGTAGGCTTTCTTTGTATACTTGCTTCTATTTCCTACCAAGGCTATACTGACTCTTCCATCGATGAAAATTAACATTAGACAGGCAGAAGGCCCATGAGTCCAATTTTATAAATGGATTGCAAGATGTAAGTTTACTTTAATAATTGCAGGTCATACCATTCAACTGATGTCAATGCAGACTTCATTGCACCCATTGGAAAGCAGCAACAGTTGTATTCAGAGCCAAAAGCCAGCCTCCGAATATCTCTCTTAATTAAGAAGGATTAATGAGACAGCAAAAAATTAATCCATACCTCTTTTCCAAGTTGAAAACTCACGCTACCAGGGCCTTTCTTCAAATTTGCATTTCTTTAAATACCATCCTCTTTAGACCCTATCCAGGGAGGTTTTACTTAAACGCAGAATAAGTTACCCTTTGGACTGGAGCCTCCAGCAACCTGTATAAAAGAAAAGGTATTTTAGATATTGGGCGTAAAATGTTCAGAGAAAACAGCTTCCAAACCAGGCTAACTATCCACCTTCCAAATTCCAATGAGAGTTATTAAAGTGGTAATTTCAGAGAAGATGTTGCTGGTGTGCAGTTTGATTGGAAGAAAGAAGATTCTAGAGAATTGACCCTATAGCAATAAGAACCATACCTCTGACCCTGCTTGGTGTGGCTCATGTAGAATAATACATTCTTTAAAGTTTGCAGCTGATGATCTACCATGGGGCAAAGCTGAATAGCTAATTCGTCAGCTAACACACATAGACCATGCACATTTGAACATTTTAATGAGGCATAACGGATAGTCAAGTTCCCAAAGAATGCTCACTTTCACTCTAATGAGCAGAAATATGTCTAATTACAATGCTTTTTTAAAACTTCAGCTTATGACAATCCTTTAACAACATGCTCAATTTCTTTGTAATTAGTTTATGCTCATTGTAATAACCATCTACCATTTCTCATTTACACACAAAGGGTCACTATTCAGAAACATGTTTTTTTTGATGATGACACATCTCAGGATCAAATTGCTCTGGAAACAATGATTAACTACTTTATGGAATACTTTGAAAGAAATTAATACCATGAAATTTGATATTTATAAGGCCAAAATTTAATAGTGCCCTCAAAATTGGATTGGATGGTACTGTTGGCAGGAAGTCAGCTTCCATAAATGTCAGCAACAATCTGACATCTTAAGGCGCAAGTGCTCAGTTATATCGAGAAGTCGATTTCCCTGCCTCTATAATCCTGTGTTGAGAACATCATCTTGCAAACTGGAACTCTGTGCTCATTCTCAGGGTACTGTAGGATGCAAGGCAGTCGAAAGGCAGGCTGCTGTTGGCCCTTCTAGTGCTGCTCCTGCTGCTCCTCTTTCTCATTGCCAGAGTTCTAAGTGGAAGCAGCTCCCACAATGCCGTGAAAGCTGACAATAGGAACATAAATGAAAGGGGAAAAAAAAAATCTCCAAGATAGCAGACCTAACCCTGGGATGGTTTTGAAATCACTTTCAAAGTAGTGAAAGCATATTCTCACAACAGGTCTTGGGAGCACTTAGGCAAACAAGCAGCTGTCAGATCTGAGTATTTAAAGGAGTTCCAGTCTGTTAATTGCTCAAATTCATCAATCCCCATTGTGCACACGGCTTGTTCAATCTGCTGAGCATCCAGGAAGCCTCGGAACCCCATGCTGAGCTAAAAATACCTTTTAATGTCTCCTTTATTTTACTAGTAAGCCTGTATGTCCAATAGGGGTCTCCTGCATGAAACCAAATGTGCATTTATTAACTTTGGTTGTTGATGAATTCTTGCCAACTTCCCAACATATCGGCATGTTTTTCCCGGGTCAAAGGAATGGAGTGAGGACCATTCCAAACTTTTAAATCCAGTCAAGTGGAATGTTCTCAGGAAATGGAGAGGGGGATTAGGGAAAATGTGAGTCACGGCAGGTAACTCCAAGTTCGGAAGACCTATCTCAGTGAACTGGCACTGTATACGTGTTTTTTTTAAACAAACAATGGAACATGAAACAGCCCTCCAGCTCTTATTCCTTATACCTCTCTCACAAATATTGCGAACTTGAGTTCCAGTAAGCATGACAGTTCCAATGAGTATATGCATTTCTTATCCACATTCATGAGTATCTGTAGCAATCCAAAGGGCAGCTTATCTATCCATAATATGTTTCAGGACCATACCAAGTGGCACAATGGCACAGTGGTTAGCACTGCTCCTCAGCGAACCAGGCACTCGGTTTTGACTTCCGGCTTGAGTCACTGTCTGGGTGGAGTTGCACATTCTACCCGTGTCTACATGGGTTTCCTCTGGATGCTCCAGTTTCCTCCCACAACTCAAGATGTGCAGTTTAGGTGGATTGACCACACCAGAATTGCCCATTAGTGTCAGGGGGACACTAGAGTAAATTGCATTGGGTAACGGGGATATGGCCTGGATGGGATTGTGGTGCAGACTTGATGAGCTAAATGGCACTGTTGGATTCTGTGACATCCAAAAGGGTACATCACCTCTCCAAAAGTATCATCCCCAAGATCAAGGCAACTCTGAAAAGTTTAGACCTGCTGCTGCCAGGTCTCATCTGCATGCATCAAGTTTTACATTCCTGGCTGATGAAAATCTAACGAGACTGGAGGGTATTGCTGTTTTATCTGGGCAGCTGCCTCTGTGAATTATGAATGTTTAATGTAGAACTCAGCCCATTCTCCCTCAACATGAACATTGTAAGAACTGCATTCAGAAGCTGGAATTCTGGATCTGGCCTTCGGCAGCCATTTTCTAATGATAGAGAGGCTTCCTGTCTTTAAGGAAATTCAAGCCTCTATATTCCCAAAATGAACCTGTGCTGTGTAAACTCAAAGGTATACAGGATGTTTTCATCAATTTCTACTAAATTACAACAAAAAAGAATTTCAACAGAGTGGGTATTCCCTGTGTGATTGAGTCTCCCTTGCACTTAATGGATGCGATGATTACTGTACTAATCACATACAATACAAATACAGCCAACATTGTGAAGCTCAGTGTAAGTTTCAAAAACAGATCTTATCTGTATGTTGCAGCACTTTATATTTTTCAAAGTTTGAAGTGGCTTCTTTTGTGGCTTTCACACAAATATACAAATTGGAAGCAGGAGTAAGGCACTTAGCCCCTTGAGCCTGTTCCTCATGGCTGATCTAATTGTGATCTTAGCTTTGCATCCCACCTACTCCCAATAACCTTTAACTCCCTTGTTAACCAAGAATCTATCTATTCCTCCTTTAAAAATATTCAACAACACTGTCTCAACTGCTCTCCAAGGAAGAGGGTTCCAAAGACGCATGACCATCTAAAAGAAACAGGATTTCTTTTCATCTCCATTTTAAATGTGAGACCTCTCTTTGTTAAACTGTGTCTCCTAGTTCTATCCTCTCTCATAAGGGGAAACAATCCTTTCAGCATCCACAGTCAAGTCCCTATGGTTATTTTTATTTCCCTATTTTACTTTCAATGATTTATTTCAATCTGATCTATACATCAACATCAGTTCACCGATTATCTTTTATATTATTTAAATGTCTTCTGTTCAACAATGTGGTTGATTCTTAAATATCCTCTGAAATGGCCTAGCAACTAATCAATTATATTTAACCACTAAAAATGGAACAAATTGAAATGAAACATGACAGATCACTCAGTATTGATCTAAGCACCAGAAACAACAATGGCAAACCCAACCATGTTAATGCTGCAAAGTCTATGTGATGAATACCTGGGTAGAATGCCAAAATTGGGAAAGCTGTTTCCTAAACTAGTCAAGCAACAGCCTGATGTAGTCATAGTCATGTAATCACACATTATAGATAACATCCCAGACACCAGCATCACTATTCCTGGTGTCCTGTGTCACTGACAGGACAACCCAGAAGAGGTGATGGCACAAAGTTATACAGTCAGAAGGGAGTTTCCCTGGGAATTTTCAACATTGAATTTGAACTTCATGAAGTCTCATGGCACCAGATCAAACATGGACAAGGAAATCTCCTGATATTGTCCCCCTTCAATTAATGAATCAGTATTCCTCCATGCTGAACACCACTTGGAGGAAGCAAAAAGGGTGGGAAGGGCATAGAATGTACTCTGGATGGGGCATGACTTGGCAGTACCACCACAGACCAAGCTGGCAGGGTGCTAAAAGACATAACTGCCAGGCTGGGATTGCAGCAGATGGTGACAGAACCAACAAGAGAAAAAGACATACTCTACTTATCCTCAACAGTCTGCCTGCCACAGATGCACCTGTCCATGACAGTATTAGGAGGAGTGCTAAATTCTCCCTCAGTATACCTAAATAAGTGCCAGACTATGGTGATAGGGGATTTTCACAGTAACTTCATTGCAATGTTAACTATTAAATAAACTTTTATTTTATGTCATTGCAGAAGTGCAAATGCAACTTATAAGAAGGAAGGAACTTAAAACTATCATTATCACAAGAGAAAATATTCTGAGCAAACTATCGGGATTGAAGACAGGCAAATCCCCAGAGCTTGATGTCTCATATCTTTAAAGGAAGTGAAGTTGGAGACAGGACATCCATTGGTAAAAATATTCCAAATTTTCCTGTGTGTGGGAGTAGTTGAGGGAGTAGTTTCTATGGATTGGAAAAATACTAATGATACACTCTTATTCAAAAAAGTAAGGAAGGTGAAAGGTTGGAAACTATAGGCCAATTAGTTTAACATCTGTCATTGGGGAATTGTTTGTATGAATTATAAAGAAGTAATAACAAGACATTTAGAACATCAAAATGCAATCCATCAGAGTCAGCACAATTTGTGAAGGGTAAATCATGTTTGACTAATTAGCTTGACTACTTCAAAGATGTAACAAACAAGGTGGATAATGCTGGTCCTGCAGATGTATTGTATCTGAACTTCCAGAAGACATTTGATAAGGTCATATACAAAAGGTTAATACACAAGGTTAGGTCACATAGTATTAGGGTTAATTTATTAACCTGGACAGAGGATTGGGTAACCAACAGAAAGCAGAGTGTGAGGATAAATGGGATTGGTAAAATGTCACCAGTGGAGTGCAACGAAGTTCAGTACTCGGTCTCCAACTACTTACAAGCTATATTAATATAAAATATTAATTTTCCCTGCTTACAAGCAGGGAAAATAGGTATCGTAGCTAAATTTGCAGATGGCATGAAAACAAGAGGGATAGTAAGTCGTGATAATGAAATTTAAAAATTATAAATGGACAGGGCTCTAAATAGGGTTTTGAATTAATAGTCGGGGGGAAGTTTCAGTTGTATGGAGAATTAGACAAAGTTAAAGGAGAGGGAGAAGTGCAGATTATTGGAACTGAGAGCTCAGGAAAAGTTAGTAAAAATTTCCAGACCATATAAGAGAACAGAGAGTATAGAAAATGGCAGGATTCTAACCTCAGGCAGAGCAAAAAGTATGAGAAGGGAGATGGTCAATGCAGGACTGAGGATGTTGTACCAAAATGCACACTGTACAGGGAACAAAGTAAATGAACTTGTTGCACACATTGAAATAGGTTGGTATGATGTTGTGGGCATCACAGAGATGTGGCTGCAAGGGGATAAGGACTGGGATCTAACTATCCAAGAATATGTGTCTTATTAGAAGAACAGGCGGGTGGGCAAAGGCAATGGGGTTGCATTGTTAGTAAGGAATGAAGTTAAGTCAAAAGCAAGAAACAATATAGAATCAAAAGGCAAAGAATCCCCGTTGGTAGAGTTGAGGAATCGCAAAGGTAAAAAGATTTTGATGGAAGTTATGTACGAACCCCCTAGCAGTAGTCAGGATGAAAAGTGGAAAATAAATTAGGAGATAGAAAAGGCGTACAAAAAAGGTAATATTAAGATAATCTTGGGGGATTTCAATATGCAGGTGGAAAATCAGATAGGTAGTGCCTCATTTTCCAAGAAAATGTATTTGTGGAATGTTTATGAAATGTTTTTTTTAGAGCAGCTTGTGACTGAGCCTAGTAGGAAACAGGCAATTCTGGATTTGATGATGTGTAATAAGGCAGACTTGATTAGGGAACTTGAGGTGAGGGAACCCTTAGGAAGCAGTGACCACAATATGATAGAACTTAACCTGCAGTTTAAGAGGGAGAAACTGAAATTAGATGTAATGGTATTACAATTAAATAAAGGTAACTACAAAGACATGAGGAAGGAGCTGGCCAGAGTTGATTGGAAAGGGAACTGAGCAGGGAAGACAGTGGATGAGCAATGGCAGGAGTTATTGAGAGTTATTCAGGTGGCATAACAGAAATTCATCCCAAGGAGGAAGAAACATGCTAAGGGGAGGATGAGGCATCCATGGCTGACGAGGGAAGTCAAGGACAGAATAAAAACAAAAGAAAAACTATACAAGTGGCAAGAATTAGTGGGAAGCGAGAGGATTGGGAAGTCTTTAAAAGTGAACAGGGGACAGCTAAAAAAAAATGAGGGAGAAGATGAAATATAAGTGTAAGCTAGCTAGTAACATAAAAGAAGATAGGAAGTTTTTTCAATATATAAAAGAGAGAGAGGCAAAAATACCCATTGGACAACTGGAAAATGAGGCTGAAGATGTCATAATTGGAAATAAAGAAATGGCAGAGGAACTGAACAGTTACTTTGCATCAGTCTTCATGGTGGAAGATACTAGTGGGATGCCAGAGCTCCAGGAGAATCAGGCAAGTGTAGTGGCCATCACTAAGGAGAAGGTTCTTGGGAAACTGAAAGATCTGGATGTGGATAAATCATCTGGGCCGGATGGACTACACACCAAGATTATAAAAGAAATAGCTGAAGAAATTGTGGAGGCATTGGCAGTGACTTTCAGGAATCACTGGAGGCAGGGAGGGTCCCAGAGCATTGGAAAGTAGCTAATGTATCAGTGTTGTTTAAGAATGGAGGGAAGCAGCGGATGGGAAATTATAGGCCAGTTAGCCTGACATTCGTCATTGGCAAAACTTTGGAGTCCATTATTAAAGATGAGCTTGCAGAGCACTTGGAAGTGCATGATAAAGTAGGACTGAGTCAGCATGGCTTTGTCAAAGGGTGGTCATGTCTGACAAATCTGTTAGAGTTCTTTGAGGAGGTAACAAGGAAGTTAGATAAAGAAAAACCAGTTGATGTAATTTATTTAGATTTCCAAAAGGCCTTTGACATGGTGCCACGTAGGAAACTGCTAAGCAAGTTAAGTGCCCATGGTGTCAAAGATAAGATACTGGCAAAAGGCGAATTAAGGGGTTTTTCTCAGGATGGAGCCAGTGACTAGTGCTGTGCCTCAGGGGTCAGTGCTGGGACCACAACTTTTCACAATATGCATTAACGATTTGGAGGAAGGAATTGAAGGGACTGTTGTTAAGTTTGTAGATGAGACAAGATAAATAGAGGGGTAGATAGTATTGAGGAAGCAGGGGGCTGCAGAAGGACTTGGACAGATTAGGAGACTGGGCAAAGAAGTGGCAGATGTTTTATCTAATATGGAAAAGTGAGATTATGACGTGGGAAAGAGGAATGGAGGCAAAGACTATTTTCTAAATGGGAAAATGCTTAGGAAATCAAAAACACAAAGACACTTTGGAGTCATTGTTCAAGATTCTCTTAATGTGCAGATTCAGTCAGCAATTAGGAAGGCAAATGCAATGTTAGCATTCATGTCGAGAGGGCTAGAATACAAGATGTACTTCTGAGGCTGCTTAAGGCTCTGTTCAGACTCCATTTGGAGTACTGTGAGCAGTTTTGAGTCCTATATCTAAGGAAAGATATGCTGGCCTTCAAAGGGAGGTTCAAAAGAATGGCTCCTGGAATGAAGAACTTGTCGTATGAGAAATGGTTGAGGACTTTGGATCTGTATTCGTTGGAGTTTAGAAGGATGATGGGGGATTTTATTGGAACTTACGGGATATTGTGAGGCCTGGATAGACCAGACATGGAGAGGATGTTTCCACTAGTAGGGAAAACTAGAGCTAGAGGCACATCCTCAGCCTTAAGGGACAATGGTTTAAAACAATATGAGGAGGAATTTCTTCAGCCAGAGAGTGCTGAATCTGTGGAGCTCTTTGCCACAGAAGGCCATGGATGTCAGGTTATTGAGTGTCTTTAAGATAGAGATAGATAGGTTCTTGATTAATAAGAGGATCAGGGGTTTAGGGGAAAAGACAGGAGAATGGAGGTGAGAAAAATAATCAGCCATGGTTGAATAGCGGAGCCGGCTCAATGGGTCAAGTCACCCAATTCTGCTCCTATATCTTATGGACATTGGAAAGATTGAGTGAAGAATAATCAACAGATGAAGTTTATCATAGATAAATATCTATTTTGCTCAGAAAAATACAAAGGCAAATTGTTATCTAAATGGAAAGAAACTTCAGAGTGCTTCAATGCAGAGGGATCTGAACATTTTTGTGCATGAATCTCAGAAAATAAGTAGGCAAAGTAATAAGGAAGATAAATGGAATCTTGGCATTTATTGCTAAAGGAATAGAATATGAGAGTAGTGAAGTGTTGTTGCTACTGTACAAAGCGTTGGTAAGACCACACTGAGGATATTGTGTGCACTTTTAGTTCTTTATTTGAGAAGGAATATAGTTGTATTTGAAGCAGTTAGAGGATGTTTGCTCGATTGATCCCAGAGATAAAAGGTTTTTCTTACGAAGAGAGATTGTCCTATACTCCCTGGACTTTAGAAGAATGAAAGGAGATCTAATTGAGGTGTACAAGATGATAAGGGGGATTGATAAAGCAGATGTGGAGAAGATGTTCCCTCTTGTAGGGCAATCTAGAACAAATCAGGATTTTAGGATAAAGCATTGCAGATTTAAAACAAATGTGGGGAAATTACTTCCCACAGAGTCATGAGTCTGTGAAACTCATGACCACAGGGCATAAAGGATGTTGGGACTCTAAGTAAATTGAAGGAAGAGGTAGACAGATTTCAAATTAGTAAGGGTTGAAGACAATGGTGAAGGGGCAGGTAAATGGATTTGAGGCCGTAATATGATAAGCCATGATCGTATTAAATAGCAGAGCTAAATTGTCTGCTCCTGCTTTTAGTTCTTATGGTTCTTACATTTACCTACTACCTCTCCATGACTGATATGTTTGTTTATTCTCTCCACTGTTCCCATCCCGGTTCAGTTTTGCAACAGTACTGAAATGCTTGTCGAAGTGTCAGTTCAGTGAAGAATACACAACAGGAATGTTTAACTTGTCTTCTCTCTGTGAGTATTCTCACATTATATTATTCTTCCCTATTTGCTGGCAGTGAACAAATCTGAGCAAGATAGCACATTAATTAAACTGCAGTGAGCCATCCCATGTTGACTACATACTGATCAAAAAAGAATTGATTCAAATTCTAGGTACATCTGTTCATGTTACACATTCCCAATGTTAATGATCAAATACAAAGGAACAGAACTTTTCAAATGTTGAGCTATATTTTTCTTTTGTCATTTATATCTGAACAAATTTAACATAAGGCATATTTTGGCTGTAGTGGAACCTGATACAGCTCTTTCACTGGTATGTTAGATTTTCTTCTCAGTATTAATAGCTGGTTCTAGTTTTTACTGCTGCAGTATTTAAAACTCCATTAGATTCATAATAAAGGTGATGAAGAGTGGAAATAACACTTGTTTGTAATTTTCAATGTCAAATGCAAGCATGATCCATATGCAACATTTTTCCTAAGTTCAGCTCGGACTTTAGAACAAGTAGACTATAAGCAGGATTTCATCTCCTCCCCCTTTGACATCCCCCTCCCCCTACTCCAGCAGTGAAACACCATGGTGGGAGCTGGAGCATCACTCATCACTAGTGGGATAGTGGAATCTTATGGTCCCTCCATTTTCAACAGAGTTTCCCGTTGAACACACCCTTTGCCGTAGGGAAAGTCATGGCAGGATGCGCCATTGGTGGAACCATAGCATCCTGCCAGTAGAAACAGCAGCAGGATTTCGGCAAATGCATAGAATCTCCCCTCCCTCCCCCTATCTCGTACCCCCCATTTTGCAGAGGTGGGAGGTGGTATGCACCTTGTCTAAGTACATTCAATGAGCAAGTTTTTGTTAATTCATTCATAGGATGTGGATGTCACTTGCAAAGCCAGCATTTATTTCCCATCTCTAGTTGTTGCAGAGAGGTTGATGGTGAGCAGCCTTCTTGACAATTGAGTGGTTTGTTAGACCATTTTGGAATGTCGTTAAAAGGCAGCCACACTGAAATAAGTCCGTAATCACACATAGGCTGGAAAATGGAGGTATACTTTAACTGCAGCAGATGCTGCAAGTTATTGTGATCTGGGAAATACACAGATATAACAGAACATGGACTAAATGAATTTGAAAGTCCTCTGAAGCAGCATTGGATATGTGAAGGAGGAGGAGGGAAGAAGTAAGGTCCTCTGTTCAAAGGGGCCAGAAGCCTGTCCCGGCAAACTCTGAGAAGGCAAAAAGATCAGATAACTGTATAGGTCAGGATAAAAAATGTCAGTATAAAGATACAGGGCTGAAAGACAACTCATAGGAGTTGTCAAGGTGAGTTTAAATATCACATCCCGACAATACATTACCATAATCTCACAATGCTCAATGCACCACACTCCCATATCACTCACCTTCTAATACTGTCCATCAATCATCATTCATTATTTCACCTCATTCTCACAACACTGCTTTAAACCCCATGCTCATATCTCACAACTTGCACAAACTGCCAGCTTTTCAACAATAAGAACATAATTAAATAAGAAATAGGAACAGGAGATTACCATACAGTAATTATTCTATTCATTCGTGGGGTGTGGGCACTGTTGGCTGGGCCAGCATTTATTGCCCATCCCTGAAGGCAATTAAGAGCCAAACATATTGCTGTGGCTCTGGACTCACATGTAGGCCAGACCAGATAAGGATGGCAGATCTTTTCCCAAAAGGACATTAATGAACCAGATGGATTTTTACGACAATTGACGATCTCACCATTTCCCTTGATTCGATACCCAGATCCCCAGAGCATTTCCTAGGGTCTCCAGATTACTAATCCAGCGACAATATTACCATGGCACTGCCTCCCCATATATAATCCATAATTATGGTTTATTTTGGGCTTCAAAGCCACTTTCCCGAATAGTCCCCATATACCATGATTCCATGAAAGACCCAACAATCTCTATCTTAACTTTAAATATATTCAATGACAACACATCTACAATCCTCTGGGGTAGAGAATTCCAAAGATTCACAACCATCTGAGTGAAGAAATTTCAAATTTCAAAATAGCCCTCATCTCAGCGCTAAGTAATTCCTTGTTCTAGATTTCCAAACCAGGGGAGACAAGGCCTGAGCAGATACCTTACTCTTCTTCCTCCACATATTTCCACTGAACCTACCCACCCCCATGTACCTCTTTTTGAACATATGCCTCCTTGTAATTGTCATTTCTGCCTGGGAAAAAGCTTCCAACTGTTCACCCTTGCTATACCTTTCATAATTTTATAAACTTCTATCAGGTCACCTCTCAGCTTCCATCTTTCCAGCGAGAATAATTCCAGTTTATTCAATCTCTCCTCACAGCTAATACTTTTCATACCAGGCAACATCCTGGTAAATCTTTTGTGCACTCTCTCCAAAGCCTCTCTATGTCTTTTTGGTAGTGTAGTGGTCAGAATTGGACACAGTATTCCAAATGTGGCTGAACCAATGTTTTATACAAACTTGCCAAGTTTTACATCTGATGCTCCATCCTATAAAGGTAAGCATGCCAAATGCTTCACCACCTTTTCCATCTGTGCTGTCACTTTTAAGGAGCTGTGGACTTGTACACCCAAATCTCTCTGTGTATCTATGCTCCTGATTGTTCTGCCATTTATTTTACAGTTCCCATCTGAACTCAATCTACCAAAATGCATCACCTCACATTTGTCCAGATTAAATTCCATCTGCCATTTCTCTGCCCAATTTTCCAACCTATCTATATCCTACTTTATTCTCTGACAACCTTCATCACTATCCACAGCTCCGCTTAGTATCATCTACAAACTTGCTTATCACATCACTTACTTCCAATTCATTTTTATATATATTACAAACAGCAAGAGGTCCCAACACTGATCTCTGCAGAACATCACTAGTTACAGACCCTCATTCAGAAAAACACCTTTCCATCGCTACCCTCTGTCTTCTATAGCCAAGCTAGTTCCGAATTCATCTAGTTAGTTCACTTTTAACCTCATGAGATTTAATCTCTTACACCAGCCTACCATGAGGGACCTTGTCAAATACCTTAATAAAGTCCATGTGGACAACATCTATGGCCCTTCCCTTGTCAATCATTTTTGTCACCTCCTCAAAAAAACTTGATTAAATTAGTGAGACATGACCTCCCACATACAAATCCATGCTGTCTGTCACTAACAAGACCATTCAGTCCCAAATACGTATTGATCCTATTCCTAAGAATCTTTTCCAATGGTTTCACTAGAAGCCAACTGAAATGTAATTATCTGGCCTATTCTTAATACCCTTCTTAAATAATGGGACAACATTGGTTATCCTCCATTCTTCACCAAGGCCAAAAAGCAAGAAAGGTTTCTGTTAGATGCCCAGCAACTTCCTCTCTTATCTCCTCCAATTATCTGGGATAGATGCCATGTGGCCCTGGGAATTTGTCCACCTTGATGTTTTTTTAATTCACTTCCTCCCTCATAATGGTGGCTTATTCTAAAGGGTTTACACAACCCTTCAAGACACCATACATCAACGTCTTACTCTCCTTGATGAATACTGGTGCAAGGTACACATTAAGGATCTCACCCGCTTCCTTTGGTTCTACATGTAATTTCCTTCCTTTGTCCTTGAGTGGACTCTTTCTCTAGCTACCCTCTTGTTCCTCACAGGGGTGGTGTTTCATAGGGATGCTAGACTATGCCAATCAGTAACTTTGTGCCAGCAAGATACTGCTGACTTCAGCATTTCCTAAAGCAAAAGCAAAATGTCTCTCCAAAGTCTGGCTTGCTGAGGCATTTAAATTAGTGAGTGGCAGCCTCCAATAGTGTGCATTAGGTTAACATTGTGTGTTAACTTCTTCAGCAAAGATTCTAAATAAATTAGGATGAAGTTGATCATTCGAGAATGTACAGTGGGTCTCACTGCAGGGATGAAGTAATAGGTGTGCTAGCGTGAGGGTGTTAAAATGCAGGACCTGATTTCAATCAGTTGTTGTGCATGAGGGACGCTGTATACCTACAGTGCAAGGTGCCCTTCTCCAGAGGGATTTGTGAATGGTTAGTCCTATAAGTTTTGCTTTGAGGTGTAGAAGATTTTCCTGATGCCCATGCAGGGTTGAAAAGGAAGAAAGGGAGAGGTGTGTTTCTCCACCTACACTGCTGAGGTTGTGAAAATTTTATGTAGCCTTGTTCTGTAGTTGTAGAATCGAGGGAGTTGGCAGTCAGTGCCATCATCTCTCTCTGGTTGTCATGAATGAAAGAATTGGGTAAATTGATGGCGACCATATCATCCAAGATGGTTTAGAGTTCTGAATGAATGAGATTATGTAGTCTTCACAGCTGGCTCGTTTCCATGTTCTGTCCCCCTCTGGGTAAAGACAGCACTTGAATTTCATAGTTCTGTCCAAGTGTAATAAAAGTATTACATGCAGCAAAGTAATTAGAAAGTGAAATTAAAGAGCCAAATATTGCTTCTGTATTACCATGATACAGAGTGATATTTGCAGTTTAAAAGGTGATAAAGAAGTTTTCTTCTGGTGGATTTCACTAATTCTGAACCAGTTTTCCCACCAGTGCTTGCACCAATATGCAAATGAGCATACCCAGGAAATCTCTGGGGTATCTCCCAAGAGAACCTAATGTGGAAGGTAACAGGTTTTTTTAAAAAATGTAAGATTGATGTAAATCAGATTGAAGAAGTTGGAAGAAATTAGTAGGGATGTGAGGGTTGGCCCTGGGTGGGATTGTGATTGGAGCAGACTCAATAGGCCGAATGGCCTTTTTCTGCACTGTAGGGTTGCTATGATTTCTTTCTATGATTCTATTTGCTTTTGAAGTTGTAAAGTTAGAATTAGCTTCCTTAAGATTTATGCAGCCTCCTGTATTGTGCATCTGAAACAGCACAGTGATTGTAGACGCAATGCCAAGTTGATCTGAAAATGTGCATTTGATTATAGGGCGGGAGGAGGGGGGTAAAATCAACTCCCATGTATTTATTAGCTCTTTCAGAACTAATCAGGTTAGGAAGCCTAATGGAGCACCAGAACAATGAAAACATTCTGATGAATACGTTAGTTGCAAATTGAAGAAGTAACTCCACTTACAAAAGTAAATGCACATAATTGCTTCAGCACACTCAATTCAGATGTTAATCAGTATGTTGAGTCCTGTGATATTGCATCAACCATGCTGGATAATCACTTTGAAGTGGCATTATAGGTTCCACAATTGCTTTATTTGTGTCACCTGCATGGCAGAAGTCTTTGCAAAAAGCAGTGAGACCCATCAAAGTAACTGAAGTATTAGAATAAGTTGTTGAGTTTATTTGTTCCTATGCCATACCAGAATTGTATATCAGACAAGCTAAAAAAACTACTCTATAAATCATCAGTCAAATCACAAGGTAGGTTAATGCCATTTACCATTTGTGGGAATAGTGAGGAATCTAGCAAAATTGTGGGCTTCCTCTTCCAATGCTTAGCATTATGGTGGGCAGAACGGTGACAAGTGGTTAATACTGCTGTCTAGATCTAGATTCGATTCCTGGCTTGGGTCTGTGCAGAGTTTGCACATTTTCCCTGTGTCAGTGTGGGTTTCCTCCAGGTAATCTGGTTTCCTCACACAGTCCAAAAGGCATGCTGATTAGGTTCATGGGTCATACTAAATTCTCCTTTCGGCGTCAGAGTCTGGCAACTAGAGGATTTTCATAGCAACTTAATTGTAGTGTTAATGTAACCTGTTTGTGAAACCAATAAATAGAGTAAACAAATAGGAAGAAACAGGAGGCAAATATCTGTTCGGAATGCAGCAATATTTTTATAGTATATCTTTGTCGAATATCAATCCAGCTCTTTAGACTTTTGCAGGAATAAAAGTCCAGTGAAAGTGGGCAAGAATTGTATTTGTGCAACAAGCCACAAAGTCCCTTATTAAAATTTAGGAATTTTCTCGTCCAAAATGTTTTTGTTTTATGAGAATATTAATCACCTTCATATTAAAGACTTTGCAAGATGTTTGTGTATTATTATTTCCAAACCCCTTGGCTTATTCTGACATTTAAATTTATCCAACTTGCGCAGGTGTTATTCTTTAATATTGTGACCTGACAACAGTTCTTATTACTTAATTAATACCTGATACTCTTGGACTTGACACAGTTAAACATTTACTTTAGTTACTTAATAGATCACTGTCAACAAAAAAATCAATTAATTCTTGTGAGATTCTAATGATTCACTGTCAGAAATTCAAAATAATATCACTGTGGTATTCAGTTGATTTGGAATAAAATAACAATAAGAAATGTTGTATGTTGCTCTTCAGATTGAACTGCTTTTTAATAACATGAGGGATTTAGTGTAAATCAATAGTTATATTGCAATTCATTGATCAGCAAGAAAGGATGTTAAATTTTATCATAATAAATAGCTTAATTAAAATTATAAGACAATCTCATGAAACTTGAAGTCATTCAAATGAAGAATAAAATTAATTAATAGAAATGACAACTAATATGAAGACTTAAATATAGGAAAAATATGCAAAGATATATTTTTAAAAATTACTTGATTTAGTAGCCTCACAAGATAATATTTCTAAAGAATATTCCTTATTGACAAAGTCCCAAGGTGATTATAAATAATGGCTTGGGAAGGAATTATTACAGGAAGAAATAAAGCAAGGTCCAGGAAATCTTGGAAGAGGATCACACAAAAAAAAATAACATTGCTGCTGTAATTCTTTACAAAACACACAAATCAGTGGATGTTCACATGTAGGAGACTTTATTGAAATACCCTATTCCCCTGCCAGGGTAAGTAAAGATAGAATAACATTGTTCTGACTACGAGGTTGTTGGATGTGAATTAGCTGACAAAATAATCAATGTTTATGGTGAAATATTTTGACAGAGCACTGGACAATAGATGGGTAACTGGGTCAGTCCCAATGCATTTTAAAGAAATGAATGTCAAAAAATATTGACAAATACATTAACGATCTCAATTGTGTCACCAGAGAGCAACCGGCTTCCCAATTCATTGCTATGATAGCCCAATTGTCAAGTCAAAATTGCTTCAAAAGAGGATAGGGGCGATTCGCCCCAAAAATATCTAAGTTGGAATTTGCGTAAAAACTGGAATAAATCACATTTTTTTCAGCGGGAGTTTAAAAAGAATCTCCAACACTGTCCTTTGCAGAGTGCCTCAGTGTGAATCATTCCAAATATCTGCGGAGGCCAGCAGCACAGCATCGAGAGGGCCATGGCACATGCGTCGATCTGTCAATGCCGAGATGTGCAATGCACAGTGATCCCTGTCTGTTGCCCCCCATTCCTCCCCTCACCCCCCACCATTCACTGGCCAGCCCTGTGGCCCCACATTGCTGGCCATGCAAACTCCAAACATGCTCGGGCCAGTCTCAACCACCACCACCCCCCCCGCCCCCTAATCTCCAGATTCGCTCCCCCATCACATCTCCCCCTCCCCCCACTGGCAACCCTAACACCAACCCCCATCCACAACCGCAATGCATCCAGTAGACTCTTTGCCTGGTTCCCTTCACCACTACTCCGATAGCCAGCCCAGATTGCTAGTCTCCTTTCCTCTGTCACTCAGCACAAAGTGCAGAGTGGCACAGGGAAACCCCACCCCCACACATCATCCCTGCAAGCCCCACCTCCATCAGGCCCTGCCCTCATAAGTCCCTCTTGGCACTTATACCCAGTGGGCAAAGCCAAGATTCCAATGCTGGGGTTCTAGACTGGCATTGCCGAGATTCTCCCCCACCCCCACCCCAACCCTCTCACTAGCTCTCTGTAACAATAAAGTAAAAGATTCCTGCAGCTCACCATCACGCTTCCTCACATTAATTCATTGGGGAACTGGAAATAGAAAGCAAATTCAGTGGCTGAATTGAAAAGCCACTAACAATTATGCTGGTGAAATTTCCCATCCATTATAAGTTATAAGTTACTTCCGTTCTCTATTTTGTTGAATATTTAAAATCTAACAGATTTGACAATGAAAATGAATTGGAGCAGAAACCTGAAGTGTAACTCAAGCACATTTTGGGTGTAATTTCTTGATTGGGATCAATGTGGAAATCGGATGGCAGGGAGTATAGCTTATTGATTTTTACATTTTAGTTTTACATAATTTGACTCACAGATTTGCTTTGTTTATTTTTTAAAGAAGCTTTTGCATTTAATTCTTGCTTTGACACTGACATTATTAGTTAGCACTTTTGGAAAGTTACATAAGGCTAATTCTGATTTTTTTTTATTCATTACTCATAGGAGGTCAATTGGAACAGTTTGAACATTGGTACAGGGAATTACTGAATTGGAACATCTCAGATAAAAGCTGTAATTGGGACTTGTAAAAAGGCTTAATGCCTGCTAACGTTGGCATTATGATTAAGCACTTTATAGTCATCAATTCTTTTTTGAAATGGTTTGATAAATAGGGTAACTTCATTTTCACTGGGGAATTCCAATTAAGAAGATTTGAATATCTAAGTTGAAAATATAACAGGAAATTAGGATATTAAATGCAAATGTGGTCTTTTATGGAATATTGTAACAATAATTTTAAAGCAAAATTTTAAAGGCTTATGTATTAAAGAATATATTTGTGTATCACCTTTCACAACTTAAGGATGTTCCAAAATACAATATGGTCAAGAAAGCACTTTTGAAGGATAATCACTGTGGGACTGTCAGAAAATATGGCAACCAATTTACACTGAGAAAGATCCAGTAATGAGACAGTGGCCACAGCACTTCTTTTTAGTGTAGGTTAGGACATTGATGGATTTCTCAAGTAGTTCATTAGGTAGGACAGATAGAGCCTTAGTTTTATTTCCCATCCAAAATATGGCATTTTTAAGATAGTGTCACACTTCTGTAGTACTGCACAACAGTATCAATCCAGATACATTACCTGCACTGGGACCTGAATATTTCATTGGTGAGAGTTTCAACACTGAGACAAATGGGAAATCATTAAAAATAAAAGCCATTATCATGCACATTGATTATTTTCATTCAGTGCATCTTCGGGTATCTGAAAGGTGGGACTCTGCAATGTCAAATAATTACATGCAGAAAACTTTCAAGTCCAGTTCCTTATACTTTTGGATATGTGAATATGTGCAAACATGCACACCCTGTTCACAGCAAGGAGCAATAAAAGACAACTATTCTTCAGGTTTGGTGTCGTTATGCTTAATTATGAACTGCTTTCACTCAATGGAATTTCCTGCGCAAGAGGATTTCCTAGGTGTGCCTCCTATGTCTCATCTCCTCCATGGCATCAGCACACTCATGTTGTCCCTCAGCAGACCCCTGGACTTCCTTCACCTCCTTATTTTCTGAAGAGGGCTTCACATCTTCTAGTTCACTCTCTTGCAGGCCTTCACCTCTGTACACAGCCAAATTGTGAAGGGCGCAGCAAACCGTGATCATGCCACAAACCCCTTCTGGTGAGTATTTCAGAGAGCCACCTGAGTGGTCCAGCCAACTGAATCATATCTTCAGAAGCTCTATAGTCTGCTCTACAAAGGAGCATGTGATAGTGTGAGCAATGTTAAAATTTTCCTTGGTTTGGAGTCTGGGGGTATCCATTAGAGATTAGCTAGTCTTTAATTGTGTAGCTTTTATTTTCCCTGCTAACGTCTGCCCCCTTAAGGATCCTAGACATCGAGGAGTGATTGAAGATGCCGTAGTCATGACAACTCCAGGGAATTGTACTCATACATACAGGACGTGCTTTTGATGCATGTTGATAGAATAGAAGACCTTGACATTGATGAAAATTAAGGGCTGCTGCCAGGAAGGCTGTATATCTCTGTCCAGAGGAAAGTTTACTTAATGATGGGACTTTCTGTAGAAGGAATCGGTCACTTCCTTCATACAGCAACATGTTGCTGATTGAAAAGTATTGCCGAGGTCACCAGTTGACCCTTGGAAAGGTCCAGGAGCCAAGAAATTGTGTATTGCCATTACCTTTAGAGTCACTGGCAGAGGGGAGCCTCCAAACCTACTTGGCATCAGGTCTTCTTCGAGCATGTGGCATATGTGTCAGGTGAGAGCTCTGGAAAATTACAGCCTTGACTTGCACAGCCTCTTGCACATACTCTATGATAGGTAGAAGTATCATTTTGGTATACCCTCAATGTGATGAGCTGTCTGAGTCTCTGTTTCTCAGCCCCCTGCTGATGCTCAAACTCTTCTTGACAATGACCCAGGTACTGCCTCCTGCTGGATCTATTTACACCGAGGCCTTTCTCACTTTTGCCTCCTGCAATGAGTGAAGATTTTGAGAAAAGCTCAGAAATACATAGCTTTAAACTTTAATTTTCATATTTAAAGGAGGAATATATAATGTTTTATCAGGGTCTGGAGTCAAGTTTAGACTATCTAATTTGAACCTTATTATGAAAATTATCAAAATGAAACAGAAGTTAATGGATGTGATTAAAGATGATAATGGATGCATGACAAATTTTCAAATACGATTTTACCATAATATGTCCTTTTGATCTTCAGTAAAGTTCATTTATGATTTGAACCATCAATAAGGCAGCAATGACTCTTAATATAATGTGGAAATTCTCTAAATTCAATAGTTCTAATACGTGAAATTTTATTTCTTTGAATAGCTTTGATGTCAAATATTTGCCCTTTCCAATAACTTACTTATGAATTTTATGAACAGATTTCAAACTCTTGGCTTGGATCGTTTTCTGTTTGTTCCTCACTTGTAAGCTTTGCTGGCTAGGCCAGCATTTGTTACCAATCTTTAATTGCCCTGTGCTGTAGAGACACTCAAAATGTTAGGAGAGTATTCTAAAATTTTGACCCAGTGACAGTGAAGGAACACTAATTCTACGCCATGATGGTAAGTGGCTTGGACGGGAACTTTCCAATGTTGATGGTCCCATGCAGTCGGTTGCCAATGTCCTCCTGGGTGGTAGAGATCTTCTGTTTGGTGTATTGCACCTTGTGTACGGTAAACACTGCTGTCAGTGTGCATTGGTGGGAAGGGAGTAAATGGGTACTGATCAGCTGGACTGCTTTGTCCTGGATGACGCTGAATGTTGTGCAGAAACATGATAAGAAAGTTAAGATGTGGATTGAAACTGCAAAGTGTTATGCCACTCACCTTTCCTTCTTAGGTTACTCGAATACTTCAACGTAGTGACTCCAGTTTGAGGGACTGCACACTTGCTGTTCAATTCCTTGGCAATTTCTGTCCATGGCTGCCTAGTTTGTGAGGCTGGCTGCTCTTCCTGCCATTGGCAAACACTTTCTCTCCAGTCTCTCAATTCCCACAGGAGGACTTCCAGGTAAGTGTCTGCAACTCAGTGGGCAGCTATCCAGGTGTCCTTTCCATTCCTGTGGTTGCTGAGTCAATCAATCTCCATTTCATTTACTCCAATACCTTCCAGATTCTTCTGGATATGGCTAGAAATTCTTCCTTTGGCAAATTCAGTGTATTATCCTTCCTCTCTCTCCTCTCTGTTCAAGAAATGCAGAAGTGAAATTGGGAGTTATAGATCAATGGCAAATCTTCAACAAGTGAGTTTCTGATGCACAGCCAAATCTCTACTCCTCATTGTGTATGAATCTAACTCTGTTAATGTATCATTTTGCACTATCATTCTCAATGAGTATTATTTAATCTTGAATTGGTTGAACAGTGATACTATTGCATTCTCTGCTTGCATACGTAACAGAACCCGGAAAAGGATGATGCATTACTGCCATTATTTCATTCAACTTCAGAGGTAAAGTGAGCATGATTGCTCTTGACATCAACACAACATCAAGGAAAAACTGGAGTCAATGGGAATCAGAGGGAAAACCCTCCACTTGTTGGAGTCACACCTGGTACAAAGGAAGATGGTTGTGGCAGTTGGAAGTCAAACATTTTATTTCCAAGACATCATTCCTCAGTGTAGTGTCGTAAGCCCATGCATCTTCAGCTGCTTCATCAATGACCTTCCTTCCATCATAAAGTCAGAAGTGGGGACATTTGCTGATGGCTCCACAATGTTCAACATCATTCACAACTTCTCAGATGCTGAAGCAGTCCATGTCCAAAAGCAACAAGATTTCAACAATATCCAAGCTTGGATTGATAACTGGTAAATAAAATTCATGTCACAAAAGTGTCCAGGCAATCTCCAACAAGAGAGGATCTAATTATCAATGCTTAACATTCAGTGGCATTGCCATTGCTGAATCCCCCATTTTTGAGATCTTGGGGGGTACCAATAGGAGGTTTCATGAAAACTGAACTGGACTAGTCATATAAATAATGTGGTCACAAGAGCTTCTGTCAGAGGCCAGGAATCCTGTGGAGAATAACTCATCTCCTGACTACCCAAAGACTGTCCACCATCTACAAGACAAAAGTCAAGATTCTAATGGAATACCCTTCTCTTGCCTGGATGAATGCAACTCCAACAATACCAAAGAAACTCTACATCATTCAGGACAAAGCAGCTTACTTACTTTGAACCCTTCCAAAAATATTAAATTCCTTCACCAATGATGAATAATGACAGCCGTACCATCTACAAGATCCACTGAAGAAACTCACCAAGGCTTTTTAGCAGCATCTTCCAAACCCACGACCGTTAACACCTGGAAGGACAAGGGTAGCAGACATAAGGGAATACCGCTATCTAGAGGATCCCTTCCAAGTCACTTGCTATCCTAACTTAGAAATATATTGCCGCTCCTTCACTGTCACCAGGTTAAAGTTATGGAACTTCTTCCCTAACAGCACATGATCTACTTAGGGACTGCAGTGGCTCAAGAAGGCAGCTTACCACCACTAAGGGCAACTAGGAATAGGCAATGAATGCTGGTCTAGCCAGTGATGCCCATATCAGTTATTGACTAAGTGAATTGTGAGGACTAGGTTTGGTGGATTGGCCATTGTAAATCGTCTTTTGGTGTCCCAAGTTGTCTAGGTTAGGGGGATTCGTGGGGTATATACTTGGGGTATGGCAATCAGGCCTCGGTAAGATGCTCTGTTGGAGAGTTGCTGCAGACCCAAATGGCTGAATGGCCTCCTTCTACACTGTAGGGATTCTATGATTACGTTGATTCTGACCAGAAACTCCAGGTCATTTTATAGAAATATTGTATGAAAATGATGTTGAGCAAATATGAAACTAACCAAATTAGGGAGAAACTTACCAGTTTTAGATCAAAAAATGTATCATTATTTGCAAAGGGAAAGTAAAAGGAAAATTCCCTGTAATGAAAGGAAACCTTTTCCTGCTTCAAGGATTAATTGAGATTCAGTTTCAAAAAAAATGCTAGGCAATTGATAAAGCTATGAGTACATATATGGGCAGCCAGGTATCTAAATAACAGCTACCACAAGAAATTTGCCAAAGAACATTATTGAAGCAATCTATACATGCTGATATAGAGTGCCTCAAAATTCCAAACATGGTTTTCTTTTACCATTTACTTACTTTGTACATATTAACACCTTGAGCAATTTGATGAGTCTATCACAGGGGTAGATTGCATTCTGTACCTCCATCTGGGCACACTTCAACTTATGAAGCAAATCTTCCCAAAAAGTACCAGCACATTCACAATCCGTACTGTTATTAACGCATAAATCAGCCAGAAAGTTCAAGAAAAGAGAGAATTTTCAGAACCTTGCTTCTTGTTGTAGGCCATGTGATCATTTGCCTTGCACAACTGACATTTCACCCTTATTTTCTCTGTTATTTTTAAGCTCTTGCTGCAATTGCACATTAATTGCCTATTAAATTGGCCACAGAAAGTTAGGGCTAATAATTGACACTATAAGTATCATTTTAGCAACGTGATAATTATTAATGCAATCCCAACAAATCCCTGTGGCCCAGAAAGGGAACAATTTAAACAAAAAAAAAATCTTTTGAGTCATATTCCTACATGCAGTACTTTTTTAATCAGAGATTGATAACATTTTAAATAACATTTGTTTTCAGTTTCTTCTCTCTTTTACCTTTCCTTCTATCTTTTTATTTGCCTTTATATACTTGTGTTGACTCTAGTTTTGTTCTCCATCATTCCTCTTTCACAATTATTAAGCCTCATTAGTTAAGGCAATGCATTGTTGGTCCGACTGTTCACTGAAGTCCCAGAAGCCCTGTTGCACTTACTGTGTCATTATCGGTTCACACTTCAAGCTGAAAGGTGTTGGAAAAAGCCTAACTAGGCACAAAGCCTGAGATTTTCTGCTCCAACAGGATTTGGCCCCTTATGATTTATGGACTATGCACAAGTCACCAGTATTGATGAATTGTTAACCTATTTTCAGCAACAGTAACATATGGTTTTATTGAAGACACGTTCAGGCATAATCTTGGCATTGAATGCATTTTCCACACGTGTTAGCAGGGAGGATGAATAATTCTGCCATTGCTTTAAATGACAGAGGACAGATGTGGGTGGATTAATTACAGGACTGGAGAGACAAATGTGGGCAAACTGTTAAGCATGTTTGCTCTTCTGTACTAAAATGGACAATAGCTCGAACAATATCTGATGGCTGTCACATTTGCTTCTCGTTATTAAGCAATATATTTTCAATCTATTTTCTCCTGAACATTAAATCAGTAAACACCACCAATTGTGTTGTTTAATGGTGTGAGTTGCATTTGACCCCTTAGAGATAAACACGCTGTTCCAACTCACTCAACAAGAGCTTCCTGGTCTCCAAATTTATGTGACAAGAGATGTGAAGGTCTTTGGGAAACTGTAATATGTAATCATCTGGGTAACTCAATAATTACTAAGAAATAGAACATGTTTTTTTTTTAAAGAGCAACACAGCACGGGAAACAGGCCCTTCGGCCCAACAAGCCCGCGCCGCCGTCATAACTATATAGTAGCAATTCCATTATCCTATTCTAAATTTAGGTTATTCCTAATATGGAAGACTCTCACTATAGGGACAATTTGTTTCCCAATCAGCCTAAGAGCGAATTTTTTGGGATGTGGGAGGAAACCGGAGCGCCCGGAGAAAACCCACGCAACCACGGGGAGAACGCGCAAACTCCCGCAGACACCGGCCCAATTCCAAATGTCTGCACAGCTACAGCGATAGTCTCTGAGCTGTCATGGTGCCCTTCAGATGGTCCACATAAAGCACTCATTTACGACATGAAGCACCAGGCAACCCATGAATCAACATCCAAGAGCTGTCCTAGCACCACCTGCCGAATGCATGCTCCTTGTTGGTCAAGTATGGACCGAATTACCTGTGGAAAAAAAAAGCCATAGTTAAACAGTCCTACTATATCCCTCTATCTGCATACCGCTCATGTGGCTGTCCAAGAGACCCTTAAATAGCCCTGGCGTGCCTGCTCCCACCACCTTACTCGGCAGTGCATTCCACACCCCCACTACCCTTTGTGTGAAAAACTGCCCTCTAATATTCGTCTTATACATAGCCCCCATCACCGTAAGGCCATGACCCCTTGTCCTATCCATTTCTGAAGGTGGACTTTTTTGTGCACTTTCCAAGTATAATTTGATTGCAGAGCCTGCAAATTTTAGATTTAAATATGGGTTAATCTTCTGACACAGAGAACTTTACCTAGCTGTACACTGCCTTAAATATGGTCACAAAACCCCTTAACAGTTCAATTCTTGCACAAGGATACCTCCAACCACCATCAGACCAAGCACACCTCTCTCTGCCTTGCCTCCTCATGAACTTCCTATAGGACTTAACTGCAGACCACCTTACCATCAAAGCTAGATGGAGTGCGTTAAACTTTGACAACTGAACTGCTTTGGGATGCTCACCTCATACCTGCGGTACATTCAAATAAGACCCAATTCTGATTTGGTTCTAATCTCAGTCCTGATACGTCAAGGAATTGTCTTGAATACAAATCCAATTTCTCCCAAAAAGAGTATTGCTTAGTCTTCTAATCATTAATAATAATCGATGATAAATTACAGAAGGATATCTGAAATAATAGAGACCAGATGGAATGTAAAATAAAAATGTGGGTCTGATTTTAATTCCTCCAGCTGGAGTCCAGTTGAGTTGGATGGGTGTTAGCCACTCATTTTCTGCTTCTAACTGGCAATTCTGAAAAGGCCGCATATCAGCAGTGTCTTCTTTAAATTTGGATGTTTGGCCCTTTTCTGATTTCAGTCAAATGAAGCTGAATGGCCTCTTTCTGCACTATTCTATTTAGGGTTTGATTTGTTATTTTAACCTGGAACTTGCATGGGAAGCAGAGGTGGATCCCTCTGCAAGTCAAACTAGCTGACAACAGCAGACAGGACCAGAAACGTCCCTTCCAGATCAGCTTTAATACTTTGTTTTTTTTTGTTAGTTTCAATCTGGGCCAGTTACACCACATTGCTCTTTTGGGCCCTAGAGGTAAACCATGACCATCCTGCCTTGTGTTGATGGGGATTCCCCTTCCATGAATCTTGTCTAGGGCCAGAATTTATTTATTACTCACAAGTATTTATTAACACTGCATTGAAGTTACTGTGAGAATTATCTGCCGCCACTCCAGCAAGAATGGAGAATTTGATGCTCAGCCAAATCTTCATTCACTGCAGCAAAACTGGAGCATCCCAGTCTCAGGTGAAGTCACAGAATTCTGGCCTAGAACTCATCTTTTGCTGGGAATGAATCCGGCAAGATTCCAGTGAAAGCCTCCTTGTGCGCAAGTGGATGAGAGCATCATTCATCTTGCTCAAACCATAGATAACATCTAGAACTGGCATCACCAAATGACATTGAAGCATCTGGATCTCATTCCAGCCATTCCTCCATCTCATGAGTGACCCAAGGACACTGGCACCCCAAGAGAGGAAGAAGCTCTGGAGCACAGCCCAAGGTTTTCCACCAGGGAGCTCCTGGCAGTCTCAAGCCCTTCTGAATGCCCCTATTCTGACACCGGGGCATCTACTGGGAAGAATATTGTGACATGGTGTCATCAGTGACAGCCAGAGGTTAGCCAAGCTCCTCCAGAGCCTGCCAAGGATATCACAGGCCACAGGGCATGGAATACAGCAGGTTGCCTCCACTATCAATGTGCAATCTGGGGAACTCCAAGAAGAAGCAGGAGACCCTGAAATGTTAAAAAAATTGCAGGAGCACTCAGTTAGCCAGGGTTAAATATGAAGGGTTTGTTATGGAGAAGGGGTCATTAAATGTTTCACAATTAAAACACTTTCATATCAATTACCTTTCACTTTGTGCAGTTAGCCTCATGAGTGTGATACACTGGGATAGGGGATGGTGGGACAGAGATAGACAGCATTACTGTCTCCAGCAGAGCAACTATGGTCTCACAGAATGAAACCCAACAGACTTACCCTCCAGGAGAAGGCCATGTGAGTCAGAGCAAGACATGTTGGTAAATAAGCAGCGAATACAGGGGAATTTGGTAAAGTGGATTCAAAATTGGCTCAGTTGTTAGACACATACGAAGATGACCAAAGGTGCTTTAGTGACTGGAAGCCATTGTCTAATTGAGTACCACAGGGATCTGTGCTGAGTCCCCTATTATTCATCACTTATATGGTCAAATGGCAGGTAAAAGTTAACCTCGCAACACCAGGGACCTGGGTTCAATTCCAGCCATGATGTGGAAATGCCAGCGTTGGATTGGGGTAAACACAGTAAGAAGTCTCACAACACCAGGTTAAGGTCCAACAGGTTATTTGGTAGCAAACACTAATAGCTTTCAGGGCTCTGCCCCTTCCTCACCTGCACTTTTTTCAGCTGCTGCTGGGGCGCCTGACCCATGCGTGAATTCACCTTTCCGACTCGTTCCCTGATCTGATGTGAGGCAGTGAATGAAGTGAGTCCTATAAGGTGTTCCAATTTTCAGCACTCAAGTAGGGTCTGAAATGGGAGAGGTCCTGGATCAGTGACACTTGCTATATCTGAAAGGAGTTAGGATAAAAGTTCATAGAAGCTACAGTGCAAAAGGAGCCACTTAGCCCCTCAAGCCTGCACCGACAACCATCCCATCCATGCCCTACCCTCCTAATCCTTCTGATACTAAGGGACAATTTAGCGTGGCCAATCAACCTAACCTGTACATCTTTGGAGTGTGGGAGAAAACTGGAGCACCCATAGGAAACCCACGCAGACGCAAGGAGAATATGCAAATTTCACACAGACAATGACCCAAGCCAGGAATCGAATCCAGGTCCCTGACACTGTGTTAACCACTGTGCCATTGAGTTGGGGCTCTCTGCATGATGAAGAACTATGCCAGATTGTGACAGGTTAGCAGGTCCAATATGCAGGGATTTAGGAGACCTCAGGGTATGGTACTCATGGAGCCAATAGATCAGAAGCTCCCCCTCGAATTCCTTGCTGCCAGATCTTACTTTGCAAGAGTAACATCAAGCTATGTTGGTGTGACCTCCGGTAGCGAGGGTGGGTGAATATCACATGACTGTTGTACCTGAGGTCAGTCCCACGAATGACATTCAAGTTAAGGTAATAGCATAATTTACAGCAACCCGATGGGAGCCAGCAGGGCAGGGTAGGTGAATCTCAAGGGCTCTCATATCTTCAGAAATCCCAATTTACTGCTGACAACCCATTCTCTAGGGCTTTGGAATTCCCAAGAGCCATCTAAAGAGGTCAGAGGAATCAGGCCTTGTATATATGACAAAATGGTGAATGTTAAGTTAATAAAAAGGAGTATAGACAGTTTTTGCAGGATTTCCTCAGCTCCTCCTCTAATGTTAGGGCGAATAAGTTAGAAAAAAAATGGAAATTCACTCCTTCAGTATGCTTCTTCACAAGCACAGGGGATCTAATACAGTGAAACAATTCTGTACTTATCCCTTACTCATTTATCCTTACAAAATTCCTTACCAAAAATTGTGGAGGAACCTGGGTCAAATAGAAGAGGAAGTCATGATGCAGATAAAAGATGCAGTAAGAACCCATTTCATGAGAAATGTCAATACTGTAACGTTTTGTAAATGGCCTTGTCTGAGATAGAATAGATCTACAAAAAGATTTACTCTGTCAAACCATTACAAGATTGAGGATGGCCAGAAAGAAAAATGGACGAGATGGCAAAAGTATGTCGGGCTGGATAACTAGTTGGCTGGCTGGTTGTGCTTCTTTTATTCCTTCTTCATATCAATGCATAAAACTATACATATTTTGATGGAAATTTGTTATTGTTGATATTTGCTTACAAAATCAGTTACGTGTTCCAGATATGGCTTTGCAAGTAATAATATACCTTTAAGAGGTTTAATCGTTTAATCTCGTGGGTGACCCTTTACATTGATGGATACTAGTCAGTGAGCACATACAAATTTTTTTTATTCACTTTTATTTGACTTAAGAAGGACCATTTTATTCACAATATTTTCTAGTCAATAAAGGCAGCGTGGTGACACAGTGGTTAGCACTGCTGCCTCACAGCGCCAGGGACCCAGATTCAATTCCAGCCTCAGGTCACTGTCTATGCATGTTATCTGCGTTGGTTTCCTTTGGGTGCTCCAGTTTCCTCCCACAGTCCAAAAGACTTGCTGGTGAAGTGCATTGGGCATGCCAAATTCTATCTCAGTGTACCCGAGTGTGGTATCTAGAGTATTTTCACAGTAACCTTATTGCAGTGTTAATGTAAACCCACTTGTGACACAAATAGAATTATATTTAACATAGACTTTTGTACTTGGATGAAGCAAATTCATTCAAATATATAAATAAGTAAATTGGGAGATGTTTGTGTAATCTTTTTCTGGATTTCAGAATTGGAACCATGCAAATGACACAGGAAATGGCATTGGTGTAAAACCTTGCATAAATTTCATAGAATCATAGAGTCATAGAGGTTGGAAACAGACTCATCGGCCCAACTTGTCCATGCCACCCCTTTTTTCAAACCTCGACCGAGGCTAGTCCCAATTGCATTTGGCCCATATCCCTCTATGCCTATCTTACTCATGTAACTTTCTAAATGCTTTTTAAAAGACAAAATTGTACCCGCCTCTATTACTACCTCTGGCAGTTTATTCTAGACACTCACCATTCTCTGTGTGAAAAAAATTGTCCCTCTGGACACTATTGTGTCTTCCCCTCTCATTTTAAATTTTGCTCTCTAGTTTTAGACTCCCCTATCTTTGGGAAAAGATGTTGACTATCTAGCACATTCTTGCCCCTCATTATTTTATAGACCTCTATAAGGTCATCCCTCAGCCTCCTATGCTCCAGAGAAAAATGGCCCAGTCTATCCAGCCTCTCCTTATAACTCAAACCATCAAGTAAATCTTTTCTGCACACTTTCTAGTTTAATAATATCCTTTCTATAATAGGGTGATCAGAACTGTACACAGTATTCCAAGTGTGGTCTTATCAATGTCTTGTACAACTACAACAAAACGTCTCAATTCCTGTATTCAGTATTCTGACCAATGAAACCAAGCATGCTGAATGCCTTCTTCACCACTCTGTCTACCTGTGACTCCAGTTTCAAAGGTCTATGCACATGTACCCAGAGATCTCTTTGTTCTGTAACTCACCCCAAACTCCGACCATTAACTGAGTAAGTCCTGCCCTGGTTCAATTTATCAAAATGCAGCACCTCACATTTATCTAAATTAAACTCCGTAAAACCTTATGCCATAATTTCCCAAAAGCTCTGAACCATCACTATGACAGAGGTTGTCAGGACATTTCAGGCCAATATGAGAAAATGTCCTGCTTCTTCTTCCATTGTGCAGAGTATTACATTCATTAACATTCATATATACAATGGGTCCACGTCCCTTTTGAGTATTACAATTCTGATCAACTTGTCATGTAGCTTACTGTCAACAATAACTGGTGTTGGTGTTGCACAAGATTTCTTCAGCACTTATTTCTGAGTTGTGGCTATCAAACAGCTTTCTGAAGGACTTGCAATATTACACTCCAGTTAAAACTTTGATTGTTCTTTGTTTCGAAATGCTATGACTAAACAACTGTTGTAATTGTGGGAGAAGGTCAGGACATGTAGTCCACAGTAGGATTTGACTGGTGTTAGTTACCAAGATTGCTCCTTTTGGATAAAATACCATTTAATTTCATGTTTGTCATATTGATAAATAATCTCATTTCTGTATGTTTCATTGATTTGAAATCTGTGCAACTCTAGCTGATCATAAATCTCTCCCCATCCATCTCTCTCTTTTGTTGGCTAAAGTACCACTTGTCTACTATAAATCCTACAATCATAAATAGATCATAACATACTGCTCCCATTTTTGTGAACAGCAGAGCTGCTAATGGTTCCATTATAAATATTTTCAGCTTCTCCAGAATGTTTTCTTTTTGTTTCTTTACTTAATCCATTACCACTCCTTTTTGCCTTGCACCGCTATTTAATCACCCATGGCTACCATTCTATTACAGGCCTTCGCTGCTGTTTTTCTTCACACCTCCCCTCCCCCACCTCCTCATTCTCCTTCTCCACCTACACCACACCATTCAAACCACTGGATTTGTTTCACGGTTCAGCATTTGCTTATAAACTGTTAAATCCCAAAGTGCTTCCAGTTCTTCTGAAAAGTCATCAAGCTGAAATGGCTAAAGTAGATAATCAGTTTAGATTGCTGGGATTCTTTGTTCATTTGGATTAATAGCTGAAGCATCATTCTTTATTCTTTGTCAAAAGTCTTTGCCAAAATTGATTGCTTCTCTCCTTTACGTGTTGGTACATTTAAAGTAAGCAGGGATTGCAAATAATAGTATAGTTTAAGAAATAACATGAATGGAAGCAAAATGTTCACTGTTAACAGAAGAGTCTTATCATGGAAAAAATTTTGAGAACATACATTGAACGTCTTGTTGAAGTTATACAAGACATTGGTGAGGCCACACTTGAAATATTGTGTGCAATTCTGGAGATCCTATTATAGAAAGGATATTTTACCAATTTAATAATAGTCCATTTTGCTGTTATTCCTACAAAATAGATGACCCAACATTTACCAACATTGTACTCCATCTGACAAATCCTCGCTCACTCAACTAGATTATCTATATCTCTTTGCAGACTTTCAGCATATTCTACACACTTTGCTCTGCCACTCATCTTAGTGCCATCTGTGAATTTTGACACACTGCACGTCCCAAACTCCAAATCATCTATGTAAATTGTAAACAATTGTGGCCCCAACACTGATCCCTGAGGATCACCACTGGTCACTGATGCCAACCAGGGAAACACCCGTTTACCCCCACTCTTTGCTTCCTGTTAGTTAACCAATCCTCTATCCATGCTATTACATTAGCCACAACACAGTGGACCTTTACGTTATGCAGCAGTCTTTGGTGCAGTACCTCGTCAAATGACTTCTGGAAATTCAGATACACAACATTCTCAGTTCCCTGTTGTCCACTGCGTATGTGATGTTCTCAAAAAATTGCACCAAATTAGTCAAACATGTCCTGCCCTTCATGAAGCCATGCTGTGTCTTACTAATGGGACAATTTATATCCAGATGTCTTGCTTCCTTGTTGATAGATTCAAGCATTTTACACTGGTATTCAGAGAGTGGACAAGAAGCCAAATAATGGAGAATAATCAGTGCGAGAGAGAGAGAGTGGGTGCTGTTTCAAATGGGGATAAAGGAATCAAAGACGAAAGTAAGGATGTGATTAAGCAAATCAATAGCTGAGAAATGTCATGATGAATGGAAGGCCAATGTTCAGGTGGTTGGGAATTTGACATTCTAATTACAGATAGGTTGAGGAAGAGTTTTTTTCAGGGCACAAAAGAAAGTGGATTTGCGATTGGGAAGTGGAATGCAAGTGGAGAAAGAGATACAAAGATCATCGTATCTGGAATTGCCGTATTGTGGTAGCAAGGCCTCATGACATTGCCAGATTCAGTTAATGGCTGTGAACATGGATAGATGAGTTGATATGGAGGTGGAGACTAAGAGCTCAGTAAATGTAGAGCAGAGAGATCATGATGACTTGGGATGGTGGTTGAAATCACCAAGGATGAAACATTACACAGTGAAAAGTCCTTGGGAGAAAAAGAGAGAAGATATCTCAATGAGAAACTTAGCCTGATATTTGGATAGGCAGTAAAGAAGAAGAGAAAGGTGTGAAACTTGGAAAATGTGAGCCGTTCAAAGGAACAGAAGTTGCCAGAGGAGTAAACAGATAGACCACGATGTGACCTGACAATAAGGGTTACACTGCTGCAGTGGTGGTTTGAGCAGGACAAGTGTGGAAGGAATAGCCAAGTGGGGGAAAGGTCAGTCAAGTCACTGTTAAGGCTCTGATATAAATATGATTATCCACAATAAATTTATGGATGAAAGAACCTTGTTCATCAGGGATGTGTATTATGGATAGAGATACAGTGAGGGGCATTAATAGCCAATCCACTGGATGACTCAATTGAGGTAGCATGGCAAGCAATGAATGGGACAGTGTTTTTTCATAGAGTTCCATTGTTAAACTATCTTTCCACATTTTAAATTCATTTTCAATTTTGTACATTAAAATGTGCAAGCATATCATCACTTAAATAGTTAAGTTGATCACAAGTCAAATTTAATTCAGCTCTGATGACGAGTCATTAACGTGAAACATTAACTGTTTCTCTCTCCACAGATACTTCCAAACCTGTTGAGTATTTCCAGTGTTTTTTTACTATTAGACTCTTGGACAGCAATGCCATGATGAATTAGTAATAACATATAAGTAAGGGGTAAATGTTCTTATTGTGTGTCTATTCAGAGTAGAGTTGCTATCCTTTTGTTGCCTTTATTTGTACTTCGCATTATGATAGCTAATTTGTTTCCCATATGGCTCTATAATACCTGCTAGTAACAAGAGGCATTTCACAACATCATGAAGTCTAACCAGGAAGAAGCTTGTGCATGACTCAGAATCAGTACCATTGTTAGCAAGGTACATCATCATTGTACAGCAGTTAATATGAGATACAATCAGAGGTCCCTTCTGTCCAAGGTTTGTGATGGAAGAAATTCTGATTTTCACTCATTTATGGCTTTCACAATATAAAACCTTTGTCTCCATTACTGTTGATTCTGATACCATATTCATTTTACAAAGCTATTGGAACAAAAACAATGATCAGCACCTCAAAGCCTGTTTAAATGATATTAATCTCTATCAATGCATTTCAGCTATTAATTATACATTTGGAGAGATAAACTGAACAGAATTTCTGCAGCTCAATGATCAGCATTCAAATTTGAATTGAGCATTCAGATGGAAATTGAGACAATTTTGCTTTCAAAGGATTCATTCTAACTAAGCAAAATTATCCATTGTCTACGAATTCTTCATATATTATTTTCAGTCACAGCAGTTTGAAGTTTTTCTTTGTAAAACACTAGCTCCTTGGTGAAAATAGGCCATTAAAATGAATGCATTTGGAATTACCAGTCTGTCACTTTCGGCATACTCCTCGGGCAAACTCATTTCAGCCTGTCCCTATGATGGCTTCAGCCAGGTTAATGATTTTGGCCTGCTATAGTGTGAATTACCTGATGAGTCTTCCTTTCGGGAGGGCGACCTCCTCGTGACCCTGTTCTTGGGCCAGGTGAAGCGCGTCATCAAAAGGCCCAGGCAGCGGGCGATTGATGATATTGTCTACCTTGACTGTCTGCCCCACTACCGCAGCTACATTCATGGCCGGTGTCCCTGGAGAGGGAGCATGCATTGTCCATGGGTGCAGTTGACGCCTTCTGCGCCTACTGGCACCGCAGGAATTGGGGTGCATTATTGACCCTGATAATCACCTTATGATTTCACGTTTTAAGTTTCCTTTCAACTTTGTCTTTTGTTCGGGCTGTTCCCCCAAATAAAATTTGTTTATTTGGTTGGTGTCAAAAAGCGATATCTGATGAGTCTTCCTTTTGGGAGGGCGACCTCCTCGTGACCCTGCTCCTGGTCCTGGCAAGGCACGCCATCAATAGGTCCAGGCAGCGGGCAATCGATGGGGCTGTCCATCCTGACTGCCTGCCCCTCTACCACAGCAATGTTCGCAGCCAGTGTCCCTGGAGAAGGAGTATGCAGTGTCCATGGATGCAGTTGACGCCTTATGCGCCCGCTGGGCACTGCAGGGGCTGGGTTGTATTATAAACCCTGAAAATCACATTGTGATTTAATGTTTAAGGTTTCCTTTGCACTTAGTTTTTTGTTCAGGCTGTTCCTCCTCCTTTTAGGGAGTTGCCCCTTTTAATTTGTCCCTAAGTTAATTTGAGTTTGTTTACTTGTTTGGTATGCAAAACAGCTACCTGATGAGTCTTAATTAATGGTTAAATCAGGGAGCCTCATGCTCTCCATTTAAAGTCACACAGCCTGCATTTTAGCAGGAAGCAGCTGAAGAGCTGGCTGTGTACAGGTGTATGGTGTAAATAAAATAACTTGATGGCAGGACTTTCGTCTCTGTGGAGTTATTACAATACCAAAACGGAAAATGAAATGTTAACGGTTTAAGATGCCAGAGAAGATATTTTTTCATCAATTATTGCAGTGGCCATATTTCAAAGCAAATATAACAAATACATCCTTCTGATCAACGTAGCAGTGAGTTGTAACAAATTTACTTTAGATATGGTGGAGTAACTTGATACATACATTTGCATCAGTTGAGATCTGGTTTTCAGTTTAAGTTTATTTATTAGTGCCACAAGTAGACTTAATGCTTAGCTTAATACATTGCAATGAAGTTACTGCAAAAATCCTCCAGTTGCCACATTCCAATGTCTGTTTGGGAGCACTGAGCAAAGCATGGCCAATGCACTTTACTAGCTCATCTTTCGGCCTATGGGAGGAACGTGCAGGCTCCGCTTAGACAGAGACCCAAGCTGGGAATTAAACCCAGGTCTCCAGTGCTGTGAGGCAGCAGTGCTAATCACTAAGTCACTCTACTGGTAATCAGAAGTAGCAATGTATAGTGTGTAGGTGAAGATCCTAATTTATGGTTTCCTGGTGCCCTGAATTCTTAGCTCCATATGAGCCAAACTGCACCTGTTTATTAATCTGCATCTCTAAAGGAAGAGAACAGCAGATTAAGAACATAAGAAATAGGAGCAGGAGTAGGCCATCCAGCTTCTCAAACCTGCCCCACCATTCAATAAGATCATGGCTGATCTGTAGTGGTTCAGTATCACTTTCCCGCTTTCTCCCTGTAACCCTTAATTCCCTTGTCAATCAAAAACCTATCCACTCTTGACTTGGACATATTCAGCGTGGAAGCCTCCAACAGCTCATCGTAGAACATAGAACATAGAACATTACAGCGCAGAACAGGCCCTTCGGCCTTCGATGTTGCACCGACCAATTATGAAAAAAGCAATGACCCTCCAAACTAAACCATTCCCTTCTCTTCCATAAACTTATCAACTAACCTCTTAAACGCCACCAAACTTGGCGCATCTACAACTGCCGCAGGCAGGGCATTCCACTCCCTAACCACCCTCTGGGTAAAGAACCTACCTCTGATATCCGTCCTATAACTATCACCCCTTAATTTAAAGCTGTGTCCCCTCGTGCTAGCTTTCTCCATCCTAGGAAAAAGGCTATCACTGTCCACCCTATCTAAACCTCTAATCATCTTATATGTTTCAATAAGGTCTCCTCTTAGCCGCCTCCTTTCTAACGAAAACAACCTCAAATCCCTCAGCCTCTCTTCATAAGACCTGCCCTCCATACCAGGCAACATCCTGGTAAACCTCCTCTGTACCCTCTCCAATGCCTCCACATCTTTCTTATAATGTGGGCACCAGAACTGCACACAATACTCCAAGTGCGGCCGCACTAGAGTTTTGTACAGTTGCAACATGACGTTGCGGCTCCGAAATTCAATCCCCCTACCAATAAAAGCTAAGACTCCATATGCCTTCTTAACAACCTTATCGACTTGACTGCCTGCTTTCAGGGATCTATGCACAAATACACCAAGATCCCTCTGTTCATCAACACTATTAAGAATCCTACCATTAGCCCTATACTCTACACATTTATTATTCCTGCCAAAGTGCATTACCTCACACTTTTCCACATTAAACTCCATTTGCCACCTCTCGGCCCAGCTCTGCAACTTGTCCAAGTCTCTCTGCAAACTATAACACCCCTCTTCACTATCTACCACTCCACCGACTTTAGTGTCATCTGCAAATTTACTAATCCATCCTTCAATACCCTCATCCAGATCATTTATAAAAATTACAAACAGCAGGGGCCCCAAAACAGACCCCTGAGGTACACCACTTGTCACCGAACTCCACGATGAATATCTCCCATCAACCACCACCCTCTGTCTTCTATCTGCTAGCCAATTCCTAATCCAATTAGCTAAATCACCCTCTATCCCATACATCTGCATTTTCTGCAGAAGTCTTCCATGGGGCACCTTATCAAACGCCTTACTAAAGTCCATATATACCACATCAACCGCCTTACCCCCATCCACCTCTTTGGTCACTTTTTCAAAAAACTCAATAAGGTTAGTAAGGCACGACCTACCCTTCACAAAACCATGCTGACTATCCCCAATCAATTCATTTCTCTCTAAATAACTATAAATCCTATCCCTAATAATTCTCTCCAATACTTTGCCCACAACAGAAGTAAGACTCACTGGCCTATAATTCCCTGGAAGGTCTCTCTTCCCCTTCTTGAACAATGGGACCACATTCGCTATCCTCCAGTCCTCCGGAACCACACCCGTAACCAACGACGACCTGAAGATCAGAGCCAGAGGCTCTGCAATCGCCTCTCTTGCCTCCCAGAGAATCCTAGGGTAAATCCCGTCCGGCCCAGGGGACTTATCTAACTTCAAACCCTCAAGAATATCTAGCACATCCTCCCTATCTACTTCAATACTTTCCAGTTTGCAACCCTGTATCCCAGTGTTCTCCACAACTACATTTACATCTCCCTGCGTGAATACCGAAGAGAAATATTTGTTCAGTGCCTCTCCAATCTCTTCAGGCTCCACGCACAACTTCCCATGCTGTCTATGACTGGCCCTAATCTTGCCCTAACCAATCTTCTATTCTTAACATATCTGAAGAAAGCTTTAGGATTCTCCTGCTTCTCCATCATGATTCTCCATCAGGCAGGGAATTCCAAAGATTCATCACCCTTTGCGTGAAGAAATTCCTCTGCAATTCTGATCTGAACCGACCCCTCCCCCCCACTAATCTTGAGGCTGTGCCCTCTCATCCTGCTATTTTTGCTAAGCAGGAAGAGTCTCTCAACCTCTACCCTATCCATCCTCTACATTATCTTATACAACTCTATAAGATCCCCTCTCAGCCTTCTAAACTCCAAAGAGTACAAACCTAGCCTATTCAGTCTCTCCTCATAATCCAACGCCCTCATCTCCAGTATCAGCCTAGTAAACCTTCTCTGCACCCTCTCCAAGGCCAATATATCTTTCCTCGAATGCGGAGACCAAAACTGCACACAGTACTCCAGCTGCGCCCTCACCAGCACCCTATACAGCTACAACAGAACCTCCCTACTTTAATATTCTATCCCCCTAGCTAAAAAGGCCAACATTGCATTCACCTTCTTAATCACCTGTTGCACCTGCATACTGTGTTCTTGCGATGCGTGCACAAGGACCCCCAGGTCCCTCTGCATTGTCACATGCTGCAGCTTTTCGCTATTTAAATACTAATCCTTCCTACCATTATTCCTACCAAAGTGGATAACCTCACACTTGCTAACTTTATACTCCATCTGCCAGGTCCTCGCCCACTCACTCAACCTATCCAGATCCCTCTGCAGGTTTTCCACACCCTCCACGCAATTTGCTTTTCCACTCACCTTCGTGTCATCAGCAATTTTGTCACCCTGCACTCTGCCCCTTCCTCCAGATCGTCTATGTAAATGGTAAATAGTTGAGGCTCCAGCACCGAACCCTGGGGCACTCCACTAGTCACCAGCTGCCAATCAGAATAGCACCCATTAATACCTACCCTCTGCTTTCTATTAGAGAACCAATCCTCTATCCAGTTTAACACCTACCCCCAACTCCCTGCACCCTAATCTTCTGCAGTAATCTTTTGTGAGGCATCTTATCAAACGCTTTTTGGAAATCCAAAAACACCACATCCACCGGTTCCCCTCTATCTACCACACTAGTCACTTCCTCATAGAACTCCAATAAATTTGTCAAGCACAACTTCCCCTTAACGAATCCGTGCTGCGTCTGCCTGATCAAACTGTTCGTATCCAGGTGCCTTGTTATTTCTGCTTTGATGGCAGATTCAAGCATTTTTCCGATTACAGGCATTAAGCTAACCAGCCTATAATTCCCTGCCTTGTTCCTGCTACCTTTTTTAAACAGCGGTGTAACATTAGTCGTTTTCCAATCTTCCGGCACTTTCCCGGAGTCCAGCGAATCCTGAAAGATAATTACTAGGGCATCTGCTATCACCTCTGCCATTTCCTTGAGCTCAGTAAGAATTTAGCAACACCAATTTATAATCCAACCGATTTATTTGATAGTAAAAAAGCGAGCTTTCGACTCTGTGTCTTCGTCAGGCAAATGCAGTGTTCTGGTCTGCAATAGCACGCATCAGCACAGACAGTCAGAGATTGCTGATTAGAATGCGAATCCTTACATCTAACCTGCTATTCAAGTGTTAAAGTGGCAAACAATGTGTGTGAAGGGAATCCTGAGCATTGGTTAGAGAATTGTGTATTTTCTCCAGACAGCACAGTAAGTGAGGTTTTTTGCTAACCCAGGCAAGTTACGGGGGTTACAGATAGTGTGTCATGAAGCCAAGATCCCTGTTAAGACCGTCCTCATGTGTGCGGAGCTTGGCTATCAGTCTCTGCTCAGCGACTCTGCGCTGTCGTGTATCACGAAAGCCCCCTTGAAGAACATTTACCCGCAGGTCGGAGGCCGAATGCCCATGACTGCTGAAGTGTTCGCCCACAGGAAGGGAACTGTTTTGCCTGGTGATTGTTGAGCGATGCTCATTCATCCGCTGTCGTAGTGTCTGCATGGTCTCCCCAATATACCATGCTTCGGGACATCCTTTCTTGCAACGTATTAGGTAGACAAGTTGGACGTTGTCAACGTAGACAACTTATCCAACGTTGTCTACCTAATACGTTGCAAGAAAGGATGTCCCGAAGCATGGTATATTGGGGAGACCATGCAGACACTACGACAGCGGATGAATGAGCATCGCTCAACAATCACCAGGCAAAACAGTTCCCTTCCTGTGGGCGAACACTTCAGCAGTCATGGGCATTCGGCCTCCGACCTGCGGGTAAATGTTCTTCAAGGGGGCTTTCGTGATACACGACAGCGCAGAGTCGCTGAGCAGAGACTGATAGCCAAGCTCCGCACACATGAGGACGGTCTTAACAGGGATCTTGGCTTCATGACACACTATCTGTAACCCCCGTAACTTGCCTGGGTTAGCAAAAAACCTCACTTACTGTGCTGTCTGGAGAAAATACACAATTCTCTAACAATGCTCAGGATTCCCTTCACACACATTGTTAGCCACTTTAACACTTGAATAGCAGGTTAGATGTAAGGATTCGCATTCTAATCAGCAATCTCTGACTGTCTGTGCTGATGCGTGCTATTGCAGACCAGAACACTGCATTTGCCTGACGAAGACACAGAGTCAAAAGCTCGCTTTTTTACTATCAAATAAATCGGTTGGATTATAAATTGATGTTGCTAAATTCTTACTGAGTTCTTACCACCCCAATCCAACGCCGGCATCTGTACATCATTTCCTTGAGCACCCTGGGATGCATTCCATCCAGTCCTGGGGACTTATCTGCCCTCAGCCCCTTTAGCCTATCAAGCACCACCTCTCTAGTGACTGTAATCTCATCAAGGACCTCATCACCTAACACCCTTCTATCCTTAATTTCGGGCAAGCTATTTATGTCCTCCTCCGTAAAGACCAACACAAAAAACTTATTCAAGGTTTCCATTATATCCCTATCATCCACCATTAAACCACCTCTCTCATCCTCCAAGGGTCCTACATTAACTCTGGCCATCCTCCTATTCTTTATTTATTTATAAAAACTTTTACTGTCCTTTTTGATATTTTGAGCTAGTTTTGCCTCATATTCTTTCCTTTTTTGCTGTTGTTTGAAACTTTCCCAATCCTCCGATTGTCCACTATTTTTAACCATTCTGAACGCCTCAGCTTTTGATTTAACATTCTCCTTAATTTCCTTGGAGAACCACGGCTGATTTTCCCTTCTCCTACAGTCCTTCTTCACCATCGGAATATATTTTTGCTGAGTACCGAAAAAGATCTCTTTAAAAATCCCCCACTGTTCCTCAGCCGTCCTACCAACTAACGTGCTCCTCCAATCCACAGTCGCCAATTCCTCTCTCATCCTATCATAGTCCCCTCTGTTCAAACATAGTACACAGGTCTGGGACGCTACTACCTCATCTTCCATCTGCATCATAAATTGTACCATACTATGATCACTCATTGCTAGAGGATCCCTCACATGAATATCCCTAATTCTACCTGCTTCATTACATAGTACCAGATCCAAGATAGCACGCTCTCTCATCGGTTCCATAACATACTGTTCAAGGAACCCATCCCTACAATATTCCAAAAACTCTTCCTCCAGCCCGCCGTGTCCGACTTGCGTCGCCCAGTCAATGTGCAAATTGAAATCACCCATTACTAACACCGTTCCATTTCTGCACGCATCTCTTATTTGTTTGTTTATAGCCCGCTTGTTCATATATTGTTTATATTGATTAATCAATATAAAGTTACGCATTTGGACCTGACTGGTGTTGGCCATTATTTTTAGTGTAGCCATCATATAGCACCGGAAAAACTATTCTTCAGTTTGAAACTTGCAATTCACGCATTGAAAATAGGCTGTAATCATGTTACTACTGCTTGTACCACATTCATTTGGTGTAAGTAATAGAATGGACATTAGGTACTTAGTGCCTCTATTGATTAAGAGAATAATAACATTGGTGTACAGCATACTAATGAGACTTAACTGTCTAAGTGAACAATGCACTGGCACACCACTGCATGTACAAAACACATAAACACCTGGAGCAACAACAGCAATAAATTAGCCAGGCTGTGAACAGCACTTCAAACGCAATCAATCCTAAAGTGTGACTTTAGAGAATTTAACTGCATTTATTAAAAATCTGTAATAAATAAAAATGATCAAGTTTCAGTTCTGGAGCAAAGTAATTTGCAGTTGTTTGACTTTTAGCAGTTATTCTGTGAGGTGAAATAATAGTAGGACGAGTGCTAGAGAACACATGAAATCTTCGCTAAGTAGCCAGAATATTCCTGGCTCTATTTTCATTGACAACTGTAGGGATGAACGTAGTTTCATTGATTAATATTTGTTTCCTGTGCATTGGTGTCAATGTGGTTGCCAAGGGAACATTTGTTTTCCTCAGCGCATTATTTATTTTTTACAAAGAAAAGAATGAACAAGCAACACTTAAACAGGAGTCTTTCTACAATGTCTGGTTATGGAATGAAAGGAGGTGGATGAAAAATCATCTATGTCAGTGAATTATGCGTTTCACTTTATATCACTTTCACATCAAGAAATATTCAAAAGTTGTCACTACTCAGTGCAGGAACCATGTGAAAATACAGCTTTGTGATTTAAAAAAATACATCAGAAAATCAAACTTCTAATAGTGCAAATGTTTTCTGCTGCTTAACAACAGCTTGCATTTGTAATAACATCTTGAAGGTAAAATATTCCAAAGTACTTCATAGAAAACACAAATGGATACTGAGCTAAAAGACGATATAAGAGCATCTGGAAACTTGTTTTTCAGCAGAAATTTAAATGGAGGAATGAGGATTTGAACAGTGACGGAATTTAGAGAGATAGTTCCAAAGTTTGGAGCCAAGCTGGATGAGACCACAACTACTAATAAAGGTGGTCGGGTGTACAAAAGGTTGGAGTATTATGAAAGGGTCTGAAAGGGTCACTTTATGACTGGAGAAGTTTATAGATTGGCAGGGTTGAGGCCATGCTTAGCAACAAATCATATCTATCAAATGTTCAGATGGACTATATATACACTTCGAAAAATCATTGCACATGTGCTGCTCAGGCTATGATTGGATTTGAGTGTTCAGGCTGGAAAATAAGCAGTCTTAGAAGTCATTGATTATTTCTTTCAAGACCAAATTTGAAATATGAAGACAATGTTTCAGGTCACATCTACAAGTCAAGCACGAACAGTTGAAATAACGTTTAGTTTTGTTTGAGTATTATTGTCATAAGTAGGCTTACATTAAAACTGCAATGGAATGACTGTCAAAAACCCCTAGTTGCCACACTCCGGCGCCTGCTTGAGTATACTGAGGGAGAATTTAGCATGGCCAATGCATCTAACCAGCAAATCTTCCAAACTGTGGGAGGAAAGCAAACACCCAGAGAAAACTCATGCAGCCATGGAGAGAACATGCAGATTCCACACAGATAGTGACCCATGCTGGAAGTCGAACCCAGGCACTGTGAGATGGCAGTGCGAACCACTATGCCACTCTGTTGCCCATGTTGAACCATAGGTTCACATTTGCCTTATTGTAGTCATGACATTATTTAAAAAAAAACCTTTTTCAAAACAATCTTTGAATAACAAAATAGTAATGACAAAAGTCCTCCAAACCTGATTCTTTAATTGCAATCAGTAACAGGGATGTACTCAAATGAACTTAAAACTTTCACAGTACGGCAGCGAATGCTCCATACTGCTATGCACTATATCATTAATTCTTCAGATTAGAGGTGAAGAAAGCAGTGAATATTTAGGCATTATGGTAGTACTTTTCTGAGTGCCAGCCGTAGACAATCAACATGAGAATTAATTCACTTATTTTAGCATTCATTGTTTGATGAATCTAGTCCTGTTTTTCAGATAAAGGAATAATATTTTTGGTCCATTGATTGTCTACAGATGTTCTCTGGCAATACTATCTCTATAATTATATCTACAACATATTGTTCAAACAGGTAGGTGAGAAATTTGCTTCTCCTTATTTCAATGCAATAGGTGCTGTCTTAGTTCCAAAATGATGTCCACGCTATGCAAGTAGACCACCAGTATGACCATTTTGGGAAAATCAGTCGTGCTGTTAGGAAGAGTCTGTGCTAGAATCAGCAAATTGTGACATCAGGCTACTTGTAATGCTGGTTGACCTTGCCTCTTCACCTAACACCATCTCTCTTTTCAGTCAAGTATATGTTCAACAGCAAGAAGGTTCATTATCAGCACCAGTGAAAGGACCATTAATTATTATTGAGTTGGTTGCTGATTATTTTGTTCAGGCACTTTATGAATTTATGCATAGCCTGTGGAGTTGCTCCAAGTTGCAAGGAGTAGTGCTACACATGTTGAAGGCCTTATTTGACTTTAAGGATTCTGGGCTGTCTACTTGCTCCCAGTCATGGGCGCAGCAGTAACTGTCATCCTGAGCCTCAAACATGAGTAGGAATTGCGTCAGAGGCAGGATAGTAGAGAACAGGTTGTTTGCAGATAGTGTGAAGAACATAACTATGCATAGTCATTGTTAGTCAGGTGTTGCGATCTCAGTTGTATGCCATAATGTCTCGCAAGAGCAAGGGAATTGTGCCAATTAGTGAGGTACAATTGATTTGATGTTTGTTGTGTCTGTCTTAGTTGAATAGCTAGTAGCATAAGTTTGAATTGGGAGATGTGAGTGAGGCTTACAGTTGTGCCAAGAGAGTGTGGGTGAGGTGAATGTTATACGTGAGTTACGTTCAGCAGAAGATATTGCTGTTGAGTAAAAGTGGGTGGTGAATTGAGCAGTTTCTGAAGCTACTGGTTCACTTGTAAGGAATGACATGTGAGGATGCATTCACTGAACACTTCTGTGAGGTCATTAAACTTCTTCCTATGCTACATCCAGATTCTAGTGCTTGCATTAACAGCAGCGGTCAGTTTAGATTTGGCATGAAAGCACATCTTCCAGACTCAATGGGAAATCATCAAACAAATGTTGATGCCCTTCTTGAAATCAGCTTCACAAGCATCCTGGCCAAACTCCTGTAAAATCAACTTTGATGACTAAAAAGCAGCTCCTCTGCCACATCCTGTTTTTATTTTTCAACTCCCAAATGGTCAACATTTCAGGGGAGGAAAAAAAATTGCGGCAATGATACTCTGCAGCACTTCTTGAAATGCAGCAGCATTGAAATTAATGAGTGGGAAAAGCTTGCTATCAATCATTCAACTGTCTTAGTAATGAGGCAGACTGGAGACAGAGAAGGAAAGAAAAGACGGCAAATGTTGTCCCATGTGCCAAAGATTTGGAGGTTGAGAATCAGCCTGTTCAGTGTTATGAAGACCAATGGCATAAAGATGAATACAATAAGTAGTCTCACAACACCAAGTTAAAGTCCAACAGGTTTATTTGATAGTATGAGCTTTTGGAGTGCTGCTCCTTCATCAGGTGATGCCCCTTCACTCACCTGATGAAAAGTTTGTGCTACCAAATAAATCTGTTGGATTTTAACATGGTGTTGTGAGACTACTTACTGCGCCTATCCCAGTCCAATGCTGGCAACACCACACCATAAAGATGAGTAAACGTCATCCTCAAATCAAGGAACGGTTAATGACAAATATGTTTGCAAAAGTTACTTAAAAAAAATGTTTACCCCATCTTTAACTCCTTTATTCATCCAATTAATACTGTCAGCCTCCTTCTTAGTCTAACTTAATTTATTTATTCAATTAGTGTTTTTAACTATGTTACAGAAAGATGCAAAAAGGTATTCAGTTTGCAAAGATAAAAGTCATCTGACTACCTTTTTTCAACTTTTCAGGATGATCCTGAATTCATTCCAACTTTCTGGAAATTCAGAACAAGTTTTAATGATTTAGTTTTTCAAAAATCTTTTGCGATTTATTGGATGTTTGCTTAACCTCTCCGTTCCAGTGGAAGATAAATACAATATTTGACATTTTTTTATAAACATAACCCCCTCATCCCTGGTATAATTTTATTCTTTTTTTCACAAGATATTTCCATGATTCCAATTGGAACTTGATAATGAGTGATTGGAACAGCATGCAGCAATCCAACTGCAGTTTATTCTGTTCTAATGAAAGGTCATCAACCTCAAGTATAACTCTGTCTACTTCTGGTTTTTATTTTTTACTTCCAGCATCCACAGTATCCATAGTACTTTGCTTTTGTATTTTTGCAGTTTATTCAAATATCTTGTAAAATTCAACACCAATCCCCTACTTTTGTTTTCAACATCAGTGTGAAAGTGGCAGAATCCATTAGTTAAATTTGATTCAGTTAAGTAGAATTTTTTTTTTATTTTGGGATTGTGAAATAAAATGAAAAGATGAAGACCAAAAATTTTTATGTGATTGATAGTAAAATTATGGTGCTGGCCTGGATCAGTTGAGGAAATTTCTGGCAGAAAAATTTAATCATCAATTTGGGAAAGTGAAGAGAGGTTTTCGCTGCTGAGAGGCTTATCTCAAGGAAATTAATAACTGTGCAACATGATTATTAGAAAATGATGACAAAGTTAGCTGATAAACTTAGATTATTGATAAGGGCAAGGAGCAGAGCAATAGAAAAATCCTTGTGTTGATGAAGATAATCAGAGTTGTTGAAGAAGAATTGACATATACATGAAGATAATATTGACGAAAGACAATGGCCAGAATTCTCTGGCCGTTCAGGCCCCCACTGCCTCTGCCGGTGAGGATGGAGAATTTGGCATTCAGCCAAATCTCTGCTCACTGCAGCAGGATGGAAAAATCCCAGCTGCGAGCAAGGTCAGAGAATCTGGCTGTACAACTGTAATTTATTTAGAGTTTATCAAATTACTTGAGAGGTTAAGTAACATATTTTTGAAGTTATATAACGTAAGGATGATCAACAGTAGAGTACATGTCTTTAAATTCGTACTGATGGCTATTGGATCATAATTTCAAGGCAACGAACAACTAAAGAGTTTCATTATAAGATGTCTAAATCAAGAGCCACAAAATGTACAAATATCTCTCTAGCAGACTGTCTTACACCAGTTTGAGTTTGCAGCAAGTGGATTATCACTGCAGCCTAAGGATTAACAACAGTTTCCATACTTTTGGAAAATGAAAAAAGTGAGATAAATAAAATGATCATTCATTCGAAGGATTAGCAGCAACATTTTTTCTTAGAAACAGGCAAATGATAACACATTTCCAAAGTGAAGCAAAGGAAAACAGAGATTAAGAGAGGCTGAAAATCTGGTAAAGGTTGGTTTCAGAGGCATGCTTCTTAGACGGATGACAGGGATTGCATCAGAACTAAAAAGATTATTGACTAAAGAATAATACATGATTCTGAATACAGTGACGAACCCAATGAAGCAATAGAGAAAATTTTGGGGAATCAAATTTGGCAAGGGATTAATGGAACAATAATTTGGAAACCGCAACTAATGTCTCTCTTTTTGAATTAATTACATTGTTATGATCCTTTCCAGACCCCAAGTTGTGATGTCCAGTTGGAGGCCAATAGCATTTAGTTTAAAGTAGTCAAAGTTTGAGTTTTAAAACACCAACAAAGTGAAGATAAGGGTCATATGGTGGCAGTGGTTAGCACTGCTGCCTCACAGAGCCCCTACAATACTCTTTATACACATATGACTGTGTGGCCAAATTCCCTTCTAATTCGATTTTGAAGGTTGCTGACGAGACCCACCATAATAGGTCGGATCTCAAACAATGATGAGACAGAGTACAGGGACGAGATAGAAAACCTGTAAACTGGTGCGACGACAATAATGCTATTACAGATGCACCATAGAAAGCATTCTTTCTCGTTGTATAACAACTTGGTACGGCTCCTGCTCTGCCCAAGATTGCAAGAAACTACAAAAGGTTGTGAATGTAACCCAAACCAGCCTTCCATCCATTGACTCAGTCCACACGTGCTGCTGCCTCGGCAAAGCAGCCAACATAATTAAGAACCCCACACACCCTTGACATTCTCCCTTCCATTTTCTTCCATCAGGAAAAAGATACAAAAGTCTGAGGTCAAGCACCAACCAACTCAAGAGCAGCTTCATCCCTGCTGTCATCAGACTTTTTAATGAACCTACCCCGCACTAAGCTGATCTTTCTCTCCATTCTAGCTATGACTGTCATTTCCTTCTCTATGGACAGTATGCTTTGTCTGTATAGTGTGCAAAAAACAATACTTTTCACTGTATGCTAATATATGTGACAATAATAATCAAATCAAAGCAAATCAGGGACCTGGCTTGGTTCACTGTCAGCGCAGAATCTGTGCATTCTCTCCGTATCTGAATGGGTTTCCTCTGCACACTCTGATTTCCTCCCACAATCTAAAAGCATGCTAATTTGATGCACTGGCCATGCTAAATTCTTCTCCGTGTATCCAAGCATGCACCGGAGTGTGGTGACTAGAGAATTTTCGTAAAAACTTAATTTCATAATAACTTTATGTAAGCCAACTTGTGACACTTACAAAATAAATTTTAAAAGGGCCACAGGATTCCATGAGTTTGAAAAATAAATGTGACTATACAAAGTCAAAAAGATAGAACAATTTACAATACTTATAATCTAGCATCCAAGGTAAGAATGATGTGTATGTGAATTAGCAAACTGTGGTCAGACATATCACACTCTACAATAAATGAGAGATGCAACCAAAGCAGATTCCATGGATTTCTCTGCAATCCGCCCAGATGTTATTCACACTGAGGCAACGATTTTCACTGAAACTCAATATTTCCCTTGAGGATTTCCAATCTTCACCTTCAAAGATCTTACTTTGAAATTCCCTTCAAAAATCACTCCAATGTTGACAACTTCAAAAACAGTCCAACTTGCAGAGTTTCAATTTCAGTTTCTGAGTTTACACTCTCAGGACTTCTGAATCAAGCAGCAACTTAAAAGCAGTTTCAGATCTTCGGCCACAAGTAACACCACAATTCCAAGAGGTGCCTTTGCCCCAGCAATCCTATTCAGTTAAAGTCTGCTCCCACAACTCTTTCTTCAGCATGAAACCTGTTTCTCTACCCCTTTCTTAACTAGAAACTTTCTTTGTCTTGAACACGGAACTATCTTTTGGGACCTTGCCCTGTCCTTTGCCATTGTCCCCTGTTTTAAAACAGTCTGATTAAAACCAACTGTGGACTAGGTCAAACTGACTGATCACTGATCCTTGAACTGATCTGATCCCACACTTGTTACTAGGCAAGAACAAATGTAACAAGTAGTTGGCTAGCGTGCACCTTAAATGTTACAATTTCCACAGACAGCTTACATACATAATGACACAGAATAACTGGATTTCACAACAATTTTTAGTAATTCTAATCGTTATTTATAATTATGAACAGAGATAAAACCGGCACAATTGACCAAAGAACTGCAGTGTCAGATTAATGTTTTACATTCAATTCACCAAGGTTCAACCATGAAATTAGCTATGAATTAGATACTAGAATTTAGTCACACTGCCTTTTTGATAACATCAGCAATGAGTTTAGTAAAAAGAGTATCAGCGTGACGCTATGGCCCATGGGATTTCCACTCTCCACGAGCTTTCGCTGGGTTTCTGAATTCCTTGTCTCACCCTACCTACCATCCTCATTCAGGCTGAGTGAGGCAGGAGCAGTAAAGCACACCCTGACAGCATTGGTGCAGAGCAACGGTGACACAGGGAAGTTAAGTCACTCCCATTTTTACAGCAGTAGATAGTGTAAAGGGGTTGTTTAAAGAGATAATTTAAAGGGAGTAGGTAAATTTCAAATGACTTAGGCAATCGGGGGAGACAAGATGACCAGGGCTGTGGTGAGATCAGAAGGAGAAATTGATGAGATGGGGAAAACCAAGAGATGGGGGATGGAGAGACCGGGGTAAACTGGATGGCCAGGAATAGACAGCAGTATGGACTGGAGACAAGGCTGGGAGTGGGGAGACTGGGAAGGAGGGTGACTGGGAAGTGGAAGGGAAGGACAGGGTGAACTGGATGGAAGGGGCAGGGTGAAGCAGCTCAGATGGGGGTTGCCTTAGCAACAGGATTGGAAGTATCACGATGAGCATTGTCTCGGCCTGGATTAGGTGGAGGGAGAGGTTCTCTGGATCAGAAGGCAGTAGAATGTGGGAAAAGATATTTTGGCGAGAGAACAGAATCATAGACTGGAGTAGAGGGGCAGAGGGGAATGTGAAAGAGACTGGGGGGGGGAGGGGTCTGGCGTTCCAGAGTGGATTAAGGAGATATCCTGGATTGGAAGGGGGAATGGGTACAGGTGTTCTGACAGTGGCGTGATGTCGCATTGATACCTCCCCTTTTGATTCCTTACATAAGTTCCCATCGCCCTGCCATTTTAGCTTTAAATCTTCCCCAACCACTTTAGCAAAAACTCCCCCTAGAACATCAGTCCCAGACCTGACCAGGTGTAACCTGTCCAGTTTATACAGGTTTCACCTCTGCCACAACCTGTCTCAATATCCTAGGAATCTGAAACCCTGTCTCTCACGCCATGTCTTCAGCCCTCGTATTCATCCCACATAACTTGCTTGTTCTACTCTGACTAATATGTGGCATTGGTAGTAATACTGAGGTTAGTGCTTTGGAGTCCTTAATATCTCATCCTATTTTTGCTGTGTGATTTGTACCAATGTGTACCAGTACCACTGTCTGGTCACCTTCTCCCTTTGGAATGTCCTGTAACATGTGCATGACATCCTTGACCCTAGCAGCCTTGACCTGTAACTATTGCACACCCACACTTTTTACTCCTCCCCTGTGAAGCCGAGCTAACCATAGTGCAACAAATTGTACTGTTGCTGCTCTCCCCTGAAAGCCATCTTCACAACTGTATCCCAAGCAGGATATTTGTTTTGCAGGGGAATAGCTGACAGGAGATTCCTGCACACCCTGCCCATTCCTGTTGCCCAACTAGTGGTCACCCATTCCCTTTCTGTCTGTGCAGTCTGAGATTGTGATGTGTGCACCCACCCCCCACCCCCACCCCCCACTTTATATGTGCTATCAACAATACTGTCTGCCTCGTGGGTGCTTCACAGTGTCCCCAGCAACTGCTTCAAATCCAAAACCTTGACTTCCAGGAGCTGCTGCTGGAGACACTTCCTGCACACGTGCTGGCCCCTGGCATTGGAAGTGCTTCCATCTTCTCACATGGAGAATGAGGAGTGTACCATGGCTTCGAGTTCTCCTGACATGACATACCACTTTAAATTAAACCCTTTGGGAAGATGCCTAAAATCAAATAAAATCAATTGCTGTCGAACTTGGTCCTCATTAGTACAGAAAATAGCCTTTACCGAATACAAACCTTACAAACTATAAGCAATAAAAGTAGCAGGTACTTAATCGACCTTACCCACAACTCTCTCCCTTCCAACCCCTACTGCCACAGTAGGGCACAACCACTCTCTAATCTAAAAAGTTAGAAAGCAAAGAAAAAAATCAAATTGCACCTCATTCCACTCTGCACCAAATCCCACTCTGCTCCAAATTCCCAATACCCACACTCACTCGTGCTGTACCTTACTCAGGATGTGCTCTCTCCCACTGCTTGTCCACAGTATTCACTGATTTTCACCAACTGAAGTTAGCAATTTAATTGTTTTTGAAGGATGATTCCTGACACAGCACAATTAGTTCTTTCAGGCAATTGCCTGGTGAATCCTTACATTATTCAGTTCCAATAATCCTTACATTATTCAGGTTATCCCCAATGTATCATAGGACTAAAGTTTATTTATTTATTAGTCACAAAGTAAAGCATACACTGCAATGAAGTTACTGTGAAATTCCCTGAGTCACCATAGTCCAGTGCTCAATCAGGTCAATGCACCTAACCAACAAGTCTTTCAGAATGTGGGAGGAAACCAGAGCACCCAGAGGAAACTCACATAGACAGACAGAAGGTGCAAACTCCACATAGACAGTGACTTAAGCCATGAATCGAAGCTGGGTCACTGGCGCTGTGAAGCAGCAGTGCTAATCACAATGAAGCAGCAATGTTACTCCTCAAATGCAACAATGGGGAACCAGGAAGCTATGGCCTATTTATTGTAGTTTCCTATCAAAGAACCTCAATATGATATCAGTGTAATTATGCTTGATTTGATTGATTTATTATCACATGTATTAGTATATAGTGAAAAGTATATTTTTTTGTGCGAGATACAGACAAAGCATATGTTCATAGAGAAGAAATGGAAAGAGTGCAGAATGTAGTGTTACAGTCATAGATAGCTGTGGAGAAAGATCAACTTATTGTGAGGTAGGTCCATTCAAAAGTCTGGTGGTAGCAGGGAAAAAGGTGTTCTTGAGTCTGTTGGTAAGCAGCCTCAGACTTTTATATCTTTTCCTGAATGGAAGAAGATGCATCAGATCATTTCAAAGGGCAGTTAGCAGTCAAACTCACTGATGTGTAAATCTGGAAATTAGGTAAGGACAGCAAATTTCCTTCTCTAAAGGACATTAATGAACCAGATGGATTTTTATGACATTTGATGTCCAGGATGCATGGGCTCCTTAATTATGCTGGCTGCTTTTACAAGATGTTTTTACAAGATAGAAAAATGTATCAAAAGTCTTTGCCAGTTTGAAGTTTAGTTACCTATGTCAACTCCTGGAAGATCCCACTATTATGATTTTAAAACTCAGTTGCAAAATACACAAACTGGAAAGCAGGTTTGGTATATCATAACTGCGAGCATTTGTGTCAAACCATGCCTTTGTTTAATAAAAGAAAAAAACAAGGAAATAATGCGTGATCTCCAGCAGATGCCTGATGTAATTAGTAATCACTGCAGAATTCTGGCCTGTTGCCATTCCTGTTAAGGATCTAATCTTGGTTTTGAATTTGGGTATGTAAACCATTAGCTGAGCTACTCCATTAATTGTGAATGATACCATGGGACCTATGTTATCTCTTCAGCTGAATCCTGGATTTAATATCTCACTCAAACACCGTTTTCTCTGCTTACACAAAATATGCTGTCACAATCCCAAAGTATTAATATTGAGAATGAACTCTCTGGTCTAAAAGATAATCCAACTGCATGTGTTGGCAACAATGATAGTGATGGCTTTACAACCAGTGCTTTACAGCCATATTTATTAAAGTGACGTCATTTTCAAGTTTATGTGAATATGAAACACGGTGGGGGTGATTCTCCCAAAAAAATGTTAATGCTGAATTCATGGGAAAACTGGTGTAAATCACAATTTTTTTTTATATCAGTGGGAGTTCAGACTCTAATGTCCCGCTTTCTGTGCGCTGCAGACGTCACAATTGTGCATATCATTAAAACCTTCGGGGGTCGGGGCCTATTCACACCAAAATCCGACAGTTCCAGAACTCTGCACATGCACAGTGACCCTGATCTGTCAGTCGGCAGTTTGCTAGCCAACTCAATCACTGGCCAGCCTGGGACCTCCCAAAGAGCTGCCCCGCCCAATATCCCCATGGGCAGATCGTGGTCCCCACAAGCATTGCCAGGCTAGCCCCAAGCCTCTCCCACCAGGAGCACACCGATCTCCAGCAACCCACCATCTCTCCTGGCAATAACGATCTCTCCCACTGCGGCAGAACCTGCCCCAATGTGAGGCAGACCCCCCTTCAGGAGGCAGACCCCCACTCCAGCCGACCCCCTCTTGCCGCCTGACCCACTTGGGGGGCCCCACTTGCCTCTGTTCACTCCAGCGGGATCACCCATTTATTCCCAAAAGTGGGGAGCTACTGTAAAGCCCGCCAGAGTGAAATTATACGATGGGGTAGGGAATGCTGTCATGCCTGGAGAATTCAGTCCCCAGTCCCCTAATCACATTAAAATTCATATAAGATTAAAATCACTTACCTGCTGTTCCTCCCTGTTTCCAGTGTGGTCTCGACTGTGCCGGATATCTGTCAGTCATTGGGAGATATGTTTGCATCAGGAGTTCATGCACAAATTCCTGCAAATTGGTGCCATGCACGATTCTCCCAGCCTGATCCACCAAAAAATTAGTAGATCAGGATGGAAGAATCGCAGCTAAAGATTTCTTTATTTTAAGAGGTTTTTTTAAAGTTTATTTATTAGTGTCACAAGTTTACATTAATACTGCAAGGAAGTTACTGTGAAAATCCCCTAGTCACCACACTCCGATGCCTGTGCGGGTATGCTGATGGAGAATTCAGCATGGCTGATGCACCTATCTGGCATGTCTTTTGGAATGTGGGAGGAGACCAGCGCACCTGGAAGAAACCCACGCAGACACAGGGAGAATGAGCAGACTCTGCGCAGACAGTGACCCAAGGCAGGAATTGAACCTGGGTCCCTGGCGCTATGAGGCAGCAGTGTTAGCTATTGTGCCAGCGTGTCACTCTAGGTGGATGGATGGATAGTGCTGCAGGGTTGGAGTTTTGGTTAATATACTTTTCGATTGGAGTTTTATATTGAAAACTGGAGCACATAACTTTCTTGCACCCATATTTCCGTCAGTTTTCACAAATTTTGCCCTTCCGTCAAGTCATTACAAACATTCACACTTCCCTGTTGCTTCTTCTTGCAAGGGAAAACAGTGCACAACCAGGAAACAGGCTGAGACTTGGTGCTGAGGGTATCCCTCCAGTGACTGGCCACTTGTTGGACCATGACAACATGTGTGCCCACCAGTTTCACTGGGTAGAAGGTCTTATTTCAGGAAGCTGCAGATATTGGCAACAACCTGCCAAAAAAGCATAAGCCTTATGCTAATCCTTGATGAGAGATCTTCTGCCTGGTGACCTTTTAGGAGTCTCACCACCTTCTGACTTTTCTCTGCAACTATCCCCTCTTCCCTTTAGAACAACATGAAGTTAAAAAACTTTATTAATCACAAGTAAGACACTTACATTAAAGCTGCAGTAAAATTACTCTGAAATTCCCTTCGTTGCTGCACTCCGGCATCTGTTTGAGTCAATGCATGTAACTAGCACATCTTTCAGACTTTGGGAGGAAACCCATGCAGACATGGGGAGAATGTGCAAAGACAGTGGCCCAAGCCAGGAATTGATCCTGGATTTCTGGCACGGTGAGGGAGCAGTGCTAACCATTGTGCCGCCCTATGACGAGCAGGTTGCTGGTGCTGCTGCTGGAGCTGTTTCTTCTCCTCCCACTTTTCACCAGAAGTGCAAAATAGCATAAACTGCCCTATGCTATGAAGAAAGCTGGTGAGAGGAAAGTACAACTGGAGGTGAATGAAGTATAAGACAGGTGAAGTGACTTCCAAGAAATTGACAATCACCTGCCAAGACCTCTCTGAGAAGGAGTAGTTGTCTTACCTGGCCATGGCTGCAGCTCTTCCATCTCACTTATTAAAGGCTTCCCAGTCTTTAAGTTTCACTGAAGATGTTCCCCACACTGTGCATTCACTTTGACCATGCTGTTGAGTTATTGACAGGCTGGGAAACAGATATGTTAGCTGCTGAAGCCAGGATGCTTGGTTAAAAAAAGTGTTAAGTACCCATTATAAATACTTACTATGCCTAAGCTGCACAGAAATTTCGCACATGCCTTCAAAACCTAAAAGTGGATGAGATGCTGTTGGAATCCTGTCTGAAATCAGTTTAAGGGATCTAACGCCTTGCAAAATGCTCAGCTTCCTATCTCCCTTTATTTGAGAAAATTCCAGCTTACATATCAAGAAAATATCCAATTAGTTTGAAAGCAGTAGTTAGCAGGATCGCAAGATCCCTCGGCTAACCATCTCCAGGTCATAGTTTTATCACATAGCTCTTAGCATCCTTCCTGTTCAGAAGTTGAATTTCAGTCTGCGAGTACACTTGTCCATTGGTGCGAAGTGGTTCTCATTCACATCCTTCTGAAAATGACCATATGACTCAGCAGTCAGGTTGAATCAGCAATTCAACTCATGAAACTACTGAAGCAGAATCTGAGAGACCAACTCTCAGAGATAGCCACCCTCGACTTCACACAACCTTTAAACGTTTTTTGCTTGTGTGCAGAGTTAAGCTGTCAGTGTAACGCAGGTGCCAGTCTCAGATTGTTTAATGCGACGCACAGTAAATTTTACAACCCTTTATGTTAATTGTAAGAGATATTGATGAATTTTGAGATTGTCTGACTTCACAGAAGTTTACAGACTCTGTATAATTTGTGCAACCCATTATAAAAAAACTCACATGTCAGCTGTAGCTCAGTGGTAATACTTTCATCTCTGAGTCAGAAGTGTGAGTGCTCCAAACCCACTCTAGAGATTTGAGCGAATAATCTAGGCTGACACTCCTGTGCAGCACTGAGGGAGTGACACTATAAAAAGATCTTGTCTTTTGCAGGAACTGTTAAATGAAGGTCCCTTCTGCCCTTTCAGAGGCACATAATAAAATCTCATTTCGCTGTTGTGAATAAGAGCCGGAAGGACAAGGGTGAGTGTGGAGAGGAAGTGATTTGGGATAGGGTGTGGTGGGAGAGGGGGAGGAGATTTTTCCAATACCTGGTGAATGTTTATCCTAAATCAACATAATTAAGAAACAAATTATCTGGTTGTTATGTCATTGCTGCTTGTGAGACCTTGGTATGCACAAATTCGGTGTCATGTTCCCCACATTGCAACAGCGACAACACTTGAAAAAATTACTTAACCAGCTGTAAAGTGCTTTGGAATGCCCCGAGGCTGTGAAAGGATCAATAAAATGCAAGACTTTCTTTAGCTAAGTTGAACATTTACTGCGCTCAGTGAGGTGAACTACTGTCAGTGATGCAGCAAAGCGGGAGAATGCAGAAGGTGTGGAGCTGAGGGAATGACAATTTCAGGGCACAGTTTTGTAGTGCCAGAGGTTACAGAGATAATAAGGGGTATGGCCACGAGAGGGATTTGAACACAAAGCTGAAAAATTTAAACCTGAGGCACTGGTACAATAGCCCTCAAGCTCATAAACATTAACACACATTTATTTTTTAGTATTCCTTTAAATATTAATTCTAACTTAGTGCAAGATACAATATAAAGTCTCAACCTATTAGTGATCACTGATCTAGTTTGGAAACTGTTTCTTCCTCCAAATTCATGGTTATTTAAATTTAGACTGAGCATTTTTTCTCACAATACTTTTCTTCTGCACACTGATGGTTTGTAATTCTAAACATATCAAAGTTATGCCATTTGGATCAGTAATGTTTCAGTAAATGAGATATTAGGTTGTCCAGTCAAATGGTTATTCTCTGAATTAAAAAGAATGAGAGATGATCTCATTGTTATTCTTCTAGGTCTTGACATGGTAGATGCTGAGTGACTGTTCCCCAATTTAGAGAGTGAGGAATTTGGGGTCAAAGGTTCAGGGTAAGAAGTCAACCATGTTAGAATGAAATTAAAAGAAACTTCTTCACTTTGGCTGTTGTGATTGTTAATTATTCCCCATCCCAGAAAGCTATAAATGCTCAGGCATTGGTAGAATTTAGAACACTAAGGGAACCAGGCGATGTGGGGATAAGGTAGGAAATTGAGTTGACGTAAAAATTAAAGATGTTAATTGAGTGATGGAGCAGTCTTGAAGGATCAAGTGATCTAGATTTGCCATTAATCCTTATAGTCTCATGTTACAGAGTTGAAGCAGAATAATTTTTTTCCTTGCATATTAGAACCATAGGACCATCAAATCCCTATAGTGCAGAAGGAGCCATTCTGTCCTTTGAGTCTGCACCCACTCTTCAAAACAGCACTTTACTCAGGCTCATCCCGACTACCCTATTCCCATAACCTTACATATTTACCAGGGCTATTCCACCTAACCTGCACATCTTTGGATACTGAAGGGCAATTTAGCATATCTAAATGGGTCCTTGGCGTTATGCAAACCACTGTGCCACCTTGCCTATGTATTATAAACTATGGGATTAATGAAGAGGAATGTGGACAGTAATAAGGGAAAAATAATAGAAAGTCACTGCTGCTGAAATACTTCTACATAAATGTGAAATTATTACAATGTATATCGATACAATTTGACCCCAGAGTCACCCAAGATTTTGTAAAACTTACACTGATAGTTAACAATTTGAGCTTTGCGGCATGTGCAATGAAACTCCAGACCATAGTGAAGGAGATTGATGAATGTTTGTAAGACCTCCAGGTGCTTACTATCTCCAACAAATAAATGTTTTTTAATGACCCCAAGAGGGTAGCTTCCCAATTAACTTGGACTTATCTCTCTACTATTTAAACTGAATCATTTGTGTGAGCTTTTTAAAATTAATGTGTCCCTCTGTGGTAACAATTCTAAATTGCACAAAGGCTAGTTAGCACAGCGCAGCAGAAAAGATGATCGTCTTGTCCCACTCCTGGACCAATTCTAAGCTGATACTTTAGTGCAGTACAGAGGGAAGATTGCACTGTTAGAGGTGCTGTCTTTTAGACAAAACATTAAACCAATGTCTGATCTACCCTTTACCCTCTCAAGTAGGCAGAAAATATCCCATGATACTATTTCAAGTTAAGGAGAGGAGTTATCCTGTTGCATTGGCTAGTGTTTAGTGCTTGACTAAAATTGTCAAAAGTAAACTATCTGCTCATTTATTATTTACCTTTTATTATTGTTTGTTAAATATTTATTATTCATTGCTACTTGTGAGACTTGTTCCACATTGGCTGCTGCATGCCCTTAAAGCTCAGCAGTGAATGCACTTTCAAAGATATTTTCTTGGTGTGAAGCAGGATATTTGAGCGATCCAGTGAATGTGAAAGATGCTATATGTGGAGCAAGTTCTTTTTTTGTAAGGATCAGCATCTAATGGGAAAGGTATGAATACAATTCTTCCATGAGATGGTTTTTTTGACAAGTTGTAAAAAAATCATGGAAATTCTACAATGGAGAAGGAGGCCATTTGGCCTATTAAGCTTGCACTGACAACAAAACTAAGCAGGCCTTATTCCTATAATTCCACATATTAAAATAGAATCATAGAATCTCCTACAGTACATTTGGCCCGTCATGTTTGAACTGACCACAATCATACCCAGGGTCTATTCCTGGGTGTAATGTGTGTAACCACACACATTTACCCTACTAATCCCCCTGACACTATGGTCAATTTACTATGGCCAATCCACCTAATTCACACATCTTTAGACTGTGGGAGGAAACCGGAGCACCCAAAGGACATCCACATAGATACAGGGAGAACATGCAAAGTTCACACAGACAATAACCGAGGCTGAAATCGAACCCAGGTCCCTGGCATTGTGAGGCAGCAGCACGAACCACTGCACCATTGTTCCGCCTGCACATTATTCCCTCTAACTTATGCACTCCGGAGTACTAAGGTGCAATTTAGCATGGCTAATCCAGCTAACCTACACATCTTTGGACTGTAGGAGGAAACCCATTGCAGACATGGGGAGAGCAGCAAACTCCACCCTAACAGTGACCCAAGCTGGGAATTGAACCCAGGTCTCTGGAGCTGCGAGGCAGAAGTGCTAACCATTGTGCCATCGTACTACTCTGGTATCATAAATTACCCTTAAATTACTCCACAATACATTAAACCCTTAATTACTCTACAATACATTAACTTCAAGACATCTCAGCAGTATTTATCTCCCACAATTATATCCTCTCCTTTGTTCAAAGTTTGTTTTGTATGAGCTTTCAAAATATAAAACAGACAGCTAATCATTCCTATTTTAAAGTGGAGCAGAAGAGAAGCACACATGATGTATCAGCCTGAGGCATGGACCATTTTATCTCCAAGACCTGTTTCACATGATTGAAACTAGCCTTTGATCAAATTCAATGAGAGTGCTGACATTGTTGGTGTGCTGATTGGGAGTTAGAGTGGCAGAAGCCTGCCGCTAAAGACATAAGCAAACTGTCCCTCGGAGAAGATGTTTGGAGAAGTGTTGCTCCTGAATCAAATGGACCTTGAGGCAGTGTAAGGACAGGGAGACAGATTATTTCATTTTGGGAACTGGACGATACCCCTCCCTTCATCCCCACAGATAAGTCTTCAAAAATGGTAGAATGGTACCGATATTTAAGTATGGATGAGGGTACCCAATAGCCTGCCAAATGCCTTTCCCATGATCTGAATTAGGATAGATTCCATACGGTACAGAGGGAGGCCATTTAGCCCATCGAGCCTACACTGACAAAAATCCCACTCAGGACCGTCTTCCAGTAACCCATATACTTATCTTGTTCATTCCGCCTGAAACTAAGGGGCTATTTAGCATGGCCAATCAACCTCACTCTACACATCTGTGAAGGGTGGGAAGAAATCGGAGCACTGGAAGGAAATCCATGCAGATATGGGGAGAACATACAAGCTCCACATAGACAGCCACCCAAGACAGAAATTGACCCTAGGTCCCTGGCACTGTGAGGCAGCACTGCTAACTACTGTGCCACTGTGCTGTGTGTAGTCAAAATTGCATCTGGCATAAATGTATCAGAGCACAACAATTACGCTCAATCTGCATTTAACCTTCACATCAGCACCATTCCCACAAAGCGGGCAGGGCTAAAATAGAGACAAACGAATGTGTAATCAAATAATGCTGTACAGAATCTAAATTGGACAATAAAAATAGGGAAAAGAAATACTATTTTAGCATGTTGCTTCTCTCTCTGGTAAGCCTTCCTCTACTGTATTCTTTGAGATCAAGGATGTGAGTGCTGGCAAATCAAATAGTTCACTTTGTTCATTTACAAATAATACGACACCCCTAATGTCGACACAAAGTTTGTTCTGAGTTTAACTGCTCCTTTAACAATTATGTTGTGACAGACTTAAGAAATCAAGTTTTAACTTTCCTTCAGTGTCTGATAGCTTAGTTCATAGATTACTGTTTGCTTCTCTGATTATTGTGTTTTCCTTTAAGCTGAAGCCCAGTGTGAGAGCCAATTGCTCTATAACATTGAGTTTATAATTCTGCAATAATTAAACTGAGCAAAGAGGATTAGTCAAAACTCAATGTGGAAATACAAGTTGTTTGGTGAATGTTTATCTGCTCCCAATTGGGAATCTAGTTGAAGGGAAAATAACTACCTTTGGTAAGCATTCGTACCGACGTCTGCCTACAGTCAAAAAACATTAAATTTAATTGCTGAGGTTATCCATAGCAAACCTCAAGGGTCAGGGAGATCGAACAAAATTAAAAGAAAAAGCTATGATAAATATATCACCATTGTAGGGATGGATCCTTACAAAAATATTATCAGAAAGGCAGTAATCTTCAAAATATTGAGTATTTAGTTACTGAGGGTTTTGCATTATGAAATAATGGTGGCATGCTGGCACAGTGCTTATCATTTCTGCCTCACAGTGCTAGGGATCTGGGTTCAATTCTGGCCTTGGATACTGCCTATGTGGCGTTTGCATGTTCTCCCCATGTTTCCTTTGGCTGCTCTGGTTTCCTCCCACAGTCTGAAGATGCGTGGGTTAAGTAGATTAGTCTTGCTAAACTGCCCCTTGGTGTCTCATATTGTATAGGTTAGATGGATTAAGGATTATAGGGAGGGAGGTAGTGAGGATGTGTGTGGGCCTGGAGGGGGGCATGTAGGCCTGAATAAGATGCTGAATCGGTGCAGACTAGATGGGCCAAATTATCTCCATTTGCACTGTAGTGATTTTATAATTCTATGATTATGAAAGATAGAGCGTCAGGAAAATATAATTTTGATGTGACTTTTAAAATCTCTTTTTTTAATTCTAGGCCACAGATGTCTTCAAGTTCACTGTTGATGCTGTTTCACTAATAGGCATCAAGAGATGCTCTTCAAGCAGATTGAGCCCCAGGATGTGTGAGTTTATTTCCTTCCAGAAATGGAAGGTTTTGGTTAAATATAATACAACGCCTCGGATCCAGAATACAGATTGATGCAATTCATTGATCAAGTGAATTGAAGATATTCCTGGGAAATAATCCACAGCCTTCCAAATTACCACTGGCGTTATATGTTGAGGCCATCATTAAGCGGTCACTATTTTGCCATTTTAAAAGTTGGTTTTTACATTAATCTCCTCATTGTTCATCCCCAACATGAAATAATTCTTGATCACTTGCGTTACAAATAAAACTTGCTCCTCACATCAATCTTGTTATGCACTGATGTAGTTTTGTACAGTTTTGCAAACAAAGCAGAACTTTTGTGTAAAAACACATCTATAATTGAATAAAACTGAATAGTATTTGGTTGTGTGTGATATAGTTGTCAGCAAATCTGAAATTGCATTACTTAAATAGATAATAAGCAATATTCACAGATGTCGATTGACATGCTTGCCTCTTGGCACTGTTAATTTGTGTATGTGTGTATGTTTTTTTCAATATTAAAATTAGTTCATTTTTCTCAGCATGAGGAATTCAATACTGACAATTACATCCAGTGCTAGATTCAGGTTAAATTAGTCTGTGTGTTGCATCTGATAATCTTCACGAACAATTCCCTCAAAAATGCATCCTTTATTGCACAAGTGCTTTTTTTCAGTTCTCTACAGGCATCAAATACAAGTTACCTTGTAACTTCTGGCAAATCATGAACAAGAATTATGTTATTGCTATACTCTAACAAGAACTTGGCTCACACGTATGACTAGTACATAAGTCAGCTGCACTACATACCTTGATAATATTCTCAGTTCTCAATTTCAGAGCACTACTTCGTGAAATTGAAATCTCTCAACAATTATTAATGATTTGGAAGAAAAATGACTTTGAAGAATCTTAGCCAGTTCACTGGGCTAAGTTCTGTAGTAATGGACAAAGTTCTGTAGTAATGTAAAGATTCTGTGCCCTACTACACTTAGGAAGGTGAAGATGGTGCCAAGAAGAGAGCAAAAAGATATCATAATTCGTTACAATGTTGAGCAGATTAGAAGAGGTGCCACACCAAGGTTGTGCCAATAGTATACAGAGCTCTGAAATTGATAACTAAAAACATTACCAAAGTATGTAGCGCAGCTGACTTATACACCAGTTATGTATGTGTGTCTAGTTTCTTGTTAGCATATATCTGCGCACTTGTTAAGGTATTTCTACACACCTGTTAGGTTATCTCTACGTACTTGTTAGGGTATCTACGCACGTGCACACTGTTATCTTTCCATTAGCCAGGCTGAAACCCTTATGTTCATCACACTGAAAATCCCAAATTACCAATGATTGTAAAAACAGATGTTCATTCCAGCCAGTTTAAATAGAGACATTTTAAACTGCACAGATCCGTGTACATTTCATCATAGTTATAAGACTTAAATTGAAACTTCAACCACTAGGTGAGTGGGTTTGGATTGTTTGCGCACAACATTAATCTCTTGAATGAAAACAGAATATTCTGAAAATACTCAGCAAGTCAGGCAACATCTGTAGGGAGAGAAACAGACTTGATACTTCAAGTCTTCTTTGATTTGTAGTATTTATTCTTGTTCACCTGATTCCATACATTTTTAATTACTTCTCTTATTAGGCACAATGGGCAATGTTTAGTAAAAATAAAGTCAGCCATTACAGTAGTATCAGTTTCTGCTTGGTAACTGTTATGTATTGCAAAATAATTCAGCTCTATGCAAATAGTCACATGGCATGTTGTGATAGCACCAGAAGCATTGTAGGTTTTTATCTCTCTTCATGTAGGACTTCAATCAGGCAACACCTTATAAATGAAATTGCATATGTTTGTTTAAAACGCATCTCCACATCTTGTTTAAATAGCCCATGGTGTGGCATCTCAGAAATCTGTTTTCCTTGTCGTCTCATCAGTCAGAAACAATAAAACATGCACAATAGCAACAAACGTATTTCCATTGTGATCTGTTGATCACTGTGAGTTTAGCACCGGTCTGTTATTCCATCCTAGCAAAGCTCTGACCGCTAATTTAACTGAACCTTTGTTTATTCACTTTCTTTCGTTTTAATTAAACAGTTGAAGGACTGAGTAAGCAAGTCAAACAATAACATCTGGCTACCAGTGTTCTCAAAGAGCAAAAGAATAAGTTATCATAATCCTTTTTGAAAGCTGAAAATCTCCTATGACATGTATTTGCTAAAACTGACACACAGTTGCGATTAAGACAGTTAACAGCGCAGCGGGTTGGGAGACATCAGTGAAGGCCGTTTCACAGTCTCTGTGTATCTCCCAGCTGAAGATTTTTAGAGAATCATAGAATCCCAACAATGCAGAAGGAGGCCATTTGGTCCATCGAGTCTGCACCAACCACAACCTCACGCAGGCCCTATTTCCCTAACCCCACATCTTCACACAGCTAATTACCTGACACAAGGGTCAATTTAGCGTGGCTAATCAACTTAATCTGCACATCTATAGACCATAGAAGGAAACCAGAGCACCTAGAGGAAACTCACGCAGACATGTGAAGATTGTAAAAATCGGAAATCAGTACGGAGCTGATTAGCAAATGGAAATCTTCATTTCCATTTCATTAGCGGGCCTTGGACTGAACTCTCTGGGTCCGCCAGCATCTTCCCCAACCCCTTGCCAGCAGGGCTTGCAATTGCTCCTAGCTAATGGGGAACAGGTGGCCGCCTCTGCTGGTGAGCACAGAGGCCATTGAGGTCCCCCACAGAAAGTCAGGTTAAGGGGGCATGCCCCTTGGGTAGTGCCAGCCTTGCAATGCTAGCCTAGCAGCCTGACACTGCCCGAGGGGTAAACTGACACTGTCCATTGGGCAAACTGGCACTATCCATTGGTCATCAGGTGATGCCAAGGGGGTGGGGCCAGAATCGGTTTGGCTTATTGCATGGATGGGGCCGATGCAGGGGGCAATCTATGCAGGTGATAGCTCAGCACATATGCAATGGCCCTCTCAGCACTGTGCTGCCAAACTCTCAGCCTCAGATTGACCCAAACCCCACATAATCAGAGGTAATCCTGCTAGGGCACTTTGTGATGCACAGAGTGTCAGAAATTAATTCTGAAAATTTTGCTATCAAAACTACAGGGAGTTACTCCCGTTTACTCACAAATCAGGGACTTGGAATTTCCTTGGGAGAATCCCAGCCATGATTCAAGTTTCCGTTCAAACTAATTTTCATTATCACAATCATAGAATTGCTGTCAAAGAGAAGGAAGATGGCGATTGGAACTGACCATCTGGGTCGTGGCAGTGGGGGCGACTGCGGGGGGTTGGGGGGGGTGGGCAGTGGTTGAGAAATCCAGGCAAGCTGAATAGGGGTTCAGGGAGAATGGAGCTGGCTGGGGAGGGATATCAGGGCTGGCCCCATGGAGGTCCAAGAAGCAGCGATCTTGGGGTGAGGGGGTCAGAAGGCCAGCATGGGATGTTATGGGTTGGCCAGCTATCAGACTGGTGCCAATGTACATATGCCAATCTCCACACTGATAGATCGGCACATGCACAATGGCCCTCTCAGCACTATGCTGTTCCACATCCAAATATTCAGAGGCAATTCTGTTCGGGTACTTTGTGTCCTACACAAAGTACAGAGTGTCAGAAATTAATTCTGAAAATTTTGCCATAAAAACTAACCGGAGTTACTCCATTTTTTTCAAAAATCAGGGATTTGGAATTTCTTTGGGAGAATCTTGGCCATGATTCAAGTTTCCATTCAAACTAATTTTCATTACTACAATCATAATATTTTGTATAATAGAGTGTAATTGGGCAGTGCATCAGAATGTGATTGTCTAATTTATTCACCTTGTATTAAAAATGTTCCATATCTTGGATTTTACATGATAATGATGGTGAAACAGTTCACATTCAATGTTATTTCTCCACTGACAGCAATTTCAGGAGTCTGTACAATATGCAAAAATCCAGAATTTAGCTTTCAGTGATTCAATATTTCTTCAGAGTTTGCTGTGGTTTCCTCTGGAAAGCAGTTTCAGAAGAATCGATGAATTAATAAAAACTTCCTCTTTTATGCTGTTAGTCTCACTAACTGTAAAACCTTTGAAAAAGTTATAGCTTTTTTAATGAGATGTAATCACACGCTAAGTTTAAAATCATTACTAAACACTCCTGCTGTCTCTGCAAAACTAATTTTATATTCATGGAATGTCAACATTCTACTTTATGATAACTTCCACATATTTTTGAAATAAATAGTTCTTAAATTCGTGTATGATATTTTAGCTTCTTCTATAATCCAACAATAATTATTATTTTAATCTTCTGAAAAAGTAAATAAAAAGTGAAGAATGATCATTTCCTGGCTTATTGTCTGTGAGGATATTTCAACATGACTGGCTGCTTGTTCTGCTTGGCTACAGATGAGGAAAGGTGAAATCCACATTATGTGGATCATTATGTCTTTGCAAGCAAATTTCTTCAAGGTCAGTGATGAGCACAATGGACTTGCCAATTTTACGCATCCTAACTCCAATAAAATTCAGCCTATTGAGTCATTTAACAACACCAGTAAAAACATCTTGTTTTTAGGTTCCATCTTTAAAGCAACAAAATATCCCAAGATGCTTCACACATGCATTAGCAAATATAATTTATCATTGTGGTACTATATGGTAGGTTATTGCACAAGATTAAATCTCATGGGATCCAGGGTGAGGCAGCCAAATAGATACAAAATTGGCTGGATGACATGGTTATAGGGGATTGTTTTTCAAACTGGAGGTCTGTGATCAGCTTATACCTCAGGGATCGGTGCTGGGCTCACTGTTATTTGTTATTTATATTAATGATTTGGATGAGAATGTAGGATGCATGGTTAGTAAGTTTGCAGATGACACTATGATTGGTGGCATTGTGGACAGTGAAGAAGGTTATCAAGGATTGCAGCGGGATCTTAATCGATTAGGCCAGTGGGCTGACGAATGGCAGATGGAACTTAATTTAGATAATTGTGAGGTTATGCATCTTTGTAGATTGAACCAGGGTAGGACTTACTCAGTTAGTAGTAGAGCATTGGGAAGTGTTATAGAACAGAGGAATTGAGGAGTGCAGATTCATAGCTCCTTGAAAGTGGAGTTTGGTGGACAGAATGGTGAAGAAGACAGTCAGCATGCTTGGTTTCATTGGTCAGAACATTGAATAGAAGAGTTGGGATGTCTTGTTGAAGTCGTACAAGACATTGGTAAGGCCACACTTGAAATTCTATGTACAGTTCTGGTCATTGTATTATAAAAAGGCTGTTATTAAACTAGAAAGAGTGCAGAAAAGATTTACTGCAATGTGACTGGGACTTTATGGTTTGAGTTTAAGGAGACGCTTGATAGACAGGGACTTTTTTCTCTAGTGCATAGGAGGCTGAGGAGTGCCCTTATAGAGGTCTGTAAAATGATGAGAGGCATAAATCAGCTCGATAGTCAATATATTTTCCCAAAGGTAGGGGAGTCTAAAACTAGAGGGCAGAGATTTAAGGTGAGTGGGGAGAGATACAAAAGAGTCTAAAGGGTCAATTTTTTCACACAGAAAGTGGTGAGGTCTGAAACAAGCTGCCAGAAGTAGTAGTTGAGACAGGTACAATTTTGTCTTTTAAGAAGCATTCAGAAAATAACATGGGCAAGATGACTCTAGAGGGATTTGGCCAACCACGGGCAATTGGGATTAGCTTAGTGGTTAAAAAAAGGTGGCATGGACAAGTTGGGGTGAAGGGCCTGTTTCCATGCTGTAAACCTTTATGACCTCTATGAGTCTGTAAGTTGAAAAGGAAATATTTGGGTGATTATCAAAAGTTTCTTTGAGGAAATGAGTTTTAAGAGTAACTAGTCAAGAACAAAATAAGTTTAAGGAGGGAATTTCAGAACTCAAGACCTTGGCAGTTGGAAGAAAAGGTTGCCAATGATGGAGCTGAACAAAAGACTAGAATTGGAGGAGTGCAGGTAATTTGGAGAGCTGTGAGGCTAGAGGAGGTTGTGATTTGGGAGAGGTGAAGGTCTTAGAAAGTTTTGTAATAAAGATGAGAATTTTAAATTGGGGCATTTCAGAAATGGAAAGAAGCATACATCAATGAGAACAATGAAATGAATGAATGGGACAGGATACAGGCAACAAAGTTGTGGATAAGCTTAAATTTATGGAAGGTATAAATAGAAGTTTGGCCCAGCAGTCCATTTAACCAATCAAGTCTCAAGGAGTAAGGCATGAATGAAGAATCAAATTTTGGGGGGAATCAGATTGCTGGAGGAATCAGATATCATGAGGTAAAGGCTGAGTTGAATTTTGTTACAAAGGTGAAAATTGACAGATTAGTGATGGTGCAGAGTTCATTTCTGGGTCAAATATAATACTAGAGGAGTGATTTTATCAAGAGTAGTTCAAAGTTCTGAACAAGGGTGAAGAAGGGTAAGTTTCAGATCCATTTTTTTCAGTGAGGTCTTGTGCCACCCTGTGCAAGAAATCTAGCTCAATCTGTTTACCACCAGCAGTGGTCAGAGGTAGAGTCTAAGCTTGCTGGAAAGCAACAATAGACAGCAGAGGGAACAATTGCATATGCGTAGATCTCTTTGTTTTGTGCAATAGTGCAGATAAGTTCGCAATAGCTGAAAAATCAGGCACGAACCTGATTTTTCATCTATCTCACATTCTTACCAGCTTGCCCCACCCATTTACCCCTAAGATCACCCCTTAAGTTTGCAATTGGAAGTCTCCATGCAAGGACTCTACTGGAATTGCCCAGAAGTTTAAATTTCTCTACATCACTTTGCCCCTGACTATCCTCCCAACTCACAGAGAACTAATTACACCAGCTCTTGACTACCTTCATCATCAGTTGGACAACTCATTTGTCTCATGCCTTGTGCTATTCCTGGCATGCTTCTTTACACTTTTCAATGAACCAGGGTTAGCCACCTACATGGGTGTGTTTTTGTCATAGCTGACTGGCTCATCCCATGTTAAGTAGTCTATTTTGAATTTTGTTGTAGTGATTTGGTACAACTGAATGGCTGGCTCAGATATTTGAGATGGCAGTTAAGAGTCATCCACACTTTTGTAGCATAAGAGTCACACACAGACAACAATATTGCCAAGATTCACTGGGACTGCTAGCCCCTGGTGGGAATACTGAAGGTCCATTGAAACCGGGCTTAAAGCAGGTGACAAATGTCATAATTCACCCAGCTCATCCCAGTAGCCCAACCAGGACCCTGTTGGTTATACAAAACTGCTGGTTGCACTGTAATTAGCAGGATAGAACATAGAACATAGAACATTACAGCGCAGAACAGGCCCTTCGGCCTTCGATGTTGCGCCGACCAATTAAGAAAAAGCAATGACCTGCTAACCTAAACCATTCCCTTTTCGTCCATAAACTTATCTACTAACCTCTTAAACGCCATCAAACTTGGCGCATCTACAACTGCAGCAGGCAGGGCATTCCATACCCTTACCACCCTCTGGGTAAAGAACCTACCTCTGACATCCGTCCTATAACTACCACCCCTTAATTTAAAGCTATGTCCCCTCGTGCTAGCTTTCTCCATCCTAGGAAAAAGGCTATCACTGTCCACCCTATCTAAACCTCTAATCATCTGATATGTTTCAATAAGGTCTCCTCTTAGCCGCCTCCTTTCTAACGAAAACAACCTCAAATCCCTCAGCCTCTCCTCATAAGACCTGCCCTCCATACCAGGCAACATCCTGGTAAACCTCCTCTGTACCCTCTCCAATGCCTCCACATCTTTCTTATAATGTGGGGACCAGAACTGCACACAATACTCCAAGTGCGGCCGCACTAGAGTTTTGTACAGTTGCAACATGACGTTGCGGCTCCGAAATTCAATCCCCCTACCAATAAAAGCTAAGACTCCATATGCCTTCTTAACAACCTTATCGACTTGACTGCCTACTTTCAGGGATCTATGCACAAATACACCAAGATCCCTCTGTTCATCAACGCTATTAAGAGTCCTACCATTAGCCCTATACTCTACACATTTGTTATTCCTGCCAAAGTGAATTACCTCACACTTTTCCACATTAAACTCCATTTGCCACCTCTCGGCCCAGCTCTGCAACTTGTCCAAGTCTCTCTGCAAACTATAACACCCCTCTTCACTATCTACCACTCCACCGACTTTAGTGTCATCTGCAAATTTACTAATCCATCCTTCAATACCCTCATCCAGATCATTTATAAAAATTACAAACAGCAGGGGCCCCAAAACAGATCCCTGAGGTACACCACTTGTAACCGAACTCCACAATGAATATCTCCCATCAACCACCACCCTCTGACTTCTATCGGCTAGCCAATTCCTAATCCAATTAGCTAAATCACCCTCAATTCCATACATATGCATTTACTGCAGAAGCCTTCCATGGGGCACCTTATCGAATGCCTTACTAAAGTCTATATATACCACATCAATTGCCTTACCCCCATCCACCTCTTTGGTCACTTTTTCAAAAAACTCAATAAGGTTAGTAAGGCATGACCTACCCTTCACAAAACCATGCTGACTATCCCCAATCAATTCATTTCTCTCAAAATAACTATAAATCCTATCCCTAATAATTCTTTCCAATACTTTGCCCACAACAGAAGTAAGACTCACCTGCCTATAATTCCCTGGAAAGTCTCTATTCCCCTTCTTGAACAATTGGACCACATTCACTATCCTCCAGTCTTCCGGCACTATACCCTTAACCAATGACGACCTGAAGATCAGAGCCAGAGGCTCTGCAATCACCTCTCTTGCCTCCCAGAGTATCGTAGGGTAAATCCCATCCGGCCCAGGGGAATTACCTAACTTCAAACCCTCAAGAATATCTAGCACATCCTCCTTATCTACTTCAATACTTTCCAGTTTACAACCCTGTATCCCAGTGTTCTCCACAACTACATTTACATTTCCCTGCGTGAATACCGAAGAGAAATATTTGTTCAGTGCCTCTCCAATCTCTTCAGGCTCCACGCACAACTTGCCACTGCTGTCTCTGACTGGCCCTAATCTTGCCCTAACCAATCTTCTATTCTTAACATATCTAAAGAAAGCTTTAGGATTCTCCTTGATCCTATCAGCCAAAGTCTTCTCGTGTCCCCTTATAACTCTCCCCACCTCACTCTTTAGCTCCCTCCTGGCTAATCTATAGCTATCCATTGCACTAACTGAGCCTTCAAGCCTCATCCTGACATAAGCCTCCTTTTTCCTTTTAACCAGCGAATCAACTTTTTTAGTACACCATGGTTCCCTTACTCGACCATTTCCTCCTTGCCTGACAGGGATATACTTATCAAGGACTCGCAGTAGCTGCTCCTTGAATAAGCTCCACATTTCAGATGTTCCCAGTCCCTGTAGTTTCCTAGTCCAACCTATGCACCCTAATTCCCTCCTTATGGCCTCATAATTACCATTCCCCCAGCTATAACTACTGCCCCCAGCTTCATGCCTATCCCTATCCATCACTAAGGTGAACATAACCGAATTGTGGTCACTATCACCAAAATGTTCACCAACTTCCAAGTCTAACACCTGGTCTGGCTCATTGCCCAGCACCAAATCCAATGTAGCCTCACCTCTAGTTGGCCTATCAACATACTGAGTCAAAAAACCTTCCTGCACACTTTGTATGAAAACTGACCCCTCTAACGAGCTAGAGCTATAGCTATTCCAATCAATATTAGTAAAGTTAAAGTCCCCCATAACAATTACCCTATTACTTTCACTCCTGTCCAGGATTGACTTTGCAATCCTTTCCTCTACCTCTCTAGAGCTTTTAGGAGGTCTATAAAAGACTCCCAACAGGGTGACCTCTCCTCTCCTGTTTCTAATCTCAGCCCATACTACCTCAACAGACAAGTCCTCATCAAACTTCCTTTCTGTCACTGTGATACAGTCTTTGACTAATAATGCCACTCCTCCCCCCCTTCTACCTCCTTCTCTACTCTGACTGAAGCATTTGAACCCCGGAACCTGCAACAACCATTCCTGTCCCTGCTCTATCCATGTCTCTGAAATGGCCACAACATCGAAGTTCCAGGTACTGATCCAAGCTGCAAGTTCCTCCACCTTATTGCGAATACTTCTTGCATTAAAGTATACGCATTTCAAACCATGCCCTACTCCACCCGTACGCTGCTGTGCTTTACAGTTCTCATCTATGACCCCCCTATTCTCGTCCCTCTTAACATCCAAACTACTCAGGATCCCACCCCCCCTCTGAATCAGTTTAAACCCCCCTGCATAGCCTTTGCAAATTTTCCCCCCAAGATATTGGTTCCCCTCTGCTTCAGATGTAGACCATCTCTCTTGTAGAGGTCCCACCTACCCTAGAATGAGCCCCAATTGTTCAAGAACATGAACCCCTCCCTCCTCCACCATCCCCGCAGCCACGAGTTCAAACATTCCCTCTCTCTGTTCTTCTCTAAACTATCCCGTGGCACAGGCAAGAGTCCAGAGATAACCACTCTGTCTGTTTTGGCCCTAAGCTTCCACCCCAACTCCATAAATTTCTGTTTAATATCCCCTTCCCTTGTCCTACCTACATTATGTGTCCCTACATGAACTATGACATGGGGCTGACTCCCCTCTCCCTTAAGAATCTTAAAAACCCGCTCTGAGACCACATTGCACCTGCACCCCACCCTCCACCCCACACGCACGTATGTACACCCACACACACCCACCAAAGGCTGAACTCAATCAGGTTGATTTTGATACAGGCCTTGGCAAATATGGACCTGATGCCTTCTACTCCTGGATCAGGGGGGAGGAGGGGTGTGTTGATGGGAGGGATGCAAGAAGATAAGTGATGTGCTCAAGAGCCAATGCACCCTTCTGCTATTGCCACGTTATCGAGGGAAGATTGTCCAAAGGACATTGGGGTTGGGTAGGCTCAGGCTGAGGGTGGGGGGAGAAACTTGACTTCAGGACTGTCCCACGGGATGGGGACCTAGTGGTAACACTTGTCCTTGTTGCTCTAAGAAAGGTGTTGATCTGTTTCAGGATGGTGAATTCAGACACTTTTTGGGGTAAGATATTCATTATATTCTCTGTCCTCTAAAATCTTTGAAGTATCCTGGACACATTGATATGCGTACCTCTTGGACTGCTGAAAATCAGCACAGCTCTCCATTCCACAATAGGGATTCACCCAGGTATTAAATGCTCTCTCTGAAGGTCTCATAGAAATGACCTGCCAGGGTTCCTAGGAGGTCCCCTTACTTTTTCTCATAGTCCATAATTGCTGTGAAGCCCTTTGAAGGGTGTACTGATTTAACATTGAAAACTGGAGCTCTGATCTCTTTAAAACTGTGCTGGCCAACATCCAAAGGGGTGTATAAATCTAAATAGTTAAGCTGGGAGAATCCAACCTGACAGATACTGCTAGTGTAAGTGGAAAACACTCAGGTTTCCCTTCTAGTGGGAGCTCTTTAAATGCAAATTGAAGAATTATGCCCATTATCTTGCTGTAGTTTAAAGGTAAGTCTGCTATTTTACCGTCTGGAAGTAGCAACACTGAAAAGGGACATTGACCAGATTGAATACCTGACCCCATCTACACTGTGTCTACTGGAACTCTGTACCAACGCCCACAAGTCTGATTCATCTCTGCCTGTCCACTATCTCATATGAAATCAACTCGACTGGAAAAGTGAATTATACAGCATCAGTTTTTAAGCCTGCCAACCTCCCTGAAGTAATATCTCATTGGAATTTGATTCTGGAGTCTAGGTACATGTGAAACAAAAGCTATTTTCTCAGTAGTCTTTGCCCTGTAAATGTTTCTGTTCCCAAAACACTTTTACTGTATGAGCGCACAAGGTTAGATGGTGACCTCCCTCCCACGTTTTGAATGTGTACAGATAAGCTTATCCTTTGAGTTAACACTGTCATGAGTTTGCTGTGCGGTCAATCATAGAAGTTGGATCACAGCAAAACTAGGAGGTTGGAAAATACCACTTATGAAGGGGGAAGCACATCAAAAACACATATCACTTTACAGATGGGTGGCAAGAAGAGAAATCTGGGTTTAAATTTACCACTCCTCATCCCTCCCCTCCTCCACTGTTGGTAACTGTTGTCATGCAGGTAAATCTCCCAGCCATTTTGCACACATCAATTCATGGTAAACTGTGGTCAGGCTTTGTGAATCTGAGTATTGAATTCCACCTGTCCCCTAATCCTCATCATTCTATCACTTGGGGTGGAGGGTTAAAATTTCCCCAGTTTTCTGATATTACAAAATTGATAATGGGATATGTAAATAAATGGTTATTTTTAACCCATTATTTTCTGTGTGTTACATGAGTAAGAAATGGAAATCTTGATAAAGCTGGAGACCTATTTTTAATGCATTGGAATAACAATGGGAAATAGACATTCTGATATTCTGAAATGGGAATATCAGACATTCTGATATCCTGTGCTGTAGAGAACCAATGCAACACTGGAACTGTGGCCTTTGAGTTTCTAAATATGTTCATACTAGCTTCACTGTGCTGACTGATAGTTTTTCAGACAAATAGCTTTAATTATAGTATTTTAGATCAAGTTTCCCAATGATACAAAGCCTAAATTACACAAATGCTTATGTCTTCTAATCCATGATGTTTGTTGAAATAATAATTCTGTACCAGGTTATATTAAATTCATTTCTTTAATAAGGCCATTGAAAATGAATAAACTTCACTGAAAAAGCCAGGTAATAAATAAGCCACAAAAACTACCTATTAATAATACAAAAACATCTGTTGTGTTTTTAAACCCATCAAAGGTAACTATGTCCTGTGTAGCATAAAATTGAGTTATATTGTGTTAAAGGAACATAATTACTTATCTGAGATCTTGGAAGAATTTTAAGCAAATTAAGGCAACAGAATAGAGCAATTTCAACCTGGAACACTTGACCTCACCATTCAGTCCTGCTCAAATCTTGCTGGTCACCATTTTAACAATACATTGCAGGTTGGTGGTTAAGGGAACCAGGTGAAAACCACACATATTTATATTAATCAGGAATCTATTATGTCAACGTCATTCTGATGGTTTTAAACGTGAATCTGAGTTCTGACTTACCCGCCAGTAATCAGGTAAGGAAGGTTGCAGGAGGATTGTCCTTCAAGGAAAGCCAAAGGTTTTGTTTTGTGAATGCAGGAAGAGTAGAAATGATCTTCTATGACTCATGAGCAAATTCCCAAACTCCCTTTCTTGGAAGTCTCATCTACCTCAGCTGCAGTATGAGCCTCCTGAAATTCCTCCTCAAAAGCTTCCTTTCTGGCTAATGACCATTCTTTTGCTGCTATCCATTGTCTCCAGCAGACAAGCCCTTTGCTGACATGCTTTAAGGATTTCAGCAGTTCAAGAAAGTAGTCAACTACCACCTTCTCAGGGCAACTAAAGACAAGTAATAATTACCAGGTTTGTCAGTGAAGCTGAAAGTCCGAGAATGAATTGGGAAAAAAACAATTGTATTTCCTTTCCACTTGTATGTGCTTTCCACCAGTAATGCTAGGGAACAGACCTGGAGGGGCACTGTAAGATGAGAATATGGCAGAACATGCCTTTGAGAAATTTACTGCTCCTGCCCAATCAAGGCCCATTGAAAAATCAGCAGGGGCAGGCAGTAAAATCAGATTAATGTATCCACAGTTTCATATGATTATACACAGCATAAAGTACAATACTGGTTTGATGATGTGCCAGCTCTAGGCTATAATTGGATCAAGGATGTGTCCGCACTTAAATCTAAATCAGCTCTACCACCACACAGATTGAAGATTCAATTATAATTCATCATGACTTGATATAATTTGGACTAATTATACTATATTTAATTCCACATCAAAAGCATTGCATAATTGATATTATTGGTACTTCTTAAATGTTTACAATGGTCATGCATTTTAATAATAACAGCTTGTATGAGTAGTACTTATATAATGGAAAGATTGATTCATACCAACCCGTACCATTAAAAGTGGTAAAGATACAAAAACACATAATTTAGATATTTAGGTACAGGTTACTTTAAGAGAACAGTGAAGAAGGAAGTAACTATCTCCTAGCTTCTGATGGCTAAAATTTAATTTGCTGAGGATTGACAAAGCAAAATAGAACTACAATCCTTTACTTTTGTGTCAAAACTTCAGGTATTCTATATCAAGGATTTTTCTGAAAATCAGTTAGTCTACAAATTTTCACAATCTGTCTCATATTTAAAATATATTGCTCTATTATCAAAAGACAATATCTTCAAATTTAGATTTAGCTTTGTAAACATATTTGAAATATCTCCATTTGCCTCTTGAAAATAATGAAATATACATTTAAGTAATCTGGGAATCTTCTAATCCCATCCTCTGTTCCAAATATATCGCTCTTGTCTTCCACTGATAATGGCTTTCAGGTTCAAACTAGCCTATAAATTATCTCAAGTATCTCCATTTGACTCCTGAGAATAATAATATCCCTCATCTTTTAGATCTATATAAATTGTCCAATCTTTTTCTCCTTTTAATTATCAGCCCCAATTTAAACAGATTTGGCACCTCCACAATGACTCCTTCACCTCCCAGAACAGGAGCGCTATTAATAATCAACTAACCTATACCTCATCTTTGTTTTGTAATAGGTTTTCATAAAGTGGCACCACAAAGGATTAAAGAGTGGGTTGAGAATGTTCATTTCAATGCACAGAGGAGCACAGGTTAAAACCTGTGTCATAACAAGTAAGTGAACATTAGATAATTATTATACAAGTGTGAATAAAAAGTAACATGACTTACTCTTCGTTTTTCATTATGCTTGACTGAACTCACTATTAAAACTTTGGATAGTTTCCAGGTTCTCTTCTAGTCCATGCCATTGCTTATCTTGAACATTTCCTGATTACCATAGATAAAACAAAGATATATTAGCTACTGAAAATTCATAGGGTAACCAAAACATGGGAGGGAATGATGAGATGAGATTATAAGGAGGGATGATTTTAATTGCACAAGTTGTCACTGAAAAAGAAAAAGCTGAGAGACAACATAATTGGCGTTTTTTTAAGATTATATAAACTTTGTCTCGCTCTTTTACCTTGCCCACAATACAAGGATACAGCCTGTGCTTGAGAAGGGAGATAAATTCAAAATTGATCTGTGGAAATGGTGATTGAATGGTCAATCTCTGTAGGAAGAGGGTAAAATCTAGTATGTTCGTATTGATTCATTCGGTTCTGGAACATAAAATAGTTCAAGACATGATGGGCTTAGTGTAGCATGTTTGGGAATAACAGGTGACTTTGGACCTGTGGCCACATTATTTATGAGAGAATGGAGAACGTGCGAGGAGATTGAAAATGAATGAAAAGCCCAACCAAGGATGCGGCTGTCCTTCCAAATTTAATGGTCCCCTTCATCAGTTTTTGGATTTGTTTCCTACATGTCAGATTGACAGCAGGGAAGAAGCACCAGGAACTGGAGGTCACAGCCAGGCAAGCGGGAGGAGAGACCGGTCATCATCGCAGGAGAGGAGAAAATCAAACATCATGGTGAGGGGAAGATAGAGTATCGCAGAAAGGACAGAAAAAAGGATACTGTGAATTGAAGAGTTCTCCACTCGAAGCATTGCTGTTCCTTCTGCTCCACAAGGCATGCTGACAAAGATTCTTAATTTGTGGGCCAGAGGATTCTGCTGCCTTCCCACTGAGTTGACTGAATTCTGGGAAACTAATGCAACAGCAGTGAATTTTAATCATCCTCCCAAATGTACAGTGGGAATCCAATATGTTGATGAAGATGTAGAAATGCTCTAAATTGAAAAAAAAAGTACAAGATTCAAAGCATTTAATGAAAAAATTGTGCTTGAAGCTAGAAAAAAATAATTTGGTAAAATATGTTGGCACTGGTTATATACTTTGCTAGGGCAAGAGAAACAAGTATATTGGAATGCAAAGAATCAAAGGCAGTGACTCCCACATGCCAGGAGACTTCTGACACCACTCTATAGTTTATGATTGCAAGTTTGATGTTTTAACCCCACTCCCCGTGATACTTTCATCCTGTTATGATGGGTTAAATGAAGGCCACGATTCCCAAAGCTTTCCACCACTGGAGTTTTCCTCACATCTTGCCTCAGTTTGTCACACACCAATTGAAAACAATTGATTTCTGTGATTAGTCAACTCAATAACTGTTACATCTTGCAACTGCATAGATCACACAATCTCACGAAACATAGTGGACTCTGTGGGGAGACAGCAAAATAAATTTTGTGAATTGGCACACACAACATAAAGCTTTGGGCAATGGCAGCACCAAACTGGGAATTTGAATGGTGAGGTCAGCAACACGTCCAACTTTCCATTCAGTAAAACCTAACATATGGTGCCTCGCTACATGTCTCGGAAACAGCTCACAGCATTTTGCATTCAATAAATTACTCGAAATGACAGTGGGGATAATTTTCACCATCACAGCCAAAGCATTAATCTCGCAGAAAGGATTTTCTTTTAACCTAGTGTAGAATCATCCAAGCACTTCATACTTTTAATGAAGACGTCACTGCCTTTGATATTTTGCACTATAGCCTTTTAATTTACTCATCCTATTGTGAGAATATATAGCATCAACATATCCTCAAAGATCTTGCTAACTTCAAACCCAGCTTTTTCATTAACTGTCTTGAATCTTATAAAGTTTTTAAATACAAATTATTTATACTTCTTCCTCACTATTTGATGTCCACAACTATGATGATTCATAAATGGCCGTTACAACTTGCCCATGCTTTTTCACCTCTTCAGGTTATTCCAAAGAGCTTCACAGCCAATTACGTAGTGATATGTAATCACTATTAATGCAAAAACATCTATGTACAAAGCAAAGTCCCGCAAAAAGCAATTCAATGAATGGCCAGTTAATATGTTTTGTTATTGGCTGAGGAATGATATTTGTTCAGGCACTAGGCATTCCCCTGGGCCATCTTTGACTATGGGTGATACAATAGCACAGTGGTTCACACTGCTACTTTGCAGTGACTGGGACCTAGATTTAATTCTGACTGTGTGGAGTTTGCACATTCTCCCAGTGTCGGCCTGGGCTTCCTCTTATTGCTCCAGTTTCCTCCTACACTTCAAAAACGGGCAGGTTAGCTGGATTAATCATGGTAATTTGCCTGTTACTATCCAAATGTGTGTCAATTCGGGGGGTTAGCAGGAAAAGTGTGTGTGGTTATGAGCAAGAGCAGTGAGTGGATCTGGGTAAGATGCTCTGTCGGAGAATTGGTATTGACTCGATTGACTGAATGGTCTCCCTCTATACTGTAGGGATTCTATGATTATTTTCATGTCATGTAATATTTTAAGTCCAACTGATTTGATCTCAATTTAACAACTTGTTACAAAAATTGCATTTATGACAATATCACAATATAAAGAATCAATGCATCAAACTTATATACCTGCTCAAATCAAATCCTTCAGCAAAGATAATTCCTGTAATGTAAAATTTTGGATGTACTAAGCCTAAAGCTAAACTCAGGAGATAGATTTTCATTACTGAACAGAAGTAGGACAGCATTAAACAAAAACATCCAAATTCAGTTAATTCTTGTGAATTCTTTTCTGTTTTTTAATGAGATGTGTTGCTGGCAAGCCCAGTATTCATTACTCATCTATAATTGCCCTTGAGAAGCGGTGGTGAGCCGCCTTCTTCAACAGCTGCAGTCCACGTACTGTTGGTTCATCCACAATGCTGTCGATGTGTGATAACTACATCCCTTGACCACTGAATCCAATTTTGGATGTCCTATTCCAGAAAGGACATCAAGGTCATGAAAAAAGACAGAAGTGATTACTAAGATGATAACAGTGGTGTGAGTGTTTAAATCTGAAGAAAGTCGAGAGGAATTGAATTCATTTCCTTGGAACAAAGATGGGATTTAGTATAAATGTTCAATGTTGCGACAGGCTTTTGTAAAGTAAATCAGATCAGTGACTAGGGAGCACAAATTTAAAATTAGCAGCAAATGAATGAAGGACACAAGTTAGGAGAATTAATTTTATGTTGAGGGTTGTGAGGGGATGGAATGCCTGACCAAAAACAACGATGGAAGCAGAATCCATAAAGGCTTTTCAAAGAGAACTGTAGTTATTAGAAAAAGAAACATTTAAAAGGCAAAGGGCAGGGGAATGGAACTGATTTGATTGTTCTTTCAGAGAACGAGTGCAAGCACAATAGGCAACCAACCACCTTCTGTGCTGTAAAATTTGATACGAGTGAATTTCCATTGCATTTCTTCCATTCATTTACCAAAATAATTACTTATGCAATTTTTGCAGCTCTTCCACTAATGATACAGTAGACTAACATGAGAACACCCAGGGGATTCAGCTTTTGTGATTCTTAACTCACAGCTTAGCATAGTAAATGAGAATATTATTCAAAGAATCCATCAAAGAAAATCGAGAAATGTTGGTCTGAGGAATCAGATGATCTCCTACGGGACTACTTAGTGTCAGTGGACTGGTCAGTATTTAAAAACTCTGCGACCAACTTAAATGAGTGCACCACTACAGTAACTGACTCCATTAGTAAGTGTGTAGAAGGCTATGGGCTCAGTTTTACCATCAGGTTGCCCCATTTTCAGATGCGAACCCTTGATAAAGCCAGGCGTGAGGGGAGTAGCGCGATCTACACCCACCTCCATTCCGGTTCCCCCTTTACCATGGCCTAAAAGTGCATGCATTTAAATTAACTTAATGGGCTGCATGCCTAACCTTACAAGAACTTTCCCCTTTACCATTGCATTTGCCCATCCAGAATGGGTGCAAAACATACATGCACTATAAAAATTTGATCCAGGCGTTCCAGTTAGTGAGGAGGCAAGTGCCAAGCATCTAATGGCTCTCTGCTTGAGATCAGTGGGGGAATGGCGGTGGGAAGGGGAAAGGTGGGTCTCATGGCTCTCTGCTGTGTGGGAGGAAGGAGATGTCCTCTGCCACTCTGCCTGTGATCAGTGAGGGGAAAGGATGGTTCATTTCCATTTTGCCTGATATCAGTGGGGGAAAGGAGCCTGAGGGCCTGCAATTAATGTGGGTGATTGGGGGGTGGGGTGATGGAATAGGGGTCAGCAATGTTGTAAGTGTGGGCCGGGGGAGGCATTATCCAGCCCAGGAGGGATGTGGCAGAGCAGCAGAATTCTACCTTTATTTTTCTGTGCATGTGCAGTTGGAGACACTGATCGGAGCTGCAGAGTTTCGGGTGCATTAAGCCATGCCCACAGGCTTATGCAGCGTGATTTGGAATCGCTGATATTTTTGCAGGCAGTGCTTTTGGGGATGCCTGAGAACATGTCTAAAAGTCGGAGTTTGAAACACTTCCAGTTTCAAGTCTGCCCAGTAATCAGAATTAAAATGGTAAAATGGGGTTCTGTGAGTCAGAAAAGGAAATCTGTTTCCCAACCAGAAACCATGGATGAACAGGGATATCCACTGCCAGCTGAAGTCCAGGTCTGTGGCATTCAAGTCAGGTGACTGTAACCTATACAAGAAAGCCAAATCTGGTCTATGGTAATCCATCAAAGATGCCAAAAGACAGTACTGGACCAAGTAAAAATCCCAGGCTCACCACATGCCAACTACGGCAAGGTCTGCGAGACATAATAGGTTACAAGATGAAGGGATGTAAAATTGCCAGCTCTAATGCTGCCCTCCTCATTGAGCTCAATGCATTCTATGACCATTTGGAGCAGGAGGCCAGCGGGAGCAGGAACCCCCCCCCTCATCTTGGAAGCCTCGGACGAACCTGTATCTGATGTCACCATTGCCAATGTCAGAGCAGCCTTCTCAAAGCCAACCCACAGAAAGAATTTGGCCCACAAAGGGTACCCGCACGAGCGCTCAGGTTCTGCATGGACCAGCTGGCGAGGGTATTTGCAGATATTTTAAACTTCTCTCTATTCCAATCTGAGATCCCTACTTGCTTCAAGATGACCATCACCCTGGTACTAAAGAAAAGCCTGGTGGCTTGCCTTAATGACTCATCCAGTGACCCTGACATCCACCATTATGAAGTGGTTCAAAAGGTTAGACGTGGTACAAATCAATTCCAGCCTCCCAGACTGCCTGTATCCACTACAATTCATCTGTCACAGGTCCACAACAGATGCCATCTCCCTGGTCATACACTCAACTCTGGAACACCTAGATAACAAAGTCACCCATGTCAGACTTCTATTCATAGACTACATCTCAATCTTTAACACCATTATTCCTGTGAGACTCATTTTTAAACTTAGTGACCTGGAGCTCAGCTCCTCCCTCTGTCATTGGATCCTAGATGTCCTAACCCACAGACTGCAGCCAGTAAGAATAGGCAATAAACCCTCCTCCATAATCACCTCCATCACCGGTGCTCCACAAGCTGTATCATTAGTTCCTTACTATACCACTTATACACCTTTGACTGCAAGGCCAAATTCCCCTCCAACTCAATTTTCAATGATGACACTACTGTTGTGGGTCAGATCTCAAACAATGGTAAGACACAGAACAAGAAAGAGATAGAGAATCTGGTGAACTGGTGCAACGACCATAATCGCTCCCTCAAGGTCAACAAAATGAAGGAGATAATCATCGACTTCAGGGAACATATTAGAGGGCAGGCCCCTGTCTACATCAATGGGGACAAGTAAAAATGATCAAGAGCTTCAAGTTTTTAGATGTTCAGATCACCAACAACCTGTCCTGATCCCCCCACGCTGTCACTATAGTTAAGAATTCCCATCAAAGTCTCTATTTTCTCAGGAGATTAAGGAAATTTTGCATGTCTGCTGCAATTCTCACCAACTTTTACAAATGTACTACAGAAAGCATTCTTTCTGGATGTATCACAGCTTGGTATATGGCTCATGCTCTGTCGAAGACCACAAGAAATGACAGAAGGTCATGAATGAAGCCCAGTCCATCACTGAAACCAACCTCCCATCCATTGAAACTGTCTATACTTCCCGCTGCCTCAGAAAAGCAGTCAGTATAATCAAGAACCATATGTACGCCAGACATACCCTTTTCCATCTTTTCCCGTTGGAAAAGGAAGCAAAAGTCTGAGATCTCTTACCAACCAACTCAAAAACAGCTTGTTCCCCTGCTGCCATCAGGCCTTTGAATGAATCTACCTTACAATAAGTTGATCTTTCTCTAGACCCTAGCAATGACTATAACACTACATTTTGTAGTCTCTCCTTTCCTTCTCTATATACAGTATGCTTTGTCTGTACAGCATCCAAGAAACAATCTGTTTCACTGTATATTAATACGTGTGACAAAAATAAATCAAATCAAATCAAATATTCCTTCAAAATTTTTTGATATTGCCCTCTTGCACAGTAAAGCTGTATGGGCAGTCCTTGACCTTATAAGTCCATGACCAGCGGCACTTACAACATTTATAAATTGACACCCTCTTTTGTCTTTGCAATACTAGTTTTGGCTTTATGATGCAACGCCAGCAAACTTCGGTCTTTACCAACTATTATTCTCTGCCTTTCACAAGCTCAGAAATGGCAAAATGTTTCTCAGATGCTATAAAAAATTCTTTGCATATGTAGGTCCCATGTTATCATGGAAAATACACTATTGCATTCAATTATACTGAAGCAAGATCTCACAAACATTACAATATAATCTGGGAAAATAGGATATCATATCTTGGTTCAAGATTCAATGCCCCAGTTAAAAAAAAAATCCCATGGTAAGGACAGTTCCGGCTTACAAAAGCAAATTTTCCCGTTCCACTCTCCAACGGAATCGGAGTGGACGAGAGAAGGACCATGGCCTCCGGCAGCATTTTCCAGTTTTGGGGGCTAGCAAGGCCAGAAAGTCCCACCAATAGTGAATCGACTTACAATGGGGGTTTTAGAAACCAATCATGTTGTAAGTCTGAAGACTGCCTGCATCACATTAATCTGTGTAATAATAAAAATGTATTTCTCATACAGAATCTTTGCCACCTTCCTCCCAGTAACAAAATCATGGCTTCCCAGCCTGATTTGTCCTGGACCCCTGAGTAGATTTTTCAATTCAGTCAGATTGTGGAAGTTTTATTGCATTATCTTTGCATTTAAGGATGTTCTTCATCCTTAATTTCCCATTCAATCCATTTAAATTTATTCCTCTTCATGTGACTCTTCCAATTGATCCAGTTTATTGTTTTCATCCTTGTCATTCAATTGACTTTGGTACGCATGCTTTGATGAATGCTTCATTAATCCTGTTTCAAAGTGAGTTTCAAACAGCATACATCAAGGTTCTGATTTATTTTCTACATAATTGCAAGTCACCACCATAGACAGTTGAAGAGTCCTCTCTGACAATGAGCTTTGCGCTGCACTTTCTTCTTTCAGTTTTCTACTGCTCTTTTTTAAGATCAGCTTGAGAAGTTCTTCATGTTTTGTACCTCATTTCATAGTTGGGTCATTTCTGTGCAAGCTGGATTAAGGAAAGTAATTCAAAATGTATGAAAATGTCTTTTCTGGATGGGAATAAGGGAATTCAGGCAACTTGCAGCCAACCATCTGAGTGCATGTGCTTATTACTGCGAGTCTTAATCCCAGCAGCAAAATAGTTCAACAGGCAGTGACCATTACTAGCAGGTAAAAATGAATCAGGCGCTGGGGATATATTAATCTCCAACAGGAAAAGCTGGGCTGAATGGATTTTTCATACTGTAGATCTGCATTTCTAATGGCACAGTTCTTCCTTAATTGAGATATAGCAAACAAACTGTGTTAGAAGAAATTTCAAAGGATCCAATTAAAGTATTCTTTGAAAATGAAAAGTTACATGAAGGTGTGGCACATGAAAAGATTTGTGGGCTTTTGATGCCATGATTACAGGTATACAAACAGAATCTCTTTCTGCCTGTTTAGAATTCTCCCCTTCTCCATTCCTTTATTGTACATCCATAAATGTTTAATTCACCACATCTAGTTTGAATGCTGATGCGTCCGGAGCAAAATTATTGCAGAAGAAAATGAATGCTTCCACATGCAGTCTCTAGAGGGCAGCCCGATCATGCATAGTAGAACTGAAGCGGTTAAATGGAAAATTAGTTTCATTAACGCGCATGCAATTACTGCACAGATAATGGAAATTGCTGATTTTCCAAGAGATGAAGAAAAATCCTGCCAGAGCACTCCTCTGTAAGCTGAAAACAGCACATCAAGCTTGGATCGAGCAATTTATGTTCATAACACACACTATTTAGATAATTAGATTATAGTTCAGAACTTCGAAGTGGATCATAAAATTTTGATTTATGGGTTTATTTATCTCAACTTCATTGCAAGGCTTACTCAGATGCTCAGTTCAATCAATTTATTGGCCAGACCAATTAGAAAATAAACACTGATGCTGGCTGAACACTGATTTATTGCAGTTATTTTCAGATCAGATCCAGACTTTAAAGAAAGGGAAAAAGAGACTTATTTAAGAGGAAAAGGTGAGCTAATGTGACTGCTATTATCTCAGATCGTGAGGATGTGAAGTAGTAAGTTCTGAGACTGAAGACTGATGGCTATTTCTCTTTATTCTCTAAAATCTAGCCGGCACAGTAGCACAGTTGTTAGCATTGCTGCTTCACAGTGCCAGGGATCCGGGTATTGATTCCTGGCTTGGACCACTGTCTGTGTGGAGTTTGCACATTCTCCCAATGTCTATGCAGGTTTTCTCTGGGAGCTCTGGCTTCTTCCCACATTCTGAACGATGTGTGCTGGTTAGGTGCATTGTCCTAAACAGCTGCTGAACAGCTGCAACTAGGGGAAATTCACAATAACTTCATTGGAGTGTTACTGTCAGCCTTACTTGTGACTAATAAAGAAACCTTAAATAAATGGCTCCTTCAGAAGGTTGATAATAGATATGGTGCTGCTGGGTAAGTAAGTGTTGCAATTGATGTGGGGAGCAGAGGCAACAATTTCAGGGGCAGCAGGGGAAGAGCAGAGATTGGGAGTGGGTAAGTTTTGTATGCCAAGTGCAGCACTCATCTGTCATGGTCTGATTCAGACACAACATTTAAAAAACTTCTGGGGTTAATTGGACAAACATCCCATACCCTCCAAAGCAGTCATGGAGATTATAATGTGCGATTAATCCACAGCTATTCAATGAGATGCATGTTCACTGTTCAAATAAATGAAATAAATGATAAACTGGTATTAACTGTGCTGTTCATTGACTGTACACACCAGAATGGGTCCCACAATGATAACCTCTTGTAGCAGTTAAAGCTAGATTGCACATCTTAAAGGGATGGTGGCTGGAGCAGTTGATGGCAGTCGTGCAGGAAATTAACCTGGCCTGTGAAACCGTGAAGAATGGTGCAACACAGGAAAGTGTGGATCCCATTTTTTTGGATGCTGCACAGGAGACCACAGTGCAGGACAGAGGAAGCAAAAGAGATGTTCTGTATCTGCCTGGAGCCAGGAGATCATGCAGATATATATTCGAAAGACAATGGGAGCAGATAGCCTCTGTAGATTTGAACAAATAAAAATAAACTTTATTATACAAAGTTGGAAAGATGATCCAATTCATATTACCTATCGTAACTCTAACATTTAGGATAAATATGAGAGTTTTATGAATTAACAAGTAAAAAAGTGGTCAAACACACCATATTGCACACCAAGTGCCAAAGCAGCATGGAGTTCAGCAAGAGAGAGAGAGAGAGAGAGACGGAGAGTGAAAGAGTCAAAAAGGAGGGAGAGAGAAAGTGAGAAATTATAGGGGTTTGTTAGCTTAACATCTGTCATAGGGATGGTGTTAGAATCTATGATAAAAGATGGTATAGCAGAGCACTTTGATTAATTCAAGGTGATCAGGCATAGTTAATAATATGGCTTTGTGTAACAGAAATCATGTTTAACCAATTTATTGGATTCTTTGAGAAAGTCATTTGTACAGTGGATAAATAGGAACTGGTAGATGTTAGTCTGTAGATTTCTAGAAGGCATTTGATAAGGTGCCACATTAAAGGTTATTGCATCAAATAGAAGCTCAGACTAATAGCTGGAATAGGCAGACTGTCCTATGAGGAAAGGTGAGAAAAGTTAGGCTCATATCTGCTGATATCTAGAAAGGAGAGAAAGAGGTGACATGATTGAAGCGTGGAAGATCCTGAAGGCTTATAAAAAGGTGGAAATGAAAAGGATGTTTCCTTTTCTGGGAAAATCTACAAGTAGGAGGTCAACCACTTAAACATTAGTGATCATTCATGTTGATGCTGTCAGACCTGCTGAGATTTTCCAGCATTTTCTGTTTTGATTGAGATTCAGCATCCACCATAACTTGCTTTACTCTTAGGATCTTTGGATATTTTTAATACAGAACCTGATGGGGGTTATCAGGGTAGGTGGGAATGTGGAGTTAATATTGCAGTCAGATCAGCCATGATCTTACTAAATGGCGGATCAGGCTTGACGGGCTGAGTGACCTACTTTCTTCCTAATTTGTATGCTCATGAGTAAAACAATTTTTCAACAACCCACCCAGATGTTAGTAACACTGTGAGTCAACCAAGGGATATCAATCTTCAATTTTGAATATATCTCCTTGTAATTCCCTCTAAAAGGCTCACCTAATCAAATGGTTTCAATGACAGTTTATATTGTCGGGTTTCAATCTCATCTCCCAAGATCCCATTCCCAAGATTTCTGAGTCCACCCAAGCACCAATTCAAAATTACAATTTCAGCTCTTTGACTGTGCCAGGCAGAATACCACTGCTCCATAAGGGGATCGTTCCTTCCCAAACACCTGACGAAGGAGGAGACCCCCAAAAGCTAGTGGCATTTACTACCAAATAAACCTGCTGGACTTTAACCTGTGTTGTGAGACTTCTTACTGTGCTAAGTTAAACAGGGAACTGGTAATATCATTGTCATAACAACTGCATAATTGGCCTGACACAGAAGGTGGCCCAGCTTTAGATTTTGCCACAGTCACCTTCTGTGACATTGAAACTTAACCCAATGTCGTCACTCCCAATCAGGAGAGAATTTATCCCACTTCTCGACCATCAAATTCTGCTGAGCGAGATAAGAACTGTGTGTTAGATTGCCATGGGCTCTTTTAATGCCTGGTCTCCTTTAAACAATATGTTATTTGGCTTAGAAGATACCTGATTGTTGAATAGGCTACTAAGTCTGTATTCACATAGAAATTAAGTATTTTGGTTCGGTTTCACAGATGACAGGGCAATTCTACTTCTTACTCCAGATTTAGCACGGTTCAAAGGCATTTCAACCTAGGGATTTAAAATGAGTGCCTAAAAATCCATCTTGTGAAATGTCAAGGAGGTCTGATGACCTGTCAGCCCTCCACAAGCTTATATGACGAGACGCGATGCTGTAAATAACCTCAATGTTTACACCAAAAAGATAAGAGCTGCTGCAATTACATCTGTCAATTGGAAGAGTGAAAAGAAAACATTGCACATCAGCTTTCTTCTCTGCAGTACTCTCACAATTAGCATTGTCACCTAGAACTTTGTCCCTTTGTTGCGAACACTCATATGCAAATTAAGTATCACTTGCTGCAACAGACTGATAAAGCACACATGAGGTTTTGAAAAATTAGTAATTTGCACATATACTCCAATATATTTTCTCCAAATCATTTTGTGCTTCTAATAACCACCAAATTCAAGCAATATTCCAAAACAAAATAAGAGAAAGGTACTTTGAATGTGAAAGAAACCACAATCGTGTTGCATTGAATGGATCCCAAGTGGGTAAAACATGCTAGTTATCAAAAAAGTCCAAGCACAAAAGTAATCATTCAACCCATACCTCCAAGTTACAGAACATCCCCACTTGGATGTCTGTCACTGTTTATACGTTATGGCTGGGCCATAGTCCTGGAATTCCTGACATATCAATACTGTGGAGGGACTTTCACCACACTAACTAGGGTAGCACAGTGGTTAGAACTGCTGTTTCACAGCGCCAATGACAGGATTTGATTCCTGAGTCATTGTCTGTGAGACTACACGTTTTCCCCGTGTGGATTTCCTTGGGTTTTCTAGTTTCCTCTGACAAGTCCAAAAGACATACAGATTACATGCATTGGCCATAATAAATTGTCCCTTAGTATATCCAAACAGACACCGGAGTGTGGCAAATAGGGGATTTTCACAGTAACTTCATTGCAGTGTTAATATAAGCCTCCTTGTGAAACTAACAAATAAAATTAACAGTTCAAGAAGGGAAGTCCACTACCAACTTCTCAAAGGCAATAGGAATGGAAAGCAATACTACTCTGAGAATTAATAATTTTTCAAAATCAATTTTAGTTAAAATTGTCATTGATATGGATTTTTTTACCATTTAACTGAGTGACTTTATCTGTCATAGTTGCTACATATATTAGTATGCCTTTAATTGAGGCCAAAGCTGACATTCCAGTCTTATCATATGTGCAGGACATCTCCAAACAACTCTTTTTGCCGTTGATAGGCATATATAGATATGTATAGAGAAGGCTTCTTCTCGCCTATGTATGAGATCCCCTACCAGGTGCATTTTCAACAAAAAATGAGTGTTTCAAGGAAAGTGGCTTCAACTTCTCACTTCGCGACTCTGAGTCACATCTGTAGTACACAGTTGGAAATGACGATGTTTAATATGTCAAGAAAACAAGGAATAGTAACTGCCTTACTGCAGTGTTATTCAGAAAAAGTTAGAAGAATTAAAACCACTTTTAGCTTCTGGTTAACTGACTTCTGCCAACCCCCATAGGACTTTCCTCAACTTCCCCTCATCAACTATCCCCACTGGCTAAACCCCCAACAAAACTGTCCAGTACATACTTTAACCTTGACTACTCCCACTCCGTAGGACTTCTCCACTACCATGCTCCAGCTACTTCCTTCCCAAATACAATGGAGATAACCCCTTGAGCCCCCATGGGACCACCTTCCCAGCTACCCTCACCCAGCTTCTGGTCTTGTGCAAAGCCCTTTTCCCAGGTCTTATTCCTGATTATCACATCTCCCTGCCATGCACCCTCTTCCTCCTAGCTTGACTCAACTCTGAGTCTCTCTATCCCAGACCTGAACCTGCTCAACATCTCCCACAAATGCTTAACCAGACAGCCCTCCCCTCAAAGGGGGATGGTTAGTGGCTGTTGGCTTGCTTCCCTGTGACTGAGCTACTCTCGATAGTAGGCCTCGGGAATTTTGGCCACGTGAGATCTACATAGAACAGTGAGTTGGAAGGTCATGCAAGATAGGGAAGGATGGATTTCTAAGTAAATAATTATGAGTAAAGCGGCAATCTAACTCAATTGACATTCCATTGAATGCTGCAGGCTAATAATTTTAAAGCCCGGAGCAGGCAAATGCATTTGATTCTAAGGAGCATTGATGATTGATCACCTAACATGGTTTTAGTATCTATTACCATTCCTTATTTTTAGATATGTAGAACTTTCTGAAACCCATTGCCACTGGCTTGGTCTTCAAGGCGGCGTTCATGGCACACAACAGCGCAGAATCGCTGGGCAGAGACTGATAGCCAAATTTGACCTTCAGAATGACAAGTTTCCATTTGTCAGAGCAGGACTTGTTTCCATCATGATGCACAATGTGACAGAAAAGTTGCCACTTTCACATGGGATGAACAGCAACCGATGAAAAAATGTGACAGAAAAAGCATCAATGTCACTCTTCATCTGCACCATGAATTAGTATAAGTTACAGAGAGATAATGTATGCTCGGAGGAATCTCACATCATCAAGTGAGCAGCAGATAAAGCTGAAGACTCACAGGGACGGCTGGGGGTGAGATGTGAGCTGTTGAAAATGGAGCATTGGATCAACTATTTGATGTGCTCCTACCTATTATCATTCTTCCTGAAAGCAGGTAAGCAATAACTGTGGCTGGGACAGGTTGCCAAATGTGACAAAGTGTTCGAACACATGGGGCTGAACTGGGGTCACTGTTGGGATCATAATTGTTGAAAAATAGATCCTCTGTTGCAAAGCTCAGTGAGATCTTTGAGATGATGTTCCATGGGTATGCTGGTTGCCAGTGAAGCCTTGCTTATTGAGATCCCTACTGAGCCACTCTGGCACTGGGTCACAACTGCAGACGCGGACCACCCTGTGGCGGGCACCCTCTCCATAATGTTGGCCTAGCAGCCACAGATACAAATAATTTTAACCCTTTCCTACATTGCCTGAGGGAGTCTGAACATTTTCTTGCTTGCTGCAGTAGCATCCACCTCCGTTGGCCCAGCTATCACACTTGTCAACCTTAAATTGGCAAAGTTCCCGGGTTTGGCCTGTTAATGGGCAGTTTCTAGTAAGATTACAGAAGTGGGTGGCCAAATATCTCCAACGTAGCTAGACCTGCTTTGAGTCAAAATCTTTAATGGTGATAAGATTCTTCCCATTTTAGGCAGTGTCCTTTTGAAGTCAAAATGACAATGCTGCAAATTCTTTAAACATGTCATTGCAGATCAGCCATGATTTCAGACTGAAAGAAACGAAGGGGCAAAATGCAAATGATTACTTCGAGAAAAGTATTTGTTTGTAATGACTATTATATATTCAGCTAAATAATCACACTTCTGAATTTCTCTGGCATTCAATTATTTATTCTTGACAATTTTTTCTTGTCAGTAAAAGAGTGTTAGGTGCCTGATACTCTACTTAATAATATTTCTAATAATATATCTTGCTAGCATGTGAAATGGGTTCTTTGACCTTATAAGTGAAATGTTTAGAAAATGTCAGCTTTATTTAAAGTAGTTAAATGTCATGTGTTTAAAATATGATTAGAATGCAGATCATTTTTTTTAAATTTACAATCTTTAATCATGGTGTACAATTGTTGAAATATTCTGTTACATTTCCAATAGTCTAGCCATATTTGAATCTGCATGATAGTGTGATGCCTTAGGCTTGGGTAAGCGTATCACAATTTAAAAGTTGTATTCCAGTTCCTGAACAAAGTTGTGGAACCTAATAAAGAAAATAAATGGAACAAGAGCAAATACATTCTGTGTCCCTAAATTTTTATGAATCCCAACACATTTATATCACAGAGAGGTTAATTTTTTTTGCATAAAAATCTATCAGTCTCTGAATTGAGAGTCTGATTTTTGCTAATCTTCATGCAATGGAGGTAGAATTTGCTGATAGAATATTTAACCACATTTAGCAGGTTGCTGACTGTTGTTGTCTCCACAAAAATTGGATGAGTAAATGTCAGTAAGAAGATAATCTTTCAGTATTGGTACACACAGGAAAGGTAGGCAAAACTGAATCCCTTGATTTTGTTTGCCATTTGTCCATGAGCAGTGTTTTAATTTTTATAATAGGCTGTCTCCCTAAGGTAATTTTTTAAAGTGATGCGTAGAAAACTTTCTTTTGGGTTAAATCAGAAGCAAAGATTTTTCACATGTTTAAACTGGGGAACAGTTGAAACTTAACACACACGCACACGCACACGCACACACACACACACAAAGCTGACAGGGAAAGACAAGGTTTAAAAAGAAAAATGCACCACAGATGTGGATCTCTGGCACAGTAGCTCATTGATTAGCACTGCTGCCTCAGAGCACCAGGGACCCTGTTTCAATTCTGGTATTTGGTGACTTTCATTGTGGAGTTTGCTTGTTCCTCTATATCTACATATGTTTCTTCAGCTGCTCTGGTTTCCTACCACAGTTTAACTATGTGCAGGTTACCCATGTGAATGTACAGGGTGATAGGGATAAGGGGAGAGGAAATGGCCTGGAGAGTCAATGCAGACTTATAAAATGAGGCTACTCTGCCCATCAAGTCTGCATCGACCACAATCCCAACCAGGCCCAATCTCCTTATTCCTGTGTATTTATCCTAGCTAGTCCTCCTAACACTAAAGGAAAATTTAGCATTGCCAATTCACTGAGCCTCACATCTTTGGACTGTGGGAGGGAACCAGAGGATAGAGAGAATGTGCAAACTCCATATGGAGTGTGACCCAAGCTGGGAATTGAACCCAAGTCTCTGGTGCTGTGAGGCAGCAGTGCTAACCACTGTGCTACCATGCCTCATTAGACTTGATTGGCCATCAAGCCTACTTCCATATTTTGGTGATTCTTATCGTTCTATGACATGGCAGCTGTTCATGAGCACTCATGAATAAATCATATTACATTCACTTTACATTGGGTAGCTTTAAGATATTTTTCTGTATTCAAGTGTCTGAATAGATGCAAACTACATTTGAAAATTAAATAAAAACCTTCCACTCAGTTAGTAAGCATGGTGGATTTATATTTTATTCACTGGGTGTGAGCATCGCCAGCTGAGTCAGCATTTATTGCCCATCCCTTATTGCTGTTGAACTGAATGGCTTGCTGGACCATTATCAAGGGCATTTTAAGAGTCAACCACATTGCTGTTGATCTGAAATCACTTTAGGGAAGGACAGCAGATTTCCTTCCTGAAAGCAAATTGCTGATGGATTTTTACATCAACAATAGGCATTCTTGGAATTATAAATCCAGATTTTTATTCAAGTCAAATTTCACAATCTACAATTGCGGGATTCAAACCCGGGTCCCCAGAGCATCACTTCAGATCTCTGGATTACTAGTCCAGCTATGCAATTCTTCCACTTTTCAAAACCCAGTGACCAGCAATCCTTGTTTTCAAAGTTAGTGTAGGACATTCAAGACATTGTGGTTGGATTTTCAATCCAGAATCAAAGAAGTGATGCCTGGATCATTTCTGGATGTTGACTCCGTCATGATATGGAGATGCCGGCATTGGACTGGAATAAACACAGTAAGAAATCTCATAACACCAGGTTGCCTTCACAACACATGACAGCGCAGAGTTGCTGAGCAGAAACTGACAGCCAAGTTCCGCGTACACGAGAACGGTCTCAACAGGGATCTTGGGTTCATGTCACACTGTCTGTAATCCCCATGACTTGCCTGGGTTTGCAAAATCTCACTTACTGTACTGTTTGGAGACAATACACATTTCTTTAAGTTATGCCTAATGCTCTTTCCATTCACATTGTCTCTAAGACTTGAATAGCTGATTAGTTGTAAAGACTGGCATTCTAATCAATAATCTGTAAACTGTGTGTTTCTGTGTGGAGAACTGTGTGGAGAGTTCTGGCCTCACTCTCCATTCACCTGACGAAGGGGCAGACCCTGAAAGCTTGTGAGTTTACTATCAAATAAATTGGTTGGACTTTAACTTAGTGTTGTGAGGCTTCTTACTGTGTTGACTCTGTGTCAATGTTGCAACATCATTTTCAAATGCAAAGGATCTAATTGGCCAGCGGAGAGTTCAGCTCCAATTGGCAGTTTTAGGAGCAGCCTGGAGGCAGGGTATTATTTACCAAGGGCCCTTTGAAAAGGTAAGCAGCAGATATCACTGGAATTTACACTGGGTGTGAAGCTGGGAGTTTGGTGACTCAAGGCATCTTAACAGTTAATACCCGGAATTTTACCGGCACTCGTGTCCTGACTCTAGAGCGGGCAAGACTCGCAGAATGACATTCTCTGTTGGCCTTGGGCAGGATCTTACAAGCCTCGGGCGGGCAAGACAACAAAATTCTGGCAAACGTCTCTCAAAGGTATAGCTTTTGTTTGTATTTAATAATTAACTAAACATTAATGTTTGAGTTAAAAAGTAAGTTACATTTCTCCCGGTCAAAAACAGGGATAAATAAGCTTGTTAAGAGCAGTTGGAACTAATTCCTTAGAGAGCTAGCTTAAACTGGTTTCTGAGCTTCAGCAGAGTTTACTCGTTATTCTTCACAGAGTGTAGAAATGAAATAATCTCTGAAAGCTATTTGAGTACACAGAACAGGAAGCTGGGAGTTAGGTGCATTTGAGAGCTAAATGAAGAGGGGGGTTATAAATGAACTAAGAAAAACAAATTTAATTGATACAATAAGGAAAGCAAGACAGGTGATATATCACAGCTGTAGCATTTGGGATGCCATTGCAATTCATCTGCAATCTGCCATCACATCCACACCGTCTGCAGCTTGAGAGGTCGTGGTTCAGAGTTGAGGCCAAGTTGCAGACATTAGCAAAGGGTAAGTTACCTGGATACTTTTCCAGAAAACAATCACACCTCTTAGATTAGTCTCATCTCATTTCGTCAGCACTGAAAAAACAGAAGTGTGTGACTGTGTGAGTCAAGCAAGTTAGGGAATTGGGAAAATGAGATTGGAGGAGCCTCAACTTGTGCAATAGAGCAACAAGTGTGAGATCCTTGTAGAGTGTACTGACAGGAATGAAGGCTGTAGTATGGATAAGTAACTGACTAAGCAGCACTGTGGTATAGGGAGTAATTTAAGTGGAACAAAGAGTTTAAAAGGAATGTAGAGATAGTAGTGGCCAGTATAGTCAGGGGGATAGACATATTCTTTGAAGACAAGTACGAACATCAAAGAAGCTGTGCTGCCTACCTGATAAATGACTTGTAAAAGAATTTTAAGTTGGTTGGGGAGTATCCAGTTATCATGGTCCATATAGGTACAAATGACAAAAGTAAGACTAGGAAAAAAGTTCTAATTAGCGAATATGAGGAGCTAGGCACTGAGTTTAAAAGCAAATCCGCAAATATAATAATCTCTGATTTATCAGATCAGCCATGTACAACTTGGCGTAGAGTACATAGGATTAGAGAGCTGAATGCGTGATTCAAATACTGGTATGGGAAAAGTGAGCTCCAGTTCATGGACATTAGCAACTGTACTGGAGAAAGTAGGAGCTGTCCTGACAGGACAGACTTCAATTATACTGGTCTCAATACTCTAGTGGGTGCTAAAGTAAAGTAGAGAGGAATTTTAACTAAATAGTGGGGGCTTGGGGGTGGTAACTGAGGCGTACAAAGTTATGAGAGTCTTAGATAGGATAAGTAAGAAGAACCCTTTTCAAAGAACAAAGAACAAAGAACAAAACAGCACGGGAAACAGGCCCTTCGGCCCAACGAGCCTACGCCGCCATCCCGATGTTCCCACCTCTACCCGCGACCCCTGTCCATGTTTATAGATCTATGGATTAAAAAACAAATTTGAGACAATTTAGGGAGAATTTGTTTTGCCAATTAGCCTAAGAGCACATCTTTGGGATGTAGGAGGAAACCGGAGCACCCGGAGAAAACCCACGCAAGCACGGGGAGAATGCGCAAACTCCCACAGACACAGGCCCAAATCCATGTATCTGCACAGCACAGCGATAGTCACTGAGCTGTCGTGTTGCCCATCAAATGGTCCAGGTCAAGCGTACACTAACGACGTGAAGCACTAGGATACTCTCGAAAAAAAATCCAAGAGCAGCCCTCTCACGACCCATCGCGTGTATGCCCCTCGTTAGACAACAAAGTGGACCAAAGCACCTGTAGGATAAAAACAAGTACATCAATATCATCATCTATTTACACACTTCCCAGGGACTCCCAAGGCTCATGATCCCTATTTTAAATCAGTTTTCTATAGCCCTCCATTCCCATTCTGTTCATGTGCCCATCTAAGTATTTCTTAAATAACTCCAGAGTGCCTGCCTCCACCACTTTACTTGGCAGCGCATTCCATACCCCACCACCCTCTGTGTGAAAAAACTTCCTCTAGCATCCAAATTATACCTTACCCCCCACCTCACCCTAAGCCCACCCTCAGTCGAAGGGTCAACAATCAGAAGGCACAGATTTAAGGTAAGGAGAGGAGATTTAAAGGGGATTTGAGGAAAACCTTTTTCACCCATGGTGTGGTGGAAATCTGAAACTCAATGTCTGAAGGGATGATAGGGGTTGGGGTACACTAATAATATTTAAGAAACACTTAGATGAGCATTTGAAACACCATAGAATACTAAGCTATGGACTAAGTTCTGGAAAATGTGATTAGGATGTAGGTATTTGGTGCCCAGAGGAGACATGATGGGGCAGGGGCTTCTTTCTGGGGCTGGTAACTCTATGACTCTATAATAAACTCTATAAAGTGGTCACAAGAAAGTTAGAAAATAATGATAGGATTGGGCAGAGTCAATATGGAATTCATAAAAGGGAAGCCATATTTAACAGGAGTTTTTTTGAGGATGTAACTAACAGAATAGATAAGGGAAATTGGTGGACGTGGTACATTTAGATTTTTAGAAAGCATTTGATAAGATCTGACACAAAAGTTTTGTGAGCAAAATTCTGGCACATTGAGTTGGGGTAATATATTGACATGAATTGAGAACTGGTTACCAGACAGAAAACAGAGAGTAAGAATAACAGGGTTATTTTCAGATTGGCAGGCTATGACAGGTGGGGTGTTCCAAGGATCAGTTTTTGGACCCCCAACTATTCACAACCTATATCAATGATCTTGATGTGTGATTTTTAAAAAGGGTCCATTAGCCAGAAATGTTAAATCGCCACTGCTTGGTATAATTCTGTAGATTATTTAATATTAATTAAAGATACATTTTTTCCAAAAGATCTCTTGTGCTTCTTGTCAATTACTCTGTATGGAATGAAGAAATATGCTATTGATAGCGTATCATAAGATAATAATCCTGTAGTTTTCTGGACTTTTGAACCTGTTTGTTGAAAGATTCTGAATCAAAATAGTAAAGCTTAACATAGGTCAGGTGCATTTCCTGTGTCCATATATTTAAGACCAGGGTTTATGACCAAAGGTATGTTTATTGGTTTTAGTGTGGCTCTTATCCAACCTAGAATTTCCTTGGTATAACTTAATATTTCAAAGTTTGCACATCACACAAAACTAGATTCAAAGGTGAATTGTAAAGAGGATGCAAAGATGCTTCAAGGGGATTTGGAGAGGCTAAGCAAGTGAACAAAAATTTGGCAGATAGTGGAGAAATGTGAGGTTATCCACTTTGTTAAGATAAATAGGAATACAGATTAGTTCTTAAATGGTGAGATGCTGGGAAGCATTGAATTTCAAAGAGAATTGGTGCCCTTGTTTATGAGTCACTGAAAGCTAATATGCAGGTGCAACAAGCAATTAGGAAGGCAAATACCGTTTTGTTTTTTATTACAAGAGGATTTGAGTGTCAGAGTAAAAATGTCTGACTGAAATTATACAGTCTTGATGAGGCCACATTGAGGTTGGAGGGATTGTTCTTTGTAGAATGCTTGAGTAGATTGAGCCTTTATTCTGTGGAGTTGAGAAGAATGAGAGGTGGCCTCATTCAGAGGAAAAGAATTTTTACAGGGTTCGACAGGGTAGATGCAGGTATGATGTTTCCTAATGCTGAGCAGTCTAGAACCATGGGACATAGTCTCAGAATAATGAGCAGCGTATTTAGCAGGAATGAGGGGGAATTTCTTCACTCAGAGCAGGTAAATTCTCTGCCTCAGAGGGCTCTGGAGTCAGTCAGTCATTGAGTATGTTCAAGACTGATATCAACAGGATGCTACATATTGAAGGTATATGGGGGTAAGGCAAGAAAATGGTATTGAGGCAGAAAATAGCCATGATCTCATTGAGTTGTAGAGGGTAGAGTGGGGTCTTAGTGCTGAATGACCTCCTCCTTTTCCTATTTCTTACGTTCTAATGTTTTTATTAGGATAAAGCTACTGCTTCTCTCAGATTTGTCTCATTTCTCTCACTCAGTAAATTTTGTTATGACGTGGCTCTTTGCACACATGCATGATAACCATTATTGAAGTTATTAGAGTTAACCCTTTATTCTCATGCCTTTGCAAGACTTTATCTTTATATATCTCCAACTCATGTGCCCCTAAAGTCTCTGGCCAGGTTCTCCCAAGAACATTTGAAGTCCAGAATTCGCACAAAAATGTGAATAATCTCCACTGTGTTTTTTTTGGCAGGGTTTTCAGAATGAACTTCCCATACTCTGTGCATCACAGAGCGCCTCAGGAAGATTCACGCTGAAAATCTAAAATCTATTCCTGCTGAAGAGGCTGGCAGTGTAGCACTGAAGAGGCCACTGCGCATGTACTGATCCATCAATGCAGAGACCGAAACATGAGCAGTAACCTCACATTGCCAGCCTCCCAATCACTGGCCACTTTGATTGCTGGTCAGCCTCACGATCCCCACATCGCTGCCCCTTCTGACCCCCCCAACCTCTCATTGCCAACCTCTCAGATGTCTCCAGGTCAGCCCCAACACCCCCCATACCCCTGAATTGCCTTGATTTCCCCAGCCTCCATCTTTCCTCTTTCCAACAACCTCAATCTTCCACATACCCCGCTGGCAGTCTCAAAACCATCCCCCCCAAAACAACCCCACAGTCTGACCCTCCCCACTAGATGGCCAACCCTGATTAGCTCCTTTTCTCCCTTTGCCATCGATCCTGACCAAAGTGTGGCTGTGGAACCACGATTTCCCCCATAGGCCCCTCATCTAATAGGCCTTGTCTCCTCTGGCCTCACCCCCTTAGTATTGCCTGATGCCCAGTGGGCAGTTCCAAGGTGTCCCTTGGACATTGCCACTTTACTCCTTGGGCAGTGCCAGGGGGCCAGGCTGGCACAGCAAGGCTGGAAATGCCTGGGGGCAACCCCCTTGCCATACAGACTGTTGTGCTCTTGCCTAAAATTTGGTAATACAAAGCTGTCATTGGTGAATCTTCTGGAGGACTTCCAGGCTGCAAACTTATGGTATCATCAAGCTTATTGCGGACAAAGAGATCATTTATGATGCTGATTGTGGCACTGTTGCTCTATATTGTCTCAGCACAGAATTACTTGGAATGTACCATTACCATCTATCAAGGCCATACATGCAAAATTACACACAATTCTCATCTCGCATTTGAGCCTTAACAGAATTCTCGCAACTTCCACAGCTATTATTGGTAAATATTGAATGGTTAAGATTGTGAAGGCCTTGACTTCCTTAATGAAAGTTTATTCTTCTTGTTCATTTAAAGATTAGGTTCAAACCTAAATGAGCTTTCCTGTTCCACAAAGAGTGTTCCTGGTTCTGAGTGGCACAATAGTGTCTCAGAGATTTTTCTGTCATTGTATTTTAACATTGCATCGAGCTGATCTTTGACATTTAGCTTGATTCCTCCTGGACCTTGGAGTCGGATTGCTGGAAGCTGCAAAGTAACATGTTACAGCTGAAACTCTTATCAGTTAAAACAGAGACTCCAGCTCTGATATCCAATTTAAATTCTGAATGATGCCCATTGACCTCAGCATTCGTACTCCAGAATTGACATTTGTTCTCTTTGATTCCCCTTACTGGGATGATGCCTGGTTGTTTGCTTCCTGCATTTCTTGAATAAATTTGTCTCGATTTTTTTATGTGTGTGTTGCAAACATGGTTTTTTCTGAATGACACACTGGGCCTTATTTTATCATTTTGCTTTCAAGTGCTGGGCGGAGTTGAAACTGGAAGTGTATCACATTCGACTTTTAGCGCCGTTCTCACGTGTCCCCATACTTACTTGCCCTGTAAAAATATCAGTGTTTCTGAATCGCAGCTGCAGAAGCCTGTGGACAGGACTTGACACACCCGAAACTCTGCAGCTCCGATCGGCGCCTCCAACTGTGCAGAAAAAAAATGATAGAATGCCACATCTCTCCCACACTTGGATGTGTATCTCTTTGGCCCCCACAGACATTGCCCCATCCCCACAACGTTACTGACCCTCTTATCTTCTCAACCTCACGCTACCCAGACAGATCGCGGGAACCGTCCCACTCACCAATCTCAGGTAGAGTGGCAGTGGACTTCCCTTCCTTCCACTAATCTCAGGCAGAGTGGCAACGGACCCATTTACCTCCCTGCCCCGCCCTCCGCCCCACACTAACCTCAAGCAGAGAGCTGTCAAACACTTGGCACCTATCTCTTCACTAATTGGAGTGCCCAAATCAGACTTCTATGAAGCATGTCTGTTTCACGCTGATTCTGGATGGTGAATGTGGTGGTAAAGGGGGAAGTGCCGATAAAGTTGGACGTGCAGCCCATTAAGTCAATATAGATGCAAGCAAATGCATTTAAATGGCTGTCATGCCCATTTCGAGTGCAGTTCCAATTGAGGCCATCCTCGGGCTTTGGTAAAGAGGGAACTGGTGCAATGGCGGCAGGATCGCACCACTTGCCTCACACCTGACTGAAAATGCAGCACAATGGTAAAATTGAGCTTACTGTTTGAAACTGACCAACCTTGCTACATTCATAACATTGTGTGATACATGAGGACATATTCCTTGTGCCTGTGGATCCTCTTCCAGCCACATGGGATCATTGAAAATGGTGGTTGAAATTCTTTCAGTGAGCTTCCTGGTTGCTTCCAGAATGTTCAAGTTTGGCACCCAACAAACTGAATGGCTTCATAGAAACCCTACATTGCAGAACCAGGCCTTCAGCCCATCAAATCTGCATCAACAACAATCCCATCGGGGCCTTCTCTCTGTCATCTCACATACTTGCCCTGCTAATCCTTCTAACCTATGCATCCCAGGACACTGGGGGGCAATTTAACACGGCCAGTTAACCTAACCCATACATCTTTGGAGTGTGGAGGAAACCAGAGTACCTGGAGGAAACCCATGGCATGATGAGAATGTGCAAACTCTGCACGTTCAGTGACCCAAGCCAGGAATCGAACCTAGGTTCTTGGAGCTGTCAGACAGCAGTGCTTGCATGTAAATTGCCACTTTGCCACTTAATTTTGCTTTTTCCCTGGGATTTCTCTTTCATCCCTTACCAAGACTCAATCCTGCCTTTGCTCTTCAGCCTATGAACTAGTTGATTATTTTTACTTAGTGTCAAATCTCCCCAAGCTTTTAAAAATTCTGATGTGCTTTCTTCGAAAACATCAACCACTCACCTGTCTCTAATTAGGTTGATTTTTATTGTTCTGCACTCACAATTGTCAGCCAAATAAGAGAGATCATTTCTAAGTGAATTGATTCCTTCAGCTGCCTTTGACTTTGATGGCTAAATTTTGCACTCTTTCTTATGATGTTTCGACAGAGACTGAAGACAGAGGCTCTGATGACATCCTGGTAGAAGGCTTTCTCTTTGTTCACTCCTTGCCTGTTCAGAATGTCATCTGCAGTGTCACTGTCAGCCAATAACAAGATACCATCTTGGCCTTTCTTATTCTTACTTACAAAGCATTACGATAACTATTGTTTAAAAAGGGTAGTAGGGATAACCCTGCAAATTTTAGACCGGTGAGTTTGATGTCAGTGGTAGGGAAGCTGTTGGAGGGGATTCTCAGAGATAGGATGTATAGGCACTTAGAGCGTTGTGATCTGATTCGGGATACGCAGTATGGATTTGTTAAGGGGAGGTCGTGCCTTACAAATCTAGTAGAATTTGTTGAGGAGGTGACGAAAACAGTCGACGAAGGACGAGCCGTTGATGTCGTCTATATGGATTTCAGCAAGGCATTTGACAAAGTCCTTCATGGGAGGTTAGTTGAGAAGATCTAGGCTCATGGGATACAAGGACAGGTAGCTAGATGGATAAGTAACTGGCTTAGTAATAGGAGACAGAGAGTAATAGCAGAAGGGTGCTTTCCTAGCTGGAGGTCGGTCACTAGTGGCGTGCCGCAGAGCTCGGTACTGGGACCTCTTCTATTTGTAATATATATAAACGACTTGGAAGAGGGAGTAAGTGGAGTGATCAGCAAGTTTGCAGACGATACAAAGATGGCTGGACTTGCAGATAGTGAGGAGCATTGTCAGGTGATGCAGCAAGGACATAAATAGGCTGGTAGCTTGGGCAGATAGATGGCAGATGGAATTCAATCCTGATAAATGTGAGGTGATGCATTTCGGGAGAAAGAATGTAGGGGGGAGGTATATGATAAAGGGTAGACCTATTAAGAGTATAGAAACGCAGAGGGACCTGGGGGTGCAGGTGAACAAGTCTCTGAAGGTGGCAGAACAGGTGGATAAGGTTGTGAAGAAAGCATATAGTATGTTAGCCTTTATAGGAAGGGGTATAGAGTACGAGAGCTGGCCTTTAATGTTGCAGTTGTATAAAACGTTGGTTAGACCTCATTTGGAATACTGTGTCCAGTTCTGGTCGCTTTACTACCGGAAGGACGTGGAGACTCTGGAGAGAGTGCAGAGGAGGTTTACCAGGATGCTGCCTGGTATGGAAGGTCTGAGTTACGAGGAGAGGTTAGGCAAATTGGGACTGTTTTCCTTAGAAAGACGTAGACTTAGAGGAGATCTAATAGAGGTGTACAAGATTATGAGGGGTGTAGATAGAGTAAACAGGGTTAAGCTTTTTCCTAGGATGGACTCAAATAGCACGAGGGGTCACGGGCTTAGGGTGAGGGGGGTAAGGTATAATTTGGATGCTAGAGGGAGTTTTTTCACACAGAGGGTGGTGGGGGTATGGAATGCGCTACCAAGTAAAGTGGTGGAGGCAGGTACTCTGGAGTTATTTAAGAAATACTTAGATGGGCACATGAACAGAATGGGAATGGAGGGATATAGAAAACTGATTTAAAATAAGGATCATGAGCCTTGGGAGTCCCTGGGAAGTGTGTAAATAGATGATGATATTGATGTACTTGTTTTTATCCTACAGGTGCTTTGGTCCACCTTGTTGTCTAACGAGGGGCATACACGCGATGGGTCGTGAGAGGGCTACTCTTGGATTTTTTTCGAGAGTATCCTAGTGCTTCACGTCGTTAGTGTACGCTTGACCTGGACCATTTGATGGGCAACACGACAGCCCAGTGACTATCGCTGTGCTGTGCAGATACATGGATTTGGGCCTGTGTCTGTGGGAGTTTGCGCATTCTCCCCGTGCTTGCGTGGGTTTTCTCCGGGTGCTCCGGTTTCCTCCCACATCCCAAAGATGTGCTCATAGGCTAATTGGCAAAACAAATTCTCCCTAAATTGTCTCAAATTTGGGTTTTAATCCCTAGATCTATAAACATAGACAGGGATCACGGGTAGAGGTGGGAACATCGGGGTGGCGGCACGGGCTCGTTGGGCTGAAGGGCCTGTTTCCTGTGCTGTTTTGTTCTTTGTTCTTTGAAACATGTTCTCCAGTTTTACCTTTGCTCAGTCTATCTGGGGCCCTCCACATTCTGAGGAATAACTTTCACACCCTGAAAGTTATTTCTTACCCTGGGGTCAGGTTTCCTATTTCTTTTGCTGTTTTCTTTTTGCTCTCTGGGCTATCCTTATGGTTTCCCTGTCTGGTACGTTTACCAGATCTGCCTTGGAATCCTTTACCCATTCCTTTCCGATGCTGCTGGGCTTCTTCTCAGACTATTTCCCACTTCTTTTGTTTTATTATTTCTCTGTGGTCCTAGTCACTGCTGCCACATTCATTATTATTGGAATATCTTGGAAGGTGATAGGCATCTTGCTCTAAATAAGAGATCTGACTGAAAGCAAAGATTGTTTCTTCGAAGTACTTCAAAGATTAATCACATACAAGAACTACAGAACACAATAACAGAATTACAGCTCCTCAGATTCTTCTCACTCTTCTCTCTCAGTGAAATCATTATGATATAACTCCTTACACACAAGTTCAGCCTCTATTGCTGGAGTTAACTCTTTACTTCAAACAGTTGCCTTCTTTTCCAGGATTCAGAAGAGACATTCAATGAGCTGTACTAATTGGATATTTATCTTTACAATCAGGCACCTCCTATTCAGGTGTTTTTCTTCAAATAATTTGAAAGCTAAAGGGGAAAGATACACAGTTTCATTGGGGTCAAATATGTTGAATATTTTTCTGCCTCAAAATAGTGAGATCCTGTTGGTATGACCTATATGTCCTAGAGGTCAAGGATATAATGTGAGGCTACACATCTGTTATAGTTTTTTGATTGGTGTTTAATGAAATAAAATTTGTGCACTGCGATAGAAGTGGGAGACACAAAGATAAGAGAGAAGGAAAGAGAAAAAGGCAATCAGAAATAAAGGTCATCATCAAAGGCCCATGACTGGGATTCAGTCCTGCTGCAGTGAATGGAGTTTTGGCTCCGTTCTCTCTGGCAACCACAATGAGACATGCAAGACTGGAGAATTTTGGCCAAACAGAGCTTTATTCATCTAGTGCAAAATCATATTCAAAACAACCAAATGAGATTTGAAGCCAAATAATGACCTGAACATGTGTTTTGTTGTCAGAAGAGATCAATGTAAATTCCATATGGTTCTAGGATAAAAAATGGAATTTTATTTTTTTCTAAGTGTCCAGCTAGTCTGAAAATGGCAGAGTTCCAGATTTGTTTTTTGGGTGAGTTTCTACGCCCACCTTGTGTACTTGGTCTCTAATAAAGATGCACTTGTCAGTTTCAAGCCAGAGAGGTTGTGGACAGGGCTTGACTCTTGTACAGCTTGTAGAGAGAGGTATTGTGGAGGTGCAGACCTCTGATGCTGCACGTGCAAGAGAGGTCTAGCCGGGGTCTGACAGACACAGAGAGCTGTCAGGCCCCTGTTACTGCAGACAGCCTCAACTAGCTCTCCCCTACAATCACGGGGGCCTGTGGCCTGAGATGCAATCCCACCCCAGCACACTGCCACTGGCCCCAGCCTGTCCCCAAACAGACCCTGCCCCGGCAGTGTTTGGGGTGGTCATTGCCCTGGTGTCCAGTGGGCATTGCCCAGGTATCAGGGTTGCACTGCCACTCTGGCACTACCCAAAAGACTTGCACTCAGCCCTCCTGGGAGCATCAATAGCTTCCAATTCCTCTGATGAAGCCCTGTTCATGGGGAGCAGGTATTTTCCTTGCTGGAGAGAACCTCTCCCGGTGAGGCCAAAAAGCCCAAATGATTGGGGGGAGGGGTGGGCTCGCTAAACACATTGAAATGAACATTAGAATGAATTTGAACAAATTAATCAGCCTCTCACCCGTTTCCAGCAAAAGGTTTCCCACGTTAGAATTCTGGGTGTTGAAAGATCACGACAGGCGTGAAAACAAACGCCATTCATGCTTGCCGTTTTACACCCAATTTAATAACATTTTCCCACCATAAAATTAATGTAAAGAGGTCATAAAATTCTGTCCAGAGCGTTTGAACAGTTGTGAGACACAGGGAGAAGGATTTTGTATTTTGGGTCAGGATCCCAAGGTCAGGGTCAAATGAGAACTCTGACCCCACACTCTGTATGAGGCGATTACCTGCCATGGATATTGTCTGGATTGGTTGATTAATAGCCAATTAAGGATAGGGGGCAGATTCTATAAGCCTCTCCATTAGGTGACCCTCCAGGAGATGCAACATGCTGGTACAAGTAAGGGAGAAACAAGGTGTCTCCACTTTGAGGCTTCAGCAACTTCAAAATTTTGGAAATGAAGAATGACCACAGCTGCACAGCTGCCATTATGGCAGAGGTTTCAATGAGAGGCCTGTAGACACAGATGTGACAAAGTGGGTGGGGATTGATACTCTGAAACACTGGCTCCTGGGTCTCTAACCTGGAAGCTGGCCTTTTAATTCCCTTAACAAGCTGACAAGTAAGTAACTGTTTTCCTATTATCTGGCCCCCCTGGGGCAACGGCTCAGGAATAGGATTGTGCTGGTTATCCGCATGAAGCCAGTGGTGCAGAATTACAAGGCTGTCTACTTTCCTTTCACCAGCATATCCTTCCCAGGGAAGGCGAACCAACAGATGGACACAGACTCTCAATAAATTGGACAGGCAGGTTTTTCCCTCTTTTACTGATTAAACTTCTTTCAAAATTGAAACTCAAAGTTGAGCAAAGCATTCTTTGATGAAAATATTTAAGATGTTGACAAGAACTGAAATCTGTAAAACCTGGAAAGAAAAGCATGTTTAAATTCCGGGCTAATGTGGCCAATCAAAATCTGCAAACTTGTTTTGATAACAAAAAAATTTGGATATTTTTGAATGTAGGATGAAGGCATACCGTGAGTGATATATTATCCCCTGTAAACAGCTGTAAATCCAATCTAAAACAATTAAAATCTATCCAAATTCTGGATTACAAAGGACTTAAAAAGCAATAATAAAAGAAAGATAAATTACACTTAGTTGAGGAGACCAGGACAAAATTAATGCACTGAAAACCAAGACAAGATAGGATATCAGAATTAAGAATACATTGAGAATACAGAAAGCAACCACAGTCTCTGTGCTATACCACAGGGCATTGCCAGAATGATCCAGACATCTGAACTTTAAAAGCCTAGCGTTCTCCTCACTAGGTCATCAATAATTCCCACAGGCCATCTGAAGAAGTCAGAGGTTCGCCACCCCCACCCCCTACACACACCACTCCTCTTCTTCCACACCCCCACCCTCCCGTCCCTCGCAATGGCGCTGAAGAATGCTAATTATACTTGTGGATCTCAGGAGGAATAACAAAGTTAACTATAGGAATTTTATGTTCATTATGAATTTTAAGTTCATAAAATGGTGCAATAATTGTCTTAAACCAAACTGAAACAAAACAAAAGAACTAATGACAGACTTTAATAAAAGGCAGGTTAATAATTTTGTTTCTGTGAATAGTCATGGGGCATATTTTTCTGGCTCTTTTGATCCCACCAACGGCATACCAGTAGGTTCAATACGAAAACCCCACTGACCATGCCAGGATCAGAAGATCCCATTACCGGCCAGTCTCGCCACCTCCGCCACCATAACACACACACGGAGACACACACCCCAAGCTGAGGACATTGAAATGATTGCTACCTATCAGTATTGTGGAATCAAATTAAATGATAAGCTGAATTGGAGATGTCTATCCTGGTACTATTGCCTTAGGAGAGTGGACTCTATGGGCCCAATTTTATCTTTGTGTTGTGTTGTGCAAGGCTCGTAAACCTTGTAAAGTCGGGCATGAAGTGAGTAGTGCAATCCGAGCCCACTTCTGTGCCAGTTCCCCCTTTACCAAAGCCCGAAAATGGCTGTGATCAGGATCACACCCAAAACGAGTGTGATGGCCATTTAAGTGCATTTGCATGCAGTTATATTGATTGAATGGGCTGCACACCCTACTTTATGTGCATTTCTCCCTATACCACTGCATTTACTCATTCAGATTCAGCACTATACTACATGATCTACAAAAGTCTGATTCGGGACCTCCAATTAGTGAAGTGGTAAGTACCTACTGTCCGACAGCTCTATGCTGGCTGGAGGGGCAGGTAAGGTGGGCCTGCTGCCACTCTGCCTGAGATCAGTGATGGGGAAGAGGGGGATCTGCTGACACTCTGCCTGTGTTCGGTGGGGGAAGGAGGAAAAGGGGCTGCGATCGGTCTGGGAGACAGATGAGCCGGGGAATAAGTGGGCCAGTAACGTTGTGAGAGTTCAGCAGTGTCTGTGGAAGTCAGTATCCTGCCCAGGAGCGATGTGGCAGGGGAGCCGCATTCTATCATTATATTTCTGCACGTGCACAGTTAGAAGCACTGATCAGAGCTGCAGGATTTTGCGTGTGTTAAGGCTTGTGCTGCAAGATTCAGAATTGCTGATATTTTTGCAGAGAGAGTGTGTATGGGGGCGCCTGAGAACAGGTCTAAAAGTTAGATCTAAAACACTCCCGGTTTCAAGTCCACACAGCACTTAGAATCAAAATGTTAAAATAGGCTGTACATGTACATTGGTTAATCAAACAAGAAGGATACTTGATGCGCAGATCTTTCTTGATAAAATCTACACTCCAAAAATTTTGACAGAAATATAGATTGTCATGGACAATGAGAAACCATCATTATCTCAGTATTACTGTATTGGATGCATTCAGGGAAAGAGATACAATCCCTCAGATGCAGCGCAATCAATTTCTGAACTAATTTCTGCCCTTCTCTATCTAAACTTCAAACAGAAATTTGCATAACCTCATCCATACTGCATTCATGGTGGGACTCACTGACTGATTATTTTAATGCATTCAAATAATTAAAGTTAAACCTCCGTGTTAGTGCAATTGTCTTTCCTTTTGTTGGTATTATGTAATTATATGTAATTATTTTATCAAAGAGCGATGTACCTGAAATGCATTTCCATATGGAGGATAAAGTTCCATTGAATTGAATTAAATCAAATTGAAATGCATTGGCAAAGAAAGTTGGAGAAGGAGGAAAGAGTGAAAGTTGTGAAAGGAAAGAGTAATCACTCAGTTCAGTATATCCCTTTAGAAGGAGCAAGTGGAATCGGAGACACAAAGTTTACCAAATGCCCAAGGTTATGAAATAAATATTACAGGATAAACAACATTTCAAAAAAGACAAAAGAATTGTAAAGGAGAAGGGACTGTTGTGATAATAAACAACAATATTAGCACAATAGTGAGATTGGATTTAGACTTAGAAAATCACAAAGAAAATATTTGTAGTAGTTTATAGGCCTCCTAACATTATATACTTTTTAACAGAGCATATGTATAAAATGATTGCTGTTGTGACAAAGGCAATGTAATACTTGTGGGGGAATTTAACCTTCATATACACTGGACCAGACTAATCAAATTGGCAAAGGTGGTCTGGAAGATGAGTTTATAGACTGATTTTGTATGTTTTCTGGAGCAATATATTGTGGAACCAACTAGGAATAAACATATTTTAGATCCAGTAATGAGCAATGAGACAAAGTTAAACAGTAATGATATAGTAAAAAGATTAAACGGGAAATTGGAGAAATAAATTAAAATGTAAAGTGGCAAATTACAATAGGAAAAAGTTAAGGAAATAATTTAAAATGTTCAGTCAAATACATTCCATTGAAAAATAACTCAGCAAGCATGATCAATCCATGCGTTAGTAAGAAGATTAAAGTTGACATTAAAATGTTTTGCATAATCATTAATGTTAGCGTTTGCATTAGAATAAAAAAACTTATAATATTGCAAAGAATACTGTCAAGTCTGTGGATTTGGAAACTTGCAAAGGGCTACCAAAATTTTAATTAAAAGGAAAAAAGTAGAATATAAAAGGAGTTGGGAATATAAAAATGAATTGCAACAGCTTTTACAAGTACATAAAAAGAAAGAGAGTAGCTAAATTAAATAACAATTCCTCAGAAGCAAATGCAGCAGAAATTCTAACCAATTTCTACAAGCATTTTGACTTAAACATATCTACAGAAAGAGCTTTTATGATCATTGGTTGCGTAAAATCTCTTTGAAGAAAGAATGCCAATGGAAGACACTAAGAAATCTCACAACACCACGTTAAAGTCCAACAGAGTTATTTGGTAGTATGAGCTTGCCTCACCAAGCACTCACCTGATGAAACAGCAGCACTTTGAAAGCTCATGCAACCAAATAAACCTATTGGACTTTTAACCTGCTGTTGTGAGATTTCTTACTGTCCCTTTCCTAGTCTAACGCCAGCTTCTCCACATCTTGGCCAATGAAGAAGTTTTGGAATTCTAAGTTGTCATACCATAATTTCTGCTGAACAGTGAAGTAAGTATTGAAAGTTAAAAGAGGAATTTTGTTCCAAACTGCAGCAACTGCTTGAAGAATTTTGATTGTCACTAGTACTTGTGACATTTCTGTTGTATTCAGTGAAATGAAAAGAAGACAAAGGGCGGGATTTTATGGCCTCGCTTGTCCAAAAACCATAAATCTTGCCCGATGTCAACAGATCTTTCTATGGTCCACCCCTCGCCTGTTCAATTCTCTTGGCAGACAGACCGGTAAAATTCCAGCCAAGGTAGCTGTATAGAGCATCACTCCTTCGAACACCCAAGCATGCTAAATTGATATTTGGCACTTGGTGTCCGTGTGCTATATCCACTATGCAGTTGATGTGTCTTTGAATCATGCCTCCAAGCTTGTCAAGGAAACAATCATTGTGAATCACTGTGAGGGCTGTTATGTTTGCACTGTGCAATTAAAAGTTTTTTCACTGCAACAAGTCCACTTCATTTTGTTCCAGTACCCCTGGGACACTAACAATGCATGTTTCATTTTTCGGATTTCAACTTAGTTACCAAAGGGAGATGGAATAGATTCTTGATTGTCTGCATTCCATTGTCCATGCTCTTTGATAACTGAAATAACTTTGCTTACATGAACCAGCTCCAATACAATTGGTTTTAATATATTTTTCTTAGACTTTAGATTCTTGATGCAGTAGGATCAGTAGTTATAATCTGCTGGAGAAAGTATCTTATTTATGTTGCAGCTTTGAATCAGGGAACTGACAGGTGGTTGAACTTTGGGAGAACAACAGAGGGTAGTCAGTTTGCTCATTTTTAAGATGCAAATCTAGTATCTGCAAGAAACTTGCTTAGAGTTTTGAGTCAGATGACTTGCAAGTGGAGAGACTCAAGGCTGTGGCTGTGAAAGTACAGGACCTGCCAGGATTTTAGAACAGGGGATAAGGAGAGAGTGGCCAGGGCCTTGGGTAAGGAGACTAGGTGATGCCAGTGTTTCAAGTCAGGATATTAGGATGTCCCGCAAAGCTGAACGTCTCTCTCCACAAATCTTCTTGGGGCTTCTTCCACTGACTGGACAACGATAGCATCATATAAACCTCATTTATATGGCATAAATGAGATTTCTAAAGATGTTACACTGAATTTATGGTGGCCAAACCAGAGAAACTTCAGGAAAATTTTTGGTGCTTATAATTAAAATTCATAAAAAATGATCATCATCTGCTGGAAACTTGATTCACTAACCTAAAGCATCCGATCAGATTTATAAATTCACTGGTGCAGAATTGGGACTGTAATGCTATCTCTGCCCTTCGTTCACCTGCAGCACATCAGTAGAAAAGTCTTGCAAATTTTAATGTACAATGTCAGATTAAGATAAGGATAGTTATTTTTGACAAGGATCACAAATCCATTGTAAACATAGGAACAGAGGAACAGGAGTGGGCCGTTCAGCCAGTTGGAGGGCTGTTACAATGGATTTCTTGTTGCATTCAAAATCATTGTTTCACTCAAGTAGCCAGACAAAGTAACAAAGTGGCTGAAGATGAATTCTACTCCAGCCATAGGACTCTGAAAGAAGCCATTCAGACCATTCAGGGTGAAAAATTCTGAAATACATAGGCAATTGAAGTCTAAGCTTCGATTATAAGTAACTTGTATAGACTAGTGAAAAGAGCAGGAGTTATCCCCATATAAACATAAAAGGTTCCATCATTATGGAAGTAGTTTTTAAAATCAAGCACAATCACCTTATACTTGCTTAATTATAATGTCCATAAATGATGTAAGGTTTTTATTTGCCTAATTGAGTATTATTTTCCCCTATCTTTAGGCATTCCACTGTGTCTGGTTATTAGAATATAGATCACTCTCTTCTCCAATGCTTGATTAAAAGGCCTTCTCCCAGCATAGTATCTTTTCTCTTTTGTTATCAAAAGGTCAGGTGTCTGAAGCTAGCTGCTTACTATCCTGTAGTTAAACATTGTGTAAGCTTTTATGATTTGTCCCTGTTAACCCTTTCACTGGACACAGTTATTAATATGGCTATTATTTTCCTCTGTAATTATTGTTATGAGTGGTAATCCCCCTCACAGCCCATCAAACCTGCTCTGCCATTCAATGAGATAATGGCTGATGTGTGGCCTAACTCAGTGTACCTGCCTTCTTACTTTCACTAAACAAAAATGTTATCTATCTCAGATTTAAAGATAGCATCTGATCTAGTATCAACTGCTGTTTGTGGACAAGATTACCCCATCTCTACCAGCCTTTGTTTGCAGAAGTGCTTCCTTATATCTCTCTTGAATTGCTTGACCCTAATTTTTAGACTATCCCTCTAGTTCTAGAATAACTAGTGGAGATAGTTTATTTTTACCTACTCTGTCTTTTCTTGTTACTTGCTTGGAGACTTTGCTCACCTTTAACCTCTGAATTCAAGAGAAAACAGTCAAATTTGTATATGCTCTCTTCATTATTAAATTTCTGGAACCCACATATCATACACCGATGCTGCATTACCTCCAGGACCAATATATACAGTTGCTTGTAGTGCACATGCATTTGAATAAATATTCCTGATTTAATGCATTTTTCGGGATCCTGATTTTGGGATGAAAAACAGGTCCCAAGTCTGTACTAGCCAGAGTTGGTAGGTCTCCTACTTGCTGTCCCATTAAGGACTGGTGGACATGATTGTGATGCAACCCAATTAGAATACCAGCAGGATTGAAGCCTCAGCAGTGCCAGAGGAACAAGTGATTGCTGCTGAGGAGCTCAGAACACTAAATTTTACAAACAATTCAGAGGCCAAGAGGCAGGCAGGAACCCTCCACTGGGAAGATCACTAGGGCCATAGGGTCTGCTTTCCTTGCCTGCTGTCATCTCTTTGTAACATTGAGCCTTCCGCAATGCCACAATAATAGGACTGATGAACTTTTCCTTCCATCAGCTATTGCCTGTTTTGAGTCCTGTGAAAATCACGTGTCTGATGTCTGAGGCCGCCTATGGTGGCTTTCTCCTTTCTTCCTCCAGTAACTTTTCTGTCAATGTAATGAGTACTCTGCATTCCAAGTATATCTAACCAAAATTAACCTCATTATTATTATTAAAGTTCTTGTTTAGCTGGATTAATTTATTTCTGCAGAGAGGCCACCTTCATTAAGATGGGGGGAAGGGAGGTGGCTCAACTCTCAGCAAAATGTTGCCAGTTCCTTAAATGGCTCTTAAATAAGAGTCTTTAAGTATGCATATCAACTGGCCACCTCTTTAGAATAGCAACAATCCACAATGGAGCTCATCCCTGAGAAAATGCCACAGTAGTGAAATTGTCTTGGGGAGTCATCCCAACACAGTTCTCCATTATTTTGTCAGCAACCCACCACCCAGGGCCTATTAAAATTCTGCACTTGGATTACTTAATAAAGTATATTATATAGATACCAATTAAATACAAAATGTATGACAAAATACCATCCTATTGTAGGAAGTAAAACCCAGGCAAACAGCCATCAGGCATTGTGCACATTTAGAAAACGTGAAAGGGCAACATGCAGTTTTGCAAATGAAAGTGAGATTGCTGGTATTAAATTAATGCTTTACATTTTGTTTTCATCCTGAGTTTCCACTGTAGGGGTTGTCACGTGTTATCTCAACTCACATGAGGCACTGTGCTTTTTCTACAATCCAACTGGTAAATAAAGATAAGAATTATTTCAGAGGCAATAGAATGTTATTTTGTAATCTCTTCGTATGTAATTTTCAGCTGAATTTTTTAAAACCTTTTTCAGTTGAAACCTACATGCCCAGAAGAATTAAATGATACCGTGTTGGAATACTATCCATTTTCTCAAAGGAGCTCTCTGAGATGACCATTTTGTTTCAGATTGGACCTAATTTGCTTTTTTAATTAGCTCAACAACTGCGTATTAAAGTGTAAAAGCAGACAGTTAAATCAAAGCTGTTGCTTTTCTTCTTAAGGTAGTTGTGTATGAGCAAAACAGTTTTTAATAATTCTTAGCTTTCACTTGTACAATAGGCAGCACCTTCCAAACCCATGACCACTATTAACTAGAAGGACAAGGAGAGAAGATACATGTGAATACCATCACCTGGAGTTTTCCTCCAAGTTATTCCAAGTTAATTGGCATGTCCACTACAATTTTCAACAATTTTTACAGATGCATCATGGAAAGTATCCTATCTGAATATATCACAGCTTGCTATATCTTCTGCTCTGACCAAGACTGCAGAAATCACAAAAGTTTATGAAATTAGACCAATGTGTCACACAAAACCAACCTCCCATCCATTGACTCATTCTATACTTCCTTCTGCCTCGGAAAAGCAGCCAAAATACTAAGAACCCATACACCCCAAACATATTGTCTTCCACCTTCTTCCGTTGGGAAAAAGATACAAAAGACTGAAAACATGTACCAATAGACACAAGAACAGCTTCTTTCCAGCTGTTATCAGACTTTGCATGTTCCTACTATATACTAAATTATCTTTCTCTTCACCCTACATGTATCTGCAACACTATATCCTGCACCGTATTCTGTTGTCATGGTCCACGCAGGTACCAACAACATAGGTATAATAGAGACAGTAATTCTGCTAAGGCAGTATGAACAGCTAGGAGCTAAATAAAAAGCAGAATCAAAAAGACAATAATCTCTGGATTACTACCTGAGCTATGGGCTAATTGGCACAGGATCAATAAGATTAAAGAGATAAACGTGTGGTTCAAAATCTGATGTGGGAGGAATGGGTTTGAAATCAGTATTGGCAAAGAAAGGATCTGTTCCAATGGGACGGTCTTTATCTGAATCATGCTGGGACCAGAGTCCTAGTGAATCATATAACTAGGGCTGTAGATAGGGCTTTAAACTAAATAGTGGGAGGGCGGTTTAGTTGTTGGGAGAATTAGAAAAGGGAATTAAAGGAGAGGGTAGAAGTGCAGGTTAATGATGGGAACTTTCAACTAGTTAAAGAAGCCAAGAGCTCAGGATACGTCAGTGAAGTTTCAGAGAATATAGAAGGTGGCAGGAGTCTATCCTCAGGCGGAGCAAAAAAGGTGACAAGTATGAGCAGGGAGATAGATGGTCAATGTAGGACTGAGGGTATTGTACCTCAATGCGTGCAGTATATGGAACAAGGTAAATGAGCTTCTTTCACATATTGAAATTGGCTGGTACGATGTTCTGGGCATCACAGAGATGTGGCAACAAGGGGATCAGGGCTGGGATCTCAATAGCCAAAGATATGTATCCTATCGAAAGATGGGCAAAGGGATGGGGTTGCATTGTTAGTAAGGAATGAAGTTAAGTTGATGGCAAGAAGCGATATAAGATCAGAAGACATAGAATCCCTGTAAGTAGAGTTGAGGAATTGCAAAGGTTAAAAAGATTGTGATGGGAGTTATGTACAGGTCCCCCAGCAGTAGTCAGAATGTGGAGCAGAAAATAAATCAGGAGATAGAAAAGGCATATAAAAAAGGCAGTATTACAATAATCATGGGGATTTCAATATGCAGTAGACTGAAAAATCAGTTAGGTAGTGGATCTCAAGAAAAGGAATGTCTAAGAGATTGATTTTGGAGCAGCTTTGGCAGAACCTACTAAGAAATAGGCAATTCTAGATTTGGTCATATGTAATGAAGAAGACTTGATTAAGAAACTTAAGGAGAAGGAACCCTTGGGGAGCAGTGACTACAATATGATAAATTTACTCTGCAGTTTGAGAAGGAGAAGTTGGGATTAGATGTAATGGTATTAGAATTAAACATAGGTAACTGCAAAGACATAGGGAGAAGCTAGGCCAGCGTTGATTAGAAAGGGAGCCAAACAGGAAAGACAGTTAGGCAGGAGTTTTGGGGGATTATGTGGGAGGCACAATAAAAATTCATCCTAAGGAGGAGATAACATGCTAAGGGGAGGACAAAGCATTCATGGCTGATGAGGGAAATCAATACAGCATTAAAGCAAAAAAAAGCATACAAAGTGGCGAGCATTCATGCGAAGCCAAAGGATTGGGAAGCCTTTAAAAGTGAGCAGAGGGCAAATAAAAAAACACAGAGGGGGGAGAAGATGAAAGGTAGTGTTAATTAGCTAGTAATCTAAAAGAAGATAGGAAGGGTTCTTTTCAATACGCAAGAGGTAAGACAGAGGCAAATATAGGCATTGGACCACTGGAAAATGAGCCTGGAGAAGTAATAATAGGAAACAAAAGAAGTGTGGCAGAGGAACTGAATGGTTACTTTGCATTAGACTTCACAGTAGAAGATACCAGTGGGATGCCAGAGCTCCAGGAGAGTCAGGGGGCACAGGAGAGTGTACTGGCCATCATTAAGGAGAAGGTTCTGGGGAAACTGAAAGGTCTGAAGGTGGATAAGTCACCTGGACTGGATAGATTACAATTCAGGGTTCTAAAAGAGGTTATTGAGGAAATTGTGGAGGCATTGGTGGTGATTTTTCAGGAATCACTGGAGGCAGAGAAAGTCCCAGAGGATTGGCAAGTAGCTAATGTAACTCTGCTGTTTCAGAGAGGGAGTCAGCAGACAGAATATTATAGGCCAGTTCACCTGACTTCGGTCACTGACAAGATTTTAGAGTCCATTATTAAAGGTGAGTTTGCGGAGTACTTGGAAGTACATGATAAAAATAGGACTGAGTCAGCTCGGCTTTGTCAAAGTGAGGTCATGTATGACAAATATGTTTGAGTATTTTGAGGAGGTAACAGGAATTTAAATAAAGGAGAACCAATGGACGTGATTTAATTAGATTTCCAGAAAGCATTTGATGAGCTGCCACATAGAAGACTGTTAAATAAATTAAGAGTCCATGGTATTAAGGACAAGATCCTGCCATGGATAGAGTATTGGCTGACTGGCAGATGACAGACAGTGGGGATAAAGGGGTCAGGATGGTGACTCGTGGCGTGTCTCAGGATTGGTTCTGGGAAAACAATTTTTCACAATATACATTAATGATTTGGAAGAAGGAACTGAATGCACTGTTGTCGATGGTATGTAAATGGACAGGAGGTATTGAGGAAGCTGAGGAGATGCAGAAGGACTTGGACAAGCTGGGAAAGTGGGCAAAGAAGTGGCAGATGTAATATAATGTGGATAATTTTGAGGTTATGCACTTTGAAAGACAGAATAGAGTTATATAAGTTATTTTCTAAATGGGGAATGCTTAGGAAATCAGAATCATAAAAGAACTTGGATGTCCTTGTTCAAGATTCTTTTCAAATTAACATGCAGGTTCAGTCAGCAGTTAGGAAGGCAAATGCAATATTAGCATTTATATTAAGAAGGGAAGTACAAGAGAAGGGATGTACTTCTGAGGCATTATAAGGTTCTGGTCAGATCCGATTTGGAGTGTTGTGAGCAGTTTTGGGCCTTGTACCTAAGGAAAAATATGCTGGCCTTGAAAAGAGTCCAGAGAAGGTTCACAAAAATGATCCCTGGAATGAAGAGCTTGCCCTATGAGGAATGGTTGAGGACTCTGGGTTCTCATTAAAGGTCAGAAGGATGGGGGGGGGGGGCGATCTTATTGAAACTTATAGGATTCTGCGAGGCTTGAATAGAGTAGACATGGAGAGGATTTTTCCACTAATAGGAAAAACTAGAACCAGAGCCAACCTCAGATTAAAAATCATACAGTAAAGGGCAGAATCCTTAAGAGTAATGAGAGGCAAAGGGATCTGAGTGTACAGGTACACAGGTCACTGAAAGTGGTAATGCAGGTGAAGAAGGTAGTCAAGAACGAACGCAGCATGCTTGCCTTCATCGGCCGAGATAATGAGTTTAAAAATTGGTAAGTCATGTTGCAGCTATAAAGGACCTTAGTTAGGCTGCACTTAGAACATAGTGTTCAATTCTGGCTGCCACACTACCAGAAGGATCTGGAGGGTTTGGAGAGGGTACAGAAAAGATTTACCAGGATGTTGCCTGGTATGGAGGGCATTAACTATGAGCACAGGTTGGAAAACTTGGTTTGTTCTCATTGGAGCGATGGAGGTTGAAGGGAGACACGATAGAAGTCTATAAGATTATGAGAGGCATGGACAGAGTGGATAGTCAGAAGCTTTTTCCCAGGGTGGAAGAGTCAGTTACTAGGGGACATATGTTTCAACGTGAGCGGCAAGGCTTAAAGGAGATGTATGAGGCAGATTTATTACACAAAAAGTAGTGGGTGCCTGAAACTCTTTGCCGGGGGAAGCGGATATGATAATGACTTTTAAGGAGCATCTAGACAAGAACATGAATAGAATGGGAATAAAGGGATATGGTCCTAAAAAGTGTTTAGATAAGTCGGGCAGCATGGTCAGTGCAAGATTGGAGGGCTGAAGGGCCTTTTGCTGTGCTGTAGCTTTCTTTGTTTTTGTTCTAAAAGGGTGATCCTTTAAAAGAGATGAGGAGAAATTTCTTCAGCCAGAGAGTGGTGAATCTATGGAACTCTTTACTGCAAAAGGCTGGGAAGGCCAGGTTATTGAGTGTCTTTAAGACAGAGATAGGTAAGTTCTTGATTAATAAGGGGATGAGAGATTATGGGAAAAGGTAGGAGAATGGAGATGAGAAAAATATCAGCCATGATTGAATAGTGGAGCAGACTTGATGGGCTGAGTGACTTAATTCTGCTCCTATGTCTTATGATCTTATGATCTTATGATCTTATGATTTTTCCTTCTCACCTATGCACTCTATGAAATGTATATTTTGGCTGTATAGTATTCAAAAAACAATATTTTTCATTGTATTCCAATGTATGTGACTATAATAAATCAAATCAAATCACCATCCTGACTTGAAAATATATCATCGTTCCCTCACTGTCACGTGGTCAAATTCCTGGAACACCCTCCCTGACAGCACTGTAGGTGTACCTACACCACATGCTGCGGTTAAAGAAAACAGCTCACCATTACCACTTTCTTGAGGGCAATTAGTGATGCCAACGAATGCTGATCTAGCCACTGAAGTCAACATCCCTTGAATGAATATAAAGAAAAATTGTATCATTTCCTCACTGATAGTAATCTAACTGAGGATGAAAACACAGTAATTAACCCTTGTGTATTGATCAATACTATTAAACGTAAAATAAGTAAATCAGGAAATAAGAAACTCTTATCAATAAAAGTAACTATGAAGTTACCAGATTGCTAAAAAAAAATTGACCTCTTAGAGAAATATATTTTCCAGCCTTTTACAGGTTAGCCTATATGTGACTCCAGTCCTGCACCAGTTAATTGCACTGCAAAGCTGCAAGAAAACCACTGAGCTGTGACAGGACTACTACAAAGTATTAAAACATATTGTGGAAGCACTTTCACAGCAGGTACTGTCGCCCACCACCACTTTTACAAAGCAACTAGGCATAAGCAACAAATGCCAACCTTGCCAGAGATACTCACATCCTAAGAATTTATGCTAAATATTAGAGACATTGATGATGGCAAATGCTTAATTATTTTTTATTAAATCATGAGTCTTCCAATCTTTTTTTTCAATTATATCCTTATTTTAATCATTCCTTCAAATTTGGATTCTATTTAACATAAGAATATAAAAAACAGGAGCAGGAATAGGCCATGTAGCCCCTCGAGCCTGACCCGCCATTCAGTAAGATCATGACTGATCTGATAGTGGTTCAGTTCCATTTATTCTCTTGCTCTCCATAATGCTTAATTCTGTTATTGATCAGAAATCTATCTACCAGTGACTTAAACACATTTAATTAGGTAGCCTCCATTGCTTTAATAGGCAGAGAATTGCAAAGATTCACTACCCTCTGAGAGAAGAAGTTCCTCTTCAACTCTGTTCTAAATTGCCTGCCCTTATTTTGAGGATGTGCCCTCTAGTTCTTGTTTCCCTTGTAAGTGGAAATAATCTCTCTGCCTCTACCCTGTTTGTTTAATCACTTTACTCTGATTTTATTTTATTCTTTCATAGGTTTTGGACATCGCTGGCTTAACCAGAATTTGTTACTCATCCCTAGTTGCCCTTCTGAAGGTGATCTGCCTTCTTGAATCACTGCAGTCCACGTGGCATAGGTACACCCATTGTGTTGTTAGGGAGAAAGTTTCAAGATTTTGACCCAAGCTTTATGGGCTAACAACTGACATTTTTGATTTTGTGGCCTGCTGGGTAGCTATCCTAACATAGTTACTTATGTATTTTGACACTTAAGTTTCTCTGGTCAAATTAAGTTCTGAATGCCTCTCCCACTGCCTCACTGTTAGTCTTCAGTCATCTGAAGTTGGGCGAGGTTCAATGTTTTGATCTTCATTGGAAAAAGGGACTTTAGCCCACTTATACTGGACTGATAATCTGACACTATTCATATCCTTCCATTAAGATCCAAATGGGTCCACAAAGATCTATCTGCAGACAATTTTCACAGATGTTCACAATAATTCTGCACTGCTGCATTGAACATACAAAACTGGATTTTTGAATATTCATAGAACAATGTGAGAATAAATTATTTCCTCGGCATTTTAAAAATATCAAATGCTTACCCTCAGTGATGAATTTGGCCATTTGCAAGAGATTGTTGGATCTTCCTAAGCCAATAGAATATAGAAAGAACTGACATAACCAAAGATCATAATACACGTATGGTCTTCATGTAATCCAATGGAAAGTATCTAACATGTCCAAAATTGTCTTGCCTGCATATTACAAGTTAAGAACTTTACAAAACTCACTTGAATGTGCTTATGACTATGTTGCAGTTAAGAACTACAGGAACATCTCATATTTTATTTCAAAATGCAAGAACTCTGAACTGTGTTCAGTACGATATTAGGTAATTATAGAATCCTTCTGCAGAAGGAGGTCAGTTGATCCATCTAGTCTGCATCAACCACAATCTTACTAAGGCCCTGTCCCCATAACCCTATATCTTTACCCTCGCTAGGGGCAATTTAGCATATCCAATCCACAAAACCCACACATCTTTGTACTGTGGGAGGAAACCGGAGCACCCGGAAGAAATGCACACAAACACATGGAGAATGTGCAAGCTCCACACAGACATTGACTCAAGCTGGGAATTGAACCTGAGTCTCTGGCGCTGTGAGGCAGTTGTGCTACCCATTTGCAATCCCAAAGGTACTTCACAGGTTATCCAGATCCTTGGTGTTTGTGTATTGAATATTATAGTATAACATCTGCTGGCTATCTCAGTTTCAATTCTAACCGATTTTTCAAAAACATAGAGACCCTGTACAGAAATCTGATGTACCTGTATCAGTTACTTTCATCCTTGTAATTTCCAAACGAATATGCGCAATAGGCATCCTTTCCATCTAGATTGGAAATTGCCACAGAACATACTACTTGTCCAGCTAAGAAAAACAGCCATTTTCTGACTGTCATAACAATATATAGTATTGTTACAATCCAGATCACAAATTCCAAAGTGTTTTATGAAGTCCGCTTTGGCCCATCAAGTTTGCACTGACACACAAAATGCCCTGATTTGCCCTGCCCACCTAATTCCACTTGCTAGCACTTGGCTCATAGCCTTGAAGTTACAGCATGCCAAGTACTTATCCAGGCATTTTTTAAAGGATGTGAGGCATTCCACCTCCACTACCTTCCCAGCATTCCATTTCAGACCATCACCATCTTCTGATAAAAATGTTTTTCCTTAAATCTCCTCAAACTTCCCAGCCCTTACTTTTAACATGTTCCCTCTTTGTAACTGACCTTCCATTATGGGGAACAGCTGCTCCGTATGCACCCTGTCCATCCCCTCATAATTTTGAACACTTCAATCAGGCCGCCCCTCAGTCATCTCTGCTCTAATGAAAACAACCCAAGCCTCTCTTCATTGATTAAATGTTCCATTTTAGGCAGCATCATAGTAAATCTCTGCTCCCTCTTCCTGTAATGTGGTGACCAGAACTGCACACAGTATCCCAGCTGTGACCTCATCAAAGTTCCTTCCAACTCCATCCTGACCTCTCTGCTTTTGTAATCCATATCCCAATTGATAAAGGCAAGCGTGCCATTTGCCTTTGTTACCACCCTATTAATCTGCTTTTCTGCCTTCAGAGATCTATGGATCTTTGTTCTTCAGAGCTTCCCAGTTTCACATCTTTCATAGTACACTTCCTTGTCAAATTACTCTTTCCAAATTGCTTCAGCTCACATTTTTCTCACTCATTCCCCCCTTACCCATCCATTTGACCATCTCGTCTATATCTTCCTGTAATACATGATGCTCAGCTTCACTGTTAACCACTCAGCCAATCTTTATATCATCGGCAAACTTACTGACCTTACCCCCAACTTAGTCATCTATGACATTTATATAAATGATGAACAATAGGGGCTCAGCACTGATCCCTCTGGTACATCACTGGTCATTGGCCTCCAGTCACTAAAGCAGTCATCTGTCATCATCCTCTGTCTCCTACCGTTAAATCAATTATGGATCCACCTTGTCAGATCACCCTGTGTCCCATGTGCATTAGCCTTCTTAATAAATCTTCCATGTGGGACGTTGTCAACAGTTTTGCTGAAATCCATGTAAACTATATCAATTACATTATTCTCATCCACACGCTTCATTACATCAAAAAATTTAGTCAAATTTGTTCGGCATGACATCCCACTGACATGCTGACTATCCCTGATCAAACATTCCCTCTCCTTCAGAATCTTCTCCCAGTAATTTCCCAACCAAGACGTGAGACTCAGTGATCTGTAGTTCACTGGCTTATTTCTACAACCTTTCTTAAACAATGGGGATCACATTAGTTGTTCTCTAGTCCTCTGGCATCCAGGGAGAGAGAGAGAGAGAGAGAGAGAGGGAGAGAGAGAGAAAGAAATAAACTGCCTGTCACTCGACAACCTAGACAGCTTCTGACTCTAAAAGCAAAACTGGAAGTGAGTCCTTGCATTCTTCTGGGGAGGATCCAATTGACTTTGAATTATCAATCAATCTTTTCCCTCACGTTGCAGCATCATAAAAGATTCCCAGGAAGTACCTGAGTGTAGAAATAAACAAAACCCCATTAAACCATTGAGGTTGCAACAAAAGGACTTCTAGCAGACAGTCCAGCAACAATGGAATAAGAGCAAAGCTGCTCATAGCTGCAGACTCAGTAAGAATTTAGCAATACCAATTTTAAATCCGACCGATTTATTTGATAGTAAATTTGCGAGCTTTCGACACTCTCGCAAAAAAGCTCACAAATTTACTATCAAATAAATCGGTTGGATTTTAAATTGGTGTTGCTAAATTCTTACTGAGTTCTTACTACCCCAGTCCAACGCCGGCATCTCTACATCATAGCTGCAGACAGCATGGTTTAAAACAATTCTTATAAGTGCACTAGTGTCACAGTATATTGCGCTAAATGGACAGTTAAACCAGGATCTCAAATTATCTTTGAACCTTCTAAAATTGTTACTTTCTCCTTTCAGAACATGAGTAAGTACCCTTTGCTCTTTCAGTTTACTGTCTGCAGAATAGGAATTGACACGAGTAAAGAAACCAAAATAAGTTAAATATGAATGATGTCAAGATTGCTCAAATAATTAAAAGTTGAAGTTAAAGTTCATTTATTAGTCACAAGTAGGCTTACGTTAACACTGCAATGAAGTTACTGTGAAAATCCCCTAGTTACCATACTCCGGCACTGTTCGGATAACTGAGAGAGATTTTACCACGGCCAACACACCAACAAGATCTTTGCTTATAATCGGAAGCTGATTGGTGATATTGATTGGACACTTGATATACTTTTAGCCCCTTTTTCTTATGGTGGCATGATGCAGGAATAATATCAATGACAAAAGACAATGAAAATGTATCTATTGATAGTTCTTATCGATTATATTAGCAAAGGCATGATAAAGTATGATTTAAGAAGGGCTTATTTTTCAAAGAAAACACCTAAATCCAGATTTTTCAAGACTAATGCCTAAGATACACACCATGGGATTTCAAGGCCTCCTAATGTTTCCATTTGTCTAACTATGCATTTGCAACTAAGTTGTGAATGCAAATTTTGATGCTTTAGTTTTGGATTTGTCTATCAACAACGAGCAGCACTTTGCAAACCTCCAAATCTATATTATTCAGGTTGTTGATAAAAAAAACTCAGAGTACAAGCAAGGTTCAACTACAGGGACTTTTAAGATGCATTGCTTGGATTCGTAGGTCATATGAGATCCTTGAGTTTAGTTTTGACTAAATATCTCATGTATCAATACTTAACTTTTTAGTGTTATAATGGAAGCAGTCCGCTCCTAAATAAAGTAGCATTGGTTTTTCATTTGTGCACTTATTTTTCCCATTAAATGAAACACTTTAGTTTCTTAATTAAGAGCACCAATAAGTCATTTTCGTTTAACAAGCTTTCAAACCCACAAGGTTTTACTTGGTCACAGTGTACATTCTGTATCACTAATTAGAGTTGAATTTTGAAGTGAGAATTATTGCAAAAAGTTCTTCAGTGCCCTGTGGCCCTATGAGAAAACAACAGCTTTATAAAGTAGAAACACTTGAGTGGCTTCTAAGGCTGAAAATTGATGAGTATGGGGACATTGATGTAAAACTAGTGGCTTGTTTTCTAATCAGACCCCTAGATAAGAATTGTCATGAATGACAAAGTAAGGTAATCTTTGATGTCCATATGTGCTTATACATTTTACAGTGTTTATAAAGTAGCAGGGACTCTGTTAGACCTTAGCTGTCTGAAGACATCAGCACTGACTTCATTTCTTCATAACTTATTAAACACATCAGACCATTTTCTTCTGCAGCACAAAAATATTAAACTTCATAAAAGTACAATGAATTCAGTATTACCTTATTTTCCAGACATATCGTTGACATTCTCACTGGAATTCCAGCACCCACCCACCATGGAATGGGAGCAGGCAAGGGGCAGACAATGGAAATGTCCATTGAACTCCGGCAGGATTTTCCAGTCATACTCGAGTGAGGCCATAAGATCCTCCCCACTGGTGGAATTCTTTATTTTCAGGCTAAGTGAGGTCTGAGGAGGAAGGAGACCTGAGTGGGGTGTGTGAGGGGGAAGGGGAACTGAGTGGGGGCTTGGAGGAGGGAGGTGATGTTAGGATAATCACATTCATTCCTGCGAGATAGGAGGGCATAGGTGATTTGAGTAGTGAGGTGGAGGATTCTTCTTTTCTCTGAGGGATTGGTGGTACTCTCCTGGCCCCTTGTGATCCAATAAGCCCTATCAGGATTTGTGATTAGTAACATCAAAGTCTGCCTGGTGCAGTTTCTGCTGTGGGGAGGGCTGAGTGCCAGGTAGGGGGCTGGTGAATAGGACATCAAATTCAGTAAGTGTATGACATTTGTATGATTATTGGGAACCCAATTAGAGCCAATGGGTAGGCTGGGTCGTCTTGATACCTGCCAGTATTCCTGAGTTTTGACTGGTGCCCGATTCAGTGGGCACAAAGATTCCCTTGAGCTGTTTGCCCTGGCTAGAGAATCCCACCCTAAATTTGAGAGATTTATTGCATTTTTATTTCCAAGTTGTCCACTTTCATTTTTCCCTTATATGTTTTATAAAATGATGGGAACCTGAGGTTAATTTGTAAATATGACTGTAATGTTAGCTGATAGGACAATGGCAAGTTGATTAAATTAAGCAAAGAAAAATCCCTTTAAAGCAATTTCTCCCTCTTCCAAGGAGTGAGAAAATCTTTGAATTCTTAAGAAAAGCCATACAGCTAAATTAAGAAAGAACCAGATTTCAATAAATGCACTGTAATTAGTTAAAGGTCAACATTCCCTTGGTCATTATTATTGAAGAATCAAATAAACCAATTTGGTTCTGTTTATTTATTAACTCACTTAATTACTCAAGCCTCCTACCTAATTATTTTATCATGCTTGTTTATCTAAATGTCAGTCTGTCTCAGTTAGTTGCACTCTTTCAGCAGAGACTTGTGAATTCAAATCCCACTCCAACCCTTTGATAAACAAAATTAAGATTGACAATCCAGCCTGGGGTGCTCCATTTCAGGCTTGATGTTAAACAACCTGCCTTTGCAGGTTGATGTACAAGACTCCATGGTGTTATTTTGAAAATCAGTGAGTTAATATTTATCCCTCAATTATCGCAAATTGTCCATTGTATCACATTACTGTTTGTGGGAGCTTGTCAATTTGGCTGCATTCCACAACTTTGACGACAAATACTTTCAACATCTGGTAATCCGGGAAGGTGCTACATAAATGCAGGTTGGCGTTTTTTTTATGTATTAAATGATCACTATAATTTGTCTTGACAAACATCACGGATGGAATGCTCCCAAAAAAATTCTAAATGTCCAATTCATGTGCAAACTAGAGTGATGCATGCTTTTTTTCCCGCGGGATTTCAGACAAGAATCTTCCACAGTCTGTGTACTGCAGAGGCCATCAGTATGAATATCATTAAATTTAAGGGTTGGGACCTATTCCCATTGAAGAGGCTGAAATCAACTAATTGAGCAGGCCACTGCGCATGTGTTGATCTGTCAGTGCAATGAATGGTGCATGCTCACTGGCCTCACACTGCTGGATTCCCGATTGCTGGTCAGCTCAATCTCTGGCCAGCCTCTCGTCCTCCACTGGCTCTCTATTTCTTGCACACCCACCTCATGGCCTGATTGCTGGACCACCCTGACCATTCCCGGGCCCAGCCCTGAATTCCCTCTCCTGGCCTACCCCAATCTCCAGACTCCCTCCACCATGCCCGATTGGCAATGCCAAGACATGCCCTGGGCATTGATACCTTGCCCCTTGGGCAGGAGCAGGGGGCACAGACTGGTGCTAGCGGGTGTCAATGCCCAGGGGCAACCCCACCCAACCTTCTTGAGGGCCCCAATTGCCCTCCCTTCACTCCGGCTAGTTTCCCATTAGTGGTGAGGTAGTGTAATCCCCGCTGGAGTGAAGTGCTGTGGCAGAGTGGGAGACACAAGCAGGCTCAGAGACTTCAGTCTCAGGCCCATTAATCACATGCAAATGAAATTGAAATGACAATTTAATTGATCTGTACATCTTCAGAGAAGACGCCTTCGAAAATCCAGTGCTGAGTGACCCAAATTCACACAAATCCTGTGAATTGGCCGCCATGGGATTCTCCCAGCCCATTGCACTAATTTTTTAGGATAGTGGGATGGGACAATTGTGTATAAGTAACATTAGGCAGAATTTCATCGGGCATTGTATTTCCCTTGTCCTGACTAATTGATCAGTAAAGAGTCCATTTATCAAAATGCTGCCTGCCCTGCAGTCACTTTATACTGAAGCAGTGTTAATTGCAGAAGGTCAAGCCATCTAGGAAGGAATTCCCATTATAATGAGATTGACCAACAATCCCAAAATCCCAGCAGCAACAAGTTCAAGCAGTGACCACTCCTACAACTACAGGTAGTCCTTAAATGGGGGTGTCTCTGGGGCCAGACCACAAAGTTAATCCAGGTTATCTGTAGGGCTTGGCTGGACCCCAGTAAAGTAGGTAGAATGGAGCAACTTTTGAGAGACTGGATGGGTTAATGAGCAAGTATGACCATTGGTGGGGGACTAGCCTCAATGAGTACACAAGACCCCCCAAAGTACGTTCCTTCCCTTGGCCTACATCAATCTGTGCAGTAAAAACTGCTGTCATGGATCTCCCCTTGACATGAGGAAAATAGCAGAGGCAGAATGAAACTCTTAAATGGCTATTAATTGGCCATTTCAAAGCTTCTATGGGCCCAAGGGAGATTGGGCTGTCTAACATCTTCACTACTTACTGCAAAACTGAACAGGCCAAAGGTAGATGAGCAATCAGTGGGAAGGCCATGAGCTACATTTTCTGAAACCCCTATCTTAAAACACATTGGCAGAGCATCAAAAAATCCAGCCCATTTTTTTTATCTCCATATAGAATAACCATGTTAGTTATTGTCTAGTTAGTATGAACTAGAAAATTGTTGGTTCAAGTCATCAGCTAGGGACTTTTGCCAGCCTCATGCCAGCTGGTGGCCTCTGAACCACAACTGGTAGCAGTAGATTGCTGCTGTGAGGCAGCTTTTTACTGACCTCATTCAAAGCACAGTGTGCACTGCACCAGACTAGCTCTTCAATTAAGCCATAATCCAGTTTCAAAGCCATAATGATTTACTACCAGCTTTCATGGTCATTAAGTTACATTTCAAACCAGTTACTGCCAAGTATACTTAAGAAGATGTAGACTGACTGACATCATCCTTCTGAGCCAGATGCTTGATTCAGGAATCAGGCAAAACAAAATTATGTTTTTTAATCTTTACTAGTCTAGAACTTGACTATTGCTGAAAAAGAGACTTTTATATTGAAAGTTTTCATCTTGTACTCATCAGGACATTTGCATGATTACAATGTAAGGAAACTCTACAAGTTTGTACTGCATGAGAAGAGGGTGCCAATTGGTTGGGAAATGTGCTCTGATAAATGAAGTGTTGCCTTGACAAATGCACTAGTTGATAGTGACTAACAATTAACTGTCAAGAATGGTCTGAAATTTAAACCAAGCAACTGGACTCTGATTGGTCAAGGGAATGAACCAGCAAATGCCTTTCATTTATTTTGTTGAGCTGAAAATGGTGCAATATATGTACATATTCCTTTTGTCTTCAAAGGATATGACTCGTTGTATTAATGTATGTAGCTTTCAACACGCAAAACATTGTCTCTTTTCTCAGAATAAATTAAAATGTAGGCAAGTTGAAGTAACACATCTGTGGAGTCCTGATTCTTTCTGCTGTCATTGTTGGCAGCCCCTTGATTTGATGATGACTACTCAGTGATAATAATGTCTAACTAAGCCTTATGCCATAGTAATTAAATAATAAAATACTGTATCATTTTTCTAACAAGTGCCTGATTTGTTATGCCCATAACTAAATCACCTTTTATTCAAGTCAAGGCTTCAGATGAGAGCAAGGTCTTAAGCAATTTAATTACTTGAAATTCAAACTTTCACAGGATCACTTTATAGAAAGAGTCACAATTTCAGGAAAAGTAAAACTTGCATCAGCATAATGTTCTAATTAGATTTTATTTAAATGAGATTAACATAGATAATTTTGTTCCAGGGACATTGAAGAGCCATTCATGCTTTTTAACTGATCAAGTCAAGAAGTTAGTAATTAACTGTTGCAAAACTGCAATTCTCTCACAGTTTTAGCAAAATACACGTTTTTTTTTTAAATGTCTTTCCATCATCTAACTTAAATATGGTTCCCTTTGCTGATGCAGACAGTTTTGTTGTGTATTTCCAATATCTTCTGTTTTTGTTTCAGTTCTTGAGTAATAGCTTATTGCTTCTCAGCCCTTTGGCCAAGATCAAATATAATATCTGTTATACTGTACTTGATTGAAGTCATGAGTTACGTTGTGGCTTCATTTGAAACAATTTTTTAAAACAGCAGCTCGGCCTTTTAGCTAATATACAAACGAGATTGAGCCGGAGAGGAAGTGCAATGCCTGCTCCACTCAACTTGGATCATGTTGATCAAGCCCACGACAGGAAATAATAGCCCTGTCTTGTCAGCTTGGATCGGGAATGTCTCACTTGCTGAGACACTGATTTGAGACTTTGATTTGATTGAATTGGATATATAAATAATAAAAAAGCTTAAAATCACACAATACATTGTGGAAATATCTGAAGTCAATCTCAAGCTAAAATAGAATTACTCCACTAGCAAACTATACGTTCAGTTGGATTAAGAGTCACAAATTACACATATCAGTTACGGTCATTATCTTTCATGGAACGTCTACAATGCACTACAAATAATCTGATGTGTTTCACGTAATTGTGAATAATAGCAGATTTTGTTATGCCAATACAATGTTTTTTTCCTCCATAATCTCCCAAATCTTCCTAATATGATCGGAAATCAAACATGGCTATGAAACAAGATGCCTTGTTCAGTTGTTATAAGTATATAGGTCAATATCAGGTCATTTATTTTTCATTGTTTTAAATAAACAAAATGAGACAATTTAATCAGTCTGAGGACACGTTTTGATTTCTCAAACATCACTCAAGAAACACAGGAAAAGATGTAACAAAACGTTGTAACAAAACGTTCCTCTTTGCGCTTGTGATGATAAAGGGTCAAATTGCATCTCTGGGCTGACACTCCAGTATTTATTTTAATTACAATGGAGCTTGAAGAAATTCCAGACCTAGTGTTGCTTGGAGTAAAAGGAAACTTCAACCTATTGCCAAATAAGTTGACCCAAAGTGAGATATCTCATGGTGCCAGTAAATTTTTCAAACATTGCACAGTATGCTGGATCAGGTAAGAGAACCTGTGTGAAACTCATGCCCAGTAATCTATGTGACTACCCTGCCACAACATTTAACTTTGAAATTGCACAGAGCAATGGGTCCATGCACCCATATTTAGCTCATTATGCCTTTGTGAAACACTTCGGGAATTGTTTTTTTTGTTATGCATGTTATATGATTGGAAGCTATTGATATGTGATTACATGTATGTCTGAGGGAACAAATGCAACAGTGAAAGAAAGAAGTGTGGAATAATTATGTACATATAGTCCATGCTCACAGGTATTGCTTTGTTAAGTAAATTGCATGCTTTTTCAGCCTTGACAACCTTTGTGATTTCTTTGTGGCAATGTGGCCAATGGAGGGAAGAGACAATTCAAAAGGAGTGATGTTAAGTTTTGGAAATCTGAGTATGAGACCACTGACCAGCTAACAAAAGTTAAACTTTATTTATTTGTCACAAGTCAGCTTACATCAACACTGTAATGAAGTTACTGTGAAAATCCCCTAGTCACTACCACTTTGGCACCTGTTCGGGTACACCGAGGGAGAATTTGGCACGGCCAATGGACCTAGCCAGCACGTCTTTCGGATTATAGGACGAAACTGGAGCACTCGAAGGAAAGCCACGCAGACACTGGGAGAATGTGCAAACTCCGCACAGACAGTGACCCAACTTAGGAAACAAACTTGGATCCCTGATGCTATGAAGCTGCAGTGCTAACCATTGTGTCACCACACTGCCCTCAGGAATAAGCTAAAAATCTCCTGAGCTTTATGAAATAGATAGCACTTCTGGTATTATTGTCTAATTATTCACTAAATGTAAAATCACCATTGGCATCTCAGTTTTCTTTGTTCTTTATTCTTTGTTGTTCAGTTGGTCTGAGTAATTTGAAGGCAGAATCACAGTGCTACTTTGTGAAAATTCTTTTCCTTCTGAAGTTCATAATTCATTGATGAAGTCAGAACAGTCAGCATCTGAATTATTTGCAGAGTTGCTTTTTCATCTGAGTAGATACAAATCTAGACACAGAAGTTTTAAATCTCATGGGATCCGGGATGAGGTAACTAAATAGATATAAAATTGGCTTGATGACAAAAGACAGAAGGTGGTTGTAGAGAGTTGTTTTTCAAACTGGAGGCCTATGACCAGTGGTGTGCCTCAGGGATCAGTGCTGAGTCCACTTTTATTTGTCATTTATATTCATGATTTGGACGAGAATATAGGAAATTAATTTAGACAAATGCAAGATGATACATTTTGGTAGATTGAACCAGAGCAGGACTTACTCAGTTGATGGTAGAACACTTGGGAGAGTTACAGAACAAAGAGATCTGGGTGCATAGATTCATAGCTCTTTGAAAGTAGAGTCAGAAGTGGTGAAGAAGGCATACAGCATGCTTAGTTTCATTGGTCAGCATATTGAATACTGGAGTCAGAATATCTTGTTGAAGTTATACAAGACATTGGTGAGACCACACTTGGAATACTGTGTACAGTTCTGGTCATCCTATTAAAGAAAGGATATTATTAAAGTAGAAAGAGTACAGAAAAGACTTACCGAGATGCTACAGGATTTGATAGTTTGAGTTATAAGGAGAGGGTAGATAGACTGGGACTTTTTTTTCTGGGCTATAGAAGGCTGAGGAGTGATCTTAAACAGGTCTATAAAGTAATGAGAAGTGCAGATCAGCTAGATAGTCAATATCTTTTCCTAAAGGTAGGGAGTCTAAAGCTAGAGGGCACAGATTTAAGGTGAGGGGAGAAATACAAAAGAGTCCAGCTGGGCAATTTTTTCATTGAGAGGGTGGTGAATGTCTGGAGCAAGCTGACAGAGGTTCTAGTAGAGGCAGGTACAATTTTGTCTTTCAAAAAGCTTTTGGACACTTACATGACTAAGATGGATATAGAGTGATATGGGCCAAACAAGGGCAATTGGGACTAGCTTTGGGGTTTAAAAAAAAGGGCATCATGGACAAATTGGGCCGAAGGGCCTGTTTCTATGCTGTAAACCTGTATGACTCTATAAGTCAAGAAATAGTATAGTAACCCATCACATTAACTTGTTTTCTAGTGATTTACATTCCAATGCTAGAATAAGGTCAAAAAAAGGACTGATACCTAAATTTGAGACAAATTCATAGCTCAATTCCAGCCTTAAGTGACTGTATGTAATTTGCATTTTGACTCCGTGTCTGTGTGGGTGTTCCAATTTCCTCCCTCAGTCCGAAGATGTGTAGATTAGGTGGTTTGGCCATTTTAAATTGCAAAGTAGTGTACAAAGAAGTGTATATTAGGGGGATTAGGTGAAAAGAAAGGGCCTGGATGGGATTCTTTGTATGAGAGTTAGTGCAGACTCAATGAACTCAGTACTCCTTCAACAAAACTAAGGGTGCTGCCCCTGGCATTCCCATTCTAGTAGGACTGTATTGCTTCATTTTGTGTTCTTTTCTATGCTGGCCTCTCATTTATAAATTCTGATAGGATCCACAGATGACTCCATTATCCAAACCTTTGAACTTTAATTAACATGCCACCCATCATTTTCTATTGTAATAGTTGAAGATAAATATCTTGTTCAAGTGGGGATGTGTTTGTTTTTAAATAATCATACAGCATTTCAATGTAAACAGTAAGACGTCTTATACTCTGATAACAAGTATGAGGAAGGATATGTTATGTGAGCTAAATGCAAAAGTAGAAATTCCAATCAGCAAATTCAACTACTAATGCACTTATATTTGTAGCAAGCAATTTTTACAAGAGCATTAGCCAACAACAACAATAAATTATATTTCTGTAGTGTTTTTAACATAATAAGGCACTTGGGAACAATATAAAAAATAAAGTATGGCACTGAAACATATCAGGAGCTATTAGGTGAGATAGCCAAAGTTTTGGTCAAAGAAGTGGATCTAAGCGAAGTTTGAAGTAGGGAAGCAAGTTAGAGAGGAGAAGAGGTGTGGCAAGGCAATTTCAGAGCTTGGAATGGAGGCATCTGAAACCACGATACCAGTGGTGGAGCAAGTGTAATTGGGAGTGTACAAAAGGCCAGAATCAAAGGAGTGCAAATATCTCAGAGGGTTGTGGGACTGGAAGAGGTCACACAGATATAGAGGAGCAAGACCATGGAGGGTTTTGGAAACAAGAACAAAAATTTTAAAATCAAAATATTGCATAACCTGGAATCAATTAGTGAACAGCACACTGATAGGTTAACAGGGCTTATACAAATTAAGGGCATACTTCAAGTAGCCAAATTTTAGAATGGCTTCAAATTTCCAAAAGTTTGAATTTTGGAGGCTAGCCAGGAGTGTAGTAAAATAGTTGAGTTTAGAAGTAACATTGTGGTGAATAAAAGTGTCAGTTGCAGATTAACTAACAGGGGTGAAGTTGGATGATGCTTCAGAGATGTAAATAGACAATCTTAGCAATGACAAGATTATCTCTTCTCAGCCTTTTGGGTAAGATCAAATGTAGTATCGACATGTTGTGCTTGGTTGAAGTCATTAGGTTACATTTTAGCTTCATTCGAAGCAATTTTTAAAAGCGGCATCTCGGGCTTTTGGCTAAAATGCAAATGAGATCAAGCTTTGGAGGAGATGCTATGCCTACTCCAATCAACTTGAATCATGTAGATCAAGCCCAAGACAGGAGGTGAGAGCCCTGTCTTGTCAGCTTGGATTGAGAATATCTTAACTTGTTGAGACTCTGAATTAGAACATAGAACATAGAACATTACAGCGCAGAGCAGGACCTTCGGCCTTCGATGTTGCGCCGACCAATTAGGAAAAAGCAATGACCCTCTAACCTAAACCATTCCCTTTTCGTCCATAAACTTATCTACTAACCTCTTAAACGCCACCAAACTTGGCGCATCTACAACTGACGCAGGCAGGGCATTCCATACCCTTACCACCCTCTGGGTAAAGAACCTACCTCTGACATCCATCCTATAACCACCACCCCTTAATTTAAAGCTATGTCCCCTCGTGCTAGCTTTCTCCATCCTAGGAAAAAGGCTATCACTATCCACCCTATCTAAACCTCTAATCATCTTATATGTTTCAATAAGGTTGGACTTGATTTGATTGAATTGGATTAAAAACACAAAAAAATGAGGTTCAAAGCTTATCTTGGGACCTAATATAACCTTGGGATCCAAGGTTACGTACAGACTGACATAATCTCATGCTGTTTCCAGGGAGAGGGGTGAAATCTCCAGCTAAGGAACAGAGTTTCGACTAGGGATCAAAAACAACGGTCTGAATTCTCTGCTCATTCATGCCAGTGAGATTCTTTTCTCCTGCCAGCAACACACACTCTACCACAGGTTTTCCAGCATCACAAGATGATTACAATCGGAATTCCTATTGACAACAGTGAGACCAGAATATTTTACTGCCTGCGATTGGCGCGCCACGTCTCGCTGTCAAGCAAAGTGTTGCAAATGGGCCAGAAAATCTCACCTAATAGCTTCAGTCTTCTTATACTGAATGTTCAACATTAATATGCAGGAAGATATTTATGCAGTCAAGATGTGGTGGTAAGATAGAGTTAAACATCATCAGCATTCAAGTGAAAACTAAAGTTGAGCCTTTGGGTGTTGCTGAGGGGAACCATATAGTTGAGAAAGTCAGGCCTAAATAGCCTAAAAGAGCTTAATCCCTGCATAAAAGTAATATGTAAGGTGATAGAATAAATGTGTGTTTAATACAAATAGATGAACTTAATTGACTGGGAAATCAGGTTTAGGGATTTTGAAACACTTTTTTTATGAAAAATTCTTAATAATGTTGCAAGTCCTAATTTCAGCTCAACAGTGAATGCCGAATGATGCCACAAGTGTTAGAGTCAAAATGAATGATGGGTTGTTCTGACCTCTGACATAGTTTGGATCAGCATTTGGCAAGGTGAATGCTCCATCCACCCAATGCCGTAGCCAATTTTCATGATTCATCACAGTAAGACTGAATCAACAGGGTGCCAGTTTTAATTCTGTTGCTGACTGGGAGTGTAGGCAGGCGGGTTTCCATGAGGACTGTATCAAGCATGTCTGCACCATTCCCTATGGTCATTCGTTGCATCAACATTCACAGTGAAAGCCTATAAATAAATGAAGACCTCTTGGGTGAAGAGTGCAAAGTGATAAACCACCCATGAAGTGATCCCTTGGCAAAAGTCACTCACTTCAGGAAAGGAGTAAATAGGAAAATACTGGGAAAAATGTTAACAAATAATTATTCCAATTTGTTACTTGTGTTATTCTCTGAATCATGATGCTGATTCACGAAGCCATAATATAAATATTAATAACCTCCTTGTGTGTTTTGGCACACTCATTTTAAAAATCAGTGTGGTATGAAACGTCAGAAATAAATTTATATAGCACTCCTCTTATGCAGGGAAATATGTCAAGCTGCTTTGCAAAAATTATGAACATATGTAATTGGAGGTTGATGCCAGACAAAGTCATTCAACAATAATAGTTAAAAGAAAGGAGGAAAAGATTTCCTGATATATGGGCACAACAACTAAAATAAAAAGACCACCTATGGTGAGGCAGAAGGAAAGAGGAGCATCTGGTGACCCAATGATAAAAAACATGAAAGAATGTGTGTGTGTGTGTAAAAGATTGCCATAAAGTATATAGTGACAAGGACCCCGCTTTAATTTTTAAGTTTTTGAAGCTTATTTCTTAATGTCACAAGTAGGTTTACACTAACACTGCCATGAAATTACTGTGAAAATCCCCTAGTCACCATACTCCTGTGCCTGGTCAGATACATTGAAAGAGAATTTAGCATGGTCAATGCACCAAACCAGCATGTCTTTTAGACAGTGGGAGGAAATTGGAGCACTTGGAGGAAACCCACATAGATACAGAGAGAACATGCAGACTCTGCACAGAAAATAACCCGAGCCAGGGATCAAACCTAATTTGAAAGGATCGGTGCAGAATTTTAAGTAAATTTTCTGAAGAACGATGATGTTTTGAAAGTATGGAGATAATATAAATGTGAGACTTGATCTAAGTGAGGATTCAAGACACAACAACCTGAATGAGATTCAGCAGTGAAAGGGTGCAGGGAACAAGAAAAACAAGAGCATTAAACCTGAAGGTGATCGAGAAATAAATTAAGAATTTAGCAGCAACCGAGAAAAAAAATGAGTTGAAAATTTAATACAACTCCAATATAACCAAAACAAATAACTCTTCACTCCATAATTCTAAAATGTGTCAATATTAAAATTCCCATGCAACAATATAGCCAGATCACATGCAGCACAAAAACTATTGACACTTACTGGTTGGATATATTTGAAATATACTCAGAAGGCATGGCTGCATTTGTAAATGCCACTGACATTCAGTATTGAAAGTGTCAAAAGCAGTTAGGTACCTCCAGAAATAAATTGCATTCAAAGGATATGTAGCATAATATATTTTGATGTCTCTAAAAAGTCCGCTATACACCCAGTCACTTGGAATTCTGTACTAGGCACAAGTTAAGATAGTTCTTCAGATAACAATAAAGAAATCCAAACACACAATCTTTTAAAATGTCTAACCTGTAAAATGCTTTACTGATCTATTTATAAAGTCTTTAATTCTTTTATAATTTTGCTTTAGAAATGGAAAATTATACTTCTGAGGCTTGCAATATTCTACATTTAGCACACTATCAATGCAGAATATTTCATCTTGCAAGCTTTATATTAATAATGCAACTATCAAGCTAATAACGCAACTGTGATAAAATTATTTTTGTGTTATGTATAAAAGACTTACAGTTGTATGGTGTCATTCATGACCTCCAGGCATCACAAAGCACTTTGCAGCTAATGAAGTACTTTTTGTAGTGTAGGCAATGTAGTAAGGTACAATGACTGTAAAACACCATGAATTAGCTTTGAAGGTCATACCTAGTCCCTGGGGTTTTCATTCCACATCCTCTATCCTATTCTGTTTTTGATCCAGTTCTCATGATATATATTTGCTTTGTTCAGTTTAGTAACATATGCAATTATTGTGTGACAGGAACAGTTAATATTGCTACTCACTAATTACCATGAATAAGTTTATAAATTTACCTTGATTAGAATGCAAGTTGCAAAAAAAGCTCAGTGGAGAAGGCACACTTTACATTATACACAACTCTAATCCTTTTCCTAATAGGCAAATTATCTGAAAACTTATAAATATTTGTACAAAATAATAGTGACTCCATGTCCAAAGTACGTCATTGGCTGTAAAGTACTCGGGGGTGGGGGGGGTGGGGTTCCTGTGTTATGAGCTGCATTATATAAATGCAAATCTTTCTTTATCTATTAGCAAAATAGTAATACCCTGTCTGGCATATAGATATTTGTAGTTAATACAGTTGACAAATGGACAATTTAAAATATTTCTGCTGCAACCAGTTCTTGATTGTTTCAATCCCTGGAAAAGACTGATAACATTTAAAGGAAAAGAATGCCCAAAATGCCAATGGTAAAAAAACATCTGAATTGGATTTCACTTTTAAGTACTTCTGTTCTAACAAACCAACTAAAGTCAAGATTCAAACACTAACTAACAAGCAAAGGATATTTCAAATAGAAAGATAAATTTCACTTTGAATGATTGATGCAACTAAAATACATCAAAGTGTATAGTACAAGCATTCACATCACATCCCACATAAATGTGGAGCCATGTGCAAACTCATAATCTTTCCAACTGCATTATTTGGACCTCTCATTTCCGAATCAATCGAGTCCTTGAGTTGCATTCGCCAATGGCCATATTCCAGCTGACATGGATCTTGACATGGTTAACACCAACAAGGCCCACATCTGGGGATTCTCTCTCACTTCAGTTTTGGCAGTCCTAATGACTTGGCTATCCAGAATTTCTTTTTAACTCCCTAACAAACCTTATTCTTGCTCCGGTTCTCTGTTGCACTCACTCACATGTTGTCTTACCAAGTGGTTATATTTTCTTTCTCCTGCTACACAGGAAACAGTCCCACTTTTCGAGAGCTTGGCATTTTTCCTCACAAAACTTCTGTGTGCAGAACTAACTGTCATAAGATAGACTCAAACCTGATACCATTGCAATTAGTTTATATTTACTAAACAAAAGCAAAATTTGTGGCAGCTGGAAATCTGAAAAAGAAACAGAAAATGTTTGGAAAACCCAGCAGATCTGACAGTATCTGTGGAAGGAGAAACAGTTAACGTTTCAAGCCTATATGATCCTTCTACAGAACAGAAGAGGGACAGAAATCCTATTTGCTGTTTTCTTCAACTTGCATCCCCAGTAGCATCCTCAGGTCACCCGGACATACCTAATGATATAATCATGTGCAAACTAATTACTGCCCATCTCAGAAAAAGCTCCAGTTTTAAAAAGTTTATTTATTAGTCACAAGTATGGCTTACATTAACACCGCAATGAAGTTACTGTTCACTCCCCTAGTTGCCACAATCTGGTACCTGGTCGGGTCAATTCACCTAACCAGCACACCTTTCAAAATGTGGGAGGAAACTGGGACATCTGGAGGAAACCTATGCAGACATGGGGAGAATGTGCAAGTTCACACAGACAGCGACCCAAACTGGGAATTGAACTTGGGTTCCTGGTGTTGTGAAACAGTAGTGCTACCGTGTTGCCCCCATATACTTTATCGACTCATAGAGGTTTATAGCATAAAACAGGCCTCAGCCCAACTTGTCTATTTAAAAGACAAAATTGTACCGCCTCAACTACAACATGTGGCAGCTTGATCCAGATACTCACCATCCTCTGTATGAAAAAATGTGCCCCTCAGGACACTTTTGTATCTTTCTCCTCTCACCTTAAATCTATGCCCTCTCATTTTAGACTCCCCTATTTTGGGAAAAGATAATGACTATTTATTTGATCTATGCCCCTCATTATTTTATGGACCTCTATAATGTCACCTCTCAGCCTCCTACGCCCTGCGGAAAAAATCCCAATCTATCCAACCTCTCTTTATAACTTAATTCATCAAGTCCAGGTAGCATTCTAGCAAATCTTTTCTGCACTCTTTCTAATTTAATAATATCCTTTCTATAATAGGGTGACCAGACTTTCACGTAGCATTTCAAGTACGGCCTTGCCAATGTCTTGCACAACTTTAACAAGACATTCCAACTCCGTATTCAATATTCTGACCAATGAAACCAAGCATGCCGAATGCCTTCTTCACCACTGTGTCTACCTGTGATCCACTTTCAAGAAGCTATGAACATGTACCCCTAGATCTCTTTGTTCTGTAACTCCCTCCAGTACCCTACCATTAACTGAGTAAGTCCTGCCCTGGTTCAATCTAACAAAATGCATCACCTTGCATTTGTCTAAATTAAACTCCATCCGCCATTCATCAGTCCACTTGGCCCAAATGATCAAGATTTCGTTGTAACTGGAGATAACTTTCTTCACTGTCCACTATGCCACCAATCTTAGTGTCATCTGCAAACTTACTAACCACGCCTCTTATATTCTCATTCAAATTATTAATATAAATGACAAATAACAGTGGACCCAGCTCTGATCTCTGAGGCACACCGCTGGTCATAGGCCTTCGTTTGAAAAGCAATTCTCTACAACCACCTCTGGCTTCTGTCAAGAAGCCAATTTTTTATCCATTTATATGTCTTATCCTGGATCCCATGAGATTTAACCTTATGCAACAAGCTACCATGCATTGTCAAAGGCCTTGCTAAAGTCTATGTAGATAACATCAACTGCATTGCCCTCATCTACCTTCTTGGTTATCCCTTCAAAAAACTCTATCAAATTTGTAGACATGATTTTCCACTCACAAAGCCATGCTGACTGTCCCTAATCAGTTCTTGCGCCTCTAAATGTCTGTAGATCCTATTTCTCAAAATACCTTCCAACAACTTATCCACCACGGATGTAATGCTCACTGGCTTTTTCCTGCAGCCCTTTTTAAACAAAGGCACACCATTGCCACTCTCCAATCTTCAGGCATCTCACCCATGGCTATCAATGATTCAAATATCTCAGCTAGGGGACCCACAATTTTCTTCCTAGCCTCATGATTTTGCACATGATTATATCCCACAATATCCTGGGATATGTTTCATCAGATTCTGAAGATTTATCTACCTTGATGTGCTTTAAGAATTCCAGCATCTCCTTCTCTGTAATATGTACATTCCTCAAGACATCACTATTTATTTCCTCAAATTCCCTAGCATCCAATGTTTTTTCTCAACAGTAAATACTGATGAGAAATATTAATTTAGGATTTCACCTGCACATAGATGACCTTTTTGATCCTCAAGAGCCCCTACTCTTTCCCTTGTTACTCTTTTGCTCTTTATGTATTTGCAGAAGCTCTTTGGATTCTCCTTTGTCTTATCTGCCAAAACAATCTCGTGTCCCTTTCGTGCCCTCCTGATTTCTCTCTTAACTCCACTCCTATTCTCTCTATACTCTTCAAGGGTTTCACTTGATCCCAGCTGCCTATGCATGTCATGTGCCTCTTTCACCTTCTTGACCATGGCCTCTATATCCCGAGTCATCCAGGGTTTCTTACTTCTGCAAGCCTTGCCCTTCACACTAAGAGGAATGTCTTTACCCAAACCATAGATAACACACTTTTGAAAGTATGTCACTTACCAGATGTCCCTTTGCTTTCCCAAAGACTACCCCAATTAACTTTTGAAGGTTCCTGCCTGATACCATCAAAATTGGCCTTGCCCTAGTTTAGAATTTTAACTTTTGCGCCAGACCTATCATTCTCCATAGCTATCTTAAAACCAATAGAATTATGGTCATGGCTCCAAAACGAACCCTCACTAACACTTTTGTCACCTGGTCCTTCCTTATTTCCCAAGAGGAAGTTAAGTTTTGTCTCCTCTCGAGTCGGGCCATCCACATATTGAATAAGAAATTCTTCCTGAATACACTCAACAAATTTGTATCCATCCAACCCTCTAATACTATGTCTGTCCCAGTCAATGTTGAGAAAGTTAAAATCTCCAACTATTACCATCCTATTTTTTTTGGAACTATCCATAATCTCCTTACATATTTGCTTCTGAATTTCCTGCCAACTATTTGGGGCTTCGTTAACTCTGTAACTACCAAAGAGGTACCTTAAAAAAGTTACATCAAAAGCGTGCCACAGGAGCAGTAAGTTTATTTGAAGGTCTGAACAACTTGTACTCTGGCCCTTGAATGCCTGTAAGCAAGGTTTCCTGGGTGTGTCAACTTCTGTGTTACCTAACGTTTCCTCTTAATGGGGCTATGCCCTGCATACATAAGTCTTAAAGAAAATATAGGCTTTTTCAAGAGCACATCGATCATCATGAGATGATGTTTTGAAATCTTAGATGCCAAAAATATGGACTAAACCACTTGATCCATGCAAGTCAAAGATAAACTTTAAACAAGATACTTTTCAAAAACTTTTCAAAAAAATCACTTTGACAGAAATGGTCCACTCTTTGTTTCAAGTGCTTATCACCTCACAAATATGATTATTTGTGTATATTCCTTTGGAGAGAGCAACGGCAATTTTATCCTAAAAGCACAAGTGCCAAACCTTTCAAGTCAACCTGAGCGCAAATGCATCACTACTAACTCTCAACAAAAATATCAAAATATCAGTTACAAAATCTTTCTAACAGGAACTGTCAGGCCTCAGATATTATTGGCTTTTATCCCAATGGAAACAATATTGAAGCCTGCACTTAGTAAAGGAAACTCAGTTGAAATATACAGATTTCTGATTGTTTTCCTTTTAAACATTATCTTCAGAAAGCAATCTTCTCTCTTTTATCCTAGCAATAAATGCTAGTGAATGGGTCAATGTCTTGTGGAAACTTCTCAATGATTTTCATAGCAATCAATATGCCCTCCATGAAAACAATTAAGAATGACAAGAAAATTAGTTAATTTGTAAGTCTGCCCTAAATGTTCTTCTAATTCAAACAATGTTTAGTTTATAGTTAAAGTAGTTTTCTCACCAATCCCAAACAAATGATTGTACTTATGGTTAGCCTACATAGACCCCTTTCGTTCTTCGTCACATTAGCATTTTTTTTCACAGTAACCATGACAAAATATATCCAAAATCTGAAGTTGGGACCAAAACATGTCAACATGATGTCCAATCAATGTAATTATAACATGTAAAAGTCATGGATCTCACAGATTTATATATATTAAGATTAAAATTTGGTTTAATCTCACATGATTTTGAGCTTTTCTAGTATTTCTCTAATAAATAGCTTGTAGACTTATTCTGAAGATTGAAATAATAAAATGGTCAATGTGTGACAGAACTTTATTAAAGAAGGTTGCCCCCATATCTTTTAACATCCATTAATCTTCTGCATTGAAAATTGGAAGGAACTTACTGTATTAATAGCTCTTAATCAATAAAATAACATTCATAGTAGCCCTCCAATTGTCACAGTTCCTACAGTTCAGTACCGCAAGTATATTCAAACAATCCATAGTATTATTAGGCAGTGGTACATTAGGATTTCATAAATATTTCTAATAACTGACAGTATTTAAAGGCACTCTTGACTAAATTTATCATGTATTTCTAGAATTACTGATGGTACTACTATTCTCTTCTCATGAGTGCTTAGTCTAATAATTCTAAGCAATGGGTGCAGGCTTGGGCCCAGAAGTGAGAATCATGTCAAGAATCAGGAGATTGTAATGTGTTGTTTGCAGTCTCATTTCTGATCAAGTCTTGTGAGCACATTTGAATGAGACATCCCTCAAAAAGCTATGAAGAAGAAGTAGTACTTTGCACAAATTGCAAAATTGGGATTTTTTTGTGAAAATATGCTGAAGGAACATTAGAATGCAATAACATTTGACCCTTCAATTTTTTTGCATATGAATAATTTTAGATGTTTCCTTGCATGCATGCTTGTGTGAAGACAGTGCAAACTTGTTCAAAAGCGTGGGCACTAATGTAATTAATACTTTAAAAGGGAAGGTATAGGAAAGTTGCAGACTGCATTCAGAAAGGATTTATGAACAAACTTTTAGTAATAATTAAAATTATTCCAAAATTGTTGAATTATTCCTTATGCAGTTTCAATCATTGCAATTATGGCAATTTATGAAGAGTTTTATCATAAGGTGCTAAAAGAAGTTGTACTCTTTATCTAAATATAATTTGGGAAGACACTTAAGTGAACTCACCAAGACAGTGAAAACATGAAAGACAATGCACCAGCAATTAAATGGATGACTTAAAGGTCGATTGGAACAAGCGGATTACCTTGTTTCAATCAGAGAAAGGGCAGGAAGATTGCTCAAATTAGGGATAATGGCAATCATCTAGCATCACAAAGACTATGAAGATTTTCTGGAATATTGACTGAAGCCAGATTCAAAAAACAAGTTGAATGCTATGAAAAATAACTAAATTTCGAATTTAATACTTGACAAACTCATGAAAATCTACTAATTAAATGGAATAGATATTGATGTTTTATATCAGAAAGCCTTTTGAGCAAAATAACAATATTTTACAACTGATTCATAGAATCATAGAATCTACGGCACAGGGACAAGGCCTTTGGCCCAAACTGGTCCATGCTGATCAAAATGTCCATTTAAGCTAATCCCATTTTGCCTACATTTCATCCATATTTCTCTAAACCCTTCCTATCCGTATATCTGTCCAAATGTGTTTAAAATGTGGTCAACATCTTTGCCTCTGGCAGCTCATTCCATATGCGTACCACCCTTTGTGTAAAAAATTGCTCCTCAGCTTCCCATTAATTTTTTCCCTTTTAACTTAAATCTATGCCCTCTGGTTTTCCATTCCCCAATTTGGGAAAAAATGACTAAGTATATTCACCCTATCTATACCTCTCCTGATCTTATACCCCTCTATAAGATCACCCCTCAGTCTCCTACGCCCCAAAGAAAAAAATCCGAGCCTGTCCAATTTCTCCCTATATCTCAGTCCCTTGAGTCCTGACAACATCCTTGCAAATATCTTCTGCACTCTCACCAGTTTAATAACATCTTTCCTCTAGTAAGGTGACCAAAACTGAACACAATATCCCAGGAGCAGCATCACCAACATCCTGTACAACTGCAACATAACTTCTTAATGTCTATATTGAATGCCCTGACAGATGAAGGCCAGGATGCCAAAAGCTTTCTTCACCGCTGTGTCTGCCTGGGACTCTACCTTTAGAGAACTGTGCATCTGAGCCCCAAGTTCCCTCTATTCCATGATAATCCCTAAGATCCTACCATTCACCATGAAAATCCTACCTTGATCTAATTTTCCAAAATGCAACATCTCACACTTATCTGTATTGCCATTTCTTGCCCACTTCCCCAGCTGATCAAAATCCTGCAGCAATTTTTGATAATCTTCCTCACAATCTACAATACTACTTATTTTAGTGTCATCTGCAAACTTATTGATCATGCCTTGCACATTCTCATCTAAATCATTGATATTGATAATAAACAGCAATGGGCACATCACAAGGCACAGGTCTTAGTCCTACAAGCATCCTTCCACCATTACCCTCTGTTTCCTACCATCAAGTTAATTATTTATCAAATTTGCCGGCACTCCTTAGATTCCATGTGATCTAATCTTCCAGAGCAGTCGATCATGTGGAACTTTATCAAAGGCTTTACTGAAGTCCGTATAGACAATGATGCAAATATCTTATCCAGGGCTCCCACAATTTCTCCTGTAGCCTCACACAGTGTTCTTGGCTATATCGTCAGCGCCGGGAGATTTATTCACCTTCATACATTATAATACATCCAACACTTCCAACTGTAATGTAAACTGTCCCCAGTAACTTCCCCAGATTTCCAAATCTTTATGTCTTTCTTCACAGTAAAACAAATAGGAGAAATATTCATTGAAGATCTCAAACATCTCCTACGATTCCACACGGATGTGGTCACTTTAGTTCTTGAGGTGTCCTATTCTTTCTCTAGTTATTATTTTTCCTTTAATATACTTAAAGAATCCCTTTGGATTCACTAGAATCATCTGAGCCAAAGCTACCTCATGTCCCCTTTGTGCCCTCTTAATTTCCTTCTCAAGTATGTTCCTCTATCTCCTGTATACCTCCAGGGAATCTCTTGATGCCAGCTGCTTGTGCCTGAGCCATGTCTCCTTCTTTTTCCTGGTCGAAACCTCAATATGTTTTGTTGTCAGGTTCCCTATTCCTGCTAGCCTTGCCCTTCACCCTAACAGGAACATATAGATGCTAAATCCAGCTAATTGAGTTTTAAAGGCCTCTCACTTGCCAGAGGTTTCTTTGTCCTCAAACAAGCTACTCCAACAATCTTTTACAAGTTCCTATCTAATTCCATTAAAATTTGCCTTGCCCTAATTTAAAACTTGCACCTGTAGACCAGTTTTGTCCCTTTCCACAATTATTTTAAAATTAATATAACTATATTCACTGGTACCAAAGTGGTCCCCCACCGTCACCTCAGTCACTTGCCCTGCTCAATTTCCAAGAATAGGTCAAGTTTTGCCCTTTCCCAAGTAGGATCCTCCACAAACTGCCTGAGGAAACTTTCCTGAACGCATTTCACGAAATTCCATCTCATCAAAGCCCTTGACACTATAGCAGTCTGTAGTGTTGTCATAGTTGGGGATTTTAATTTTCCAAACATAGACTGGGACTGCCATAGTGTTAAGGGCTTTGATAAGGTAGAATTTTGTTAAGTGCATTCAGGAAAATTTCCTCAGGCAGTTTGTGCTTCTTCTACAAGTCTCCCCAGTGCCCAGCAGGTTTATTCTTCTAATTCCCATTGACTATTTAGGGGCCTATAGTAGTATAGTATTCTAATATTTCTTAGTTCCACTCACAAAGCCTCGTTGGATGATCTCTGGCTATTTCATCACTGCCGACTGTGTGATGCTCTCCTTAATCAAAAATGCAGCTTCCCCTCCTCTCTTTCCTTCACCCCTGTACAACCTAAAGCATTTGTACCTTGAAACATGAAGCTGCCAGTCCTGTTCCTCTCTCAGCCATGTTTCAGTTCTGGCTATAATATCCCAGTCCCACAAACCTATCCATCCCCTGAATTCATCAACTTCACCTGTCAGCCCTCTTGCATTGAAATAAATGCAATTTAATCCAACAGGTTTTCCTCGCTTCCTGCCATGCCCCTGCCTATCATGTCTATTCCGCTTGCCATTGCTGAGTACTACATCTGCTTTCGGTCCTTCATTTTCTTCCCTGTTGCTGAGGATCTCACTCCCCAGCCAATTCAGTTTAAACCCTCCCTTCCAGCACAAGCCCCCCCCCCCCAGGATTTTGATCCCCCTCCAGTTCAGAGGCCACCAGACCCTCTTAAACAGTTCACTTATGCTCCAGACAAGATCTCAGTGAGCAAAGAATCTGAAAGCATGCCCCCTGCACCAATTCTATAGCAACAACACATTAATTTGCCACATTCTCCTGTTCTTACTCTCGCTAATATGTGGCACAGGAAGTAATCCAGAGCTTAGTACCCTCAAGGTCCTGCTTCTTAACCTTTTTCCTAGCTCTCTGTAATCACTCCTCAGGACCTCATCTTTATTTCCACTTATTGTGCACAATGTCTTCTGGCTCTTCACCCTCCCCTTTGAGAATGTTCTGCAGCCTCTCCGAGATATCCTTGACCCTGGCACCCAAGATATAATGCACAATCCTGGACTCCTGTTTGTGGCCACAGAATCTCCTGTGTATTCCCTTAACTATCGAGTCTCCAATCATTACAGTCCTGTTTACCTTTACCCTTTCCCTCTGTGCCACAGATCTAGTGCTTCCACTGCTGCTTTCACCCAAATGGTCAACCCAACCCACCTCCCCCCCCATCCCAGTATCCAAAAATGGTATATTTGTTTATGAGGGAAATGGCCACAGGGGATTCGTACACTTTCTGCCTGCTCCTTTTCCCTTCTTGGTGATCACCCAGCTACTCTCCGGCTGCATCTTAGGTATGACCATTTCACTAAAACTCTTATCTATAAAGTGTTCAGCATTCCAGATGATGCTCAGTGCATCCAATTCCAGCTCCAGTTCCATAACTTGGTCTCCCAGGGGCTAAAGTCAGGTGATGGTGTCAATACTATTGTTATCTACTGATGATAAAGTAGCAAAAGTACTTGTGGGAGAATGATATATGCAAAAAATTTGTGATCTCTTTGAAGATATTAGTGAGGGAAATAAAGAATGGTTCTAGATTACAACAGAAAATTCATGCCCAGTTCCTGGGGAAAAGTGGTGCCTGCCTATGCAGCTGTGATGTGCTACAGAGAACACGTTGCCACATCCTGGATGAAGAATCTCGAATTGTACTATTGACCTCAGAATGATATTATTTGTTCCGAGAGAGGAAGATAATCCTATACAGCAAAGAGGAACCGCTATCTCCAAGGTGATTGCATAGGGGTGTTTTAACTTGCAAGAGTAAATGGGTTTGGCAGCAGGTTGTCAGTTAAAAGCACTGCAATTGACAACCCGCCGCCAGTTTCTGCATTTTGTTACAGCACATTAGGCTGTGTGTGAACAATTCCCTCAGTAGAGGCGGGTTGTTAATTCCAATGTGTTAATAGCTCATTAACTGCAATTTTGACATGGACTTTGGAATGTAACAATGGGTGCTCGGTTTCTCAGCCTTCCTGGCATCGAGAGTAAGGCAAAAACACAAAAGAAATGATGGTCAAAAATTCCCATAAGTACAGAAACCTCACAGCTGATTTCTTGCTTAATTGTGTGAAAGGATTTTGTTCATAGTGCTTATTCTGAGAGGTGACTTTCATTCGGAACATACAAATATAACTTAAGCTATTTAGCCCCTAGAGCCTGTTGTGCTGTTCTTTAAGATGACCTATCTCCATATACCCACTTTGGCCACAAATGGCTTAACACACTTTTTTTCACTAATAAATTATAGCACAGGAGATCACTATATTTTATTCATTCATGGGACGTAGGTGTTGCTGGCTGCTAAAATTTATTGCCTATCCCAAGTTGCCCTTGAGAAGGTGGTGGTGAGCTGTCTTCCTGAAATGCTGCAGTCCACATGATGTGGGTTGACCCACAATAGCATTAGGGAGGGAATTCCTGGGTTTTGACCCAGTGACTGCAAAGGAATGGTGATATATTTCCAAATCAGGATGGTGAGACTCATGGAGGGGAAGTTGCAAGTAGTAGTGTTCCCATGTATCTGCTGACCTTGTCCTTCTAGACAAAAGCGGTCATGGGTTTGGATGGTGCTGTCGAAGAATCTCGTGAATTGCTGTAGTGCATCTTGCAGATAGTATATAATGCTGCTACTGAGCATTAGTGGTGGAGAGAGTGGGTGTTTGTAGATGTTATTCCAATCAAGTGGGTGCTTTGAGCTTGATAGTGTAACACTTCTTGATTGTTGGAACTGCACTCATCCCGGTAAATGGGAAGAATTCCATTACACTCCTGACTTGTGCCTTGTAGATGGTGGACAGGCTTTGGGGAATCAGGATGATATTCACCACAATATTCTTAGCCTCTGACCTGTTTTTGTAGTTATTGTGTTTATGTGAAAGTTGACTTTCTGATCTATGGTAATCCCAAGGATGTTGACAGTGGGTGATTCAGTGATAGTAACACCATTGAATGTCAAGGGGCGTCTCTTATTGGTGATGGTCATTGTTTGGCATTTGTATGCACGAATGTTACTTGGTACTTCTCAGTCCAAGCCTGGATATCATCCAGGTCTTGTTACATTTGAGCATGGATTGAGGAGTCATGAATGGTGACGAACATAGTGTAGTCATTGGTGAACTTCTGACCTTATGATAGAGGGAAAGTCATTGATGAACCAGCTGAAGATGTTTGGGCCGAGGACACTAACCTGAGCAGAGATGTCCTGAAGCTGAGATAATTGACCCTCTACAAGCACAACCACCTTTCTGTATTGCCAGGAATGACTCCAACCAATAGTGAGTTTGCCCCTGATAACCTTGGTATGCTCATCAATGTCCTTATTTCAGACTTCAGAACAGGATGAGAAGCTGAGCCCTGCCCACAGTGGAGCTATAAGAGGCAGTGGAGTGGGAGAGGCAGACTCAGACAGATCAATAGCAAAGTGCGTGTGACAGAGAGGTGTGCGTGTGTGTGTGAGAGAGAGAAAAATGTAGGAGTGTGAGTGCATGTGAGAGAGACAGATATGTAGGAATGTGAGTATGTGTGTGAGAGAGAGATGTAAGACTGTGTGTGTGTGTGTGCATGTGTTTGTGTGTGCGCGCACGTGTGTGTGTGTGTGTGAGAGAGAGAGATGTAGGATTCCACGTGTTTGAAAGTGAGAGAGATGTGGGAGTTGTGTTTCTTTATGTGAGAGAGAAATGTAGCATTGTACGTGTATGTGAGAGAAAGAGATGAAGGGGATGTTTGTGTGTGTATGTGTGAGAGAGCGAGAGAGAGAGATGTATGAGTATGCATGTGTGAGAGAGAAAAATGTAGGATTGTGCATTTGTGTGTATGAAAGAGGGAGATGTAGGAATGTATAAGTGAAAGTATAAGTGTTTGTGTGTGTGTGTGTGTGTGTGTGTGTGTGTGTGTGTGTGTGTGTGTGTGTGTGTGTGTGGTGAGAGAGAGAGAGAGAGATGTAAGATTCCATGTGTTTGAAAGTGAGAGAGATGTAGGAGTTGTGTTTCTTTGTGTGAGAGAGAAATGTAGGATTGTACATGTACATGAGAGAAAGAGATGAAGGGGTTGTGTGTGTGTGTGCGTGTGCGTGTGCGAGAGAGAGAGATGTAGGATTCCATGTGTTTGAGAGCGAGAGAGATGTAGGAATGTGTATCTTTGTGTGAGAAAGAAATGTAGGATTGTATGAGTGTGTGAGAGAAAGAGATGTAGGGTGCATGTGTGTGTGTGTGTGAGAAAGAGATGTAGCAGGGTGTGTGAGAGAGAGAGAGAGTGAATATGGGAATGTGTTTGTTTATATGAGGAAGAAAGATGTCGGAAGTTTTTTCGTATGAATGAGAAAAATCTAGCAATCTGAATGTGTGCATGGTGAGAGAGATGGAGGACTGTCAATGTGAGTCTGTCACCAGAACTCTACCACCCTGTCAATATGAAATTGGCCCAGGCAAGGGGCAGATAACGGAAATATCCATTGACCTTGGACAGAAATTTCCAGTCTGGTTTGAACAAGACCGTAAAATCTCACCGTACGTGTGCACACATATCTGAAATTAGAATCCAGTTCTCTAGCAGCTCTCCTAATATTAAACAAATATGTGAGCAAAAGATCAACATCACCCTCCCATTAAAATTGACAAAGAGAAAGTAAGACTTAAATATTGTTGAATAAGAGAAATTTCCAATGATAATAAATGTATGCGTATAAGAAATAGAAATTACTTTTATAAATTTGCTTTGAATGTTTGTATCAACAGTGCAATAGCAATCTTTTTTTGTAGTTTAACTCTTCAATATAATAAGAATGTTTCCCTTGGGTTCCATCAGTAGTCTTGGGAGTTTAAAAGGTTCTATGACTAGAAAAGTTTGGGAAACCCTTATCCAGGGGAATGCAGTCCACTTGATTGTAACTTCATCTAACACCTTAAACATTTACTCCACAAACACTGCTGCACTTTGGCTACAGTATGTACCTCCTATAAGAAACATCACCAAAGCTTCTTTAAAGGTTTCTTCCAAACCTGCAACCTTTACCAGCTAGAAGGACAAAGGCAGCAGATACATGAGTCATAGCATGCACTGTCATAGCATGCAGTTGGAGCTGTATTTCCATTCCTTCACTGTCAAAATTCTGAAACTCCCTTGCTGACAGCCATGTGAATGTACTTGCACCACATGGACTACAATGGTTCAAGAAAGCAGTTTAATACCATTTTTTCAACAGTAATTTGGGGATGGTCAATAAATGCTGGCTTAGCCAGCAACAGCCACATCCAATGAAAGAGAAAGCTTCATCAATAAGGATGAGACTTGGGTCTTGAGTTAGGAAGAAATGTCTTTTTTATTACTCGGTCTTGGCACATGGGCATTGCTGGCTGGCTAGCATTTATTGCCCATCCCTAGTTGAGGATGTTCTTAAGAAGGTGATGGCAAACTGTCTTATTGAATTGCTGCAGTCCATCAATGCCAGGTGGTCCGTCCAGTTTCATTTCTTTGTTAAAACTTTGTAGCAATCGATACAATTGAATGTCTTCAATTGGCCATTTCAGAGAGCTGTCAAGAGTCAACCATATTGCTGTGGCTCTGGAGTCACATATAGACCAGACCAGAAAGGACTGAAGATTTCCTTCCCGAAAGGACGTTAATGAAGTTTAATAAGAGGTTAATGATCTTCCAGATAATGTGATGGCCAAGATCACAAATAATAAAGACATTGATCAATAGATTAGCTATGAAGCTGAAAAATAACTCAAAAATTCAACAACTCTTCATAATGAATCATCAAATTTACAAGGATGGGGATATTCTTTAGCAGCCATTGAAATGGCATTAGATTGAGATTATTCTTAGGTTAATTTAAACCATATATAACTACTCATTCATTTCCCAAAACAATGAGATAACAAGAGTCCCTTAATGCAGCCATCTATTCCATTTAAAATTCAATTGACGGAGCTGCAACAAATGTAGCTTGTGTTCCTTAAATGGATACCAACATTTTTTAATGCTTAATTATAGGTTCCAATCATCAAGAAAAAAAAGATTACTATGGCTTGTACATTTAGGCTCACCTCTATTTATGCACTGATAAATAATGTTTACATCTGATTCAAATGGAAAGGGGCCTGAAGGCAGCACCAGCTAGATAAAGAAATTTGTTTTAGAACCCTATATTTTAAGCATGACACATTGGTAATAATGGCAAAATAAAGTCATCCTGGCAAACAGTATGGTTCATAAAGGACAAAGCTTGGAGATGCAGTTACTTGTTTATTCTTGCAGAACCCTTTATTCTGATCAAACAATTCTTCTATGTCCTTTCATGTCACTTGTAGTGATTGGTGCATGGCGATCGTGTAGAAAGTAATTGAGATGTAAATAAGAATGTGAGTCTCTTTGTATAGCATCTAAATTGATTCTTTTGTCTGAATGGGTAGAAAATAATGTTCTCTTCTTCAGGACTTAATGTTTCCTTTATACTCATATGTGACACCAGGACTAAATTGGTTTTGAAACAACAGAACTTGAAATCTCCACATGTGGCAAAAATGGGCTTCAAAATACTCCCACTGCTGTTTTCTAAAGTGTCTTCAGTCATCAATTGATTCTTATTGTGCATTCCAGCTGCTCCCAAATTTTCTAATGCCAAGTGTAAGATATGGTGATAGTATCCTGAATAGAAATATACATTATATGCTGTTGTAATATTTTGATGTGATTTTGCAATTTTATTCCACCTTCTTTGAATTTTCATTGGAATTCAAAATAGTATTTGAAGAGGAAGCACAGATATGCACTGCAGTGAAACTGTCTCCCATGATTATGAATGTTATCATTCCAATGTGGTTTTAGTCTCTACCCTTTTTTCAAATTATATGATAAGAGAATGACTGTTAAGTATGAGAAATAACTCAAACTGGAGTATTATCTCTTGCATTCACAGCTGTATCAGGCACACAAGAGAATTATTGATCAATCACAAGGGTGCTTGCCGAAATTAAACCAGACTATTATAAAAAATGAGGATACTCGTGATTATTATTTTTGAAATATCATGATATTAGCATTAACATAAACATTTGCCAACCAAAAATGCTAATGGCTTCCCTGTTAAAACCCAAACAAAATGTGAAACAATTCCTCTCAGAAATATCCTCCTATGAAAAGAGGAATTGAAAATGTGTTTGCTAATTGGTCAGAAGCTCTACAAAAGGCAACCAAATGTACTGATTGGAGAAAGATACGTTACCATGGGCTAGGAGAGAGATTGCTCATCATTACAGGCTCAGAATTTTGGCCTTCAAATTGTTATCATTCTACTTTTGCCCTTTCAAATTCAATCAACTGCAATGTCAATTCTGAACCCTAACCCTGCTCATTTTTGCAGGATGATTTTTCAGAAGGTGCTCATTAGTGATCATCATGGAATTATGAAGAGTGGATGGTACATGCAAACTAGTGGGCCAAAGGGTGGGCATTCTGTCAATCCAACTGAGAAAGTTGAGCATTGTTCAGGCAGACGGAGAGTGAGAGGGTGGCACAAGATGGAAGTGCTCACATAATAGTCCATGTGGCTTGCAAAGGATCAGAACAGTTATGGGCATCAGTCTGTAGGGGGGGAGCTTCCAAATGATTGAATTTGGCAGTAGGTGGGCTAATTTGCCACTCCTTCATGCATGAATGTGCAAAATCACATGATGCTTTCTCAAATCTCCTGCTGTGAATCCAATTCTGATATACTGCCAAGCTTCTGGCACAGTGTGAAACCTGTACATCATTTGTAACATTTCATGGCAGTGCACAAATTGGAGCCAATTCTCCTTTTATACAACTTGATTGACTACCTGCCATGGATAAACTGGGAACATAACTTCAGGGAAATCTCCTGGAGATAGGAATACATGAGAGATCTGAAACGATGCAGTTTGTTCTAAATTTCTATCCCAAAGCTACATCCCCAATGCTGCAAAAATTGCTGCTTTGTTTCACTTTCCTCTCCATATATAGGCCATGTAGACAAACCCTGCTAGATACATATGGATCCTAATTTCTATCATCCTCTCATGTCAGCATCTACTGTATACTAGCATTCCTTCACACAGTATGGACAGCACCAACTAGGGCAGTTTCATTCACTGTCACTGACTGAGGAATTTGCCAATATTTTTGTAAGTTCAGTGATTGCTTTTTCTAGATTGTTCATTCTAAAGATTACAATATGAACTCTTTTCATCTGTGCACCACAACCCCATCGCCAACCTCCATCACCTTCCATTTCAGTTTCTACAGGCACTATCCATTGACTATCTTAAACTACATAACTTTTATTTTAAACGGCGTGAATGCCTCCTTATTGAATGTTCCCTTTATAATGGCAGCATGCATCACTGAATGTGAAGGGAATGAACCATACACTCAACCAAATTTTGATATATTTAATGGTTAAGTTCTTCTGTGCTTGATTATGTGTGTCTTTGACTGATCTAGACTAACTATGTTTGATTAGTTAAGCCTGCTCTAATGACTCAGAGAAAAATAAACAAACTGAAGAAAGTGCAAGAAGTTACCGCTTCAGGAAAATTGTAGAAATTTTCTAAAAGTGTAGTTATTTCAAAACTCTTGTAACTAAATTTGTCCCATTACAGAGTCATTTTAAAACTCTTAGAACTAAACTTGGCCCATTGTAGAGTCATTTTAAAACATTTGGAACTAAACTTACCCCATTGTAGACTCATTTTAAAACTCTTGGAACTAAACTTGCTCCATACATAGGAGGACCAGGAGTGTTATTTCTGATTGCACTGAGACACAAAATGCAGAACAAACCAGTGAACACAACATGCCATTTAAAAAAATACAAATAGTGGCCATTGAAGGACATGATGAAGTTCCAAAGTTCAACAAGGTGGAGACACAGGGAAATTTCAGAAGGGAACTCCAGAACTTAGGGCTTAGACAACTGAAGACACAGCCACTTATGAGGAAGGGTTAAAAATTAGGGATGGTCAAGAGGCCAGAACTAAAAGGAATGCAGAGAGAGTTTTGTATCTGACCACATTGACTTGATGTATTGTGTTTTTGCTGGACCACAAATGCTTTTAAATACTTAATAATTCACCTAACGTTCTGAACTGACTAATGGCTTTTTGAATGACATTTCAGAAGATAGGTAAATTAATCTGCTGGCAAGAAGATAGAAGAAGAATACAATGTTGCTGCCTCAAGATAATCTGAACCATCAACAAAAATGATTTGCATATGTTTGAGAGGCAGTGTTGTTTTAGCTGAAGGCAAATTATAATGTTTAGCAATATATGAAAGAAAACCTTATGCATCCTGAAATGAACTGAAGGCTGGACTGATTATCTGCTCTAACTTGATGAAAGGGAAAGTGTAATATTCTACCAGTTTTCATTAAATTCATTGACAAGGGATCAAAATGTGAATTCACCACTTCTGACCTTTACAAATCCACCATTATTTTTAAGATTGATGGGGCAATATTTCTGAGTAGATTTCCTTGTTTAACTAGTCCTTTACACCAATTCATCGGCCATCTGATTATTTATGGACAGTTAATTATTCCTTTATCAGGAGGAACATTCACCAAGTTCAGACAATTACGCATCAAAATTTCAATTTATCCAACAGGTTACATTTCTGTACAAGAGCAATAAATAGACAATCTAACTGATGCATAAGAAGATGCTAGTTTTACTAACCTTATAGTCAATGTAGGTAATATGAAGTATATACATTAATTTCTTTTGGCATTTTTCTTTTAGGGGTTTACTTCAATTCTAGCTAATCATTGCTCCAAGTGTACTCTCCTAATTCTGAAATGGTAAAGAAGGGCAGATTTAAATGGATGCTCTCATCAGAAAAGTTCTAATTGCTGAATTAATGTTGAAAACGGGAAAGAAAATAATTCACTATTGGATATGTTCCCAGATACTATCTTATGGCACTTAGAATAGAAAATGATCCCAAATGTGATTTTCCCCAGTGAGAGGGTTGCGGGGTGGTGGGGGAGGGGGGGGGGAGGAGGAGGAGGGCTAGTATATGCAGAAACCTTGCTGGGGTTTTCAAAAATGCTTGGATATATATTTGAAGTAAGATAACCTTCAGCAAATGAACCAAGAGCTGGAAAAGAGAATTGGATTGGACACACTGAGAGTGTGACTTTCTCGATTATAAATTATCCAAAGGCAGGATTTTCCATGCAACTTTCCACATGTCCAGTGGTGATGGAAGTGGTCTGCCATTGTCCAGTAGAGTGATCTTCTGGTTCTGCCACTGTCGGCAGGGATGTATATCAGCGAGACTGGAAGATCCCACTAGTGTGAACTGTCAGAAAATGAATGGGAGGTGTACGTGTGAACTGTGATTTAACATCCAGCAAATAAGAACTTTCTGGAAGTCAAACCAAATTTAATAGGCAAACCTAATTGTTTAAAAATAACTTTTCTGTATCCAGGCTGTGGTCAATCAGTTTTGAGAGGCTGTGAGTAATCATCCATTGGAAGAGGATCAACTGGGGCCAAATGGGTCACCTAAGATGGTGATTTACAAAGTACACTGGAATAATTGGCCAAGTACAGAAACAGGCAGGCTGCAGCTTTAAGGACAGAGATAAATAGGCTGAATCTCCAGAGTACTGAATACACAGGGTGAAAATAGGCCATCTCAAAGACAATGGAAACTTTTTGGTCAAACAGACTTGTTTACCAGACACAGGGGCACTTTCATCCCTATTTGGGATGGAGGTGCCTCCAGCACTTATAGACATGGTCATTGGGTACATACTCAGAGATCAGTGTGGCATCATCTGATTGGACTCTATCAATCAGAGTAATCAAGCTCTGATTGATTGATTGGCAATAATCAAGAGGCTACCCAAAAGGATGAAAAACCAATGAGGGATAAAGGATGCTACACAACACAAGGATCTCTATCCCTCTCACAAACGACAACAATGGTGACCGCCACCAGCAACTATCACCACGAGGACAGCCACCCCACCAACAATAGAAGGAAAGCCAGGGCCAAAATATCAGACTAAAGGATCAAAGGACTACAGAAACCAACATGCAGATAAAGGCCAAATCTGCCCAGTTATTTGCCAGTTGCACAAAAGGTAAGTCAAGGTCTTGTGTTGAACTTGAATATTCTTTAAATAAATTATTGATTGTGTGGGTGATTAGTATCAATTGTGTGTGTGAGTAAATATTACTGCGCTAACAAGAAGTCGACTCGCAGTTCTTTGTCCACCACATAACGGTTAAACAGAGACTGTGCAGCAGGCACCAACACAACTATTAGAAGAGTAATTCTCCTTCTTACTTTAAGATGCTCCTCCTTTTATGGTTGTTCTAATATTCTTTCAATAGGTGCCAATTTTTTATATGATAACTCTCTTCTGAAAGTGTTGGAATCTTGTATGACCACCAAAAGTCTTTTACAAATACAAGTTATTATTGTTGGACCCACGTTATTCTTGCTGTACAAAGAACTGAAATCTGGGGAACAACAGTTGTTTTACCAATGTTTATACATGAAAACTGTAACTCTGCACGCCTGTATAATTGACATTGCAGAAATATGATGAGACATTTCCATCATGCTGTTTACCTTGTCCTTGCTGAAGGTTCAAGCCTTTAAATTTGAAACAGGAAGAAACAAAATTAGATTCGGATGAATTAAGTGGATAAGGTTCTGCTGTTCTTATCAAAAAGGACTATGATTTCAAAACATTTCTTTAAATCTATTCCTGCTTTAACACATCGTTCAAACTCAAATGTCTTTATTAAAGTTTCAAAGCAATTTACAGCCTAAGATAATCAGTTGAGAAAATTCCTGAGAGCTTATGTTTCATGAATTTCCTAACTCAATGCCCAATTTCTGTTTGATGTATAATCTTTGTTAATTTACCTTTTACATTTTGGTCCTTTTCCCTACTACTCTCAAAGACAACATGCTATCAAAGTGAGGAAATGATGCTATTGCACTAAATTCAACGGTTCATTTTTAAAAATGTACCTTCACACCCGGAATAGGGGGGGAGGGCAGTGTTTCGTTCCATCTGCCACAAGAATTGTAGCAAGCGAGGGGCAGACCATGGAAAGGTCAGTAAACTTCAGGCGGGATTTTCCAGTTCTGGGGCAGGCATGGCTGGGAAATCCCACCCATACAGCTTTTCCCGTTTTGGGAAGTGTCAGAGAAGTGGTGGAAGGATTCCCAAGCTGATTATCACCTTGTTGAACCCCATTATGAACATTCTCTCCAAGACCAACAAATCCTTACATTAGACTTGAATGCAGAGCTTCCGGTCCTAAGGTAGACATACTATTACTGGGCCATAAGATATCCTTCAACAGTTCATCATGCAGTTGCTTGCTCATTCTCACTGAGCGTCTGCCACACAACAAACAAGGATAATACTCACTTCCTAGGCGTGGATGAAGTATTGGAAGAAACATTAGGTCTAAAAATTCAATCATGTCAGTTTTCAGGTGTGAAGATTGCAAAATGTGATACCCGATGACCAGTCGAGATGGTAGAGGTAGCACAGAAACTTGTGTGCTTTCTGTACATCAGCACGAGAGTGGTGAGCAGCTCAGCAGGAGCTCCAGCTGCATGAGAGGCAATTAATTACTTATAACATTAATGACATTTCCTGGTGAAATGCAAATCTCAGAATAAACCATTTGATGGACAACTCAGAATATATTTTAGTTGACCACAAGTGCAATACATTGTCCACATGGATAAGGTTTCTAAGGAGGTTAAAATTTGGCACCATGTTGCAATAAAGAAAATGTTGCATTTAAATTATAGGCCATAATTGTTTCAATTATCTACTTTCCCCTGTATATCTGTGGGAAGTGATTGAAAATGAGCTAAAAATGGACTTAATAACTGACTGAACAATCTCCTTGTGCAATGCTACATTCAACAGAGCAGTAACTACATGACAAGCAATCTACACCACTGTGCTGTCATAGCAACAGTAATAGCAGCTGAAAGTAACCTTTCAAGTTTTTTTTCTCTCTGTACCTGAATTGTCCAATGTCCGTGCCTGTTTGCATTTGAAACCGCGTGATCCCTTGTTGCTTTCTTAACAAGCTTCTTCCGATTACCAGTTTACTTTTTTTGACAAATGGTAATATGGTAAAGAATACTGTTTCTTTTTATTAAAAACATTCCATCAGCTTTGGTACAGTTATTCCAAACTAGAATTCTTTTGAAGCCATTAATCTTTTCTGCAAAGTAAAACGTTTGCATTGAATTGTCCAACCTTGTTATTAAACTGCCAGTTGTAACAATCAAAGGAAAGTTTCAACATGTTACGTCTGGTGATATTTCATTCTGTATCATTACTGTCAACCCTTCAATTTGTAATTTTTTTGTTTCAATCTGTAAGAGATGTGATATGAGTTGTCATCTTCGAGAAGATAGTTTAATTGCTTTAGTTTCATCCAGAATTCTCATATTAAAAATATAAAATGAATTATCATCATAATAATATAGATTTTGGTCATGTCCTGTGATTGCATTAATGTTGCAATGTTCACAATATTACTTTACAGGCAAATTTCTATATTGGCAATGAACTCATGGATACATCTGAATAAAGCATGATGTTGGTATTTGCAGGATTGGTATCAATACATTATAAATGTATTACATATATTTTTTGATTAAAATGTTTGCTTGAAATATTATAAATGATGCTTTTTATTTGGTTCATTTATTGCTTTAAACATTATTAACTTTCTATGTGGACACTGGTGGAATTCCTATTTTAAGGAAAAATTAGATAATGCCTATTTTCCTCTATAATTAACCACCCACTAATTAAATCACATCCCATGCTTCTAAACCTGGTGCTCTGCCATTTTGTTCATGAGGCACTAATTATGAAAGAAGAGAAAGTAACAAGAATTTTCTCATTAAAAGGAGTAGATGATTTAATAAATTTGGCATGATGCACTAAAAAAGCACATGTCCTTTTCCTGAAATTTGAAAGAAAACAATAACTCACATTGTGAGTTAGTAATGAAATGTAGAAAGTAGCAATATTACAATATTATAAATAGAAGCCTTTTGTGAGATCTGTTACAAAGATCTTTCAACTCTCAACAAGTTCTTATCAGTCTTCTGAAGGAACATACTAAGGCTGAATTTATAATTTCTCTTGGAAATTGCACAGCTATTCAAATTTAAAATTCTAATTATATAATCTGATTAAATTTGCACAAGAAAGTAAACAGATGCCAACCTGTGTAATTCCCAACATTAAATCTGTCAAAATATTCAAAACAATTGAAGGATTAGTGAAAATCTGAATCTAATATTTGAAGTATTCCAAATTTGATTAATGTAACGTCTCTTCTGAGCTTAAACAGACATTGCCAAATCTTTTAAAGCAAGGGTACATAATTTTTCAAAACAGAAGATGACACATGGTTTTGGGAAGATATCATTTACAGTCTTCAAAGCATATAAACAAGCATAAGCAATGAATCATTACACAGTAATAATACAGTTACTATCTTAATAGCTTAAGATCTGACCCATGTACCACTGGAACAAAATGGGTACAGACTTCTACCAAAAGGTAATGTCTTGCAGAGGAACAGGTGTTGTAATAGTCAGCAGTTGTTATGCTGCAACATTCATTTACAGGGAGACATGTGATAGGTCGATTTTGCTGGATAATTTGCCCTCTTTGTAGGATAGTAAACTTCAGTCAAATATTGGATATTGATTGGTACATAACTGGGAGATGATTTGCTTTAGAAGGTCCCCAAACGCGTACAGTCTCATTCTGCTTCATTACAGGCACAATTAGAATTGCCCGGTCAATAGTGCTGATGGGTCTTAAGACTCCTCTAACCATATGCCTCCTTCATTCAGATTTTAGCTTTGGACATATAATGTAGAGTACTGCTCTGGCCTTGAGACTCTTAGGCTATCTGTTCTGTTTGACCTTAAGTGCCACTAATACTCCTTTCGTGGATTCCAGATCTCAAACACACTACTTTAAAAAGCATTAAGAGTATCCAGTAACTTGTTCACAATATTCCAATTCAACTTTATTTTCTGTAGGCAAGTAGACGTTTTGTTCACTTAATTCCACTTTAAAATATACTCTCTTAGAGCCTTTATTTCCTCAGTATGGGTTCTCAGGATATTTGTTAGCTTTAATGGCAGATGATTCAATTTTGGCTTATAGGTAGCCTCAGGAATTAGGGTGACAACAGCCTGCATTTTTACCTCCATTTTTATAGGTTGTGCATTTAATTTTGGAACAAGTTTTTGAAAAAATGTGATTCACCTTGAGCTGAAAGTACATTTAATTTAAATTCTTTATCACATTCAGGTGATGTGTCTTTATTGTTTTCATTATTTTCCTCTTCCACACTGTAAATTTGATGGGTGGAATTCGTTTTGCTTTTCCCTTTAGATCTGCTTCTATCTTTGGACATTTTTTTCTGGAGAGGCTGGTTTCCTCCAGCAAACTCATGCTGTGTGGCCAATTTTTTGCATTGGCTGAATTTGTACTAGCAATGGCCTGTGAATGGTTTGTTTTTGTAATGTGATGCCATGTTTGTTGCTGGATCAACTTTCTTTGGGCCTTTTTATGGATCCTCATGCCTGCTAAGCTCCAACAGAACATTTCTAAAGCTGTTTTAAGACTTAATTTTTTTTAGTTATTAATTTTCAGTGCACAGCTTCAATCCTTAGTTCATAAACCAGTCAGTCTCTAATCATATCATCCAGAGAGTCACCAAATGCACAATGCTCCACAAGATGCTATAGGACTGCAACAGGCGATTTCTTCTGTGGAACCTAAAATTGTCTACAATATTTAATGGTAATTCTTGTTATGTTTTGCGACAGGGTTTCTGCATTGGAGCCTGTCAAGTCCTTTCAAGATTGTATATGTTTTAATCAAATCACTTGTTACTCTTCTAAACTCCAGGAGAGACAAACTTAGCCTGCTCAACCATTTCTCATAAGGTTAACAGCCCATTCCAGGTATAATCTAATACAGCTTTTCTGAACTGCTTCCAAAGCATTTATATCCTTCCTTAAATAAGGATACCACACAATATTTCAGGTGTGTCTTCACCCATGGCTTGTATAACTCAAGCATACTCTCCTTACTCGTTCTCCAGCAATTCACTGAAGCAGTCATTGCACATAGGTGAGCTTCAATTGTTTGGATAGAATTTAATGCATCCCACTTTCCCAGAAGTATATTTTGAGATTGGGGGCATATAATTGGTTGAGACAATGGGGTGTGTGCGCCCACTATGTCCCTCATCCTCTCAGTTAAGTGCAGGGCAGATGGCTCATGGATGACCTTCCCATCTGGATGCCAATTGAGGCTCTTAAGAGGGCAATGAATGCATGTGAGCCTCATTTTGCAACTATTGGTATTTGTTCAATGGCAGACAGGGAAGCCACCACACGGGAAATCCAAGAAGCAAAGCCATGTCAGGTTTGCTTGGGGCTTCTTATTGGAAGAGAGAGGAAAAGGTGGTAAAGGTGAGGGGGAGGGTGAACAAAGGCATCACGCCTGATCAAGGGACCTAACATTGGGAATGGGTAGGGGTCACATTGAGATGACTGCTTTGCCTCTGAACCCCTCCTCCCCTCCTGCCATCTCCCCCCTCTCCTTCACTCAGTTTTAGCTGGGATTCTTCATTGATCCTGAGATTATGCAGAGTGCATTGCAACAGGCACTGCTCTTGGTGATGTTAATGGAGAGCTGCCAGCTCCTGATTTGTCAGTAACTCTCCAGGGAGGAGTAGACAGATTTCCGTCTCTGGGACCCTTAATCCCTGGAGAGGTCAAATGCTGGTCAGCTAAATTCAACAACTGAGAACGTAAATATCTAGCAGAGGTCATTACACAATTACCAGGAACAGAAGTTGTGGCTAATTTTGTCCTCACTAGCCCTGGTCAACTAACACAGCCCAAATAATGCATTGATCTTGGGATCTCATTCCGTTAGGCTGCTAAATTCAAGACTGTCTGTGATTGTACGATTATCTAGGGAGATACCAGTGCTATGGAGCAGAAATATGAAAAATATTTCCTCATATTGTAGCCATTTTAAAACTCAAGTAGCCTCAAGTGGAACTTTTGGATGGATAAACAGGCTAATGAGCTAGCTGTGCCAACAATTCACCTTATCCATTTTCCTTCCCAGTTCACTGATTTTCTTATGTTGTTCTGGTTGGCATGAGAAAGGCACATTCAAGCACAGCACCTCATTCATGCCAGCCAAGTTAACTTTCCCGCAGACATTGGTTTCCCACCTTCTTTTGATATAGAGACAACAGAGGAATATCTATGCTTAGCTGGCCCTGCCACTGATCTCCTGATTTTGAGATGAATCACAACACTTTGACTGGGCCGTGAAGGTAGTCCAGATGCGCTCTGATAAAGTCAAACTCATGCTGATAAATGGACAGAAGTAAGCTTTAATATTTCCCATGATGCTATGTTGTGAAACTGGGACAAAAGGGGCATCATTCCATCAGCCATTCATTCATCTGCTGGGACATGATGGGAGTAGAGTGGAGAGAGGCAGGGGAGGGCGGATGACAGAGAGCATGAGTTCTAACTGCTGTATATCACAGTCCTTGTGTTCACATTATACCGTTATAGTTTTGACATCAAAAATAGAGCATGAGAAGGATTTAAAAGAAAAACACTTGCTACTTACATATGTATTAATACAAAGAGAACTAGCAGTTCTTGCTGCGATAAGTACATAACATCAAACACTGGAGTGCAGAAAGGAGATGCTTAGATGAGAAAGACTGTTTTCGTGGGAAGTGATATGGTTTCTTGTGAATATTTATATTTTCTAGATCATACTTATTCTGAATAGGCTGCCAACCTCTTGAATAAAAATGGGCAGGAATTCATCTTGGGCAGTGGGACCAAATGCACAATTATGATCTGATTATATACAGGAGCTTTTCGTTAGTTCCATTGTAGTCAAATGGGATGTGGATAGATTAAGTGAGTGGGCTAAAACTTGGCAGATGGAGTATAAGGAAGAAAAATCTGAAGTTAGCAATTTTGGCAGGAAGAATATAGGAAATGCAGAATATTATTTAAATTGAGAGAGACTGCAGAATGTTGCAGTACAGAGGGATATGGAGCATAGTTCTCCAACCTTTTCAGCTGGCCAATAGGAACTCCAATGCTCCAGTGAATGGCCAAAATTTGGGGTTCTCGGGCATCCAAATGACCCCATTAGCCCTGATCAGATTCCTGCCCAGAGTGGGATAATTATGCAAACCCACAAATTTTAATGTCATCAGTGTGTTTGATAGGCACTCACCAGCTTCTCGCCATTCACCTCAGTGGAAATGGCACCAAGTGGACTTTACACGTGCTACCCATAAGTGGGGACATGGCATGCTGGATCCCGAGAGTCTATGGGAACATCACTGACCCCTCAGAAGAAAGAGGCTTCCTTCCCCCACCATTCAAATCGCAGATCATCCCCCCCTCCCTACAGACCATACAGGCACCACAGTGTCCTGACCTGATGACTCCTCAGTTCCCCTTCCCTATCAGACTCCCACTTAGTCTCCCTTCCTGCTTGGATACCCCACTCATCTTCCCTTCAGGCCATGTGCCTTGGCAGTGCCAACTGTGCACTGCCCCTCTGGGCAGAAGGAGGGGGAATCATATAGAAACATATAAAATTGTGAAGGGAATAACAAGATAGAAGCATAGAGGTTGTTTCCACTGGCAGGTGAAACTAGAACTAGGGAGATAGCCTCAAACTAAGGGGAAACAGATTTAGGATTAAGTTGAAAAGGAACTTCTTCATCTAAAGGGTTGTGAATTCTTAGCCCAGTGAAGCAGTTAGGGCTACCTTATTGAACAAAGAACAAAAGAGCATGGGAAACAGGCCCTTCGGTCCAACGAGCCCATGCCGCCACCTTGATGTTCCCACTTCCACCCATGATCCCTGTTTATGTTTATAGAAATCTGCATTGGTATAGAAATCTGCAATGGAACCAAACTAGCGAGACAATTAGGGAGAATTTGTTTTGCCAATCAGCCTAAGAGCACATCTTTGGGGTATGGGAGAAAACTCACACAAGCATGGGGAGAATGCTCAAACTCCCACAGATACAGCCCAAATCCATATATCTGCACACAGCACAGTGATAGTCACTGAGCTGTCGTGTTGCCCATCAATTGGTCCAGTTCAAGCGTACACTAATGACATGAAGCACTAGGCTACTCTCGAAAAACCCAACAGCAGCCCTGTCACGACCCATCACATGTATGCCCCTTGTTGGACAACAAGGCAGACCGAAGTATTGTAGGATAAAACAGAAATACATCAATATCGTGCACAACTTACGCAATTCCCAGGGATGTCTCAAGGCTCATGATCCCTATTTTAAATCAGTCTTCTATATCCCTCCATTCCCATTCTGTTCATATGCCCATCTAAGTTTCAAGACAAAGATATATAGGTTTTTAATCAGTAAAGGAATTAAGGGTTATGGTGAGTAGGTGAGTGAGTGAAGCTGAGTCCACAAAAAGGTTAACCATGATCTTATTGAATGTTAGAGCAGGTTTGAGGGGCCAGGTGGCTGCTGCATCTAGTTCTTATGTTCATCTTTTATCATGGCAATCTAAAATTACTATAGATGCTTGACTGTCAAATTTTGTAAACTAGTTATTGCATTTTTGTGAACTTGTCTTTCCAGGATTTCCCTTGCATAGCTAGATTTTGTGGCTGTCTTTCAGGATGACATGATCTTACAATGTCCCTTTTGATATTAAAATACCATGCTTGATATTGGGAACTTCCTGCCAGTCGTAAAAAATCAGGTGCGGGATGGGTAGAGAGTGGTACAATATTTTGGATTGTCAGTGCAATGTCATTCAAAGGAAAAAGGAAGTTTCATTTAGTTAGTGTCTTTGACAATCTTGGAATGTCTCATAGTTACAAACTATGAAGCGCTTTGAAATTTTATGATTGTTGCAACATACATAAATGTAGCTTTGTACACATGCTGCCATAAAATCCCACAAGCAGTAATTAAATAAATGACTAGATAACCTGGAGAATCGAGAACATGAGGTTGCAGTGTCAGAGTGATGTGTTGGCCATTTTGAACTGAGAAAAGAAGAAACTTCTTCACCAAGGGTTAGGAATCTTTGAAATTCTGGACCGTGGAGAACAGAGACTGCTAATATTTTAGGTACTCAGAGAAGTAAGGGAGATAGGGATAGTGCAGAAAGCGAAGTTCTGGGAGAAGATCAGCCATAATCTTGTGTGGTAATGAAGCAGGCTCAAAGGCTCCAGGTCCTACTTCTTATTTTCATCTGTATCTGCTTTAATACTGTCTGTTGAGGAAAGAAATATTGACCCATTTAATGAGAGAACTCCACCAGTCATCTTCAGCTAGCTCTGTGGCTGAGAAAGTATCTTAATTTAATGTTTTATGTGAACAATGGTACCTCTGGTTCATGCAATATTCCCTGATTGCTACTCTGATGTAAATTACACATTCACTTTTTTCGAATGGAGTTCAACATATAGTATTCTAACTTGGAGATTACAAGTACTACCATTGACCTGAAGTTGAAATTCCAAGGCTTCTTTTTGGTGATTAAAAGAAAGTCAATATCGGCTACATCTTCCACACAACTAGCAGATCAGTGAAAGTTTGGTTGCATCCGCTAGGATCATAACAAAATATAAGGAAATATCAGCTAGGATCATAACAAAATATAAGGAAGATCTGCGACCAGTACACAGAGCATTGGTGAGACTTCATCCGATGAAGTCTGCACAGTTTTGACCTTGATTTAAGGATGGAAATATTTGCATTGGAAGCAGTTCAGAGAAAGTTCAAAGATTGATTCTTGGGAAAAGGGTTGCCTTGTGAGGAATGTTTGGGCCTATAGTCACTGGAATTTAGGAAAATGAGAGATGATCTTATTGAAATGTGAGATTCTGAGGAGACCTGACAGTGTGAGCACTGAAAGGATTATTCTCCTGGTGGGGGAAACTGGAAGTGGGAGTAGAGTTTCAGAATGAAAAATGAACTGATGAGAATTGTTTTTCTCTCAAAGCGTTGGAATTGGCTACTCCTGGGAGCAGAAAATGTTGGTTCACTGAATGCATTGAACATTGAGCACCCTATTTTGCCATTTTGATTCCAAGTGCTGGTGGACTTGAAACTGGGAGTATTTCAGATCCAACGTTTAGACCCTTTCTCAGGTATCCTCATACGAACTCTGCCTGAAAAATTATCACTGATTTCGAATCATGCTGCAAAAGCTTGTGGGCGAGATGTAACATATTTAAAACCCTGCAGCTCCAATTGGCTCCTCCAACTGCGCACGCACAGGTAAAACAATGATAGAATGCTGCTTCCCTGCCACATCTCCCCTAGGTCAGATAATGCCTCCTCCTAGCCCCCATAGACATTGCTGCCCCCAACATTCCTGACCCCCTTATCCCCTTATGCCCCTCATCACCCAGACCGAGTACGGGCCCTTCCCCTCATTGATCTCAGCCAGAGTGGCAGCAGACCCTCTTTCTTCCCCACTGATCGCAGGCAGAGTGGCAATGGGCCACCCTCCCCCCAACACTGATCGCAGGCAGAGGGGCAGTGGCCCCCGCTTCCCCCCACTGATCTCAGGCAATGTGGTAGCAGACCCTTCTGCCCCCCACTGATCACAGGCAGAGTGGCAGCGGATCTCCTCCTTCCCAGACCCATTGAGCTCAGGAAGACCGGCAGCGGACCTTCCCCTCCCCCCACCTTCCCTCCCATTGATCTCAAGCGGAGAACCATTGGACACTAGGCACCTATTCCTAAGTAACTGTATGGAGTTTGCAAATTCTCCCCATTTGTATGGTTTTCTCCAACATTCCAAAGATGTGCAGGTTGGGTGGATTGGCCATGATAAATTGCTCCTTCATGTCAAGGAGGCCAGCAAGGATAAATGTATGGGGTTATGGGGATAGGAGTTGGGCGGAATTATGGGCAGTGCAGACTTGATGGGCCAAATGGCCTCCTTCTGCCCTGTCTGATTCTACAATTCTATAATTCTAAAATGCCTGAATCAGACTTTTATGGAGTATATCTGTTTCTTGCCAATTCTGGATGGGTGAACGCTTTGATAAAGGGGGAAGTTCTGGTAAAGTTGGGTGTGCAGTCCAATGCATCAATTTAAATGCATGCAAATACATTTTAATGGCCTTTGTGCCCGTTTTGGGTGCAGTCCTGATTGTGGCCCCTTGGTAAAGGGGGAACCAGTGCAGAGGGAGGCGCGAATCATGCTACTTGCTTCATGCCCGACTTTACCAAGTTTTAGCCCCCAGAAACAGATGCAACACAATGGTAAAACTGGGCACCAAGTTCAACAGGTTTTTGATCAGGTTTTTGACAGGTTTTTAGGATGGGTGACAGTAGAGTGAAGTTAAGGCCACAATCACATCAGCCATGATTTTATTGAATAGTGAAGAAATCTTAAGGGACCAAGTGGCATATTGCTTTTTTTGGGTCTCAAGTAGGCTTGCGTTACACAATCAACCAAGCCAGAAATTGTGAGGCAGCAGTGCTAACCACTGTGCTGCTCCAAATTTAGGTTAGGTCAAACTGATCTTGCCTGTTTTGTGCAAAACCCAAAAAAGTTTCCACAGCAAAGTTCAAGTCTAATTTTTTGTTAATTATGTACATCAGTACTCTCACTTGGCTGGATTAATTGTTAATTAAATCATTCTTCCACCAGTTGTTCAAAATGCAATCTGCAACAACAATAAACTGTTAATCTCAGTATTCATCACCTTGCATTTATAATTTAAGCAAATATCCATCTAGTACATCCAAACTACTTGCATGGCTGTGATGGAAAAAGGCAAACATGTGTTCTGTGGATTAATTTATGGTACTTTGTATCCAAGTTTCCAAGGTGTTAATCATGAAAGCACTTTACACTTTTGCTAACATTAAAAGAAAAATCTGTACCTTACGAAGCATCATAATTTAAAAGCTCCTGAATAATTAGAATGTGCTCTCAAGTAAGAAACAATTAATGAAAACTCTGTATTTGTATTATCCCTTCAGTGCTACCTGAAAATCTCCAATGACTCATGCTGTGCAGTTGTGTTAAGTTTTCTTTTGTAAATTTTTAAAAAAAAATAAGCAAATGACCAAAAGTTGATGTCAAATCTCACTTATTCAACAAGGGTATCATGGATTATGAGACAATAAAAGGAAGGGGTTCTAAACGGCAGCAAAATATATTTGATTATATTTGACATAACATTCAAACAGAAACTTCAGTCATTAAGGCAAATGACTTCATGGCCTTTTGGCTAAGATAAAGTATAGTATTGACATGCTGTGCTTGGTTGAAGTCACTCGGTTACATTTCAGCTTCATTTGAAGCAATCTCAGCCTTTTGGCTAAGATGCAAATGAGATTAAGCCTTGAACGTGGAGCTACCCCTACTCCAATTAACTTGGATCATGTAGATCAAGTCCAAGACAGGAGGTGAGAGCCTGTCTTGTCAACTTGGATCATGAATATATCAACATGTTGAGACTCTGAATTGGACTGAATTGGAATAAAAACAATAAAAAATGATCAAAATGACGATTTGACTGAAGGCTGATACAATGAATGTTCAAAAAATATATTATCATTTCTGTGATTCCAGCAATTTTATACATTTCAAAAATGATATTCATACATCTAAATTAAGAGCATTTAAGTTTGGTATTTGTGCTTTTTCTCTTTCTACTACGTCTACTTTCCAATCAGAGGAATGAATATCTTGTCACGTTTTAGCATTAAATAAACTATGTGTTATACCATTAAGAATATGCATGATGTTAATCTTCCTGATGGTGAATTATGTTGTATCATTTCATTCCTGTTTTACCTTCTAAACAAATATTTTTAAAGCCTTTTTGAGAACTTGGAAGGTACTTCAAGACCCAGGAATATTCTTTGATGTCATTACACCAGAACAAGTTTTTGATTCACACACAAATGACATCGGCCTAATTAAATTGGGATGTTTGAGATGCATGTCTATGGTGTTATAATAGAATTTGGTAGAAAATGTCTGTGAAGAAGAGACTAATTATTGCCAGTCTCGGCTTCATGTGAATTAAGTAGAATTTAGAATGCGATCAGACCATTAGATTAAAAGAGATGCAGTTTTATAATCATTAGCAATGGATAAAAAGACCTGTTCTCAAGTTGCGTTAATGATCTGGTACTTCATCGTTAACCTTAGGAAGCCTCATATGCTGATCATGAATGAGATTGTTAGTATGCATTGAGAAAGTACCTTTATTGAACATTAGTGCTAATAACAATACTGTAAAAGTTCCAGGTGTGCATAATCCAGGAGGCAATTTGTTGAAAGCTTTAGTTGAGACAGGGTAGTAAATTAGAATCTATTAAATTCAGCAACAAATACTCAATGACTAACAAAATCTGACATCTCACTGTTGAAATTATTGTTCATGATTTTGTCACATTAATGAATAGTATCTGCATTCACTGACTCGTTACAGTGATACATAATGCTGTGCCACTTGAGTTACTGTAGCATAAATGTTCTCACGCATGTCTTCTATCATCTTGTGCAGAGAAATGTAGCCTGCGCTGTTGTTTTTTTTTAATCCTTTCGTGGGACATGGGCATCGCTGGCAGGCCAGCATTTATTGTCCATCCCTAGTTGTCCAAGAGCAGTTGAGAGTCAACCTCATTGCTCTGGTTCGGGAGTCACATCAAGAAAGGACGGCTGATTTCTTTTCCTAAAGGACAGTAGTGAGCCAGATGGGTTTTTCTGACAATCAGCAATGGTTTCATGGCCATCAGTAGATTCTTAATTCTAGATATTTTTTATTGAATTCACATTCTACCATCTGCCGTGGCAGGATTCAAACTGAGGTCTCCAGAATACTAGCTGAGTTTCTGGATTAATAGTCTAGTGATATTACCACTAGCCATTAACTCCCCCTAGGCAATTGCATGGAGGCTAACTACCACCATTCAATGGAATTGGGAAGGAATCTTTCAGTGATTTGCTCCTAATGTCTATTACTGTTTGATAACTTGTCACTTATAAAAAGTAAACCCAATTTTAACTTAACTGGTAGGTTTGTGTCAGATGCAGTTTTATACTCCACCTGATTTTACATTACATTGATGTCAAAATGGATGTGTCTTAAACATATTTAAATATTGTTTAGATTATGGTTCTATCAATTAGAACAAATTTCTGTTGAGATATTTTTGATAGTGAAAAAAATTACTGTTTCAAAGTAATCTTATTGCCTCTACTGATCTGATATAAAGTGATCAATGGCAAAAGTACAATTATCTGCAGGTGAAAGTGATTTGCTTGTTTATTTTAAAATAAAGTATATTATGGCCATATCATGATGAGTTTTCAGGAAGTTCTCTGATAATAAAGTGGCAAATTATTGTATGAATGCCTTTTGAACCAAGGGAAGTATTTTACTGGCCTGGAAGAGACATAAACAAGGTGAGGGAATGGATAAAATGGGGGAGAATGGGATAGCTGCTGTCGACCAATTCCCCAACCAAATTCCATCACCTTGAGGGAATTTGACCAATGTGTAAGGGAACAGACAGACTGCTAGTCCTGAGAGAAGAGTCATTTTATCAGATTATCAGCATTTTCCAAGAGTGGATTGACCCCTTGTTGCGTGGAGAGACAACCAGCTGGACGGAGGGGGTCAGTTTTGAAGCATACAGGAGACTGCAGGCCATATGGTTTCTTCAGAGCAGTTTCCCCTCCATCATTTAAACATTTATATCTTATGAATTCTTGAATGCAGCAGGACGGCTGCCTATCCCAGCAGTGGCCACCTCTCCTGGTGGCGCTGCTGAAGATCTGAGCAGCTGATTGGGCATATCTAGTCACAGGACAATAATCCTGGGGGCAGCCACTTCATGAGCTGCAGTCTGTAAAATTAGGAGGGAAGTCCCAGTGATTGCCAGTGCTTGTTGGTGGCAGCATTTTTGGCCCATGTCCAGGCCACAGTACATTGGAAAATCTCATTCTGTAAACATTGCGAGTGTTCTGCAACTTATTTCTGAATATATTTTAATGCATCGTTCAGCAGCATTCAATATGTGCAAGAAAGAAAGAATACAGTTACTGGAGGGGGCGTAGTTTCTGAAATTGAGTCACACAGTGCTTTTAAATTATGTAGTTATTGATCATCAGGTATGGTCAGTGTTTTAAAAGATATCAGCAAAATCACTAATTATAGTATACGTATAAGTTAGAAACAGCTCAGAAAGAGGACATTGAGACCAAATAGTTTGTCCAGTGTTTAAACTCCAACAAGCTGTTACTTCATCTCACCCTTCCTGCACATCATTCTAGTTATTTCTTTCCCTTACAGTCATATGGCTTTCTAAGAAATATAAACCTATTTCAGAATTGCAACGATTGCACGTTTGCTAATAATGGTGACAGAAGTGGGAGACTGCTGAAAGGAAATTGATTGTGGTTTTGCAAAATATTATAACAGCTTCAAACAGGGTTGATTATACAAGAATCTGTTGAAAGATACGGTAGTTGCATCACTTTTTTTTTAGTTGGTGATGTTTGTCGTTTTTGTATCATGCCCAAACCAAAAATTGGATACCCTGGGATTTGCTTGAACGTTGAAGTTTCACGTGGAGCAGGTGGCTCAGTAAGATGCACTGAGCTAATTATTAGCTGGTATTGCCTAAAAAATAAATAGCGTTATGAATGAAGTACGTTCGACTAACTGGATTGTATTTCCACCTTCCGTGCCCATGTTGTATCCATTATATCATCAATCTTTATTTTCATATTCAATTGTCTTCATACTCACAACTGTGAGCAGTCCTTGTCCTTGCCAATAGCTGTCAACAGACATCTGTTTATAGCCTGAAGCATACACTCTGGATTTTATCTGAACTTTAATTTATCACCATAACAGCAAGGATTGCCTACAGAGAACTTGGCTGGTTTTCTGATTTTGTTTTGCTTAAGTATAATGCCACATCTGTGGCTTAAGAAATAATGAATACAGCAAGGACCCATCTTCTACCTTGTTCTGTAGCTGAACAGCAGGGAGAGGCGGCCAGTAGCTCTTTTCCCTTTGCTGCACATTTGGATAATTAAACACTGTAAAAGAAATGTAACATTCATGTTTCATTCAGTGCTACTTCCCTACATCAAACTATTGCAGTGCTATCCACTGAACTCATACAAGCTTCAGAAAACCTCAGTTACAACAATGAAATGACAGGATTGTTTATCCTGATTTAAGCTACTTTGGCTAACAAATAAAGGGACATGCAACCATCACATTTAGAATCCAGAACAGGGAAGCATAACAATAGAACCTGGGCATTTAGGATTGAGATCAGGAAGCAATTATTCACAGGAAAGTCAGTGGAAATCTGGAATTTTCTCTCCCAAAGTGCTTTGGTGTTGCTTTCACTTGAATTTTCAAAATTAAAATCAATAGATTTTTATGAGGAGCATGATATTCAGATATAGACAAATGGAGTTAAAGTGAATAATGATTTAATAGGATGGCAGAGTAGTCTCATGAAAATGGATGACCTACTCGTGTTCCTTTGTATTCCTAACATGGAATCAGGTCATTATTGGCAAATTTCTTTTTCAGCCTTCCATTAAAATATGTCTGTCATTAACAATAAGGCACCCAAATATTGAAGCTTTGTCTAGTTAAGTCTGACCTGAGACAGTCAGAAAGAAAATTAACTACCTCATTAACATTGTAAGTATCCATTTGTTCTCCCCTGGTGTCATCCCCAAACCTAACCACGGCCACATTATGTGAAGCACTTCTAGCCTTCAACTAGCCAGTCTAGTAGCACTTCCCTTAGAACCCTCCAGACTGCCCCCATCTTGCTGAATGCTCCCTATCAGTCTCACCTCTTCCCCCCAACACAGGCTTTCCCTAGATCCCACAAATGATGTTAAGCCCCCAAACCCAACTGGTCATCCTCTCAAAATCTTATTTATCTCTCACTAAAGGATAAGATTGTACATACTAGGAAGGAGAGAGACAAGATGGGCGGGGACATACCCACACTCGTCCTTACCCTTTTGAACAAAGAACTGTGGAAACTGCGGTGGAGAATCAGGAGTAGTGAGTAGCCAGCTGTGAAGTGGAAATGACCCAAGAAGTGAGAGTCCAAAGCATATTCATCCATATCTCTGAGTTTTATGTTTTCCATAACATTACGATCTCTCAAAAGCTAACCCATATTCTCTCTCTTTCAGGATCACCATCCGATGAGGCCCAGCCATCTAGAATCGCACCCTCTCATCCAACCGGGAATGACATTGAATACTTGGCACAGCCTTCACCTGCACAATTTATCAGCACAAATACACTCACTTTGGTGGGAAATGTTAGCGGCTAGGCATCTGGGGCACTTTCTGGTGAGCACCACACAGCTGCTTCTGCACATTGGGTGGAAGTGGGAGCTTTTAAGCAAGTAACAGCTGGAGGACTGCTGGCTCCCAGGAATAAGTTGCCCTCTGAAAAAGCTCATTCTAGCACTGCTACAGATGAAGAATCAAAACAATCCTTATCAGGAAGAACTTTCCTGCAATGCTCCTGCAACTGCAAAACCATCTGGAGGAGTCCACCAGGTTTCTGTTACAGGAGATGATGCCAGCAATGCATACAACCAGGAAAACACTGCAAGGATGGGGGTCGCAGAGGAGCAAGAGGTCCTAGCAATGACCAGTGATATCCAAAGCTTGGCTCACACTGTGCTGGCCTTTTTCTGAGGGCCAAGACAGCATGTTGAACATTATTACGGGCATATCAAAGGCCCAATGGGACTTAGCAGTGGTGCTCAAGAGTTTACCAAGTCACACTGGGCCATGGCTGAGGGCATTGCCTACATTGCTCAGACAATGAGGGCCTGCAGGACTGGCATCACCAGATGATGCTGCAGCCACCCCACCATCTCATGGAGTGACCTGGGCACCCTGGCAGAGGAGGAAGCACTGGAGCACAGTCTGGGGCATTCCCTAAGAGTTCCCAGCAGTATCTAGGCATTCTGAATCCCCCTTTCGTGTTTCCAAGGCATCTATTAGGATTTGGGAAGAGCATGGTATACGACCACCAAAACTCAGTCAGGCTCCTCTAGGTCTAGGCCTTCCAGAGACTATGCACCAAAGGCATCACAGGTCACAGGACATGGAACACAGCAGTTTTTGGGAACACCGAAAAGGAATGAGAAACTTCGAAAAGTTAAGAAGTTGCAGGAGCACTGGGTTGGCACAGGTGATAAGAACTCAGTAAGAATTTAGCAACACCAATTTATAATCCAACCGATTTATTTGATAGTAAAAACGCGAGCTTTCAACACTCTGTGTCTTCCTCAGGCAAATGCAGGTGAAACATAGAAGGGTTACTTATGGAGAAGGGGGGGTCACTGAATATATAGTTTCACAATTAAATTAGGCATCCACCTTAAGCCGCATACCTTTCCCTTTGTGCAATCAGCCACGTAAGTGGGGATGGTGGGATGGGAGGTGGATTGCATTTCTATCTCATAACTGTGAGCACTTATGGTCTCACAGACCTTACAGGTCTTCCCTCTGGTAGAAGGCCCTGTGAGCCACAGTGAGGCATGCCAGTTCACAACTTTACAACTCTGTCTACCGGCATGCCTTCCCCTTGGCAAGCGTCTGCTGGGTCCAGCTCAGGCACCTCCTTTACATCCGCCTGCTCCTCCTCTTCATCCTCCGTGTCATCATGGGCCACCTGTTTCTCCTCCTCCTCATCCTCACCATTGTGGACTGCCTGTTCCTCTTCCTCCTCCAACATCTCATCCCACTGCTTGCAAGATTGTGGAGCACACAGCAAGTAACCAAGATCATTGTGACATTCTTAGGGTTACTACAGAGCTCTGCAGGAGTGGTTCTAGATATCTGAACTGCACCTTTAGAAGGCCTACATACTGCTTGGTAACATTCCTGGTAGCAGAAAGACCTCACTATAATGGTTCTCTGTCTCAGTCTGTGGCTTACCAACAGGATTCATTGAACACAACCTCAGTGGGTGGTAATCAGGAGTGATTTGCACCCATGTGATTTTCCATAGGGGTTGGGAACATTCTGGGTAGTTTTTCCTGCCAGATGACTGAAGTGATATGCACTTGAAACAGGGCAAGTGAAGGGAGATGCGTGTTGATTGCATACAACATTTACAGTGAGAACTGTGCACTCCCTCTGTGTTCAAATTGTAAATATTTCTTTTGTTTTTACCACTTGAAGTTGATGATAGGTCTACTAATATATCAATTATTAAGTATTTTTATAATTTGTTTTGAAATATTCAGCATATATACATTTTTAAAATGTTAGTTTACAGGATGTAAACTTTGCTGCCTAGGCCAGCATATATTGCCCATCCCTAGTTGCCCCTGAGAAGGTGGTGATGAGCTGCCTTCTCGAACTGCTGTAGTCCCTTAGATGTAGGTGAATCCACAGCGCTGTTAGGGTGCCAACTCTAGCATTTTAACCCAGTGACAGTGAAGGAATGGTGATATATTTCCAAATCAGGAAGGTGAGTAATTTGGAGGGGAATCTCCAGGTGATGATGTTCCCAGACATCTGCTGCTCTTGTCCATAGATGGCAGTGGTTGTGGGTTTGGAAAGTACTGATTAAGGGATCTTGGTAGGATCTTGCTGTGCATTTTGAAGATGGTACACACTGGTGCCACTTTCATTGGTCATTGAGGAATTGAACATTTGTGGAAGGAGTAGCATTGTCTTGGATAAGGTCAAGTATTCCATTACACCTCAGATTTGTGCCATAGAAATGGTGGACAGGCTTTGGGGAGTCAGGAAGTGAGTTACTTACTGCAGGATTCCTAGCCTTTGACCTGCTCAGGTATCCATATCATTTATATGGCCAGTTTAGTTCAGTTCCTGATCAATACCAACCCCCAGGATGTTGATAGAGAAGGATTCAGTAATAGTAATACAATTGAATGTCAAGGAGTGATGGCTGGACCCTCTCTTGTTGAAGAGTTATGTTGAATGTGTGACTTGTCACTTATCAGCCCAAGTTTGCATATTGTCCAGATCTTGTTTCATTTAGACATGAACTGCCTCAGTCTCTGAGGAGTTACTCATGGTGCTGAACATTTTGCAATCATCAACAAACATCTTCACTTCTGACCTTATGACGGCATTGATGAAGCCGCTGAAGGTAGTTGGGCCTATGATACTCCCTTTCAGAAACTCCTGCAGTGATGCTCTGGAGCTTTAATGATTGACTTCCAACCAAACCAACCGTCTTCCTTTGTGCCAGGTTTGACTCCAACCAGTGAAGATTTTTCCCCTGTTTCCCATTGACTCCAGTTTTGCTCGGGTTCCTTTATACCACACTCACATAAATGCAGCCTGGATGTCAATGGCAATCATTCTCATTTCATCTCTGGCATTCAGCTCTTTTATCCATGTTTGAATCAAGGCTGTAATAAGGGCAGGTACCGAGTGACCCTTGTGGAACCCAAACCGAGCATCTACCACCAGGTTATAGGTAAGTGCTGCCTGATAGCACTGTTGATTACCTCTTCTATAGCTTGACTGGTGATGATTGAATGTGGACTGTTGGGATAGTAATTGGTTGGGTTGGTTCTGTCATGTTTCTTGTGAACAGAACTACTTGTTTTTTTTTCTGCATTGCCGAGTAGGCATCAATGTTGTAGCTGTACTATAACTGCTTGGCTAGGCAAGTTTTGGACCATGAGCACTATTGCCAGAATCGGTAGCACAGTGATTACCACTGCTACTTCATAGTGCCAGGGATCCGGGTCGAGTCATTGTCCATGTGGAGTTTGCATGTTCTCACCATGTCTGCGTGGATTTCTCTGAATAGTCCGGTTTCTCCCACATTTTGAAATATATGCTGATTAGGTGTGTTGATCTGAACAGGCGCCGGACTCTGCCGACTAGGGGAAATTCCACAGTAACTTCATTGCAGTGTTAATGTAAGCCTTACTTGTGACTAATAAATAAACTTTAACTTTATTGTCAGGTCCCATTGCAGAATCCAGTGCCTCAGGTGCCAGAGTGTGGTGACTAGAGGAATTTCACAGTAAGTTCATTGCAGTGTTAATGTAAGCCTTAGTTGTGACTAATACATAAAGCTTTAACTTTGACTTGAAATCAAAGTTGGCTGTAGACTGATATCTGTGATGCTGGGGACCACTGGAGGAGGCTGAGATAGACCATTCACTGTATCACTATGTAAAAGTTTTGCAAATGCTTCAGTCTTATCTTTGATGAACGAGCCTAGCATAAATGAGGATGTAGATATTTGCGGACCCTTGTCTTCCAGTGAATCACTTAATTGTCCACCACCATTCATGGCTGGATGTGGCAGGATAACAGCACTAAGGTCTAATCATTGGTTGTAGACTTGCTGAGCTCTGTCTATTACTTGCTGTTTTTGCAGTTTGGTATGCCTTTAGAACTGTTTTGTAGTTTCAGCAGGTTGATATCTCATTTTTAACTATGCCTAATGTTGCTTCTGGCATACCCTTCTGCACTCTTCAATGAACCAAGATTGATCCCTTGGCTTGCTGGTAATGGGAGAGTGTGGGAAATGCTAAGTGATAAAGTTACAGATTGTACAATTCTGTTGCTGTTGATGGTCCACAGAACCTCATGGATGCCCAGTATTTACTTGCTAGATCTGTGCAAAGTCTATCAATTTAGTATGGTGGAGCCACACAACACAGTGGAAGATATTCTCAATGTCAAAATGGTCTTTGTCTCTGTAAGGACTGTTTGGTGGTCCTCCTATTGATACCATCATGGACAAGTGCATCTGTGGTATACAGGCTGGTGGGGATGAGATCAAGTATATTTTTCCCTCTTGTTGGTTCCCTCACAACCCAATGTAGTGGCTATGTCCTTTAGGAGCCAGCTAGCCTGGTCTGTGGCGGTAATACCAAACCACTCTTGGTGATGGACATTGAAGTCTCCCCACCAGAGTACATTCTGCAGCCTTACCACCCATTGCTTCACCCAAATGACGTTCAACTTGGAGGAGCATTGATTCATCAGCTGAGGAGTGAGGTTCATGGTAATCAGCAGGAGGTTGCCTTTCCCACGTTTGCCCATGAGATTTAATGGAGAGCAGATTTGAGGGAAAAACATATTTGGCTCATCCTCACCAGCCTGTTTGCCATAAGTGCAGCTGTCCATGACAGTATTAGAGCTAATGTTGAGGATTCCCAGTTTAATTCCCTCCCGACCATATACCACTGTGCCGTTACCTCTCTGGGCTGTCCTGATGGTGGGATAGACACACAGAAGAGTAGTGATGGTGATGGATGGCTGGGACAGTATCTAAAAGGTATGATTCCATGAATATAGCTAAATTAGACTGTTGCTTCACTAGTCTCTGAGACATCTCTCCCAATTTTGGCACAATCTCCGAGATGTTAGAAGGGAAGACTTTGTCATTTCAAGTGCATAGTTTATACTAGATTATCCATCCAGTTTAATTAGTTTTTTAATTACTGTATTTTATTTAATATATTTAACCTTATTTATCAGGCCAACATTAGTGAACAGGCCACATTTCAATCTTGCAGACTTTTGAGATGAAGGAGGGACATTCACATGGCCCAAGCTGTATAAGCCTAAGTTGTCCTTTACTGTTCAAGAGCTCTAATAAAATTCTATCACTGTTGACATTTTTTTTTATTCATTCATGAATCATGGGTGTTGCTGTCTTGGCAGCATTTATTGTCCGTCCTTAGCTGCTCTTTAAACTGAATGGCTTCCTAGGCTATTTCAGAGGGCAATTGAGAATCAACTATATTGCTGTGGCTCTGGAGTCAGATGTAGGCCAGACCAGGTGAGGAGATTAACGAACAAGATGGATTTTTTCCGACAATTGACAATGGTTTCATTGTCTTCATGATTCTTAATTTCAGATATTTTTTATTGAATTAAAATTCACCATCTACCACGGCAGATTCGAACGTGTGTAATCAGAACAGTAGTTGAGTTTCTGGATCAATAATCTATTGGTAGATTGTTGATCCAGATCATTGCCTCCCCTGCATCTTGCACCTGTAGGCCAGGAAAAATGTAACCTACAAAAATTCAAAGTATTTTCTGAGGAATGTGGTCTGTTTGTCTCCCAGTTATGAGTGTTAACATCACACTAATATCAGAAGACGGGTGACAAGTTTAGAATAAGTGAAATAAATCCAAAATTGGTTTTATTTACCTTACTCATCTGTAGTTTCAAAATAATGACAGTAATGATTATGGTTGTTAATTGATGTTGAGGTGGAAGAGATTGAAACCAAAGTAGCTGTCTTTTATTTATGGCTTAAATACAATTAATCTATATTAAGAATGACAGCAGCCAGCTGCACCTCTGCCACATCTCCTCTGAAATGTCCTGCTTCTGAAGCAATATTAATCCATCATTGGCTAATACATGTAATGTGCTGCAATGTTGTTCTCTCAGCTTCTCCAGTGTAACCACCTAACTGTATTTCTGTTGCTGTTTCATTTTCATGTGTAGGATATCTTGATACGGGCAACACAGCAGTCAGGAAAGATACATCAGTGCAATATATATCCGTCCTGTTCTCGGCCAAGAGACATCTGTGCGCAGAAGGCATCTCATCTGACCATCTTACAGGGTAAAATATTCTCCTGATTGTTTTGGTGAAAGGAAAATTGCGCTGCTGATTTAGCAAATGGCACTCTTTGACTTCCAAATGTACTTCAATATAGAGGAATGTCTGAATTGTTGGTGAACTAGGTATATAGTTTCTAAAGCAGATAATCTGTTCATTGTAGACATTTCAATGGTTCTATTTTCATTTCAAGCTCTTTATCAGGCAAAAAAAAGACATTAAATATGCTGTCAATAATAAAAAAGAACAAAGGAGCTGTTATTCCCATTAACAATAGCTCTACAGCAAATGCATACCTGTCCTTCATAGCTCACTGGATCATATTCTAGCTATGGTCCACTGGGCATTCTCAAGGTGATTATTATTGTAGATTAAATGATGATGATTATTGTAGATTAGTTCTATTGAACGCTGCCCTCTTGCAAAATGAATGCACGGCTGTCAGATTCCTTTTAATTGCTTTTCTTCAGGCTTATCCAGTGAGGAGTTATTACAAGAAGGCATAGCTAACACTGAAAACCTGCCAGTTATGGAAATATTTATTCTGCTACATTGTTGACAATTAACAAGCGACATACCATCACTTCTTGACAGTGTAATTTATACGTGTTAAAATGTCTTCCCCACTTCCCCAGGGGGGAAACAATCTCAGATAGCACATTATCTTTGTGATTCTACTAATTGAAGCATTTCTTCCTTTTGATTTCCCTCCAAAACATGTATGGAATTGGAAGATTAAAGCCATACAGTCAGCAATGGCTTTGACAGAGACAGAGTTCTCTATATCTTGTTCATTTTCTTGAATTTATTGACTTAAAGACATCCCTTTATGCTTCCATTTATGCTGCAGGGGAGATACTAGAGATAGAATGAATTCAGCAGAAAGATTGGCAAATTTCACATGAGCAACTAATTAAAAAAGAAAGGACTTGAAGAATAAATGATCCAAATTGCCAATGTCATAAGTCTCAATTTGTGGCACAAACATTCCAGGAAATGTTTGCATTCCTAACCACCACTGTTTCTAACACAACTTCATTATGTGCCACTCTGCAGCTTCCCTCTCTGAAACATTCACATTACCACAGCCGCACACTTCCATTCAAACCAATGGTAAGACTGACTTGATTGAATTCACACCACAAAAATTTCTACAGCTGCTAAGGCCGTGCAGCATAGCATTGGTAATTTAAAAACATTACTTCGAAATTAGGAGCAGTAGCAAAAAAAACATTGAGAACTCTTCCCATGATGCTTCAACTGAGGCTTAACAACAATTTGGCAGATAATATGAATGATAATGTTGATGTCAACTACTAATACAAAGATGGTATTGCATACAGAATCAGAAAGTACACAACTTAGTTATACTCTTCAGGGGCTGCTTTTTAAAGAGACAAATTACTTTCTTTGGACAATAGCCAACCACGTTACTATAAGCAATGGCTTTCCTGGTAATTCCCAATTGAGAGTCTCTTAATCAAATTAGGAGATTGCATACAATTGGCCCACATTTGAGTTCTTGCTCTGCTTTTATGTTTCTCAAATCACCATCCTCTCTGATATATGATGATGCAGTTCATTTTAAACTGTCAGCATTGCTGGCTGCATAGCCCACCCAACTTTACTCTTCATTCAGGTCAAGGAAGATCACTATTAGACATTTATTGCCTGGCAGGTTATGTTAAAATTTGACCCTTCATGTTTCTCTTCAATTTTGGCTTTGAAGTGTAAGAATACATGCTTCTTATAACTTGTTCAAATGTAAAGCTTGACTAAGTTTCACGCGAGCATGTTTCGCAAGGTCAAAAGACATCTCAAAATAAAGTAACTGGCAAAAAGCAGCAGATTGCCTTTCCGAAGATAAAGGAGAATCATTGGACTGTAATAGGGAACAACACTTTCAAGACTCACTGTCATAATAGAAAATGAAAGACCTAAGTTACCTTAAGTCTTGATTCTTACTGGAATGCAAGGATAAGTAGCATAGAGATCATAAATAGCATGTAGAAACCATAGAAATCCTACAGTGCAGAAGAACAAAGAACAAAACAGCACGGGAAACAGGCCCTTCGGCCCAACGAGCCCGTGCCACCACCTCGATGTTCCCACTTCTACATGCGATCCCTGTCCATGTTTATAGATCTATGGATTTAAAAACCAAATTTGAGACAGTTTAGGGAGAATTTGTTTTGCCAATTAGCCTAAGAGCACATCTTTAGGATGTGGGAGGAAACCAGAGCTCCCGGAAGAAACCCACGCAAGCACGGGGAGAATGCGCAAACTCCCACAGACACAGGCCCAAATCCATGTATCTGCACAGCACAACTATAGTCACTGTGCTGTCGTGTTGCCCATCAGATGGTCCAGGTCAAGCATACACTAACGATGAGAAGCAGTAGGATACTCTCAAAAAAGGTCCAAGAGCAGTCCTCTCACGACCCATCATGTGTATGCCCCTTGTTAGACAACAAGGTGGACCAAAGCACCTGTAGGATAAAAACTAGTACATCAATATCATCATTTATTTACACACTTCCTAGGGACTCCCAAGGCTCATGATCCCTATTTTAAATCAGTTGTATATACCCCCCCATTCCCATTCTATTCATGTGCCCATCTAAGTATTTCTTAAATATCTCCAGAGTACCTGCCTCCACCACTTCACTTGGTAGCGCATTCCATACCTCCACCACCCTCTGTGTGAAAAAACTCCCTCTAGCATCCAAATTATACCTTACCCTCTTCACCCTAAGCCCGTGACCCCTCGTGCTATTCGGCCCATCAAATCAGCAGTGCTAATCACTGTGCCTCCCAAATTGTCTGATAAGATTGGAGAAAATTTGCCACTGGGTAACAACCATTATGAACAGTTCCTAGTGTAAGTGACTAGTAAATAACTAAGAACAAGGAAGATCTGAAATTTACAAATCGGAGATGGGTAGCGGGATTTTCCTGTCCTGCCCACCATGGTAATTATAGCAGGCAGGACACAGACAGGTCCATTGACTTCAGGCGCGATTTTCTGACTTTGGGATGAGCGCAGCCGAAAAATCACATCTGAGATATTTTGAGAGAATTGTGGAAAACAGCCCTGGAGAGATAGGAAAGGAGATAGGAAAATATAATGCAAAATCATGCTAATAAAAGAAAGAAGGCATCTGTAAAAATGTGAGAAGTTGATGGAGGATGGATTTTATTAGGGCGGGATTTCACTCCATGATTCAAAGAATATGATGCTCCAATGAATAATTTATAATACAGAAGATTATTCTTGATGGTGAGTTAACCTCATTGTTTTAAGATGGAAAAGGTAGAGAGATTGAAGAAGCTAGGATTGTGTTCACTGGAAAGGCAGAGGTTGAGGTGTTTTGAGAGAATTGTGGCTAGAGGTCTACAAAATTATGAGAGGCATTGGCAGGGTGGAAAATCAGAGGCTTTTTCTCAGGATGGAAGCGTCAATTACAAAGGGGCACAGGTTCAAAATGAGAGGAGGAAAGTTTAGGGAGAGGTGCAGGAGAAGTTTTTCGTGCAGAGAAAGAGTGTACTAGGTATTCATCAATCAGAGAAGGTCGTGGAAGTAGGCACATGAGCAGCATTTAACAGGCAGCTGGATGGGCACATGAAGAGGGAAGGAATAGAGGGATACAGACTGAATAAAGGCAAAATTTTTTTTAATTTAGTTAGGGCAATACGATCGGCATAGCCTTGGAGGGCCAAAGGTCCTGTTTCTGTATTGTATTTCTTCATTCTTTCTTCTCTTTGTTCTTTGTGACTTGGTCAATCATCACAACAGGAGGACCTTCAGTTAAATACTTATTGGATTATTGTTTATAAGGTTAGCTCTGGTTCTTCCATTGATACATTATTTACATTGTGGCATTTTTATTATGAATTTTAGATTATATGTAATGTTGATTTTAGGATCTGTTTTGAAAATATCATAAAATGTACAGTTTGGTGGCCTGTGTAATTTCTCATAAAATCTCAAGTATAAGATTAAAAAAATTGGGGAGTGTTGTTATGCTGGTAGAGGAAGATGATAGAAAGCACAGCATCGTACAGATCTTTGATAGTAATGTCACTGTTTTGAGATATTTTCAATCTTTATTAAATTTAATTTTAAAAACAAGGAGACAACTATTTGAACATTATTTCTTTTCATATCAGCTTCTACAGATAATAAATAAGTAGATTAGAGGGGACCCATGTTAAACAAAAGTTACTCGTTGATTTTCCTTTTAAATTACTGGAGGACAAAGTCTGCGTACAAATATTGATTCGTAAATTACACAACGAATTACCTCCAAGCTTCCCATTTATTTCCAGAAACACAATCTATAAAAAAAAAGGCACATAAGCTAGAATTTTTCATATAAACTGGATATTTGCTAAAAACGAGATATCTAGAAATTTTTAATACTGGAAAGAGCTAAAGTGAAACACAAGGGATGAGATTTCCCCGGAATTGCCAAAGGCTGATAGTGTGCAGGAAAAGTAGCATTGAAGCCATCAGCAGCAACAGTGGCTTTCTCTGCCATAAAGTCCAAAACATAGATAAAAAAAACCCGAGAAGTCAGGACTCAGTGTATCGCTAGCGGGACAGCCTCTGATTCAGTTACCCAACTAGCAACATACAAGCCTGTTTCTCCCAAAAAAGTTCTAAACGCCGAATTCGCGGGAAAACTCGTGTAATTCCCGATTTGGCTTTTCAGTAGGAGTTCAGACTCCCACACTCATGCACTGCAGAGGCTACAATTGTGAACCTCATTAAAAGCTTGCTGGCCTGACACAGAGCCTATTCATGCCAGTGTCTGACAGCTCCGAAACTCTGCGCATGCACAGTGGCCCTGAACCGTCAGATTAAGCAGGCCAACAAACTGCAATCAGCCCAGGACCTCTGCACTGCTGCCATTTGTGACACCCCTGTGGCTTGACTGTGGCCTGATTGTGGCTCACAAAGCATTCCCGGGCCTACAACAACCTCACTTCCCACCGTCCAAGAGCACTGCAATTTCCAGCACCCAACCCTTGCAATGATAATCCCCGCCCAACCCTCCTGACCAACCCCCCCCCTCCCCCAAGACAGACACCACCACGGGAGGCAGACCTCTCCACGGGAGACTGACCACACCTCTTTGGAAGGCAGATAATCCCCCCAACCCTGGCAGACCACTCTTTCCAGCCCACCCCAATCATTGGCCTCCCTCCAGTCCCAACAGATCCCAATTCAAAATGGCAGTGGGAATCTCACCCCTCCTGATTGCCCCCTTGACCTCACCAACAATACGCCCATCCCTTGGCCCTACCCACAATGGTTCCACCGCCTTGGACCTTCTCCCTTGGACCAATCCCATTCCTCATTGGCCCTCCCAGGCCCTGCCCCTTTGGCCCTGCCCCATTGGCACTGATGTAGACATGCCAGTGTTGGACTGGGGTAAACACAGTAAGAAGTCTAACAACACCAGGTTTAAGTCCAACCGATTTATTTGATAGTAAACTCACAAGCTTTCGAGGTTCCCCTCTTCATCAAGTGAATGAGGTGTTCTAGTCTCAGACAGCACGTATATCAGTACAGACAGTTTACAGATTACTGATTAGAATGTGAATCTTTACATCTAACCTGCTTTCAAGTCTTAAAGTGGCTAACAATGTGAGTGGAAGGAGCACTGAACACAGGTTAAAGAGATGTGTATTGTCTCCAAACAGCACAGTGAGTGAGGTTTTGCAAACCCAGGCAAGTCATGGGGGTTACAGATAGGTTCATATTACACTAAGATCCCTGTTGAGACCGTCCTCATGTATGCAGAACTTGGCTATCAGTCTCTGCGCTGTCGTGTGTCGTGAAGGCCACCTTGGAGAATGCTTACCTGAAGGTCGGAGGCCGAATGCCTGTGACCGCTGAAGTGTTTGCCAACAGGAAGGGAACAGTCTTGCCTGGTGATTGTCGAGTGATGTTCATTCATCAGCTGTCACAGTGTCTGCATGATCTCCCCAATGTACCATGCTTTGGGACATCCTTTGCTGCAACATATTAGGTAGACAATGTTGGCCGAGTTGCAAGAGTATGTACTGTGTACCTGTGGATGGTATTCTCGTGTGATGATGTCATCCATGTCGATAATCCGGCATGTCTTGCAGAGGTTGCTGTGGCAGGGTTGTGTGTTATTGTGGTCACAGTTCTTCTGCATGCTGGGTAGTTTGCTACGAGCAGTGGTCTGTTTGAGGTTGTGTGGTTATCTGAAGGCAAGAGGTGGGAGTGTGGGGATGGCCCTGGCGAGATGTTTGTCTTCATCAATGATATGTTGAAGACTCCGGAGAAGATGTCGTAGCTTCTCCACTCCAGGGAAGTACTGAATGATGAAGGGTACTCTGTCCACCATGTCCCATCAGGACTTCTTCACTGCACAGGATTTTCAACTGCTGCTATACACTAGATACATCGATGACATTCTCTTCCTTTGGATTGATGGTGAACAATCATTGAAACAACTGTGTGATGATATTAACAAGTTCCATCCCACCATCAGACTCACCACAGACTATTCTCCAGAAACGGTTGCATTCTCGGACACACGCATCTCCATCGAGGATGGTCACCTCAGCACCTCATTGTACTGCAAGCCCACAGACAACCTCACAATGCTCCATTTCTCCATCTTCCACCCTAGACACATTAAAGAAGCCATCCCCTGTGGACGAACCCTCAATATATACAGAATTTACGCAGATGAGGAGGATCATGGCAGACACCTCCAGACACAGAAAGATGCCCTCATGAGAACAAGATATGGCGCTTGACTCATTGATCGACAGTTCCGATGCACCACTTTAAAAAACCACACCAACCTCTTCAGAAGGCAAACACAGGAACATATTTTCAGTATGGACAAGGGCAGCAATGTCAATTAAATGAAAACTACAAATATTAAAATCAAGCAGTGGACTGAGAATTTATCAGCACTCAGAGTGAGAAAAGTCTACCTGAATATGAAACCATTATATCAGATTCAGCTTCACTAACTGAAAGAACTCAGGAATTCAGCAATAAAGAAATGATGTTTATTCTTCAAAGCAAATATTAAAACACAACCCAGTGGTACATGTACATGAGTCCCATCCAGGATAATAGATCACTGGACTTGTTCAGGTGTCTGGCTGATCAAGGGCTTGGGATATGGGTTCCACTCAGTTCAGCAATTTCTGGTTAGGTGCATTGACCCGAACAGGTGCCAGTGTGTGGCAACTTGGGGAATTTCACAGTAACTTCATTGCAAAGTTAATGTAAACCTTACTTGTGACTAATAAACAAACTTTATTACCACGGGGACTCATATTCCATGAGTCCCACAGGGAGGTCAGTTAGGGGTCCCCATGTGAGTACCAGGAATAATCATATTATCATAAACAGACAGGTGAAGCTCCTTGACAGAAAGGGATGAGAGAAAGAGTAGAGATACCTTGAAATGTATTCTAAAGCACCATATGCTTTTGTTTTCAAGGGTCCCCTATTCATTCAATTAAGTTTTCTTTTCTACCACAAGATTTGAAATATGGCACAGATTCAGTGTGAAATTGCTGGCTTTGAGATACTTGTACCTTTATCTCAAAATTGTATACATTTTCCTTCACATGGTTAATAACTTCTGAATTTATTCTTTTACATTAAAAAGTGGTTGATGTTTGTTCAATGGAATCTTGCTTTTTACATCTATTCAAATTTGTGACATTTGACAATATGACTTTATCCTTCTGAAATCTACTATAAACAAAAATTTTCTCCTCTTAAATAGAGTCCTTGTTTTTGTGATCACGGTTAAAAAAAGAATTCTCTATGCTTGAAGTGAAGATGTTATTTAACTTTCAAGATGTTTGAAATAGTTTTTAGATGCAAAATACTTTCACTTTATTGATCATCTTAGCTTTGGCCATTTCCTTAATCCTTTCATGAATTACAATAGAAAAATTTTCTATGTCATTAAAAATACGTCCTTTTTTCTAGTTTTTGAAAAAAAAATGCAGACAATCATTTCAACTGCCAGGTGCCTGGATCCATATCTAACCCAGGGAGATCAGATAAAGCTGCCCTTCTTGATAAGAGCCTCACCTAAAATTAATTTGAGTAGCCTTCAAACTAGTCCCTGTGGATGAGTTCCCAGAACTAAATTGCTCTCACAATTTACACTAATTGGTAGCAAGGAACCCACAAGAGCTCTTCACTTATAACTGCGTCAGGAGCTGCCATACCCATTTCCAGTGGTGCCATTAGTTTTTTTTTAATCTGCTAGTGTTTCTATATTGTGTCAGGCAAGCAGGCTCAGGTCAAATGTGAATATATTTGTTAGTACATCACCCAACTTCCTTCACTGGGTTGAAAAGGGTTCAATTTGAAGAAGAGCAAATGTCTCCAATTAAAAAGCCTTCATATAGTAAGAGTCTTTAATAAACAACACACAGCCCCATTAAGAATGAAGCATTGTTCTGCAACCACAGGTGTACTGCTAAATGACCTCACTAATTAGTTTCTCAGTAGTGTGCTGCACTTGTGTCCCATAGCTGTACATCACTTTGCGACCTCATTATCACTTGGAAATGTCTAGGGTATGCAGATAACACTGATTTTGATAGCATTTAGATCTATTGAGGTTAATGGTAGCCTTGTATATTTTTCCCTATCAAAAGGGTCCAGCAATAATGGAACATTAAAGACAGATCAACGCACAAGCTTAACAGTCACTTCTTCCAGTTATAGCAGACAAATGCTTAATGTGTTCATAAAATTTAGTAGGGACTTTAAACCCTGGAACATAAACCGCTGAACCCTTCCATTAAAACAAAATCTGATCTAAATATTTGTTTTTTGTTTGCACCAACAGTAATTTCTGGGCTGCAAAGTTTGCTTTGAAGTTTATTATTATTTTTGGTGCAGGTTCTTAGAATTGAAATGTTATTCTTCACATCATATGAATTAAGCATTCCAAATCATAACACAATCATCTTGGTAATTAATTTTAAAATATACCTTTCTAAATCATTATTCCTTTTACCTATGCTACAAGGTCAAATGTGATTTGTCTAAATTGCAATTCATTCAGTTTTACTTATCCCAGCTTCACAAATGCTCTTGGATTTCTAAGTAATTCAGTTGAAAGAGATGATGGTTATATTACAGAATTCATCTTTACTTATAGATTTCTGAAATAACCTTCAAGCAACATTTTCAGATACAGTTATGAATCTGACTTGAAGCAATGTCAAGTGATCCGAAATATCAAATTAAAAATAACTTTCTTTTGAAAACATATCCGAAAAGAATTCACGTTAACACCACCATTATGGATTTGTTACTTGTTAAACAACTCAATACATGATTTTTATGAATCAATAAACCATTGAAGTTATTTGTGTTCTTTCTGACGAGGGATCATGGGGAATTTGATTATCTACTGGGATAACGAGGGGCTTTCTTGTTTAATTCATGAAGCCTTCAGAGCAAGACATTGCAAATACAATTTTGCCATCAGTCTGAGGCGTAAGTTTGCAGCCATATCCGGATGCCCCCAGAGACGATACTTCTGCTGACTGAACAAACTAAAACCAGTGGACATTGACACTTCCTTGCTTGGTACAAATAGAAAATAATGATTAATCTGCACAATATGAATACCCTGATTAGTTTGTTTAAATATTTCAGAGAGATTTGACAGGATAATTCATGATGACAGATTATCAGAAGTTGTATATTTATTTTCACTAATAGGTTTTTCTCAAGGTGTACATGAATGTAGGACAGCAGTAACTTACAGAAGTAATAGAGACACTGGCTACTCGATACATAACCATATCAGTCCAGATTTTAATCTAATGCCAGTGGAACAACATGGGTTTGGGTTGTATACTTATTTTACACCAAAATCAAGATGGTGATTGCATTGTAGTATAGGGGAGCGTCACATTCTTAGAGGTGCTGTCTTTAAGCTGAGACATTAAACTGAGGCTCTGTCTGCCCTCTCAGGTGACTCTTAGATACACTTTGACACTAATTTGAAGAAGAGCAAGGGAGTTATTGTTGGTGTCCCGGTCAATAACTTTCTCTTGACCATCATCACAGAGATCTGCTCACTATCATGTTGCAGTTGTGGAAATTCTCCATGAACATTATTTCCTACATTGAAACAGTGACTATACTTCACAAATACTTCAATGTGGTACACTTCCGGATTTTTGTCATTGTGAAAGTCATTATGTAAATGAAAATATTTTTGCCTTTCTTTCTTAACTACTTTATAAGAAGTCACCACGAGAAAGGGGCCTCCCTATCGGACTGACAAGCATGAGGACACAAGGCCTGGCAGTGCAGGACCAGTTGTTGTGGGAGAGAGTTATAAGAGAGTGGGAGTGTGGGGGGGAATGGTGGAGGAGAGAGGTGTTTGTGTGTGTGTGTGCGTGGGGGGGGGAGGTGGTAGCATCAATGTGGGTACTGGAAATCTCTTCTCTCCTGGACTTTCTTCACCAGGACCTTCAGCCATGACTGAGAACCTGCATACCCTCTTCCTGATTTCCTGAACCACCCAAAAACACCTTGTTGTATGTCAGCTGGAGCACTCCACACCTTCAGCTGGACTGGTTCCAAGGAAACTACATACGGTACTTCACAAATATTGTGACTAATCAATATTTGAGTGCTAAGCCTGCAGATTCGTGATCCTTCCCTCCAGGCAAGTTCATATATGGCAATCAGCAATAGGACAAAAGTTGTGTGCCTATCTGAGATTTTCAAACAGCTGTGATTTGCTATCACTGACATCCATTTAGCACCTATTTTTTACACTTTGGTGAAAATAATCCTCTATAGCGCTTGAAAAAATGTCTGGTTGTACAATCTGACAGCAATTATCTTCATATCTCCCAACTCTTTTCTTACTGAATCATCAGTACGGATTCAGGATCTTGCTAGCAATGGACAACACTTGACATTGGGAAGAATTTAATGAGTGAAACAAGGGTCTTGTCCACAGTTTAGAGAACCATTGGGAACGCCCCTGGAAAGAGGCAAATGTGGGATCAATTTTTTGAAACAAACACAAGAGACAACTACTGAAGAAGGCCCTAATTTCTATCCCCAGAATGATGGAAAGAGCCACTTTTGTTTGACCTTTTAACTTTTCATTTAACTTATTTATGTTTCTATAGTACTTATCTGGTATTCTAGTACCATTGATATAAGTAATTAGAGACAGTTTGCTAACATGGGATTGATTGTCTGAGGTCGGTTAATTTAACACTTCTAATGTATCTCCTGAGATATTCTCCCTGCTTTAGGACTCAGATCAGGAAAGAGCCGCAGTAACTTGTGGAACTTATGATGTATCATTCTTGAAACTGATGGCTCCTGAATAATGGGAACCAAAAGGTTAGCAAAAAACCTCACTTACTGTGCTGTCTGGAGACAATGCACATCTCTCTAACCAATGCTCCGTGTTCCCTTCACTCACATTGTTAGTCACTTTAAGACTTGAATAGCAGGTTAGGTGTAAGGATTCGCATTCTAATCAGCAATCTGTGATTGTCTGTGCTGATATGTGTCATATTGCAGACCAGAACACTGCATTTGCCTGACGAAGACGAAAGTCGAAAGCTCGCAGATTTACTATGAAATAAATCGGTTAGATTTAAAATTGGTGATGCCAGATTCTTACTGAGTTTACCCCAGTCCAACGCCGGCATCTCTACATCATAACCAAAAGGTATAACAGCAGCTTTGCAAGCCCAGTTTACATGCATAACAAGAGGTGCAACAACACAGTCTAAGTCAATTCCAAACATGAACATAATTAATGATAATTCAGAAGCCGGAAAGCATCTGTCAAAATGTAATCCTGCAAAGCACAATGGCTGCATTTTGTTCCTTACGGTGTAATGGAAAATCAATGGAATTCAATTGCAGATGATCTAATTGACCTCAGTAAATCCCAGAGATGGCTTTAATTGACATTATTCCATCTCTCTCTCTCTCTGTTCACACAGTAACTCCGTTATCCGAGGCTTGCTAGTCAAGGCTCAACAATACCGTAATATCACAATGGGATAAGGAAAAGAGGCTAGAACTACCTCACCCAATAAATGGACTGGAGCCCACGCTTATCAGCACCATTGAACATGATATTCTTTACCATAAAGGCTCATCAGCAGATTACCTCATCAAATATATTAAATCAAAATTAATCCTTTGTATTGCTTATTATTTGAAGGCTGTTAGAGCTGAACAGTAATGATCTGTTTGAGGAAACCACAAAGAAAGTTCTCTGCCATGTGTCAAGAATGCCAAATAACTGAGATTATTGCTGGAATCCTCCGATCTCGCCTGTAGCTCAGATTCTCCAGTCCTGCTGCTGTAAATGAAGATCTGGTTGAGCACCAAATTCTCCATTCTTGCTGGCAGTGGTGGCGGGGTTGTCAGACATTGGAGAATTCACCTTATGTTGAAATGTACAAAACTGTTGCAGGAATAAATCAGTCCTATAACACTTCCAATTCCTGGGGTTGGCCACAAACATCAACATTCTGAGCTCAAGACAATATCAGTAATGTGATAACAGGCTTTGCATACTATGAATAAGAGTGATGTAATTCTTTAAGATTTATGACTGATCAAGTGGGTAAGTGGAGATGTATTTTCTACCTTTTCCAAGTGATAGATAGCATTCGGAACTTAATTCATGCATCTCTCACTCACCGTCACACAGACATACAATGGCCTTTTGCAATGTAAACATCTCCATCTCCTACCAGCTTGATCTGAAGGGTCTCCACCTTTTCCTGGGGTCAGTTTCCATCAATTATAAATCTACCTGCTTGAACTTATTCTCCCATTGAATAATTTCTCTTTAATTTATCTCATTTCCTGTAAGTAAAATATGTCAATCTGGATATATTTCTAGCTAGCACGAGGGGACACAGCTTTAAATTAAGGGGTGATAGTTATAAGACGGATATCAGAGGTAGGTTCTTTACCCAAAGGGTGGTTCGGGAGTGGAATGCCCTGCCTGCAGCAGTTGTAGATGCGCCAAGTTTGGTGGCGTTTAAGAGGTTAGTTGATAAGTATATGGAAGAGAAGGGAATGGTTTAGTTTGGAGGGTCATTGCTTTTTATATTGGTCGGCGCAACATCGAAGGCCGAAGGGCCTGTTCTGTGCTGTAATGTTCTATGTTCTATGATACTTTTTGGATCTAAGCTATACCTGCCATTTTATAGGGCATGTAGAACATTTGTTGTTCCAGTCATAATGCCCCTTCCTTGACCCTTTTTCCAGTACATTGATGATTGTACAGAAGGAAGAAACAGCTTGGATTACTATTCTTAATTTCCCTTTTAACTTGTGTTTCATCTTGAAGTATAAAAGACCAGTTCAGGCCAGTATTCTCACTTGCCCGTTTAAATGTTTTTTTTCTTCAGGGTGTATCAGTGCCACATCCCTGCTCCTGCCCAAAACTGGAAAATGTCATCAATTTTGCTTCCAATTTTGACCCTCCTCAGAGCTTCATTAGTTCATTTCCAAAACCTCCCTTCTCTTCTTTGACTTTTCTGTCTCCATTTCTGGTGATAGGCTATCAACTAATATCAATTAGCACACTGATTCCCACAGTTATCTTGAGCAGACTTGTTTACGCTCTAGACTCTGTAAAGACTTCATTTCATTCTCCCACTTCCTCCATCTCTGTCATGTGTGCTTTGAAGATGCAACCATCCACAACAGTGTACCTGTGATGTTCTTTTATGCTCCATCAGAGATTCCCTCGATTCTATGGTTGTTCTGCTGTCACATCTCCCCCTCCCTCCTAGAGCCAATATATGGCCAGAATACTCTAGCCATTCATGCCGGTAGGAATTTCTACTCCCACTGGCAGCATACCCCCGCCCATGCATTTTTTGATGGTGTGGGGTAACACCAATGGAAATTCCCATTAACTGCAGTGGGTCCAGTGAATCCTTTTGCCAGCAAACGATGTGCCACTCTTGCTGGTGGGAAACATGCAGCTGGTAGGCCAGAGATTCTTGCTTATGACTCTGCTTACCCCTTTCGCCTTTCACTCCATAAGCTTCCTTATTAAATGGATCAAATGCATCTTCTCCTGGTACCCCCTTTCAGCATCCCAAAGACACCATTCCCTCTGTGATGTACCAGTTCACTTTTTATTCACTCCCAACACCTTATCCCTTTAACCATGTCATCTTTCCATGCAAATAAAAATGTAATACTTGCCCTTTTACCTCCTCTCTCCTCACCTCACAAGCATCCAGACACTCATCTGGTTGAAACAGCAATTTAGCTGTACTTCTGTCAATCTGATGCATTGAGTCACTGCTCAAAACGTGGTCTCCTCCACATTGGAGAAACCAAACACAGCTTGGATGATTGTTTTGCAGAGCAGTCTAAAGGCATGATCCTGAGCTTTCAATGGTCAGCAATTTTAATTTTCTACCTTGTTGACATCTCTGTTCTTAGCCTGGTGTACTGTTCCAGTGAATCTCAATAAAATGTTGAGGGGCAGAACCATTGCTGGAACTTTACCATTCTGTCTGCCATGAGATTTGGAGTGGGCAAGGGGGGAATGAAGGGGAAGCAGCGGACCATGGGTGAGATTTTATGGTTTTGGGACAAGTGGGGTGGTAAAGTCCCACTCCACATCTTTCAATTAGGCACTTACAAGCCCTTTTCTCTCAGCACTAAGCTTCCCTGTTTCAGATCACAATCTGTGCTCCATTTTTCCTTTCCTTTGCTTGTTTCTGTTTTTCTCTTGAAGTCAGCTGTACACCTGCCTCCAGGCACATCATTTGCATCTTTGTTTATTTCCTTGCCCTGTCACCATTCCCTTTGGCCCCAGAAGATTAATTATTCAGTCTTTCCATCTCTCTTGACTTTCATGCTATTACAAACTTTCCTTTTGTCCTTGTCCCACCCATCCTTTGCTCAGAACCTGCCACCATTCTAATTTTTCCCAGTGCTGATGACCTGAAATGTTGACCGCTTTGCACTCCACAGATGCTGCAATAACCTGCTGAGTATTTTCAGCTTTTTCTCTTTTTATTTCCAACTCTGAGGGAAGTTGTCTCTTGGAAAATGTATTGCAACATCGGTGACTTTTCTATTATTAGAGGTTAGAACAGCAGCCTACACATGGGCCAAAATAAAACCGTATCACAAGTCATCACATTGCTCATGCCAACCTTTGCAAACAGCAACACATATCCCCAGAGGTGTAGTTAGTAAGCTTGCAAAGGTAGCATTAGGTGAGACAGACAGCAGAGGTCAAGAGAAACCTGTTCTACTTTAGTTCTTTGTCTGTATATAGTGAAATAAATTAACTGTTTGGGTATGCTACTAATCAGTGCACCCACCAGTTGCTGTAAATGACTGTCAACCACAATATTGGTATAACCACAATGAGTGCTTTTGTATTTAATTGATGACAGAATCAAACACAGAGCCATTTGGTAATTCACAGTGGATTTTGACTTACAAATGAGAATTGGGATTTTAAAATTGGGACTTTTAAGTGTCTGCCTATTGTTGGGTCACACAAGACATGAAAGGACATCCAAAATTTCACTTGTTTGCCATTTGTAATAAATAGGCTTTCTGCTGAACTGGAAAAAAATGGCTGCAACAAGTCACATGGCCACAGGATTGGCCCTTTATTCTGGGAGTTATGAAAACAAAATGGGGTCTCACATATCACTGTATCAACAAAAGCAAAGGAAGTGCAAATGAACTGGGTCCCTTATCCTGAGCTATAATAAAAATCAAGATCAAAACTCATTGTACTGGAAAAGATACAATTGACAATCTTATCTCATTCCTATTGGTCCTCCTATTGAGGAACAATGGAATTCTGGAATCAGCACAGAAACTGATTCTAAGCTGCAACTAACAATGCATGGACCACGTTACATGATCCAAGTCTCTGGCCTATTTGGACAGTTTTAACTTTACATATGTAGACTAATAGGCATTCCAGATTTAACATCCAACCAGTGAATCCCCCAAAAAGCAGAAATCTAAACCGAACAACAGCCTGATCCTCTAAGTCTGTCTCTGCTGGACAATTTCCTACCAATGCCTGCAGAACTGACTCAGTCTCTGTGAACCCACTTCATCTTATTGTATCAGTGCCAACTGTAAAGCAATCTCTACAACTCCAGTCTTCAGCTAACTGAATTCCTGCATGAAAAATTAATCCTCATTGCACTCTGACTCTGGACTCTGGAAATCACTTAAATTAATATTCATTGTTGTGGTTCTTGTATTGTTATAAACAATAGTCATATAATTCCATTTTTAATTTCCCCTTTATGTGTGTGTGTGTGTGTGTGTATGTGTGTGTGTTTAAGTGTGTGTGTGTGACCTTTTCTGATTCTTCCACAAGAGGAAACATCCTCTCCATATCCACTCTGTCGATATCCCTCAGGTCCTTAAATATTTCAAGTAAGTAGCCTTTTATTATTTTAAATTCCAGCAGATTTAACCCCAGTCTGTTCAACTTTTCCTCATAAGACACACAATCCATGTGTTAGTCTGGTCAATCTTCTCTGAACAGCTTCCAATTTATTTGCATCCAGCCTTAAATAAGATAACAAATATTGCACACAATATTCAAAAATGATCTCACTAGTGCCCTGTAAAACTGAAGCATAACTTCCCTATTTTTGTCTTCAATTCTGCTTGCATTAAATGATACCGTTCTATTGGCTGTCTAATTGCTTACTGTACCTGCATACTAGTCATTTGTGATTTATGCACCAGGACATCCAGACCCTTCGTATCCCGAGGCTCTGCAAGTTGGCACCATTTAAATAATGTGCTTTGTTTTTATTTTTCCCACCAAAATGGACAAGTTAACATTGTCCTACATTATATTCCACTTGCCAGGTCTTTGCCCAATCACTTCACCTACATCTTCCTTTTGTCCCTATATGTCCTCATCACAACTTATTTTTCTGTCTATCTTTGTGTCATGAGCTAATTTGGCAACCATCTCTCAACCTCTTCATCCAAGCCATTTATATACATTGTAAACAGTTGAGGTCCCAGCACTGATCCCTGTGGCACAGTGCCTATTGCAGCTTGCCAAGCTAAAAAGGATCCCTTTTTGATTACTCTCTGCTTCCTGTTTGACAGCCAATTTTCTATAACATGAACTTTTATTTTTCTGCAATAACCTTTGATGTGGCACTTTATCAAATGTCTTCTGGAAATCTAATGAATGAAGTACATTTGCCAGTTTCCCTTCATCCACAGTACGTGTAATTTTCTGAAAGAACCCCAGTAAGGTGGTTAAACACGACTTTCCTTTCCCAAAACCATGATGATGCTACCTGATTACCTTAAGTTTATCCAAATGCCCTGCTATAACTTCTGGCTTTGAATATTTTCCCTGTGACAGTTGTTAGGCTTAATAGACCTTTTTGTTTTTGTATAATGGAATTGCATTTGTTATCTTCCAAACTAATGGGACATTCCCTGCATTGAGAGAATTTTGGAAAATCAAAACAAGTGCATCAATTATCTCAATGGACACATCTTTTAAGAACCTAGGATGAAGTCCATCAGGACCCAACTTCTTACCAGCCTTCAGCTCCAACAGTTTATTCAATAGCACTTCTCTGGTAACTGAAATTTACTTGTGTTTCTCACACTCTTCAATTTCCTGCCATATATCTGCTTCTTTATCCTCTAAAGTGAAGACTGATGCAAAATACATTTATAGACTTGTAGAAAATAAAATTAGAGTCAATATTAGTCACAACTAAAAACAATATGTATCAATACATTAGGTATTAGTTGAGCAGATTTGAAAAGATGCAGCAAAATAATTCCCCTTTTCTTGAAAACTGGAACTTAAAAATTTCATAGACAGAAATGTAACTGGGAATATCTTCTGCACAAACATCAGTAAATACACACACTAGTGGGCAGGAAAAGACCAACTAGTCCATCATGCGTGCCTGATACCATAATGGCTGGAACCTTACGACTGAACACTTCCTTTCCTCCTCCCCCACCTGTAGCCATGCATGAAATGACCTATTTAGGTTTTTGGACTGGTCTGTAGCTTACACACAAAGAACAGCAGGATATGTTTTCACCAGTGGAATGAAAGCATTAAGCAGCCAATCTTCCAGTACCAATTGCTTAAAAGCTGGAAGTAGAGATTTGCAAGGTGGCTAATCATTCCTCGTATCTCAGAAAGCAATCTTGTATGAATTTGCACCTGATTTTGTCCGTTTATTTGAATATTCCCAGTAAAGGTTGCACTGATCCAATCACTCATCAAACAGACAAATCCTCTGAGGTGGTCATATGAAATGCTGCTCGCTTCAATCTGGGATTGCTGCAGATACAATTCTATTTATTGGATCAGCTTCGCTGCTCACTTTCTAAACCATCCATTCTTTTTTTCCCCAAGCATTGTTTCAATTCCTTCTCATACAAATTACCTGAGAAAACCCACCTACCATCCGACACTGGGCTGAATCTTGAGCCCAGACTCTCTGGACCCAATTTTACCCTTGTGTTGCGCCCATTTTTGAGTGTGAAAACTTGGAAATCAGGTATGAAGCGAATAGTATGATTTTTGCCCGCCTCCATGCAAGCTCCCTCTTTACCAAGGCCTGAAAATGGCTGTGATTGAGACCATGCCCAAAACAGGCATGACAGCCATTTAAATGCCTGTCCAACTTTACCAACAGGTCCCCTTTATCACTTTACCAGCAAGTTCATCCGTTCAGAAACAGCGCAAAACAGACGTGCCCCACAAAAGTCCGATTCGGGTGCCCGAGTTAATGAGGAGGTCGGTGCCTAGCGTCCGACAGCTCTCTGCTTCAGATTGGTTGGGGGAAGAAGGGAACGGTCTGCTGTCACTCAACCTGAAATCAGTGAACATGGGAAGGGGGAGGGATTTTCACTTTGCTTGCCATCAATGAGGACGGGGTGGTGTCCGCTGTCACTCTGCCTGAGATCGTGGAGCAGAGGCGAGGGGGGGGGGAGTGGAGGCCACAATCAGGCTAGATGGCAGGTGAGGGGCAGGGGGGGGGGGGGGGGGGGGGGGGGGGGGGGGGGTAAGGGGGTCAGTAATGTTGGGGAGATGGGTAAATGTCTGTAGAGCCAGAGAGAGGCATTAATCGGCCCAGCAGGGATGTAGCAGAGGAGCAGCATTTTATCTTTCTCTTCTGTGCATGCGCAGTTGAGAGTGCCAATCAGTGTTGCAGGTTTTCAAGTATGTTTTAAGACCCACCCATAAGCTTGTACAGTGTAATTATCGCTGATACTTTTGCTGGCAAAGTATGTATCGGGACCACTGGAGAACGGGTCTAAAAGTCAGATCTGAAATACTTCCAGTTTCAAGCGTGCCCAGCATTTGTAGTCAAAATGGTAAATTCGGGCCCTCTGCACATGACAATGGCAGCGCATGGTCAAAATTTGGAGAGATTTGAGAAGTGTGATTCTTGTCAGTGAGATGGTGTTTTGCAATTTCAGCAGGCCCAGAACTTGCCACGGAACAAGGGGTATCTCATTTTAATATGTTAGCTTCTCATTTTTGAACAATCAGTCCAGTTATTGAGCCTGCACTGAATATTCAGCAGATGCCAGCATACATCGCACCAGTGCCATTTGACATTAGTGTGAATCTAATTCGTGTCTGAAGGGGATATTGGAAGTGAACACTCAGGCAATCATTTCTCCTCAGCCTGCCCAACACTCAAGGGAAACCAGGGTGAACGCTATGGACACAGATAAGTACAGCTTGAAGCCAATGATGGGGGATACCTGCAACATATGGCGGAGATCAGATTTCATGAGAAAATGGAAGCTCAATGCTATTCACCCTGGTGCCTTACAAGGGAAGCAATGCTGAGATTTGGCTAAGGGGATGTTGGAAGTGAGAGCAGATATTTACTCAGTGAATGGGAAACACTTAGGTGGAAGCTCCTGAGGCATGAAGGCATGAGGGTCTGGGCTGTGGTAGGACTCCTCATATTTCACTGTTGTGTCTTCCCTCTTTCAGTGCAGAATTCAGGTTATTCATGGAGCCTGTGGAGTTGGCCTTTCTGCTATTAGCAATTGACCAGCAGCAGGAGAAAGACACGTACCCAGGACCAGAGGCCTGCAACTCTCCAGGGAGCAGGAAAAAAGGATCAACCTCAGAAACAGGTCTAGAATCTTCCAGCAGGTTTTCAAGTGTGTTTTCCAGGTGCTCCTACCTTCAGATGTCCAAGCCTCAGTGCCAGAAAAGGCTGTATCTGTCTCAGGGGTTGGTGGACCACTTCTATCACATATGACATGAGTTGGCATTCCACGGAACCAGAAGACATCCAATGCCTGCGGCCCTTAAAGTTACAGTTGCACTAAACTTTTAACCAGTGGCTCCTTTGAAGGCAGCATCTCCTAGTCTGCCCTCACAAATGTATCAGGGAATTCATAGATATTCTGTGTGTAAGGGCAGAGATATTTACAAACATGGACCAGGATCAGGTGAGCCAGGATGCCCTTATAGCAGGATGCCCTTAGTGCAAGGTATCATTGAGACTAATGGGTCCTGGCCCACTTGCAGGCATTAAGGGTGTTACTGTACTGGCCCCTTCAATGTGTGGTGCTAAGGGTGTATCACTCGTTGGGGAGGGGGGGGGTGCGGGAATCAGATGGGCTGGACACCCCAGGGTTTCTGGGGTGAAAGGTCTTGGGCTGTGTCCTAAATGATACCCATCACTTTGGCCTCCACTGGCCCTAGGGTTCCTTCATTGGAAATAGGGCAGCTGAAGTGAGGTCCAGAAACCCACCATCTTTTGGCACCGGCACTCATGAATTCCCATGACTGCTTGCACCATGCAATTGAAGCCCTGCACTATGGAGTTCATACCTTTAAACATTGGGGTCATGAGCTGAACCATGGCGCACAGATCTCCTGTCATGAAGTAGTATCTTGGAAGGGATGGCACAGTAGCACAGTGGTTAGGGCTGCTGCTTCATGGTTTCAGGTACCTCGGTTCGATTCCCAGCTTGTGTCACTGTCTGTGTGGAGTTTGCACATTCTCCTTGCCTCTGCGTGGGTTTCCTCTGGGTGCTCCAGTCTCCTCCCACAGTCCAAAGATGGGCAGATTAGGTTGATTGACCTAAAAAAAATGTCCCTTAATGATGTGAGATGCATAGGTTAGAGGGATTAGTGGGTAAATGTGTAGGGATATGGGGCTAGAGCCTGGGTGGGATTGTGGTCGATGCAGACTCAATGGGCCAGATGGCCTCTTCCTGCACAGTGGGGTTTCTATGATTCTAAGTGCATATCCAGTGTCAAGCTCTCCACTGCTGATGTCATCCTTACAGGGCTGGTCTTGGTCAGTTTAATGTGTGATAAAACCATTCAAAAGTCTGAAGGCAGCAGGGAAGAAGCTGTCCTTGAGTTGATTGGTCGGTGTTTTCAGACTTTTCTCAACAGAAGAATGTGGAAGAGAGTATGGGACAAATTTTCCCATTCTGCTCACCATGAGAATTGTAGTAGATGAGAGGCAGACCATGGAAAGGTCCATTGGCCTTAGGCAGAATTTTCTGGTTTTGAGGTGAGCACAGCTGAAAAATCCTACTGTGTGGGGTTCTTGATTATTCTGGCTGCTTTTCCTGAAGCAGCGGGAAGATTTTTACTGAAGTTTAGTCACAAATAGGCTGACATTGAAGTTACAGTGAAAATCCTCTGGTTGTCACACTCCAGCACCTGTTCGAATACATGGAAGTTGAATTTAGAATGGCCAATTCAACTAACCGCGTGTCTTTCAGACTGTATACAGAGTCAGTGGATGAGGGGCTGGTTTGCAGGATGAACTAAGCTACGTTCAGAATACTTTGTAGTTTCTTGCAATCTTGGTCAGAGTGCATACCGAGCTATGATATATCGAGAAAGGATTCTTTCTATCGTCCATCTATAAAAATTGGTGAGAGTCGTAGTGGAGATCCTGAATTTTCTTAACCTTCTGAGAAAGTGGGCTTTCTTAACTGAACTGACATGAGTAAACCAGATGTGCTTTTACATAAATCCAGTAGGTTCACAATCATTATTATTGAATCTAGCTTTTATATTCCCAAATAATTTATTGATTCAATTTACATTTCCGAGCTTCTACTGTAGGAATTGCACTCAAATGCTCAGATGCATTTGAGCAGGTCTGTGGATTAACATCCAGAATCAGAGCCACAAAGTATTGCATGTCCACTGATGTGGTGCTGGCGTATATAAAACATTGTGATGGAAACCACCCAGCTGTCACAACTGGTCACGTCTTGGATAATTTTGTACTAACTGCACCTTTTTGCACCTCTTTGAAAAGGCTCCATATATTAAGCCATCACACGGAGCAAGGACAATAACAGGCATGTCTAAAACTTGTCTTCTTTTTGGCTGCCGCCTGAAAACAAATGGTTTGATATATATATTTTTCCTTGAAATCGCTTTCAGTTATTTAAATATAGGCACAAGTAACAGTCTCGACACCAAGTAAAAACGCTTATTTTATTTTGTGTTGAATCCATTTTCAGTTGCATAAATAAAATTGTATCTGGCTATTACTCCTCAATGTATCAAGGTGCACCTTTAAAGCAAAAATATAGATTTCAAAGTTTTTTCTTTTTAAACCTTGCCCACTCTGCACAAAACAATAAAGAAAATATAAGTTTGAACAGAAACGTGTGGACAAGAAAGTCACTCCTGGAAGTGAATACAATTTTGAACACCATTCACACCCAGATTACCGATTGCATCCAAAATGGAAACTCTTGGCCACTAAATTCATTCATTTTCTGAGGTAGTGCACAGTTCCACAATTCCCATCTTATCAATTTTTCCTTCTGCTACATATTCATCCAACTGCAGCATTTTATTCCCAATGAGCCCAGCACACAGGCAAATAGACTAAAATGTGTGCTACATATTTTCTCATATGTTTGTGATCCATTTTACATTTATTTTCTGTGCCCGCTTTTTCTGTTTTTCTTGCATCGCACTATCAACCTTAAAATCTGCTTTTGTACATTTGAAGCCCAGTATCTTCACTCTGTCATATCCACTTTAAGTGAAGCCTACATTTCATCCATTTCATGATGTTGGAAACCGATAGTTTTGGAAAACAAAGGGATCAAAAACATAATTCAGACACAGCAAGAAATCAGCTCAAATTTAATATGTTAATTTAGACGCTAGCCCAAAGAATTTGCTGTATTTTGTTATTTGAGCTATGAATCAATCCTCAAAACTGACTGCGTACAGACAAAAGCATGAAAAAAACATAAATAAATAAAATTGAAACACTGAAGCTGATTGTTTTCCACAGCTGGAGTGGAAGGGATAATTTTAATTTGAAAATTAGGAGATTTGTTCAGTGTGGACATAAAGATTAAACGCTTACTGACTGGAGACACCAGCTTATATCAATCGGTGATGCATTACTTCTGGCGGAATGAGACTGGTAATTGAAGATTCAGACTTCAATTTTATTGTGAAGTGATAGCATTAGTTTATTAACACTAAAATTTGCTGTTCCAGTCAGTTAAAGGCCTGTTAGTTGGCCAGTTAAATCATTTTATAATATGTTACTCCCCTTTTTGATAGGATGAGTGGGGAAAATTTGCAGCTTCAAGGGCACATCTCAGGAAAACGTGTCTACAAACGTGAGTTCTTCATTGTCAGGGGGCAGGTGTAGTCTGCAGTCAGTTAGCCAATCTGGGAAAGAGACACAGGGGATGTTGAGGCAGACTGTTTAAAGCCCCATCTTAATGCTATAGGACTTTGTCCCAGTTAAAATAAAAAGAGAAAGGTCCATCATTCTTCACATTCCTTCACCTCCATCCAGGCCACCTCATACGTCCATGACAAGCTGCCCCCATCCACAACCTGTGGCCAATCATACCCCCATGTCAAATCATGTTCCCACACATCTTCCTATGCTAAGCTTATGCCACCTCCATGTCCAATCATCTGTTCAACACTGAACAGAACCAATGAACCCTTAGTGACAATAGGGTGTATACAAAATCTTTCAAAAAGTAATTAATTCATTATTTTCCACTACGTTAAGAAGTAACTCTACTACAGCTCAATAAAAGCGTCAAACACATATACTCATTAAAGTATCAGTGTAAGAAATTATTAGTACTTGAAATCTCTCAATTTTGTGTAAAAAAACACTGATAAATTGACAGCACAGGACAGTGACCTAGAGCTGCCAATCAACCTCAGGCTCTGGTGTTTCATTGGAATAATGGATGTCTGTGATCTCAGCCAGTGGAAGTGGGAGGCATTGCTTGGAATAGGGAGCATGAGAAGCTGTGTGGGATGGCTGGGGAGGGATGTGTAAGGGAGACTTCTTCAACTTAACTTCTTGAACTTACTGTTCAAATGGCTCCCTCATGCAAACGATGGTTATGATGACTCGAAAGTGCCATGAACCGTGACACTTTAAAAACAGCCCAACTGTATAAAGATTGCAGAGGACTAGGAGATGCTTATCCTTGAAAGGAAGCCAACCAGATCGGGAATGTGTGTTTCGTGATCATGACACGACAATCCAAAGACACTCTTGAAAATGCAAAGCCCCAGAATGGGGTTAAAAATTCCAAAATCGAGACCTGTCCATCATTTTGAAAGGGATTCTGAATCACCGTAGCTCAGTGCAAATCCAGGATATCAGCTTTGGTTCAGTTGGTAGCACTTTCATCTTTGAGCCAGAAGGCCAGGATTGAAATTCCATTCAAGAAATGTGATTGCAAAATCTAGGTTGGCAGTCCTGACTTTTTCAGATGAGACATTAAACTGAGGACCTGTCAGCCCTCGCTGGTGTGGACTTAAAAGATTCCAACACTTTGGTTGGAATTCTCCAATGTTGTATGCCCTGTCACTGCTGCCAGCATGACCGGAGAATCCCAACTGTGGGTGAGATGGGGCAATCTCAGTCATGGTTTCAAAGAAGAGGAAGAGAGTTTCCCAGTGTCCAGAACAAACTAGTGTCCCTCATTCAACACCTAAGTGAGACTGTCTACTGATTTACTTGATCCTGGGAGCTTGCTGTGTACAAATTGGTTGTCACACTTCCCAGATGACAAGAGTAACAACACTTCCAAAGAGCTCTTAATTGGCTGCATTGACTTTGGAGTGTTTGGAATGGTGAAAGTTGTTACATATATGCAATTATTTCCTTCAGTGCAGAATAACATATCTGCAATCAGTATTAATTTATTGAAGACAGATTTGCACAAGTTGTCTTAAAATGATAGCGAGGGATATTGCTGGCTGTGGTTAGCTGTTATCAAATGATGACAGAAACAAGCACAGTACACAACAGTTCTGGCAAATAGTAGCACGTAATCAGCTATTAAACGTAAGGGGCAACATGTGTTCATAAGCAAAGTTGAAGGGATGTTTCATTCACAGTTCCATTGTTCTTTCTTCCTAAGTGGTAACAGGCTTTGATCTGTGAGTCTTCACTGTCCACAGGGATAGGAAGAACTCCCACATGACATCAGGTTAAAGTCCAACAAGTTTATCTGATAGTAAACCCACAAGCTTTTGGGGTTTGTCCCTTTGTCAGGTGAGTGGAAAGTACCAGAGGACTGGAGAGTGGTGAATGTTGTTCCTCTGTTCAAGAAAGGAAATAAAAATGACCCTGGTAATTATAGGTCAGTTAGTCTTACATTTGTGGTCGGAAAGTTAATGGAAATGTCCTGAGGAACAGGATTTATGACCATTTAGAAAGATGCAGTTTAATCCGGGATAGTCAGCATGGATTTGTGAAGGTAAGTCTTGCTTCACAAATTTGATTGAATTCTTTGAGGAGGTAACTAAGTGCGTAGATGAAGGTAGAGCAGTTGATGTTGTATACTTGGATTTTAGTAAAGCATCCGATAAGGTTTCTCATGGTAGGCTCATGAAGAAAGTAAGGAGGTGTAGTATAGAGGGAAATTGGGCCAATTGAATAAGTAACTGGCTATCTCATAGAAGACAGAGAGTGGTGATGGATGGACAATTTTCAGACTGGAGACCAGTTACCAGTGGTGTACCACAGGGATCAGTGCTGGGTCCTCTGCTATTTGTAATTTTTATCAACGACTTGGAAGAAGGGACTGAAGAGTAGATCAGTAAATTGATGACACCAAGATTGATGGACTAGCGGAGGAAGTGGAGGGCTGTTATAGGCTGCAAGAAAGACATTGATAGGATCCAGAGCTGGGCCAAAAACTGGCAGATTGAGTTTAACCCTAATAAGTGTGAGGTGATTCATTTGGTAAGGCAAATTTGAATGCAAATTACAGGATCAGTGGCAGAGTTCTGAGGAATGTGAAGGAACAGAGAGATCTTGGGGTCATATCCACAGATCTCTGAAGGTTGCCACTCAAGTGAAGAAGGCCTATAGTGTGTTAGCATTTATTAACAGGAGGTTTGACTTTAAGAGCCATGGAGTTATGCTGCAACCGTACAGGATCTTGATGAGATCACATTTGGAACATTGTGTATAGTGCTGATCACCTCAAATAAGAAGGATGTGGAAGCATTAGAGAGAGTGCAGAGGAGATTTACCAGGATGCTGCCTGGTTTGGAGGGTAGGTCTTATGAGGAAAGGTTGAGGGAACGAGGGCTATTCTCTTTAGAGCAGAGGAGGATAAGAGACAATTTAATAGAGGTTTATAAGGTGATGAGGGGGATAGATATAGTAGACATTTGGAGAGTATTTCCTTGGGTGGATGTAGCTGTTACTACTGGGCATAACTATAAGGTTCATGGTGGGAGATATAGGAAGGTTGTCTAAGACAGGTTCTTTACCCAGAGAGTGGTTGGGGTGTGGAATGCACTGCTTGTTGTGATAGTAGAGTTGGATGCTTTAGAAAATTTCAAGCTGTTATTGGAGAGGCATATGGAGCACAGCAGAATGATAGGGAGTGAGATAGCTTGATCTTGATTTTGGACAAAACTTAGTACAACACTGAGGGCCTAAGGGCCTGTACAATGCTGTACTGTCCTATGTTCTATGCGATGATGAATTGGTATGTAACAGCACATTGTAGAATGGCAAACATAATTGTCACTGATAGCTTTCAGTCAGGGGTGTAACAAAGATTCATCGGACTGACTCTTGGAGATTAGCATTGTCATACAAGGTGAGATTACGGGAGCAATCTGACAGGAATTTGGCAATGTGTTGGTTTCAGCAAGAAAAATGAATTGCGCCAATGGCTCCCACGTAACTTGAAACTGAATCTTGAGGCTCACGAACTAAAGTTATTATGGCGATGAGAATCTCGCTGTGCCAGCGTGGACCTCCCTCTGATCTGCCTGCTGCAGCTCCACTTAATCATGCCAATCACTGGAGGGCTCCATATAAATGGCTCCCCAGCATTTGTTCCAGATCGACTGCATGGGATGGCAACCAGAAAGCTTGCGCCCCAATTCCTAGAGGCAGTCGTCAACAGACTGCTGGATGGAGTGCAACAGAATTGGGATGTACTCTAACCTTAGTCTAGAAGCAGATCGTCCATCAAGTTCATCACGTCCATCTGGGATGCAGCGGCAGCCCAGGTGAGTGCCAGCTCACTGCAAAAGAGGACAGGACAGCAATGCCATAAGAAGAACAGTCTTCTCTCTCAGCCAGGATAAATAAGCTCCATACAGACTTGTTCCGGATCTCCTTGCACACACCTTACAACTTCAATATCATCTGTCATCTAGTCACTTCAGGCTTTGCCAACACCTATAAGGAAGCTTCCTTCACCACTTCTGCCAATCACCATCCTTCTTCTCCTACTCACTACCATACTCCGCACACTCCAGCTCCCACTCAAGCCCATGCCTGCCATACTTCATTACCATTTTAAACATCAAGACTCCCATCTACGGTCTCCCTATCTGTGTCATTGCAGGGTAAATTCAACTACAACAATCGTAAGCAAGCACGCCCAAACAGTTTAATTCTAGACTTCAGAACCCTTATGCCATTTGAGGAGAGAGCCCTTGAGTCTACACTGCTGGTGAAGTGGGCACAACAGACAAATGTGAAAATCCTCAAGTCATACTATCCTTCTTCAAACCTCAAGTGAGTAATCAATGTTCCCTTCTTCATCCTCAGTAATGCACCAATGCCATCTCCCTTCTCCTGCAGGCAAAGCAGCTGAACAGTCCCCTGGGCCCATTGTACGTAAGCAGTTCCGAGGGCGATTTCTTAGATCCCACGCGAGACAGCTATCACTTACACCCGGTGCAGATACTCACATCTCAATGAGATCACTAAGAAGATAGGCTTCTGGGCCACTCAGCACTTCACAGCTGAAGATCCACAGCAGATAGAGGCAGGGACATCCCAGAGAACTAGTATTGATGGATGCAGGAGGCAGGGACTCTATGGGTACATGACATTGTTGTACCCCACGGTCCAGTCATCCAAAGCTGATGAACTGCAAAGGCAGATTTTCAAGCATCATCAGTTAGTTTCTCCACACATTTATGTAGTAAAATGAATTTTATGTATGAAAGTTATAAACCCCTCCCACTACACCCCATCACCATACCCTCCACCCCCCTCTCCTCGCCACGCCATCCTGACCCCATGCGATTACCAATCTCTCAATGGCTGACCTCCAATGGCTGGCTCCAATATCCTGCTCACATTAGCCCCCAACCCCAATGCAGAGTTCTCTCTTCCCTCCCCTCCTATCTCCCCTCTCCAACCTGCCCCCCAAATGAGGCTCTGTCTCTGAGACCCCATTGTTTTGACACTGCCTGGCGCCCAGTGAGAACTACCAGTATTCCAGTCTGGCACTGTCCAAGAGGCACTGCACCTCCTGCCTCCGACCTCTCAGGGGTGTCTCAATGCCCTCCGGTTCCACTAACGAGGCCATCATGTCAGGTCCCAATCGCTAGGAATCATCTGTGATCCCAGCTGGCATGGACATCCATCGGCGAGGTCGGAAATTCAGGTGAGCCCTGACAATACCATCGATGGCTTCAAGGAATTAAATGAGATGATGAATATAAAATCAGCCTTGCACATTTCCCCAACGTGATTACAACTAATAGAAGCACCATGGGAAGATCCCAACTGGTAGAATACAATGCGCGATTCCCGCTATCCACCTCTGGCTTACATTTCCTGTCCCATAATGCTGGTCAAGTAGCATAGTGGGATGGGAAAATTGTATCCCCTTTACCTTTATTCTTTGAATTCACTCACAATATATTATTTCAAGTATGTAATGTATTTGAAGAGACTTTGTCACTTAATATTTGTACACATGCCACAATTTAACACAAGTGACATGCCAATCTAAAACTGAAGCATTCCCATTAGATTAACTGGGATGGGGGGGGGGGAGCGGGTGGCAGGAGGGCATTGATAAAGTGATCATGCTGCATAATGGAATCACAAAGTTCCTCCCTCAGTTGTTCCATTCAAAGGGAAAACTTGACAGAAATATTCAAATACCTGTTTAATTTGCATACTGTTAAAGTGACAATGCCCGCTGTGTAATCCTGTCAAATTTTATCCATCTGTTTAGGAATATAGAAAGCAAAATTGGCATTGGCATACTAAAATAGCACTGCATGATTGAAGTATCATTGTGTTTGATGTGATGACGGAAATGATGCACAGTTCTTTTGGAATAAGAGATTCTTCTTTTAAAAAAAAACTGGTCTCATTTTAAAGTCAAGACTGGTGCTCAGTAGAAGCACTGCAACATTTTATTTACCAATTACTTATTTTCAAATTGCAAGAACAGTCAGATTGATGATTATGATGAAATGCTACTTTAAGTGCAATAGAAAATATATTTGCAAGACAAATTAAATTGATTATTGAAGAGGGAGATTGCAAAGAAAAATGTTTAGATCCTGAGATGCTGGTATTGGAAGAAGCCACATGTTTATATGAACTTGAAATTACATGAAGGCATACAAGATTCATTACTTGAATCAGTTAATTGAATTGGCAAATTAAGGCATCTCTCACACATGTGAATTACAATTTAAAGCAAGAGCAAGGATATGGAAGTGAAAAGCAACCTCTAGGAAATAGAAACCTTACAGTGCAGAAGAAGGCCATTTGGCCCACCTAGTCTGCACTGGCAACAAGCTTACCTTAGCCCTACCCCTGTAATCCCACATATTTATCCCACTAATCCCTCTAATCCCAGGACACTAAGGGTAATTTAGCATGGCCAATGCATCTAACCTGCACATCTTTGGACTGTAGGAGGAAATCGGAGGACTCAGAGGAAACCCACGCAGGCACAGGGAGAATGTGCAAACTCAACACAGACAGTTACCTAATTCTCTTTGAAGCAGCAGTGCTAACCACTGTGCCACCATACTACCCATTGAAAGTCCACAAGTTATGTAATAGAATTTTCAAGTAGGTCATTAAGTAAGTACAAGCAATCCCAGCTGAAAGGGGTGAGAGACTGCTTACATGCACAAATCAGAGTCCCAAACCAGCTTTAGGACCACAATTGAAGTTTTCAGGTTCCAATGGATGCAGATTACACTGTACATACTTCCTACTTGTGCCAGACAGGAAGGGCCTAATTATTGCTCCATAGTAAGGACAAGGGGATTTTTGGTAAGATTTTTTTGGAGTGCAATGAAGAGTAGAAATGTTACTCGATGCCCCATTAAAATACATTGGAGCCCACCCCACCTCCTTGCTGTGCTGCCTCCTATTTTAACTAAACAATTCCAGCTCAACTATTCACCCAGTTACAAGACATCCCCATGTCCTGTTATAGCAAGCTGTCAACCAGTGTTCACCCAAATTATTCTGATGAGTCAGAAATCTGAAAATGGTTTTGGACCTGCTTCGAGTAGATATGTCACCACTTGTCTAATTTCACACACATTCTGGGAAAAAGTTGAAAACAACCCTTTGCTATATTTCTCTAGGCTTTCATCGGCTACCTCACTGAAGGATATTGAATATGCTACAATTCAATAGCCTTCCACCTAATCTGCTTTCTAGCCTCCATACAGCAAACATAAGAATCACACAATCACACAGATGAGGTCCTTCAGCCCATCGGGTCCGCATCAACATGCCTGAACTACCCCCACATCTGCCAGCACTTGGCTCATGTTACAATATGCTAAGTTCTCTTCCAGATATTTTTTAAAGGTTGTGAGGCAACCTGCCTGTATCATGCTGCCAGCGCATTCCAGACTGTCACCATCCTCTGGGTAAAAATGTTTTTCCTCATATCCTTCCTAAAACTCCTGCCACTCACCTTGAGCCTATGTCCCTTTATAACTGACCCTTCAACTAAGAGAAACAGATGCTCCTTTTCCACTCTGTTCTACACTGTATGATTGTATGATTTCTTTGTTTGCTGTATGGAGGCTAGAAAGCAGAGTAGGTGGAAGGCTATTGAATTATACTGTGTTCAATATCCTTCAGTGAGGTAAGCAATGAAAGGCCAGAGAAATATGGCAAGGGGATGTTTTCAATTTCTTCCAGAATGTGTGTGATATTAGATAAGTGGTGACACTATCCACTCAAAGCAGGTCCAAAACTCTTTTTAGATTTGTGATTCATCAGAATAGTTTGGATGAATACTGGTTGACAGCTTGTTGCAACAGAACATGGCATGTCTTTCAACTGGGTGAATAGTTGAGCTGCAAGTGTTTAGTTGTCTTCGTAATCTTGTACACCTCGATCAGATTGCCCTTCAGTCTTCTCTACTCCAGTGAAAATAACCCAAAATTATCCAACCTTTCTTCATAAATGTTCCATCCCAGGCAGCACCTTGGTAAACCTCCTCTACACCCCCTGTAGTGCAATCTGATAATGTGGTGACCAGAACTGCACACAGTACTTGAACTGTGGCCTCATCAAAGCTCTATACAACTCCAAAATCATTTCCGCGCCTTTGTAATCTATGCCTTAAGTGATAAGACAAGTATCCATATGCCTTTTTCATCATCTGATTTACATACACTCCTGCTTTCCTCCTGATCTATGGACAAACATGTCAAGGCTCCACAGAACGTCCTAGTGCCCTACTGTTCATTGAATACTTTCTTGTCAAATTACTCCTTCCAAAGTGTATCTCCTCACACTTTTCAGGGTTAAATTCCATTTGCCATTTTTCTGCCCATTTGGCCATTCAATCTATATCTTTTTGTAGCCCAAGCAATTCTACCTCACTGTTAAACACCCATTGAAACTTTGTGTCATCTGTGAATTTACTTATTCTACCCCGCATATAGTCATCAACATCATTTATATAAATGATGAATAATAGGGGGGGGGAGGGGGCGCAGACACAGATTTCTATATTCCACCTCTGGATACAAGCTTGCAGTCACTAAAGCAGCCTTCTGTTGTCACTCTCTGTCTCCGACAATTGAACTAATTTTGAATCCACTTCATCAAATTACCTGTATCCCGAGTGATTTTCCATTCTTTGCAAGTTTTCCTTGTAAGACCTTGTCAAAGGCTTTGTTGAAATCTATATAAACTACATTAATTGTGTTATCCTCATCTACACACTTGGTCAACTCCTCAAAAAATTCAATCAAATTCATTAGACATGACCTCCCTGTGACAAAGCCATGCTGACTATCCCTGATCAAGCCTTGCCTCTCCCAAATGGAAATGCTCTCCTTCAGAACTTTCTCTAATAGTTTCCCTATCAGTGACATGAAACTCACTGGATTGTAATTCCCTGGTTTATCTCTCCAATCCTTTTTAAATAATGGAACCATGTTAGCTGTCCTCCAGTTGTCTGGCACCTTCCCCATGGCCAGGAGGAATTGAAAATTTGGGTCAGAGCCCCTGCAATCTCCTCCCTTACCTCCCACAGCAGTCTAGGCACAATTCATTTTGACCTGGAGATTTATTACTTTTAAGACTGCCAATACCTCCAATATTTTCCCTTCCCTAAATCAAATTGCTGAAGAACCTCACAGTCACTCTCTCCCCGAATTTCATACCGTGGAATTGAAGTATTCATTTAACACCCTACCAATATCCTCTGCCTACACAGATTGTCCCTTGATCCATAATGAGCCCTACTCTTTCTCTGGTTATTCTCTTCCCATTGATATAAATATCATAGGATTTTTCCTACTTTAACCAGCTAGAGCTTTTTCATAACCTCTCTTTTCATTCTAATACTTTTTGTTAATCTCCACCCTGCACTTTCTATACCTCATGAAAACCTCCCCTGATTTGGTCCTGTTGTACTTTTTAAAAACTTTCTTTTCCTTCTCATTGTGTCCTGAATATCTCTGGTCATCCATGATTCTCCGGGCTAGTTATGCTGCTCTACAGGGAACATGCTGGACTGGCACCTTCCCCATTTCCTTTTTGAATTCCACCCTCCCCCCAACCCCTCCAATCCCCCCTCCCTCCTCCACTGCCCTTCTGTAATTTTTTTCCATTGTTTGCTGTTCCCATGTCGACCTTGGCCAGATCCAGTCTTATTTTGCTAGAATACCCCCTCCCTCAATCTTTTTTTTCATAGCTTCTCAATTTCATTATCCATAACAAGCTTAAATTGTACCATATTGTGATTGCTGAGTAGTTTTCATTTCTGTCATGACAAGAGATCATTGCCCCAGATTTCTTATATATTGTACTTTTAAGTAAGACACATGTTTCTAGAAAATGGCATACAAGCAAAAGTTAGCTGAGACTGTAAAGTAGCCACTTGCTGGAATTCCTAGTGGAATTCCAAAATCATGGAATATCACTTTTTTCCAGACAGCGACATTTCAAAGGAAGCAATGCAATGCAAAAACTGAACCATAATCTCCTATAGAAATAATGTGGATTAATTACTATCTCAGCGGAAACCATCTCCTTTGAGTTATATCCCAGACTGTGGGCATGATATGAGTTGAAAAAAAATGTAGCTTCTGGGCAAAAGATAATTTGTGCTTTTCCCTTCCAGCATTACACAAATAAAGGGGTTGAAAGCCAATTGCAACTCTGGTCTCTGTATATAAGTCTGGTGTTCTAATTCTACTGTGCCAGTGTGTGTTGAAGAATACCCACTAGGCATCCCTGCACTTGTAGGTAAAAAAGAATCTCTGTCTCTCTGATTGCTGGAAGCAAATACAAGTCAGCAAAATCACAGTCAAAAAATAAACAGAACAGCTCCTTTTAACTCCAAGATTGTCCAAACCAACTGCTCAGCTGCAAAAGTCAGGACTATTAAAATCATCAATCATCATAGAATCCCTACATACAGAAGGAGGCCATTCAGCCCATTGCGTTTGAACTGACAACAATCCCACCCAGGCTCTAACCTCATAACCTCACATATTTACCCCACAAATCCCTCTAACCCACACACCTGGGACACTAACGGGCAATTTAGCATGGCCAATCAAGCTAACCGCACATCTTGGGAAAAGTGGAGCACCTGGAGGAAACCCACACAGGCACGGGGTGGGGTGGGTGGCGGGGATTGTTGGAGGCGGTGTGAAAACTCCACACAGACAGTGACGTAAGCTGGGAATCTAATCGAGGTTCTTGGACCTGAGAAGCAACAGTGCTATCTATTGTTACCACTGTGGCATCTGCAATGTTTTATCATATACTCAAATGGACATGCCAAGGACTGACTGGTATTTCTGTTTTGTAGCTTTTATTTTTGGGCTCACTTCTCATTTCTAATCTGCGTTCTATTTTATTAGTTTTTCGTTGTTCAGTAACGAATAAATTTACTTAATTCAAGACAGCCTGGCTAAATTCGCTCTTCAAAATGTAAATACATTTGGATTGGGAAAAGATATCCATGAGGGAAGGGATCCTTCTTAAATTTACCTTGTGAGCAACTGAGGGGATTAAATAAAGAAGAGGAGCCAAGATAGCATGCTTTTTCAGGCCAAATTGTTTCATTCTGCACCAAGGAGATTCTATGAAACTATGAAAGAATAAAAGTAAAGTTTATTTATTAATTACAAATAGGCTTACATTCACACTGTAATGAAGTTACTGTGAAAATCCCCACACCTGTTTGGGTAAGCTGAGGGAGAATTTAACATGGCCAATGCACCTAACCTGCACATTTTTGGAATATGGGAGGAAATCCACACACACACGCACAAGGAGAATGTACCAACTCCACACAGACAGTAACCCAAACTGGGAATCAAACCCAGGTGCCTGGCACAGTGAGGCAGCAGTGCTAACAACTATGCCATTATGGGTGACATTTTCATTTACAAACAAAACACCATATCCTATCATACTATCTCATCTTGTCTTATACTAATTATACACTAATATTCTCTTCATAACAACATTGAAATACAGGTAAAAAATTCTTCCAACTTGTGGTATACAAATCACATCTACAATGTCAATGCTCCCATAGGAAGTCATTTGGACAGTCACAAAATTGACAGAGAATGAGCAATGTTTTTACCTCACAACGTGAACATGAACGGTAAGGTTGTAACATCAGTCTACAATTAAATAACCAAAGGGACTTTATGTGGGAATTCTCTAAAAACACTGAAGTATTGTGATCCATAGAACGCTACAGCACAGAAACAGGCTTTTGGCCCTTCTTGTCTGTGCCGAACCATTTTTCTGCATAGTCCCACTGACCTGCACCTGGACCATATCCTCCACATCCTTCTCGTCCATGTACCTGTCCAAGTTTTTCTTAAATGTGAAAAGTGAGCCTGCATTTATCACTTCATCTAGCAGCTCATTCCACACTCCCACCATTCTCTACGTGAAGAAGCCTCCTCTAATATTTCCTTTAAACATTTCCCTCTTCACCCTTAACCCATGTCTTCTAGTATTTGTCTCCTCTAGCCTCAGTGGAAAAAGCCTGCTTGCATTCATAGAACATAGAACATAGAACATAATAGCGCAGAACAAGCCCTTCGGCCTTCGATGTTGCGCCGACCAATTAAGGAAAAGCAATGACCCTCTAACCTAAATCATTCCCTTTTCATTCATAAACTTATCTACTAACCTCTTAAACGCCCCCAAACTTGGTGCATCTACAACTGCAACAGGCAGGGCATTTCCATACCCCTACCATCCTCTGGGTAAAGAACCTAACTCTGACATCTGTCCTATAACTACCACCCCTTAATTAAAGCTATGTCCCCTCGTGCTAGATTTCTCCATCCTAGGAAAAAGGCTATCACTGTCCACCCTATCTAAACCTCTAATCATCTTATATGTTTCAATAAGGTCTCTTCTTAGCCGCCTTCTTTCTAACGAAAACAACCTCAAATCCCTCAGCCTCTCTTCATAAGACCTGCCCTCCATACCAGGCAACATCCTGGTAAACCTCCTCTGTACCCTCTCCAATGCCTCCACATCTTTCTTATAATGCGGGGACCAGAACTGTACACAATACTCCAAGTGCGGCCGCACTAGAGTTTTGTACAGTTGCAACATGACGTCGCGGCTCCGAAATTCAATCCCCTACCAATAAAAGCTAAGACTCCGTATGCCTTCTTAACAACCTTATCGACTTGATTGCCAACTTTCAGGGATCTATGCACATATACACCAAGATCCCTCTGTTCATCAATACTATTAAGAGTTCTACCATTAGCCCTATACTCTACACATTTGTTATTCCTGCCAAAGTGAATTACCTCACACTTTTCCACATTAAACTCCATTTGCCACCTCTCGGCCAGCTCTGCAACTTGTCCAAGTCTCTCTGCAAACTATAACACCCCTCTTCACTATCTACCACTCCTCCGACTTTAGTGTCATCCGCAAATTTACTAATCCATCCTTCAATACCCTCATCCAGATCATTTATAAAAATTACAAACATCAGGGGCCCCAAAACAGATCCCTGAGGTACACCACTTGTAACCGAACTCCACGATGAATAATTTCCATCAACCACCACCCTCTGTCTTCTATCAGCTAGCCAATTCCTAATCCAATTAGCTAAATCACCCTCAATCCCATACATCTGCATTTTCTGCAGAAGCCTTCCATGGGCCACCTTATCGAACGCCTTACTAAAGTCCATATATACCACATCAACTGCCTTACCCCCATCCACCTCTTTGGTCACTTTTTCAAAAAACTCAATAAGGTTAGTAAGGCACGACCTACCCTTCACAAAACCATGCTGACAATCCCCAATCAATTCATTTCTCTCTAAATAACTATAAATCCTATCCCTAATAATTCTTTCCAATACTTTGCCCACAACAGAAGTAAGACTCACCAGTCTATAATTCCCAGGAAAGTCTCTATTCTCCTTCTTGAACAATGGGACCACATTCGCTATCCTCCAGTCTTCCAGCACTATACCTGTAACCAACGACGACCTGAAGATCAGAGCCAGAGGCTCTGCAATCACCTCTCTCGCCTCCCAGAGAATCCTAGGGTAAATCCCGTCCGGCCCAGGGGGCTTATCTAACTTCAAACCCTCAAGAATATCTAGCACATCCTCCCTATCTACTTCAATACTTTCCAGTTTGTAACGCTGTACCTCAGTGTTCTCCACAACTACATTTACATCTCCCTGCGTGAATACCGAAGAGAAATATTTATTCAGTGCCTCTCCAATCTCTTCAGGCTTCACGCACAACTTCCCACTGCTGTCTATGATTGGCCCTAATCTTGCCCTAACCAATCTTCTTTTCTTAACATATCTAAAGAAAGCTTTAGGATTCTCCTTGATCCTATCAGCCAAAGTCTTCTCGTGTCCTCTTTTAGCTCTTCTCAACTCACACTTTAGCTCCCTCCTGGCTAATCTATAGCTTTCCAGTGCACTAACTGAGCCTTCAAGCCTCATCCTGACATAAGCCTCCTTTTTCCTTTTAACTAGCAAATTAACTTTTTTAGTACACCACAGTTCCCTTACTCGACCATTTCCTCCTTGCCTGACAGGGACATACTTATCAAGGACTCGCAGTAGCTGTTCCTTGAATAAGCTCCACATTTCAGATGTTCCCAGCCCCTGTAGTTTCCTAGTCCAACCTATGCACCCTAATTCTCTCCTAATAGCTTCATAATTACCATTCCCCCAGCTATAACTACTGCCCCCAGGTTCATGCCTATCCCTATCCATCACTAAGGTGAACGTAACCGAATTGTGGTCACTATCACCAAAATGTTCACCAACTTCCAAGTCTAACACCTGGTCTGGCTCATTGCCCAGCACCAACTCCAATGTAGCCTCACCTCTAGTTGGCCTATCTACATACTGAGTCAAAAACCTTCCTGCACACTTTGTACAAAAACTGACCCCTCTAACGAGCTAGAGCTATAGCTATTCCAATCAATATTAGTAAAGTTAAAGTCCCCATAACAATTACCCTATTACTTTCACTCCTGTCCAGGATCGACTTTGCAATCCTTTCCTCTACCTCTCTAGAACTTTTAGGAGGTCTATAAAAGACTCCCAAGAGGGTGACCTCTCCTCTCCTGTTTCTAATCTCAGCCCATACTACCTCAACAGACAAGTCCTCATCAAAATTCACTCTACCTATACCCATCATAATTTTATACACCTCTATTAAATCTCCCCTCATTCTTCTATAGTCTATGGAATAAAGTCCTAACCATCCATGGAAACTGCTATCCTCCTTGATCCATTGAAGCATATATTTCAAATTATTCAAGACTCATGACCAGAAATAGACTAGTCTTGCGTGCCCTGTTGCCTTTGCCAGTGAGAATGGAAAATTTGGATCTCAACCAAAATCTCCATTCAATGCAGCAGGACTGGAGAATCCCAGCTACAAGTAGGTCAGAAAATTCAAGCCTTAGTGTTTACTTTTCAATTGTGCAGTATTTCAAAAAAATTATTTTCAAAAAATAACTGATTGGATGCCTGATTCCAGCAGCATCAGAGAATCAGCTGACCAGTGATGGAGGGTTGCTGTGCAAGCCAGCAATTGGACTGGCCAGTAATCCGAAGGTCGGTATTGCGGGGCTACTGCATATGTATCAATTTCCATTATGACAAATTGGCGCACGTGACGTGGCCCGCTCAGCACTATACTGCTGGCTTCTCCAGTAGGAATAGGCTTCACCCCTGTATTTTCAATATGAATCTCCTGAGGCATGCAAAATTCATTTTGAAAATCATGCTAAATAAACCAGCAGGATTTACTCCAGTTTTTGCAAGAATTTAGCACTTAGAATTTTTTTTTTGGAAGAATCACAACCCTTATCTTTTTTTTAGAGGTCCTTGCTGAAATTTGGAATACATTTCCATTAAAGCTCACTTCCGAGAAAACATTGCATTTTTCATTTAGTTCTGGGAACAGGAAAGTCTAACATCACTTCTCCTTCAGCTTCTTTGACCAACATGCCCCAAATAAGTGACTTTAGCTTTGGCAAACTCATTTTTCACCAAATGTATCACTAAATGTAACTGGTCAAACAATGTATGCACATTCTTCAAATTTTCCTCCCACATTTCCCCAAATCATCAATGTGTAAAATACAAAATCCTTGAATGGCTTTGTTCATTAATCTTTGAATCATTGCTGGTGTAATTCTCATTTCAAATGGCACAACTTTACATTGATACAGTCTGTCGGGGGTTATAGTTGCAGTTATTTTCTTAGCTTGATCCTTTAATGAATCTCACCAATAACATGTTAGAAAGTCAATCTTCCTTGCAAAGTCTGCAGTTCCAATTTTATCAGTGTAATCTTCCAACCATGAAATTGGATATGAATCTGCTTTTGACACATCATTGACTTTCCTATTGTCAATACAAAATCATTGTAATCCATCCTGTTTTGGCACCATCATCATTGGTGAGTCCAGTTAATCTGACTTGAGTCAATAATATCATTGTCGGACATAAGTTTAATCTCTTCCCTTATTTGAGCAAATTTCTTAGGGTTAAGTATGTAAGGGTGTTGTTAAATAGGTAGAGCATTCCCTAAATCAACTTTATGTATAGTGTCATGAGAACAAAACATGAAAAGAAATCAAAACTGTGTATAACAAACCTTACTGTTATTGCTATTTTTGAAAATGACTTTTATTGATGGCTGATCCAAGGTACACGACTCACAAGATTGGCTGTCTGTTCTGCAATTTTCCAACAGAGTTTGCAAAAACAAAATCCAACTCGTACAATTACTGACCTATCAGACCAATCTTGATCATTAGCAAAGTGATGAAAAGGCAGGTCAACAATACTATCACTGCTTGCTGGTGCTCAGTTTCGGTTCAGCCAGCATCACTCAGCTCCTGCCCTCAGTACAGCTTTCATCCTTGGATGGACAAAAGAATTGAACAGAGAGGTGAGGTGAGAGTGACTGCTCTTGACATCAAGACAGCGTTGGACGAAGTGATGTAGCTTCAGTAAAATTAGAGTCAATGTGAATCAGAGGGAAATCTCTCTGCCCATTGGAGTCAAACCTGGCACAAGGGAAGATGACTGTGGTTTAAGACTAATTCTCTCAATTCCAAGGCATTATTGCAGAGGTTCCTCAGGGTAATATCTTAAGACAAAATATCTTCAGCGGCTTCATCAATGACCCCCTTCCATCATAAGGTCAGACGTGCCAGCCCATCCACTAGCCCTCTGTTATTCACACACCAAATTCCACCTCCGCCTCCTCCACCCACTCCACAATTGGAGCTGCACTGGGGGGAAGGGGTTAAGGCTTGTGCTGGTAATGATCAGCATGCATTTGGTGTGCTGAACAAGGGTATTCTAAAAGCAAGGTCCAGTAATCATTTTCCTCTCTGCCACTCCAAGGCTGCAAAGAGAAGGTCCCCAAGGATCCTAAGAGGTTTGGTGGCCTTAGGCTGGGGTAAGGGATTGAGCTCTGTACTCTCATGTGGGTTGGGGATCCTATGGCTGGACAACTCTTTTTTTGCCCTGGGAGACCTGGAGGTCATGCCTGGATTTTTTTTTAAGAAAAAGAAAGACAGGAAAGGGAAAAAGAGAAAGAATTTGAATTTTGGAAGCTGGCAATAAAAAGTGAATGTGAGTTTAGATTTGCAGAGGTAAAGGGAAAAGGGCGGGTTAAGAGTAGTGATGAAGACAGTGAGAAAAAGTAGCCGTGTCATAGTCAAACGCTTGGTGAGAAACTATTTAAATATATCCAAGCATTGCCAAGGATTGATGAGAAAGATGTAGAAGACTTTTTCATTTCATCTGAGAAAGTTGTTAAACGAATGGAATCACCAAAGTCTGTGTGGCTATTACTGATTTAAGCAGAGTTGCCAAGACGTTTGCATCACTATCAGAGGTCGTATCTGGAAAGTATGATGACATGAAAATATCTATCTTAGGTGCATATGACCTAATGCAAGAAGCCTAGAAACACTTCAGAATCTAGGGAAAGAACCGGTCAAACTTATATAGAATCTGAGAAGTTCAAACAGAGTAATTTTGGTAGGTGAATAAGAGCTTTGAAAAGAGACCAGACGTATGAAGCTTTTTGGAAAATGATTATTTTAGTAGAGTTTAAAAATACATTTCCTGATGTAGTAAGAATTCATGTGGGAGAGCAGAGGGTTAAAACTGCAAGATTAGCAGCAGAAATGACAAATGACTATGAATTAGTTCATAAATCAAGGTTTGGAACCTCCAGGTTCAGCCTGTGAGGAATGGAAATTGGGGAAAAAGGGAAATCCCTAGGTGGTAAAGGTAAAGGAGATCTTGTGAGAGATAATAAAGACAGTATACCGCAGGTTAAAAAGGAAGTACAGGAGGATGGAAAAGAAATGAAAAACTTCAGAAGTTTTCACTGTAATAAATTAGGCCATACAAAGTTGCAGTGTTGGTGGTTTAAAAAAAACTACTAGAAAGGCTCATGTGGTAAAACAGAATAAGCCAATGAGATTTGTTAAAGTGGTAAAGGAAAGCCCACTTGAAGCAAGAGGAGGTGCAAAAGAATGTACTGCCTGGTCAGGAGTTGATTGGTAAGAAGGTTCCAGATCTCTTTAGAAATGTATTTGCGTGGGTAAAGGTTACTCGTGTGCAGCAGGCAGAATAGATAAAGAAATTAAAATTTTAAGAGATATGAGAGAACGACAATCTTTGATGGTAAGAGATGATGAGTTACGTAGTTTGGAAGGAGTATTGCCAGAAAAGGTGGTAATACATAGAATTCAGGATGGAAGAGTAGTGTTGTATTACATAAGGTGAGGTTGGAGGGGCATGTGAAGCATGGTGAAATGGTGGTAAGAATAATAGAGAAATTATCTTGTCCAGAGATACAGTTTATCTGGGGTAATGATATAGCTGGATCACAGATGGGAGTGATGTCTTCTGTGATTGAAAAGCCAGTGGATAATCGAACAACTGAGTTGTTGAAGGATTCATATCTTGCGACTTTCCCTGATTATGAAATAAGGAAGCCACAAAGTCATAGGTTAAGACAAGAGGAGAAATCAAAGACTGAAGATAAAGTTGTAGTTTAATTATCAGAAATGATTTTTGATCAGATGGTTGGAAAAGAACAAGAGCAGATGGAGGATGAATCGAATATTTTTATTTCAGGAAAGCTGGCAGAGTTACAATAGAAAGATATGGAAATAAATTGGTTGTATCAGCAAGAATAAATAGAAGAGGAATTTCAGTGTATACCAATATGTTATTACCTTAAAAATGATGTCTTAATGAGGAAATGGAGACGCTTACATAGACAGGCAGATGAAAAGTGGGCAGAAAGTCATCGAGTGGTATTGCCGGGAGGGTATAGAAAGAAGGTGTTAAAAGTAGTACATGAGATACCAATCACAAGTCATTTGGGATAAGAAAAATTCAAGTTAAAATACAAAACATTTTTATTGTCCTGGACTGCGTAAAGATGAGGTTAAATTTTCTTGGTCATGCCACACATTTCAGAAAATAGGAAAACCTCAAGTGATGATAAAGCGAACATTTTTAACACCCATTCCTGCATTTAAGGAATCCTTTACAAGGGTCTTAATTGATTGCATAGGACCCCTCCCTAAAATGAAAAGTGGGAATCAATATCTATTGGCTATAATGGATGTATGCACAACATTTCCATTCTAATACACGACATTGCAGCTAAAAGGATTGTAGAGGACTTACTTATTTTTTACTAGATGTGGACTACTCACAGAAATACAATCAGATCAAGGAAGTGTTATTCAAGGAGGTTATGGATAGCTAAGGAATAAAACAATTTAAATCAACTGAATACTATCCATAGTTGCAGGGAGCATTAGAATGGTGACATCAAACTTTGAAGACAATGTCGAGGCCTTATTATCAAGATTATCTGGAGAATTGGAATAAAGGAATTCCATTTGTACTCTTTGCAAATAGAGATACACCTAATGAGTCAACCAAATTCAGACCATTTGAATTGATTTTGGTCATGAAGTAAGATGACCACTTAAATCGATTAAGGAGAAATAGATAAGTCAGCATTCGGGACTGTGTCAGATTTTAGAGAAAGATTGAATAGAGCACGTGAATTGGTTAGACAACATTTAAAAATGGTGCAGCATGTGGTGGAACTGAAAGAGGATAAGAAATCAAAAGTTCATAGTTTTGCTCATGGAGGTAAAATCTTATTACTTCTATCAGTGGGAGGTGGACCTTCAAAAACAAGGTTTAGTGGGCCTTATCAAATTGAAAGGAAACTGAGCGAGGTGAATTATTTGATAACTACACCAGATAACAGAAAATCTCATGGAGTGTGTCATGTGAATGTGTTTAAAATGTGTTTTGATAGGGAAGGAGAGCAAAAGGAGAATGTTTTAGTGGTTCTAACTCAGAGTGAAGAATAGAATCCAGATGACTCTGAATTTGACATTCCTCAAATTAAAGTGGATAGTGAGGACATTATTAAAAATTGGATAAATTACTGAGTTACCTTTCAGAGGAAAATCAAACTGACCTGAAAGAATTATTAATTTCACATAGACATGTATGTGGGAATAAATTCAGAAGTAATAGAATTACACATGATGTAAATGTGGGAAATGCAATTCCAATTAAACAACATCCTTATAGAATTAACTCTCTAAAATTGTCACAGGTTCAATAGGAAATTGAAAATATGTTTAAAGATGAGATAACTGAATTGAGTTGCAGTGAGTGGCGCTCACCCATAGTGAAACCGGACAGTACCCACTGATTGTGTGTGGACTATAGGAAAGTTAATGTAGGTACAAAATCAGATTGTTATCCTATTCCACGGTTGGATCTCTGCATTGAAAAGTAGAACAATCATCTTTTCTGTCTAAACTGGATTGACTCAAAAGTTACTGGCAGGTACCTTTATCTGATAGGGCAAAGGAGGTTTCAGCTTTCATGTCACCAAATGATTTATACCAGTTTAAAGTAATGCCACTTGGAATTTAAAATGCCCCAGCCACATTTCAATGACTAACCAATAAGGTCATTTCAGGGTTACCCAATTGTATGGTATACATATGTGCCTCAAGAAGACTGCAACAGGACTCAGTCTCAGTATCACTTTAGCAATTGTCTTTACTGTGTTAAACCTTTGGAAAGGGTTTTTTTTTAATGGGAAGTTTTGTTTGATTAGAACATTTTAGGTGTATTTATTAAGAGTTATACATTATCATGGTTGTTTTGTTTTTGTTTCTATTTGCTAAAAATTATTTTCTTTCCATACATATGAACTATATTCTTAAATAAATTTTGTTTGATAATAGCTCCGTAGTGGATCAGTTGAATCACACTGAGGTAAAATAAATCATGCTTATCCTAGCCACATTCAAAGTGCAAAACTTTCGATCCAAGTGGGCTTCATAAGACACTTCTGAGTTTATGATCTGAATTATAACAGAATTCACACAGAAAGGTTCCACAAACAGCACTGAATTAAGGACTAGATAATGTGTTTTAGTGACTGAGGGATAATTATTGGCCAGTAAGTCAGGTAAAGCTCCACTGTTCTTCTTCAATTCACCTCACATGATCCATTACATATTTCTGAGAGGGCAGATAGCGTGACATGTTGACATTTCTTATGAAAAGTAGAAACATCTAACATTATTGCACTCCCTCAATACTGCATTGAAGGGTCAGATCAGATTTCATGTTCATAGCTTTTGGAGTGAGACTTGAACCCCCAAAGTTCTGAGTCTGTTGTCAACAATCCACTCCACAGGTTTCAGGGGGAAAAGTCCATTGACCAGGAGTCCCATTCCACCTCGATTTGGAATATGATGAAGTTCCTTTAAATACAAATCTCCAGCCTAAACACTAAAATTGTTTGAAAAATGATTTGTAAAAAAGATAACAGAAAACCAATAGGAAAAAAATATTTCAGCAGCAAATTCCCATAATATTGATGATGCAATTTTAGTCACCATAATGTGACACCATCAGCTCCAATTATTCATTGCTATTCCTGCTTTTATAGAAAGCCACATAACAGATCAGATTTTTAATCCAATTAAACTGCTGTTTATATTTAGCCTAAGTTTGGTGTTGCAGTGCCAATACTCCCTGCTGTCAAATGTTACAATGCCGTCATTTTGACTAGCTGAAAATTGTGTGACTAAACTTGTATATCACATTTTAATCTCATCCTGTTGTTGGTATGGAACATCTCAGTTTGCCAAGAATTCGAGGGAAATTAGAGTCACACCATGTCTTAATGAAGAGGGGTTAATTGTTCCAATGTGTGGAAAACACATGCTGACTGAAATAAATCAGTTGAGGGAGCAGAAATCTCACCATTCTTATTCCGCACAACAATGTCATTTAATTGCTTCCCTGATGCTCCTGGTGAATACTTTCTTTCCTTGCTTCCGAATGATTGATTGCCTGGTTCAACTGCTAGGGTGGATTTGCAGTTTCTAAAGGAATTGCAAGGGCTTTGAGAGTGACAGAAGTGATCATGTATTAACAGTCTGCAGTAGGCTACTTAATGTTGTACATCTAAGGCCTCCTCCACTTTTAGACATTCTAATGGACTATTACTCCAGGGGCATGGCAAGCTATCAGTAATATTTTCAATTGCCAATGAATCGTGCAAGAGGAAGCTGGTGCTGCATAATAGCAGGCTTGCTAAATTATTACCTACCTATTTTCCTAAGACATATAATTTAGAGGGTGACCCATCAACTACCTGCACGCAATGAAAAAAAGACTCCCACGCAGGATGATAAATAGCTTGCCTGAAATGTTCAATTATGTCTATATCAATTATATTGGATCGTTAGGGTCACCATGGACACTTACCATGCAAAGGTCAATAATCAGGTTTATTCAAATTCTCTTTCATTTCTATTTAGAAGAATTTTGTTACTTCATGGAGAGAAAAAAATACAGCTTTTGCAGGAATGATCTGGCAGGGTCAGTCAATAAATATATTACACAATGTGGCACGACTGCATTTAGAATAGGAAGGGTCCTTGGTTCAATCTCTGGTTTTGTGATAAGGTAGTGGATCTTGGCCAGGGTAATCGCAAGGGTTCCACAATTACCCTCAGCACTCCTGAGCTAGGAATAAGTAAGAAAGAAGTCTGCTGCCTCATTAGTGTGATGATTATCTGGAGACTAAAGCGGAAATCACATTGCTGTGTGTCCAGGGTGGAATGACAATTTTTCTCACTAAATAATTACCTCTCCTTTATAACTAGGGTTGCAACTTCATCATTGTAATCTGACTGAAAAAAATGGAACAATAACATAATTGATCAATTTTCAGATGCATATGATGATTGTAATTATGCCTCTTTTGCTATGAAAATGTACACAAGGCTTGATTGGATTAAGTAAAATTGGCCCATTGTTGAATTGGCTAGCTTCATCTTTGTGGGAACACAGAGGTTAATTAAGGGAGTGAACAATAATAATGATCAATTCACCTATACAAATAGAAATCAATATGTAAGCCTATTTGTGACTAATAAATAAGTTTAGTTTTACTATGAAATCCTTGTTTCCGGTGTATATGCTGTATTCCAAAGGCAGAATATAACAAAGCCCATAATTGATAATTGTGACAAAACAATTAATAAAGAATATTTAGTGAAATAAAGAAAAACACACAAGAAAAACTTAAGAATATTAGTTTTATCTGAAATTACCTCATTTCCAAAATATACCCCTGTTCCCTGAGCTCAAGGAAGTGCTCCTTTTCCAAGCCAAAATTCAATTTTGTAACTCTATGGGCAGGATTTTATGGTCTCAAAACCATAAAATCCCACCCAGGGCTAACATGTCTTCCCATGCACCGTCCCTTATCTGCTCCGATTCCCATGGCTGTTCGGCCAGTAACATTCTGGCCAATATATCAAATCCGGCTAATAATTGCTACTTAATACTGCTTAGAGACAGAAATATCTCAGAAGATCTCAGAAACATATTTTCCTGGTTCAGTAAAGACATAAAACTTCAATGTGCTGCGGTTCTAACAGTTAGATACAACAGATCTCTGTAGCTCTGATCATGGCCTGTCTGAAGATTAGATGGAGATGGCAGGGAGAAAATCATGCATTTTCTCCCTGCATGACGCTGCTGGAATAACAATCTGGATCATTGTACACAGAACACAGATTGATGATTTAATCTATTTGTGTGGTTAGTTGAATGGAAAACTAACCTCTCTCAACAATGGGAGTGCTAGCAGTTAAATTGTTCCTTCTGCTTGATATTCCACCTATGAATTCAACTGTTCACATCTCTCAAATTCCTTGCCTTTCAATATTATTTTTTGTTTAGCTCAATTGATCTCTGGTAAGCAATATTTTTGATATGGCAATTCACATCTCAATTTCTCTAGACTCCTGCCAATCTCATTACTAGGCAAATTGCCCCTCATTATTCATCCAAATGTCTGCTAATCTTGTTGTTTGTCTGCTACTTTATTTTCATCTCAAGTTTGGTTGAATCACATTAACTTCCCAAATTCTTAACAGGTACAATCACCTATGACTATCAAAATACTGAAAGCATAGATTCCATTCAGGAAATGTAGAATGCTGGGCTTCTTTGGGAGTCTTGTAACAATCAAAAAGGCCATTTTGAAACCATTAAAGGGGATTCTGACCACAAGGAGTTACATCATCTGACTGTGCAGAGTGCTGATCATTTAGGAACTATCCAATCGAGGGTGGCATGGTAGCACAGTAGTTAGCACTGCTGTCTCACAGCACTAAGGATCTTGGTTCAATTTTGGCCTTGGGCAATTGATTACATAGAGTTTGTAAGTTCTCCTTCTGTCTGTATTGTTTCCTTTGGGTGCTCTACTTTCCTCCCACACTGCAAAGATGCGCAGATTAAATGGATTAGCCATAGTAAACACAAAGGGTCATGGGGATAGCGGTGTTGTTTACTTTCCCATTTTTAACAGGGCACATGGCAGACACCTATCTGTTCCCATAGCGAAGATTTTCCTGATAATAGGACACTGCCTGTTGCCAGAGGCTTATTGCTTGAGGGGCTCTTTGCATTAAGCATGGCAGACCAGAAGTCTCTCCCACACTTATCACCTGTCACTGGCATGCATTGGAAGGATTTTCCAGTTGTATATTCATCCTGTTGGCTATATTATCAACACAATTTCCTTGACCATCAATCCCTGGGGAGGAACTCAAACCTGAAGCTTCTGGCTCAGAGGGACACTATGCACTGTGCCATGAGATTTTCTTTTCAGATTCTGAGGAATATTTAAAAATGAGAATGCAAAGAATTGAAAGAAATTAGTTTGTACATTTGGCGTTTCATTGTTAGGCTTTTCATGTTATTCACTTGTTCTTAGCTATTAGTGTGCTGTTCAAATTCTTGTCATTTTGAAACGTCATTCAATGAGATTTTTTTTTAAGAATTTTATAATCATATACCTTCTACCAATGTCATTTTTGTTCTATTAAAGTCTGAATTTTTCCAACAATTAATCAATTAATGTCTTCCCTACACATATCTCACAGGCGGGGTAGAGTCATTGTTATCTGCTTTTTCTGTCTATTTCGACCAAAAGATAAATAATTTGCGGGCAATTATGGCTCCTGCCTTTCAAATTATAAAATTACTACAGTGCAGAAGGAGGATATTCACTCCATTGTGTCTGCATTGGTTTGCCAAACGGTAGTCAGCAGCTGTGGGCCAGTTTGCAATGTGCATTGGAAATACAAAAGAAAAACATTAGAGAAATGACTTTACCAGAAAATGAAAGATTGCAATATTCATTTGCTTTAAACCGTGAAGAAATTCCAAAGGAGAGTCATATTGGATCAAAAATTTGGGTGGACCTTTCCTAAAAAATGACTAAGAGATAAAGTCAAGACCCCCGCTTTCTCTACACTATAATGGTTGTGTGGGCTCAAGATGCAGGGAGCTTGAAAAAATATGAAGGGAGGATATCAGAGGTGAGCGCTCAGGTGGTCATTATTTTTTGGGCAGTCCAAAATGCAAGGAACCACCAAGGAGAGTGCTAGGGATGCAGGGTACCTTTCCATCAGTGATGCCCAACACTCTCCTTCATGCCTAGTCTCTCACACAGCAGGACCCTGGAATCTCATAGTTGCATCCAATACTGCCCCTCTTGTGAAAACCCAGTTTTCAGCTCCTGTTTGAACATTAACCTAGCCAGGAAGAGCTGGAAAGTGATGTCTGATTGGCAGCTAGCACATTCATTTGGGGCAAGGGGTGACCCAATGTGAAAAGAAAGCCTCTGAGCAACCCGCACATGTGCCCCAACACCCCAATCACTCTCTGATGATGACAGTGACTTCAAACCCACTCCTGAGCTGCGCTTGTGTGTCTAATGAGACATAAAGATGCTCTCATTTAGGGATGGTCAAATGCAATGAAATCTACAGCTTTCACTGTGTCAAAGATGTGAGGTCAGAGGGAATTCATTACTGGACAGGAATTTCTAATTCACTTCTCTGTGAACTCTGATAGGGACAGAGAGGGTGCCTATTGCTCTCCTGAAATGTTGTTTAACTGAACAGCATTGGAAACCTGGAAGAATGAAACTGTTTTTCGGGAATAGCTTCAAAAGCTAACCAAAAGAGAAGATGCTGGAAAATCTCAGCAGGTCTGGCAGCACCTGTAAGGAGAAAAAAGAGCTGACATTTCGAGTCCAGGTGACCCTGTGTCAAAGCTTTGATGAAGGCATATCTGGACTCAAAACGTCAGCTCTTTTCTTTCCTTACAGCCGTTGCCAAGCCTGTTGAGATTTTCCAGCATTTTCTCTTTGGGTTTCAGATTCCAGCACTCCTGCAGTAATTTGCTTTTATGTTTCAAAAACTAATTTATTCAAGTCGATGATCAGTTGTGTTTTGTCAAGATGAATGTCATTGCCACAGCGAATAACTGACGTCTCTTTGAGGAGTCCAACCTATAAGGTCAATATCCAGAGCTAGATCTAGTTGCATAAGCGGGAAACAAGGATCAATCCTTTGGAACGTCAGGCCCCAAGAACGTGGGACCATCTTTCAATTAAAGATGTACACAAATCACAGTGTGGACAATCCCCAGGGAAGTTAGGATATTGATAAGAAACACCACTCATCTTGTTCAATAACATGATTGGCACTAATTTTGAGGTTCTCCTTCAGGATGCAGAACTTGTTGCCATGGATTCTCTAAGATGTATTGAAATGGACAGGAAGTATGATCTTTGTCAGGGGAGTGAGGGGGGTTGTGGGCAGAATGTGCAAGTCAGATACAATGAAACAATGGAAGGAGGTTGAACAAGTGTGATATTATTTTCATAGCCATAAAAAACTTTTGTTCGTGAACATCGAGATTTGGTCACAAATTACATTGGAGAAGTTGGCACTAGTCACTCCATCTTTTCTCGCTGAATGCAAAACATTGCCAACATCACCCACTTTTTGAGTGAGAAAATCAGTTTGATTAAAATCGCAATTTTCCAACACTGAGGTTGGAATTTTCCCATCACGTCCACCATAGCAGCTAAAGTAGATGGGACAGAAAATTCGGTGGATCAAGCAAAAATCTGTTGACCTGGGGTGGGATTTTCCAGCACTGGGATGAATACAACCAGAAAATTCTGCTCTTGGTCATTTTTTGGGAGAAGGATGAATTTTGCACTGGTTCTGAAAGAGGCTGGGCCTAAACATGCCGGTAAACATGCTTTCATAGAAATTGGGCTCTGTTTATAAATGGTGTCTCAATCTGAAAGTGAAATCGAAAATTCCTCTCCACCTTCCCCCCATGGACACTGGATACTCTCTCTTATTGGAGGCATGTTTCCTCATTCCCCTCCCTGACAAAGATCTGGTATGGGCCACTGAGACTCTTCGAATAACTTCACCTTCATGCCTTCCCCTTCACTACTTCCTTCATGAACCCCTTCTATCTTCCTCAGCCTCACTCTCAGGCCCCACCCCTCCTCACCCCTTCAGGTAATCAATCATGGGGGTCTCCCTGTGGGCAGAAAGATGAGTATAACTCCCAGGAGAGAGGGGCCTGGCCCAACAATTGCCTTGCAATGCATCTGGCACTGCCCCTTGACACATAATTCTCCCCCCCACCCTCCCCACAATTCCACTTGTTTTCTGTGCTTTACCATTCAGTCCACAGTTATATTTGTATCTCCAATAACATTTGTACATTATGTTCTTTACTATCACACTCTGTATTCAAAAGTTAAAAAAAAATGACTTTTTGACCTATATTCCCAGTCGAACCAGAACTCTATTTTGGAGAAGTTTTCATATTTTTAAGATTGCTTTATGTTCAGGAGCTTTAAGTAATAGCAGATATTTAGTTGTAATGAGGGTAAAATATCTTAAGTTTTATTGAAATTCCTTCCTTATAGACCATAATAAGTTAAAAGACATTAATTTACTCAGTTGTACTTAAAGTAATGATTCCAGAACCGAGCGTCCCTCATTCTCAATCTTGCTTTTCCAGATTAGGTTTATTCTATTTCTTCTTGCAATCATCTTTGGTTATAACTGATTCTCTTCACGCCACACAGAACATTTTATTGAAACCTGACAAATTAAGCAGCAATACATCCATTTCATTAACCTATTTTATTTGTCCACAGATTGGGGCAAATCTCTGGGTTTTTAACTCCCAGTATATTCCCTAATAGAAATATCTTCCAGTCTTTGTTTGATTAATCTTTTTATAACATCAGTTTGGGTTGCTTTGTGGCTAGGCTTTGTTCCGGGAACAATCAGGAAAGACCTACGGCAAAAGATTCCACGCTGTGGGCCACCTGGGAAAAGCTCGTTCTTACAGTAAATGTTGAATCAATTTATTTCCTTGCAACTTAAAGAAAATCTCTTTAGCTTTATTTAAATTCTATATCAGCATTCATGTGGGATGGTCTGAAAATGTTATCAAAGATCAATGACGTCGCCACAAACATCCAAAGACCTTCCCAAAGACTGATCGAATACGTGTGCATAAGTTGTGTCATAGAAACAGATGGCTGAAGTAATGAAGAGGTTAGATGGAGACTGTAATTACAAATGCATTTAATGACATGAAGGATTTTATGTATAACCCTAAACCAGGACTAAACCATGGATTCCTTCAATGTTATAAATGGTCGGAAGCATTGAACATTGAATACTAAGACTTTGAGACTTCTATGATCTGATATGAAAAGGTGCTTACAAAAAAATTAACTGGACTACTGCAACAACATCTCAAAGTACAGTGTCAGTTTTCACTGTACATTACACCCAGTTCTACCATACCATTACCTCTCTCCCCTCTATTGTTAAAATATCTAACCTCCAATATTGGGTGGGCAAAGACTTCGTCCAGTTAAACCAGAGGAAGACTGAAACCATTTTTCTTTTCTGCCCCTATCTCCTATTCCCTTACTACTGACTCCATCCCACTCCCTGAGATTAAGCCAGCTTCATTCCAACCTTGGTGTCACATTGAACCTAAAGAGAGTTACTGTCCTCATATTCATTTCATCCCTGAGAATGCTTATTTTTACTTCTGTGACACTGCAGGACTTCACCCCTGTCTTATCTCTTCTACTGAAACACTCATTCATGCCTTTATTAACTGCAAACTTGACAATTCCAATTCACTCCTGGTCTTCCCCATTCTACTCTCTGTAATCTTGTGGCAATCCAATTTTCCTCTGCCCATATTTTACCTTGTAGCAATGCCTGTTCCACTGTTACCTCTATGCTCATTGACATAAAGCAGCTTAACACTGCTGCTTCACAGCTCCAGAGACCTGGGTTCAATTGGGTCATTGTCTGTGTGGAGTTTGCACATTCTCCTCGTATCTATGTGGGTTTCCTCCGGATGTTCCAGTTTCCTCCCACAGTCCAAAGTTGTGTAGGTTAGGTTGATTGGCCACATTAAAATTGTTCTTTAATGTCCTGAAATGTGTATGTTAGGAGGATTAGTGGGTAAATGTGTGGGGGTGGGACCTGGTTGAGGTCGTGGTCAGTGCAGACTCGATGGACCCAATGGCCTCTTTTTGCACTGATTTCAATGATTAGTTCCAGATCAAAAACATCTTTTTGTTAAAATATGCCTTGTTGCCTTCAAATCCCCCCATTGCCTGCCTGTTCCCTAACTTTGTAACTTCCTCCAGACTTACAACCCTCTGAGGTATCTGTTCTCATGTAATTCTGGTCTCTTGTGCAATCCCAATTTCAATTACTCCATCATAGGTGGCTGCCTTTGGTTAGCTATCACTCCAGCTCCCTAATCCTCTCTTGCCTTCTTTCTTTTAGGCACTCCTTAAAAACCAGATAATTGGCTAAGCTTTTGCCATCTGGTCAATTCTCTCCTTAGGTGTCTCAGGTCTGAATTCTCTGGTCATACACACAATGCCGCAAGCAAGGAGAGAGAATACAGCACTCAGCCAAATCTCCATTCACTGCAGACAGACCAGAGAATCCCATTGTTGTTCACTGTGGAAGATTCCCACAGTGAATCTTCACTGGCCAAGAATCCCACTTGGCCGGAGAATTCCAGCTTCAGTATCATATCTTGTACTACATTGTTCCTTTCAAAGGGCCTTAGGATATCTTATTAAAGCTACAATATTAATATCTGTTTTTGTTTTGGACAGGAAGGATACGAATAAGAGGCTCCTTGAACTGCCTCAAGAAAGGAGAGAAACCGTAAGACTGATTAACAGAAGAAAATTACCCTAATTATAATGCAAGGGTAACATCAAAGATTGGTAAAATTCATTAGTACAGGGATAGAAAAATATAAACTGCGCTGATCATCAATCTCTGAAGTAGAGAGAAAATAAAAAAAAAGAGAATTTAAAAAGGATAAAAGCAAAATACTGAATTCTGCAATAAAAACAGAAAAGCCAGGATTTTCTGCAGGCATTCTTCGCAGCTGAAAATTTTGCGAGACTACTCAAATGAAAATCTTGATAGTGAAATCTCATTCTCAGATTACTCTTGCCCCTCACTAGTGACATAATGATTGGGCAGCAATCCCATTTAATTACTGTGATAAATTTAAATATACTTAAAGAACTTCCCCACACTATGCCCCCCTCCCGCCCCCAACATAAAGAATTAGCTCCCCTCACTAACATTTAAAATTTTGTAAAATGTTCAGCAGTTGAGGGGAACCTGCCAGGGGGCACAAAGATAAGCATGGTTCCTATGGGAGAAAAACATGCCTGGCAGTGTCTTGGCACTGTCCTCTGATAGGAAAGGCGAGAGAATGGGGTTGAGAAACAGATCAGCTATGATCGAATGGCAGAGCAGACTCAATGAGTCCAAAGGCCTAATTTTGCTCCTGTATCTTATGGCCTTAAAGTCCAATCGGGATGGGCTGTCTCTGGATTTCCATGGAAGGGGGGAGGGGTTCCCCTTATTGTGGATAGAGGGGGGTGATTAGCCCTGGTGCTTTTGGATTGTGGCAGATGGGGTTTCCCACAATCTGGAACCTCCTCTCACCTAACAGGAAAAATTATACTCAACATGCAGAGGCCTACCGAGAAATTTATTGATAATCTCCCATATCCATCATAACATCCCTCCCCTCTTCAAGTCCATAATCCCACCATGGGGGGAGGGGAGGGTGAAATATAGGGCCTCCCCTGCCACTCGGTGTTCAGTCTTGGGTCAACAGGAAGCAGAACCGTACCTGAGGGCTTGAAGAAGATTATAGACTTTGACTTCCAAAGAGAGCAAAGAAAAGCCCTGACTCTGGCTCTTCTTGAGGTTTCATTTCAGTAGGGGGCCCTGATCTCTTCTGCTTCCATTTTGAAATATGTGAGTTCATCACCCGGAGTAATAGATGTGGGGTCGATTTCCATCTGAGACTAGACGCTGGCAGTGGTTGTCTCCATGGCTGGTAATGAGGCTTGAACTGGCATGAGATCCCAAACCCTGAGATTGTCCAGGTATTTCCTGACAATTTTACCCTGCATTTGGACCTTATGAGATGCAGGCTCTGTTTCCTTGAGTATGATCCTAGGGACGAAACTGAAGCCACCCCCGAAGTTCCTCATGTGGACTGAGTCACTGGTTTTGAACGTTCTGTCTGTCCTTACAGAAGCTTAGTTCTTCTGCTGGATTTCTTTTTGGGAGTCCACTCTCCTCGTCAAGTTTGGAAAAAGTAAGCTTACTCTTGTCCGAAGCCTCTGCCCAATTAATAATTCGACTGGGGCAATTTCTGCTGTCGTGTGAGGTGCTTTAGTCGAATAAAAATCGTGCTAGTCATGGCACTTTCTTGGGAAATATGCACACACCTGGATGATGTGTGAATGCTGCAGGTTACTTCTTCATGCCAAGCTTAAAAGTGTGCACTGCTCATTCAGCCAACCCACTTGCTGATGGATGGTAGGGTGCTGTCCTCATGGGTTTGATTCCCTTGGAAAGCATGAAGGTCTGAATTTTGCTGCCAGTAAAGGCAGTGACATTTGTCATAGGTTAGGAGATCAGGTATCTCATCCTTGTTGCCAATGTAATATTCTTACCAAGGCCAATCTTCCATAACCTATCACCTTTTTATTTACAGTATACCTGAACACCTTTCAATGGCTATAGTGTGCAGCTCAGTGATGACTCTATTGACTGCTAGCCTGAGTGGAGCCAATTGGTTTTTAACCTCTCGCTGATTCTTCCCTATTGGGCAAGCCTCCAATTGTCTAATATGGAACTCACATTCAACAAGTCCTGTGGGGAAATATATGATCCCCTATGGCCATCATAACAGCTGGGCTCCTCCAAATTTATTGAGGTATCAAGCCTCAACTTTAAAAGGCCAATAGGTTACTCGATGACAGCTGTTGAATGACAGTGCCCACATGCATCCTCTGCTTAAGAGTTATTATAGAATATTGGAGTGGGATTTTACAGCCTTGCTTATCCTAAAACTGGAAAATCCCACCCAAGGTCAACAAATCTTTTCATGGTCCGCCCCTCGCCTGCTCTGATTCCCTTGGCGGATGGGCCAGTATCACGCCAGTCAAAAGTCATCACATAATTTTAGTGGATATTCTTTGTCTCCCACGACCCAGCCATTAAGGCACTCCATGGCCTGAAGAAGTAAGGCAATAAGAACTAAGGATGTGGGAGTCACGGCACTTTCTTGGAAAATATGAGCACACCTGGATGATCCATTCATGGATGCCACACACAAATTGAACATTTAGGAAAAGGATCACAAAGATACCTGGCTGTTCTTAAAAGAAAGATGCAGAGAGATGTAGGTTCATAGCGTGCTGCATGGGCCAATTGGATTTGTGCCATGAGATATGAGTACAATCAATGACTTTCTTTACCTGGGGAAAGCCAGGCATGGCTCCAAAGCTGACAACTCTCTCAGACTGATAGGCCTGATCCATTGTGAACTTGATGTATTGGCTAACCTGTCAGTAGATGGCATCCATGTCCTCCTTTAGGCAGCAGTGAGCTGCTGATTGAAAGATATCCAATAAGTCTTCAGAAGATTCCTGGAATAGGCCACAGCTAAAAATGTTGAGTGCAAACTGCATCTTTAAAGCAACAGATACTGACTGTGTGCTACTTCCCATTGCCATCAACGTTTGCTCCAGCATTCTCCAGAGCTCCATTACTGCCTGGAGAGATGCAGTCTTCACAAACACTGATGCAAGGATATCTCTGTCAACCTCTATGGTACACACGTCAAACTGGGTTGTTCTTATTTGTGACCTTGAGCATAACTTCTTGCTCCCATGTGCACTTCACATCCAATAACTTACTGGAGTTCCTCTGACCACTGCACAACCATGCCAAGGATCCACAGCTCCATCTCTAAGCCACTTTACTGGAGAAGTCATGGAATCCCTACATTGCAGAAGGAGGCCATTTGGCCCAGCCAATCAATACCGACTCTCTCATAGAGCATCTTACTCAGGCTTACACCTCACCCAATCCCTGTAATCCCATGTACTTATCCTGCTAATCCATTTAACCTAAATATTTTTGTACACCAAACGGGAACTTGTGATTGCCAAACCGCCTAACGTGCACACCTTTGAGCTGAGGAAGAAAACAGAAGCACCCAGAAGAGATGCACTCACAAACAGGGAGCTCATGCAAACTATACGTAGGCAGTCACACAAGACCTGAGTCAAATCAGAGTCCTTGGCACAGTGAAGCAGTATCGCTAACCACTACACCAGCGAGCCAGCCATAAGGTCAAGCTATGAAAGCACTGGCAAGAAAGTCAAATGAAGCTTCCATTGTGTCAAGAAACTTGTCCTGCTATATTTGTTTCTACATACATGGAAGAACCTTTCATTAACCAACACTTCACTTTGGTCTCACTCTCTGCAGTGTCTCCAATTTTAATAACATCACTTCTGGAAGACATAGCAGCAGACCACTTCAAAGTCTGGCCGCCAGATCCCTGCACAACTGTTCAGAACTCACCACCTTAAGAAGGTGAGACTCAGAGCCTCCATGCATTCTGTGCACCGTTCATTAAATTGGGAAAAAAAAGGTAGGACAATATCTGGCAACTGGATATTTAATAACATTAATTACCTGCCCATCACTGATGTGTGCTCCATTCCTCCACACATCTCATCAAGTTGGTTGGCAATGGGACGATGTCAGGGAACTGTCCAATGTAGACCCATGCCATTTTACCAGACCCATTCTTCATTCTTACTACCACAGAACTGATCACTCTCTTTCTCTCTCCACTGATGCTGCCAAACCAGCTGTTTAGATGCAGAAGTTGATATACTCTCTTCCTCCTCCCAAAAAAAACATATATGCATGTTGGTTGGTATTGGGAAAGTATTGCCATAGAAATCTGACAGTGGACAGACCAGAATCTATTTCTGAATATAATAATCCCATTATGTGAGAAGAAAAAGCTATAAAAAAACACAGCTATAACAAAGAACCCATGATTGTTACTTTTAATTAGCACCAGCAGTTCCCAAGACAGATTGATCTTTCAACATAAGGAGAAGTAGCACTAGACAATTAATGGAGCTGGAACAGACAGACTGTCCCACGTAAACCATACAATTAATAGCATGCAGAAAACAGCAGCTCTGTGCAATTCAATTCAGTCTGCTGCAACCACGAGGGAAACAGAGTCAGACATCAACACTTTGATCCTCATTCAGAGCTCCAATGAGCAAAGATAGTCGCTGGAAATTGGCAGCTGCCAGTACATGATAGGCTTGTGGCATTGCTAAACAAGCTTTCATCAGGAACAGGCAAATGTTGTGCAGCTGTAGGGATAATTTTTCTCTCAGGTTGAAATCGTTCTGCTGCTTGGGGAGATGTAAAATAAGTGTTGATTCTTCCATCTCTACCTGAAACTTAGTGAATGGAGCACAGAGTAGAGTATTCTCTCACAGCAGTGTTTGTTTTTATTGGTATCTCTCAATAGTTTATTTCTAAACAAAAAGCCAATTCAAATTAGGTCCAATCATTGTCCCCACCTGAGGGACAAGCCAGATCCAAACTGCAAGACAAGGGATGAGATTCTCCGCCCCCACTCCCCCCAGCCATGTACTTTCTGCTGAGAGGAAGTAGAACAAGGACAAAGAACATGGAAAATTACAGCATGGGAACAGGCACTTTGGCCCCCCCAAGCTTGCAGTGATTATACTGCCCGGCTTAACTAAAACCTCCTACCCTTCCGGCAACCCATATCCCTCTATTCCCATCCTATTCATGTATTTGTCAAGATGCCCCTTATAAGTCACTACCATACCTGCTTCCACCACTCTCTGTGTAAAAAATCTGTCTCGTACGTCTCTTTTAAACCTTGCCCCTCACATCTTAAACCTGTAGTCCCTAGTAATTGACTCCTCCACCCTGGGAGAAAGCTTCTAATTATCCACTCTGCCCATGAGTCTCATAATTTTGTAGATTTCTATCAGGTTGTCCCTCAACCTCTGTCACTCCAGTGAGGGCAAATCAAGTTTCTCCAATCTCTCCTCATAGCTACATCCTGGTAAATCTATCATGTTGTTTGCTGGTGACATGATTTTCTGATCCTGCCAGTGTCAATGAGAATTCCCAGTGATGTTACCCAATGTCAGTGGGAAACCCAGGGGCAGAGTTCTATTGTCAGTGGAACCGGAGCATCCTGCCAGTGTTAACGACTGGAGGATTCTGGCCAATATGTTGCATCCCATCATGGTTTTGATCAACCAAGATCCGAGTAACAGGATAATGCACTGTATCCCCACTGGAGCTTGATCTAACGCTTCATCTTAGCTAAAAGGCGAAGATGGCTTTGAAAAATTGCATCAGCTAACGCCTCAGTTCAATAAGAACCAACAACAACATCTCCCCCACAAATCTGTGTCCTCAGCCCCTTACTATACTTCTCATATATCTATGACTGTGTGGCCAAATTTCCCTCCAACTCGATTTTCAAATTTGCTGATGACACCACCAAAGTGGGATGACCTCAAACAATGATGAGATGGAATACAACAAAGAGATAGACAATCTAGTGAATTGGTATGATGACAATAATCTCTCCCCCAATGCCAACAAAACAAAAGAGACTGTCATTAAATTCAAGAAGTGTAGCAGAGGATGTGCTCCTGAATATATCAATGGAGATGAAGTGGAAATGATAGAGAGTATCAAGTTTCTACGTATCCAGATCACCAACCCACTTGACCTGGCCTCTCCACACCAACATATAGTTAAGAAAGTTTATCAATACCTTTAATTTATCAGTAGACTAATGAAATTTGGCATGTCTGCTATGACTCTCACCAACTTCTACAGATGCACCACAGGAAGCATTATTTCTGGTTGTATTACAGCCTGGTATATCTCCTGCTCTATCCAAGGCTGGAAAGGCAGACAGAGGATTGTGAACAAAGCCAGTCCATCACTTAAACCAACCTCCCATCCATTGACTCTGTCTACACTTCCTACTGTCTCAGAAAAGCAGCCAGCATTATCAAAGAATTCACGCACCCAGACCTACTCACTTCCATATTTTTCTGTCAGGAAAAAGATATTAAGATCTGCGGTCACTTGCCAATCGACTCAAGAACAGCTTCTTCCCTGCTACCATCAGACCTTTGAATGGTCTAACCTTACATTAAGTTGATCTTTCTCAACACCATAGCTATAACTGTAACACTACATTCTGCAACTCCTTTTCTTCTCTGTGTATGGTATGTTTTGTATAGCATTCAAGAAAAAATGCTTTTCAGTGTATGCTAATACATGTGATAATCATAAATCAAATCAAATTAAAAACCTCACTACCTACCCTAATCCTTCGCTCTATCCTAGCTTAGGCAAACCACAATTGGAGACGTTAGCACACTTCATGTGCAATGGACTAGCATCGTCCCCTGCCTGATCATGGTTTCACTCCTGCCATGTAAATAATGTTAAGGGGCTCAAATGAATACATCTATACTTGGTTGGCGGTTGTAAGAAGTCTCATAACAACAGGTTGAAGTCCAGTAGGTTTATTTGATATCACAAGCTTTTGGAGCACTGCCCCTTCATCTGGTGAGTGGAGAGTCAGGTTCAAAAATAGGGCACATGTAGACACAGGCTCAATTACAAGATAATGGAATTTGAGTCTTTACAGGTAATCGAGTCTTTTCAGGTACAGATATGATGGCCTTCAAGGCAAACAATGGCACAGAATCACCAAGCAGAAACTGATAGCCAAATTCCATACGCATGAGGATGGCTTCAACTGGGATCTTGCGTTCATATCACACTACTAATAACTTCCACCATTTGGCCTGGGCTTGCAATATTCTACTTAGTATCCTGACATGAGACAATTCACACCTCTTTAACCTGTGATTAAACTTCTCTCCACTTGCATTGTCCATTCCTGCAAAGATCAGATTACCTGTTAAAAACTCACGTTCCAACCATTATCTAGCAATTGAGTCATTGTCTACGTATGCCCTGTTTGTGAATCCAACTTTCCACTCAGCTGATGAAGGAACTGTTCTCCAAAAACTTGTGATACCAACTAAATCTGTTGGATTTTAACCTGGTTTTGTGAGACTTCTGACTGTGTCCATTCCAGTCCAATGCTGGCATCTCCACATCGTGGTTGGTTATTCTGATGGATGGTCAGCATAAGTGATGCAAATCTTGTGAAATGACATAAAGGGAGGTAAATCTCCTGAAATTTCATTCATTTATATGTTCTTAAAGTGCAAATAACTTGAATGTGTAAGACGCCCCTGACATCATTATGTGGCCCTAAGATTAGGCCCATAAGTCCAATTGTGCCACTCTCTCCAGAAAACTGGCAAATTGAACAAGGCATCCCACATTCTGAACAAACAAGAACACTGAAAATCTGAATGTTATTTCAATCATGGAATTAATGCACAGAGGAGGCCATTCGGTTCAGCAGTCCTTGCTAGCTGCTTGAAAGAACTTTTCTATCAATCCCACTTGCCTGCTTTTTCCATCATTTCGGATTTTTTGTTCTTTAGCTATTTATCCAAATTCATTTGTAATTTATTATCAAATCTGCTTTTCCCAGTTGTTTTCTCTGTGCTGAGTCTCAGAGTCGGTGAGCCAAATGGCCTCCTTCTGCACTGCAAGGATTCAATTGATTATGTCCTTGGTCTTCTATTTCTTATCTAAAATATGAAGTTGTTCATTTTAGCAAAAAAAATAAAAAGGCAGAGTATTAATTAAGTGGAGATCAGCTGCTACCAGATGTTCCAATGTGTGAAACAAAAAAATTGAGAATACAGATACAACAAATAATTAAGAATGCTAATTGTTGCTATCCTTTATTACACAGTGAGGCGATGGCCTAGTGGTATTATTGATCGAAAATTAATCCAGAACCTCAGCTAATGATCTGCAGGATCTGTGCTCAAATCTCCCCATGGCAGATGGTGGAATTTGAATTCAATAAAATAAGTATCTGAAATTAAGAATGTATTGATGACCATGAAACCATTGTTAATTGTCAGGAAAATCTATCTGGTTCACTAATATTATATCGGTAGGAAATTTGCCGTCCTTATCTGGTCTGGCCTGCATGTGATTCCAGAGCCACATTGGAGGACAGTTGAAGGCAACTAGGGATGGATGGAGCCACAGTGGAAGGCAGTTGAGGGCAAATAGGGATGGGCAATAAATGCTGGCCCAGCCAGCGATGCCATTGCCCCATGAATGAATAAAAAAAATTTGGACAGAGATGAAGGGAATCTTTTTCTCTCAGTGCATTGTCTGACTTTGGAACTCTCTCCCTCAGAAGGGGTGGTGGATGGGGGAACGGAAGGTGCGGAGGCGGGAGTCACTGAATATACTTAAGGCAGTGATTGATAGATTCTTGTTAGACAAGGGAATCAAATGTTACTGGGGGAGATGGCAATGTAAAACTTGAAACACAAATAAGTCAGCCATGATCTTACCAAATAGCAAGGCAAGCTCAAGGGGTTGAATGGCCTACTTCTGCTCCTATTTTGTTTGTTCACAAATTTCTGCTGTCCCTGAGTGACACCATCTGAAGACACAGCACCAGTTTCCTGACAACTCCCAGCTTTGTTACTGAAGTCCCCATTGGATCTCATGCTGACTCTCTGATATTGATGGCCCCTTGCCACATGAGGAAATTTTCTGTCTGTGTCCTCCTGAACAAAAGCTTTTTTAGTGTTGTGAAGCCATGTTTTACATTGAAAATAACCTTATATCTTTACTGGCAAGAAAATACTGAGTTTTAAAACGACTAAAAGCATTAACTGCTAAGATGGCCATCCAGAGTCAAATGGCTTTATTGATTACAAAACGTACTCAATTACCTCAAATCTCTGAAAAGTTCTTAATTAAAAAAAAGAACTCTGAGTGGGTACACTTTCTTGAAAGGACATGCTGGAGACAGAACCTCTTGAGAAATTTGCAGCATCTGTTGTCTGTACTGAAATGCAAAATACATGAACTTCCAGATTCGCTGTCTCTGGGCTCGGTATTTCAAGAAAGGTACAGTGAAACCAATTTATCATAAGCGGGTGTGAAAAAACATCATGGGGGTAATTCTCCAGCCTGCCTGGCTGCTTCAGCAGTGCAATGGGCTGGGACACATCAGCAAAGGTTGTTTCAAGGGCTTCCCGCTGGGTGCCATCACTTCGTCGAGTCTTGCAGGCAAAGATTTCCAACGCAATTAGGTCAATGCCAGAAATTGTTGCGGAGCTGATTTGCATATGGAAATCAGCATTTACATCCAATTAGCAGGAATGGGACTGAAGTCTCTGGGCCTGCTCATGTTACCCATGTCACCAGGAGTGGTTCGCTCCAGCGGGGATTACTACTGTTCCCCACTAACGAGGAACAGGCAGCCGATCCCATTGGAGGGAAGAGAGGCCAGTGAGGCCCCTCCAAGAGGGCGTGGTAAGGGGGGAAAGGGTTTGCCCTTTGGACAGTGCTTGCCTGGCACCCTGGAGCTGCCAAAGGAGCAAACTGGCCCTTCCCAAAGAGTAACGAGAAATATCAAGGGGTCAGTGGGATCTATTGGGTGTGGGGCCTAGAGGGTGATTAGTTAGGGGAGGGGAAGATGATTGGAGGAGTAGAAAGAGAGGATGCTGATTACAGCTGGCAATCCGGCTGGGTATTGTAGAGTGGGAGTTCATCAGGGTGGTTGGGGGGAGGGGGTGGTTGGGGCTGCTAATGGGGGGAGGCTGGAAGAGGGAGGTAAGGGTCTTGGTGGGGGGGGTTGTTCAGGGAGATCAGGACTGGCTGGTATGGTGGGGAGGGCAAAATCAGAGCTGGCCTAGTGAAGACTGAGGGGCCAGCAATAAGGGATGTAATGGGACAGGCCAGTGATCGGAGGCCAGCAATCTGGAGGCTAGCAACATGGGGCCGCTGTGTAGGCTCCGATCTCTGTGCTGGCAGATCAATGCATGCACAGTGACCTGCTCAATGCTATATTTACCGGCCTCTCAGACAGGAATGGGCCCTGTCCCCGATTTTCAGAGTCAATCATGCTGCGGCACTCTGTGATGCCAAGAGTGTTAGAGATTCATTTTAGAAATCACACTAAAAAAGCTAATTGGATTTACTCCCATTTTCCTGCAAACTGGGGACTTAGAATATTTTTGGGAGAATCCCGGCCCATGTATACTCTGTTCTGTAGCATTGACTTGAAACTTCAAATCATGTGTGTGTTCACGTAAGCAAAAGTGACCTCAGAAAACAAATCTTATTACTCAAAGAATCAGAAATAAATAAGCCTGTCTGGAAACCAACATCACAGAAGAGCTAAAGGATGTAGATTCCAAATAGACACCCTCTCACTCTCCTTCTCTCTCTCTTCATCCACCATGCAAACTCAAATCCTGTCTGCTCTTTGATGACCCACATGCTGCAGGACCAATTTTAAAAGATAATCAACCCAGCAGCTGCCAAATCTGGAAAACATGGATACATTTGTCATCAACAACTTTAAGCTACCTTGCCTTTCTGGAAACGCCCAAATCATCAATACATAATATCCATCAACTTGTATCAGATTCTAAAAAGCCTATTTAATCTACTGTCCCATTCTGTATCTCACTGGTGTGTGTATGTGTGTGTGTGTGTGTGTGTGTATGTGAATTCCAGTGTATGATTGGAACTTTCCAACTGTTCATGCTGGCTGGATCTTCTTGTTCTGTTGATAGTGTACTCCTGCGGCGGATTTCCCAGTTTTGAGGGGTGCATTCAATGGGAAACTCTATTGACAACAGTAGGAACAGAAGATCCCATCATCGGCCATTGGTGCAACACTTCCCATTGCTGGAAAGCACATGGCAGGTTGCACAGTAAATGCTCCTCATTGTTTTATTGAGAATAGGTAAAGCACAACAAATACAATGCCTTTTTCTTAAAGATTCAAGAAAACCTCTGAGTACGTCTGTCTTTTCCATGTAAGGCGTGTAACCAGTTTAACACGCATCAAACTGGCCAGTATATCCTTTAAATAAACCTGTTCTAATAAAATAAAATATGGGAAAAGAGTAGAGCTATGCAGTGCTGAGCACTGCTGCCTTACAAGGCCAGGAACCTGTATTCAATTCCTGGCTTGAGTCACTGTCTATGCGGAATCTGCATATTCTTCCTGTGTCTGCATAGGCTCCTTCCAGGAGTTCCAGTTTCTCTGGAACTCCTGGAGCCAGAGCCTCTGGCTCTGATCTTCAGGTCGTCGTTGGTTACGGGTATAGTTCCGGAAGACTGGAGGATAGCGAATGTGGTCCCATTGTTCAAGAAGGGGAATAGAGACTTTCCAGGGAATTATAGGCCAGTGAGTCTTACTTCTATTGTGGGCAAAGTACTGGAGAGAATTATTAGGGATAGGATTTGTAGTTATTTAGAGAGAAATGAATTGATTGGGGATAGTCAGCATGGTTTTGTGAAGGGTAGGTCGTGCGTTACTAACTTTATTGAGTTTTTTGAAAAAGTGACCAAAGAGGTGGATGGGGGTAAGGCAGTTGATGTGGTATATATGGACTTTAGTAAGGCGTTCGATAAGGTGGCCCATGGAAGGCTTCTGCAGAAAATGCAGATGTATGGGATAGAGGGTGATTTAGCTAATTGGATTAGGAATTGGCTAGCAGATAGAAGACAGAGGGTGGTGGTTGATGGGAGATATTCATCGTGGAGTTCGGTGACAAGTGGTGTACCTCAGGGGTCTGTTTTGGGGCCCCTGCTGTTTGTAATTTTTATAAATGATCTGGATGAGGGTATTGAAGGATGGATTAGTAAATTTGCAGATGACACTAAAGTCGGTGGAGTGGTAGATAGTGAAGAGGGGTGTTATAGTTTGCAGAGAGACTTGGACAAGTTGCAGAGCTGGGCCGAGAGGTGGCAAATGGAGTTTAATGTGGAAAAGTGTGAGGTAATGCACTTTGGCAGGAATAATAAATGTGTAGAGTATAGGGCTAATGGTAGGATTCTTAATAGTGTTGATGAACAGAGGGATCTTGGTGTATATGTGCATAGATCCCTGAAAGTAGGCAGTCAAGTCGATAAGGTTGTTAAGAAGGCATATGGAGTCTTAGCTTTTATTGGTAGGGGGATTGAATTTCGGAGCCGCAACGTCATGTTGCAACTGTACAAAACTCTAGTGCGGCCGCACTTGGAGTATTGTGTGCAGTTCTGGTCCCCACATTATAAGAAAGATGTGGAGGCATTGGAGAGGGTACAGAGGAGGTTTACCAGGATGTTGCCTGGTATGGAGGGCAGGTCTTATGAAGAGAGGCTGAAGGATTTGAGGTTGTTTTCGTTAGAAAGGAGGCGGCTAAGAGGGGACCTTATTGAAACATATAAGATGATTAGAGGTTTAGATAGGGTGGACAGTGATAGCCTTTTTCCTAGGATGGAGAAAGCTAGCACGAGGGGACACAGCTTTAAATTAAGGGGTGATAGTTATAGGACGGATATCAGAGGTAGGTTCTTTACCCAGAGGGTGGTTAGGGAGTGGAATGCCCTGCCTGCGGCAGTTGTAGATGCGCCAAGTTTGGTGGCGTTTAAGAGGTTAGTTGATAAGTTTATGGAAGAGAAGGGAATGGTTTAGTTTGGAGGGTCATTGCTTTTTTTTTCATAATTGGTCAGCGCCACATCGAAGGCCGAAGGGCCTGTTCTGCGCTGTAATGTTCTATGTTCTATGTTCTATGTTTCCTCCCACAGTCAAAAAGACATGCTGGTTAGATGCATTGGCCATGCTAAATTCTCCTTCAGTGTATCCATGCAGATGCCTGAGTATGGCGACTAGTGGATTTTACAGTGATTTCATTGCAGTGTTAATGTAAACCTACTTGCAACTAATAAATGAACATAAGAATTAGGAGCAAAAGTAGGCAAATTCAGCCCTTCAAGCTGTTCTGCCATTCAATCAGATCATGATCTTAACAATTTTAAATGCTTCTATTAAGTCACCACTCAGCCTTCATTTTTCAATTGAAAAGAGCCCCTGACTGTCAATCTTTTCCTGATACTTGTACCCCTCATCCCTGAGATAAATCACTTTGGTGTCTTTACATCTGTTTCATAATGCGTTGACAAAAACTGCACAAAATACTCCAAATGGAGTCTTTCTGAAGTTCTATACAGGTTTTGCATAACTTCTTTTACTTCTCAATTCTATCAATCTGGAAATAAAGGTGAGCGCCTGGTTTGTTTTTCTCGTGGCCTTGCTAACCTTTGGCATAAATTTTTATGATTGGATTATTTGTAATCTGAAATAGCTCTGTTCTTCTATCCTGTCCGGATTTGCACTTTCAAGCAAGAAGTGACCTCCCTTATTTTTCCGATCAAAGTTAACAATTGCACATTTATTTGTGTTGAATTTCACTTGCCACTTATTTACCTATTCTGGAAGTTGATATCCTCCTTGTTGCAGTCTTCCTCAGCATTGACTATCCACCACAGATTGGTGTCATTCATAAATTTAGAAGTTGTACTTTTGATTCCAAAGTCCAAATTGTGAATGTAATTTCTGAAGAGTGTCATTCTCAGAATTGATCCTTGTGGAACACTACTTTCCATCTTATGCCACTCTGAATAATGACCCTTTAATTTCTGCCTTGATGCCAACTGACAACCCATTCCACACTTGGTCCGACTGCACATTTGTAAATCATATCAATTAATCTATTATGCTGCATTTTATTGAAGGTATTTTAGAAATTTAGTTAAATTATATCTGCTATATTACTATTATCTACTCTCTCTGTTACTTGCTTAAAAACATTCAGGAAGGGGGTCAAGCAAAATTTTCTGTTTTGCAATTCATGATTGTTATTTTTTGTAAGAATTATTCTTTTGTAAGAATTCCATAGTTTTTCCATTACAGACAGATGTTTAATTTACTGAACATGTTCTATCCCCTTTCTTAGGATAGAACAGAAGGAACAGAAGGAAGCCATTCGGCCCATCGAGTCTGCACCAACCACAATCCCTACCCCCATATCTGTACAAATTTACCCACTCATCCCTCTAACCTATACATCTCAGGACACTAAAGGGCAATTTAGCATGACCAATCAACCTAATCGCACATCTTTGTGACTGTAGGAAGAAACCAGAGCACCCAAAGGAACTCATGCAGCCACGAAGAGAGTATGCAAACTTCACAGAGATAGTGACCCAAGCCAGGAATTGAACTCAGGTCCCTGCAGCTATGAAACAGCAGTGCTAACCACTGTGCTACCTTGTCACCCAATATGTAGGAAATACTATTCACCATTAGCTCTCATTACTATTAACTATTCACCAGTTCTTTAACACTACATTTTTTTCTAATAACTTATTAAATATGAATATCTGCAATCTCTTCTTCCAATTATCCTAAATTATATGGATGCAATCTATCCAGACAAAGTTTTAATCTCTTTGAGTTTTAGTTTGTTTGGTACATCATGTTTTTTAATTTAAATGCACTGTTCTCATTACCCACATATTATTGAAAGGCATGGCTATCTGTTCTAACTCTGATAAATACTATGGAAAATATTTCTCCATCTCTCTACAGTCCTTTGTGATATTATCTTGTCAATTCTTTAATGATTCAACTCCCAGCACATCATTCACTTCTTATTGCTACGTACGTATAATATTTTACTCATTGTTTTATGCTCTTTGATCATTAAATTTCGTAATTCCTCTTGCTTTCCTAATTGTGTTTTTGTTAACTGTTCTCCACATTTCTTCATAGTCCTTCATATCATGGAGTCTTATTCTGTCTATATATATATTATATATATATATGTATATATATTCCTGAATATATATGCCTCTTTTTGAACCCTTTATTTTTCTCTTGTGTCTTTGTTCATTGATAAAGTGCCACTGATGTTTAATTTGCAATATTTTCCTCCACCTCTGCTGAAAGCATTCAATTGCTTGTCACAGAGATAACCACATGTTCATAATGGTGGACAGTTTAGTTACCAACTTACGTAAAGTTCTGACATTGACATTCTGAAGTGAACCGGAGAGTGTGTATAAATCCTTGCAGAAATCTGTGACATTACTCATAGCTTCTCTCAAGTTTGCACATACTGGAGAATTGAGGGTCTGGGCTGCAACTTTCCTCTGCCTTGGACAGGCTGAAAGATTGCATGGATAAATGCTTCAACCTCTTTACTGACTGGCCCTCAATGTACAGATCAGTGGGAGTGCTGAGCCATGATTTGTTGCCAGATGTGACCAAGTTGGAACATGTTGCTCGCTCGCAGAATAACAGTGCACCTGCACCTCACACACTCTCCTCAACCAATGTTTACCTTGATTCCAGAAATCCCAAGTAGTCACCAGATTAGTGCAAATTGCAGCCCATTCTAGTGATCATTGACCCTGGAATTCTCAAGATCCCTCACCTAAGGCACAGTAGCCTTCTCACCTGCACACTGAAGCCACTGGGGAACAGCTTGTAGTAGAACCAGCACAGGTAAGAAAATAAGATATGACAGATATTATAAACTCACATCTGGTGACATGTAATGTGTAAATAAGACAGAAAGGAGACGTGTTCAGATCATCCCTTGCATAACCTCAAGACATTCCAAAGTGCTTTACAAATGATGAAGTATTTCTGAAGCATAGTCACTGCTGCATTATGCTGGGAATGTGACAGACAATTTTGAACATAGCGAGGTTTCACAAACCTTAACGTGATAATGACAAGATAATTGTTTTAGTGACATTGCTTGTGAGATAGAGCACACGATGTGGATGAAATAAATTGCATTCTCCACTCTTGTCTTGTGGCAACAACAGCAGTGGGGCATTAAAACTGCATGCTAGCGAGCAAGGTTGAATCACAAAGACCCTTTCCTCGACTGAATATCATCCCTGTTTTCCCATCTAAAAATAAAATGAAATTGCTAATAACATTCTTCAAAAAAAAAACTGCTTCTTAAGCTTCTGGTAAGATGTCCTTAATGAGTTTTCAGACAACGATGCAGCAGTTTCACCCTGGGGAAAATTAAAACAACCATGTAGTAATTAGTTCACCCACTCAGCTGGAGTCAATTCAATGACGGAGCTAAACACTTTCAACATGGATTTTGAAGCATTTATTATGTTGACAGGTTCAGGGCAGCAGTTGGTGGCAGAAGACTATTCAGGAGTGTAGATTTCACCAGAGACCCTCACCAACTACCATCATTTTTTTAAAAAATGTAAACTGGTTGCCTGCAATGCTATCAGCTGAACAGTGCTGGGTTCACAGGCGTGATGAAAATGAACATTTTATACCTGATATGAAGGACCAATGCACTGCTCATCTGTGTATGCCACTTTCATGCAAGGGAAGTCATGGATCTGTGGGTTTAAGTGCATAAAATCATGAAGGATGGAACTAATCAACAAAATAAGTATAATTTCCAAACAATGTATGTAATTTTCAAAAGTGGAGTTGCGGTTCGCTGTTTTTTTTTTGTTTCCGATTTTAAAATAACAGGCTTTTCGCAGAAGAGCGAATACTTTGATTATAATTTCATGGATCTATAAATCAGCCTTTAAAAAGTTGCAAATAACCATGAACTGAGCTGTTTAAATTCACTGGTCCACTTAACTCCTATAGTCTTTCGTTCTCCAGAGACAGATTAACATTCTTGCCCGTTACTTGATTAGTTCAGTGTCTGTTAAGCCACTCGAGAGGCATGAAAGCAGCTTCGTAGCAGGAGAGGTCTGATTAGCTAAATTTCAGGTGGTGGGGCTAATTTAATCCAATAGAACTAATTCATTTAACTGAAACTGAAGAAATCAAGTATTCCTTTCCAAAATAAACAAACAAACAAACACGAGGATGAGCACCCCAGCTTCTCACAGTGGGAAGCACACCCCATAGGGCATTCTGGGCAGGCCTCGTGAAGAGAACCAGCCTGTTAGATAGACAAGGAGTGGGATCAATTTTGAACTAAGACATGCAAGGTCAGGGGGAAATCTTCTGTTTCAGCCCATGGATAAAACGCTGGATCAAGAAGAGCAGGGAAACCAGTTTGTCTCATTTGAAATCAAAATAAATTTGCTTGTGTGTTTGAATATTGAGAACTTTGTCCTTGACATGTCTCATTATAGCAAAAAATTTAAATTTTTTTTAAAAAAGGGCATTTACCTGAGAACATAGCATCTTACCCCTTCCCAGTACAACTCACTTCTTCATTCATCTTACGTATACATGTACATCCATTATTTCCACAAGAAATCATTAAATGTTGGAGTCAATTCCAGTGAATCAAACTGCATAATCAGATGCTCCTGTTGCAACAATTATTTAGTTGAAGCTGTGCTGATCAAATATATCAATTTGTATCAACCACACTTCTGTCTGAGAACTGGAATGAATGCTTGCATTAAATTTTGTTTAATCTGTGTATTGCTGGCAAGAACCCTAAAAACTTCTTTTTATGAGTGAATGAGAGGACACATCTTCATTCTAGCTTTGAATTTAAACAGTTAATATGATCTCTTGAAAGGTAAGTAAATGTTAGAAGTGGTTTGTAGAGTTTTTTTTAAAGTAAGTGACTCAGCTACAGAGGTTTTTGGCATGTATTGTAATCAGTAACGCGTGACAAGTTCTTCAGAACAAAGTGATGGAAGGGCTTGTCAACAGTGCTATCAAGCAGCACTTAGTCAGAAATAACCTGCTCACTCACGCTCATTTTGCGTTCTGTCAAGGCCATTTAGTTCCTGGCCTCATTACTGTCTTTGTGCAAATATGGACAAAAGAGCTGAACTTACGAGGTGAGGCATTTTTATTTAATTCATTCAAGGGATGTGGGCTTCATTGGCTAGATCAGCATTCATTGTCCATTGGTAATTGCCCTTGAAATAGCTGAATGTGCTGCCTTCTTGAACTGCTTCAATCCATGTGGTGTAGTTATAACCACAATGCTGTTAGGGAGGGAGTTCCAGGATTTTGACTCAGCGACAATGAAGGAATGGTGATATATTTCCAAATCATGATGGTGAGTGACTTGGAGGGGAGCTGCTAGGTGGTGCTGTTCCCATGTATCTGCTGCCCTTGTTATTCTAAGTGTCAATGGTCTTCTGTTCAGAAGGTGCTGCCTAAGGAGACCTGAAGAGTTTCATCAGAGCATTTTGGAGATGATATGCGTGGCTGCCACTGTCCATTCGTGGTAGAGGGAATTAATGTTTGTGGAAGGGAGGCCGATCAAGCAGGATGCTTTGTCCTGGATGGTGTCAGAGCTGCAGTCATCCAAAAAAGTAAAGAGTAGAGAGTATCCCGTTACACTCCTGGTTTGTGCTCGTAGGTTGGGAGTCAGGCTTTGGAGAGGTAGGAGATGAGTTACTCACTGAAGATTCTATCCTGTTCTTATGGCTACATTGTTTATTTGGCTAGCCCAAATCATATTCTGATCAATAGCTATTGCCAGGATGTTGATGATGGGATTCCATGATGATAATACCATTGAATATCAAGGGGTGATGGTTAGATTCTCTCTTGTTAGAGCCGGTCAATGATTGACACTTGTGTGGTGCGAATGTTGCTTGCCACTTCTCAACCAAAACCAATTTCTATGCATTTAGACAGGCTGCTTCAATATCTGAGCAGCTGCAAATGATGCTGAACACTGTGCAGTCATCAGCAAACAACTCCTCTTCTGACCTGATGTTGAAAGAAAAGTCATGGATGAAGCAACTAAAGATGGCTGGGCCTTGGATACTACCATGAGGAACTCATACAGTGATGATTTGAAATTGAGATAACTAAATTCCAGCAACTATTAACAATCTTCCTGATTCCAACAGTAGATAGCTTTCCCCCTGATTCCTATTGACTCCAGTTTTGTTAGGGCTCCTTGATGCCATACTTGGTCAAATGCTGCCTGTATTCCAAGTGTAGTCATCACCTCTTATATTAACCTCTTTTGTTCATGTTTGAAACAAGTTTGTAATGGGGTCAGGAGCTGAGTGGTGCTGTTGGAACCCAAACTGAGGATCAGTGAGTAAGTTATTGCTAAGCAAGTGTCATTTGATAGTACTATTGATGACCCCTTCTATCACTTTTCTAATGATCAAGACTAGACTGATAGGTAATTGGCCAAGTTGGATATGTCCTACCCTTAGCATACACAGCATAGCTGGGCAATTTTCCATTTTGCTGGGTAGATGTCAGTGTTGTAACCATAAGGGAGCTTAGCTAGATGTGTATGACATGTTCTGGCACACAGGTCTTTAGTCTGGAATATTGTCAGGGCCCATTGACTTGGCAGTACGAGTGTTTTCAGCTGTTTCTTGATTTCACATGGAGTGAACTGAAGTGGTGAAGGCTGACATCTGTGATGCTGGGGACCTCCAGAGAAGACTGAGATGGATCATCTATAAGTGTGACTGCCCATGACATCAAGGCAACATTTGACTGAGAGAGGCTTCTCTCAGTAACCCTTTTAAAACTGGAGTCAATAGGAAAACTCTCCACACGTGAAGTCATACTAGTACAAAGGAAGATGGTTTCTGGTTGTTGTTGGTTCAGTCATCTGAGTCCTGGGGCATTGTTGTAGGAGTTCCTCAGGGTAGTGTCTTAGAGTCAACTATCTTCAGCTGTTTCATCAATGATCTTCACTCTATAAGGAGATCAGAAATGGAGAAATTCCCTGATGATTGCAGAATGTTCACCAGCATTCAAGACCGTTAAAAATTACTCAGATACTGAACCAATCTATGATCATATGCAGAAAGATCTGGACAATATCTAGACTTGAGCAGATGAGTAGCAATTTACATTCACACCACACAAGTGCCAAGCAATGGCTACCTCTAGCAAGAGAGAATCTAACCATTTCCACTTGACATGCCATGAGACTGCCATTGCTGAATTCTCCATTATCAACATCCTAGATTTACCATTGACCAGAAACTCAACTGGACCAGCCAGACAAAAATCGTGGCTTCAACAGAATGTAGCAGAGAGTGACTCACTTTCTGACTTCCCAAAGCCCATATACAATCAATAAAGTGCAAGCCAGGAATGTGATGGAATATTCCCCATTTGCCTGGATGAGTACAGCCCCAGCAGCATTGAAGAAGCTTGACAACACTGAGGGCAAAACAGCCTGGTTGATTGGCACTACATCCACAACATTCAACATTCACACTTTCCTCCACCAATGCAATGGCAGTAGTGTATACCATCTACAAGATGCACTGCAGCATCTCATCAAAGTTCCTCCAACATCATCTTCCAAATCCATTACTGCATTACTGCTACCACCTGAAAGGTCAAGGTTAGTAAATGCATGGGAACACCACTTGCTGCAAGTTCTCCTTCAAACCGCACATTATTCTGACTTGGAACTATATTACCATTGCTTCACTGTCGCTGGGTCAAAATCCTGAATCTTCCTCCTGAATAGCACTGTGGATGTATCTGCAGCACTACAAATATTTCAAGAAAATGGTTCACCGCCACTTTCTCAAGGGCAGTTAGAGATGGCCAATACAAATGCTGGCCTAACTAGCAACACCCATGAAAGTATTAAAAAAAATCTGACTCTGAAGTCATCAATTTATCAGGGGAATTTTGGTATGTACTATAATGCCTCATCCCTGATTTTTTTTCATTGTTCTAGTGAGTTAGAGCTGTTACATTTAATTTTAAAAAGGCACGTCTTAATACAATGCCTGTTGAATTAAATATAACATAAATAAAAGGTAATGCTAAAACTCAGTAATGAGTATTCCACTATCTGCTCTCTGCTCCAAACTCTTCTGTTGCTAGGAGAAAAGAATTTGAAAGGTTTCTCAGCACACAGTAAGATAGAATCCATAATGCAAAATTATGTTCTAATAACCATGATTCAATCTCAGCTTGATTAGAAAGCTAATCCATAACTTCGTGCTAAATGTTTGTTCAGTGTGCATCAGTCGGATTTTTAACAATTAAAACATTTTTACGAGAATTAAAATTAGAAATTAGGATTCATTTGATTGATTTTCACTGCATCTTCTCGGAGCCGATGGTTGGGAAAAATACTTGTAAAGCTGACATTGATATCTTGAACAATTGTGTGTCAGTAAACCAAATTTATTTGCATCTTACAATCTCTGCAAACTTGGCAATGAAAAGATTTGCCCTTCATTGGCAACTCTGTGGAAGTAGGTTAGTTCCCTGTAACACTGATGTCTTCAATGAATAATTGAACATCTGACACTATGCATATGGCTATCATTACATAACAAGTGGCAGTCTGTGCAGTGTAAATGCATCTGCCAGACTCAAATTGTGCTGTGAATCGAGTGATAAAGAAGCTCTGCCCAATACTTATGTGCATTTACTCACGGAAATCCATCCCCTGGTCAGGCTGATATTTCAATGTGGCTGAAAATAAGTATTATTCCTCTTTGAGGAAAGAAAACTTCCTGAGATGGTACGTCAAACCAGTTTAAGCGAGTGGGATATATGACGACAGATGAAGTTTAATGTGGAGAACTGTGAGGTTTGTATTTTCAGCAGTGAGAATAGATAAGCTGAAAAGAAGGGAAATTTCTAAATGTTGACGTGCAGAGAGACTTCCGCGCATTCTTCCAAGGAACATGAGAAGTTAGCTTGCAGCTTAGGAAGATGAATGGTTACATTGGCCTGAGCGTCAATGGGATTGGTATACAGGAATAAGGATATCTCATGACAATTACACAGAGATTTGGCAAGGTCACACCTGGAATACCACAGCTGGATTTCAGATTGCCCCATCCCACCCCATCATGCACCCTAGAGGTAACATTGGTTCCGAATGTACAACTTTTTAAAAGATATGCTCCACTGTGCTAACACATTCTGAGCAGCATAAATAGACTGAGTGCCTTAAACTATAGTGCCACAGGGAGAAGAAGTTCCATCCTCATGAACTGCCAGTCCATTTAAATAGCCAGCTGCTCCAGCAGTACCAACTGTGCCAGAACTCTGTACTGGGCACTGCTGGGACTGCAAGCAGGCATCCATTGATGGATTCTGGATCCAAGTAAGTGCCCTGTAGAGAGAGGAAAAGGATCACCGTGTGTAGGGGGATGAAGTAGGTTAGTGCAATTGGTAGTGCATTAGTGAGGCCAGGCGAGGAGAGACAAAAGGTGGTGGAGGGAGGGAAATGACATCTTTGAGGGTGGTAGGAGGCCCTGAATTCATAGATCATCTCATGAGTAAAGTGCCTTTGCTTACTTTCAGCCTCTTCAAAGAGTATTTTTAAAAATAGCTTTATACTCTGGCCCAACTGCCTCTGCCCAATTTTTAGTGCAAGCTGATTAAGGCTGTTAAATGCTATTTAATTGGACGGCTAAATGTTTCAATTGCCTGAAACTAGGAGCCCTAATGAGTGTCCATTCTCTACTGCTACCCTCTTTCTTCTACAATCAAACCAGTTCTGTGCCTACTTTGCCAGCTCACCTCTGATTTCATGTGACTTTGCCTTTGCACCAGTCTGCCATGAGAGACCTTACTGAAGTCCAAGTAGAGAACATCCAGTGTCCTACCCTTGAACATCAATAACCTGCCACATAGCTTGTAGTGGGTGGTATTGTGCATGTGCAGATCCCTAGTTCCCCACAGACACATTAACAGTGGTAGGGGTCTGACAGGAAGAGAGCTGTCAGACCCCTGCTACTGCCCTAATGGGTACCTCACCCACCCCTTATATGGGTCAGGGGTGGACAGGAACAAGTTAGGCTCGCCAGTCGATGGGGAGGAGTGGCGAGACCTTAAGTGGTCAGGCAGGTCACCTTCATGTCTATGTGGTTATGGGGTGGGTTAGCCTGTTCTCTCAGTGGTAGGTAGGGTGCATCTCCCTCTGAGCTGAGGTGTCAGGATTCTCTGCTGGGCAGTTGTAGGGGTGGTGCGGGGGCATCTTTCCCATTGATGGGGGAAGATGGCTTGTCTCTGAATGTTGCGATCGAGGTGTCTTTTAAAAATACTCCCGCCAACGAGAAACCCAGAGTCTTTCCTCTTCGGATTAGCAATCTGGTAAAAGCTGGGCTGGCCATCGTGTTTTACACAATGTTTAATTTTGCATTGATTAGGCGGGTGAATCCCACCTGACAGGTGCTGTTAACCTGAACAGGAAACACTCTCGTTTTTTTGCTGGCAGGAGCACTTACTGTGCAACCTGTGTAATGCTGTGCATCCTGCATTACACTCACAGGATGGAATTTTGTGAGTTTTTTTCTAAGTGTTCAGCCAGTTTGAAAATGGGAGAGTTCCAGATCAGTTGTTTGAGCAAGTTTTCATGCCCAATCTAATGCACTATATCTCTGAAATGTTGGACTAGTCTGTTTCAGGTCAGAGAGACTGTGGGCGGCGCATAAAGAACAGAAGAATGAAGAAAATTACAGCACATCAACAGGTCCTTCAGCCCTCCAATTACGCTGCCCGACTGAATTAAAACCTCCTACAATTCTGGGGACCGTCTACCCCTTTTCCCATCCTATTTATGTTTTGTCAAGACCACCCCTTAAAAGTTGCTATTATATCTGCTTCCACTATCTCCTTCAGCAGTGAGTTCCAGGCATCCACCACCCTCTGTGTAAAAAACCTGCCTCGTACATCTCCTTTAAACCTTGCCCCTCGCACCTTAAACCTATGCCTCCTAGTAATTGACTCTTCCACCCCAGGAAAAAGCTTCTGACTATCCACTCTGTCTGTGCCCTGTTAATTTTGTAGACTTCTATCAGATTGCCCCAAAACCTCCATTGGTGCAGTGAGAACAAACCAAGTATCTCTAACCTCTCCTCACAGCTAATGCCCTCTATACCAGGCAATATCCTGGTAAATCTTTTTTATACTCTCTTCAAAGCCTCTACATCTTTCTGGTAGTGAGGAGACCAGAATTGGACACTATATTCTAAGTGCAGCCTAATTAAAGTTCTATAAAGTTGCAACACAACTTGTCAATTTTTAAACTCAATGCCCATATGAAGGCAAGCATGCTGAATGCTTCTCCTGCGTTGCAACTTTCAGTGACCTGTATTCCCGTACACCCAGATCCCTCTACCTATCATTACTCTTAAAGCTTCTGCCATTTATTATATATTTGCTATCGGTATTATACCTTCCAAAATGCATCACCTGAAATTTGTCCAGATTGAACGCCATCTGCCATCTCTCCGCCCAAGTTGCCAAATGGTCTATATCCTGCTGTATCCTCTGATGGTCCTCATCTTTGTCTGCAAATCCAGCAACATTTGTGTCATTTTCAAAGTTACTAATCAGACCAGTTATGTTTTCTTCCAGATCATTTATATATATATTACAAACAGCAAAAATCCCAGCACTGATCCCTGAGGAACGCTACTCGTCACAGCCCTCCATTCAGAAATGCACCTTCCACTGCTACCTTCTGTCTTCTATGATCAAGCCACTTCTGTATCCACTTTGCCAGCTCACCTCTGATCCCATGTGACTTCACCTTCTGTACCAGTCTGTCATGAGGGACTTTGTCAAACGCCTTACTGAAGTCCACGGAGAGAACATCCACTGTCTTACCCTCATCAATCAATAACTTGCCTGACAGCCTGTAAAGGGTAGTATTGCACATGTGCAGATCCCTGGTTCTGCAGAGAAACATTAATAGTAGTATGGGTCTGATAGGGAGAGAGCTTTCAGGCCCCTGCTGTTGCAGACAGCATTAATTAGCTCACTCCCACAATTGCAGGGGCCCACTGCCCAAGTTGCAGCACCCATCAACTCTTCCCATCACCCAGACCAATCATGGCCTCCTATTTTTGTCCCTCATTATCAAGGGCACCCTCCTTCCCCCCATTGATCGGAGACCCCTTCCCTCCCCCACTGACTGCATGCAGACAGGCAGCAAGCCTCCCGTCCATCGGTCCTTGCCCCCATTGGACCCACTCCCACATGCTCTGCCCTATTGGCCTTACCCCTGGAATTGCCCCTACAACCCCCCCCCCCACCATAGGTCCTGTTCCCCATTGACTCCCCCCCAAGCATTGTCTAGTGGACATTGCCCAAGTACTGGACTAGCATTGCCAAGGTTCCAGGATGGCACTGCCAGCCTGGCACTGCCCAAGAGGCATCCTTACCCTGCACTAAGTCACCCAGAGGGCCTGAATAGTCTCTGGTTCCACTGGTGAGGCCAGCTATTCCCTTCTCTTGGGGAGTTGGTGTTTTCCTTGCCAGAGAGAACACCCTGCAAGGCCATAAAGGCAATTGGACCAGAATGATTGAGTGCCAGGCTTGCTAAATAATGAAAATGAACAAACATGTGCATTTAAATAAATTAATCAGCCTCTTGCCCACTTTTGGAGAGAACTTGATTGCATGGGAAATCCGGCTGTCATAACATCATGCCGGTCGCAAAAACCAGCATCACTTGCATTGGCAGCTTTCCGCCCGATTTTACGGCATTCTGTCAAATTCCGCCCATAGTCTCACGTTCTTATTTATTCTCATATCCTTTCACACAAACTCACATATAGAAACAATATAAATTTAACAGAACTTTTGATAGTTGTCCTTTGGCTTATCCTTCATAATTTGAAAAAAGGAGCTTTAAGCAGAAACTGCTTGTAAATTCAGTTAGTCTTATTGATTGAATGGTATGGACACAACTTGAGATATTAAGCTTGTTCAAATGACACAATCCAGATTCATCTCGTATAATCACAGCTCAGAAGAGAGGTTGTGGCCTTTGAGTCAAAATGACACTTTTAACATTAGCAATACCTATCACAACGCTCAATAAGAGTGTAAGAGGGAATACAGATGCTTTAGTTTTTAATGAAACATGCATCCCGCTGATTGAGATTTATAGATAATAGCTATTCTTGAATGCTGTAACTAAACACACAAAGAACCCAAATCAATTGGACAAATCTTGTCTAAAGGGTAACTTTATAGCGATTGATACCAGTGGACCATCTGACTTTAAGACTAAAGTTAAAACTCTTTCAGTACATGTGCATGAAAATAACTGACACATTTATTTAGCACATTTGATCTATTAGGCAATCAATTCCTTGCACTTTCCCTCCTAACCCTTCTACGTCTAATAATTTATTAATTCATTTACTTTCAACTTGCAAATGTTTTTCTATTTTACAAGTTCATATTCACAGGCTTTTGCAGAAAATCATAATTTTTTAAGTTCAAGTGAAATGTAAATATAAAACAACGATAGGTCAAAAAATGATTTGTGTTTGCTGAACGTGCTTTCTTGCCCTGTTTTGTGTTGCACTCTTGATTGTCTGAAACATGCACCAGAGATGTAAAAGCTGAAGAAAACAGATGACTGTGATCGATTTGAAGAAGTGCTGTTCCATTCAGAGCAAAGAAATAAATCAAAGTACTTCTGTGTATAAAAACAGACTTGTTTGAACAGAGAAAAAGTATTACATTATAGAAAATGCCAATAACATTATCTCAGATGACCACACTGACTCTGTTGACATTGAAATGAAAACCTTATGTGGATCATTCTTCCTTGTTATCTGTGCTGTACATATATTTGCCAAACATGCTAAATTACTATTAATCAGTTTAATTCTTTTTAAATCAAACTACATGCATTGCACAATGAGGTCAAGAGTGATTAGTAAAACAGTCACGATCTTAATGTGATCTCACTCACAACAATGAATCTTGCATCCACTCACAAAAGTCCATTTTTATGCTGTGCAACCTGGTCATTAGGAATCTGAGCATGCCACCATTATGTTTCTTTGCTAACCCAGACTGTCAGCTCATGATATGAATTAGGGTTGTTACCAGATGGACTGAAGTTGCCATCACAACTTTGTGAACTTAATAGCTCAGATCTTGTGGCCCCAATAACTGAGAAATTTGCCACTGTTTAGGACCACAATGGCACAGCAATTTCTGGAGAGCTCATTTACACTCAACTCTTGATGAAATGATATACCTGAATTGGCTCCAGAGAACCTATTAATAGTTCAACTAGGACCTGTCAGGGTGAAAATGTGGGCTCATTGACCTGTGCTTAGTTTGTTTTCTCATTGATTTATTCAGGTCTGCTTCAAACAGGTATAAAACCTGCTCATGAGCACAGCGCTTTAAATCAGTAAAGCGTTGCCAGCATCCTCAACAGCCCTGCCAACAATTCCTTTTCTCCAACATTACTCGAACTCCTCTCCACCAATTCTACTCCCACCAATTCTGCCTCTCCCTTCCTCTCCCCCAGCATCACCAGACTCCCAGCTCTGCTGTCCTCCAACTCCTAGTACACCCGGCCACTCTCAGTTCCTTAAGATCTGCCCCCACATTGCACACTTGGCTATTCAGCACCTCTTTCTCCTCCAGCTTTGAGTGTGTCTTGGGGAGCTGCAATTAAAAACTGAACAAATGAGAGACTGAAAATGATTGAAAACTGTTTATGAGCAATCTGCAGATGGGCCATTAATTCAGAGATTGTCACTGAGTAAGAGAACATCTGTACCTCATGACGTTAGGGAATTGTGGCTTTGCTGGAAATTGTGACTTTCCCTTTCGAAAGTTCCTTGCCCCACATTTTCAAAGAGAACGTCTCAGATCAGAACAATTAATCCAGTCATAGTTCAAAGACACTTGAGTACAATTTAAATTACTTCACTAGTAACTAAATTACTACTGCCCTCTCCTTTGATTGGTTCTTTCCTCCTGTTGTATTTTTTCAGTGTAGGTATGGTTTATTTTATAAAGTTTCACTGTAGAGCAAAATGGATACTATAAAAACAGTCACTCTTAATTTCTGACCAGGAGTCACTTGTTATTTCACCATTTGATTGGATCTCTAAATCAGGTTCCAATCTTTTAATTGCAGTTGCATTTTGTGTAGTCTTATGGTCCATTAGAAATAGGGCTTGCATTGTGCAAATTCATTCCACTGAAAATGAGAAAACTTTCATCCTCTCAGTCTGAATTGGATACAGTCCAAATACCTGGTGTGAAAGGAGAGTATGATCTTACCATTCTCTCACATCTCCTGAATTTCATTCTACTGGAGAGCTGAGTTTGAACATGCTTATAATGGGAACAAATTAATAATTCTATATCAACAACTGAATACAAAACAATAATAGATCAATGTTCTTCTAGTGAAGTTGATCAATAGTCAATCAATTTTGCAAGACCCAAAGCATTATCCTTGCAAGTATATTTTATTGTTGATTTTTTAGAAAAACATTTGTTAGTTGTAATTATATGCCATTCTTCCTTTCCATCGCTGGAAACAACAAGCAATTTAAAAATCCTTCCAGATAAAATGCCAACTTCTTTGTTAAAGAACTTTTACATTGTTCAACACCAAAACACATTGCAGACATTGATTAAAATAAAGTTAATTGTTTGAATTTATTTTGTAAATGCCCTTGATAAGATGGTTTGATAATTGGTGCCTTTCTTCTTTGTTGCACAGCGAAGATTGGTGAAGATTAAATCCTTTGTTTATGAATTACCCATGTTTATTTGCTGGTAGATGAACATTGTTTGTAGAAGAAAGGCATTGCTTTTCAAAAACAGAAAATTCAACTCTTACAAAGCATTCTTTTTTTCATGATTACTCACAAAAGAGAAATATATGTCAGAAGTCTACAACAACAAATAATTTTGCCATCCCATTTACCATTTGCGCTTGCATCAAGTTGAAATTGCTGTTGAATTGTTTTAGCGCAATATCCTTGGAAGCATTATGGTCCTCGCCTGTATGAAGCAAGCAATATATGAGAACACACTCAAATTTTAGTGCTGAATACAAGTGATCTTTGGACTTATGACACAATTGGTTCCTGAAAATTGTGTCGTAAGTCGAAAAGCCACAAGTTAGGACTGGTTTTTGCGTAGCAACAATGTTATAAATGGGGGAATTGGTTCTCCATGGCACGAGACCCTATTTCACTGAATAGTGAAAATTTTGTAGGATCTTGTTCAGTATAATTGCCTTACAGTAATGAATATCGCACGATACAATGGTGCCTTTCCAAGATACTTCTACATTGTATCTGAGAAGTAATTTTCCCTTTCTGATGTTATGAAAGGTGGAATATAAAGGAACATAACAATTGGTAAGGATCCACTGTTCACCAGCATGGAGTCCTACGGTATTGTAAGGTTGAAAAAGTGTGTCAATTTATAAACATCAGAAGTGTCATTATTCATAACTTGAACATTGTGAAATCAAGGACTGCCTGTATAGAGTTTAATGGATTGTTGATCTGTTATGATCGTTTGTAACACTAATTATTGAAAAGTCACTCTCGTAATAAAAGAAAAGTTTATCAATTGAGATATGTGAATTTGTTATATCACAGTCATGGCTCAGAGATCACCCAGAAAACCTTGTGTTATTAAAATGGAGGTGTAAAAAGTATGAATCAGGTGAGTGATATTGTTTATATAGAAACATAAAAATTAGAAGCAGCATTAGACCATTCAGCTCATTAAGTCTCCTCCACTATTCATTTTGATCATAGCAGATCATCGAATTCAATACCCTGATTCCCCCCTTGTCACCACATCCCTTGATTCCGTTAGTTTATTGTCAGAATCTTACGAGAATTTGGCAGAGCGTCGGTTTCAGTGTTAAAAATGGAATGATTTCCACTAATGCCGCCAGGAGGATTTCTGACCAAATGCCATCCCATTTGGGGGAATTTTTATGCACACAAGAATCACAAGACGTTCACAGCGTGCTCCCTCTGATTTATCTGCCCTGCCTTAGCTTAATCACTGCAATCACTATACAGTACTACATAAGTGACTCCCCAGTACTTGTGCTAGTTTATCCCAGGGGCTGACAGTACAAAGTCCACACTTCACTGTTTGGAGGGAGCCCTGACCAGACTGCTGTCAGCAGAGGTAGGATGCTCTCTATCTCTGCTACAGAAGAAGATCACCAACACTGCTTGGGATGCAATGCAATCATTGTGAGTTCCAGCTCACTGCAAAAGAGGATGGGACTGCAGTGTGACTGTAACTTTAAGGATCACAGGAATTCAGTGTCTTCTGGTGCCATGGGGTGCCAGCTCATGCAACATGTGGCAGAGCTGGTCCACTAGCCCTTGGAACAGAGGCAGCCTTTTCCAGGACTGAGGCTTGGCATCTTTGTCGGAAGATTTTAGTAAGAAAGTCTCACAATACCATGTTAAAGTCCAACACGTTTTATTTGTTAGTAAATGCCACTAGCTTTCAGAGTTTGCCCCTTCATCAGGTGAGTGGGACTTCTGATCACAAACAGAGCATATAAAGGCACACACAGTTTACAGAATACTGATTAGAATGCGAGTCTTTACAGTTAATCAAGCCTTAAAGGTACAGACAACGTGAATGGAGAGAGCATTAAACAAAGGTTAAAGAGATGTGTATTGTCTCCAGACAGAACAGTAAGTGAGATGTTGCAAGCCCGGACAAGTCATCGGGGTTACAGATAATGTGACATGAACCCAAAATCCCGGTTGAGGCCGTCCTCATGTGTGCGCAACTTGGCTATCAGTTTCTGCTCAGCGACTCTGCACTGTCATATGTCATGAAGGCCACCTTGGAGAACGTTTACCCGAATATCAGAAGTCGAATGCCCATGACCGCTGAAGTGTTCGTCAACAGGAAGAGAACAGTCTTGCCTGGTGATTGTTGAGCAGTATTCATTCATCCATCATCGTAACGTCTGCATGGTCTCCCCAATGTACCATGCCTTGGGACATCCTTTCCTGCAGTATATCAGGTAGACAACGTTGGCTGAGTTGCAAGAGTATATGCCATGAACCTGTTGGATGGTGTTCTCATGTGAGATGATGGCATCCGTGTCAATGGTCCAGCATGTCTTGCAGAGGTTGCTGTGGCAGGATTATGTGATGTTGCGGTCATTGTTCTCCTGAAGGTTGAGTAGTTTGTTGCAGACAATGGTCTGTTTGAGGTTGTGCGGTTGTTTGAAGATTCTAGACCAGGGCAACATGGTGGCATAGTGGTTAGCACTGCTGCCTCACAGCTCCAGAGACCTGGTTTTGATTCCCAGCTTGAGTGATTGTGTGAAGTTTGCACATTCTATCCACGTCTGCGTGATTTCCTTCAGGTGCTCCAGTTTCCTCCCCCTGTCCAAAGGTGTGCAGGTTAGATGCAATGGTCATGCTAAATTGCCTCTTAGTGTACTGGGCTGTGTAGTTAGAAGAATTCGCGAGGTAAGTATGTGGGGTTGCTGGAATAGGTCTGAGCTGGGATTATTGTCAGTGCAGACTTGATGGACCAAATGGATTCTTCTGTACTGTAGAGATTCTATGATGCTGTCTCTGATGTTGCTCCTTTGCTCCTTCTTCCTAGACAGTTGCAGGCCTCTGGTCCTGCGCTTGTGTCTTTGTCTCTGCTGCTGGTCAATTGCTATTAGCAGAAAGGCCGACTCTGCAGGCATCACCTGAATCATACACTGAAAGAGGGAAGACACAATAGTGAACAATGAGGAGTTCTACCACAGCCCTGATCCTCATCCCTCCATGACTCTGTGACTTCCATCCAAGTGCTTCCCATTCACTGAGCGAATATCTGCTCTCCTGTCACATCCCAGCATTATTTCCCTGTAAACCACCAGGGTGAATAGCACCAAGCTTCCATTTTCTCATGGCATATAATCCATCCATTCCACCTCCTCCATCCTCCTAACCTCAAGCTGTATTTATCTGTTTTCCCAGCATTCTTTCTGGTGAACCTTAAGAGTTGAACAGGCTGAGGAGAAATGTTTGCCTATGTGCTCACCTCTGCTATTCCCCCTCAGAGACGAAGACTGCAGGTTGACCCTTATTTAGAGTTGGTAAATGGTGCTGGCTTGATGTCATGCTGGCGTCTGCTGAATATTCGGTGTGGGCTCAATGTCTGGAGTAAGTGCTTGATAATGAGATGCTAATATATTAAAATGAGGTTGCTTGCATTCTGCAATATGTTTCAAATCACTGTTTTCAAAATGCTTCATGCTGTGGTGAGACCTGGATAATCCCATCCTCTCTTTCTCTCCACAGTTGCTGCCAACTTGCTGAGTTTTTCCAGTATTTCCTATTTTATTTGATATCAATATTTATTTCTCTGATATAGAACGGACTGGATTTTATAGAGCGTCTTATTCTCTGCGCCCCTGACTGAAAGATTGGCCATGAGCTTGCCTCCATAAAAACCATGCCCACAGCCGCCCAGCACTGGGACCAAAGGCAGACAGAACAAAAAAGAGGTGAGTGAGCCTGGATTTCAAGGCAAGTCTGGAGGCAGGTCAGACTGGCAGGTTGCAGTGAGAAGGATGAGGGAGATGGCTGGGGGGGGTGGGAGAGAGGGGGGCTGGTGTTGAGAGGCAAGGCAAAGGGTAAAGGGGCAAATGATCCTGTGGGGAATGGGAACTAATGTTTGCCTCCAATGGGCACTGTAAACCTCTGAATGAAGTCACACCCGTCTCATCACTTCTTGCCTGACAGAGGCCTGCAACCGTGAAAGCTGCCAGGCTATCTACTGGGCATGAATCTTCCTCTGTCATCATGGCAAAGATGGAAAGAATGATGCCAGCTCCTCAATAGACCCAAGGCTGTGCCCGATGCCTCCCTGTGCACGATAGAATTGGATACATGTCGGGATGCGTGGGAAGGTGGTAGGAAGTTCAGACGGTTTATGTTGCACCCTCTTGCCTTCAAATACCTACTGGAGCGCCATTAAATCAAGACCAATGCGTTTGGAATGGGTGCTTAACTATTGTGTATTATATATGCAAACCAATTACATTTGATGCTGTCAATCTGTGGGTGACACTGTGTATATGCCCTTTTTTGTGAGGGAATGGACCATTCAATTAAGATTCCTAGTATTTTCTTCTATTTGCTTCCTGCTGCCGCATGTTTTTGGTGACAGATCTTTGAAGATCAGGAATTTCTAGACTTGTAATGTGAATTCACAAAATATGAAGCAGGTGCGGACTGATGAAGAGTGAAGCATAGGACTGAACAGGGTAAGAGGGATCTGTTTGTAACACCTCTTTATAGAGAGGGGCGGGGGGGGGGGGGGGGGGGGGGGGGGAGGGAGGATGGGAGGAAGTTTAAGAGAGAAGCCAGAGTGCTTTGGAGGAGAGTGCTGAGAATAGCAAATTGAGGAAATATGCAGAGAATTAAATAGAATACCAATGTTAACTGAAGAGAGTGCAGAAGAATACAACAAATAGTCAAGGTGAAAAGAACTCTGGAAGACTATAAAGTATCCTAACAAAATGGCATGCAACAGATTTCACTCGCAGAAAAAGAACATGTACCTATATTGGGTTATGCATTGTCTGCTTTTCATCTATAAAACAAGAGTTGTTCAGTTTTACTTGATGCAATAAACTTTATATTAAATAGGTTCACACCTAAATCACAAACAAAACAGTATCAGATGAATGCATTAAGTCTTAATATGCTAAAAATGAGATTATTCGTTTTGAGTGTCAACCAACATTATGAGCCAGATTCTCCATGCTCACCAGCGGCTGCAATTCTCTGGCCCCGCTGCAGTAAATGGAGATTTGACCTCCTGGCAAATTGTCTGTTCTCACTGGCAGCGAAGGCAAGAGAATTCTGGCTTGCATATCTATCTTTGTAATTTTTGATCTTAAGTAGCTCAAACCCTAGTATTAACCCATTCGCTTACCTGAGGAGCTTAGCAAAAGAATTGTTCAAGTTAATATTGATCGATGCAGTGAATATCATGTTGGTATTTGTGAACCTTTCAGAAAAGAATCTGAGACCCAGTAAATGAGACAAAATAGCGCAGCCAATATGAGTCACTGAAGAGAGGCAAGTGAGTTATCCTTTCCCCCCTTGCCATTGGCCTGGAATGATAGCTCTTGTCACAACTTGTTGTTACATATCATGCAGCTCGCAGAAAAACAAGGAAATCTCCTCAGTGAAGCAGTCACCCGTGTATTCTGTATTGTGACTGTTCAATCAGTCCTTATTGAAAGCTCCGAATTGCACTTGTAGCAAATGATCATTCTTGAGGTCCCAAGCTGTTTCCTTTGAATTTGAAACCTTTGAGTCTGAGTCACTTAACAGTAGGCAGATGCCTCTGAATAGAATCAATCCTCAGGTCCTCGCCTTCTTACAGGAATCTCTACCATGGCGATGGAAGAAAATCACAGCGGCTGTGATTGTGAAAGACTACCATTGCATACGGCCAAGTCAAGAGGAGTGGAAGTCAGCAATTCAGCCAAGTCCAAATTCTTAAAAGATCTCATTTAATACACACACATTCCGCTGAATGAGAGAGAGATCCAATTATTTTTGGTCTGACTGTGTTTGTAGAAAAAGAAAGAACACAATGGTACATTAACTGAGAGGAAATGGGATAGGGTATGCTGTAGGGCATTACCAGAGTCATGTCTTTTAATTTATGTACCTATTCATATTTTGTTTGATTTCATGTAGAGATGGACAGGGCAAGTCCAGAAAGCTAGGCCTCACCAGACAGAAGAAAAGGGTTAACGCAGATCTGTCGAGGCCCGTTTTGCTGACAGGTAATGATTAACGTGTGCCATCAACTTCTAACAATAGTAAATGTGCAAGAGATCTTTCCAAGTTATCACAACAATGGGAAAACTGGCATTAAGATAGCCAGGCTCCATACTGTCTAGGGAGGTCACAGGCTTCTGGAAAACATGATCACCCAGCAGAGGGAGGGAGCAATTAACACATCATTGTAGATCGGTGGGCAAACACAGCGCTTTGACATTATAATCAGGTTTACGTGAAATGTCCAGGGAAATGGTTAGCAGGGATGTACTGAACAATGCATTTTGCATGAAGAGATTAAAAGAACCATCTTGTAACCAGGTCGACAAATTAATATGATAATGTAAAACTTTGCGACTCGGAGAAGTATAATAACCTGTATGAATCTACAATGGGCAGAGAGAACTCACAGGCAAGCTGGGATTTCAGGCCTGAGATCATCTCTCCCTCATGCACGTGGAATAAAAAACTGTTCCCTGAAGTTCAACATGGTCTCCAAGGCTCAACTTATTTTATTTCCTTCCTCCAAGGTTTACCACTAGCAGTGCACAAATTTAGTGCCGAGATCAATGTTAAAGTGACTCTGTGCATTACTCTTAATTAAGCCAGTTGTGTGCTTGGTCATCATTGAAATTTCTATTGTTCTACAGATATTGTAATTTAAAGTAATCTTTAGCATGAGTAGGATAAAGCTAATGGTGCTGGTGGGGGAAGTTTTGAACTCCTTTAAATTTAATTCCCACATTACTGATAATTCACAAATTTCCTTTCAGTACGTGTTCAGGAAATCTCACGGCTCCTGAGATTTATAGGCTCTCTGCAGAACCAAGTAAGGTTAAAGGGCTGGATTTTGTTGTTGTAACAATAGGGAAAATATAAAAAATTGCCTTCATTACCTTCTGACACTGACAGAATATTGTGGCATCCATCCATGCACAGTTAAATACAGGAATCCAGGCGTTGATATCAGTGATTCATTGCTTTTCCACAGGATGCCCCATTGAAGTCACTGCAGAAGGCAACCTTTAGAAATCATTGAACCGATGAGAATTTTCCCTTTTTACACAAAAATATTGTTTTGAGAAAGAAAATAGAATGTTGACGTCTGATGAATTTCATTCACTTACTGGGATGAGACTTAAATCTCCAAACACTGATTCAAGCAATGGACCAGCATCTTATGAATTGGGACTGCCTGAATTGCAATGAAATGTTCAAGCAGTGGTTGCTCCCTCCAGTGAAGATAGCCCGGAGCCCCAATTCATTACACCAATAGAGTTGGATTTATCACTCATATTTGCTAACTCCCATTCTGTGTTACTGTTCTGCAACATTACCTGCCCATGGGCGCAAACTTGGGCAAAGTATATGGAGAGCCTGAGCTGCTCAAAAACTATGGTTTCCCCCCTCTCAACTTTTCAATTTGAACCCAAAAGAATGTAAAGCACAATGCTTGTGATCAATTTGTTACACGAGTTGCCGGAAAGAAAATATATTTAGTGTTATGACCTTGCTATGGTTGGGGAGCTAACTTCTCTCTTTGTCTCAGTCCTGCGTTAGTTAGAAAGAGTTTGAATTTTAAAAGAAATGTGACTTGCCAATTCAATATGTACTTAACTATGTGTAGTTTAGTGCATGAATTAAGCCTGCCAAATTCCTTGAGAAACAAGTAAGGAATTTGTTTTATTACTAAAATTCACTCTGATAAAGGTACAGAAATTATTAATAAAAAGATTTAAAATGTGGGAGTTTGTCCAATGTCCCACTAATGCAAAAAAAAGCAGGCAGACAACTTCCCCAAGTGTGCACAAAAAGAAATAAACTTTGCAGAGTATCAGGTGTTAAAACTTGGTCAAGTTAAAGGAAAAAGTAAGGTCAGAAAAATTATTCATGGATTGTCAGAATGTTTGTTCACAGATTATCATAGAATCATAGAATCCTACAGTGCAGAAAGAGACCATCATGTCTGCATCAACCACAATCCCAGCCAGACCCCATCCCCACAACATATGCATTTACTCTGGGGGGCAATTTAGCGTAGATAATGCACCTAACCTGCACATCTTTGGGCTATGGGAGGAAACCAGAGCATCTTGGGGGAACTCATGGAGACATTGTGCAAACTCCACACAGATAGTGACTCAAGCTGGGAATTGAATCCAGATTCTTGACACTGTGAAGCAACTTCCATGGAGGTGTACTTTTGTTTCCCACTGCAGTCATCATTCTGCATCCATGGCTTCTTTATTTTGTTTCTTTTGAAGGAGTAGGAATCCTCCTTTAAGAGCTCTTGGTTTGCAGCAACAAGGTCTTCTGTGAATACCCATCATCCTGCTTTGTTGAGAGAGAGGTTTCAGAGAAAAAGGGGATAAGGTTATTGCCTCTACTGGCCCTGAGACAAGGTTGTTTGTTTCTTCAAATCTAGTGGGCAGGATTTTATGGCCACCCTCAAGGAGACTGGAAAATCCCATCGAGGGGAATAGATACTTCTGTTATCAGCCGCTAATCTGCTCCGATTCCATGGCGGAAGGTGCAGTAGAGTTCCGATGAGTACCTCTTAAACTCAAGAGCAGGGTCACATGACTTTCCTCTGATTTCAATCTGTGGCTTATTTTAGTCATTGTCTCTGAGAGCTCCGTGGATACTGCCAGAATTTTACAGTCCAATCCATCACATGAATCGAATTGGGTGAGGGGCGGGCTATGGAAAGGTCCATTGACTTCTTGGGAGATCTTATCGTTTTGTGATGAGTGAGGCTATTAAAATCCCACCATGTTTCTCCATAAAGTGCTTTGTGACCTTCATAAACGCAACTTAATAGGAGCAGTAGACTTGTGTCCTTGATTTAGTGCAAACTGTTATTCTTCAAAAATGCTATCTCTCTATCTATCTATTTATCTATCTATTTATTATGGATATATCCTTCAGATGACATTACAAATTAATATTCTACATCTTGGTGACATTGGACATCAGCTTGCCTTTAGGCTGTACTCCAGATTTTGTTGTCAGCATTTACTCTCTTATCCTTCAACTCTTCTGACATACCCCCAGGGCAGTGGAGCTATTCACCCATAGCTGGGATTTTGGTTAATGAGTCCCAGGAATGTCCTCATGCCAGTAGGACTGAATGGCTGGCGGCCAAACCTCGTCCAAAATCCTCTGAATCTTTAACCCCGGGTAGCGAGGGACCCAGTTTTCCTGTGTCACTATGAAAGACCATAGGTGAGGGCTCGTGAATGGAGACACTGTCTACTCACAAAGAGTACACACTTTTGGCTCTCTTTCTCATATTGCCAGCAGTGTAGGCGAAACTGAAAAGCAAGCTAGCACACATGAGCTTGTTACTCTTGTCAGCCTCATATACAATCCTGTCAGCCTTATTATAGAATCCCTACAGTACAGGAGGAAGCCATTTAGCCCTTTGAGTCTGCACTGGTAATAATTCCACTCAAACCCTTTCCCCAGAAGCCCATGTATTTAATCTTCTAATCCCCCGACACCAAGAGGCAATTTAGCTTAGTAAATGAACCTAATCAGCACACCTTTGGACTATGGGTTGAAGCCAAGGTGCACCGAGGAGACATATGGAGATATAGGGAGAATGTGCAGACTCCGCACACACAGTGACCCAAGCCAGGAATCGAACCTGGGTCCCGGTAACCACTGTGCCACCATGTCGCTTTTATTATGTAAAAATATGAAAGTTCTGGAGAAGATGTGATAAAGAATTACAAGAATTATAGTAAAAATGCAAGGTTACATTATCAAATAAAGGATTTCTTTTCTCTTATGTGAGGAAGACAAAGGCTAACCTAATAGATGTCTTTGAATGAAGAAAGAGTATGGTAGAATGGACACATGGGAAGTACCTTTACTTCTAAGAAAAAACTAAAACTAATGACTATAGTCATCAAAAAAGCAAATAGGGAATTTAGAAGAAACCTTTTTACCTAATGGGTGGTAAGAATATTGAACTTATCACAGACGGGAGGACAAGGCAGGATGCTTCCCCTGTTTCCATCTCTTGACTGATTCTATACATATCTGTTTTACGGGAAAGATATTTAACCCCTCTAATTCTCAAGAAAAGAGAAAATAATCTCTTTCACCTTGCTATAGGTGGCACGGTGATACAGTGGTTAGCACTACTGTCTCATAGTGCCAGGGACCCATCTGTATGGAGTCTGTACTATTGTAATGGTGAATAGATGGACAGTGCTAAACTGCCCTGGAGTGTCCTGGATTTACAGGTTAGAGGGATTAGTGGGTTAAATATGTGGGGTTATGGGAATAGGGCCTAGGTAAAGACTTGATGGGCTGAATGGCCTCCTTCTGCATTGTAGGGATTCTATTTTTCATAAATTTTCAAAAAGGAAGATGAATGTTTATTTCTCAACACCCCTATTGTTATCACAACAGCACCAACTCAAACACGGCCACAAACATATACGCAAAAAGGTGATTGCAAAAGAGCAAGTATACAATTAGGATTTAAGAGCCAAAATGTTATTGGTACCCTTGATTATGATGGAGGGCAGGATTTACTGCAGCTCTGCGAACAGCATGGTCCAGCTATTGGTCGATAGTGGGATCTTCTGGTCCTGCAACTATCAATGGATATTCGTTTTTCAAACCTTCCACCAATGGGGAACCCACAGTGGGGTGGGGGTGGGGGGAGGGGGTGGGGGCATTGCCAATGCAACGAGAAGATCCTGACATCAAGAATGACCAGGAAACTTTGACAACAGACATAGAACATTGCAGGCTGTGATTTTCTTTGGTTTGCTGAAGACATGAAGGTTCTAAGTTTCTGATGACAAATTCACAGTGGCTTACTGCTTGCAGCAACAGATTATGAGCTTCATTCTGGTTGAGGTGAAGTCAAGCCCCTGGACTGAAAATCTGATCTTCCTCTTTAAATTGGCAACTAAAGGCTAGCTTCAATTCTTCCCCTGCTGGTCGGTTCTTCATAGAGTCTTTCCTTTATTAGGTTGGATATGTTTCCACTGTATGCACCCACTCCACAGCCAAGCAATCTGCAAATCCATTGTGAATGAACTTCTATAATTATTTGGACAATAGCACCCTTAATTCATTAGAATGGTTTGTTGCATTTGGATGCATTATCAATGAAAAGTCCCAAAAGGATATTTTAATGCCCCACCCAAACAAGTAGGTTAGCTTCCAGTTTTCTGTAGCTCCCTGCACATTGGCAGGAAAGAAAAGGTCACCTGATCTTTCAACTCCATTTTGTTTCCAAGCAGACTGTCCTTTCTCTATTTTGTTGTACAAATAAAGTGTTTATTTTCCATAAATCCATGAGTATCATGGGATTAATGTGACACACTCAGTAACACAGGAGAAGCTAAAAGAAATACAATGGGTACATTTAAAGGGAGACTAGAAAAATTTAAGCTTAAAGTTTAATTTTTAGTGTCACAAGTAGGCTTACATTGATACTGCAATGAAGTCACTATAAAAATCCCCCAGGCACCACACTCCGGCACCTGTTTGGGTACATTGAGGGAATATTTAGCATGGCCAATGCACCTAATGAGCATGTCTTTCAGACTGTGGGAGAGAACGAGAGCACCAGAGGAAACCCACGCAGATATGGGGAAAAGATGCAGACTCTGCACACACAGTCACCCAAATCAATCCCTGCTGCTGTGAGCAGCAATGCTAGCCACTGTGCCATCTGTGAACAGGAAAGAAACTAAGGATTATGCTAATAGAGTTAGATAAAGAATCTTGAGTATAACATAAACACTGACATATAGTTTTTGAGCTGAATAGTCTATTTCTTGACTGTAAAGTTTGTCAAATTCTATGCACAGTAAAAAGATTCACAGCATCAGGTTAAAGTCAACAGGTTATTTGGTAGCATGAGCTTTCAGAGCACTGCCCCTATATCAGGTGAGTGGAGAGTTGTGTTCACAAACAAGACATATATAGACACAGACTCAATGACAAGATAATGGTTGGAACTTGAGTCTTGACAGGTAATCAAGTCGTTATAGGTGTAGACAATGCGAGAGGAGAAAAGCTTAATAACAGATTAAAGAAGAATGAATTGTCTCCATGCAGGCCAGTTGGTAAAAATTTGTAAGCCCAGGCAAGTCATGGGGGTTACAGATAATATGGCCTGATCCCAATTGAGGCCGTCCTCGTGTATGTAGAACTTTGCTATTAGTTTCTGCTCAGCGATTCTGCGTTGTCATTGTGGCTTGAAGGCCTTGGAGAACGCTTACCCGAAGACTGGAGGCTAATTGCCCTTGACTGCTGAAGTGTTGCCCAACTGGAAGGGAGCATTCCTGCCTGGTGATTGTCGAGTAGTATCCATTCATCTATTATTGTAGCGTCTGTGTGGTCTCCACAGTCTATGGACCATGCCTCAGGATATCCTTTCCTGCAGCGTACCTATTCTATTCATTTCTATGCAATTTCCGTTTTCATGAATTCAAATCCATAATTTCTTCTGTTGAGCATAGGATTCAAGAACAGCTGATATTGTTTGTCAGATAACAGAAACAGTCGACAAATGTTTAGCAAGTGATAAAATTGTGAAATGGATTCACCAGTGTTGGTGGAGCAGAAAGTTGTTTTTTTAAAAGGACCATATACATTTCCAAATAGAAAAAGTCTGATTTGTTCCAGACTTTTGATAAAGACTCAGTAGAGCAGTTTGTAAAGCTAGAGGAGATTTAGAAGGATGTTGCCTGGATTGGGTGCCATGCGTTATGAGGATAGGTTGAGAGAGCTCTGTCTTTTCTCCTTGGAGAGATGAAAGATGAGGGGTGACCTGATAGAGGTGTGTAAGATGTTGAGCAGTATTGATCGAATGGATTCTCAGAGGCTTTTTCCCAGGGCTGAAATGATTGCCACAAGGGAACACAGATTTAAGTTGCTGGAGAGTAGGTACAGAGAAGATGGCAGAGGTAAATTTTTCACTCAGGGGATGGTGGGTGCGTGGGATCAGCTGCTGGCAGTGGTGGTGGAGGTGGATTCAACAGGGTCTTTTAAGAGACTTTTGGATAAGTACATGGAACTTAGTAGGATAAAGAGTTATAGGTAAGCTTAGAAGGTAGGTACACATTCGGCGCAACTTGTGGGCCAAAGGGCCTGTTTGTGCTGTAGTTTTTCTATGTTTCTCTGTCTCCACAGATTGATAGAAAGTTTCCACTGCCAAAGCACGGCTGGAATACTCCAGTCTCAAATGTCCCATCATGGCTGCCAATGAAAACGGAGAATTTTGCACTTAGCCATACCTTCATTCATAGCAGCGGAACTGGGGAATCCCAGCGTGGGTGAAGTTGGAGAATTTCAGTCCATATCTTGTTCTGAAATTTGTGCTGAAACTATACAGTGAAGCACACCCCACGTACTGCACTCAAGCTAATTAATGTTGTACCAACAAGATATTCATATGGTTCAAAGAAAACTCTCAAAGGACTGAGCCATGAACATGAAGTTTTTCAGATTTGAAATGAGGTAATTGAGCAGTGATATTATAAGTCAGAGAAAGGATTTTTTTCAAAATGGAGAGGGGAAGGGGCAAAGATAGTCAAAGAATTTTTTAGAAGTACACAATGGGACAGAGGAATGAAACTAATCGGACAAAGAACAGAATCGGATAGACTACAATTATACGACAGGGTTATGCAATAATTGAGAGTAAACTGAAGAAAGGAGATAAATGCAGGAGTGAAAAAAAACTCAATTGCTGATAGGCAGATACAAATATTAAGTGACCATAGTCATTAATAATCTGATAATGCATTTCCCACTGCAGTCAAGGGGTATTCAATTTAACTGTTCATTTTAGTGTAGGAGGACAGAACATCTGAATTAGATCTTAGAGCCAGCATTCCGGAAGCTCGTGATTCCAAATAAACCCTTTGGACTTTAACCTGGTGTTGTGAGACTTCTTAATGGATCTTAAATAGCAGAAAAAGTGAACTCTCAGGATCTGACCTGATATTATATTCAGAGATTCAGTTCCTCAGAGACGATTGAAACTGAACAAAGACCTGGATATGCAGAGGGGAAATGTTTATGAACAATAGAGAATAAAATACAAAATAAACAAATTCTTCTGAAAATGAATGCTGGCAATTGAAGGATTTGGAACAACTTTGATCACATGGCTGGCATGCAATACATATTCCACAATTACAGACACAAACATTTCAAATAATGATTATTAAATTGACTACATTATTTGATGATTCAGTGTCAGGGTGTTGTTTTTGTCTGAGTTTAAATTCTGCCCATGTTGATCAAATAAAGATAAAGCTCAGTTGGGTGAAAATGTCCAACATAAAACAAGCTTGAGCAGTAAATTACTTCTCTATTGAGATAGCTCCACAATACAGCAGTGCTCAGAAAAATCCTATTGTAGCATTTTTCCAATCTCGATTGGAATCATTGAAATAGTGCCATGGGAAACTTCACAGTGTTAAAATGTGGGATATGCTACTAAAAATATGCGGTCGTGCTCTTTATCCAGTTTAGTATAATCATATCTAATGAATAGTTATGTGTGACTGTTACATTAATAGGATGCATTGACATTATTTTCATTATAGGTTTTTGACTCATATGAAATGTCAACATTATGATTACCAGCATCATGGTTTTCGTTAGAACAATTCCCTTCAATCTTATTATGACAAATCTGCTGAATATGTTTTAATAATGGTGCAGCGTCTTATTCTCACAACAACAGAGGTTGACAACTAAAGGTCATTTCACACTTCATCTGCATAACTGTCAAATTAAAATATTTGTTCAAATGGAACAGTTGAGCACCTATTTTATGTGTACATACTAAATAATTATTTACCAACAAATACTTAATCCCTTTAAGCTTTAGGTTAAAACATGACCAAAGAAGAAATAAGCAATTTCTGGAGATTATGCCATTCTGTTTTATGATTATAAGTACTTACTCTCTGCTGCTTGCAGGGAAACTTAATTTATTGCCATCTTCATGGTTGTGCGTGCTTCTTTTTACTCTAGGGAATTTGTTAATAAGCCTGCAACACTATGAGAAAGAGGAATTGATAGCAATAGTACACGATTGAAAATTACAGACCTTCTGCAACTTTCAAGATAATCTTTATTTCTCAAGGAGCATCCAATAACTCTGAAATAATATCTATATAATTAAAATAAACTTTATATTGCATGTTATATTCTAAATTATGGCCTGCGTATGGAACCATTTTCTCAGACAAGGAGCAAAAGATTTTGTTTCTTTGTGGACAATTGTTACAAGTACCACTTGGAGTACCAAAGAAGCACATATGTCATGTTGTGAATAAAACCTGATGCCACATCACTCAAAAAAAAAGCTTCCAACAACTTACTCACCATAGATATGAGGCTTACTGGCCTATAGTTCCCAGGCTTTGCCTGCAACCCTTTTTAAACAAAGACACAATATTTGCCAAGCTCCAATCTTCAAGAATCTCACCTGTGACCGCCAATGAGTCAAAATATCTCTGCTCGGTGATCTGCAATTTCCTCCCTAAACCCTCCACAATGCCCTGGGATACACTTTATCAGGTCCCAGGGGATTTATCCACCTTGACGCACTTTAAAACTTCTCACACACACCCATTTCACGTCTATGGTCACCTATAGAGCCACTGGCAATGTACTCCTTGCTCTGTTTGGGGGTTGCAATTATGGATGTAGTAGATGGCAAATACTAGGTGATAGCCTCGTGGTACTATTGTTAGACTATTATCCAGAAACTCAGCTAATGTTCTGGGGACCTGAGCTCAAATCGCAATATCACAGATAGTGTAATTTGAATACTGTAAAAAATATCTGGAATTAAGAATCTACCGATGACCATGAGATCATTGTTGAATGTCAGGAAAGCCCATCTGGTTCACTAATGTCCTTTAGAGAAGGATTAGGGAAAGAAATCTGCCATCCTTATCTAGTCTGGCCTACATGTGACTCCAAAGCCAAAGCAATGTAGTTGACTCTCAACTGCCCTCAGGTAACTAGGAATGGCAGTAAATGCTGGCCAGCCAGTAATGTGAATTTAAAAAAAATGCCAATTACATTTGAACCACTCAAACAAACCAACATGCCATTCCTAGTCATAAGGGCTATCCAATGACAACGTGATTGCTGATACAGAAGCACAAAATGGGCATACACATAAAAATTATTCTTCCACACAAAATATGAAAGTGCACATTATTGTTATGCTAAAATAGCATTTCTGCTGTATGCAATGTTCGAGGAGCCTGCAGTTCTTACAAGATTTGTGATGTGCTGCATGTTGTATAAACTTGTCATCATGAGGAAGCAGTCCTTATCTCTAGCATCTTTGTAAGCAGCTAAGGAGTAGGGCATGAGGAGGAAAGGCAGAGGCAATCATCCCCTGACAAGATTGTCCCTCAAAAGCTCATCTGTAGGTGATATCACTGGCTATAACCTTAATTTCCATTGACCAACAATCTCACACCACATCTTTCCTCTGCGATGGTTAACAGTCCTTATGACCACATTGCAAAATACAAATCAACATAATATAGGCATTTCAAGCCATATGTTTAAATGATATTGTACTTTGTTGCGTACAAAAGTCCACTAATTACCTTTATGGATCCTCCCTTGCACCGGTCATTCAGTGACTTTGTCTGGATTAGCATTCTTACACTATACTATCCTAGTAGATAAAGATAGGCTAGTGGAAGGCTTCTTGTTTTCAGTGGGGAGGTAGCAGAGCACTTCTGCTCTAGAAAATCCAATCTAAGCATGGACCACTGTAATCCGGGCTGGTTTTTTGGCAGGCAACAGGCAAAGGTACTGTGGCAGGTAAGGGTGCAAGGAAGCTGTTATACTGAGAAAATTAAGCATTCATATTCCATAGAAACACTGCCACTTTCCATGGATGGTGCCACATAACCTGCTGGAGGACAGATTACAGAAATGTTGTGACAACTGCCAAGCCCTTAGCACACTGTAATCCACAGCCAGGGTGGTCGTCCTCTGAGCTGATCTGACAGACTTTCCAATACATCAAACATTTTGTGTTGCATACTCAACAATGTTCTTCGGATAGATGACTGTTTGAAGTGCTCATCAAAGTCCTCTGCAGTGAGACCCAGGAGTGATCTCACCCTCAGGCAAACTGAAATATCCACCATTCTTGCTTCCTGCCTTGACTGTAGCTGATTGGTTCTCAATTGTCAATAATATCCTCTATTCTACCACTGCCACTAAGTCAGGGAGTCAATTTTGGTTCAGTGAAGATGCAGGAGGGTATATCAGGCAAATGCACTAGGCATTTGGAAAAATGAGGCGTCAACCTAGTGAACTTACTTGCACACCAACAGTGGAAACAGCAAGCCTCAGCAGACAGAGCTAAGAGATTCCACAACCAATGAATCTGATTTAAGTTCTGCAGTTCTGTTACATCCAGCCATAAATGGTGATGAACAATTATAACTTGCGGAGGTGGATGTGGAGGCTCCACAAATAAGCCATCCTCAATGACAGGATAGCACATCAATGCAAAAGGCAAGACTGAAGTATTTTCAATCACCAACTTGAGCAAAAGTGCTAAATGAATAATCCATCTCGTCTATCCTCACCTCCTGCCTTGACTGCAGCCCATTGGTTCTCAATGTGTCACCACGTTAAGACGTTGCCTCAAATCTATTCTCTAATATATGTACATTGTCAATATCTGAACTGGTCATTGTGAGTGTGAAATCAAGTGACAGCATTGTACCTTCTTTTTCATGGTCTCCTTGGTGTTCCTTTACTCGCTTGGTCAGATTGTATGAACCAGCTATCTGAAAGGAATAATGGTAAGGCTGTAGCGAGGTTAAGAGTGTGAAACTGGAAATGCACGCTTACAAAGTTAAGCAGCAGCAAAGTTAACAGCTTCATCCTAAGGTCCCCAGTACCGAAAGTGCTAGTCTTCAACCATTTTGATTCACTTCATGTGATATTAAGAAACTAGTGAAGGCATTAGATACTAGGAAGGCTAGTAGCCTTGACAACATTCTGACAATAGTATTGGCGACTTGTACTTCAGAATGAAGTGCAGTACCAGCAAAATGATTCTACAAAACAACACTAACATCTGCTCATCAATGTGGAAAATAGTCCAGATATGCCCTCTCCACAAAATGTATTGGTGTTTACTACCAAATAAACCTGTTGGACTTTAACCTGGTGTTGTGAGAATTCTTACTGTGTTTACCCAATCCAACGGCAGCATCTCCATATCACAAAAAATATGACAAATGCAATGGGTAATTTCCACCTGAATCAGTCTGCTTTTAATCATCAGAAAAGTGATGGAAGATTTTGATAAAAGTGCTATCAAGCAGAACTTACTCAGCAATAGCCTGCTCATGGATGCTCAACTTGAATTCAGCCAGGGTCACTCAGCTCCTGACCTCATTACATCCTTGGTCCAAACATGGACAAAAGAGCTGAACTGGAGAGGCAAAGTGAGAGTGAATGCTTTTGACATCAAAACAGCACTTGAACGAATGTTGTACCAAGGATCCCAAGCAAAACTGTGGACCATGAGAATCAGAGGAAAAGCTTTCCATTGTTTGGTATTATACCTACTGCAAAAGAAAATGGCTAGCGTTGTTGGATGTCAATCATCTTAGTTGCAGGACATGCCTACAGAAGTTCCTCAGTGTAGTGACCCGGGCCCAAAATACTTTAGTATCTTTATCAGTGACCTCCCCTCTATCATTAGGTCAGAAATAACAATTTCATAATGCACAATGTTCATTGTCACTTGTGACTCATAAGATACAAACCAACAACTAATGAGACCTGGACAATATTTAGTCTTGGACTGGTAAGTGGCAAGTAACATTCATACCATAAAATGCATGACAATAATTATCTCCAACAACAAAAACTCTAATCATTGCCCCTTGACATTCAATGGCATTGCCACCTCTGAACCTCCCACTTTTAACATTGTATTGATTATCATTGACCAGAAACTGAACTGGACTCACCTTAAAAATGCTGGCAGGATTTTACGTCCTTGCTCGACCTGAGACTGGAAAATCTTGCCGAGTTCAATGGACCTTCCCATTGTCTGCCCTTCGTCTGCTCCAATTCCGATGGCAGACAGGGCAATAGATTTTTGGCAACAGTGTCCACAAGAGCAGGTCAGAGGCTAGGGAGCCTGGCATGTGTAATTCACCTCCTGACTCACAAAAACATTTTCATCATCTTCAAGACAGAAGTCAGGAGTGTGATAGAATACTTTTCATTTGTCAGGAGGAATAGAGCTCAAACAACACTCAAAAGCCTCAACAACCATCCAGGACAAGACAGCCCAATTGATACATAACCTATCCATCATCTTAAGCATTTATTTCCTCCATCAGAGACACACAGTGGCAACAATTTGTACCATTTTACAGCACAGCAGCAACACAGCAGGCTCCTTTGACAGCACCTTCCAATCCCACAGCATCTACCATCTAGAGGACAACAGCAACACATGCATGGAAAGGTGCAAATTCCCTTCCAAGCAACACACCATCCTGACTTGAAACTAAATTGTCATTCCTTCACTATCACTGGGTCAAAAAACCTGGAACTCCCACATTAAGAGCACTGTGGGTGTACCAACATCATATGGACTGTAGCAATTCCAGAATGTGGCTCACTTCATCCCACCTTGCTAAGGGTATGAGAGATAGAACATAGATCATAGAACATTACAGCACAGAACAGGCCCTTCGGCCTTCGATGTTGCGCCGACCAATATAAAAAGCAATGCCCCTCCAAACTAAACCCTTCCCTTCTCTTCCATATACTTATCAACTAACCTCTTAAACGCCACCAAACTTGGCGCATCTACAACTGCTGCAGGCAGGGCATTCCACTCCCGAACCACCCTTTGGGTAAAGAACCTACCTCTGATATCCGTCCTATAACTATCACCCCTTAATTTAAAGCTGTGTCCCCTCGTGCTAGCTTCTCCATCCTAGGAAAAAGGCTATCACTGTCCACCCTATCTAAACATCTAATCATCTTATATGTTTCGATAAGGTCCCCTCTTAGCCGCCTCCTTTCTAACGAAAACAACCTCAAATCCCTCAGCCTCTCTTCATAAGACCTGCCCTCCATACCAGGCAACATCCTGGTAAACCTCCTCTGTACCCTCTCCAATGCCTCCACATCTTTCTTATAATGTGGGGACCAGAACTGCACACAATACTCCAAGTGCGGCCGCACTAGAGTTTTGTACAGTTGCAACATGACGTTGCGGCTCCGAAATTCAATCCCCCTACCAATAAAAGCTAAGACTCCATATGCCTTCTTAACAACCTTATCGACTTGACTGCCTACTTTCAGGGATCTATGCACATATACACCAAGATCCCTCTGTTCATCAACACTATTAAGAATCCTACCATTAGCCCTATACTCTACACATTTATTATTCCTGCCAAAATGCATTACCTCACACTTTTCCACATTAAACTCCATTTGCCACCTCTCGGCCCAGCTCTGCAACTTGTCCAAGTCTCTCTGCAAACTATAACACCCCTCTTCACTATCTACCACTCCACCGACTTTAGTGTCATCTGCAAATTTACTAATCCATCCTTCAATACCCTCATCCAGATCATTTATAAAAATTACAAACAGCAGGGGCCCCAAAACAGACCCCTGAGGTACACCACTTGTCACCGAACTCCACAATGAATATCTCCCATCAACCACCACCCTCTGTCTTCTATCTGCTAGCCAATTCCTAATCCAATTAGCTAAATCACCCTCTATCCCATACATCTGCATTTTCTGCAGAAGTCTTCCATGGGCCACCTTATCAAACGCCATACTAAAGTCCATATATACCACATCAACTGCCTTACCCCCATCCACCTCTTTGGTCACTTTTACAAAAAACTCAATGAGGTTAGTAAGGCATGACCTACCCTTCACAAAACCATGCTGACTATCCCCAATCAATTCATTTCTCTCTAACTAGGCAATAACTTTTGGCTTAGCTAGCAATGCTCAGATTCCATTTTTTGTTTAAATGGCCAGCACTGTCTCCTCATTGTGGAATAAATATTGCAGACACTTATATCCCCTCTAGTTGGCTCCTATTGTCTGCGTTTGTGCTTCTATTTTACTGCAAGAACAAGGGAAGTCTGTCACTTACCTTAACTACTTGTATGATGTTATTAAACTTCTGACAGTGTGATATCCAGATCCTCAAGGCTTGACATCTGGCAGTGACTTACATGGCTACCTGAATGACTTTTGGCTGCATGCAGAAATTACTCAGCTGAACAGACAGCTTGAAGCAGCCAGTGCGGAATAGGTGGGGGTTAATCACATTTCACAATTCATAGGTTTTGTAAGGTATCCAATTCAAGCCTCCTACCTTCTGCAAATAACCTGCAATTCATAACAGTTTCACTCCCACCTGAAAGTGATCTATTAAAGTCTCACCAGCAAATACAGTATTGGAATAGAGAAGACTGCATTGGTACATAGCTTTTCCAAGTGCATTGTTTATTCTGATTCATGTCAATTTTACGCTCTTTTGTTGTTCTAACCAACTGGGTCACATAAGCCTAAGTCCTTGCACGGCACGACACATAAGGGTCTCCAGAAAATGATGGTTTTCCCATTGTCGCTGATTGGCCTAATAACTTTACAATTCTCTGTGATCTCAATAAAACCGTCACATCAGCCTTAGTTTGGTACTAGAACTTTTTTAAACCTTTTTCTTTTATGAAATACATCATTGTAGTATATTAAGCCCCTCAATGATTTAGTGGGCTGGGATGTTTTATTCCAGCCTTTTTCATTTACTCTTGACAACATCATGAAATAATAGTTGAGGTTCACTGCAATTCCCAAACACTGAAAATATGATCCATTTTTCCTTTATTCCTGGGAGGATTCGTTATGATCATGGCCTTTACTACACAGTAATAGAGTTTCTTGCGCAGAGATGATAAAAGTCATAGCACCCAGCAATATCAAGTTCAACAGATGAATGCAAGCTGTCTCTGCACTTTAATTTGCCTTACCACAGCAAGATAATAGTTACCAACATGTTTCTAGTTATGATTTAAATGTTATTTATACTATCATTTAGATTACTGTGTGTAAAAATTACAGGTCATAATGTGCACTCCTACTTGTTATTTCCACAGTGGACAACATATCTTAAATGCTTCAAGCAATAGAGAAGCTCAGAATGTGCTCTGTCTTTGAACAATCTGCACATAACACTCTTTAATGTGGACAATGTTTCACTGAGGCTCTTGTATTAATATCTCTAACTCTAAGAGACAGAGTATTTCTTTCAATTCAAACCAAAATTATTGATTATCCCTTTTTTGAATGTGACATTGCAATAATATAGATATATATGTGTATGAAAAGTACAGATATACATAGAAATGTATGCACAGAGAGACAGAAAGAGAAACCGAAAATCAAAAAGTGTCATCAGAAGTAACTAAAAAATAAAGACATTCTCACAGTTAATCCTAATATAGCTACTGGCAAAACAAAGGTAGAGGACTTGTGCTAGGATAACAACAGCACATCATGGACTTTTCACTGCATGATGTACGCTGCAGCAAACTTTACTGCTAGCAAATCTCAAGGTAGTGGAAGAAGGTCCTACTTACGAGAGGACATTTCTTATCTCTTGACACTCGAATCTGTAATTCTATGATGTCAACATCAGAAATGTGAGACAATAAAAAAAAGCTTTGAAGCATCTTCAAAGGAATGCGGTTTTGTTGTAGCGTTCTATCGAAGTATCAATAATATATGATAATTTATAAATAATGATTCTCAAATTTATGCTGTTCTTCTCTGCAACTTTCCAATGAGCGGAACAGTTTGTCAGACAGTTTCAACACCGTGGTCTCTAATAAAGCAAATCTTCCTATGTTAAGCCAATTAAACAGCAGTATCTGCATATTATTATATGCTACCATTACTATTCAACTGGCAATAATTGTGTATTATGACTAAGTCTTGACTCCCATAGCAGCAATATCATGTTTGCCGTGACAACATTTCACTGTGTCAGGAATTTCACTGTATTAGAAAACAGCGCACTATAGATAATTAACAATACAGGAAATAACAAATTAATAGATTGAAAAAAATGGAAGCGGGGGCAATGGGTGAAGAGTGAATGAATATTGAGCAGGACATGTACTGGCTTTCCAAACATTAACAATAAGGACTTGTAACAAACAGCACTTTATTCACCAGCTGAGCAGCTACTTCATGTCTGTGCTCTGTCCGCCTCTAAGAGAATGCCCACAGTCCCAGCACAAGACTCTTTTTGTAGCCATGTCACCATGCCATCACGTGACATCACTCGGTCTACATCCAGAAAACTGGCCATACTCTCAAGTTGAACAAATCCCCATTATGAGTTAATTGGCTCAAAAGAATGGATGGAAATTTACGAGAAAAATTCTAAAGTTATGATTTGACCAACTCTTCCTGCCCATTGATGGGCACAGCAAGCAGGTAAAATTGCACAAGAGCCAAGAAAACAGGATAGAATTTTACGCAAAAAATTCTACGTGTCCAGCTAGCGTGAAAATGGAAGACTGGCAAATCTGTTTGTCGGGCAAGTTTACTCACAATCTTATGCACTTGATGCATGAAAAAAATGAGCGAAACTGTTTCTAGTTAGTAGAGGCAATGGATAGGGCTTAACTTGTTAGCCAGTCTGATCAGGCAGAAGAGGGAGCTATTGTGCATTTGCAAACTTGTGGACTACACATGCACAATTGCAACAGCAGAGGCCTGACAGAGAGACAGAGACACAGAGAGAGCTGTCAGTCCTGTATTGCTGCAGCTTGCCTCAACACAGCCCCTAATCTGCAACTGTGGGCGCCCATGGTCGATCACAAGCCACGCACTGCAGTCCCTGCTGCCCAGACTGATGATGCTTTCATCTCACCACTGATTGCAGACAGCATGCACAATGGTAACCCCTCCCCCTTCCCAATCAAGCTGACCTGGATTGATCATACCCCCATAGGTCTCACCCCATAGACTCCCCCCACCGCCCCCCATTTTCAGGCACCTCCCTGTACTTTCAGGCCATCAATACATAGAGCGAGCCAGAAAAAAACCGTGGCCAATACCTTAAGCCCTGAATAGATAATAGGTGGTGAAATGGTCACCGATTACAGTAGGTAACCATTTGTAAAAATATCAAGCAATATCTTTCATATAAACATACAAAATACTTCCTAAAATACTGCTCAGTTGCATCAGTTCTTGAATGATATTTGGTGATTTTCAATAATTTGAGGAAAAAACTAAACTAAAAAAACTAGCACATTTTTGAGCACGATTCATGTCAAGACCAGTGATTAGGCTCAAAGCATAATCTCCTAATATCTTTATAAAGCCTATCCTAGCATTTTTGATAAGATGAGCTGAGGTGTTAAGAACAGTGAGTGTTAGAATAGAAAAGAACAGAACGTGCAAACAAATATTTGACAGGGATCATTAAGTTACCAGGAAATCAAATTGTATTCGCACTGCCTTCAGGAGTAAAGAACAAAGAAAGTTTGATAATTACATGTAGAATGAGAATTTGGCTCTAACTGGTGCAGAGGAGACTTGATTTAGACCAGGTATTGAGTATGAACTTTCTTTAATTTGTCATGAGATATGAGGGACATTACGTCGATGACACCCCCAGTTAGGCCTCACCACCAGCTCTCTCGACTCCTCTGCTGTTGCTAAGTTATCTGACAGTTAAAGATAAACAGAAATTCCTTGTAATTTGCCTTAGTCTAAAGTCCAAATTCCCTTCCCTAGCTACCAGTTCCATCCTTCTACCTGGCAGCAGTCTAAGATTAAAACAGATGCACAGAATCTTCATGTCATATTTGATACCTCCCCACTCCTCCCAGCCCACTACTGAACAAGATACATGGCTTATCTAATCCTGGCCTCCTAAGAATCCTTGATTTTAATTGCTCTTCCTTTAGTGGTCATGGCTTCAAATGCTTAGACTCCAAACTTTGGAATTCCTTCACTAAACCTCTCCATCTCTTTATCCCTCTTTTCTGCTTTAAGGTGTTTCTTAAAACGTATTCTTTGACCAAGATTTCGCTATCTGCATGTTCTTGCCATATCAAGTTTATTATCAAATTTAACTTTACAATATTCCTTAAACATTGTCATTATTGTTATTGAAATAAAAATGATGAGGCTGAAGAGAGTATAGATTGAAACAATAGCTGTGAGAAGCTTCAGAGTGCCAATAATCTTAACAAATCCACTTTTCTGAACTGGTGTCATTATCTTGTTCAGTACATCGTTAGTCAAACCCAAAAAAAATCAGAACGTTTCTAAGTCATTTTAACGATGTGATCCAGCAAAACTTCAATCATTGCTTTCACATTTGACCAGTAAAACAGCATTCAAGACCAGGTCTTTGCCAATTAAATAGTGGCTTGAGACAAATACATCCCAACTTTCATAATGATTAGTTGCGTTGGTGAAAGCATGACAAAAGGAGCTGAATATGTACAAAATTAAAAGATAAATATGAATGGAAAACATCATTTAGGTTCATCTTAATTTGGCCATTCTACTTGCCCTTTTAATTACAGTGGCCAATTGTTTCTTAAACAACACCAGAATATTCCCCTCTCTCATTCAATATTTAATTTGGGTTTCAATTTTCTACATTATATCATGTAAATCATTAAAAGAAACAGCCAAATTCAAACTATAAGTAAATAGAAAAGTTAAAATACAGAAGACAAAAGGAAAATAAGCAAATAAAGGAAAAAGTAACTTATTTTCATTTGCACAATCTATATGAGTATTCCAGCAATAACACTAACTCATGTTTCAGTTCTATTGATGTGACCTTGGAGATGCTTTCCTTTATTGGATACTGTGGGCATAATCTTACCAGAATTTGGCAGAAGGTCAGAATTGGGACCAAAATAATGGAGTGATTCCTGCTGGAACCACCAGCGGGATTTCTAACTGTATCTTATGCCTTATTTGATAAACATTTTAATGAACACGAGAACCATGCCGCATTTCCTATGATTCGCCCTGGTGGGCACTGCCACGGTATCAAGCTGGCAAGAGACTTCAACAGCCTTAGTCCCACTGGCAAGTCCATAGCACCTGTGCATTGAAATTGGTTTCCGAAGCTGATTTTGTCAGTCGAACAGAGCTGGTAACATCTTGAAAGGCAAATCCAATTTTTCACTCCTTGCTTGATCTTAGCAGCTCGCCACATGTTTAACTGGTGGGACAAGCTGTTAAAATCACCCCCATAGAGTTTTACAGCAAGAAAAAGGCCCTTTAGCTACCATGTCTCCACAAGTCATTAAGCAACTATTCTAACCCCACTTTCCAGTACTTAGTCCATAACTTTGCATGATATGGTATTTCAAGTGTTCACTAAATGCTTTTTAAGTGTTAGGGCTCCTGCCTCTACCACCTTTTAGACAATTAGTTCCAGATTCCCACCACTCTTGAGTGAAAAGACTTTTACTCAGATCCCCTTGAAATCTCCTGTTTCTAGCCCTATTTACGCCCCCTGGTTATTGATCACTCTACTAAGAAGAAAAGTTTCTTCTGATCTACCCTATCTATATCCTTCACAATTTTCACATTTTGATGGGGTTCACTCTCAGTCTTCTCTGCTCTAAGGAAAGCAACCCCAATCTATCCAGCCTCTCTTCATAACTGAAACACTTCAGTCCAAGCACGTCCTTGTGAGGCATGCCTGCATCCTTTCTAGTGCAATCACATCCTTCCTATGGTGTGGCGACCAGAATTGAACATATTCCTCTTATAAAAGCAGAGGTATGGGAATAAGAAAAATATCAGCCAGGATTGAATGGCGGAGCAGACTCAATGGGCCAAGTGGCCTAATTTTGCTCCAATGTCTTATGCTCTTTTGGTCTTTTAGCTATGGCCTGATCAGGGTTTTATATAGTTCCATTAAAACCTCCCTGCTCTAATATTCTGTGCCTCAGTTAATAAAGTCAAGTATCCCATCAGTCTTCTTAACCACATTATATAGCTTGTCCCGCTGCCTTCTTGGATTTTTGAACACACACCTCAAAGTTCCTCTGGCCTCTATATTTCCAGGTGACCTTCTGTTCATTGTGTATTCCCTTGCCTAGTTAGCCTTCACAATATGCATCATGTCACACTTTTCAAGGTTAAATTCTACTCTGACCAGCCCATCAATAATCTAAGGTCTTCCTCCTCACTATTTACTTCATCATCATGGAGAAGCTGTCAGCAGCACAGGGGGACAGTCAGAGTGAGAGAATCCATTACCCAAACTCAGGGCCACAGGGAGGAAAGGCAACTCTTGTGGCTCCAGTAACTACCCTGGAGGGCCTTCTCCTTCAACCCTTGGCCCCCTGATTCTTCTGCTTACCCAAAGGCAGCCCATTATCTACTGACTAGCCTCAGTAACACTCATCTCTCCCACTGAAGCTGCTATTGCTTCAGTGTTGCCCCTTCTCTGGTCCTACAGCAGCAGACATCTGTCTATTCTTCTTCAAAGGATGGTAGGTCACAGGCAGCAAATTAGGAGGTTGCTCATGGTCAAATAACTCAATCAGACTGTTGCCTGTAAATGCAGACTCAGGGTTTCCTTTTTGCCCCAACATTAGTGTCCCAAAGTCCGCAATACAATTCAGCCCATAGACTCATATTTTGGGATCACCACGCCTTCCTGGTGTGACAACCTTTGCATTTTGTTCTTAAATGGCCCCGTTACATTTAATGAGAGCCAAAAGTTCAGTCAATCTGGAGACTGACCTAGAAATTCTGTCAGATGAGTTTCTATGTGTTAATGATTGCTCACAACTTAGTTACTTCTACATCAGTCTCACAGCCAGTCAAAGGCTTCAACTTGCACAAAAATCAAAGGCGATGCCCTGTATTCCTTCTAGGATCAGTTTGTATGTAAGAAGGTTAACCATACTTCCCTCATAGTTCAGTGCCAGGATAAGTCTGCTCATCCTTTTCATGTAATTGACATTGAGCTTCCTTAGATTTCATCTGGGGAAAGTATTTCATTGTTAAATATGAAAATATAAATAGGTGAGCAGAACAAATGACAACCTAAATGCAAACTGCCGTTTATGTTGCATGCTGCAGAATGCAGTGCAAAATCAATTCATGCCTTCACTGAAAACTCACTTCTGACTGCACAGAGGATGTTTTCACATTGCTTATAATTTTTTGTAACCTTACAAGGTTTTCAATAACTATTACAGTGATTGTGAAACACACTCATAGAAAAGTATCCCTCACAGGTCCTTTACTATCTGTACTCCTAAGATAAGTGAGGGATCAGAGCCTCGTGCGCCCTTTATCCTTCACTGCCAGAAGAGCGCTCCCTCACAGGTCCAGTGCTCTCCAACCTGCGAAGATAAGCAGAGTGACAACCATTAAGCTGTTAATCAAAGTAGAGTTAAAAGGACTAAACTGAAACTGAATGCAAACAAATGATTTCAGAGGTTTGAAGGTATTTCAAAGGCTCTTAGTCTGCAGCAGCAGAGGTGCACATGGACACTGGACCTATGTCCTTGGCCCCAGTATTGACATCCAACATGCCAAGATCATATTGGTCATCATAACATCAAAGCTGGCTTGGTGCATTTCCCAATGGACAGGTGGGTGAATAGCAGTGGTTTGCTAAATGGACTATCCAGCCTGCAAATGAGATTACAAGGAAGAGCATTAGGGAATTATCAGATTCCAACAAGGCAGGCCAGGTGAATCCCAATGCATTCATGTCTGGCAGGAATCCCGTTTTACCCCGACACACTCCATTCAGCAGGTGGTAAGGATTCCTGTCAGTGGCGAATGGGGTTAGTGCGCGAAACAATCTCCGCTTGAGTCTCCCAGCCCTTTTGCAATGCAATAGGCTGGAAGAATCGCCCCATCGCCCCCACGATTCATCCAACACGCAATAATTTTTACTCATCATTGCAACTCAAATCTCACAAATTTACATGGTTCATCGCAGTGCCTAAACTATGTTAATATTTTGATTTGTATTATTGCATATTAACAAAAGGCACCAGCTTTTTAAAAAAATTGCCAGAATGACATGAATCAAGACAGAATAGAACACCTGATGAAAGGAATAGATAAATAAAAGACTAGAATGATATGTTTTCACACCATTAAAACATTGAAGAATGTTTCTTATTTAATGTAAAAGCTTCAGTTATTAGACTGAAATTTCAACTAGCAATAATGAAATTATAAATTATGGAAATCTTAAGATGTTTTAATTTCCTTACATTTATTTTAAATATAAAGGAATTTTGATGTTCTTGCTGAATATCGAAATTTAATTAATAGCTAGCAATTATTAAATATTAATAATCTCAAGTAGATCAAAATGCATTACCCTTTCAAAATCACAGTGGACATTAAATTAAACATAAATATAATTGGTATTTTAATTGTCAACCATTCTTGTCTTGTCAAGTTCCAGAACTCTTATATTTAAATTTGCTTTTGAATAGCTGCTTACGGATAAAACCAAAAATTGAAACGATTTTTTGGCTCACCTGCAGAAAAAGGCTAATTCTAAAGAAGCACACTAAGCCAGAAAAGTAACAACACAAGCTTGTATTTATATAATGTCTTTTACATAGTAAAACATACATAGCACTTCACAGGTTAATGAGCTATTAGGGTATTGACACAAAGCTTGGCCAAGGAAGTAGGTGTTGAGAATTGTCTTAAAGAGAAGTACAGAATTAGAGAGAAGTATAGAATTGGAGGGGGGGAAACAGAGTTTTCTGATCAATCGTAAAATCATACAGCACAGAAGGAGCCATTTGGCCCATTGAGTCTGCACTGGCCACAATCCCACCCAGGCCCTATCCCCATAACTCCACTCATTTACTTTGTTGGTTCCCCTGACACAAAGGGTCAATTTAACATGGCCAATCCACTTAACTCACATATCTTTGGACTGTGGGAGAAAACTGGAATACCTGGAGGAAACTTATGCAAACAAGGGGAGAATGTGCAAACTCCACACAGTGATCCAAGCCAGGAATCAAACCCAGTCCCTGATACTGTGAGGCAACAGTGCTAACCACTGTGCTACCATGCCACCCAGGTTTAAGAAGGAAATTTCAGAGCTTGGTGCTCGGGCATTTGAAGGCTTGCCTTTCAATGCTCGAGCAATGCACAGCAGGAAGATGCAAGAGGCCAGTATTGGAGAGGCACAGAGATTTTGGACGGTTCAGGGCTGCAGAGGTTTACAGTAATAAGGAGGAGTAAAGTCATGGAGCAATCTGAAAACAAGATGAGAATTTTAAAATCGAGGAACGAGCTAGACCAAGAGCTAATGGAAAGCAGTGATGACAAAGAAAAACAGGCACCAGGACTTCGAGGCCTGGCAATCGCAGTCCAATTGATGCTTTGTCACAGTTTATTTACCTTTGTCAGCAGTTGTACATTTCCTGCTCGACATTCCAATTTGATCCTGGTGAGAAAGATGTAGCACAACGGGTTTCAGTGCAGGGCAGCATCGTCAGGAGGAAGGAAGCCATGCCCTCTGCACTTACTGCCATAAAACAGGTCACTTTGAAAGGACAGGAACAAAGTAAGTGCATGAGGTAAGAGGATAGGATGTTAGAGATGCTAGGTGTTGCATCCTAGGTTGCAATCCTAGGATGGTCCAGGGGTCAGTTAGAGGGGTGATGGTTAGTCAGTTTGGGATGGGTTGGATAAGAGGTAGAGAGTCAGTCAGAGGACTGGATGGATCATGGGATCAGGTGATTGGTTGGGAGGGTCAGGTGATCAGTGAGATATATTAAGATGGCTGGAAGGTTTAGTTCTTACTTGGGAATGCTGGGAGTAGTTGGAGTTTGGACAGAAGGGTAATTGGGCATGGAGGAATACCTGGGGACTCAGAAGAGTAGTTGTGTGGGTGAGGAAAGGTTATGAATTGGGATGGTACCTGGAGAAGTCATAATGGTAGTTATAGTCTTACGCAGGCTAGTTGAAGATGTAGTTGGATGTGAGAGGATTGTCAGGGAACCTGTAGGGGTAGTCAATTAGTGGGGAAGTCAGGTATATTCAGTGAATGGGGTGGGGGTGAGAATTGCATTCAGAGATCCAGAGGGATAGTCGGTAATTAGTCAGCTGGATAAGGGTAGTCGGGGTGTGGGAGGGTGAGTAAGGGTTAATCATTGGGTCAGAAGGGTAGTCAGACGAGGTATTACAAAGGGTAATAAGGTAATCTCAATGGTGGAAGGGTGGTCAGGGGGTCGGGGTAGTTGCATTGTCATATCATCTGGAGATTAGTTGGGGTGGGAGTTATCAAGGGTAGACAGGTTATTCAGAGGGTTAGGGATTTATTCTGTGTGTTTGGAGTGATTTTCAGGATGAGTATTTGGAGTGTGGAAGGTTGTCAGGGTAGATGGGGTATCTGGGAGTTCAGGAAGAGGGTTGGGGATTTAGGAAAGTGGAAGGTTTGGTACTGGTCAGTACTCACATTTTCCAAGAGTTCAAAGTGGATTTTCAATTGCAAGGTGTTCATAGTTCAAGGTGAAGTAGGGATGTTTAGGGGACATGTGCATGGGAAGTTTTTCACTCAGAGAGTGATGGGTGCCTGGAACATGCTGCCAGAGGAGGTGATGGAAGCAGGCAGATTAGCAACATTTAAGAGCTATCTAGATGGGTACATGAATAGAGAGGGAATAGAGGGAAATGGACCAAGTAAGAGCAGTAGGTTTCATTTTAGTTTAATCAGGACATTCTGATCAGCACAGGCTTGGAAAACCAAAGCGTCAATGCCTGTGCTGTACTTTCCTTTGTTATCTGTTAATTCTTCGAACCTTTCCCAAGTATTTACAAGGCTGCTTCTGCAGGGTGGGGGTAGGGTCCCTGAGTGCATCCTCTGTAGTACTTCCTGGGTATGATCCCCTTCTCACTGGGAATGGAAGTTCTGGGTGAATGATTGCAAAGAACTGAAGTGAAGGATTCTTTGACGAGTCTGTTGACATCTTTTAGAAATCTTTGAAACAGTGGGCAGAGTTACACAGGAATATGAAAGAAAAAGCTGCAAATATTAAACAGCAGGAAATACTTTCAGTATCAAAACAACAATGTGAAGGCAGGAATGAGATAATAGCCCTCAAATATTTTAACAAAACTGAAACTGAGGATGAACATAAAATTACTTATGTTGTTGCTACATTCTATTTTAGAGACTAACTAAATTAGACTTAATGATCCACTATCAGTGGGAAAATGGTTTCAAGCAATTTCCCAGGTGCTGGATAATATTTTTTACAAACTACGACAGGAGGCATGGGCTGGCATTTGTTCAGTATTGATGGCATTCATCAGGAGTTAATGAAGGCTAGATATGTCCGATTGGATTGGAAGCCAGATAGTAAGATTCTAAATTCAATTAACGGGACCACGGATCCAATAATCTTGCAGTAAAAGAACAACGTAATTAAATCTATTATTGGGAGCAAATATGAGCACAATCTGTAAGAGGAGAAAATTTGCACTTCATCATGAAATCATAGAAATATGCAGTACTAAAGGAAGCTATTCAGCCTATCAGGTCTGCACCAGCAGAAGATGATATCCTATTTTCTGGTTCTTAGTCCAGAGCAATGAGTGGCTACTCCCTAAGTTTAATATAATGTCAATTATAGGAAAAACAGAAATGTGGAATATAAAGGGTGTTTGAAGATAAAGGAAGACCAGGCCAGGTATATATTAAAATGGATAGAATATTTAGGATGTGGTTTTGCTTTTGTATGATTCATACAGTTTTATTTTACTCTAGTATTAAGATATGTTGATTTTTTTCAATCCAAATAGCTTTTTTTTACTCACAGATAGCTGCTGCCACGATGTTGTGTTTTTGCATATCAAATTTCAAACATTACACTTTTAGACTTAAAGGGTAGAATTTTCCAGTCTTGCACACCACAAGAATAATAGCAAATAGGATAAGAACATGCAAAGGTTTGCTGGCCTTGAGTGGAATTTTCCGATCTTACAGTGATAGAATCCCACCCAACCTGTTGGAGCTTCAGTAAGTGCACTTCTTATATCTCCATTGCGGTTGTGGACTGATAATGTCGCTGCTTGGCATCTGATGCAGCAGTGATAAATGCAGAATAAATTTGCAATACCAATTAGTTCCTTTTTGGGAATAACATAACAATATAACAGGAGGGATTTTCTGGCTGTGCTCATCCCCAAAATTGGAAAATTCTACCTGAGGTCAATGGTTGCATCATCCACCATCTCGCCCACATTGACTCCTATGACAGACGGGGCTAGAAAATCCCCCCCACATGTCTATTCACTGTGCACATGTTAATACCTACACTGACATAAAGTGGGGTTTTATGGCCTCACCATTCAGAAACCATAATAAATCCCACCCAAGGTCAATGGACCTTTCCATAGTCTGCCTCTCTCCTGCTCTGATTCCAGTCATGGAAGGGGTGATAAAATTCCTGCGATGGCGTCTGATGTGATTTGCTTCACACATGTACACGCATACTGTGAATGCCAGTTTGAAGCTTCGAGAGTACTTGTAGTCCGCCAAAAAATGTATTATAAGGAATCCAATGTTTTTCCTGCAAGGTTTAAGGTTATGAATTTAGTATATACACATATTTAATGATTTGAATTCTATAGGATGCTATTTATTTTTGTTGCACAAAACAATAATGGTCAATCTAAATGGTCAATAATGGTGCCTGATTCCTTTAAGGAGCTGTATTCTAAAAGGTTTGCATGTCTCAGGCTGATCCAATGAGAATTGAATTGGGACTTCACTCAAACTTGTTTCAGCTTGGTCCAGCAGTTAGATCCCAGAGCCATGTCAGGAAACATTGAATCTGCTGTACAATGTAAATAGTTTTGTCTTTTAATAAAAGTCTATAGCTTTTTTTTGAACTGGTGGAGCTAAGTTACTACACGAATAAACCTGTTTATAAATTTCTTTCAGAAGAGAACATTACAGTTCATTACGGAATGGAGATGGAGAAGCCAAATTAACAGCTGCCAGATAATTCCCCAAGTGGTTATTTGTGATAGATGTTAAACCATTAAGTGCTTCCTGTGTAAGGCCACTCGTGCTGAAATTCTACAGACAGCAATGTTAAGAACTGCACCTTCAGTCTCACATACTTCAATGATCTCCTATCTGACCTTTCATCATCCAACCACCATAAACCTCCCCAGGCATATAAAGCCTGGGGACTGGAAGAAAATCAGCAAGGGTTGCTGGAGGTGTAAAGGATAAAATCGGTCCAGATCTGACAGTCACAATAAATTCACTGTGAAATTGAAATAGCAGCATGCAAAATTAGTGTTCAGTTCTTCTGTAATTTTAACAGGTCTCTTAGAGCAGATAAAGGAATTGCACATAAAATGGCTTAAAGATTTAGATGTTAAGAGAATCAAGGCTCCTTTGACCCCATCTAACAAATAGTCTGGTATTTCTCTGCAATTCTTCTGCATCTAAATTGTTGTCAAGATGCCAACTTTAGCAAAGACATTTTTTTGGAAGGTGGGGGAGAGGTGGCAGGGAGAGAAAAATAAACTGACAGGAATTTCAAAATCAACTGAAAATAATTAAAATATAATGAGATCATTATCATGAAATCAGGAACAGAAAGCTCATTTTTTCACCAGTCATTTCATATCTAACAATCCTAAAACTTTTTAAAACTACAGAATTCAGATGAGATTTACACAAATCTCTATGGACTGCACCCCATCTATTACAGGAACTAAGCAAGACATTTCAATCTACCCAATAATTTGACATAATCTCATGTGTTGCAAACAGAGGTTTAATCCCATAAAGAATATTGCTCTTTCTACTTTTTTTTAGTCATGTTATCTTAAAATGTAGTCTGTCTATTTATTTAAAAAACCACAATGACTTCTGAAGTTGATGAGTCTGGATTAAAGCACCAGAACGCATTTGATTTCAAGTCAATACATTCATAAATTCTTTAGAGGACAGGGATGTTTTATATTATGTTGTTCAGACAAGGTTGTTTTCCAATTGCTATCAGGCATCTCAGGCAGTTTATTAGGCTCTGTAAAACATTCAGTTCAAACCTTATTCACCTAAATATCAAAACATTTTGAAAGGTTTGCTATTGACAAGCAACTGTTTGATCTTCAAAGGGAGAGAAAAAAAGCTATTTTAAAACACAAAGACTTGGCACCTCCAGCTCCATAATGCCTGACAGCTATATGTATCAATAAAGGCTCCACAAGGAATTGTGCACATGGAACTAAAGCGCATCTTATTTAGGGGAACATTTTTGTTATTGTACTTCTTTAAAATTTCACTGTTCTGTTGGGCTCTGTATGTTATTATAGGCATAATGCAGTTTTTGTACCATGCATAATTATTGGCTCCTTAGGAGGAAGAATCTGGTGGAAACCTCACATATTTTACAGGAGAAGCATTTTAACATGATTTAGAGTTAGTTAAATGTACACATGCGTATCCATTTGTGGAAATGATTAAACGAATAGGATGCAACTAAACCCAGGCAATGAGCATTTCAACTGTTGGCTGGAGAGTTAGCAAGAACACTCCATCACTTCGTTTGAAAAAGGCCCATTCTATTAAATGCTGGTTAGATGGGCCCTTCCCAGGGTCCATGACCCTGATGGATGAAATCTTGTCCCCCAGAGCTACTTACCAAACAGAGACCAATAGCTCTTCATTGTGATCAGTGCTACAGGGGGAGTGGTCATAGCTGGTGGCAATGCACCCACCAGAGGCCCAGGATCAGAGAGGGATACAGCTACAGATGAACAAGCACTGGATTATGATCATAGGGTAAGTGTTCCTCTTGAGGAGGACAGAGAAAAGGGAAGGTAATGGCTCCCAGTGGGTCACTACCATCCCTCATTCTGGATCCCTTAGTCAGGCACTGGGTGCCTGATATGAAGGGACCATTCCTAGGAACCTGCAAACAAACCCAGCAAGGTTTAGTTTTCTAGTTTTTCTATGCAGTGACTATCCTGGTCACTGCTGATTAAATTCCAATGGAGGAAGGAAGGGGCCCTTAATTGGGTACTAATTATCCTCTTGAGGGTCTCAATTGACTGGTTTGGGAAGGCTGCTCCTGTCTTAATTGGGACAAAGGCAGGAAGGTGTTGGGATTCACTGTAAGCATCCTGTAGCCTGATTTAATGCCTTCTTCACCTTAAAATATACCCCTGGGATGGCATCAAACTTTGCTCAAGCTTTCAGTCCATCTGATTTTCTAACTTCTTATGTAAACTGAAGTCTAGCTTTGAGCACTGTAGCAAGCTTTAGTAGCTCATTATATGAAATATTTAATGTTTGTTCAATTGAGTTTTCTTTAGGCTCATGTACTTAAAATAAGCCATTCCTGGTGTTCTGAATTTTAATTTGACTCTTATGATAGGCGCCCACGCATCAGAAGAATTTTTCCCATTCTGGTCAATTACTGGTGAATTACTTATTTTATGCCAAAGTGAAAAAATCAATAGCAAGCGGCTGAATCCATGCAATTCTCAAAATAAGTTAATGTTAAAGAAGTTCCTGAAAAGATTAGAAAAGTTAAATAGAATTTTCTTGTACATTTCTGCTCAAATGAGGTAGAAGGCATAACTGACTCTGGCTAAGGAGGATGTCATAGGTCAAGTGAACATTGAGAGGGCAGTGATCATTGTATCGCAAAGGTTTGGGTTTATTATAGATAAAGACAAGGAACCGTTTAGAATAAATGCACTTATTTCAAGGAGGATTAATGCTAGTGGAGTGAGAACAGATTTTGTCCAAATGTATTGGAATCAAAGATTGGCAAACAAAACTGTGATGAAACAAATGGGCTGCCAATAAAGGGGAGATGGATTGGGAGTGGTCAAAGTATATCGTTACGAGGATGAAAGGTTGGGCAAGCAAAGCAGAGATTTCTGGATGCCAGAATAGATAAAGATGAAAAAGAAAGTTTTTTTTTTAATTTATAGAATGTGAGCATTACTGGGAAGGCCAGCATTTGTTGTCTTTGAGAAGTGGTGAGTCACTCATGGCACATATCAGGTTGATAACGCAAGTGCGAAGCAGGTTAAATATAGAAAGATCTGAAGGGAAATGAAAAAGGAAATAAGATAGACAAAGAGGAAATATACAAAGAGGTAGCTGACATAACAGGGAATTTAGAAGTCTTCCACAGGCATAAAAATAGTACAAAGGCATTAAGTGAAGAGGTGAAGCCAACTATGGAACAGAAAGTGGATTTGTGAGTGGTGGCAGAGGGCAAGGCTGAGGTAGGAGTATTTTGTATCTTTTTACTGAGAAGCAGCACTCTGTAAGCTTGTGATATTGAATAAACCTGTTGGACCTTAACCTGGTGTTGTGAAACTTTTTACTTTTTTTACCAAGGAGGAAGATGATCCTGAAGTCACGATGAAAGAGGAGGTACATGACACACTGGATGGACTGAAAATTCATAAAGGAATTAGAAAGGCTGTCTGTGCTTAAAGTTGGTAAGAAGCCCGAACCAGATCAGACATATGTGAGAATTCTGAGGGAAGTAAGGGAGAGAATGGCCAAGGCACTGGTCATAATCCTCTAATCCATCCTTAGATCCAGGGGAATTGTGTCAGAGGGCTGGGACATTTCAAATGTAACACACTTGTTCAAAAAGGATTAACCTAGAAAATATAGGTCAGTCAATTTAACCTTGATGGTGAAAAATCTTTTGGACAACTGTAGGTTAGTTAAGCATAACCAGATTTGTTAAAGGCAGATTGTGTGTAGTTTGATTGAGTTGTGATGTAGTAACAGAGAGGGTTGGGATTTTCAAAAGGCATTTGATAATGTGCAACATTAACCTTGCTATCAAAGTTGAAGCTGATGAAATATAAAATAATTCTGGCCATATGATAATGAAGTTGGTTGAGTGACAGGAAGAGACAGTAGAGATGAACAAACTGGAGGAAAATGTACAGTGGAGTTTCCAAAGGATCAGCAATAGGACAATTATTAAACTTGATATGTATTAATGACCTGGATTTGGGTGTACAGGGCGCTGTCAAGATTTGCAAATCTCATTGAACTTTGAAATACTGTAAACTATGCAGAGGATAGTTATAGATTTCAAGAGGTTATAGACAGACTGGGTGAATAGATGGACACATTACAGATAATGCAGAGAGATGTGGAATGATACATTTTGGTAGGAAGAATGAGGAAAAGCAATATAAAACAAAAGGGTGCAATTCTAAAAGAGATGACAACTACGAGACCTGGGGGCACAAGGTGGCAGCACAGATTGAGAAACGGGTTCAAAATGTAGGATCCTGAGATTTTAAATAAAGGCTTTGAGCACAAAAGCAAAAAAAGTTATAATAAACCTTTTATAAAACACTAGTCAAGCTTTAGTTGGAGTATTGTGTCCAATTCTGGGCATCACACTTTAGGAATTTGAAAGAATGTGAAGGCATTAAAGAGGGTTCAGGAAAGATTTACAAGAATGGTTGCAGAGATCAGGGACTTCAGTGACATGGAGTCGAAAAGCTGTGATTGTTCTCCTTCAAGGAAATACTTTTCAAAGGAGATTTAGTGGAATATGAAGAGGGCGTCTGGCCAGAGCAGATTGAGACAAATTGTTCTCATTGGCAAAAGGGTCAAGAACTGGAGGGACATCATTTTAAGGCGGTTGGCAAAAGAACTAAAGAGGAATATTGTTTTTTTAATGGGGCAAGTGATGAGATTCCAGAATGTTGTGTCTGTAAATGCAGTGGAGGAAATTTCAATCATAGTTTTCTAAAGGCATTTGAATAAGCTGCTGAGGATAAAGAAAAAAAAAACATACAGGGCAACAGGAGAAGGGCTAGGGAGTGGGATTAACTAAGCTATAGAGAGTTGACATGTATATTATGGGCCAAGTAGCTTTTTGTGCTGTAACAATTCTATGTTATTTTTCATTTGTTTGTGGTTTTTGAGAATGCTGACAAGGCCAGCTTTCAATGACCATCCCAAATTGCCCTTGAGTTTGGGAAGCAGGCTGGGAGTGGGGTTAGGGATTGGTGAGCAGCCATCCAACTGCTGCAGCCCATACTTTGCTGATGACTGACAATAAAATGATGGGATGATAATTTGGCAGAATTGTATTCATTCTGCTTTCTGTAAACAGGACATACATGAACTATTTTCCACATTATTGGGTAGATGCTAGTTTTGTAAGTGGACTGGAAGAGCTCAACTATGGCAATGCTCTTGAAGTCTTCAGTTCTACAGTTGTGATATTGTCGCGAACCATCAACTTTGCTGTATCCAGTACTTTTAGTAATTTCTTGATTTGAACATTAGAATCACTCTGATTTGCCAGTTGGCAATTTTAGCACTCATGATAAAGACAATTCAATTCGATGAATATATAATTTATGATGCACTGCATTCAAAAGAATAATCTTTGTGGAAGGGGTGTCCGCTCAACTTGAGATCATTACTACTCGATTCTATTCAGTAAATGAGCATCCCTATATAACACTAAAAAAGATTACAAATTCTTGTTTAACTTCGAGTGGGATGAGACTGGCATATTTAAAGCATTCATATAAGTTATGCAGCTTTTTGATGTAAGAATCCATTAGAATTCAAATGTTGATGCTGTGTCAAAATACTGATCCACCCTTTCCTTTCAGATATTCATTGAACAGGCCCATACTGCACCATTTTCTATTTATGTTTCAGAGAAGCTTGTTATTGGTTATGATTTCAGTCAGCTAGTAGTGTGATCAATTTGGGACTAAGTAGTTATAAATTACCTGGTAACGTGAAGAGCTCGCTGGTGAATTAGGTGTCAATTACCAGCATTGATTGGCCGCAATTGGTTTAACAGTCAATTGTTGCTCTGAAAGCAGCAATGATTCCAAAACAGGTCCCCAGATACTAAAATCTGCTCAAAACAAATCCATTGTGAGCAGCATTACTTTTTATTGTAGCCACTGTCACAAATTGTGCCAAACTGTGAACAAGAACTTTGCATATACTAGCAGCCTTGCACTGAAATAATACAGTCTGATTGTACATCAAAATGTAAAATATCATAAAACTGTACAGATACAAACCTAACTCTGTAATATTAATGCATTTTCTTTCTCTCAAATTGGAAGCATTGCCAGGAAGCCATCTTGTAACCTTTTATAAGTATTTGCTTTGAAATACATATGTGATAGAAGCAAATTGTGGCAACAAATATTAAAGTTTAATTTGTTTATTAGTGTGTGATAAATAGGTTTACATTAACATTGCAAAGAAGCCGCTGTGAAAATCCCCTGGTTGCCACATTCTGGCTCCTATTGAGTGCACTGAGGGAGAATTCATCACAGCCAATACACCTAACCAACACACCTTTTGGACTGTGGGAGGAAACCACAGCACCTGGAGGAAACCCACGCAGACACATAGAGAACATGCAGATTCCACAGAGACAATGACCCAAGCCGGAAATCAAACCTGCCTTCTTGTTGATGGTCTAGATTTTGCTTAATTTCCCGACTTTTCAGCAATGACTTCTAATTTCAAACCCATGTAAAATTTGTTTGATGTTTATTAATTTTATCCGGAGAGAGAGAGAGAGAGACAGGCCCAGGATATGCAACTAATCATTTGCTCAGGTACTGACTGTTGGAGATTCAATAGTAGAAAACACTTGCCACTGCTACATCAATGATTATTTCATCCAGAACTTGTAAGTCCAGTGTAGAAAATAAAATGGGAAAAATATAGCTTATAACCATGTAAATAACTAAATAAACAGTGGAAGCTTTGTAGGAGAGAGAGGGAGGAAAAATACTGAGGCATTTGCATCGTAAAAACATTCTCCAAATCTATAATGCTGCGGTGATAGGTGGTGTGGAGCAGAGGTGGGAGCAGAGAACACTGTAACAACAACTGAGGATCAAGGTTTTAATAAGGATTGAACTTAGTTACATATTTTATGCAAATGTTGGTAGCAGTAAGCTAATAGAATGGCAAATATTATTCTTATTCAGTATCCTTCAAATTGGTCTTGTGATATATTGCATACATAAACTTGCCATGTTCCAGCAATGAAGGAACAGCTGTTGCACTTAGGCTGCAACAAGATCACAGCCATTATTAGGAAAAATACTTGAGGTCTAAGACTATCAATGAGCAACACAATAGAAAATGTAATATTCATAACTGCACAACGCTCGGCATGAGGAACTGCTAAGATTAATGAGAAGCTTCAAACAAATAACCAACAAGAAACATTAAGAGAGTACCTTTAATGTACAAATATATTTAAAGGTGTTCCACAGAAAGATTGACTGAAGATTGCTTGGGAACAGTGTCCAAAATCTTTTGTCAGGGAGTTGCATTTTAAGAAGAATTACAAATGACAGTCTATGTTGGAACAAAGAGATGTGCAGGAAACTGATGTTCAAAAAACAGTGCATTCAGAGATGCTACAGGATTGAAGAAGGTGACACAGATCGGTATATTGTGGCTATTATTTACGCTATCTACCAGGTGTGTAGCAAAAAATTTCCAAAGTCTTCCTTGACTGCACCACCAAAACTCACAACATCCACAACTAAGATTAAGAAGGGCCAAATGCACATGAGAACACCATCACCTCAAAGTTCCCCTTCAAGCCAACATCATTCTAGCTAAGATATTCATTATTTCCCCTATGCCATTGCTGGATCAAAATCCTGAACTCTGCATCTCACAGTACCATGGGAGTTTATTCACTATATAAATTACAATAATTTAACAAGGCAAGAACAAATAGGAATTGATAATGAATATTGACCTTGACAAAGATACTGGTCTCCCATGAATGAATGTAAAATATTGTGGTTGGCACCTTGCTGACAATTCCAAGCATTATCCCTCCACTCAACATCCTCTTTAAACTTCCAGTTCTCACAAACATCACTCTCCTACACATCTACCAACTGACAAAAGCCCACAAGTTGGTTGAAACCATCTGTGCTGCATATCTTTTACCCTTCCATGATGGTCTATTCAAACCATGTGTTGCTCACCTTACATCTCGTGCCTCCATGCAATAACTTTCCTGAGTAAGATCCACTAACAGATACTCTTTGACCTAGGATTAGGAAATGCAAGAAGTCATTAATAAGTTCCTTGTGACAAACCCCATCTGTCAAATGGCAGGCCTTGAATGGCCACAGGTTCAGGGCAGGCCAGGGCTCTTGTGCAGCCAAGCGTCATTGCTGGGGCTTCTTATGCATTTGTGATGAGACACAAACAGCGCTGTTCATCATCGAGGATTGTACCCTCCAGAGACTAAACAGCAGACGACTCACCTTGAATTCAGCAAATGAGGGGCCTGTTGCTTGTCCTTGAGAAATTGAATTTGCAAAACAAGTACAAAAATAAGAGAATAAATAAATATCGCTGCTACATTCTCAATGGATTGTGATGTGAAATCTATTTTTGCAAACATATATACCCTCAGCCTGTAGGATGGCAGACAAAGCCATTTTTGGACTACCTGGAGATGCTGTTTTAATTTTAAGCATAAATATGAATGCTATTTAATTCTAATGACTAAGACATGAGTCCAATTTTAATGGGACCGGAGGCTACATTCATTATTCTACAAAAAAAATCACACAATAATTGATGTGCTAATTAGTCCTAATTTACATATACAAAATAGGTTAAGTAGAGAGTAATCATGTCTCGATAAAGCAAACCCCACAAGTCCTTTCTTTGAAACTATATTTGTGATACTTTTGGGGATTACATATTAATGACCCACACTAATTAAAGCTAATTATTAAATTGAATAATGGGAACTTTAAAATGGTAGAAGATAGCCTATCTTTCTAATACTTATGTAATGGTTTGAATGGTTTTAGATTTTGAAAAGTGTACTATTTGAGCAGTACAGTTGGAATTTGGGCAACTCCATACATCATTTTTGGAAAGATGATTAAATAGTATGTAGAAAAAGTGAAACAGACAAAGGAAAAATGCGTGTTCATATTAATTGGTACAAAGGCAATAAGACGTTGCGGGGAACCTACAGCGAATTTAACTACAGAGTTAATCCCTATCCCGTTTTCAGTATTCTGTAGTTATTCACAAAGATAAACAGATGACACTGATCAAGAAAAGGGACCACACTTTAGAAAGGATGTCAAAGTCTTGGATGGTTCAGAAAAGATTCTCTAAAATTGTACCAGAAATAAGAGACCTCGGCTGCAATTCTCCCAAAAGCTCTGATTTGGTTGGAAAACTGTTCTCGATCCTGACTGTTTTGTCAGTTCAGCTTCTCACCCGAATCTCCCCACCCTGTGAACTGCAGGTGCCAGAATCCCTTGGAGGCAGAGTCCACTGGAAGACCAATTTGCCAGCCTACCCCAATAGCTGTTCTCCCTCCATCCCAACCACTCCTTTCTGGAGAGTGGCAGTGGGATACCCCACCCTCACCAATTGCCTAGGTTCTGTCCACATTAGGCTCTGCCTTTTTGGCACTGTCTGATGCCTGGTGGGTAGTGCCAGGGTCCCCTGGGCATGGGCACTTTATCCCTTGGGCAGTGCTAAGAGCACAGGCTGGCATTGCCATGGTGCCTGTGGACACAGGGCACCACCACCCCACCATCCACCCCTACGGAGCCTCAAACCTCCCCCTTCATTTCAGCAGAATCTCCTGCTACTTCCCTGAGCATGGAGAGCTACTCTAAACCCTCCTGGAATGAAATGTTCCTGGCAGTGTGGGAGATTCAATTCAGACAGGTAAGTTCCTGATAATTAGATTGAAAACATATTCATAATCCATCCAAAACAAATTCAAATGATTTCAAATGAATTCAACCTATCTTCCCAGCAGTTTGCAGCATGGTCTGATGGGCGACTGTTCGCCAGCTCTGGGAGATGTACTCGTGCACATCCTGGGACAACATCAGCGACTCACACATCCTACCACAACCTGCCAAAAAAGTTGCAGGTCGCAATGGGAGAATTGCAGCCCTTTGCAGTGTTTAGCGAATCTGGAAATTTTCTGAGAAAGTTAAAGAAAGATTTAATAGAAGTTCAAAATCAAGAAAGATTTTGGTGGAATAAATTACAAGGAACTGTTTTCTTTGGCAAAAAGGTTTGTAATTATAGAAAATAGGTTGAAGATAATTAACAAAAGAGCCAGGGATGACAAACCATTTCTTTCTCCAGTAAATTCATTTCAGTGTTAATGTAAGCCCTATTTGTGACTAATAAATAAGAACATAAGAAATAGGAGCAGGAATAGGCCATCTAGCCCTTCAAGCCTGTCCCATCATTCAATAAGATCATGGCTAATCTGATAGCGGTTCAATTCCACTTACCCGCTTGCTCCCCATAACTCTTAATTCCCTTATTGATCAGAAATCTATCTACCTGTGACTTAAACATATTCAACGAGGAAGCCTCCACCATTTTAATGAGCAGAGAATTCCAGCGATTCACCACCCTCTGAGAGAAGAAGTTTCTCCTCAGCTCTGTTGTTAATTGCACAACCCCCCCTCCCTCCCACCTTATTTTGAGGCTGTGCTCTCTAGTTCTGGTTTCCATTCTAAGTGGAAAAAATCTCTCTAATTCTACCCTATCTAGCTCCTTCATTATCTTATATGTCTCTATAAGATCCCGCCTCAGCTTTCTAAACTCCAACGAGTAAAGGCCCAATCTACTTAATCTCTCCTCATAAGCTAACCCCTTCATCTCCGGTATCAACCTGGTGAACCTTCTCTGTACTTCCTCCAAGGCCAATATATCCTTTCACAAATAAGGGGACTAAAATTGCACACAGTACTCCAGATGCAGCCTCACCAGTGCCTTGTATAGTTGCAGCAAGACCTCCCTGCTTTTATATTCTATGCCCTCACAATAAAGGCTAACATACCATTTGCCTTCTTGATCACCCGCTGCACCTGCGGACTGGGATTTTGCAATTCATGCACAAGGACTCTCAAGTCCCTTTACTCAGTAGCATGCTGCAACTTTTCACCATTTAACTAATATTCCATCCTATTATTATTTCTTCCAAAATGGATAATCTCACATTTGCCAACATTATACTCCATCTGCCAGGTTCTCACCCACTCGTTCAACCTATCCAAATCCTTCTGTAGACGTTCTGCGTTCTCCACGCAATTTGCTTTTCCGCTCATCTTCGTGTCATCATCAGCAAATAAATAAACTTTAACTTTACATAGCGATTACAGGAAAGCAAATTCAATAATAATTTTCAAAAAGAAATTGGATTAATATTTATATAGGAGAAAATTGCAAGGCTAAGGGAAGATAGCAGAGGACTAAGTGAACAAATCTTTCAAAAAGTGAATACAAACATAATGGGCAGGATTTTACTGCTTCACTTGGGCAAGATCATAAAATCTCACTCAAGGCAAAAGGAGATTTTTGTTCTGGGTAGGTTTCAGCCAACAGGTCAAATGGCCTCTTCTGTGATGTAACATTCTATGATTCTTAAGGAAAATGTGTATTTCTTGGGTAAGCAATTTTAGGCCTTTGATCGAAGAAGAGGCAGGATTTTCCATACAAATTACCATGTGTTTCATAGTGGTGGATGCAGCCCATCATTGGCTGGCAGTGGGGTCTTCTGGTCCCACCATTGTCAATGAGGTTTCCCATTGAATGTACTCTCACAGCCAGGAAACCCATGGCACTGAGGGCAGGCCTGGAAGATCCTGCTAGTGTAAACAGTCAGAAATTTCTGGCCACAAAATCCAACAGTAGCTTATCATTGGGCATTGGACATTGAAGGCGCAACATATGGTTATCAAAATAATTTACCACATTACTGGCTTTCACATAGAATATAATCATAAAAGCATTGAATCATAGGACATAGCACAGAATGGAGCCTATTATGTTTGTGGCAGCTCTCTGCAGCAGGAATTCAGTTAGTGTCACTTTTTTCCTCTTCAGTTAATGATCTTTTGAAAACCACCTCTGAATCTACCTCCACCACATTTTCAGGCACCACATAAAGATGCTGAGAGATGTTATAATGGTGTTACAACTTGTTAAACAGTTAGCAGAATTACACTTCAAAATGGATTTCATAGATTAATTAGTACCTTTGGTATACAACATTGTCTTAATGAGACCTTAAAGGTTGTTATTAGTGTCAATCCTATCCACTTGCAGATTAACAAACTAGGAGGAATAAAGGTAGGACTGCATTAATCATAATTGAGGTTTCTATGAAATTAATTTAAATCTGGCAATTATAGTTTCCAAGAAGTATCTATTTAGTAAAATGAAACATTTGAAAGCTACCTGTATAGTCAATTTGGTCACCTTGATTGCTCAAGTTTCCTGAAATAATGGAAATCCAATCTAATAGTTGGGGCACTAAAATGAAGCATGGCAGAGTAACTACCCAGTGTACAGAGGTCTATAAAACCTGCTTGCATTAGTAGTGGACTCACCAATATTAAGGGCATTTAAGTGGTCATTGGATAATCATATGGATGATATTTAAATAGTGTAGGTTAGGTGGGCTTTAGATTGGTTTCACAGGTCAGCACAACATCGAAGGCCAAAGGACCTGTATTGCACTGTAATGTTCTATGTTCTATAAATTCCTTCCAAGAATCAATCTACTAAACCAGCATGGCACTACCTCTGGTGCAAGTATATCCTTCCTTAAATATGGAAACAAAAACTGTATACAGTATTCCATATGTGATCTCACAAAATCTCCATACAATTTTAGCAAGACCCATTTATCCAATCTCTGGCAAACTGCCAAAATGCCATTTGTCTTCCTAATTACTTGCTGTAATTACTTCCTAGTTCCTAATTACTTCCTGCAAGTTAACTTTGTGTTCATTGAAGTACACCAAAGTTCCTTTGAATATCAATGTTCACACATTTCACAGTTTTAACAAGCTTTTCTAAACCTACTGCTAAAATGAATAACCTGACAACTTCTAAATTATACTGTATCTGCCATTTTGTTCACTGCTTACTTAATCTGCCTATCTCTTTGGAAAATGTCTTCAAATGTTAGCATCATAGAACCCCTACAGTGCAGAAGGAGACAGCTTGGTCCATTGAGTCTGAACCAACCTCTCAGGTCCATGAACCCAACCTATTCCCCCAATCCAACACATTAATGATAGCTTACCAAGGCCTTTGACAACGTACTGCATGGTAATACCTTGATGTTTCTAAATGGATGCAAAATTAAGTTCTTTTGGAAGTCAGAGGGTGGTGGTAGTGGGTTATTTTTCAAAGTGGAGGCCTGTGACCAGTGGTGTGCCTCAGGGATTAGGGCTGAGTCCATTGTTATTTGTCATTTATATTAACAATTTGGATGAGAATATAGGAGGCATGGTTAGTAAGTTTGCAGATGACACCAAAATTTGTAGCACAGTGGACAGTGAAGAAAGTTATCTCTGATTGCAATGGGATCTTGATCATTTGGGCCAGTGGGCTGATGAATAGCAGATGGAGTTTAATTTAGACAAATGTGAGGTGATGCATTTTTGAAGATTGAACCACGGCAGGACTTACTCAGTTAATAGTAGGGTGTTGTGGAGAGTTACAGAATAAAAAGATCTAGGTGTACATGTTCATAGCTCCCTGAAAGCGGAGTTACAGTGGACAGAGTGATAAAGAAGGTATTTGGCATACTTGATTTCAATGGTCAGAAATTTGAGTGCAGGAGTTGAGACGTCTTGTTGAAGTTGTACAAGATATTGGTAAGGCCCTGCTTGGAATACTGTATACAGTTCTGACCACCCTATTATAGAAAGGATATTATTAAACTAGAAAGAGTGCAAAAAAGATTTACTAGAATGCTTCTGGGACCTGATGGATTGAGTTATAAGAAGAGACTGGGTAGACTGGGACTTTTATCTCTGGAGTGTAGAAGGCTGAAGGGTGATTTTATAGAGGTCTATAAAATAATGAGAGGCACAGATCATTAGATAATCAATATATTTTCCCAAAGATAGGTTTAAGATGAAAAAGAGAGATTCAAAATTATCCAGAGGGGCAATTTTTTCACACAGAGGCAAGAGAGTATCTGGAACAAAATGCCAGAGTTAGCAGTGGAGGCAAATATAATTTTGTATTTTAAAAACCATTTAAATATTGGTAAGATGGGTATAGAGGGATATGGGCCAGATCTGGGCCATTGGGATTAGTTTAGGGGTTTAAAAAAATTGGGCAAGTTGGGCCAAAGGCCTGTTCCAAGCTGTGAATGTCTATGACTCTATGACTCTATAATCCATCTAACCTACACATCTTGAGAAACTAAGGGGTAGGTTTACATTGACCTAACTTGCACACCTTTGCATTGCAGGAGGAAACTGGAACACACAGAGGAAGCCCATTCAGACATGGAGAGAATCTCCACACAGATAGTAACCAAAGCCTGAATTTGAATCTGGATCTCTGGCACTGTGAGACAGCAGTGTTAACCATTGTGCCACCATTGTAGAGGGCCAAAGGAAACAGAGATTTGCATTGATAAAGCACTGCTCATGACCACCAGGTAGTAAAAACACTTTATAGCCAATTAATTATATTTTGAAGTGTCACCGCTGGTATATTGTAAGAAACACACCAATGCTCCTCCAGTGACGTCTTATAAACACACTACTACTACCATTTAAAAGGATAAAAGTGACAGATATCCCAGAACCCCATCAACTGAAGGTTTCCCTTCAAACTACTTATCATCTTGAGTTGGAAATATACAATTGTTCTTTCACTGTCACTGGGTCAAAATCCTAGAACTCCCTCCTCAACAGCACTATGGCTGTACTTACACCAGACGGACTGCAGCAGTGAAGAAAACAGCTCACTAGCATCTTCTGTCAGGAAGTTAAGAGTGGGCAATAAATGCTGGCCGAGCCAGTGACACTGACATCCAGTAAATTAGTTTGAAAAACACAAAAGCCAATTTGCATGTAACAAACTCAGAGACCAGATAATCTGTTTTTATTATCATAGAATCCCTGCAATGCAGAAGAAGGCCATTTCGCCCATCAAGCCTGCACTGACAAAAATTCTACCAAGGCCTATCCCCGTATTTATCCTAGCTAATTGCCCTAACACTGAAAGGCAATTTAGTATAGCCGATCAACCTGACCTGCATGTCTTTTGTACAGTATTAGGATTTTGATTCAGGGATAAACATTGGCCAGGACATGGGGGATAACTCCAGTATTTCTCTTCAATTTAACACAGTAGAATCTCCTATGTCCTTTGAGAAGGCAATAAAGACGTGTGTTCACGATCTCATCTGAAAGTCAGCACATTCAAATGTAGCACTCCCCAAGTACTGGGCTGAAGTGTCAACCTGGGTTGAAAACAAAAAATACTAGAAATACACAGCAGATCAGACAGTCTTTATGAAAAGAAACAGAATAAATTTGCTGAATTTTTAGAAAAATATGGGCTTACTCTTTATCTTTACTCTTTACTCTTTACCCTGAACCATGTTTCTTTAGTCATGCTCACAAGGTTTCCAAAGCCTGGATTTAAATCCAGAGAGCAATTTTGCCTCTCGATCAAAGATGATGGGTGGGATACCAAAATCGGAGGGCCAAAAGGAGAACCTTCAACAATTAGTGATTGGCAGCCCACCAGATGAGATAGGACTTACATATTTGAAAATTGGCAATCAGGGAGAAGACTTAGTAAAATATTTTATTATTTAAGAAAAGACACCACTATCTGGCCATGATCTTGGAGGGATAACCTCTTTAGGAATTGGCCAACACTTCTAACTGTGGCATAGCAGTCATTTTGGGTGTAGGGCCTTTGCATGATCAATCACACCCCTCCCATTTCCTGTCTAAGCAAATCAAGTTGGCTGAGACATGGTCTAGGCTAACATATCTGTCCACTTTAATGGTAACCCAATCAACATGGGGACAGAACCTTAATAGGTTCCATAATTATCAACAGTTGAAATCATAGAAACCGCACAGTACAGAAAGAGGCCACTTGACCCATTGAGTCTGCACTAACCACTATCCTACCCAAGCCCTACCCCCATATCCCTACAAATTGGGAGAGTGGGGGTCGGTGCAGGCTCAATGGATTAAGTGCTTCTTTCTGTACTGTGGGGTGTCTATGATTTCAACTGTTGATAATTATGGAACCTATTAAGGTTATGTGTGAAATTTTCTAAGGAAGATGTCATTTAGTCTCCATATGTAGGCAACAGTTTGAATATAGCAAGAAGAATTCCTCTAGTCCCTGCAAACTAGCAATATGAGATATGATGCTGAAAAGGTTTCCTCTGGTCCCAAATTGTTTGTGATACTGTAAATATAATAGGATGATTTATTTTGGCTCCTGTGTGTTAACAATATCGTAAATAAAGCAGGAAGATTTTGCTGGTCCTTATTTATTAACTACATAACACATCTTGCAAAAAAACTTCTTCTGTTTGACAGTTCCAGCAAAATCATAAAAGCAAGTTAAAAGAATGCATCTATGATTCACTCTTTAGAAATAGTGATCAGGTGAAGTGTTCCTATGTGTTGAGAGTTTTTCAAGAAAATGTAACGGTTTTACATTAGATTACCCCCAGTACAATAAACAAGACAGTATAGAAATAGAAGGATAACATGGATAAATGCTTGGCTGGAAGAATGGTGCAGGAATGAGGGATTTAGTTTCTTGGAACGTTGGGATCAGCTCTAGGGGCGATAAGATCTACACAAGACAGATGAGCTGGGTCTGAGTCCCTTGATGGCGTTATTGGAAAATGTCTAAACTAACTTGGTAGGGGTGTGGGAATCATGAAATGATATCAGAGAGGAGTTCCATTGTTCACAAAATATTGGGAGTGATAGATATTACTAGAGTAGGGAATAATAGTAAGCTGTTAGGTGGGTCAGGGTATAGTAGAAAGTAATAGGGCTGGATTTTACACTCACTTGAGTGTAAAACCCCACCTCAGGTCAATGGAGAATTCCGTCTGGTGATAAAATTCCAGTCATGAAGTCTAAATGAGTGTTGATATTCATGTATGTGAATGCACAGTGTGGTAGATAAGATTGGTGAATTACAGGAGCAGATGATTATTTGAACTTACAATTTTGTGGTTATAACAGATATTTGACTCAAGGAAGGACAGGATTCAGTGTTAAATATTCCTGCATACAAGGGCTACAGAAAAGATAAGAAGGATAGGCAGGGAGGGGTGATGGAATTGATTAAGAAGAGGATAGTATTGCTGGAGAAAGACAACGTCTTAAGGGATCAAGAACAGAATTGATTTTGCTGCAGCTAAGGAAGAAAGAAGATGCAATTATGTGGCGTAGTGTAGTCTAAAGGCTACCAAATAGTGGGAGAGATGTTGTGGCACAAATTTGCAAGGAAATTACAGATATATGGACAAACTATGGAGTAGTTATAATGGGGGATTTTAATTAACCAAATTTAGACTTGATAGTTATGGAGTAAAGTGAAAAAGGGGCAAAAGCTCTGGAATTGATTCAGGAAAAATTTCTACTACAGTATGAAGGAGGCATTTCTAGACATGATACTTGAGAATGCAAGAGGCCAAGTGGATCAAATGTCAATAGGATAACATTTAGGGGACAGTGATCATTGCATCATAACATGACTATGGAAAAGGACAAAGAACAAATAGATTGTAAGATTAATTCACTGTGGAAAGCCAGATGCAATGAAGTAAGAGTGGATCTGGGCTGAATTAACTGCAGTCAAAGTTTGGCAGGAAAATTGATAATTGAAAAATGGGCTACCTTCAGCAAAGAGATGGTTCGGGCATAGTAAAGGTTTATTCCATCAAAAAAGGAAGATTTACCAAACAAATCCAAAGCTCCCTGGATAACAAAAGAGATAGAAATTAAGGTAAAGAAGAAAGTGTGTACTTGTAACAAATGTCAAACACAAAATACAATTGTGAACAATGCTAAATGAAGAAGGTTCAGCAGGAGATAAAGAAGCGAATGAGGCAAACAAAGAGAGAATGAAAAGAGACAGGGCAGCTAACATTAAAAGAAGTCTCAATGTCTTTTCTCAGTGAATAAATAGTGAAATAATGATAAAAGGAAGAGTAGGGTCAATTAGGGACCAAAACCTGGGACTGATGCAAAGACTGTAAGAAGTCTCACAATACCAGGTTAAAGTTCAACAGGTTTATTTGGTAACAAATGTCACTAGCTTTTGGAGCGCTGTCCTTCGTCAGATGAGTCATACTGACACAAAGAGGCAGAGGGCATAGCTGAAGTATTAAGTTAGTATCTTGCATCTGTCCTTGCCAAGGAAAAAATATGCTTCTCAGGCAGTGGTAATTTTAAATTTGATAAGGAAAGTGAATTGGATATGTTGTCTGTGCCTGAAGTTGATAAGAGCCAAATGAAATGCATTCAAGGACTCTGAGAGAAATGAGAGTGAAAATTGTGGAGGCACTGGCCATAATTTTGAAGTTTCTTAAGACTCAGAAGTGGTGTTAGTGGACTGGAGAATTGCAAATGTTGCACCCTTTTTTAACTTATGGAGCAGGGATAAGCTCTATGATGTTTATGCAAAGCTCGTGGAATAAAAGAGAAAGTAGCAATGTGGTTAAAAATTGTATCAGTGAGAAGGAACAGAGAGCAGTGTCTCAAGATTGTGTTATAAGCTGGAGGAAGCTTTCTTCTGGAGTTCCCAGAAGGTTGGGACATTTGTCTTTTCTGGTATATTTTAATGATCTAGACTTTGATAGGCCGGGGACAATTTCAAAGATTGCTGATAATACAAGACTTGAAAACTTTGTGAACTGTGAAAAGGATAGTGTGGAAATTCATGGAGTCATAGACAAGTTGGTGGAATGTGGACAGATGGCAGATGAAGTTCAACATGGAGGAATGTGAAGTGTTTCATTTTGCTGGAAGAGGATAGCAAGACAATACAAAATTAAAGGGAAAATATTTAAAATGGGTGCAAGGTGCAGAGTGACCAAAGTGTATGAGTGCCTAAGTCAGTGAAGGCTGCAAGATAAGTTGACAGAATTGTTAAAAAAGCATAAAATATCCTAAGTTCTGTTATTAGAGGCATAGAGTACAAGAGCAAGGAAGTTATGTTGAACTTGTTGTATGCATATGTTCAGCCTCATTGAGAGCATTGCCTTCAGTTATGGGAGTCACACTTCAGTAAGGATGTGAAGACAGAAAATATTTGCAAGAATGGTGCCAGGGATCAAGAACTTCTGTTATGAATATAAATTGAAAAAGCCAGAATAGTTTTCCTTGGAGAAAATAAGTTGAGAGGAGATTTGATAGAGATTTTTGAATTCAAGAAGGGACTGCACAGAATGGATAGGAAGGGACTGTTTCCACTCCAGAAAGGATTAAGAATGAGAACACATAGATTTAAAATAAATGACTAAAGAAGGAAAAGTGATATGAGGAAAAGCTTTTCGTGCAATGAGTCGTTCAAGTTTTGAATGTATTGTCTGCATGTATGTTGGATGCAGGTTCCATCAAAGTATTCAACAGGAAATTAGACTACTTTCTGAAAATGTAGAATAGGGGTGGCACAGTGATTAGCACTGCTACTTCACAGTTCCAGGGTCCTGGGTTCAATTCCCAGCTCGGGTCACTGTCTGGGTGGAGTTTGCACATTCTCCTCGTGTCTGTGTGGGTTTCCTCCAGGTACTCTGGTTCCTCCCACAGTCCAAAGATGTGCAGGTTAGGTTGATTGGCCATGCTAAGAAATTGCCCCGGAGTATGCAGGAGTGTGTAGGTTAGAGGGAGTATAATATGTAGAGATATGGGGGTAGGGCTTGGGTGGGATTGTGTTCACTGCAGACTCCATGGCTGAAGAGGCTCTTTCTGCACTGTTGTGTTCTATGATATGAATATGAAGAGAAGGCAACTGGATAACACTGGGAATTTCTAATTCACAGTCAGTTATGATGGGCTAAATGGCCTCCTTCTATACTGTGGCAATTCTCTGATTCTGTGATTAGACTGATGTTCTCAAAGTCCTCTTTTCATCAATGATTCTGCGTTATTGAGAGCATTGTAGCCTGAATGTTGTGGTTGTAATGATGATGAAATTGTCAACATTTGCCAACAGCAAATCCTCAGTGAAACACGGAAGAGCAAAGGTTGTAGTCAATTATTCCTTGCTCACCCACAGGGTGCACAATAAGGTCCTCACAAATGAAAATCAATTAGAAATCACTAATTTGGCGTGAACTTCCACACAATTAGTCTTACTGAACAGTTAGTCACGTCTTCCATCAGAAATATAACTAGGATTTTAACAGCATACTATGCTCTTAAAAAATGGTCAGGATTTTCTGGCCTTTAATATCTTGCAGGCACTAGAAGTGAGAATTTAGCGCTTAGTCAAGTCTCCATTCACTACAGCCGGATCAGAAAATTCCGCCAGCGTGAATGGCTGTAAAATTCCGCCCAATAATTTTGTTTCTGTGAGATGTCAAATTTCACTATTTCTTGCTAAAGAAACATAGATTTTTTAAAATAACATAAACTATTTTACTAAAGCTTTATTTATGATAATTGGTCAGATGTTTGATCTACAAAGGAGTCAAGAGTCACAGGAGAAGGGAGGGTGTGCAGGATAGAAAACTGAGATAAGGGACAATCAGATTGGCCATGATTTATTAAGTGGCTGAGCTGACTTGAGGGGGGCACATGACCAATTCCTGCTCCTACTTCTTATTGTCTTAAATGACTTCACTCTCTCTATTAATCATGCATGTGTGCCCTAATCTTTATTGCATTTTCTGGAAAATTCTGTATTGTCAATGCAAAAACCTCCTGTTACTTGTTGGTTTACCTTCCGTTTAGATATGAATTGCTGCTTAGCTTGCTTGCTGACATCAGACTGATTGGATGTCAGAGATCCTGAATAGCTGGCATCAAAATGAAATTAACATGGGGAAAGGTGAAATCCACACCAAAGAGATCGCTAGAGTGGCGTCACTTTGTCGCTGACCATATGATCTGGGCCATTAAAATTGTGATCTTAAATTTGGAACGTGTAATGTTACACAATTTGGCAAAGTGTAGCTTTTGTAAAAGTTGCCGTTTTGTTGGACACCAAATTTGATACCGTGCATTACTTTGTTGCCTTTAAAATGAAACTATTAACAGTTTGAAGCCCATTGCAGAAGGCCTAATAATGTCTGCTGCTGAGAAGCTTACTGGCTGGCCATGTAGTTAATTATTTTTTGCACGTTTTAGCGCTTTCAATTTAGCAACACTTTCTAGCATTCTATCAGAACTGTCTTGAGAGATTTTGATTAAAGGCTATGAATAATCTGCTTACATTTTCAGTGCAGAGAAAGAGTTTGTTGCATACAATCTCCACAGGCAAACCCTATTCCTCCTTTCCCTTTCTGTTTGTCCTTCGCTGTAAAATACCTGCTAAACTTCAAAGTCAGAACTATTTCCGCCCCAGTCCTAATAACCTTTCATGCCTATTGCAGAGAAGCTGTCTGAACATCACAGTCTGATGGTTTGGTGCAATTCTACACTGACTGGCTCTTCTAAACTCAATATTGATTCTATGGATATTCATTTCTTCCCTTGAAAAGAGAGCTTCATCTCTGTTTTATTTAACTGTATTAACATTTCTTCTGATCAAATTTCCAAATCACCGCATTAATAATCTAGGGCCAATAACTGACACATCACTTAAATTTCTTCCAGCGGCGATAGGAGAAATAAGTTCTGCTGTGAGCAATGTGTTGAGCTACGAATCTGTCTGTCTCATTTCAATGGTCAATTGATTATGTTTTGATTTAATGAGCACTGTGTCCGGAGTCAATAGCTGAAGTTAAATATCCAGATCTGAAGATTCACTCAGTTTCCATTGTCCAGTTCATTGGCAAGTCTTTAGACATATGGCACAGAATTTTCTGGCCATTCATGCCCTGCCACCGCTGCCAGACAAGATGGAGAGTTTGGTGCTCAGGCAAATCTTCACTCGCTGCAGCAGGATGGCAGAATTCCAGCTATGACTGAGGTTGGAGAATCCGGCTCAAATTGTCTTTGGTTCTCTCAAAAGAGGATGAGTGAAATGTGTCAGAGATAAAATTTCTACCTTTAATTTGCTAAATCATAGAATCATTACAACATAGAAGGCTACGCATCAAGTAGTGGAATAGACAGGATTGTGCAGACACAATGCTGCAAGAGCCTCTTTTTGTACAATAAATGTCTACAAAAATTCTAAGTGCCGAATGAGCATAAAAACGGGGAGAGAATTGCGCTGTTCTTTTGAATGAGTAAAAAATTGAATCTGACCTCTGTAAAAAAAAAGCTAGATCTGTTTCAAGGGGTGGGGGCAGAGCCTAAACTCATTGAAAGCCAGCATATTTCAGCAGAAGGTGCAATTGCATAAGTCCAGATCTTTGTGTTTTGGGAACACAGATATTTATCAGTCACTGCCTCTCCCACACTGTCTGATCCTTTGACCACCACATATCCTCCTCTCTCCCCTGCCTGGAGCAATTAGCACCTTCTCCCCCTTCCATGGGCCATCCAATCCCCCAAACGTTGTAAGAGCACCCTGTTATTGTGGGGTTCGGATGGCTGATCCTTCTCTCTGCCCTGTGCATGGACCGGCCGGCCACTAGCTGAAGAGCGCACCACATTCCCCATCTTACTCCCAGTTGCAGAGTGCACAGCATTTCCCTCCCATTGTACCAGGCTGGCAATGCTAGGTTGGAACTGCTTCTCTGCTCCTGACCTCCTAGGAAGGGTTTCAATGGCCTCTGGTCTTTCCACCTGGTGATATCTACCCAAGAGATGTGTATAACAATAGGGTGGAGCAATTTGAGTGTTAGAACAAAGATCGTAAAAGGTCAAAAGGGCAGATAATGGCAAGTTTCAGGCATATATTCTCAAAGGGTAATCTCATGTAAGGGATACAATTAAGAGGGACGTCAATGGCAGTTGGATGAGACATGCAAAAGTCAAAAGACAAAGCACCATATCAATGGCAGATTTCAACCAATATAGACAATTGGTGCAAGATGCACCCATATGGACAACAAGTGCCTGGAGAAATCAGGGGTGACCTTACCAGCTCACCACAGCTGTTGATCAGAGTGGCAAGCTGGGAACATAGCATAAGAGGACATAAAAAACCTTCCTGGCCCCCGTTTTACTAGCGAGAACAATTTTGTGCCCAGAAAAGGTGTGAAGTTCATTAGCATCAGCATACCTGAATCTCCATATCATTTGCAAGTCCAGCATGGCTGCTTCCCCCTTCCTCCTTCCCAGATGCTTTCCATCATGCCAATGAGGCACATTGACATGAATCACTATTGGTCACCACTGGTCATGCTGAGGGGATTGGTGGATATTAAAGCACTTGGATGATTGGAGAGATAGCCAGACAGTACCCATTATACTGTATCCACCCGACAATACTCACTAGGCACACTGGCAATATTCACCTGCCAAATTGCAGTGCCTACCTAGCATAATAGCAGTGCCCAATTAGTACACAGGCAGTGCCAAGAGGGTGGGCCTGAGTGGAGGTTGGATAAGATGGTAGGGCTTTGACAGTGTTAGAGGCCATGCACTTTGAGAGGTACTTATGAAAGACGGCCTCTGTAGGAGGGGTGTTGTACAGGATGGGCCAGATAGGGAGTGATGATGGGGGAAAATTGCTGGGATCCTACCAGGGAACCCATTGCAGAGGCCCTAATGCCCCAATAGAGCAACCCCTGTCAGCATAAGGGTGACAATGCCATCGATGGAAGGTGGGTGTCCTGATGTCCAGAGGGGAGTGCTGGGAGAAGCTCTCTCAGTTCACTGGCAGAAAGATGTCCAAGCAATCTGAAGCCAGCTTCATTAGCATGTTTACACTTTGCCCCTTTCTCTCCCCACCAGCACAAAGCTCCCATGATATGTGATACTGTCAGAAGATTACAGTGTAGCACTCACAAAAATGGCCAGTGCAGAGGACTCCTATTTCCTTGCTGATATGACACTTGGAATTTTTTTGCGAAAGTTCTGCTCATCACATTTGAACATCCAGAAGCAACTCTATATGACAGACAGGTGCTGAGTGAGGTAATAATTATTGAACTTTGCTTATAGTTTAAAACCTGTGGGATATTACCCGGAAGATTTAGTTCAGAGGTTTGGAAAGCAGAGGGATTCGGACTTGAGTCAGTTTAATGACTTTGTGTATCATCAATAATGTAGTTTAATGCATTTTTAATTTTCTTTCTTGTGTGTTTTGCTGTTCAACAAAAAATTATTTTGTTTAAAATGATTACAAGAAGACTGAAACATTTCTCACTGGTCTTCATGTCTTCCCTTGCATTACACTAAATTACAAAAATACTGTTCGGAAACTAGCATTCCAAGTTTTCCTTCTGGAATTTGGATTACCTTTGTGTTTAATACATACTGGGTTCTTAACACTGCCTAATCATTAAATGTCTTGAATGGCCACAAAAGTGTAATCAATGATGCTCTGCATCTACAGAATCCAGTTATCACAGTGAAACTTAACATCATGTGTTCTGCATCTTCTTTGAAAATCCTGTGCTTGAGTTGGATCAACAGTACAATTAATGAAGAGGTGAATGTTTCATTTGAAGAGGTGAGGGCATTGACTAACAGCACTGCCTTAAAGTTTGCTATTCACTTCCCTACATGGTGAAGTACAGAGCATTGAACAGCATTTCAATACAGCACAGCTCTAAAACAATGCCAATACAGCACCAACACAGCGTCAAATCTTGTTTCGAATTAAGCAATGCTGTGTGTGTGTGTGTGCAGCAACAATCAGGAAGTCATCATCAATAGTCACACTGTAACTTTACTGCGTGAATATCATCTTTTGTAAAGAATAAATAGTTAATTTATTTTCTGGGTCATAACATGAAATACAACTAGAGGCTTATAAACAGTGCTGTGAAGCTAGAATAAATATACTCTTAAAAAAATAGTTTTATGGACAAAAAGAGTGACAAAATGGCTTTCCAAATCTTCTTCAGTTTCCTGCCCAGGGTAAGAACGGAAAATTTGGTATTCAGCTAATACCTCATTCACTGCAGTGCCACTAGAGAATCCTGGGCAAGGTCAGAGATTTCCTGTGCAAACGTGGCTATAACAAATTATGATAGAAAAATTTGATACACAAAGTATGCTACAATGTGACAACAGAAAATCAATTGGCACAGACAAGCAGCACTAACAAATTCATGATTTTTAATCTTATATACTTAATTTTATTTTGATAGAATAAATGTTCTGGACAGAACTTCCTAATCTCCTGTAGCTACAATTGGAGTGCTAAAGTCATTAATGCAACAGAAAGATGGGTTGTTGGAATTTTACACACAGATAATTACTTATGGGAGAATAATGTGTTCAGTGAGAAATCAGCCCATTGTGTATGTAACACCACCTTTGACAGTGATTTGCAATATATATTTCAAGGAGTTCAGGTCCTCAGAGTACATCGCAAACCTATTAAGTGAGAACTGTCATGCAGCATTTGTAATATTTTATAATTTTAGCTGAACTAGGAAGGATTGATGTCTTAGCCATTTGCTAATGATTCTGATAAACAGATGCAGATAGCTGTAAATTGCATATTAGTTTTGCTCTTTCATCCCCCTATTAATTTATACAATGTATCATTGAATTGAACAATCCCTCCAGTACCTCATGTGAGTTGATTTTATTCATAAAGTGTGCCTGCAGTGAGAATCAGTGGACTTTTTAACTGCTGGAGCATCACCCTGAAGATCATTCCTATCCTTACCAATTGTGTGTACACACCCTCATTCACAGAGCCTTTGTGCAATAGCATTTCCACTTTAATATTATCTGGTTTTAGGGTGGAGAATCCTGAGCTTTATTTTTTGCAGATCTCCTTTTTGGAGAGTACTTTCCGATTCCCTATTCATGCTCTTCCCTCCCCTGCTGCCATCAAGTTCTGTAAAACTGTATTTTGCAGACCCTGCAAAGATGAAAAAGCTTATTCATATGGGCTTCAATATTCTTAGCAGCATTGCTAATTCCAATCTTTAGCATTAGAGACCTCTGAGATTCAAACGAAATGCTGATCCATAATACAGTTCCTCTGGCAATGCTAGACTGTAAGGGTGGCTCCCAATCTTGTCTAAGATGTTCTCCTCAAGCCTCCTCAAGATTGAAAGCTTGCCAATTGGTTTGAGAAACATTGTGTTGGTGGACTTAACTACATCATCAGTTACAAACAGCTCAACTTTCATCTCTGAGTTCATATTGCTCAGTTGGGTTGCTGTGCCATTTTGATAATAGTTGTCCTGTGCAAACATGAACCAGGAAACCTTTCTAACTATATTCCACAGTTAATAGGAGCTTTAATTCTATCATCTGCAGTAAAAACCGTAATTCATATGTGTGAGTTAATATCACTATGATTGGTACCACCTGCTACAAATTTCAAATGTTTCAAACTCAGTGCAATAATTAACATTTCACATTGGTTTAATTTTTTTTTTATACACACTCAAAGTAGTCACAATTCATGAGTTCATTAGGATGAGCTTTTTGCATTTGTAATATTACAGGGATAAATGGACCAATATGCTGTATTTATTTACTGTCTATCTTTTGGGAAATTATAGCATTATCTTGTAGAAATGCCTTATATGAAATTCAATGAGGACAGCTTCATTGGTTCACGTATAAACTAGACTATATACTTTAATATTAATTACATATCTAAAAGTACACCGGAAATAAACTAAATACTACAATTTTAAAGAGGGTGTGGGAGCAGAAAGATCAAGGAATGCATGTAAAAAAACTTTGAAAAGGCTTTCAAAAAAGTATTAAAGGATCCTTAACTTCATAAATTGGAGCATTATGTTCAAGAACAAGGAAACTATGTTAAACTTGGGTTAAATGCTGGTTAGGCCTTAGCTTGAGTATTGTGGAAATTCTGACCACTAACTTTCAGAAAGGGTGTCAAAGCCCAAAAGTGTGCGGAGGAGATTCACAGTACCAGGGATGTGGGACTTCAGCTGTGGGAGATATACTTAAATTTTCATTCACAGGACAGAGTACTTTCACGAGAGGAATGATAAAAGAGTTCAGAATGAATAAGAAAAAAGTGTTTCTAATGGCAAAAGGTTGATGACAAAAGAATGGCTTTAAGATAATTAGACAGAAAAACAAGAGGTGATGTGAGGAAAAGAAAATCTGCAGCAAGTTGTTATAATGAGAAATGCATCGTTTGAAAAATTAGAGGACGTAGATTCAAAAGTAACTTTCAAAAGAAAATTGGATAAATACTTCAAGAAAATTTTTTGCAGGGTTATGAGAAAAGAACAAGGTTGTGTGTCGAATTTAATAGCTCATTCAAAGAGCCAGGTCCAGAATAATGGGCTGAATTGCCTATCTCTGTTTCATATTATTCCATGATTCTATATTTGCATAATGACAGATAAATCTATGAATTATGTAAAATTACCCTAATTCTAACTTTAAACTCAAAATGTGGAAACTGTTTGTTTGATTTTGATTCAATTATCTTTTAAATGAGGTAAATATAATTATATATCATGTACCTTTTAAACAAAACACTTTTTCAAGAAATGCAATCTCGAGTTTTTTAGTTTAATTTGATCCCTAGCTCCTCTGATGAGGTAATCCCATTGCATTCCTGACACTTCCTTTCCATTTCTTTAATTGTTTCTTTGTTTTTGCTTAGATTAGAAAATAGTTTAAAACGTATGTTAATAATGATGAACCTATAATCAGTTTGTTGACATACACGTAGGGATTTCTGTAATTAATTGGAAAGATATAAAAGCAAGGGACAATTTTGGTTGAAATGTTGGAATTGTATTGTTTTAATGAATAGATTTCATCTCCTGTGTTATTAAAAGTTGCTGTCTTTCAGATCAGATATTAAACTCTTTGAGATAGATGTAAAAGATCCCAATAAATCCTTCAAATGTGTTGGCCATCAATTATCCCTGAGTCAACATCGAAAGCATGTTATCATTTATTTCAATGCTATTCATGGGTGCTTGTTATGCGTATAATGGCTACAAAGCACTTAGGGAAATTCTGAGTTCATGAAAACTTTGAATCTAAGTTTTTTTCTTTTTAAATGTGAAAAGTATTAAAAGTATTTTTTTTATTTTGCAATGAAATATGCATGGTATCATGCATTTTTGGGTCTGGATCGAATTATTTTCAGTTTTATGCACGTAACGTACAATTCATGCAGTTATCAATATTTGAGGTGAAACTCATTTATGAATATATTCAGTATCTATTTTCAGCACATATTTTTCAAGTATATGTTTTTCTTTCTTTTGCCAAGTGAAGGAGATCTATACTAAAAGAGACGTGTCATGTATAATTTGAGAAAGAAGCTTAAATATTTTAACTTCTGAGCTGAGAACATTTGTTTTTCTCCTTTCAACCCAGAGAATGGATTGACATCCCTGCACAGCCCAGGGCTCTTCTTACTACTCAATTTCACACTGGTAAGTACACCTATCTATGTGTGACATTTAGACATGCCAGGGTTATTTCTCATATATAGTTATTTTGGTCTTATTGGAATATTTTCAGTCTATCATACAATTCACCTTCAAGATTTCTCTTTACGTGCTATTACAAAAAACATGTAAAAGAAAAAAAAAGGTAGTTTTTTCTAAATCTGTAACTTTCACATTAACCTTATATTTCTTGGGAAAGACTTTAAAGAGATCCCTCCTCCTCTTTCAGGTAAAGTACCCGAAAAAGATATTGGCAGCAATGGACTTCCATTGGATTGGTCTGTGATTACGCTTGGCAAATTATTGCAGTGGTCTGTCACTGTGAATTGCAGTATAGTTGTCTAAAAATCTCTCATCCTTTTGCCACCTGCTGTCAAATGCATTGAAAGGATTCAGATATTGATCATCTACCCACATGACTATGTTACAAACACATAAGCCCTGAGGTGGGTCTTGAACCCAAAGCATCTGACCCAGAAGTAGGGATGCCATCCATCATAACACAAGACCTCTGATTTAAGGGGACTATTCTCATAAAATAGTGCATTTGCTCATTTCTTCCTTTACAAATATTATTACCATATGTACTCCTCCAGATGGGAGGAATGAATTGGATTATTCCACCAATGAAATCCATTCCATCCTGTGATCAATTAACAGGAAGCACAGTTCAACTAGACCAATCATTCAATTTCTATGGGTCCTCTCTGAGTAGAAAATAAGCAATTTCTGATTCTAATTCAAAAGTTTGAACTTTCTTTGTAAGAACAAATTTTTTTTAAAAGTTTATTAGTGTCACAACTAGGCTTACATTAACACTTTGATTTGATCTAATTTGATTTATTATTGTCACATGCATTATCACATGTGAAAATTATTGTTTCTTGCATGCCATACAGACAGAGCATACGGTTCATAGAGAAGGAAACGAGAGAGTGCAGAATGTAGTGTTACAGTCATAGCTAGGGTATAGAGAAAGATCAAACTAAGTCCATTCAAATGTCTGACAGCAGCAGGGAAGAAGCTGTTCTTGAGTCAGTTGGTAAGTGACCTTAGATTTTTGCATCTTTTTTCTGACGGAGAAAGGTGGAACAGAGAATGTCTGGAGTACGTGTTATGCTTTGTCGAAGGAGCAGGAAGTATAGATAGAGTCAATGGATGGGAGGCTGCAATGAAGTTACTGTGCAAATCCCCTAGTTGCCACATTCCGATGTCTGTTTGGGTACACTGAGGGAGAATTTAGTATGGATAATGTACCTAACCAGCCATCTTCCACTCAGAAGAATGTGCAGACCCCATACAGACAGTAACCCAAGCTGGGAATCAAACCCATGCCCCTGGTGCTGTAAGACAGCAGTGTTAACCATTCTATCACTGTGCTATCCTATGCACAGTGGCACAGTATTTCTCCTCTGTAAATAGCAGGTGCTTGAAGAGTGATAGCATACATTCCACAATTTGTGCTTTATCAAAGATTTCTTTAGCTTTAGCTCATGGTTTTCACAGTTCTATGCATACTCCACCCCATTGCAAACACTCCCTAGACTGGAGAACAGTGGCAACCAGAACCTGATGATGTGGTATGGTCCTGATTTGTTCTGTTACGCCCACAGATAAACAATGAGAACAAACTACGATGAATCTTTGAACCTGTTGAAAAATGGGCACCTGTTTGTATATTACAGAAATCAGTCATTGGCATTTCTGCCTGCCTTTGTGAAAAACATGTTCTTTGCAATTAATTTTGTAGAAGTTTGTACATCTTGACTCTTGTATGCCTATTAAATTCAAGCTTGGATTAGAAAGAATAAAACTCATTTGAGTACTTTTATACTCCCCAATTCACGTCTACGAATACTTTATTTCTGTATTCGGTGTCACAACACATTGAATATGAATATTTATATAGACTGACAGTGCAAAAAAAATGCTGCAATGATCATCTTGATAAATCATTGTCAGTGGTTGAGGGCAGATACTGAGATGTGAAGCAGTTGTGTTAAGTATCAATTAAATATTGCGATATTGCCTTCTTTTCAAATAGATGGATCATTAATAAAAAGTATTGCTGAATAGCATGGTTGTTATTCACATCTGGTGTGTGTGTGTGTACAATGCTATAACACCATGCTGCAAACACTCATATCCTGTGTTTGAGTTTCACCAACTAATTAGTATCTTAAAAAGAGATTAGATGATTTTACTTCTGTAGTGCTGCCTGTCTTTTTCTATAATAACGCAGGAGGACTTAGATATTCTTATGTGTTACTGCAGACAGAGTGCATGTGTTTTCTTCCCGGCGACAATCACTATGTTTTGTAAAGAAAGAGGTATGTGTTTTCTAACCCCTTTGACTGTACGTTCCAGTTAAATAATTCAGCAGCAAGCTTTTGTGAGTCAAACAATAAAGAAGGTTATGCATTCTCTCACACTTGTGCTTAATCATTGCCATATTACACATCTGATGAGATATGCAAACACACACACACACACACACACACACACACAGATTGGAAATAGTTGAAGCTAATGTACTGTTACAGATCATTGTTCTTTTAGTCTTTGATTTACTAGCATTTGTTTCCTGTGAGGCAGGCCTGATTTTTTGAATGATACTGATATGTTAAAGTTGAAGTGAGGATAATGCAGTATTAAAGGATTGACAGCAGGTTATGAGGTTGCTTGCAGTCAAATAGCTACTAGGTTGATTCTCAGGTGAATTTTAAACTGGAACAGGTATAGAATCATAGAATCCCTGCGGTGCAGAAGGAAGCCATTCGGCTCACCGACCGTGCAACAACAACAATCCCATCCAGGTCCGGTCCAATCCTTGTAACCCATATATTTATCTCACTAATTTCTCTAACCTACACATCCCAGGACACTGAGGGCAATTTATCATGGCTAATGCACCTAAGCTACACATCTTTGGACTGTGGGAGGAAATTGGAGCACTTGGAAGAAACCACGCAGCCATGGGAAGAACACGCAAACTCCACACAATCATCCAAGCCGAGAATCAAACCCAGATCACTGTGCCACCGTGCCACCTTCTACATGTTGGGACTTTCCACTTTCAGGATATTGTTATCAATTATCTTGGTGTCTCGGTGAGTTGCAGCTCCTTCAAGTTTTATCTTTCTGGCAAACTGACAACTGATGACAGCAGCAAATAGTTCTTCGTTGATTTTTAAAAGCAGAAAAAATACAGCTTTCCCACTGTGGCTTTTCACAAGTTCAAGTCCTCTTCCAAATAAGAGAAAGGCATTCATGTTAATTTCATACCTTGTGTTGTGTATTAACACATCTGAGGTCCAGGTTTGAATGGGAAAGTACAAACTGATACAATAGCTATTATTGGTAGGGGGATTGAATTTCGGAGCCGCAACGTCATGTTGCAACTGTACAAAACTCTAGTGCGGCCGCACTTGGAGTATTGTGTACAGTTCTGGTCCCCGCATTATAAGAAAGATGTGGAGGCATTGGAGAGGGTACAGAGGAGGTTTACCAGGATGTTGCCTGGTATGGAGGGCAGGTCTTATGAAGAGAGGCTAAGGGATTTGAGGTTGTTTTCGTTAGAAAGAAGGCGGCTAAGAGGAGACCTTATTGAAACGTATAAGATGATTAGAGGTTTAGATAGGGTGAACAGTGATAGCCTTTTTCCTA